>OX104127.1:125417284-126728612 GCA_944470555.2 Heterobilharzia americana | reverse complement strand
TGGTCAAAGCGTACAACCAGATACCTATGGCAGCAGAAGATATCGCGAAAACAGCCATTATTACTCCTTTTGGCCTGTTTGAATTCCTGCGCATGCCTTTTGGTCTTCGGAATGCAGCACAAACATTCCAACGCTTTATGGACGACGTCTTCCGTGGTCTGAATTTTGTTCATGTCTACATCGATGACTGTCTAATTGCGAGTCCAGATAAGGAAACACACCTTAAACATTTGGACCTCGCATTCGAAAGACTCAAAAAACATGGCATCACAGTTAACTTACAGAAGTGTGAAATAGGAGTTGAATCACTCAGCTTCCTTGGGCATACCATTGACAACAAAGGTATACGCCCATTGAGAGATAAAGTGGCGGCTATCACAAACTATCCAGAGCCGACCACTGTGAAACATCTCCGCACTTTCAATGGCCTGGTAAGTTATTACCGAAGGTTTATCCCTAACTGTGCCTCTGTCATGAGACCACTCACAGATCTACTTCGAGGAACTGCGAAGTTCGTGTCTCTGGACAACGCGGCTAGACTTGCTTTCTCCAAAGTCAAGGAAGCCATTTCGAACGCAACCATGCTTATGCATCATGACCCCAATGCTCCTCTGAGTATTGCTGTTGATGCATCTGATTCAGCAATTGGAGCAGTTTTGCAACAGTTGACTGACAACCAGTGGCAACCGTTAGCCTTTTTCTCGAGGCGGCTGCAAGACGCGGAAACAAGATACAGTACATTTGGTAGGGAACTCCTAGCCATGTACTGTTCTGTACGCCATTTTCGACATTCTGTGGAAGGTCGTGATTTCATTATTTTCACAGACCACAAACCGTTAACGTTTTCCCTCAGCTCGGCGTCTGACAAATACTCCCCTCGTGAGTCGCGACAGCTGGATTACATTTCCCAGTTCACGTCAGACATCCGCCACATTTCTGGAGCAAACAACTCCGCAGCC
Organism: Heterobilharzia americana; assembly: GCA_944470555.2. Lineage (NCBI taxonomy): Eukaryota > Metazoa > Platyhelminthes > Trematoda > Strigeidida > Schistosomatidae > Heterobilharzia > Heterobilharzia americana. The sequence goes on along the minus strand of OX104127.1, from coordinate 126,727,653 downwards.
GACGCACTATCTCGAATAGCTTCGATAAACTATATCGAGGGTATTGATCTCGTTGAACTAGCTCGGCGTCAAAAGGAAGACCTTGAGCTGCATCATGAGTTGTCGTCCACAACTCTCAAACTGCGACTTTGTCCTGTTGGATCAGACAAGGATGCAATTTTGTGCGATGTCTCTGCTAGTCAACCACGCCCAATAGTTCCGAAGAGTTGTCGACGCAACGTCTTCAATACGTTGCACAAACTCTCTCATCCAGGTGTACGAGCCACCATTAGGCTTATCGCACAACGTTTCTGCTGGCCTGGGATGAACAAAGACGTTAAGGAGTGGGCCCAGTCGTGCTTAGCTTGTCAAAAGTGTAAAGTCACGCGACACACGAAAAGCCCTTTAGGCTCATTTCTAGCCCCAGACATGCGTTTCGACCACGTCCATATAGATATTGTAGGACCCCTACCAGAATCTAATGGATGTACCTACCTTTTCACCTGTGTTGATCGTTTCACACGATGGCCGGAAGCAGTACCCATTAAAGATATTACTGCCGAAACAGTTGCTCGTGTTTTCGTCGAAAGATGGATCGCGAACTTCGGATGTCCATCCTACGTCACAACCGACCGTGGGCGCCAATTTGAGTGCGGACTATTTCACGCTCTAACGGCACTTTTAGGTTGCACTCGGTTCCGAACGACAGCCTACCATCCACAAGCAAATGGCATGGTAGAGCGTTTCCATCGACAGCTGAAAGCTTCCCTTTCAGCTACAAACATACCTCAGTGGACCGAGGCTCTGCCTCTAGTCCTACTAGGTATTCGTAACGCGTTGAAAGTTGATGCTGGATGCACTCCTGCAGAACTCGTGTATGGGACCACTCTTCGCCTAGGTGAGTTTGTTTCCCCTTCAACTTTCAAACATGTTTCCGACAGGGCATCTTACGTGACTAGGCTTACAAACGCAATGCGTTCAGTTAGGCCTTCTCCGATTAGACCGCAAACGACTGATGTTTTCGTCCACCCCAGTTTACAGAAGACATCACACGTGTTTGTTCGCCACGACGCTGTTCGTCGACCACTTGAACCACCCTACGACGGGCCGTTCAAAGTGATTAAGCGACATGAGAAATTCTATGTAATTGAGCGAGACGGACGTGAAGATACTGTCAGTATCGACCGTTTGAAACCAGCTTATTTCGAAGGCAACCCCATTGTAAGTGACGTTTCAGCTCGCTACATCCGACCGACGGATGACTCAATTATCGAAATTCTCGACGATGTGCCTGGTAATGCACAGCTGCAACAACCAGCGGCGCAACAAAAAACACGATCAGGTCGAACCGTCAGGTTCCCAGAGTACCTGAAGTCATATTCAACTTAGCTGTGTGTGCCAACCATTTTTTTTTCGAGGCACTATTTTTCTTATTTACCGGCAGCACAAACCCTCGTACACTTTGCCTTTTTATATCAATTTTTATTTACCATGTAATAAAAACTAAAAAAACCGGCGAAGATAAGCGTAAATTTTTATTTTTCGACACGTTTATATATAAATAATTCCCATTTTTACGCAACGTTTTCGTGGTATTAAAGACTTTTATTTATATTCCAGGTGCAACGAGCACTGGACGGAACGTCGAAAGGAACAGATGACCGCGACCGACGTACAATTTCATTTATTGTATTTTATTTATTTAATCGCCACGACACCCTAGAATAAGGTTCAGACAACCAGGGGCCACCTCACGCAGTGAGCCCATCGGAGAGTTTTACCAGTGGAGAAACCACTGGGTTTTTACTTCCGGCTGGTATCGTCTTAGGGTCCTCACGAACCCACTAGGGGGGGAGTGATCTGTAGCGTCATACACTTCCCCAAAATCAATAGCCTAGGGTTTGACGACTTCGACATTGATGCTGACCTTGATAGTTTAACTGGACTCGCTAAGCTGAAGGCATCCGGTCAAGCATCCTCGCCATTTGGCACGCTGTCGTGTTACGTTGCATTGCTCGTATTCGACTCTCTAGCCAGTTAGTTGGAACGCATCGGTATTTTGGCATAACCATCCAAATATACTATTCCATCCGACTACGCTATCGTGTTCTTCCTTGGTCTCGTATTCGTGGGTATATAACAAGTTCGAATAATTAGTGATTGGTCTTTGCGTCTGTCAAGTTCGCACCAGGACAAATCCTAAAGGCTGTTGTAAACTGTATGGTACCCAGCACATAATGAAGGTTCCAAATTTATCACCTCCCGACACTTCAGCAATTTAACCGCATTTCTCCAGCCTTCTGAAAGCTGTGCATTTTTAGTAAATACTTTTATGTTTCCAGCTTTAGTTCCATCGACCACCCAGAATGATATGTACCCTTATTGGCTACGTGACCTTTTTAAGCGCCTAGTATTTGGCGCTGATCACTACTGCCAAGTAATGTTCATTTTCTGATGGTGCCCACTATACTTTCAACTTATGGTGTGTGAAGGGAAGATCTCCCCCTGACACCTGAGGTAGACATTTTACCAAACACCTGCATACCCGGAAGCCGACATTTAGCTTTATTATAATCATTATTATTCCTAATTTTAAAGGTTTCTTAGCTGCAATGACTGCGGTAACACGTATAATAATGGTAATAATAACCGTGACATTAATGTTTATTCCTGAAACTGACGACAAAGTGCTTTCATAAGTGTATGAATAAATTCCTGCATAAATTACATTATTCTTCAGGGCAGTTGAGGTGCAAGCCTTGGAATACCTCGACCAGTACTAACGTTTGAGGGGGTATGGGCTTTCACTTAGATGAACTGTGAGGTTTTTCTGCGGTGCAGGTAGACAATTAGCTGGACTGGTAAGTTAGCCTTGAGTGAGTAATCCATGCCGTCACTTAGACATTAAAACAACCGGAGCGATGAAAACTATGGATGAAAGCCAGTCAAGACCACTCCTTTGAGACCAGTAGAGTTTGCGTCGAGGAAGAGAACAGAAAAACGTCACCCCGCAGTACACATACACTGTTTTGGGTTTCGATCTTCCCTGCTCACAATTCTTCCTTCACACTAAAGTGGCGTCAACCTCACACAATATTTGGTGCTTGCATTACTAATGGTCGACATGACTAACTCGTTTGCAAAATCCAATGTTTCGTCGGATAGACGCATATTTTAACGGCACTTCTGATGTTCATGGCCCAAATGGTGAGGGAGCACTTCAACGTTTTAGGGAATCAGTAAGTATCCATATAACGTTCCCCACTCTTCAAGTGTTACCGTCCGCAGCAATTCAGACTGGTAACACTGGAAATATCCGTTGTGGCGCAAATAATTAAATGCTGGAAGATCTGACGTTCAACGACTGCGAATTTCACACGCATGCAAAACTCCGTAGACTTTACACTGAGGTATGCAGCGTTGTCAAGGAGATATATTGGCTGCTGATTGCCTCGTATTGAATGGATTAGTGCAAGGCAAAGCGACGGAAAAATCTGTTGAATTGCATTATTGTGGATATGTTGCCTTCAGAGTCACTAGGTAGTCTCTGAGATTTATTTGTTCATCCAGATTTCTACTGCTATTACGATCGTCCAGAAATCTGAGGCCAGTAATTGTGCTTGAGGCTTCGTATATGGTAGCAGTCAGGGCATTGGTAAGCAGGTGAGTTGATTGTGAAGCTATTCAAGGAAATCAGAAATCGGGGCAACCCAGTTGAAGAATCATTATGGGAATTTCTAATATCCAGAACGAGATAGAATTTTCAGTAAGTTGATACTTTCTGATGAAATCAATACTTAAGATTTTCTCGTCAGGTTGATACTGAGAAGAGAGGAGGAAAGAAAGCGCGAGGAGAAACTGGACAATGGAATATCACGGAGGATAATCTGGGATAAGAGAAGCCCCTATCTTTTTAGACTCATATGTAAACTTTAATTTGTACCCACTTTAATCATTTATAACTCTTCTGTTTTTCTTACATGAAGTTTACACAAGTTATTAGATATGCGGTTTTTATGAGTAACAGTCAAGGGAACACCGGCTATAAGCTTGCACTTTTCAAAATGCACAATCCAGCTGCATAAACTAGTAATCAGACATCTTTCGCGAATCCATTGGGGTGAAAGGTGTTAGATATTTATGGTAGTTTTGCTTTACACATCTAGATGTTTTAATATGTCTTCATTAGCCCAGGAGGCACATTTTGTGGCTAAACGAGTGATGGGCTTATCACCTGTGAGGAGCTCACTAAGTGAACAGCGAGAGACGGATAATGAACCTGCAGTATGTACTTTCTCAGGGAGTCTACTCCAGATATGAGAGGACTTATTGGGGGAGAAATTTCCTCACAATTTGGTCTTACAACGCTCATTTTCAGCCAATAGATTATGGTTAACAGTGAATAGATGTTAAAACTATTTTATTTTCGGGACCACATGAGTGCATTTGCTTACGAGGTAATTTATAATGAACCGTAAGGTTCCTAAGCCGCCGCTTCCAGGGAGGCTCCAGTCCTGGCACGTTGCATCTGGGGATATAGTCTAGGCTGCTGTCAGCTCCTAGCGTTCGTAATGTGAAGTGACGCTGCACCCCTTCGACATTTGTTTCGCCGCGTATACGAAGGCCACTTAGAATAAATGAGCGGCATTCTAAAGTTGAACGAGTGCGCACTCTGTAGAGTAGGACCCTTAATTCAGTACTATAAAAGTTTCGGAGGACGTGTCCAAGCCTTTGCATGCACTACCTGTTTCATATATACTGCTGTTTGTATTGCACCTGGGGAGTTTAGCTAGCCGCGAAGCAACGAAAATGGCATAAGTATTTGTACAAGAGCTTGTGAATAACTCATAATGGCAATATGGCGGTGTAGTGGATAACGCGCTGGCGCTTGAAACGATCGCTCCCGAGTTCGAATCACGGTGGGAACAACATCACTCACTGGGAAGCAAGTTTGCTAGTCTGGTGGCCACAATGCATAATAATAGGTGGAATTTAGTCAGCAGTCGGAACTAGTTAACATGGAACTAGATGCCCTCCATGGACTAACCCATGTATATGCATTGGTCTTGCGGGCCACATCACGTTCCAGATGCATTTTCCGCAAAATGCGGGGAGCGATTCTATCGACATACTAGCTTGGGAGGCCCAGAATGAACACGGATAGTGTCAAACTTCTCTTCTTGGGAGTTGTCTTTCATTGATGTATTGGGCCTTAGTATTTCTACGGATTCCAAAGCCATGAATCGAAACTAATGAAGTAGGTTTTCGAAAGCTCACCTGAATCCAAAGAAGAGGATGAGGGTGAATAAATTGTGGTGGCAATGATTTTTTAAGTAGCAAACACGTTAGATGCACTTAACATGAGAGGTGACCCTCATGCCCCATATTGGATGAGAAATGGTGTTTAAACTATCTTATAGGTTGTTAGCATCCAGGTGGTCCTCCATCGAAGGCATATAATTTTACTTTTGATGGCCCAGGGCATATTTTAATCGAGAATAAGCTTACATGTTTTCCTTTCATTTATGGTTCCCCACTTCTAAAGCCTACTGGACATAAAAACAACTCTGAGTCTCTCAGACACTGTTTATTTACAGTAGGTGAACGGATTGGTCGGACTCTTCCAGTAGATTTTATTTGCATATGGAAGAGATTCTGCCTGATCCCTTAAGGACTTTTTTCTCTCTGACAACGTTTACCCTTGCTGAAGTTCCAGCTTTTCTTCCTGACGCACATCTTGCGACTGCCACAACTCTAACTCGCATCTTTCCCTCAACTCTCATGCCCCTAATTCATCTGAGGCCGTCCTACATCTAGCCTTAATACGGCGAATAACATGGACAAACATGATTTACGATATGAAATTGCATCAAAAGAGGCTTCCTGCCTATCTGAAAGTAGATCCGCTGAACTGTTGCCTTCTCTGTCCAGAATTATTTCTGACACCAACCACTTGAGCTTCCAGGCATGGCAACGTCAGTATGTCAAGCATCGTGATAACTAAAATCCAAATATTTTGGCCTGAACGCAGGAAAGGATCCAAGGGAACCAAACTGATGCAATTCAGTCGATTTAGTGCCTTCTACTGTATAGCTTCCCAAACATCCTTGGGTCACACACAGTCGAAGACCACTTTTCAACAACATCAAAACACTATTTGACGTGATCAATTCGTGATAGATTTGTGGATTTGAATACTTTTACCCTCACCATGGATGTCATGCCTTTGACTCCAAACATTATGGTATTATTTTGTCATCTATCCGCCCCCTTTGACTTTACGCCCATTATTTATCTTCGTTTCGGCCGAGACTCATCATGAACGATTCACTTTCCTGTTGTTTTGCTGTGCTGATGACAATTTAGGGTTGTTTTACTGCCCCCGACATTTCGTTTTGGCTCAACTTAAGGTTGAGCTGCAAACTGATTGCTTATATTTTGGCTGGCCACTAGAAAACGTTTATTGACTGAGTTAATTCTTGCAGACAGAGCCTTAATTTCATATTGTCGGGACTACGCTTGTTGGTCCTCAGTCCGTATTCGTGCCAGAGATCGTTTGGTGTGTACAGTTACCCAATGGCTGTGTTGAAGTATCTTTGCGATTTTGATATTACTTATCGTTGTTTGACAGTATCACAGACTTACCACAAATCTATCACGAATTGATCACGTCAAATAGTGTTTTGATGTTGTTGAAAAGTGGTCTTCGACTGTGTGTGACCCAAGGATGTTTGGGAAGCTATACAGTAGAAGGCACTAAATCGACTGAATTGCATCAGTTTGGTTCCCTTGGATCCTTTCCTGCGTTCAGATCAGGCTAATTAGATTCGATCGCCACACCCGCATCAACCAATGTTGCTGGCAGCGACGCTTTCATTGAGCTATTATAACCGAGATTCACCATCTGAAGAGCCGTATTACACATATTGATCGATCACCGGTCACTCAGTTACCTAGTTTGGTTGCTACACCGTAGTATTAATCAAAAGAATTCAGTCAGCGCCCAGGACTCAAAAGTACGAAAGTAGTTGCTTTTCAGTCAAAAACCAAAGCAGGCAGGAGAAATTTTATACATTTTGATTCGTACAGGGCATTCGAACAAAGTGACTACGATCTACATATGTTGGTTTGGGTAAGTGAATGTCAATGCAGGTGACATACCCACGTGACTTCCCATACCAAACCCATGTGGACTATACGGCGTCCAAAAAATGGGGATATCTTACAGAAGCCTCACAGGTTGCAGTCCCCCGGTCCTACACCTTCTCAGAAAGCTATTTAGCGACGTCAGGTGCTTTCTAATAATAACAATTGGTTTGTTCCAAAAGATATTTTGGGAATACTGGACGGAAACTCCAGCACTTTATGTAGCATCCAGTATGCAATATCGTTTTACAAGCTAGTGTAGGCCAGTTGATCTCCTCAAGCTAGCTAATAAGTCACCCGAAAAAAGTGGTATAAGTATATGCATTGTAAAATAAAACAAGTAGAAATTATGTGTAAAATGCAAGAACATCTACTTCATCCACAGCTTTACTAGAAATACACAGTTGACTCTGGTAAACAGCTGCAGTAGTAACTGCATTTATAGTAGTTAGATAACAGCAATCTACATGTTGTTTTATTAGTTTGCCTTCGAGAACAAAAGCTGATGAATTAGTTCATCTTTGGCACTTTCTTTCTCAGACGAAATACAGGCCAAATGCGGTGCTGTAGAGCTTTTATAATTAGCACTATGCGCACAAAGTCTTGTGTGAGCATCAACACAAAAAGCTTTGGGCGGGGTGGATCTGGGTCATTTGGTTAAATACATCTTGACATATTTTCACACGAGTCAATATGCCTGTCCACAGACGTTTCAGTCAGAAGGTTTGAGGCACAGCAACAGTTCTCCCGATGGTCTTCAAGGCTTTTGGCAACACAGCACTTTTTCAGCAACCCAGAAAATAACGGGGGGAACGGCAGGGGAGGGTAGTCAAGATACAGAGGCTCATGCAACAAAAGAGAGGAGGCTGAGTTGCATTAGATACTCGCTACTTCTTAATTTAGGGTTTTAGAAGAGAAATTCTTTTTGAAATCAGTAGTACAAGCAAGAACCAGGGAGGATCTACATTACATGTGACTGACATGTTTGATCCGTCTATATGGTTCCACGCTTTTTCAGGTAAGCATCTATTTGACATCACTTCACATACTTATAGCTAAACTAGTCGGCAAGAGCTCACTTCAAGGAATTCGGGTATCAGCAAGCGTTCGCATGATCGTCTATTCGACGTGAATACCTAAGTTCGGGCATTCCCCACTCGTGTTATTGTAGATAGTAACGTAGATGTCAGCGATTAGAATCACTCTTTGATGTGCAAAGAAATAAACGTTAGCAGCATTGTTGTCTAGTGGTGGCGGGTTTTTACGTAGAATTCACATTGAAGTGTGCAACATTATCAGGGAGATATGTTGGCTTTCAGTTGCCTTCTGTAAGCTGGGGTCAAACAAGATAAGGTACTAGAGAAATATTGATAACATACATTTCATTCAAAGTAAGCTGCATAAAAACGAGCCAGTTTGCAGGCGTCCTCATTTTGACTATATGAACTCGTTGTTAAGCACAATAACAGGCAATACATTAGACACTGTCATTCAAGGCACATTATTCTTACTTGTCCCTTGGATTCCTAGTGGGACATAGGGCTTCAGTAGCATGTCTCCATTTCACTCTGTTCTCTCCACTCCTTTGGGCCTGGCTCCACGGCTGCCCACGAGCCTTCATTTTTTTCACGCGACCTCCTCTATGTCACCCTCGGACGCCCAACTGGTCGTTTCCCATGTGGGCCCCAGTCGTGGGACTTACCTGGCACCTGATGCCCCCGACCGGTCTTCCCAGTGTATGCCAAGTCCATCTCCATTTTCTCCTACATATTTGTCTGGCGATGGGTTCTTGGTTAATTGGTTGCCCAGCCAGTTTCTTGTCGCTTATTCTTATTATTACGGCAGTGTGATCCTCAGTATCGAGTGAGTATGCGCAGCTGTCGACGAATGTCAGTAGTTTCTTGGAATTGCTTTTTGTAACGCGTCAAATCCCTCAACCATCGCACGGAAGCGTTGACATCATGCAGGTGCTGAAAATACGGATCTGGCTCTCTGTTCGGAGTGTAGTCCATCTCCATACTAATTTCAGGCTAATGAAGGCCTGTTTTGCTGTCTTTCCGACCCTGGCCTTGGTGCCTCACCTCTGCCCCGCGCATGTTTGAAACGAAGCAGCCCAGGCAGGTAGGTGAAACAGACTACTTTCTTCAGGTTTCACCCGCTCGTGATGATTGGTGTCTCTTACTGTTGATGTTGTTGTTTGCGTATCTTCATCACCTCCGTCTTCTCCACGTTCACTCAGAGTCTCCTCTTCGCTGCCAACATGTTGGCTTTTGCATGCAGACCTTGGAATTTGCACGACAAGACATTAGACATAAGTCGTCATCGTAGGCGAAATTCGAATCCTCTTATCGGATCTTTTCATCGGTCCAGCGTATGCCCATCTTCTTGCTCCTCACAGCTTGTCACACCATCCACTGCAGTCCACTATATTCAGGAAGATCATCGGTGATGGTAGGCGGCAGTCTTGACTTACTCCAGTCCTCACCTCAAAGGCATCACTGGTCATTCCATTGTGGATCACCTGGCATATGGTGCCGTCATATAGTTGTTGAATGAGCTTGATAAAGATTTATGGCGCCCCGTAGTGTTGAGGTAACGGTTGCAAATTGCTTCATGGTTGGCGCTGTCGAAGGCCTTTTCAAAGTCGATAAAGTTAAGGTACGGAGTTGACTGCCATTCTATACTCTGTTCTGTAATGATGCGTAGCGTTGCAATTTGATCCGCACATGATTTTTACCCCCTGAATCCAGCCTGTTCCGGTCGTAATTTTGAATCCAGCTAATCCTTTAGACTTTCCAAAATGATGCGGCTTAATATTTTGCTTGGGGTGGAAATAAGCATAATTCCTCACCAGTTCTTTCAAGAGCTTAGGTCTCCCTTCTTTGGGAGTTTGACAAGGTAGTCCTTCTTTCAATTCACAGTTTCCTTCCCTCCCTTCCATACCTTCTGCAATAGTGGCGTGACTGTGTACGCTGTTGCCTCTGAGTCTGCTTTCAGTGCTTCTAGTGGAATTTCGTCTAGTCCTGCTGCGCTACAGGAGTTCAACAAATTCACGGTTTTCAGGTCTTCACTTCTCTTGTCGTAGGTCATGTGTTCACTGGTAATTCTACGGTTACCGTGAGCATACCTGGATGAGTTGTAGATGGTGGCGCTTCATTCAAGAGTTTTTTGAAGTGGTCAGCCCATTGTTTCCTTTGTTTCCTCTCTTTGGTGACTAGGTTTCCTTCACCACCTTCTATTGGTTTCATCCTAGTCCATCTCTTCACAGGTGGTACTCTGGTTATTTGGTATGATGTTGTCAGGTCTCTGTCTCTCTTACCAGCAGCCTGTTCTGCCTCACTTGTCAGTGTGTCATAGAAGTGTATTTTGTCCTTCCACGAACTCTTCTTCACTTCTTTGTCCAGTGCAGTATTTTTATAGGTTGTGTTCAATTCCTCTTTTCGTTGTTCATCCCTGGACTGCATTGCACTGGTTTATCTTCTGCTTCACCATCTTCCTCTGCCTCATCCACCAGCTTCCATGTGTCCGTGGATATCCATTCCTTGTCTTACTCCTTCTTCCTTCCTAATACACTCATGCAGGTTGCCGTCCACATCACTTCCAAGGAGTTCCCGTGTTCTTCCACACAGGTTTCCTCATGAATGTTGCTCAGTGTCTCCCATCTTTTCTTTTCTTGATTGCTGACGTTGAGATTTCTTTTGTAGTTTTGTCCTTCAGTGCGGTTTCTGTTCTGTATGTTGAACTTGAAGTGTGGTCTATCACCAACTTCTTTGAGGGCTTTCAACTTGATTTTGAAGGTAGGTTGCTTGCAGTAGATAGTGAGTGGTGTGAACCTACATCTGCTCCCCTTTTTGATCTGATCTTGTGTCCAGTAGGCTGCCTCTCCATCTCCACTTTCTTCACAGATTGAGACTAATTCGATCTGATATTGAGTGTGGTGCATCCATCTGGTGAGATCAAATCTATGTGGCTTTGTGAATATCTTTGTATTTGTACACACTGCCTGGAATCACGAAATCGTTGAATGCGCAGAAATTTGCAAACAGTTCTTCATTCTCGTTCATCATTTCACTGGGTGCTTCTCTACCTATGATCAGTTCTCTTTCTGTGTTTTCCGCTCTCACCTTGACGTTCATGTCACCTCACCCATTAGAATGAATTTTGATGTCGCCATCTGGGATGGGGCCCTGTTCATTACTGATTGCAGTTGTCTGTAGAATTCCTCCTTCTATCTATCTGCATTATTTGTAGGTGCGTGGAGTAGCATTGTATGATTGTGACTTTCCTTCCATTTGAGTTGAACCTTGCTGTCATGATCCGGATCCTGGAGGAGATTGGTTCCCAGTGCATGAGAGCCTTCGATGGTGTTGGAGACATCGTGATAGCCACTCCAAAACTCAGTGTGCTGTGCTCGTGTTTGTCGTCTGGGTGACAATGTCAGGGTAGATTATTGACTCTCCAGTTGACAGTTTGGAGAGTTCACTTCCACTCCATGTGCTTCTGCAGATTCTTAGCCTAGCACCTCCATGCCATACCTTGTCATCTCTTTTGCAATCTGGGCAACCTTGCCATCCAGCTTCAAACATTGTGTAGGCATTCCACGTCCGTATGTTTACTTTCGGTTTCACTAATTGAAGAGAAGACACAACGACCAATTGGCTTCCTGAAGGCTTTCACCAACTGGTGTCATTCCGTCTCTCTGATTCCAGCGAGCAATAAGTTTATTTTTATTTTTTATATTTTCTTTGTGATTTGAAGTTTTTTAGTGATTGAATTAGTTTTACGGGGTAGGGTTACCAGCCCTATGCCCAACCTTCTCTCTTTATCCCGGCTTAGGGCAGGCCGGTAACCAATGAATTAGTTAACCAGGAGCGTAAGAGTTGAGTCTAAAGAAAAAACGTTAGTGTTTTGCAATTAACAAAAAACAAAACAGCGAAACGCATGATAATTCTCCTGCAGATTAAAACAAGTTCAGTTCGAAATCTGGATTTATTCAGTCACTATTTCATCCACCGGGTATTCTTGAAGGCAGGGTGGGCGGCAGAGTCTTGACCTGGAACCTTGCGCATTCCCCATAAAGTTGTGATGACATAGTGCACTCCGGTGATCGCGTTTATTAGGATTCGACATGAATGAAGGACTGATCAGTTTAACCACGCGACAGATTCTGTTGGCTAGGATTGCTGCGAAATTGCTCAATTTCGAGGCACCCGGTTAACTGATCTCCTGGGGTTAATTGTTTTTCCAGTTTTTTACTGCCATCATGGCCGTTCAGAAATCTTTAACCAGTTATAGTAGTTGAGGTTTTGCGTGTGGCAGCATTTACAATCTTGGTAAATAGGTGAGTTCATTGAGTAACTCTTCAAAACCTCGGGACTCGGTGTGAACAAATCAGCCGAGGAGTTCTTTCAATAGTTTCCAATACCATGTTGAAAGTGGTGCTTCCAATAAGTTCTAATTTTTCGGTCAGAATTATACTTAAGGTTTTCCCGTCAGGCTTGTGCTGAAAGGAGAAGAACGAGCGAAACCACAAGCAGAAACCAGAGAGTGATATACTACACAAGATAAATGAGGGAGAGATAAGTCTTTTTCCCTTTAACTCATTCTAGCTGCATGCACACCATAATTTATGCACGTAAAAGTGACTCTTTTACTTGTCTTATGTATAGTTCATACAAATTTCGAGACGCATAGGGAAAAGTGACCCTTCATCAAGCGCATTTGTACTTTTCCAACTTGTGCTTTACCGGTTGCACAATGCAGCTACACGAAACAATAATAAAATACTTTGTGTGAGAATTTGTGAGTCCACTGAAACCAAGAGCAATCGAGATTGGTGATAGCTACTGAATACTTTCAGAGGCCCAAATATACCTTTATTAACCCAGGGTGCATATGCAGTGGCTGGCTGAGCGGGCCACAGGCGCGTCATCTATGGGGAGCCTAATAAGTGAGTAGCAAAAAACAGGTAATGAACCTAAAGTGAGTATTTCGTTAGGAAGCCTATTCCAGATATGAGAGAACTTGCTGAGGAAGAAGTTGCCCCGCAAGTTGGTCTGGCGACACTCATTTTCAGCCGAGAGTTTGTGATTACGCAAATTGTTAGCAGAAGTCAAAAATATTTCAATTTCCGAACCCTAATGAGTGCATGTGGCTACAAAGCGGCGTTTATTAAAATATAAGATTTATCCCACGTCGTCTCTCTAGGAGGGGTTCTAGTCCTCCCTACTTACATCTGGAGCTGTGGTATAAGCTGCGGTCAGTTCGTGGTGCTGTTAGCGTAAAGTGGCATTATGTACCTTCGATTTTCAGTTTTCCGCTTATATGGGGGCCATTTGCAGTGATCTAAAACTGGACGAAAAAATACTTTGTAGGGTAGACCTCTTGATTCAGTTTTTCAGAAATTACGAATGATGCATACCATGAGTTTGCGTGGCTTAGTTGTGCCACACGACCTTTGTTCACAGAAAGACAGCGAAAAAACGGAAGGAAAGGATGGAAACTTGGGGAACACCAGCCTCAGTAGGCAATGGGCTGAGGCGCTTCCCTCCGTGAACACTGTGCTGTTTCCTTTCAGGGAGCTAGGAATACAGCCAACTAACTATCCAAGACCTAGTATTTGTCCCGGCTGGCTTATCCAGCAGAACAAGTCTTGGGACAAAATCGGATGCTGAAGTATGGTGTAAAAATAATTGCTAACGCGCTTGACATTTCTACCGAGATTATCAGCAACGCAATGATACAAGACGGTGATGGGATCCGGAGTGCTTCCTCTCCTTTGATATTCAAATCGATCAGGATCCACAAACACCTTCGAGCATGGATAGTTTTAGCTTACCCATTATTTTCAAGAATGGGGAGGTAATAGCAGTCGGACAGAATTTCATAAATATGCCTGGAGTTACCGACAAAGGCAATGGAACTATCTTTCCGAGCAGCTGGTCTGGTCTTTCCTTTACACTATCCATCTCACCTATAAGTCACTGGATGACGTAATATATTATCGCATTTATCGAATGAAAATCCCTACATACCATCTAGACCCAAACCATGGGCAGGATCCAGGGACTCAAAATAGTTGTAAACTTTTGTCGGGACACGACCCTTCGTCAGAACTGGGCGAACACAGTGAGATAGGACTGCTGGGTTGGCTTGCAAATGATGCGTCTAAAACTCAGATGTCAATAGATGCCCTTTTCCAGGATGTTTACTAACAGTAAGGCCTATAAAAGGTTTCCACATGTCGGGAGAGCCTTCGTTGGACTGACGTTTTGGGTTACATGGTAGGCTCACGCGTGTAGCTTCTAAACCAGTTTGAACGCAACTACGCGGTACGTTTGAAACTGTGTTACATTTTAACATGACTTTGTAACTGTATCATAACTTTGTTATTAACGTCATCATAAAGCTATTGAATTCTCAAATGACTAGATATGGCTAATGCATGTAAAAAAGAAGAATAACTGCATTCGATAAGACAGCCAAGAAACACCTCTGCATGCTCAGCATGTAATAAGACCGCAACACTAAATGTTGCAGAAGACGTAAAGCTTTATGGAAGCTCCACATCTTTTGTGAGACCAGACTTCAGCCAACAAGTGTGTCATTGTCACTTCCTCCAGTAATCGAAAGCCTGAAGTCCTTCATAGAGGTGCTAAGGGCAGAAATACGCAGACTGAATGATGACGAACAGAATAATGCACCACAAGAAAGTATGTTAAGAGCTTTCGAGGTGTCACCCCAGCCGGATGAAATTGGTGCTCAGATTAGCAACCTCTTGCCACTGAGCATCTTGACGCATAGTGAATCCAATAATGAAGTTGAAATCGAAACACTATCCAAAGTAGATCACCTGGTAAACTTTACCAACACTGAAGTGAGTAAGAGACTTGCATTTAAACTGAACGCAGTAGTTTACAACGTCCCTGACACGACAAAGTTGAAGGCGGTGCGAGAAATTTTACCTAGAACAGCAAAAGTGCATGATGTTCGGGCAAAATGTTTTTGACTAAGGGAAAGCCAGTAGGACCACTGATGTCCGATACGCTCTCTATTTAAGTCGCGGATAGAAGCGGAAGCACTCATCAAAGTAGAATCTGTCTTAGCAAAAAACACTGCCTCCACAGGAATAAAGATAGTTCTTGACAAGACAGCGGTGGAGAGGCAGGTATACAACTGTGCTCGTAGACCTGGCAGTCAAAAGGCTCCAAAGCTGCAACGTACTAAAGCAGTAGGTACCTTCCCCAATATACCGAAGCCTAGGACTTCTCCTTCCACAAACTCTATCAGGTCGAATATACGGGAAAACACACCGACTAAAGTGCAGATGGAAGACTGCGAAATGCATGATTTGACTCAACCACCCGAAACTGTAGATCTAGATGCACCCATAGAAAGTCCCAACTGAAACCTGACACAGCGCTAAAAGTGACAGAGCTTTCGCTGAGGTCTACAGGAGGCCTAAAGTCTAATAACCACACCAGCCTAGGTCCTAGGATATCGGCCACTCCATATGCAACAGATAAACCAATGCTCCCATGGGGCCCAACACGTAGAGACGAGGAAGACGAAGAAAGCATATAATGATCGGAAGTGATCCGTAATCCCCTCTGGAATTGACAGAAGTAACAGTAACTCTACCAAGAAGGTTCTATGCACTGAACTAAGTCTCACTAGTAATGAGAACAAAATAGACATCACAACAGCCCAACCTTATAGTTTACTAATGAGAATAGCCAACCACAAACCACTTATAATATAATGTCAGCGGGGTACTTTGTAAGGAAAAACTTTGGTCGGCTGCATGGTACTAGTTTACTAGGAGACAGCCCCCGATCCAACACAACGCCAGTCACGTCCGTTGTGAATTGTAACAGAAGGCAGTCACTGGTAAGGAATACAACGCAGAACAGAAGTGTACATGGACCACAAAAACACGATGACTTTTTATCCAGTGCATCCCTATCAGCTGCAGCTTTAGCCAAACAACTGATGGAGATGTTGAAACCCCTTACTCTGAACCGCTAATCTTAGCGCCCTCGGAGCAACAGAAGAGACAGTCAAACATACACACAAATCCTAGACACCAACCACCAAGTGCTGTCAACAGATGGGAATGCACAACAGGTCTGTTGAATCCTGTAAGTGGTATCACCAGCCCTACACACCCACCACGCACAATAGCGAAGCTACCTACCCTCTGTGTAACAGATACTAGAGACGACGTCTGCATGAGGTCAAACTCTGTCTGTTTGGATACAATGTATACACTGAACACAAATAAAGACATTGCTGTGTTATCCCTGGTAAAGGTGATACTATTTTAAGTCACTGTACTGTCGATTTACCACTGGGATATCCTAGTAACTCTGCAGCTACAAGTGAACAAGGTGTGAAGGCGTTCTGAAACGCAACGGCTTCAGACTATACTCGGTCAAGCGACACTGAGATACCTTTGGGCTTGCTTAGCCAACTAGAAAGCTTTACACACTATTACTCCTCCTACTTGTACATCGTTCTCATAAACGCAACGTCCGTCCTTATCAAACTGTCGGTATAAAGAGGAATAGCGCTCATGTATAAGCCGCCGGTAATAATTATCACTGAGTCTTGGTGTCACGCAAATAAACCAGATGAAGAGATAGGTATTGACATGTGTACACAATTCCGATGTAACTGGAGTAACAAGAAAGGTGGATGTTGCCTGATGCACTTTCTGAACACTCTCACTGTATTCAGGTTGGAAAATGTGGTTCTTGAAAAGTGAGCGACACTCTGTGGGTCACAGTACACTACAGGAACGCTACAGCACTAGTTGGGTGTGCTTACAGAGCACCTGGTACCTTAAACAATCATAAGGTTACGCTGATTACGGCTCTGAAACATGCATCCACTCTCCCATATGATCATAAGATCGCATGCGGTGACTTTAACCTACCTGAAATTAAGTGGGATTCACTTACTGGTCAGGCTAGGTGTGACGATATTTTCCATACACTGTCTATTTTTGGATGGGAGCAAGTTGTTACAACTCCTACAAAAGGTGACAGTGTATTGGACTTAATAATTTGCAATGACATAAATCCTATTTTGACAAATGTAGGCTCCAAGTCCCCAGGAAGTGATCACAATACGGTATTATGCACACTGCCACCTGCTGCAACTAGTACTTCAATTGGTGCTTCCACTGCACACCACATAGTATATAGAGACTACGGTAGAACGGACAGACAGCAGATGTGTCCAATGATTAGGTGCACTGACCGGGGATCACACTTCACCCCCACAGACCTTAAATTACCATTGATATGTTTTACTACAACTCTAAAACCAGTCCCGATACCATTGTCCTGTTGGGAGGTCTCAAATAATGCCACTAAACAATAAGCCATATATATCTCCCAATGCTCGTAGAAAGTTACGCAAACTCTCAACAGGATACTAGAGACATCACGACTTTAACTCACCCTGGTTGATTCTTGGTACTCTCAACCCTATCTCGCATAACCATGATTTGTGTCTGAAGAATGAAGAGAGTCGTGCACTAGCTAGCTCATCTAGAGTATGTGCTCTCTCAGCACTCCTTAAGAAGCGATCGAACTGCACAAGGCATAAAATTCCTCTTCTTATCTATGGCACCAAGGCTTATAATGATCCAGTGGATATGTGTGGAATATTCAGCTACTTATTTGCAGTTAGTATCTGGAACACACACATTTTTGTGTTAAACTAATACGTCTGGACCGTTAAAAGTTATTCTTCTCCTCTACCAAGGGCAATAGATACAGTTGAATTCGCACATTCTAATACTCACCGAACCATTAGGAGGCTAGAAAGCTCCAACACCGCTGGCACAGACGGAATATCTTCACATTTCTTTAAATTTGGTGACCCTGATATTCCATTATTATTACGCGAAATAGTTTCTCCATCTTTGGAATCTTTCACATATCAGGATATGTGAAAGACATCATTTATCCTCCCTAGGTACAAATCTGGTTCAAAAACACTAGGCAGTTTCTGCAGACCAATAAATATTACGCCTATAGTTTCTAGAATTGTGGAGAAAATTGTTAAGGGAAGCGTTCTTCAACACATGCTTAGTAGCAGCATCGTCACATCGAGTCAACATGGGTCCCTAAAATCGAAGTCCTATATGACTTGCCATCTTGACTTCTTTAACTTCATAACCAACACCAATTGATCCTTGTACTGTATCTAGACATTTCAAAGACATTCGACACAGTTGATCGCTCGCTGTTAATGAGTAAGTTGATGACCATAGGAATTGGCTATCCACTATCGGGACGGATTAAGTCTTTCCTCAGCAATCGCACTCAGGTGGTGAAGGTAGATTCACACACTTCGAAACCTAGGCCAATCACCTCTGGTGTTGTTCAAGGCAGTGTATTAGGCCCCCTTCTCTTTACTTTATACGTCAATGACATCTGCAGATGTTTTACACACGGTAAACCATTCTTGTTTGCTGATGACCTAAAGGTTGCATACACATTCACCCGTGACGATTCATCCCACATCCAAGCACTAATACAAATGGAGCTTGATATAACATCCGTATGCTGTGCTGCCTGAAAACTCCAGTTCGGTATAGGCAAATGTGGCTGGATATGTTTTGGTGCTGCATCGGTGGATCTTCAACTACATCTTCAGTCTACGAAACGTCTTGTTCTTAAAAGTGTGTGTGACCTTGGACTAAGATATTCAAAGGACCTCGCATTTTCTGAACAGGTGGCATCACAGACTCGCAAATCTAGGTTCCTGATGGGTTGCATAGTTCGTAACTTCCACTTCAAGGAAGTCAGGTTACTGGTCTACAAAACTTGCATACTTCCACTATTACAGTACTGCCCACTTATATTGAGTGGAATCCGCGTACATAAACATGAAATAGAGTGTGTCCTAAAGTGTTTCAGGCTCGATTACCAGGACATGTTTGCAAACAGGACTACAGCTCCAGATGCAGAACACTAAGCCTAGAAACACTTTAGATGAGACGGCTCAAAATTAACCTGGTACTTTTTATTGTGTTGCGTAACCTCACTTTCGCAGCCGGTGGTAGGTTTGAGTTAGAATACAACAGTTGTTACGATCTGCGCAACCATGCCCATAGCGTCACAATGAAACCGTTTAAATCTTGCTTGCGCGCGAACTTCTTCACGGTCAAATTCTCTCAGTTGTAGAACAGACTTCCGGCCAAAGTGAAGGCCTCCAAATCAACCTCTGAATTCGGTCGGTTACTAGTTAACTTCCTATCACCTGGTGGCGTTTCCGGCTTATCGAATACACCAACAGTATCCTTCACGACATTCTATATACTCGGTCCGCTTAATGTGCAATGAGACAGCCACCACGCCTACACTGACCTTTCATACGAAGCGTTGGGGAGACTTCCATAAGTTATCACAAACCAACGGCACATTCTGCCCCACCCAACGCAGTAATCAAAAACAGAAATTCTGTACTACACGATAGCAAGAAATTTATATTTTTGAGTACTGCAAAGAAAAAACTCATACGATGAACACCATAGCAAGGAAAGTTAGGTGGGCAGAAACACGAACATAGAAAACACTCTCCTTGTTGGAATTCTTGCTTTCTCCGCCTGCTGCTTTGTCCGTTTTTTTCTCGTTGTAGAAAAGTAATTCAGTTCTAAACGTTAGCCTGGAAGCCCGTTTGGCGCTTCAAACAGGTCTATTGCCTCTGGATGCTGGCGTTGGAAAAGTGAAGATATCTGGCTTTTGGTCATCATATGCGTCAAGATTATGAATCTTAGTCGTGGAATGGTATTAACATGTATAAATTATATAGTTCTGGAACCATCAATGAAGTACAATATGCAAACGATTCGTGCATACATTCCTTCATAAACTTTTCACCATTATCTCAAGCAGAAAGTACAAACTGTTACCAAGGGAGTATTAGTTTCAAGCTTTATTTTTCTCCAGGTAATACATGTAATGTCTAGACACAAACCTGGTTTTTTTGTTAACATGAAGACAATACTTCCACTCGTCCAACTTGTAAATTTTCTGCATAATTATTCTGCTGGGACGTTCCATTACATGAACATGCAGCACTTATATCTTCTAGTGACAACGGGTGGGGATTGAGATTACCCTCCACGAAGATACATGTAATTTATGTATAAATTTATTTATACCTGTAAAAATGGTGTGTGCCTGTATATTCAGGAACAAATATTATTATCATTTTTACCAGCCAATAAAAATAGTTCTCTACTAAACTACGGATATCGTAGATAGTCAAATCATAACAAACATTACCGCCTACTTTGCTCAGTGTTTCTTCTTGTCTGCCTAGTCTTTTCAGTTAAAAGGAAGATATATGGTTGGAGCGCAGAAGTATTTTTCTGCAAGGCCACAGATATTCAAGCAAACTTAAAATAACACGTCACATCATAAATAGTTTCCTTTAGAACACTGCAGCCGAAATTTATTCCAGTGTGTACATTGCTGCATTTCTCTTGGTTACAGTAAGTTACTTCGTAAGTTGTTTCTATGTACGATTTTCCAATACCACTGTGTGAAATCTGTTTGGGGTAGTTTGCCACATATTTTGGGCAAAGCATGCATGATGCAATGATCTGACTCGAGCAGCAGGTCTCTGTTTCGAGTTTCATACACATCGATATCATCGGCGAATACCAGGTCTAGTGTTGCACCCTGACTTGTGAAGTTAGTAAGGTTTCGGTGGCCAGTTCTGTGGAAACAGTAGTCACTAGAATTCAAATCACCGGATATTATCGACTGGGGACCACATAGTATTGGCGCTGCCATTTCTGAGAATATTTATGAGAAACTGCCGACCGATAGCTGCTACCTTGACGTGGTGGTCGGGCTTGCATATCACAATGACCCAACGAGCTATGCTGGTGGAACGCTTGTTCCCTCGAGGTCCTACCATACCAGAAAGGTCTGTTGGGTAGTGGTTAGACGAAAAGCAGTTACCGTCATAGTGTAAATTGCTACACTATGATGGGGGTCTGAGGGCGAAGTCGTACTGCTGCTAGCTGGATGGGGTGTGACAGCAGTAAGGTGTTTCCCTTGGATGACCAGCAGTGCCAAGCTGATGCTGCCTTCTCAGTGGAAGATGGGGTTAGAAAAGGTCGGCCCCAAAAATAACACACTCCACCACGCCCCACGGTCTGCCGGGCCGGCGGTGTTGGTTCACTTGTCGTTTCCTTTCGCTCATCCGGCCCCAAAAATACAAAAATTCAAAATAATCATACTCAAAAGGCTGGGTGTGACAGGCCTCAAGCAGATGTCCGATGGGCTCTGCGGTCACACAAATCTCTTTCAGGTACCTTAAGAAGAAATAGCCTTCCACGGTGTGGGCAGTCGGGAAGTGTCAACCGCCCTCACAACTCTGTCAGCACCCAAGTTTCTTCTGACTGCTATCCTCCTCCTCCATCATTACCTTCTAATCTTCCTTCACGTCTCTTAATTAATGATGCTGCATCATCTTCAATTTCTCCTACCTCTGCAGCCTTCGACAACGATCTGAGTCCACAGAACAGCATCCCTGGTCTCCTTAAACCACGCTCCAAATTACATATTGGAGCCTTCAATGTCCGCACCCTCCGTCAAATTGGCCAACAGGCTTCGTTGGCAAAGACTCTAGCAACTCGGGGCATGGATGTGTGCTGTGTTTGTGAGACACGCATACAGGACCCAAGTGTAGTTATTCACCCGACCTCTCCTGACCAATCTGGTGAATCTGCAAAATTCACCCTTCGAGTTTCTGGAGATTCGATAGCTAGCTCTCGTGGTCTTGCAGGTGTAGGTATAGCATTAAGCACCAGGGCAGAAAACTCACTACTAGACTGGATCCCAGTTGATAGTCGCCTCTGCGCTATGAGGCTGAACGGCACAGTGAGAACTAAACTGTCTAACCTCCTCTCGAAAGCCAAACGTTCGGACGTAGTGGTTGTTGCAGGTGACCTCAACGCACAGGTGGGTAGACTGAGTGAGGCAGAAAGGCA
Source organism: Heterobilharzia americana (assembly GCA_944470555.2). Lineage (NCBI taxonomy): Eukaryota > Metazoa > Platyhelminthes > Trematoda > Strigeidida > Schistosomatidae > Heterobilharzia > Heterobilharzia americana. Next base: position 126,705,506 of record OX104127.1, on the reverse strand, counting down.
CTTAGGTGGCACTTTCGGAATCCCAGCTGAACGTACAGATAACGGTGATCGCCTATTACAACTATGCTCAGATAACCGCCTATTTTTAGCCAGCACAAATTTCAGACATAAAGAAAGGCACTGTCTGACCTGGCGTCCACCGAGCTCGACTCAGCGATGGACACAGATAGACCACATTGCTATTAGTCATCGCTGGAGAGGATCGGTGGAAGACTGCCGCTCCTTCTGGAGTACGTGTTTGGACAGCGATCATGCGTTGGTCCGAGCACGTATATGCCTGCGTCTCAATGGACGTAGAAAAAATTTGGCAACAAAACCACTACGAGTTCTGCTGGACAACGAAAACACCAAAGCCGTGTTCAGTGAGAAGTTGGCTAGGCAGTTATCGGAACAAAAGACTGTCACTCATCCAGAAGAAGCTTGGTGCCATCTTCAGTCTACTGTAAAAGCAGCACTGGAGACTGTAGCCGACTCCAAGATAATGGCTAAAAAGAGCCAGTGGATATCAGCAGCTTCTTCCAAACTAATGGATGCACGTGAATGCATCCCTGCAGGCTCTGAGTACAATGAAGAGCGAGCGCAACTTAAAAATAAACTGACGAAAAGTCTGCGCAACGATCGTGAACAGTGGTGGGCAGCAAAGGCTAAAGAGATGGAAAAGGCAGCGGCGATCGGTAACAGTAGACAGTTATTTAGACTTATTAAGGAGACTGGGGGGAAATGGTCAACAACAGTTAGTGAGGTTATAGCGGAGAAGGACGGATCGGCGATTCACTCGCAGGGAAGGCGACTGGGACGATGGGCAGAACACTTTGAGGAACAGTTTAACTGGCCTCCAGCCACCATTGCGCTGCCCGCTATCCAGTCGGACCCTGAATGGGACATAGAGACAGGTCCCCCAACACTAGAAGAAGTTGAGAAAGCGGTAGGTAGCCTGAAACGGGAAGGGCAGCAGGACCAGACGGACTACCTGCTGAGGTATACAAGAATGGTGGTAGAGTTCTCTTAGTCAGGCTAACGGAAGTGTTAGCCAGTATATGGGAATCAAATACGATCCCCTCCGACTGGTCTAAGTCACTCATCATCCCAGTCTTCAAGAAAGGCGAGAAGTCCTCTTGTGATAACCACAGAGGAATCAGCCTGACAAACATAGTGTCTAAGATCCTAAGTTCTATAATTCTCCGACGCCTGAGTGGAGCTCGGGAACAGCAAGCCCGAGAAAACCAGGCAGGCTTTAGACCTGGCCGTGGATGTATCGACCAAATATTCACACTGCGCCAGGTCCTGGAACATAGGCATGCTTACAGACGCCCGACAATAGCTGTATTTCTCGACCTGAAGGCGGCATTTGACTCCGTTGATCGAGAAGTCTTATGGCAGTGTCTGTCACTGAAAGGCGTGCCTAGTAAGTACATCACCTTATTGAAAGCTCTCTACTCGAACACTTGTGGGCATGTTAGAGCCTATGGTGAGTTGTCCAGGGAGCTATACTCATCAAGTGGTGTCCGTCAAGGATGCCCACTATCCCCATTCTTATTTAATTTTATCATAGATATTCTTATGGAGGTTTCCCTCTCGTCACCTAATTACAAAGACGTTGACCGATCACAGGTGAATTTTCCTTAGATCTAGAATATGCAGATGACATAGTCCTGTTAGGTGAAGACGCTGACAAGATGCAGAGTCTTCTGAACACTTTGAGTGGGAATTTGAGAATGTTTGGGATGCGATTTTCACCACCCAAATGCAAATTTTTGCTCCAGGACTGGTCTTCAGCGGTACCGCGGTTAACAATAGAGAGTGAAGTGGTTGAGTGTGTTGACCACTTCACTTACCTGGGAAGTAGGATCAACCCGGTGGGTTAGTTGCCGATGAGATTTCTGCACGGATACAAAAGGCTCGATTGGCTTTTGCCAATTTGCGCCACCTATGGCGCCGCCGTGATATTCGTTTGTCTATTAAGGGTCGCGTGTACTGCACAGCAGTCCGCTCTGTTCTACTGTATGGCTGTGAAACATGGCCATTGAAAGTGGAAGACATGAGAAGGTTACAGGTATTTGACCACCGTTGCCTTCGTAGTATAGGACGTATTCCGTGGTGTCACCATGTGAGTAATGCAGAAGTTAGGTGTAGAGTTTTAGGGAGAAGAGGTAAGTCAGTCGACGAGGTTGTGAACCTTCATCGACTGAGATGGTTGGGACACGTACTACGTATGCCTAGTCACCGATTGCCTCGTCACACAATGTTGGCTGAGGTGGGTTCAGGCTGGAAAAAGGCCCGAGGTGGCCAGACTAAAACATGGCACCAATGTATGAAGTCTCTGACTGTTGGTTTAAGCCATGTAGGACGATGCAGACTAGGTGGTTGGGGTCCACGGGACAAGAGGAACCAGTGGTTGGAGACCCTAGGTGATATGGCTCAGAACCGAAGTCAGTGGCGCAGATGTATACACACATTATCCTCATCTTAACAACGCTATACCGAATCTCACTATTTTGTCACTCCTCTTTCCTTTCTTCTCGTACTTTATATTTCTTTTGACTGCATTCACTTATCTTCATCCTTCACCTCACTACCTTTTTACTTGATGTGCTGATATGAGGTGTGGCAACTCGGACCGTTACGCAGTAATGCCTGGTCCTATGTTGATAATGATGATGATGATATGAGAAACTGGGTGGTTCACTATATCTGTAACCAGGCGTAACATAAATATATGCCGTATAAATAAAACTATATTTGTCCAAGTGTTTTATCCCGCCTTCTAACGGGATGCAGTCTATGTAATCACTACATAGAAACATACTCACACCTGAGGCAAAACTTATACTGTACAAGGCTATGGTTCACCCAATATTAGAGTATTGCACAGTTATCTGTGGTAACACGAAAGTATCCGACGGAATTCGAGTAGAGAACATTCAACGAAGCTTTACTCGGCGCCTGCTAATACATAACGAAGGACTTGCGTGCGAAGCAAGATGCAAAAACTAGAACTAGAATCACTCTGGCTGAGACTCATGAAGCTCAGCCCAACATTTCTTTCTCGTCTTTTATTTGGAAACTCTAAAACGAAATGTGCTTTCACTTTTAAATCAACACAGGCATATAATCTGCGTAATAGCGAGTACACCTTCCCAGAAATAAGTGTCGCTCAAAACTTTGATGTAGGTTTTTCATAGAGCAATACAGTATGCTGTGGAACAAACTTCCTGCTCCTATACGGGCATGTCACTCTCTCATCCAGTTTCAACTATTGCTTAGTGAATCCCTCCTATCTAACTAATCTCATCAATTCGTTGACGGCCCAACCACAAACGGTGATACCATGTACAATGGTGCTACTGGTACCAAGACTCAAGGGAGACTAACAGCAGTGACAAAAATATATACAATGCCAAAACTAAATGCATTAGTTAAGTCAAAATCTAATTTCTTTTTGAAAAAAATGTCCAAGAATGAACAGGAAGCGGAGTGCAGTACGATTTGCAACAGTGGACTCAGTAGCTACTCTAATGTAACCTACATTTCTTCATGACTTAACTGATTTCACGACTTAACACATATTTCTTAAAATTCGTCCCTTAAAATAATCTCTCCACTCCGGATTGATAAATGAACTGTATGTCGGTGGATTTTCACAGCAGGTGGCATGTTTTATTATTTACCCTTTGTTATCAGTACTTACATGTAAGTACTCTGCACTAACATAGTTTCGGTAGCCCCGATATGGTAATACTCAACAGACAACACCATGATCATCCCCCTCGTGATCAGATAAAGGGTGGTTACCATTTTAGAAAAAACCCATGAATTTCACTTAAATGTTTATAACTTCATCAAACGCTTGTACAGAGGTATTTAACAAGCGAATACCTGGACCAAAATCCTCCAATCTCTCCATTTCGTGGTGATATCTTCGGCTTCAGACTGATTTTCATTAACGTCGTGCTCACCTTCATCTTTTTTTCACCTAAGCTTACCTCTAAACAGTTGGTTCTGGATACTTCTTCAAGTAAGTCTTATAGTCAGCACAAAGAACTCACTCAGATGTATCATGGTTGATCTACTCCTGAGTATTTTCGTGCTCCTGTTTCGAATTTCGTCTGCTGCTCGCTTCTGTTATTCACTTTTCAGGTTAACCTAACCAGTCCTGCATTCAAATGGAATCCTAGAGATCGCATTTGTCAGTGTGCACCATGCCACCAAAACTTTATGACGAACGCACACACCTCGAGGTCATGACTGTAATGCCTGCTCCACCTTCAAGAATACCGGAAGATTCAAACGATAACCGGATAATCTTCAAATTCGAACTGAGCCTGCTTCAACACACCTCCTACATGCCATAAATGGTGGTATCTAATGTATAGCTTAACATTGTACATAATAGTCATTTCTCATTACTAAAATGATCAAACCTGTAAACTGGTTTGTATTCATGTAACCTTTGTCGTATGAAATACATATTACTATTATTTAAATTTGAAGCAGTTGTGATATAACTCTGATTAACTGTACTAGAAATGACTGCTTAGCTAACTCAGTGCCTACAATTCTATAAGCGCATTTCGTTGATCTTGCAGACGGATATTTGAAAAAGATTTTAAATGCTGCCATGTAGACTCAATTGTAATCAAGGACCATACCCACTCCCCCCTGAATTTCATGTGGCAAAGAACCACCCATAGTACACTCAAAGGTGAATTGATCAGTTGGATTAACAGGTGAGGTTCAAAACGCATTAAAAGGTTGTGGTCATGCTGAACCTATAACTCTGTGCATACAAAGGACCATGTGGTAATCCTGCACCGACTTACAGCAATTTTAGCATTCCTGTTCGCTCGCATCATCATTTCCTCAAACTTACATATCACATTTATTTCGTTGAGACACTGAACATGACATTTTAGATATCGTACACACCATCCACTCCTAAAGAGTCACAAGTTTCAGAAGTGATCTCGTGAGCTACTTCGGCAGATTCGTCTACACCGAAATTTAAATAATAGGTCTCAACATACACACATGAGTTTTTTTACAGCTAATCTCAACTGCATAACCGAGTCTGTGGGTGCACTTAATCCGCGCAAGTTACTTAGAGGCATGGTGGCTAGTTGAGTGAAAACTTCTTTCCATCTGATATACGCAGAGTAATTTCAATTTATGCAGTCAGTCTAAGAAGCACGAGCTAAAAGTCTAGATAAATTTCGTTGAAAAACCTCTGGAACTTGAGGAAGAATCAAACAATATTGAGCAATTTTGAAATCCTAAACACAATGGGCTTTAGTGTTTTGTTTTAATTGGCCATCTTCAAAGGTTAGTTCATCTGACCTACAAAGTTTTGACTACCTCCAGTTGTTCGTTATCACGCCGATGGGTAAATCTGTCATAAAAAAAGGACGAAAAAAAGCAGCTCATCAGGGGGATCCAGTTTTAAGAGATGGGATTATTAAGCTCAAAGGTATTAATAATCAATTTTATAATCGGGTCCAGAAAAGTTAACCAGCAGACAAAAGAAAAGACTTAGAAAGCGGATATTAAATTCTGATAGTAAATTAAAAAATAAAACGGTTTCAAAGGTATGTTCTAAGCCGAAGTCATACTTTTAGGCTATTGAAAATTCTGTTGATGAGCTGGGTACTCTGAAGGAGTTCCCCATTGGAAACGGTGGTAGTGAACACATAGGTGATGACTTCGGTCATCTTTCGGATTTGGAAGAAGAGGAGCTAAAAATGAAAGTGGATGTTTTAGAAACTGTGGATGAAAAAGACGATGTAATTACGAATCTTGATCCTGGTGACGAGGAGGGAAAAGTTGCTCTGGATTCTAGCACTCTGGACCAGCGCATTCGGAATTGGCTTTATATTCTTTCCGATTATAAGAATAGAGCACCAAAAGATCTCGAAAGAAGGTTGTGTGTAAACACACTGTTGAGTGATTTGTGTTCTCGATATACTTATAATCGTTTTCTCATGTTGAAACTACTTGATCTGTTCCCCAGAGAGGTATTTCCCTTCAATCAATTTACATATCCACCATTCAGATAGTTGAGTTTGTGGAAGCAAATGAAGTTGACAGACCGGTCACCATTCGTACAAATACGCTGAAGACTCGTCGACGAGAATTAGCTCAAGCAAGTCCTCTTTACCTACGTCATATTTCAGGCTTTAATAAACCGAGGTGTAAATCTTGATCCATTGGAACCTTGGAGCAAAGTTGGGCTTGTTGTTTATTCATCACAAGTCCCGTTAGGTGCAACGCCAGAGTACCTTGCTGGCCACTATATACTTCAAGGTGCGAGCTCCATGCTTCCTGTGATGGCATTATCTCCTCAACCAGGTGAACGTATCTTGGATTTATGCGCCGCACCTGGTGGAAAAACTACTTATATAGGTAAGTCCAAGTTGAATTAAGCAGGTCACACCCGATGTCCTCTGTCTAGTTTCTTGGAACTTGTTATACATGATTTAGAAATCACACTAACGGATAATTTATTTCGTATGTTAAAAGATATGTAGTAGTGTTCTTTACTTCAGTCCTGAGTGCTGTAATGAGCTTTGATACATGTTTTGTTCAAAAATAATTGTTATCAGAAGTCTCTCACCAGCTGCTGATCAGTATTTTCTGATTTAATCTCGAGTCATTCGATTTCTTACATAGGATTTAGTATTTCATATCCAACACGTAATAAGAAACTGTTTAAGACTCGAATGTTTCGTCTCTATGACTTCATGCGACCTAATGCTTTATCTTTTCAACCCATTTGCGCACTAACTGTTTTGGTATATGTTCCAGCCTAACTTTCACTCCACGACTAGTAATAGTATTAGCGGTGATTCATGAAAACTTACTGTTTGCATTTGTTAGGTCATTAGTGTGTTGCTATGGATTGTAGACTTGCAACCACATGGTACTTTATTATTTGCTTCATATTCTTGGCAGTCGTCTTGTAGACTGACATAAGGTGGAAATTCAGCTGACATGGGAAACAGTGTCTACCATTTAGCATGCATTAGGAGCTGTAGTTTCTGCTTTACGAACTACTAGAATTCCGTGATTGTTTTCGTTAGACTTCGGTCCCTTGGGATTATGTATAGGTCGTTCTTCGAAATTACACAGTATGTTGAGTTTTTATCTTTGAAGTCAAGTAACTTTTATCTAAAATGGTTGAACGATTAGTTGGATCGTATTGCACGCTTTGAAGCAAACTGTTTTTCGAGGAAGATACTTTTGTATATTTATGTCAACGTGTTTTATGGGTTACTGCAGAATACAGAAGACTAGTGGAATATTTCTAAGAACTAACATTTTCGAAACAACTTATTTGTATCAAACCTTACGCTATAATGCATTTTTGGTAAGTAATTGCATCATGCAAAGGTTTTATGTTCACACTGTAGATCTCTATAAATTTCAGATAAAGTGTTAGCGATATAGTTTAGTATTTCTCGATAGTACATGACGCTGCAGTTATTGCGACGACTCGGTCAGTTTACAAGATTCCTGTCGCTCCTCTTTGTGGTCAGAGCTAGATTGAATGGCTTCGCATCAATTAGTTCGAATCAAGAAATCCACTGGCTTTCGCTAACCTTTGGGTGCAGTTTGCCAATCGTCTTCGCCCTTTTTTCTACAGCAAACTTAATTATTCACCGACTTCATCACGAAGATTGTTGCCACAGTGCTCAGATAAATGTTTGGCTATCTCTTCCCCAAATACACACTTAACATTCTCATCTTCCAGTTGATTACATAGGCTTCAATACTGTTTGCTTCCTGTGTCTAGTGAAGTGTAAATGTACATGTGCTCTTATTAACACGTATTCCAAACAAGTGCTCCTAAAAGAGCAGCAATTCCAGTATATCTCTGACAGTTACTTGTTCCTGACCACCATTAACTTTAGGCATAGAGACTGTCTCACATGGCGTCCGCTGACATCAAACCAATGATAGACACAGACCACACTGCTACAAGCCATCAGTGGATAGGATCGGTGGAAAATTGCCGCTTTTTCTGAAGTACCAGTTTGGACTCTGGTCACGTCTTAGTATGGGTTCGTACAAGTCTACGTTTTACTGACCGCATGAAACGAAAGACATTGTGCTCGATTGATCGATATGGACGCCAAGTACTCACTTAGTGAGGAGTTAGCTAAGTATTTATCTGGACATGACAGCAATGCTTATCCTGAGGAAACCTGGTATGATATTACGTCTGCTGCAGAAACAGCGGTTAAGACAATTGGTAACCTACACCCGAAAGTTAGCAACCCTCATTGGATTTCCGTAATATCATCCGAACTGATTGATGCGAGGAGATTGATACCAGCTAGCTATGATAACAATGAAGAGCGAAGGCAACTCAAATGAAAATTGAATAAGAGTCTTCGCAATGATCGAAAGCAGTGGTGGGTGGTAAAAACGAGAGAGATGGAGAAGGTATCAACGTTGGGTAACAACTGGCAACTACTTATGCTTATTAAGGATACCGGGAAGAATACGATTGTTAGTGAAGCCATCACCGGTAAGGGGGAAATGCTGATAACCCTCAGGACAGGTAGCTAAAACGGGCGAAAAACTTCGGAACACAGTTCAGCCGGCCCTCAGCAACGCTTCAGTTGCCCAACATCCAGCCTGAACCTCTCAGAAGACGAATATACTGCTCTACAGTCCGTTCTGTTCTGTTGTACGGCTGAGACGTGGCCGTTAAAAGAAAGCATTAAGCGGTTGCAGGGTTTTGATCACAGGTGTCTTTGTAGTACTGGTCGCATTTGGCGGAATCACCATGTGAGCAGTGTTGAGGTCACGGAAATGGAACTAGGCCAAATAGGCAAGTCGATTGATAAGGTTCTGAACCTCAGTCGACTGAGATGGCTTGAACAGGTACTGCGCATGCCTAACTGCCGCCTACCTCGATGTGTTATGCTAGGAGAAGTTGGATTAGGTTAGAAGAAGGTTCAGGGTGGCCAGATCAAGACATATAATCAGTCAACGAAGTCTCTCATTGTTGGTCTAAACCATGAAAAATGTAAACTGCCTGGTTGTGGTCTCCAAGACGATAGAAATGAGTGCTTGAGGCTTCACGGTTGGAAATGGATCACAATGGCGCAGGTGTATTCACACCTTGACATCTAAAGTTTGAATATCCCCACTAACCTTTATTTCCAGATTATTTATGATCTTGCACTACTTTATCTACTTTGATATCACTTCTTTCCTATCCACCTGTTCTTTGTGTACTACTATGAAGTCTGGCAACTTGAGCCGATGCACTTTTGTGAGAGGTTATATGTTGATTTTGTCAGTCAGTCGTCAATCCTCTGCAACGATGGCTGATAGCGATATGATCTATCTGTGTCCATCGTTGGTTTGATTTCAGTTGACCCCAGGTATGTTTCTCATTGTTTACATAACTGATTCATTCTTTAATGTGTAACTAAATATCAGGTTCTTCTGTCACAGGTTCTTCTTATTAGTTTATGGTCGCTTATTTCATGCTTCGTTTTCACTTCTTTACCGATATTTGATACCTTATCATGGTGGTTGGGGGTACATATCACAATGACCTAAACTAGCTATACTGGTGAATCATTGTCCTCTTGAGACACACCATACCAGAAAACTTTGGTGGATAGTGGTACAAAAAAAGCAGTCATTGTTGTGGATTGCTACACTATGATTAGTTTGAGTATGAATTCATACTGCTTGCTGGATGGGATTGAAAGCTGTTAGGTATTTCCCACCATGCTGATGCCACCTTCCCTATGAGAAAGGATGGGGGTTAGAAATGGTTTTTTAAGACTGGCGCACTCCCTTTTACCCACGGTGTACGAGTACCAGGGAATTTTGGTTCATAGTGGGAGTCAAAACCGCTGAACTTAAATCTCAACCTTCTAAAAAGGCCATATGTGAACAACTTCAAACAGATGTCTCTTGGTTTTCACGGTCCTGCACTTACATACTTAACGTACTTCAAGAGGAACTAACCTTCCATGGTCTAGGCAGACGATAAGTGTCAACCACCATCACAACTCTGTCACCACTCAAGCTCCCTCAAATCACTATCGACCTTCCACATCCTTAACTTCTAATCTTCCTTCATGTTTCTAGGTCAGCATTCCTACTTCAGCTTTAATTTCTTCCAGCTTTTGATAGTGATGTGAATTCACAGAACAGTATCACTGATCTCCTAAAGCCGTGTTCTGAACTGCATAATAGAGATTCCAGTGTCCTCATCCTCTGTCAAATCGGCCAACAAGTTTCGCTCGCCAAAACTTATATTGAATCATAAATGCGTGCTGCGTTTGAGACACCCACACAAGACGCAATTGCTGCCATTCACTTAACCTGACCCGGCCAATATGGTTAATCCGCAGAATTCACCCTTCGAGTTTCTGGGGATTCAGTGGCCAATTCTAGTGGTCCTGCGGTATAACATTGAGCACTAAGGCAGAAAGTATACTGTTCGACTGAATCGCAGTTGACGGTCGCCTTATGAGCTGTTCGCCTGAACAGCACAGTGAGAACTAAAACGAACAGTAAAACTTGTCGTTGATTCTTTGTAATCTCTGCTTACGCACCAACTGACTGCAGTTCCTATGATATGAAGGGTGAGTTCTACCGAAAATTCTCTAGCCTCCTACTGAAGGCCGATCGTTCAGGAGTAGTTGTAGTAGGTGATCTCAATGCACAGTTGGGTAGGCTGTGAGGCAGTAGGCCGCTTATGTGACACTTGAAATCCCACCGAAACGAAAAGACAACGGTGGTCACCTGCTACAACTGTGTTCAGACAACCACTTATTTCTGGCCAGCGAAAACTTCGAACATTCAGAGAAATTTTCTGACATGGCGTTTATCCATTGCAGCGATGAATGCAGATAGACCATAATAATGTCACTTATTGCCGAAGAGAGTCGGCAGAAGATTGCCTCTCTTTCTGGAGCACATGTTTATATAGCGATCACACGTAGGTTCGAGCACGTAAGCCTGTAGTTGAATGAAAATGGGGAAACTACAGCAGCATAATCATCGTGAGTCCTGCTTGAGTATTGGAATACTAAGGCTGCTTTCGTCAAGAAGCTTACTAGGGAGTCATTGTAACAGAACAGTATCACTCATCCGGAAGAAGACTGGCTCTATCTTCAGTTTACTACAGAAACAACAGTAAGGACCTCAAGTGATGTTAGCAAAATGGTTAGAAAGGGTTAGTACATCTCATAAGCTTCCTCTAAGTTGATGGATTCACGTCCACACATTCCTGCAGGCTGTGAGCTCAATGAGGAGCGATAAGAATCGGAATATAGACTGGCATAAAGTCTACGGAATGATCGCGAGCATTGATGGGCAGCGAATGCTGTAGAGATGAAAAAGGCAACGGCAATAGGTCACACCGAGAGTTATTTATAGTTATCAAGGAAACGGGCGGAAAAGTCAATACTCAGTGAGACTGCGGTGCAGAATCATGGGTCTGCAGTCCACTCGGAGGAGGCGACTGGAGTGATGGGTGGAACGCTGAGGAACAGTTCAGCTGGCCTTCAGCTACGGTTGCGTTACCCGCTATCAGATCTTGAACGTTGAGGTAGGACCTCTACTTATTGGTGAAGTTGACAAGGCTGTACATAACCTGATACGAGGAAAGGCAGCAGCACCAGATGGATTACTACCGGAGATATTTAGTGACATTGGCAGCGGATTATTGTTCATGTTAACTGAAGTGTTAGTTACTGTATGAGGGTCAGATGAGATCCCTTCTGACTGGTTTCAGTCTTCCAGGAAAGTGAGTTTTTGTAATAACCACATGGGAATGAGCCTGAACGCTTAACTATTTTAACTTGCATAGTTACATGTTGCTCGGAGTATTTTGGGCTTGAATTCGATGGGTTATGTTTTAAACCTTTTTCATTCATAGAGTATCGTCTTTACCTGAAGATGGTATTCAGCGTAGTCAACCAAGAGGCACGTTAGTAACATAAAGCAGAACGGTGCTGAACTAATACATAATTTTACAGCGTTTTATGGAGTCATGATAATTGTGTATTACCATTATCCACTTTGATGATAAGCGGCGATACCTCATACATGACTGTACAATCACTCGCCATCATCATCATCATCATTATCAACATAGGACCAGGCATTACTGCGTAACGGTCCGAGTTGCCACACCTCATATCAGCACATCAAGTAAAAAGGTAGTGAGGTGAAGGATGAAGATAAGTGAATGCAGTCAAAAGAAATATAAAGTACGAGAAGAAAGGAAAGAGGAGTGACAAAATAGTGAGATTCGGTATAGCGTTGTTAAGATGAGGATAATGTGTGTATACATCTGCGCCACTGACTTCGGTTCTGAGCCATATCACCTAGGGTCTCCAACCACTGGTTCCTCTTGTCCCGTGGACCCCAACCACCTAGTCTGCATCGTCCTACATGGCTTAAACCAACAGTCAGAGACTTCATACATTGGTGCCATGTTTTAGTCTGGCCACCTCGGGCCTTTTTCCAGCCTGAACCCACCTCAGCCAACATTGTGTGACGAGGCAATCGGTGACTAGGCATACGTAGTACGTGTCCCAACCATCTCAGTCGATGAAGGTTCACAACCTCGTCGACTGACTTACCTCTTCTCCCTAAAACTCTACACCTAACTTCTGCATTACTCACATGGTGACACCACGGAATACGTCCTATACTACGAAGGCAACGGTGGTCAAACACCTGAACCTTTTTGTGTCTTCCACTTTCAATGGCCATGTTTCACAGCCATACAGTAGAACAGAGCGGACTGCTGTGCAGTACACGCGACCCTTAATAGACAAACGAATATCACGGCGGCGCCATAGGTGGCGCAAATTGGCAAAAGCCAATCGAGCCTTTTGTATCCGTGCAGAAATCTCATCGGCAACTAACCCACCGGGTTGATCCTACTTCCCAGGTAAGTGAAGTGGTCAACACACTCAACCACTTCACTCTCTATTGTTAACCGCGGTACCGCTGAAGACCAGTCCTGGAGCAAAAATTTGCATTTGGGTGGTGAAAATCGCATCCCAAACATTCTCAAATTCCCACTCAAAGTGTTCAGAAGACTCTGCATCTTGTCAGCGTCTTCACCTAACAGGACTATGTCATCTGCATATTCTAGATCTAAGGAAAATTCACCTGTGATCGGTCAACGTCTTTGTAATTAGGTGACGAGAGGGAATATCTATGATAAAATTAAATAAGAATGGGGATAGTGGGCATCCTTGACGGACACCACTTGATGAGTATAGCTCCCTGGACAACTCACCATAGGCTCTAACATGCCCACAAGTGTTCGAGTAGAGAGCTTTCAATAAGGTGATGTACTTACTAGGCACGCCTTTCAGTGACAGACACTGCCATAAGACTTCTCGATCAACGGAGTCAAATGCCGCCTTCAGGTCGAGAAATACAGCTATTGTCGGGCGTCTGTAAGCATGCCTATGTTCCAGGACCTGGCGCAGTGTGAATATTTGGTCGATACATCCACGGCCAGGTCTAAAGCCTGCCTGGTTTTCTCGGGCTTGCTGTTCCCGAGCTCCACTCAGGCGTCGGAGAATTATAGAACTTAGGATCTTAGACACTATGTTTGTCAGGCTGATTCCTCTGTGGTTATCACAAGAGGACTTCTCGCCTTTCTTGAAGACTGGGATGATGAGTGACTTAGACCAGTCGGAGGGGATCGTATTTGATTCCCATATACTGGCTAACACTTCCGTTAGCCTGACTAAGAGAACTCTACCACCATTCTTGTATACCTCAGCAGGTAGTCCGTCTGGTCCTGCTGCCCTTCCCGTTTCAGGCTACCTACCGCTTTCTCAACTTCTTCTAGTGTTGGGGGACCTGTCTCTATGTCCCATTCAGGGTCCGACTGGATAGCGGGCAGCGCAATGGTGGCTGGAGGCCAGTTAAACTGTTCCTCAAAGTGTTCTGCCCATCGTCCCAGTCGCCTTCCCTGCGAGTGAATCGCAGATCCGTCCTTCTCCGCTATAACCTCACTAACTGTTGTTGACCATTTCCCCCCAGTCTCCTTAATAAGTCTAAATAACTGTCTACTGTTACCGATCGCCGCTGCCTTTTCCATCTCTTTAGCCTTTGCTGCCCACCACTGTTCACGATCGTTGCGCAGACTTTTCGTCAGTTTATTTTTAAGTTGCGCTCGCTCTTCATTGTACTCAGAGCCTGCAGGGATGCATTCACGTGCATCCATTAGTTTGGAAGAAGCTGCTGATATCCACTGGCTCTTTTTAGCCATTATCTTGGAGTCGGCTACAGTCTCCAGTGCTGCTTTTACAGTAGACTGAAGATGGCACCAAGCTTCTTCTGGATGAGTGACAGTCTTTTGTTCCGATAACTGCCTAGCCAACTTCTCACTGAACACGGCTTTGGTGTTTTCGTTGTCCAGCAGAACTCGTAGTGGTTTTGTTGCCAAATTTTTTCTACGTCCATTGAGACGCAGGCATATACGTGCTCGGACCAACGCATGATCGCTGTCCAAACACGTACTCCAGAAGGAGCGGCAGTCTTCCACCGATCCTCTCCAGCGATGACTAATAGCAATGTGGTCTATCTGTGTCCATCGCTGAGTCGAGCTCGGTGGACGCCAGGTCAGACAGTGCCTTTCTTTATGTCTGAAATTTGTGCTGGCTAAAAATAGGCGGTTATCTGAGCATAGTTGTAATAGGCGATCACCGTTATCTGTACGTTCAGCTGGGATTCCGAAAGTGCCACCTAAGTGCCTTTCTGCCTCACTCAGTCTACCCACCTGTGCGTTGAGGTCACCTGCAACAACCACTACGTCCGAACGTTTGGCTTTCGAGAGGAGGTTAGACAGTTTATGGTAGAACTCGTCCTTCACTTCATCCGAACTACAGTCAGTGGGTGCGTAAGCAGAGATTACAAAGAGACAACGGCGAGTCTCACTATTCCTTTTAGTTCTCACTGTGCCGTTCAGCCTCATAGCGCAGAGGCGACTATCAACTGGGATCCAGTCTAGTAGTGAGTTTTCTGCCCTGGTGCTTAATGCTATACCTACACCTGCAAGACCACGAGAGCTAGCTATCGAATCTCCAGAAACTCGAAGGGTGAATTTTGCAGATTCACCAGATTGGTCAGGAGAGGTCAGGTGAATAACCACACTTGGGTCCTGTATGCGTGTCTCACAAACACAGCACACATCCATGCCCGAGTTGCTAGAGTCTTTGCCAACGAAGCCTGTTGGCCAATTTGACGGAGGGTGCGGACATTGAAGGCTCCAATATGTAATTTGGAGCGTGGTTTAAGGAGACCAGGGATGCTGTTCTGTGGACTCAGATCGTTGTCGAAGGCTGCAGAGGTAGGAGAAATTGAAGATGATGCAGCATCATTAATTAAGAGACGTGAAGGAAGATTAGAAGGTAATGATGGAGGAGGAGGATAGCAGTCAGAAGAAACTTGGGTGCTGACAGAGTTGTGAGGGCGGTTGACACTTCCCGGCTGCCCACACCGTGGAAGGCTATTTCTTCTTAAGGTACCTGAAAGAGATTTGTGTGACCGCAGAGCCCATCGGACATCTGCTTCACCCCATCCAGCTAGCAGCAGTACGACTTCGCCCTCTGACCCCCATCATATTGTAGTAATTTACACCACAACAGTAACTGCTTTTCATCTAACTACTATCCAACAAGATCTTTCTGGTATGGTAGGACCTCGAGGGAACAAGCGTTCCACCAGCATAGCTCGTTGGGTCACTGTGATATACAAGTCCGACCACTACGTCAAGGTGGCAGCTATCGGTCGGTTTTCAATCACAATCACTATTTTTTTTTAAACCCAGCTACGAGTGTACTAATCAGATTGGATCTGCACACAGCTTTTTAAAACACTCACTGCAGTGCTAAATCTATATTAGCATCTAACATATTTATTTTCAGGTTTTGATTGGATTTTAATATTGCATCAAACTAATAAAATCAAACAAATTCATTTAGTTTCATCAGGAAGCGAATGAACAAGAAGCTTGAGGTAAAACAAGACACAAAACAACTTAGGACCAGGCATTACTTTGTTATGGTTCAAGCTACCACACGTCGTGTCAGCACATCAAGCGAGAATGCACTAAGATGAAAGATCAGCGAGTGAAGAAAGCAGTCAGAAATGATAGATCATCAAGAGAGAGCAGTGAGTAATGAGAGAAGACTGAAACGATTAAGGTAATATGTGGATACATCTGCGCCATTGAGATCGACTCCGAGCCATATCACGTAGTCTCGAACCACGGGTTTCTGTTGTCGTGTGCACCCCAACCGAAAAGTCTATATTCCTCTACGTAGTTCAAACCAAGTCCCAGGCACCTCAACCGCCGATGGTTCACAATTTCATCAACTAAGTATCTTCTCCAACCTTAAACTTTGCCTATGAATTCTACGTTACAAACATGGTGCCATCATGAAGGCCTATGCTATGAAGGCGACGTCAGTTGGAACCTTCTCATATTATCCACCTGTAATAATAGGTATATTTCACAACCATAAGTGAGGGAAAAGAAAACTTAAGAGTACCACACCCGGCCCTTGATAGACAATCAGACATAACAGTTGCGCCATAGATGGTGCGAGCTGCTGAGGTCTAAAGGAGTCTTTTATATCCGTGCGAAAATTTTGTCGGTCCTTGACGCACCAGTGCTGATCTGACTTCCCAGTTAAGTGATATTATGAAATCACCCAACCACTTCACTCTTTTTTGTTGGACGAACCGCTAACGCCCACTGGTCCTGGAGCTACAGTTTGTATTTGGGTGACTGGAAACGCATCCCAAACATTCCCCAAGTTGTGCAAAAGACTATTGTGTCAGGGTCTTTTTTTAACACGACTATTTTATCTGCATACTCCAGACCTACTAACGATTCTCTTCGAAATCGAGCTGCACTCACCAAACTTCTGCTCATTTGTGCAACTGAAAATGAGGTGAATCTATTGTGTGAAGGCTAATGATATTACCTGGCTTTCTAAACTTCGGTAGGTGGAGCGGTGTCCGAACCTGTGACCCATTGGTCGAATGTCAACTGCCTAAAGCGACGAGCTACAACTCCACAAAAGATCGTCTTGTGACTAGATCAATTTCTGTAGCGTCAGATGCCGAGAAAGAAACCCCTACAAGCACTTGTGACAAAACTAGGTAGGAGTAGGAGTAAAAACCTTATATAAACATCACTCGACGTCCACAACTTACTTGATAGACATCATAGACACATCCACGAGCTTTTTGGTGCAGAGCCCTCAACATGACGCATTTAATCAGGACCCCTCAGGAAGAGACAGTGCCATAAGACCTCGACCCATGGAGTTGAATACCTGTTCCAAATAAAGAAATACGACGTGTAACGCCGGTGAGTGTACCTGTGCCCCAGAACTCGGAGACTGGATATTTTATCGATACATCCGTAACCAGATCTAAAACCTGTCCACTTTCCTCAAAATTTTGTGTTCCTAAGCTTTGCTTAGACATCTAATTATTAAAGGACTAACGATCTTAGACATTGTGTTTGTCTGACGGATTCCCCTATGGTTATCATTTTAGGAATATTTGTGTGAATTATATGATCAGTTTAGTGAGATCTTGCTGCATTTTATGCATTTCTTGGTCCATATGCTGCACCAAGTAAGTGTTTTACACAAATACTACTTTTTGAAGTGATATTAATTTGTGATTTTCTTCATATTTACAGCACAAATCATGAAGAATACTGGAACCATCTTCGCTAATGAAATAAATCCCAACAGAGCTAAAGCATTACTTGGAAACTGTCATCGTATGGGTGTAACGAATACTGTCATATGTACTGAAGACGGTCGTAAATTTCCGAAGATTATGTCTAATTTTGACCGAGTACTCGTTGATGCACCCTGCTCAGGTACCGGAATCATTGCTAAAGATCCCTCTGTAAAAACCAATAAGAATAACGGAGAGATACACAAATGCGTGGAGTTGCAGAAAAGGTTACTCACAGCAGCGATTGATGCTTGCAAAGTTGGAGGTTACATTGTATATTCCACATGCTCCATATTGGTGAGTTAATTATAAATATGTATAGTTTTCTCATATGCCTTAGCTTTTTCAAAGAGATGTAACGAATAAGGTTTGTAAAGCAACGGCTTACTGATGTAGGCATTTAAATTTCAACCAGTCTGTTACGGATCTAAACTCAGCCACACCTACCGAAATTTCGGCAGCCATGCAGTATCACTATCCCTTAAACAATCCTTATGGTTTACTGCCTAATAGGTGGACTTACATCTTATCGTTGGCCTACATCCCTACACTCATTGTGGTAGTCTCTTAATTTATTCGAATGACACAAAGGTAAGGATGCATTTGATAGGATAGAAAATAAGTAGGTCATAGATTATTGGAAACTGTATTCACTGTGTATACATCTCAACACTTGCACCTGATTTCCAAAAATGTCAATAAACATTGATTTTTACCAGCTAGGTAGTCTGCACCCTCCTTACACGACTTAGATCAACAGTCCAACTTCATGGACCAGTGCCTTGCGAAGTCATTTTCACCTAGGCTCGACATTACTCACACGGTGATTTTCACCGCATGCAAGCAACTCGTCGAGTACGCCTGAGGTCAAAAAAAGTGTAATCCCCTTTCATCTTCTAGTTCCAACAGCCACTTTTCAGCCGCGTAATACGTCAAAATGCATATTCCAGTGTAGTATACTCATCCTTTAACATATAGTTGGATATGTTGTCGGCACTGGAAACGACGCAAATTGGCAAGTCCCAAGCGCGCTTTGCGTATCCCAGTTAAGATTTTATCTGCAACCAGCCTATTCGGTTGATTCAGCTTCTCAAGTAAGCGAGGTGGTCAACTCATTCTACCACTTTACTCTCTATTCCTAAACTGGCAGCAGTTGCAGACCAGTTCTGGCGCATCATGTTTCACTTGACCAGTGCGAAGTGCATACCAGACACTCCGATTTCTGCATAAAGCGTTCAGAAGATCCTACATTTTGTGAACGTTTCCACACAACAAAACAATGTCATCTACGTAATTCGAGTCATTCAGATGCCCTCCAGAGAGTAGACTAACCTCTACAAAGTCGGAGATGGCTAACGTTACGTCTATTAATGAACCTATGACGAAGTTAAACAGGAACGATGACAGTGAACATCTGGTTGTCTTAACCTTGATAGGTAGGTTAGTGTTCGAGCCCGTGGCCCAACTCCCTGAAATGATGAGCCACAACTCCACAAAAAACCGTCTTGTGATAAGGTCAATCACTGTAGTGTAAAGACGCCAAGAGGGAGAACCCTACAAACACTCCTATGCCTAAATTAAGTAAGAGAAAATGATCACCCTTCCACCTTCATAACGTAGCTATTTCGGCCATAACAGTTACTGCCTTTTTTCCCACCACTACCCAGCAAACCTTGCTGGTACTGTAGGGCGGCAGAAGAACAATTTCTCCCCATCAGCTTAGGTCATTGGAAGCATGCATACCCAACCACCATGATTAGGTAGAAGCTAACGACCAATCAAATTTAACGTATGCAGTGTATGTTTAGATACTACATAATTATACAAACACGTTTTGAAGAGCTCTGGGTGGCTTAATTAGTGCGACCAGCAATGCGTCTTCACACATTTTATAGTTCAAGCCTCATGCTGTTTTACCATTTTTTCTACAGCAGGCTAGTGACAAGAACCAGTCATATTCGATAGGATTGTAATAATTAAGTAGGTAATACGCATGATTAGACGGTCGCCGTAGACTTCTTGAACGACTTAAAGTAAGTTGATAATGTCAACAAAATATAAGGCCCTGCACGCTAAAAGAATGTCTGAGATCCGTTCCTCGCAGATATCGTGTTTCTTTGGCAGCGGTCTGACTTAATACCCTATCTGATAACCCTGTTACCTTATTGGCTACGAATTTTTGGTACATTTACAAGTAGATAAAACAGCTTTCACCTAATAACCCTACCTCTCGCAAGCATCGCCCAAACTGATTGCGGAACATTTCGCCCACTCCTACAGTGGCCGACGAAATCGATCACCAAAAGTGAGTGACACGGAAAGATTTTAAACTACTGTTACTACCATACGTCGTCTATCTATTGCGTAACTAACGTGTAGTCTTCGATGAAAAGAGTCACTTGTTTGAGTTTTACGCGCACAAAGCGAGGTTGGGCCGGAAAAAGTCAAGTGTAACCAAATAAAATAAATGCACCACTTCTTGATTTACTGTTGATAGGCGTTTGGCAACCGTAGTCGTTGACAGGACACTTTAAGTAGTTTACATTGTATTGTCACTGTGTCCGTATGATTTGCCTTTATTCCTTTCACTATCCTCTTGTTTCCTGCAAATATCGACACAAATGTTCCCACTTAGTTGGACTCATTAGTGCAGCCACACGGATCAACACATCATTGTCAGACCCCATATTCATAACTATCTACTGAAATGATTTTTTTAATCTACAAACCGTATGCGAAAAACCTACAGATGCACAATGTCTACGATTATGCCGGCACGTACTTATTCAAGCCGATCTAAGGGCGGACTTGTAAATCATGTCATCTCATTGTTTACTGATACACATCAGTTACGTGCCCTTCGAACTAGTTACAGGCAGCTTCCACTTCGCGTAAATTTCGAGCTACATTCATGACTTAGCATATCTTGCAATAAAACCCCTAGCCAACCTTCGAACGATGAGTAGTGTATCTACTTGCAAGAATAACGGCGTACGTAACAATGTAAAGATCACTGGATTCGTAAACTGTTCGTTATTCAACCAGTTTTTAAGTGTGTACTTACTGATGATGAAATTTTTGGAAAGTAATACACTTTTTGTTTGTTTATAACTAGGTTGAAGAGAATGAAAATGTGGTCAATTTCGCATTAAAACGACGAAAAGTACGTTTGGAAGAAACGAAACTGTTTGGTGAGAAGGGTTTCACAGCGTAGGTGAACGTTTACTAAAACATAATTGTTCTGATAGATTCAAAGGTTATCATTTTCATCCCCACATGAGCCGTGTTCGACGTTTCTATCCACACAAACACAATGTGGATGGGTTCTTCGTAGCTAAAATGAGAAAATTGGCAGCCAATTCCCCTGCGAAAAAGGAGGTAACTTAAAGATTGTTTATAGCTGCATATCACCAGACATCTATAAATTGTTAATATCTGTGAATAAACATATTCAGTTGCATTCGTTTTACTGTTTGGTTTCCGTCAAACTCTGACCATGTGAAGAGGGTTGTGAATTTGTTAACGTCAGTTTCTGAGTGCAGAACTCATACAACTGTTTGTTTGCAAGTCAAACTTCTCTTTCGTACAGTGGCTCGTTGGTCTATGGAATGCCAAACGTCTCAGTAATCCAATCCTGACATTCGCATTTTTGACACGACCTCAAGCGCATAATTTGAAAACTTCCCTGGGATGCTGACTAATTTGCCTGGTATCGCTCATGTTAGAGGACATTTCTATAAACATTGAGTTACATTTTCATGTAACAGGGCATATACCAGCTAGTTGTTGTAAATTTTTTTGCTTGACTACTGTGATGTAGCGCACCAGCAAACAGCATGTGGTCTTCAACAGTGAGAACTCGGGATGCAGTTCGTTCCTGTGATGAAATGAGTTCAGCGTAAAACCCAGCAACTTTGTTAGGACAGGATTAGATGTACCATGGTTATCTTTCTAAAAGACATTCCACAGACACTCGTACAAAACCCTAGTCTAAGGAAATTCATGAAACTAAAGCAGACATTATTCCATTTAATTAGTGTAACAAAGCAATGATTGAACACGTTTCACTCAAGATGGCGTTGTTACTTCAATGCAAGTTGAGTATACACAGTGCTATCAATGTACAAAATGCCATTTAATTTTCCCAGTCGTGTTCAAGTTATAATTGATTGTGTTTGCGAAAATCTTCAAAAAACGCTCTAACTTCTGATTCGGTGACGACCTAAGATAAGAGAGAAACAGCATATAAAATCAGTAGAGGTGCAAATATATTGCGAAATCATATTCGACTTTCAGCTTAGTTCTGATTTATTGCATATACTTGGTATAGCATTGGCAATAAGGAATGCTCGAAATATAATATAAAAACGGAATACTAAAGTGAGAAAGTAGACCATTTACAAAAGAAGCATTCTAGGGAGTACGTAAAATGAAGCGCTCACCACTTTCGTTTTATTTTCTCGATAACAGAAGGAACAACCAAGTCTCTGAATGATCACCTCTGCTTTCGATTCCCAATCATACATAATAAGGCCTCTGAGTAGTGAGACCGAGATCCGCTTATAAGGATGCGTGCAATCAGTATATTTAGCGACGACGGATGAGTGAGGAATCAGTCAAAAGGAACACACAATACAGCATGACAACACGAAGGACAATTAAGAGCGTAATATATTTCAGAAGAGATAATTTGCAAATTGTAGCTACGTATGGAAATTTCACTAATACCATTTGTTTTTTCCCAATAAACGATTTCGACTGCATTATTCCAAACCAACTAAACTTCACCGTCGAGCATCCATCCACTGGTGGCTCAGTGGCCGATGAAATATGCACGGATATAAAAGGCTTGGTTGGCTCTCACCAAATGTAGCGCCGCCGTGATATCTGACTGTCTATTAAGGGTCGTGTGTATTTTACAGCAGTCCGGTCTGTTCTACTGTATGAGTGTAAAACATGGCCATTGGAAGTGGAAGACATGAGAAGGCTTCAGGTGTCTGACCACCGTTGCCTTTGTAGTATAGGCCGTATTCCGTGATGTCACCAGGTGAGTAACGCAGACGTCAGGTGTAAAGTTCTACGGAGAAAAGGCAAGTCAGCGACTGAGATGGTTTGGACACGTTGCGTGTGCCTAGTCCTCAACTGCCTCGTCACACAATGTTGGCCGAAGTAGATCCAGGCTGGAAAAAGGCCCGAGTTGGCAAGACCAAAATATGGCACCAATGTATGGAGTTTCTGATTGTTGGTTCAAGCCATGTGGGGCGATGCAGACTAGCCAGTTGGGGCCGGCGGAACCAGTGGTTGAAGACACTAGGTGATATGGCTCAGAACTGAAGTCAGTGGCGCAGACGTACACACACATTATCCTCATTTTAACGACGCCATACCGAATCCCACCATTTTCTCATTCTTCCTTTCTCTCTTTTAGTACTTTATATTTCCTTTGACTGAATTTTCTTCATCTTCCACTTCACTGCCTTCTCACTTGATCTACTGTGGCAACTTGGACCGTTACGCAGTAATGCCTGGTCCTATGTTGATTTGGATGGATGGAGACCGGCAAGCAATGAATGATATTTTAATACAAGTCCTAGTAACCGGTTTTTTCATAATGACTGCACATCGTAGTTGACGAATTCAAACACACCCAACTGCATGCCACGTCATCTGTCGGTTACTTGGTATTACCACTGAATACGAATAGTCCTTCGGATGCACCAAGGATACGATATTTTACATGACGTCGCTTGACATTCTCCGCTATGAGAAGCCAGATGTCAGGGTGTGGAATGTTGCTGGACTGTGACAGCAGTGTCGAAACCTGACCTTTCACCTTGGCCTAGGACCTACAGTGGAAGATCTCATTTGCAGCGCTTCAACCAGAACTCATGAACTTCGATTCCAAATCTCGTTGAAGTAATTTATACGTTCCTGCTTTGGAAGGTTGTAGAAATAAAATGTAACAATTTCGGAAATGGTGACCCAAAATGCTGTCATAATGACTTCCGCTCTGAATTCCTGAGACTCAATTTCGAAAAAAGTGTTGTATTGACGGAATGCATCCATACACGAATCCTCCTTTTCTTCTGCTTCTTATCCTTACACTTTCATTTTACTTCATATCTGAATCATTGTTTCATCTAACTACTACAAATTGTTAGCAGTTACAGTTCATCTTGAGTTGCTTTGACGAAACTGTCCTTATTAGGCTATTCCGTACTCACATTTTAAGTCATAGCTTCAATATGCATATTATGTCGGTATGGACAGTTTTCTGTACGTATGTGAAAAGTGGCTTGGAATGTTCAACTACTCTGTGCATCTGACTATCATTGTTTTTGAATGTTCGCATCTAGTGGAAACATCATGTAGGTAATCGCTAAGTGCAGAGATCGTACTTGGACATGATGAAGGCCACATCTTGCTCACATAAATTTTCTTGAGGGACAGATTTCTATATCTCCAATCAATCAGTATCAAAATAGGACCTAGCACTACTAAGCAACAACTAATTCCTAATTTAGCTGAGATTGCTACTCGGTATAGATAGTAATTAGGGGAGAGAAACATGTTTCACTCGCATAAGTCAATGGAACTTTGCAAACCCATTCACTATTTTTTCTCTTTTATCTAAAAAGATCAATGCTTCGGAGGCACCATCGGTCAAACACCTGTGTTAGTATTACCTCCACCTTTTATAGCCATTTCGCAGTCACAAAGTAAGACGATATAAGTTACTGCAGTACCTGAAATATTTATAGGTGCCCTCATATCAGCTTCGAAACCGTCCAGTGTGAGAGCCCTAGGACCGGTTGGAAGAAGCGGACGAAGGGTAGTTGGGTTGGAATAGGATCCACTTGTGTATCCAAACCCCTGAACCAAGTTAAAAAGACCGAACGATACGGCAACTTGGAATCCAGAACAGTTCTCAAAAAAGTTCAACGAAACTAGACGCAAAATGCGTCTATCTTGTCAAGTTGCTTGTTCGGACACTTCTTTTTATCGCTTTCTCCTTCCTTTTCCCCCATACTATATCACATGGTGGATATATCACAGAAGTTTGTCTTCTATAATGAATATTATCTTTTCTCGGGAGGCAATTCACTGTCCTGTTCTTGGACATTTAGCGACAGTGCGTGACTTTCCAACTAACGGTGCACTATGGTGCTGTCTCTCAGCTTGGTGACATTACAAAAAATAACTGATAGAATTCGGTCAGCATTCAGGATTAGACATGAAATTAGTTGCTCTCCAGTTATCGATCAATGCATGTTATCTAACCCTACAGGATGTCAGCAGCGGCCAAAATAGCTCAGTGTTAACGTTCCTGACGGGACCATTGGGTGACGCTGACTGGCATCTGATAAGGAAATCAGTTCCCTGTAGACTTTAGATGCGCCTTGCTGCGACTAAGCTTCTCCCATTTTTAATCATTTCAATCGAGTAGTGGTTAGTTGCATGATGTTGCGGAAAATAACTGGGTGTTAAATATGAGGTCACTGGTTAGAAACAATCACTTACTAAACAACAGTTGATGATGCATCGGTGTACGTAAGAATGTAGTGGATGACAAAATGATTCAATCTGTTGTGATCAAGTAGCACGGATATTCTCGAAGAGCTTCGGTTTGCCAGAAGATGAAAATACCGGCCACATAAGAAACAAGTTTGAAAAACCACAGATCTGAGATACTTTTTTGAACACATGGCTTAAAGAATACCGACAGATAATTTGTAATCAGGAAATAAACAAGCCGGAGTTTAACAAATCGATATAATAAAAAAGGAAGGGTTGCTGGGAACACATTCACTCTAACTGAAGAGTATGAATAAACAATTTTATGAAACGGAATTATGTAAATAAATGAACTACTTACATGGTCTTCATCCCTTTTCTTCGTAAAAAACTCTTCCAAAGCCCCTTTTAATCGTGCTAAACCTGTATATGAATAAGTTTATAGCCGCTAAAGTATGTGTTAGGATAGTTTATATTTATCAAATAATTAGGTGTTTTCATCTCATATGTGATACAGTCGTCTTCCCCCCCCCCTTCCACTAAAGATATATTCAATTTTAACTGCACAGTTATATCCTTAATCTGATAGCCCTACAAAAAACCTACTGCTCACCAGTTCCTAACAACTGCCGGGTGCACACCGTATAATCAAATAAACAACAGGTGTACTGTGAGCGTTATATGCAACTTAATGTGGAAAATTTCCATGATCATGTTTGTATTCCACTTTGAGTGACCCTTAAACAGTTAGTCCACTCCAAACCAATACCTGTTCAATTGCAAAACTCAGTGTCACCCCTGTGGTAACTATATGAAACATTGTTCCTTTTTCTTCAACAGAGTAGACGCTATAAGTTAGGAGTATTAAAAAAGAAACCCTTCTAGACTGCGATGCTTTCAATAGCTGTCTTAAAATTCCACATGATTATTAAAGAGGATTCGTCAACAATTGTGGTCTTCCATTTGTCATTTGAAAAGAATACTTTTGTAATCAAAGAAATAAATATATGATAACGTTCATTTTATGCGCTTTCATACTGAACAGAGTAAGCAAAAAATTCACACTGATCTAGATGACCTAAAATAAGAGTTAATGTATTTTGAGACTTCCGCTGACAAAAAAAGTACTAGAAGTTTATTCATTTGGTAAGCTGGATCTCATCATCATCTGAATACTTCGGTTGTTAGTTTATAAAAGGCTAACTTATTTAATGACTTATTCCTTCCTACCTTAACATAATAAATATATCTCAGGTTCATCCAAATGATCTACAGTGAAACATAGACTGAGATCTCACTAATGTGAAAAGTGGAATGCGGAAGTTGGCAATATAGTATTCTTGAATTGGAAATTAACACAAAAGATGAATTTATAGGACATTCCGAATGAGTACGACTATTCTTGCGATTACGTACACTAACTGCCCGATGAATACTTTACCAGAAACTACTGCCGCATATATAAGGTTTATGATTATGAAATGCCAACGGTATGTTAATTAAAGAATTATGCTACGCGAATCAACTATGCTACTACTTCGGTCACAATGGAGGTACTGTAATGTCCTGAACTAATGACTGAAAAAAGCTTCCACGCTTACCTGTTGCGAAGTTCACTGCCACAGGATGTGGTAACTCTGACAAAGCTTCACTCAGAGCACGCTTTTCTTCTTCATTAATTGACTTTGTTCTTTCTTTTGCCAACTGCAAATAGTGAGACATTGAGTCTTCAGGATCCAAAAGAAATTCGACTTTGAAATGTTTATACATTTTCTGAAATGGGAAAGTCGGATGTGAGTTCTCATATGGGGAAGTTGAACCATTACGAATTACTATATAAAGGTGCATGGAGGCTACAGAAGCATGCGATGACCAATACACAGTGATACAAACAATAGTCATTTTACTACCAATAATGGAAAGTATGCTGACAACAGCAAGAATCCTCATATATTTATTTGTTTCAGTCTGTTATGCTAACATTTAAGTAATCGCATAAGATCTAAAGCAAGAATCCCCGGTCAAATGCTGTTCTAAATGACATCTACTGACAGGAATGTGGCTATTTAAGGTTGTCTGCTGAAAAATGAGACAGTATAACATACGCCATATTTGCAAAAACTGTGGAGTCCCAAGCAATGAATGTGCATTGTTTCTCAAGTGTGGTTGATCACTTGATTTTAGTTCCTCAATGAGGTGAATCAAAAAAATCCACCTTACGAGTGTCCGGAGATCAATGGCTAGCTCCCGTTAACTCGCTAGTGGTAGTGTTACATTATATTGCGGAGCAGAAAGTAAACTACTCAACTGGACACTAGTCCAAGTTCGTTGAAGGCAGGCCGACTACATGGATCAGTAGGACTCAAAATGACGGTGACACTCTCCCTACGCTCCATTGACTGCGGTTCGGACGATGCAAAGAATGAGTTTTACTGAAAGCTCTTAGCTTTACAAAATATAACAAAACATTCAGATACGGGTATACTGACAGGCGACTTCAATGCTCAAGAAGGCTCAACTAATTGGGACAGCATATTGAAGGTATCTACGAAATCGCACGTTTACGAATCAACAACCGTGGCTATCTATTACAAATTCCTTCCAACAATCACTAACTCCAGTCATAAGAAGTGGCAATGTCTTGATGTTAACCAACGATGGACACAGAGAGCATGCCGCTATCAGCTACCGTTGGAGAGGATCGCTTTTTTCTGGATTACCTTCCTGGACTACGACGACGTGTTAGTATGGGCACATGTATATTTACACTTCACTAGACACAGGAAGCAAACGGTATTGAAGCCTGTGTAATCAACTGGAAGATGAGAACGTTAAGTGTGTATTTAGGGAGGAGATAACCAAACATTTATCTGAGCACTGTGGCAACAATCTTCGTGATGAAGCCGGTGAATAATTAAGTTTGTTGTGGGAAAAAGGGTGAAGACAATTGGTAAACTACACAAGGTTAGCGAAAGCCAGTGGATTTCTTGATTGAAACTAGTTGATGCGAAGAGTCATTTAATATGGCTCTGACCACAATGAGCAGCGAAAGCTACTGGATCGTAAATTGACTTAGTCCTTGTAATGTCCGTGAGCATTGGTGGGTGGAGAAAACAGTATTCGAAAATACTCGGCAGTAGTTTAGGCTTATTAAAGATATTAGCAAGATAATGGTCAGTGAGACCATTACCAAAAAGATGGGCATACGCCAGCCTCTCAGAACAAGTGGCTAAAACGTTAGACGAGGCACTCTTCAAGGAGAGTTAAACTGTTTACAGTCGCGATTAATTTGCTCATTTCTAATCAATTAATACCAATACAAGACTAGGCATTACTGTATAACAATCCAATTCGCCATACCTCATATCAGCACAAGTAACAGAGCATTAAGATGAAAAATGAGAGAAGAGTCGGTCAAAAGCCGTAGAAAGCAGTAAAACAAAGGAAGGAGGAATGAGAAAATAATGAATTCAGTTTAACCGTTAAGATGGAGATAAGGTGTAGATGCATCTACGATACTGACATCGATTTCAAGTAGTGTCACTTACAGTCTCCAACCACTAGTTTCCGTTCTCCAGTGGACTCCAACCAGCTAGTCTGCATCCCCCAACATGTTTCAAACCAGCAGTCAAGGTTCTTATGCAGTGATGTCATGCTTCAGTCTGACCGACTCGAGCCCTTTTCCAGCCTGAACCTACTTCAGCCAACATTGCGCGACGATGCAGGTGATTAAGCATGCGTAACACTTGTCCCAGCTCACTACCAAGTTCAGGCGTGAATAGTGACCGTCAGCTGACTAACTGATAGGATCAAGGTAGAACTTGCACACAAGCGCATCAGTTCCAGTTGCCATATTACACAGTAGTACACATAGAACAGGTCGATAGAAAATAGTAACATCAAAGAAAACACTGCATGAGATAAAGGTTAATGCAAATATTCAAGCTTTAGATCTCAAGTGAATATATCGGCACTATTGTGACCGATTTCCAGCCATATCACAAAGTCCTCAACTGTTCATTCTTTTTGTCTTGAGGACCCCAACCAGGCAGTCTACATATCACATGGCTCATTAACAATATTGAGACTTCACTAGTTGACGCCATTTCCTAGTCTGGCCACCCTGAACCCTCTCCCAACCTAATCCAACTTTCTTTAGCATAACATGTCAAGGTAGGCGGTAGGTAGGCATGTGCAGTACCTGTTCAAGCCATCTCAGTCGAGTAGGGTTCAGAACCTCATCAATCGACTTGCCTGTCTTGCCTAGTACCCTTCCCCTGACTTCAGCATTGCTCATACGGTCGTCCCACCAAACGCAAGCAATGCTGAGAAGACATTTGTACGTCACCATGTTTCAAACCTGAAAGGATACAAAGAAACAAGATGGTTTTCCATCAAAATGTTCTAAGCATAGACGTAGGAGATTACTGAGTAGACTAACATATATGCCGTGACAGCTAGTGTAAAGGGTTCAAAGATAGTTCCATGAGACTGGCTTAGATCGTTAACCTAGTTTGTAAGAAAGGAGAAGAGTTTTTGGTACAATTATAGGAGAACCAGTTTAACTATCATGCTCAAAAACCTACAGCGGGCAGTCAAACGACCCCTAACCGCAGTTCGAGAACAACGAACTCGAAGATCAGGCAGGTTTCAGACCCGGACGAAAGCACATCAGTCAAAATTTCACCTTTCGAAACGTTATAGAACAAAGCCACACTTACCGGTGGTCGACGCTTGCAATATTTCCTTAGTTGAAGGCGAAATCCGGCCCAATCTATTGAGAGGTATTGTGGCAGTATAAGGTTGTGAAAGGAGTACCGACCAAACACGTTATTCTAATCAGGGTTCTCTACTCATAATCATAGCAGTATAGGGGTCTTCATTTTTCGTATCTTAGTCCCAAATATTTGTGTGACACCGTCACATAGCAACAGCTAAGGGTTTTTTAAATTGACATATTCTAGTTTAATGTTCCAGACTTATTTTTTTTTGTGCTCTGCTAGTCTGAATGACCTGGATCGATCAGTTTGTTTTCCACAATTATTCTACTCAACTTTCCAGTCACCTGTTTCGAAGTAACCACCAACCTACGCTCCTCAGTTATATTTCAACATATTTTTACGGCCAATCTTTTTACAAGGCTTGATTAACTGCCAATTGTAACTTAACGTCAATTTTTTCGATATTCACTTTTGTCAACCATTACTGCTTAGGACCATTATGAAAGTTCTTAGTCTATGCTCGACATATTTAGCTTCTCATCAAATCAAGGAAAAGTTGGGAAGAATCGTACCATACCACTCAGTTCTGATAATTCTAACGTTAACCTTTGGTTGCAGGTGGTTCTTACCGGGATATCCACAGCAGGCTAAATATACCAAGCTTCATGGTGAGGTAACCTCGCCTGGTTAACTAGTTCACTAGTTACTAGCCCCTCCTAAGCCCGGGTAAACAGGGAAGGTTGGACATAGGGCTGGCAACCCTACTCCGGAAAACAAATCTAACCGCTAAACAAACTTCAAAGCACAAACAATATATAAAAAATGAGAACAAAATTATTCCTCGCTGGAATCGGAGAGGCGAAATGACGCCACTTGGTGAAAGCCTTCAGGAAGCCAATTGACCGATGTGTCTTCTCTCAACCGATGAAAGCGAAAGTAAACGTGGGGACATGGAATGTCCGCACCATGTTTGAACCAAGCAAGGCAGCCCAGATTGCAAACGAGATGAAGAGGTATCACATTGAAATGCTTGGAATATGCGAAAGCAGATGGAATGGGAGTGGACTCTCCAAACTGTCAACTGGAGAATCAATAATCTACTCCACCATTGTCACCCAGACGACAACCACGAGCACAACACACTGAGTTTTGGAGTGGCTATCATGATGTCTCCAACACCATCGAAGGCTCTCATGCACTGGGAACCAATCTCCTCCAGGATCCGGATCATGACAGCAAGGTTCAACTCAAAAGGAAGGAAGGAAGGTCACAATCATACAATGCTACTCC
Source organism: Heterobilharzia americana (assembly GCA_944470555.2). Taxonomy (NCBI): domain Eukaryota; kingdom Metazoa; phylum Platyhelminthes; class Trematoda; order Strigeidida; family Schistosomatidae; genus Heterobilharzia; species Heterobilharzia americana. Next base: position 126,674,214 of record OX104127.1, on the reverse strand, counting down.
ACGCACCTACAAATAATGCAGAGCAAGAGAAAAAGGAGGAATTCTACAGACAACTTCAATCAACACTGGACAAGACCCCTCCCTAGTTGGCGATATCAAAATTCTAATGGGCGACATGAATGCCAAACTGGGAGCAGACAACACAGGAAGAGAACTAACCATGGGTCGAGAAGCGCTCGGTGAGGTGATGAACGAGAATGGAGAATTGTTTGCAGAATTCTGTGCATTCAACGATTTGGTGATTGCAGTCAGGCAGTGTGTTCAGGCACAAGGATATCCACAAGTCAGCGACATGGATTTCACCAGATGGACACACTAAAAATCAAATCGACTTTATCTCAATCTCAAGAAAATGGAGATGCAGTCTACTTGACACAAGGGCAAGAAGAGGAGCAGATGCAGGTTCACACCACTCATTATCTACTGCAAGGAACCTAACTTCCAAATCAAGTTAAAAGCCTTCAATGAAGCTGGTGATAGACCGCAGTTCAAGTACAACACTCGGAAACTGAAGGACGAAACTGCAAAGTAAATCTTCACGTCAGTCAGCCATCAAGACAAAATGGGAGATATCGAGGAACATCCCTGAAGAAACCTGTGTGGAAGAACACTGGAAGTCTTTGAAAGAGATGTGGGAAGAAACCTGCACAACAGTATTAGGAAGGAAGAAGAAAGAAGACAAGGAATGGATCTCAATGGATACATGGAAGCTGATAGAGCAGGGATAGGAGGATGGTGAAGCAGAAGATAAACCAGTGCAAGGATGCTCAACGACAAGAGGAACTGAGTACAATGTATAAAACAATACACGGGACAAAGAAGCTAAGAAGAGTGCATGCAAAGACAAAAGACACTTCTACAAAACTCTGGCAAGTGAAGCAGAACAGGCTGCAGGTAGGAGACACAGAGACCTGACAACATTGTATCAAATAACCAGGTTGCTATCTGGGAAGAGATCAAAGCAGACGAAACCAATAAAAGATGATGACGGAAATTTAATTACGAAAGAAGAGAAACAGAGGAAACAATGGGCCGACCACTTCAAGAAGCTCTTGAATCCACCACCACCTGCACTCCATCCAGAAATACCACCAACAGCCCAGCCGCTGAACAACTACAAGTGAACATAAATCCTCCAACAAAAATGGAAGTCCTGAACGCCATTAAGCTACTCAAATGCGGGAAAGCAGCACGACCAGATGGGATCCCACCAGAAGCACTGAAAACAGACACAGAGACAACAGCGGATATGCTCACACCACACCATTATTGCAGAAGGTGTGGAAGGAAGAGAAGGTACCTGCCCATTGATCGGAAGAAGGGTTACCTTGTCAAACTGCCGAAGAAAGGAGACCTCAGTGTTTGCAAGAACTGGAGCGGAATAACTCTCCGGTCCACCCAATGCAAGCAAAATATTAAGCCGCATCATCCTGGAGAGGCTTAAAGATGCACTGGATTCAAAACTACGACCGGAACAGGCTGGCTGGCTGGATTCAGGAAGTACAAATCATGTGCGGACCAAATTGCAACGCTACACGACGCATCATCATAGAACAGAGCATAGAATAGCAATCAGCTCTCTACCTCAACTTCATCGACTTTGAGAAGGCCTTTGACAGCGTCGACCGAGAAGTAATTTGGAAACTGCTTCAATACTACGGAATACCGCAAACCTTTATCCGCCTCATTCAACAACTATATGAAGATGCCACATGCCAGCCAAGTAATTCACAATGGAAAGCTCAGTGATGCTTTTGAAGTGAAGACAGGAGTAAAACAAGGTTGCCGCCTACTATCCCCCATGATATTCCTGATTGTGGTGGACTGGATCATGCAGCAAACAATGGGAAGCGAGAAGAGGGGAATACGCTGGCTGGACTGGGGAAAAGAACCTAGAAGATCTGGATTTCGCCGATGACTTGTGCCTGATGTCACATAAACTTGAAGATCTACAGGCGAAAACTAACAAGTTGATAGAAGAGGCAGGGCAGCGAAGACGGGACTTCAAGTGAATATAGAGAAGACAGAAGTGATGAAGATACCTCACCACTACCACCAACAACAAACTCCAATCACCGTCAACGGAAGAAACTTAAAGGAAGTAACCTCCTTCACCTATCTAGGCAGCACTGTTTCAACTACAGGTAGCGGCACAGACGAAGGTGTCAAAGTCAGAATCGGAAAAGCAAGACAGGCGTTCATTAGCCTGAAACCAGTGTGGAGATCTTCTGCACTCAGCATGTGGAACAGGATGCGGATTTTCAACAAACAACGTCAAGTCAGTGCTTCTGTATGGTTCAGGGACTTGACGCGTCACGAAAGGGATTTCCAATAAACTACAGACATTCATCAACAACTGCTTACGCTCACTACTGAAGATCAGATGGCCAGAATAATAAGAATAAGCAACAAGGAGCTCTGGGAACGAACCAACCAAGAACCTATCGCTCAACATATATGTAGAAGGAAGTGGAGATGGATTGGGCGTGCACTGAGAAGGCCGACTGAGGACATCACGCGTCAGGCCCTCGAGTAGAATCCCCATGGGAAGCGACGAGTTGGACGTCCGATGGTGACATGGAGGTCGTGCGAGGAGAGAATGAGAGCTTCTGGGCTGTCGTGGGGCCAGGTTCAAAAGATCTCAGAGAACAGAGTTCACTGAAGACGTGCTACTGAAGCCCTATGTTTCACTAGGAACCCAAGGGACTAATAATAATAATAATAATGGTGAGGTGTACTATCATACGTAAATATCTAGTAAATATAGAAATGCTCACCAATCTGAGTTACAAAGAGGTACACACGCATTCACTCATCTGAACTGAATTCTTGAAAACATATTACCGATAATAATGATCATTAAATTTATCAGTGCGAAGGTCTAAACACATCTGTATCTGCAATTTCATTGAGGTAACCAGAGTGATTCGGTTAGGACAATACAAACTTATTTGTGAACTCAGATTTAGGGATTTTCCACTTGTGTTAGAACATAAGCTTCAGCATATATAAGACGATGAAACTAATTAATTAACAGAAATAGTTCGGATGCTAGTAGGTCAGGAACTGTCTTTAATTTTTATTTTGTTCAGCTCGTAAAGTACGTAAGTTGACTCCAGCAGTAGCTGAATTCAATACATCCGTTAATTCGATTCTTTATACCACTAGTAGTTAAATCAGGCAAACAATAGGCAATAGCGTTGTGAGTAGTTGAACTACGTGCCTTTCTAAAGACAGTGAACTACCCTACAGTCAAAAAAACCGTGCATAGGAAATGAAAACTATACTAGCAGTTTTCCACAACTTAGTTATCAACTACTCACGGAAATTAGATTATAATACAATTGACAGGAGCACTACCTATATAAATATTAAACGGATTTTTTCCATCACTTACCCTGCACTCCTCACACCGACATAGAAAATTTCTCCAACCTGAGACCCAAAATACAGATGGGATCCGCTTATGGTCGACGCCGTCCAAACACTCAACAGACAAATATCGGAAGTCGGGGGTATGACAGTTCATTTTGTTCGCCCAAATGGCAAGACGACAGGCAGAGTTATCTTCTGACTTCTCACTCTCATCGGATTCCGACCTTCTCAACTTCTTTAGCTCAGGAGTAAAGTTAGGATGAACAAGGGTGCTACACTTAGTATTAGAACCTGTCTCACAAGACTGACGAAACATAGCTTCAGTGTTATACGCCTGTAAAAACAAGAATGTGTTCTTCTGGAGACAAATGAAACATGTCATCTCTTCATAATTATCAGGAGTTCTGAAGTTAGCATCCATATTGAGGTGCTAAGCAAGGGTTTTTTAGTTGGGTGCAAAATACCTCCAAGTGATACCAGTTCTCACAAACTCCGCATTGTATCATCTCTTCGGTGCCCTAGAACGGAAATGTGAATATAATTTGATCAATACGTTATAATTAGGATCCGGGTAGGAACGCTGGCACGTGCAATAACGGTTAGAGAAGTTGTCGTTGTATTGATTCAAACCATTCTCATCATCTTTTTCCTGTGAAATTTAGAATTAGACATGCATTACCTCCCACAAAATGCACTCACACACACCTGCGAATTTGATGTTGCCGCAGTCACACCTAAAAGAGCGTTTGGTGTACAATTCGACCAAATCATGGCCAGCATGACACTGTATTGCACATGGAAAGCAAATACCAGCTTTCACTTCATCAATATCCAGACAAGTTCGGCAGGTGTAAAGAGCCTGTCTTTTTACATAACCCTAAACTCATAATAGTTAAACACAAGTATGACTCACCCTTGTAAATGTACACACAGACTTGTCATCAATCCCACCCATAACTATACAGTCCTCTTCATCAAAATCTTGCAGCACATTTTCAATCCTTACGATTGCTTCATCTTTCTCACTGTCACTACTCATTTCAAAAACAAAAAGTGGGGACCATGTTATTTCCCCGCCCAAATTTGGAATTACGTGTTTCACTGATACAATTAAACTAAGAAGTTATCTCACATATATTCCTGGAAGCTTAGACCTCATATAAGGTTCTCCAGTGGCCCCAACCTACTGTTTGCCTCCCGAGTTTAAGTGTAACCGTCAGCATAAACGCCGCTGACTGTAACACTGACTGACGCAGATTCGAACTTCACAGGGAGCATCTTAGATTTCACGGTTGCGAGTGCATCTTGCTTTGAATGCTAGGAAGCTTGAAGAAGTAGAAGGGAGATCTGATCATGTCATACGGTATACTAGCGAGGGATTTTGGACCTGATCTATCTTCTCTTTTCTCTCCAACTAGGTCGGAGCACCTCAAAGGATAAATGGTCAGATTCAGACAAAATGACCTGGATCACGTCCGCTGGAAGAGCATTCTAGGGTATACCTGATCTTAGGGAATAGAGGTTGTGCCTGATATCTGACCTGCTGTGTTCCAAGCCGTTTCTGTGTCCTCTAAGATTCGTACTACGGCTAAGATTCAGTCAGTGACGAAGTGGGTATCCAAAGTTGCTCAGAATGTTGTGTGCCATTATCAAGTCTCCTCCCAGCCTTCCATGTTCCAAAGGATACAGATCCAATGCAGCCAGAATAGGGGGAGGCGACGGTCCCGAACCCCAAACGAAGCTGTAGGGAGCTGTAAGTCAACGATCCGGATTTATTTCGTTAGTGTGACACTCGTGGATTCCTGAATAGGTGGTCGATGACGAGAAGATTTTCAAATGCCGGTCAGCCAGGAGCCAATCTGCCTCAGTGTCGCTACTGATCGGTCCGTTGGTACCTAGTACCTAAGAACCTCCCCTCTTTAACCTGCCGAAACAATGCAGTACTGGGTGACAGAATACTTCGGTTAGAAAAAACATGTTTGCAAGCGTAACTTTATACCGTTGCCCATCGACTCTTAATGCCTTCGTACGTGTGCCTCTTGTCTATTTGAATAAGCTGTGAGCATATTCGGCCTTGGTCATTTTGTGTTCAGCCCAGCGGTGTCTTTTTAGCATAATCGGTTCGTGAGTGTAGTTCTGTGTTGCCTTAGGCAATTTGGAAAACTTCGGTCTTGAAGGTGAAACAGGCTAGTCAACTGCATGCATGATTTTGTCAGGCATGAATCTCCAATGGGTGTCAACACTCTGGTATACATGGTTAACCTTCCAATCTTTCTGTTCCAGCTCCATTCGAAGGGCCGGAATGTTAAGTTGTCTGAAGTTCAAAAGACGCTCACTGAAAGGCCTGATAGAACGGTTTCGCATGCTTGTTGGAAGCTGATAACAAGGTGGTCACTCCCACCTAATGGGGGGGGAGAATGGTGGCCAGGTCGCATATCAAAAATTCTTCATTTGTGAAGATGCAGTCTAAGCGAGATAGGGTTTCAGTCTCTCCCGATCACTTTTCCACTCTCACACCTTCCTCAGGCCTCAGTTTCTCAGTCAGATTGAAGAATCGGGCGTCCATGGAATCATCACTCCAGCTAAACTTGTAATCTGCAAGGTTAACCCTCAGTATCCCGAAGTCACCTGAAATTAGTATGTGCTAGTGTCCAATTTTAAGAGAGCGACTGACTGCCTCTGGCACCTGAGCGTCACACTGTAAGTCCGTACGACTGCCATAAGTGACTTCAACCAAGCAATTTATGGCCCTGGACAGCTTTATGATGCACCAGATGAACTCCTCGAGTCGTTCCAATTCTTGACTGTCAATTTGGTGGGATGAGAGAGAAGAACCGGTGTAAAGTGCTATCCCATCCGCCTACCAGCCTTCCTTTTACAGCCAAACAACGTGTTGTTAGCAGCTGCCAGCTCCTTATTCCACATGTTAGGAGGAACCCATGTTTCGGTGACACCTACAGGATGAGCGTAGGTATCCCTACCTGGTTACCATAGCTCGTCTGGTTTGTTCGGTAAACTTTGCGTATTCGTATAGATGCAATTTATGCTATCCGCTTAGAACACACTTCGTCAACCCTCTCCATCGTCCGGCCGGCTGGCTGAGCCTCCAGGTGCGGGGGCGGGAACATGCTGAGTGCTGCTTACCAATAAAGTGCACGAAGAGTACAGAAGGATAGAAAAGCGTAAAAAAGCTTCCTCTGTCAGGCGATGGTTTGTGTGCTGGGCGAGCAACCCTTTGAAGCGAATTTCAGAAGAAATGGTGGTCATTTGCATCGACTGGCCCGTTACTTGAGTACTCAGTGGGCATAGCGATCCACTCTAGAAAGACAAATATAAGCACATTGTCTACTATTGTCAAACTGCAAGTCTGAATCTCACCATAGAAGTGGTCTTCCCATCTCTTTTGGTTGGTCAGACGTCCAGGATTCTACACACGTCTGTAATCCTAGTAACTAGCTGATTGGATCGTTGAACGTGCTGATAGTGATTCGTGGATGTTCCCGGTGACGCCAAAAGTATTTTGCTAGCGGTGGCAAAGATGCTGCTTTTTGAAAGAAGGAAACTCAACGAAGAGTCGTTGAAGGTCACTGAAGATCGGAACGGAGGAAAAGCTCGGGAGATGGTAGGATGGGCGAACCCCACAAAAATCCCTGTTCCCTTTGAGTTCATTCATAGGCCACCTGTATCTAGTACGCGGGAAGGGTACTACGGAAAGTGTCTGAGGGCTTGTCGATCGACTGAGTGACAGTGGATTTCTGTCCCGGACAGAACTATAAAGTCGACTGCACTCAAAGACCTATGATCTAAAAGGACTGCACCAAATTTTTGAAGTGATAGGCCGCAAACCCCTTCCATTGACTGAGATAAAGTGACTGGCCACTACTTGCATATCAGCTCTCTGGCAGATATCTCGACAATACAGGCATTTTCAGTTTTCAGGTTGATGATGGATAGTGAATTCTAATGGGACCCGGGAGGCGCGTTTTCCCCCATCTGCGACTTGTCAACTGGACCTCTTCCTCACCAGTAGATGATGTTCTCACTATTGCCCACACTCACGCTTAAGACTGATGGAAAAATAAGTGGGCATTGAAGCTCAACATCTCAGTGGCGATGAAGTGTTCGAAAGTATTGACTTCATAACTCGAGGATAAAGATATTTATTTATTTATTTATTAAGAAGAAGGAGTGACGGAAGTTATAACCGCAGCAGTACTGTAGATACAAAGTATGAAGGTATTAGATGGCTGGCAAAGTAACACACATGCCAAAAAATCACACTGTCGCCTGTAATGACTTTGTAACCTGTATGAAATAAACAGACTATCCCAATCCTTTGCGGGGAAATGACAGAAGGCCGCCGAATAACGCCCGATGCCTTCGGACAATTCCAGATGATCGGTGACAGCATGGGAACAGTACGTTCGCTTACATTAATTCTATCTCCACAAGCAGTGAACCATAATTTTTTCCTTCTGTCAACTACCGTACGGAAAAACGAAGATAAAACGACACTGGTTAATTGAGGAGAACAAGCCAGTTGCGACTTAACTCGGCCTCATAATGACTGAGTAGCCTAAATCACTCATGCAAATATAAATGTTTTGTTCCCACTTTCGTAATGCAACATGAGAGAAGCCAGTTTACAGGCATCATCACATTGATACATGTCGAAAAATAAACAAGATTTTACGAGTCCTGAGTGGCACGGAGGGTATGCCGTTTAACTCGATTAAAAACATCAAAGGATCCTGCTAGTTATGAAACGAACAAGAAAATGTCACCTTCGGCGTGTGTGGAGTGTTAAAGTTGAGATAATAATGGTAATCTTTATCCTCACGTAGTGGATTTAACGTGAGAGATACCAGTTTACAAGCACCATCAAATTGTTAATTCCTGAAAGTTTACAAAATCGCATTTAGTGTTCAATAATTCACATATCAAGCCATCGATCTTATTAAAAGATGTCGCAATTCATGAGACGGGCATGGATTTTCATCGCCCATCACACAGATAGGTTCCACCAGTAGGACCAAAAGCGCGCGATGTTCAAAGTTTACTCTGTAACCAGCCGACGTTGTTAGTCCATTTGCATAGTTTGTTATTTAGCAACATAACCGTCCGTTCATTAGAAAGTTCTTCAGTATTTAGCTTCGTTAACCACAAAGGACCCATGTATACGATCTGGAGCATCGGTAAAGGATCCACAGTTATATAACCAAGGCGAGCGTTTAAATCGATGCATTTCCGGTTGACCATGTTACGTCTAAAGGTAATATAGATTACTTCCACCGGCAATACTTGTTGTATTGGATGGAAATAGAAACCGTTAGTAGTCCATATTGGCAGCATTTATGCTTAGACTTCTGTAGTGACCGCATTCTAGGACCCACAAACTCTTAAGAAGTTAAGGTTGCACCTGAAATCTAGCCTGCCAAGTTATAAGTTTGATTTCTGTTGCATCTTCTGAGAATGGTAGTGCACCTAAAATTAAGTATTTGGTCCGTCGAGTGTTCACAGGTGTTTCTGATTCCACCAACCAATACGGACATCCCTGTGGTGTTTCAATATATCGCTGAGGATACACAAGGTGATACTATCTATTACTCTAAATTTTACGCTAAAGTTATCTCTAGTGGGTGCATTTTAGGCTCAGTAAGTCTTTTCTCAGTTGGCAGAAGATGGAAGATAAAAGGTTCCAACTCCAGATGCTGTTGTGGGAAGCTGTTGAAATTTGGTGAAAGCACCCACGATAGAATTAATAATAATAATATATTTCACACAGCATAAGTTACATGAAAACAAACGAGTTTACAGGTTCGATCACTTTGGTAATGTGAACTGACTGTTATGTACAATGTCAAGCTATACAACAGACGCCGTTTTTCCCGGAACACTAAAGATGCGTCTAGAGGAAGAACGTTAATGCCTTGCGGACAGCAAAGAATGAAACAAATAAACACCAGCACAACCGTTCATCATACTGAAGCAAGCTCACTTCGAGAGTAGAAACTATTCGGCTGTTGTTTGGATCTTCCAGTATTTCTGAAGGTAGGGCGGGCAGTGCAGCTGTGACCTTGGGTTGTATGCTTTCGTCATAAGGCTTTGATGTCATAGTGCATGCTGATAAATTAGACCACTAGGATTGCATATGGATGAAGGGTTGGTTGGGTAAACCTGAAAAAAGAACAGTAAGAGCGAGTGGCAGGTGAAATTCGAAGCAGGAAAACAGAAATACTACGCAGAAGTACATCGACCATGATACACACAGGTGAGTCCATTGTACTGACTACAAAAGTAGTTTGAAGAGGTATCCAAAACCAACTGCTTGGAGGTAAGCTTATGGAGAAGAAGATGAAGGTGCATACCAAAGTAGTGGAAACTAAACTGAAGCCAAAGATATCACTATTGAATAGAGAGAATGGAGGATTTTGGACCAGGTATTTGCTTGTGTGTAGAAAACCTATGTATAAAAGTTTAATGAAGTTACGAACATTGAAATAAAACCCATACTTTTCGCTTTAATGGCAACCACACTTTATATAGTCGTGGTGGAGGGATGACCATAGTGTTGCCTGTTGAGTGTAATTCATTTGTGACTTCGTGGCCCGAAGTTTGCAGGAAATCCACTCCTATTAGGATTAAAAGTTGTCCACGACTAAGACGCGAGAACCCTTCTCAGGGTGTGATACCTCTAGATATGTGCTGTTTGAACTATATCTATGCAAAGCAGTGGGCTTTATATACACCACGCTGCATTTTTTCGGCGTCTAGCACATGTTCGCCGTCGCGTTTCCACTTTTAGCGCCACACAAAATGGTTTTGCTTTCATTTAAAGCCTAAACCAGTGGGGCCGGTTGCAGCGAAAGCAGAAAAACAAAGACTTCTGAGGTCAACGTCGCCCGGCTAACGGGGTGCTAAGGATGTCCTACCGTTATTACTGCCCACCTGATTCTAAAGGGGGCTAAAGTCTGGTTAGTCTTACTAAAGAAGTGGAGCTTCCACTAAGCTTTACATCTGCTCCAACATTTGGTGTTGTGGTCTTGTTGGATGTTGGACCCGCAGATTTGTTTCCATTATCATTAACTTTGACTGGCTTATCTAACAAAGTGCTCTTTCTTTTGATCATATCTGAAGTATAAGCTGATTCATTCATGCTGTTGCAAGGTGCACCTACTTTTGGTCCTATCAACACTTGGGTACTGTTGGTGCACCGTTCCACCGATAATTGTTTCCGTACCTCTCAGCATTCATGAACCATGTGCAACTGCATACCTGGTGTGTGGTCAGTCATTCGAAAACTAAAGTAGCTTCATGATGACGTTAATAACGGGGTTGTTATACGGTTACGAAATCACACTAAAATGTAGCCGCTTTAAACTCACCACGTTTGTAAGCGCAGTCATTCGGACTACAAGTCAACAGCACAGGTGACCGGCTAACAAGTGTTAAACTAGCCTGCCTAGTCAATCTTGAGTAATTTCCAATAAAAGCATATTAGCCATAATCCACATCTTTTACAGGGAACCTCTAGAAAGTACTCAAATACTCCTCGTGTTACCGGTTTCTCCTTGAGGATTGGTGAAGAAGCTACGGTCATTCCGACTGCTTTTTGTTTACATTTAAGCCATCGTGGAGAGGTTGGGTTTTTGCTCCAGGTCCGTAGTTGTTCGTCGACCAACCAGTTCAGTTAATTTGGTATACAAAGTCTAAGCTCCCCTATAGGCGCCTGACAAACTGAGCGGTTATCAAAGGGCAGACAGTAATTTAGGAAGTGGACTCCCAATTTCGCGAGAGAGTTCTAAGAATACTACTTGTCCTTAGCGTTAAGAATACTCGCTAGCGAATGAAAAACAGTAAACAACAAAAATGGGGGTCTCCGTGAAACATACAGGTTCTATCAACAAACAAAGGCGGAATTCGCCGTAAGTTGACATTCTGGATATACGTCTACACTCTTTCCGACTTAGGAAACGAAAATTAAGCCATGGCAACCGTGAGTGTGCTGTACCTGTCGAACAATACCGCCTTAAGCTTAGGTCACGACTATTTATGGTGCAATACAGCGATTTATGGAGTGAGCTCCCGCATTGTAATCGCATTTCCATGTCCCCATCTCAGTCCCACTGTATGCTCAATGAATTCCTTCAGCTCAGTGAAATCCATAAATTTCTTGACATTCATGTTATATCCACAAATACGAAGTATGATGGGGCAGTCAGCACGTAACCATGGTCTGGCCATTGCGCCCACTGTGAACGTACTTGGACCTCCAAATATATAAATCAGTTATTGAAATCCTTGAGTTCCTCCTACACCGATGGGTTTACGATTGCATACAAGGGTGTGAGTACTGGTTCCCCTTCCTATAACGGACTAAACAAATACTGTTTTCTTCTCAAGACCAATGAGATACACTCCAAATATAGAAACTCTTAAGAACCCTGTCATGGAAAAACTATGCAGTTGACTCCATGTACTGACATTAAAATGTACATAAAGTTTGAACTGGTTTAAAGAATGAGGGCTTCTCTCTTCTCCAAACTGGATGGCGTGGTAATTCCTTTATCCGTAACCATTCGTGCTTCTTCTTTTCTTCTTCCACTTGCAGCGACAGCTTGGTGGGGATATTTGATACTGAATTTTAATTTGAAAATAGCTACTTAGTGAAAATAACGCCCACTGCTCGATGCCAAGAATTACTGGACTGCTGCCAATCTTCCGCGGTTTCTGGAACATCTTCGCGATTAACTCATCCACTGGTCATGATTCTTCTTGCGACGCACCGTCTAAGCCTTCACAACAGTTATAGTAGCACAAATAACCTGACCAAATGATTAAACCAGAGACCAATTTGCATATTGGCCTGGAAAGCGACTTACCTGCAGTAGCCCCACACCACATGTTGCTCTGTACTCTGCATCAAGTGATCTTTACATACGAAAGTTACCATATATCAAATACACTTTTCGAATGATCCTGCCTGCGCTAACGCAAAAGGTACCCGAAGTCTACTTATGAATACTGCTACCTGACTATCAGTCATCTTAACTTCTATTTCCATCCAATACAACAAGTATTGCCGGTGGAAGTAATCTATATTACCTTTAGACGTAACATGGTCAACCGGAAATGCATCGATTTAAACGCTCGCCTTGGTTATATAACTGTGGATCCTTTACCGATGCTCCAGATCGTATACATGGGTCCTTTGTGGTTAACGAAGCTAAATACTGAAGAACTTTCTAATGAACGGACGGTTATGTTGCTAAATAACAAACTATGCAAATGGACTAACAACGTCGGCTGGTTACAGAGTAAACTTTGAACATCGCGCGCTTTTGGTCCTACTGGTGGAACCTATCTGTGTGATGGGCGATGAAAATCCATGCCCGTCTCATGAATTGCGACATCTTTTAATAAGATCGATGGCTTGATATGTGAATTATTGAACACTAAATGCGATTTTGTAAACTTTCAGGAATTAACAATTTGATGGTGCTTGTAAACTGGTATCTCTCACGTTAAATCCACTACGTGAGGATAAAGATTACCATTATTATCTCAACTTTAACACTCCACACACGCCGAAGGTGACATTTTCTTGTTCGTTTCATAACTAGCAGGATCCTTTGATGTTTTTAATCGAGTTAAACGGCATACCCTCCGTGCCACTCAGGACTCGTAAAATCTTGTTTATTTTTCGACACGTATCAATGTGATGATGCCTGTAAACTGGCTTCTCTCATGTTGCATTACGAAAGTGGGAATAAAACGTTTGTTCGTTTATTTATCTATTTATGCTTTTCTTTTTCCGGCCCTTTGCACGTAAGCGAACGACAGGAACCGCAGCTAGTTTGTCCGTCGATGGCAGAAGGGAAGCTTTCTAAATCAAGAAGTCGGATTGAACAAGTTTTATTTTGTTCACAGACACTGACAACACTACTTGCGTTTCAGTGCGCCTGAGCGCGAAGTGCGCTGTCATGCCGCATGGCTTCGAGAATTATTCTGACGGAAATTTGACAAATGTAGTGGTCAGCCTGTGGTTCTTTGTACTTGTAATATACCCACAAGTGCGAGACCCGGACAGAACGCAATAGGGTAGCCAGGTGGGAGTGGTACACTTGACAGACAGTGCCGGAATTCCGATGCGCCTTTACTAGCTGGTTTGAAGATCGCGCAGTCACATGAGACAGCTGATGGACGACCACGGGAATCGATGCAATGGGATGAAACACGTTGTTGCTGCCGCGTAGGTCGCGAAACATCGCTTCGGTTTGTAGAAGCAGCTCAGTAGAGTCGGATAGATCTGTCATTCCTGAATCACTACCCTTGGGATTTTCGTGAAGTGAACATACCTCAAAGAGACGTCTTTAAGGGATCTTCAGTCCTCTATCAGCCAAGGCTACCAACTCGTCGGCTGCAATAAAATCAGGTCCCATCAACATGGTTTGCACCGGCTGTGGAGGTTTCGGGAGACGTAGTTCAAACAGGAGACCATCGTGGAACGTTCGCTGGTCAATGAATTCCGGCTTGCAAGCGAGCACCTGGGTAGCTGGGTCGGTCCCCAGCTCAATGTTACGCAGTGAGCCATCTGAGCGTTGGTGATCTGTGACAAACCTTTTCTTCGGAATAGCTTCCTTTACCTGAGTATAATAATCACCTACTCCAGATTTAGACACCTGAGTCCTCGAAAAGTTTTGGTCAACCGCCTTCAGGTGAGTGCTAGGCCTAGGTCGTTCTTCTGCAGAGAGGAAGCGAGGCTCTACCCAGAAACATCTGACAAGGCAGTACAAGGCTGATGATGGTTTGGTAAAAGCATCTACGGCTGAATTGTCCAGGGCTTTGTCCGGGAGTTATGAAAGCCTGGTTTCCAAGAAATGTATATTTGTCTCAGTTTCCCGGGATTCTACGTCCTAAGGGCCTAAAACGCCAATATATGATTCCGCCTCCAGCGTTTCTAGGTCTACGATTTTGAAGCCACATACAGGACTTACATCATGTTTTAGATGCATGACTTTGCATTCTTCAGGATTAAACGCGTCCCCTTTTATTGACCAAGCAGCTCTGAAGTTAAGTTTTTTCTTTCGAAGGCACCATCTAACTTCTGCCTTTAGGTCTCCTTGATGATGCTGCATACTTCAATGTGAAATCTACAAAGCTTTGCATATTTGTAAAACCCACCACTATTGAACGACGGTCCTTCCAGCCTTTATTCACTTGCACTACAACAAATACTTCCAGTATTATCCGTCCGAATTGCTGGGAAAGATGGCGCTCGAAGGGTGAGAAATGCCGGAACTTGGATATTCACCCGCATTAAATGATTACATGCACACTTACTAACTCCTGAAATCATCGAAGTAAGTTATTCTTGGCCAATATGGCTATGAACATAAAAATCACTGTTAAAATGGACTTTTATCTGACGAAACATTAGGTTTTGCAGACAGGCCAATCGTGTCGACCACCGATAACGCAAACGAGGAATATTGCGCAGATTTGATGTCACTGTAGTGTGAAAAAAGAACTGTGAGCAGGAATGATCTAAACTCAGAACAATGTGTATGTGCCGTAGTTGTATTTTCCTACGATTTTCGTAACTTTTGGACCCCTGATATAGTGATAGAATTTAATGTCCTCCCTTCTGTACCACTCAATACTGCTCAAACCTTTTAGGTTTCTCTGCAGTTATCAATTTGTTGATGCCTGTAAGCCGGCTTTTCTCATTCTAACTTCATAACCTGAGAATAAAATATTGATTTTTTATTCACTCTTTCTTGAAGGCACTGTAACGGAAAATTGATCTGAAAATCCCTCCCGATCACCCTTATTTGATTGTATTGACATTTGTTTTAACATTTTTACCCTCGTTATGGATGGTATACCTTTGACCCTAGCCGGTGTAATGTTATTTGCCTGTTTAACTGTCTTGTTTGACTTTACACTCGGTATTTGCCTTTGTATGTTTGAGACTTATTATGAATATTTCACTTTCCTATTATGTGACACTGGACTGTTGACAAGGTGATGTTGTTTTACTGCGCACGACATTTTGTTTTGGTTCAACTTACGGTTGTGCAGTGATTTGACTGTTTGTCTTTTGACTGTCTACTGGGAACGTTTGTTTGTTGATTTGATTCCTGTAGGCAGAGTTTTGATCCCTTTTGCCGGGAATATTCCTATTAACCGACAGGTACTTAACAGCTGTATTTTTTTAACCAGTTTTTACCGTGTAGTACGTATTTGTACCCGAGAACGTTTTGGACTGTAGAGTTACCCAACGGCACTGCTGAGGTATTTTTGTAATTTGACATAACTTATTGTTGCTTTGATAGTACCACGGATTTTGTTACGAATCTACTACTGAAATACTACAAACCGTGTTTTGATATTTTGATCCAACCTTTGACTGTGAGTCACTCGCGGAAGTTAGGAAGCTATACAGTAGAACGCAGGAACTAGTGAGATTCAAGTCAGTTGGCACCGCCTAGTTACTTCCCGCTTTCAGGCCAAGATTATTGGATTCTGGCCGCTACAGGCACTACTTAACTTCTGGTTTCCTTCATAGTTTCAGGTCACTGGTAAAAGGTAGGATTTCAAAAGAGACTTTTTGAGACAAGTCGCTGATGCATATCAGAAAGGGAGGAGGCTCCAGCACTGATCACCGAAGGCACTCCATAAGAACATTCTGTCCCTTCAGACACAGCAATATATGCCCGAACTCCGAGTAAAAGACCAGGTAGATATAAGCACTACGAGCAGATGGGCGATGGTTTAGTCCGCATTATTTTAGCTATCCGCGATGCCGCAGTGGTCGCAACGATGAAACACTCTAGAAAACTCAATATAAATAACACCAGTTCCACCCTGAAGGTCAACAGTGCTAGTCCGTCTATGGGTTGCGGTTAACAGGTTGGTAATGCAAGAGTCCTTTTTTCCAGTTCCATGTCTTTGGGCCGTAAGTAGGTCAGTCGTGATTAGATGGTGCTTTCGGTCGATTGAAGTTCCATCAACACTCTCTGGAAGGTCAGGTTAGTTTGGTTCTGCGGTCTTGCTGGAAACCAGTAAGGAGGATGTCACTCGCGACTCCTGGAGGGGGAGTGCTGGGTTGTCAGCCAAGAGATCTTCATTCGCGAGGATTTAGCCTCAAATGGATGAGTTTCTTACCATCGCGTCACTGTTTTCACATTTTCCACAAGCCCGAGACCCCCAATTACTTTAGAGAATCAGGCTCCGATGGAATCATCACCCTCATTAAACGTATGACCTGCAAAGATTTCGTTCGACAGGTTTATATCTGGAACTACAATATGAGAGAACAGCAGGCCGTCTGTGTCAACTGACTGTCATACTGTATGTCAGGGGATGGCTTCTTGTAAATGATTACCAATGGAGACTTGACAGCCTTCGAAAGCCTTATGGACCACCAAGGAGACTCCCCTAGACACTCCTGTTCGTGAATGCTGATATGGTGTGCTGAAGGTGGAGAGCTAACGTAAGGTGCTCCACCGGCTCCTCTGTTGTTGCGAAAGGGCACAATTTTGAGGATACCCAGCCTTTCGTATGACACTTCAGGGGAAGCCCACGCCTTAATAGGGCTTTTGAGATTTCCTAACTTATTTCCTGCCATTCAACGGGTTTATTCGGCAGTGTGCACTCATGTCGGTGGAATTAATGTCTTCTATGTGGAACGTACTTACCATGACCTCTTTATTGACTGGCTTGTTGGCTAAATCCTTTCATGTGAGTGCCTAGAACCTGCCTTAGTATAGTTCGTCAGTTTTCATGTCTTTTAAACGATTAGGGCGTCCATGCAGTTTACCTAAGGTACAGACAGTTGTCATTCCGTAAAATCCTTTCGCTCTATATTCTGTCACAGGACACGCGAACCCGAGATGGTAATCGATGTTTGTTGACCCGGAATACCCTTAATACAGATGCTACTATTTTGGGTGGCGTAACTGCCAGCTCGATCAACCTTGATCTAAGGGTATCATTTGTTGTATGTGTTACGTCAAATCCGCTGAGCGGCATGTAACGAAGATACGAATTTTCGGAGTTCCTAAAACCCAAAGCGGGAACCGACCAAATCCAAAACAATCGGTGGCCAAAAAGCAAGGGTATATTCAAACAGTAAGTGAATCCAGCGAAAATTGTTCTTTACAACAAAATATATGTACAAAACTTAATTACAAACCTTCAATTTTAACGGCTAATGCAGTTTCTATCCAAAAACGGAATACAACTGCAACACTAATAGAAACAAGCGGTTAAATACAGTTGTACAAGCAAATTGAATGAAGCTAAACGAAATGAGTGGTCAACGTTTTGAATACATTACAAGAATAAATCAAAACACATTCAACAGTAGGCACCCTCAAAACATTCCGTGTAGACATTCCGTTAAGATTGGTGGTAATTTTTTTTTGAACTGCTGCTATTTGCGCACCATCTTCCTGAGGAGGCATACTGAGGGAAAACGAACACAAAATACTACGGAAAGTTTGAAGAAAGGCATATTCTTAGGCTCACCAAATCACACCAAACCCGAGATCGAATTAATGTCTCCGTATCTTGAAAAAACACAAAGAATTACGGTGGGCCTTCCGAATTTGGGGTTCCAGAAGAATGCTATTTTTGGAAACCAGAGCGTTCTTTGTATTTTTGGATAGCAAAAGCAAAAATGTCGATACACGGTGAGATTGAGCTTTCTTTCAAAATACGCGCGATCACATAAAATTTGGTCCTGACATTAATGAAAACGAATATATTTACATTACTGAAAGAATTCTCCAGTGAACTTCAGGCTCTACAGCTGAGCATGACGTGTGAACTTTTCAAGGTCGAAACAAGGTGCATCCTCAATCCTGAAATTCAATCCATGTATCCAGCGATTGTGGAAGTGGTTTGTGACCCTTTCCCTCCTAATTTGAATACAATGTCATGCCATAAAAAATCAATATTTATGCAAGATTTACCGCTGATAAAGATGCATATTCTCTCAATACTTCTTTCCTTATATTTTGTCTGGTTCTTAGTACGGGTTTGCGGCATTTCAAAGTGTGCGCTTCATCTTCGGAATTTTGTTGTTGGATGTCTTTAGTTTGTATCGTAAGCCAACTGTTCCTGATACAGCATCCGACAGCGAAAAAGTGTATGGTTTTTGGTATATCGCAAGCATTTTGGTCTTTCTATGTATCAAAAGCTGCTTGATCTGGAGGTAAATGAATTATATCTACCTTGCAAGGCTCCACTACATGTATTGGAGCCGTTTCACTCATGTATCGATTCTCACTTTAAGTCTTGAAATCTGTCATGTTCCGCATGATGTTCGAAAATGCGCTATACAATTAAGTGTGTGCATGCTGAGTAGTATTCTCCAGCGTGTAGATTAATAAAAGCCGCTCTACTGACGTTCAGTTCAGTTCAGTTCAGTGGTAATAGTAACGATAGCCACTAAGGTGATTTAGTAGTCATATTATTTTCACTCGATTTCTCCTGCCAAAAACTCATCCAACCAAAAAATATGTATTTTTGGACCTTCAGCAGTAAGTTGAATTATATGGGAGATTTTCTGGTGTGTATTTGACATTACGGACTTACTCATGATCCTGACTTTCAGTGCACTTCGTGATTTTTCTTGGTTTGTTTCTCTAAATTTGGTTACATTGGAAAGTAAAACGTTAGCACACTTCTCAAGTGAGCAAAATTTTATCGTAAAATGAGCATGTGACTATTCAATCTCTACAGGATTAGTACAAATCAAACAACTTACTTGAGTATCCCGTATACATTTAAGTACCTGAATTTCAGTCAAGCATTGGTGCGTTAGTGCGGTTTAGACTTGGATTTCCGGCTGTTTTAAGAGGCAATTGTTCTGTTTCAGTATGTTTCTCCGTTAATCTGTCATAACCTCAGTAACTTTGAAGGCTATGATGTAACCAGCTTACTGTTGCTCATCAATCTTGGGTTTTCTCACAGAAGTTTCTTAAGCAGTTAAAAGACAGCTGTCTTATTCACTGAAGGTAACTAAACAGTTCATAGACATCTATTTGCCTTTTCAGCCAAATTGCATTAACAGCCGTGAACCAGCACATTTATCTATCAAGTTACTGAACGCTTCTACATTTTAATAAAACAGAAATGTATCAGTTCAAGTTTCCACACTTCTCAACAGTATAACAATGAAAAGTAGGTAGAGGAAGAACGACATTCAAGCAGATATGTATGAGAGGGAAGGGGTCAGACTAATAATTACTGAATTATCCAATATCTTTAAGACTGTATACATCCGCATCATTGTGCATAATTTTGGGTCATTTCTTCAAGTTTTCAGCCACTGATTCATCTCAAGAACCCCAACCAGGCAAACTACGTTTTCTTACGTATTTCAAACCAGCATTCCTACACTATGAATTGATACCACATCTTGTTCTGGGTACTTCCAGCTTCTTATGAACTTTAAGCGACACCATTGTGATAAGACATTTGAATCCACTAGATACTTGCCTGACTGAAACACTACGATTAAGATAGCACGAATTAAGGAATTGAATATCTACTAGGGTGATCCATACCGGACTAAAAAGCAGCCGTTACAGTAGCCACACACATTGCTAATACAGATGATGGAGTGCTTAAAATAATCTAAAATATCAGCAAACCGATTAGTCTTACTAGTAAAGAATTTGAGTAAATCTAATTATAGTCAAAATAAAGCTGTGGTTTACTTGTGTGTATAATTGACTCTTAATCAAGTGGGTCACTGGTTTCAGCAGCGTTCTCCGTGCCAGGAAGTCTGATTAGTTAATAACGCTCACAATTAGTGTCGCTTACTGCCTAATGCATGAATGTGTACATGGATGTCTAATGCATTATTATTTCAACTTTTCGAATTCAAATCAGTCTTATTGTTAATGCATGCTATTTTTCAGAGATTCACACACAAAATTCCAGTGAAGTGCCTCAAAAAATCCCATCTGCCAGTTCGTAAAGTATGTGTACCGTACTCTTTTCTGGAGACCCTGTGGTATCTACATACCCTTGAGGGTATTGGTGTCTCACTAAATCCCAGAGCTGAAACCGTGTTGATTGACTGGGACTTCATTGTGTGTACCGTTAGGATAGAAGTAACTAAAAAAAAGAAACTTTCTTTGTTATCTATGCTATGCTCCGGTCTACTGCAGCCCGGAAACAGTTAACAATGAGTTTCTCCGTCAACTGGGTGACTCCAATCAAGATTGTAGATAGATGTCTTAGTACTAGCTGGGAATATAAATGTACAGATTGGGCGTCTAGGCTAGTGAGACAATCGTTTTGGTTCCTAACAAGGTTTAGTCTCTTTCATGTATAGCAGGGACCGTCTTGTGCAGTTTATGCAGACCAGATCTTTTTTCTAGCCAGAAGCAACTTCTGGCACAACCATCACCGTCTTGCTACTTGGTGTTGACCTTATGCCGCTCAAACTTGGACTCAAGTAAATCACATTCCAATCGGCTACCGACGTCGTAGATGCATTCATGACCTCCTCCCCTTCTGGTCCACCCGTCTGAACTCTAATTACAGTTTTTGCTATGCTTAATTCACCTCGTGTTTCGGTGTTCATCGAAATCATCGTTCTAGACGCGTTGATGTGACCAAATTGGTTCCTTCCAGCGTTGCAACTAACAAGCACACTGAGCTAGATTTCAGGCTGTCAAACCTTCAAAAAGTATAGATGAGTATTGGGTACACGTACAAGACGCTGTGAATATGGCTCGTGATTTTAAAGATCCGATGCACTCTTTTGCGAGGTTCTAAATTGATTTTGTCTTTCTGTCTATTAATAAATGATTTAAATATCCCTCACTGAGTCATAAAAGAACAAATACTGCGGCCAACAAACTTGTTTTTGGCGAATTCATCTTCTGCACCTTTACAATCGCATTTAAACATAGTGGGCATAAAAATATCAATATCTGTTAGTCAGTAATCGTTAGTAGTTTATGGCCATGAAAATAATGTAAAAGTATGAATTGTGTAAGAGATATGAACTGAAGAGTTTAAGAATTGAGAAGTGAATAAGGACAGGGAATGGAAAGTTTGCATCTGTATCCACAATTCTGATTTCTATTGCTGTGTTGCCATGACTTCAGGGATGCAATGTAATCTTCCGAAGAGTATGAGAAAACGTTTACTTTGCATTGCTGAAGCTTTGGCAATACAGCAATTCGAGCTCACACTGTCGAAAACCAGCTCGCTGGGGTGGATGCAATTTTAAAAGTAAGTAGTGGTCAACAAATTCACCACTTTAGTCTTTATCCTCAAAAGAACAGTCGGTGCAGATCAATTCCTTAGCGTCGTCTTACATTTGGGAGTTGCGTTCCGTTAAAAGTAGTAGACATGAAGTGGTTACAGGGTTTTGATCATAGGTTTCTTCGCAATATTTTTCGCCTATGATGGAATCACTGTGAGCAGCATTGAGGTCAATTGAAGGGTATTAAGCAACACAAGTAAGCCGATTGATAAGGTTGTAAACCTTAGTCGACTGTCATGGCTTGGACATGTTATACGCGTACCGAGCCACCGCCTTACCTCAACGTGCCATGCCACGGGAGGTTGGAAGAGGGTTCAGGGTGGCTAGACCAAGACGTGGAACCATTTGATGAAGTCTCAAACTGTTAATTTGAGCAATGTGTGTAGATATTTAGACTGCCTGTCTGGGGTCTTCAAGACTATAGGAACGAGTGGTTGAGGACTGACTGTTGATGACATGGTTGAAAATCGGTCACAATGGGACATATATGTTCACTCTTTGATGTCTTCTAAAGCTTGAATATTTTCACTAACCATTGTCTTGAAACTGCTCATTCTGTCGCATAACTTTGTCTACTTTGAAATCACTCTTTTTCTATCCACGTGTACTGCTATGAAGTGTGGCAACTTGAAGTGATACACTTGTGTGCGAGGTTCTATGCTGATTTTATCTGCCTGTTCCGAAAACTGCAATTTGCTAAAATTGTCACCTAACAGAACTTTTATCTGCTCACTCGTAATCAACCAGATGTTCTTCAAGTAATAAATCAAAATATCAAAAATTAAAAGGGACGTGAACATGTACTTCGTCTGCTGTACCATCACCAAACTCGATGGGCCGTGGTAGTCCAAATACGACTACGCTAAAAGAAAACTGTAGTCAAAACACGACTTGGCACCACTCCGTAAGTCTTTGATTGTTACTCCCAACCGCGTTAGTTGTCTGACTGGAGTCATAGAGATGATAAGAACCAGTGCCTCGAAACGTCTAGTGACATGCCTCAAAATTGATCTCACTGGTAGTGGTATATACGTTGTTTGCAATCTTTGAAGTTTTTCATATTTTCACCCTTCGTACACTTGTCTACCTTAGTATCACTCTTTCCACACACTTCATTGTATTCTGCTATGAATTTTAGCGAGTTTTACTGATGCACTCCTCCGCCAGGTTCTATAATGATGTTTGTTCTAAGATAGAAAGAGTCATATACACCAGAACATCTATGATAGTTTAATAGGAACAGTGATGGTAAATAAATACTGTCGGCGTACAGAGACAGACAAATCAATCTAGAAATATGCACAAAAGTACATCGTCCCAAGCTGCCGCACTACACAGCAGCATGCAAAGAACAATTGCGTAGAAAGAGTGGTTTTGAAGGAGATAAGAGTGTACGGATGGAAAGGATTTCAGAAATGAAGGTTAAGGAAAATGAGCAAACTCAAGATGTTAGAGTGACCAGCCGTATCCACTGACTTTTGCTAGCTTTTTGGATGCAGGTTATTAGCTGTTTTTACCGCTTTTTCTACAGCAGACTGAGTATTACGCCAGGTTTCATCATAAAAGGGATTTCTACCGTGTTCAGATGAATGCCTCGCTATATCTTTTGTAAATACACACTTAACATCTCATCTTCCAGTCGAGTACACAGAAGATTCACTGCTGCTTGTTTCCTTTACCAATTAAGGCGTAAGCACACACGTGCTCATACTAGCGTATGACCATAGATCAAGCAGGTGCTGCATAAAGAGCGACAATCCCCACCAACCCTCAGCAATGATATCTGATAACAGTATTCTCTGTGTTAGCGAATGCCAAGTAGGGTAAAGTCTTTACTGATGTTTAGAGTTAGTGCTTGTCAGAATCAAGTAGCTGTTAGAACAAGATTGTAAAAGATAATCATCGTTGTCCATTCTTTAGCATAGGATACTGTAGTTGCCTCTAATACGGTCTTCTGATTAACTGTCCCTTCTTACTTCAGCGTTAAAGCCGCCTGCCAGTATGACTATATCTGAATGTTTTTCTCTACGTTGAAAAGTTAATAGTTTGATAAGAAGTATTTTACACCATTCAAACTAGTTGGCGAAAGTGAAAATTGGCACTAACTAGTGTATGATTCCTTTATAATTCTTACGGATTCGTAACCGAATAGCACACAAACGAGAAATGTATTCTTCATCCTGCCCAATGGACATCTGTTTGTGGTTGGTTAAATATGACCTTTTAAGAAGTTTGGAATTTAATTACGCTTGTTTTGAATCCACCTAGAAAACCCATATCGCCAGTACCAAAACACCACAGGGCAATAGCAGCGCAATATTTCAGGGACCTATCTTGTCTATCTCTTGCTTCCCATAGAAAAGCACCATCAGCATAAACTGTTGGTCATCCATAGGAAACATATTACTGCTGTCACTCACTCCAGCCAGGAGTCCACCTTCTCCCTTAAACCTCCATCATAGCAAAGCTGTTTTTGCTGTAACAGAAACTGCTTTTTTGTCTAACCACTATCCAATAGACTTTTCTGGTATGGTAGCAGCTTAATGAACAAACATCCCCACCCGCTTAGCTCAAGTCATTATGACTTGTAATCCCAACCACCAAGTCAAGGTAGAACCTATCAGTAGAGAGAGCCTATATGAATCGTGTTGGTTCCCCTGTGGTTATGGTAAGATGATTGTTTTCATTCTCCATAGCTTGGAATGGTTGTTAGTGTAGACCAGTTTGACGGAACTATCTCTCATTTTCATGTTCCAGTCAATATCTCGGTCCATTTAACCAGTAGTACCTGGCCGTCATAATTGCTGAATTTTGAGTACAGAACATCTGACTTTGCTACGTTGACTCATTTTCTAACTTAAGCTAGCGTTAGAAAACAAATGTTCAGGTTCTATTCATCTTGTAACCATATAGAAAATAGTCAAGGAGTAGAGTAATGGTGGTCGTTTCTCTTCTCTCGGTGTTCTGCCAAAAAGTTTAGTAACAATTTCTGAGATTATACTCCGAACTCATTCCCCATGAAAAGTCTCACTAACCAACAATTTTCCACGTAATCTCCTGAACATGTGTCTTCTAACACATGAAATTTTTTGCTGCATAGTGTGGCGACTTGGACAGTTTCACTTTTGCACTAGACTCTGGTTTGCTTGTCTACCATTGACAGCCAGTTTTCTAGAGTGTCATGGACTTTGGATCTGAATTGAGTTGCGCTGTTCTTATCTTCACCTTTATGTCCTGTTGGGAGGCATAAGCAGATATGAGCATCTGACATTGATCGTATGGTAACATTGGGGTTTATGAACAAAAATATCGCCGCAGTTTATCTACAAAGGTACGTTAGTTACTTAAGGACTTCTACTCAAATTCAGTCATAGAGAAAGTCAAGGAAATTTGTCGTTTAAGGTGAGGAAAACTAGTGGTTTGGGTTGGTTACGTTCGACAACTCAGTGCTTATGCACCTTTGCCATAATGTCGTGATTGGTTGTTCATCTTTGAGTCGTAGTGATTGAACTTTAAATCGACTTGGTATTCTTAGGTTTATCTTGGTACATCTACTGGATGAAAACACAAGATATGTTTTCTTCGAAACACTTGAGAAAAAAGTGAATAATCTGGGTGCTTTATGAAACTGTCAGATGTGAGGTAATTCTGGAAGTCTAGTTTCTGTTGACGCCTAGTTTACGTGTAGAAATTGTAGTAGTTGAGTGCTTCAGTAACTTCGTTAATGTAAAGCATTCCACCAACCCTAAAGCAGTGTTTACTGCAGAAACCACGGAGCTAATATAAAGTCTCATTTGGCGTTTGCCAGCCTTCATGGTGTTACCTGAAAAAAATTCGACTCTTTATCAAAAGAAGCGTTCTTTGAAACATTTCGCTGTCCTACTCAACAATTGGGAGAAATGTCCACCGAAGATACTGCACACAGGGAAGTCACGTGCTCTCTGATAGATATCTTTGTAACAATACTTGTGTATATTGCAGCTAAAAAATGGAATAATGGTAAATTTAAGTGTAGAATATTGAGGAAAGTAACTCTGCCAACAAACGTTTAGGTGTGTATAATTTTCGGCAATGGATTTCAATGACTTACAAGTTAAAGTGGGCCGAAATTATATAGGCACTTGACCTTCAACATAATTGATTCCAGTTTAAGCGTAGTCACTCAATCTTAGTTTTACGAAATCTAACGTGTGCATTTTTGTTGGTTCACATGAAAGTTGTGGTGTGCTCGGAACATAAGTCTGGTATTCAGCACTTGAACTTGAGAATCCTGATTTTATGAGGCGAAGTGCGTCACTAACGTTGCATGTTTTTATTTCACTAGGTGTGCTTCATACAAATTATTTCACTTGGTTTGATTATCACCGTTCGCCGAATTTCTTACTGTTCTCTAGTCTCAGGAAACAACATTTTCCAGCAATGTCCACTGTCAAAATTTTAACTGTCGTACAACGTCTATATTCTATGAGCGTGTGTTGGACTTTTATAAAACGACGTGGCTGATACAACAGTGTCAATTTTAATGTAATTCTGTTACCTGGTAAAGATGCGTACACTAGTTTATAAGCCATGCTTAGTTTGTTAGAGTGAATGATACTATCCGGTTTCTCAGGTCATTGTAGGTGAAATAGGGTTTGAATTTACGACTGAAATGCCTCCACTAGAGGACCGTAGCTCCATGTTACTTAATCATTACAAAAATATTTTTTCATATTTTCAATCTTGAAAATTCTTATTTTCTAAGGTTATTCCTAGCAAACTATCTGAAAAACTATGGTTAGAAGTGTTTTCTGCATGCCTTTACTCATTTTGTTTTGATTTACAGATCATAAATGATGATTTCTACGGATCAAGAACTCAAGGTTTCTCGCATGACAAAAAGATCTCAAAACAAAAAGTTATTCAGTCGTGATAATTACAAGTTGCGTGAGTTTGTATTGCAACCGTACTGTATCCGGTATTTTGAAGTCAGTGGTGGGGTAAGTTTGCCCTCACAAGGAATCCATATTATATTTCAGAATCGTGGTAAAGAAAAAGGTCAGCTCCTGTTAAGTCATGTAAAGTTTATTGAGAAAGTACAAGATGATGAGTTAGATAATAAAAAGAATGCCTTCCAAGTATGTTTAGAGTTGTCCATATCTTTGTGTTATCTAAAAGGTTGCTTATGCTGAAGATGCGATTTCCAGCACTTGGTATCTTTTATACATTGTTGCAAATTCCGCCATTGAAAGGGATGACTGGATAAGTCTAGTAAGATTTTGTAAGTTTTTCTGACGAAACATTCGTTACCTTTTTCGCTTTTGCGTTACTATTCCTATTAGCAAGCTAGGTAAAACGTTTGTCGATATTTCAGACACACGGGAACGAGGTGCCACTTTTCTACCACGCTATCATCCTGGTGTTTGGAAACGTCCTGGTCGATATAGTTGCTGTGATGATATTAATCGCCGTTCTATGGGATGCCAGCCAACCAATGAACCAGGTCCATCTGTGGTCATTGAGCAACTTTGGCGTACAGCGACAGGTGTTGATTCAAACAACTTTCAACCTCAAATGACACCCAATCCCGTAGCTAGTACACAAGCTCCATTTCCTATATCCACTCCTCAGTTAGTTACAGTTCAGCTTAGTTCAAATATACAGCTTACGTCTAATACGTTATCTGTTCCTGATTTAAATTCTACCAACGTCGCCTCTACTGCCGCTTCGTTTATTCCACTTACTTCCGCTGTTGCGTTACCTGTACTTCATCAAGCACCAGGTCTTTCAGCTCCTGTTACAGGAGTGCTTATGTCTACTGCGGTAACCAACTCAGTTGCACCTTCAACCTTATTTCAAATACAACAACAACAACTTCTCTTACAACAAAAACAACAACAACAACTTGCTATGCTTGCAAATAATAATGCTGGCCAATTTTCTCATTTAAATAATGCATTGCGTCGGTCAGGAATGAACCAGAATCGAGGACATTCTCTGCGTTATGTTCAGCCAACTTTCGATATGGTAAGTATGTAATCATATCTTCAGTTGTGATGTCGCCTTAGGGTAGTAAATACTGATGCCGGTGGTGAGACTGATTCTGATGTATGATACTTCTGATATTTATTACAAACTAGTTTCCTGGTGTCATATAATGTGATTTCATTTTTAGGTATTCTGATGTATGATACTTCTGATATTTATTACAAACTAGTTTCCTGGTGTCATATAATGTGATTTCATTTTTAGGTATAGGACTGATTTTATTCCTTTTTCAAAGCAATCACAGAAATTAGTTGAAATTTATTTTGTCGGACTGTGAAAAGTTAACAAAGCTGACTCATGATATGATTTATCTTTTGTCCATTTAGTGATAAGGTAAACAAATCTTTTGCTGAGTATGATTCGAAAAAGTCAAGCTCTGACTATCAGGTGTGAAACTCAAAAAGCTACCTGGGATTGTGATTTTGATTTCAGTAGTTATTTTGTCACTGGTTTCACAGAACTTTTCACTAGTTGTTTGGTTGTTTGACTTTACGTGTGTGTGTTCACCATTTCCCCTTCTGGGTGTTGGATTGAATCTACTAACTGCTGATTCAAGCAGATGCGAAGATAAAACTTTTCTGAAAATTTTAAGTATTTTTCTTGTCCAAATATTTGTCATATTTCTTGGGTGAATGAATGTCCACAACTTCTCACTTGTATAAGTGACATTAAAACTTACTCTGATGGTTAGAAACTAATCAGTTTTCACTCAGTGAAAGACAATGTGGATTGCTATTCTACCCAAAGTGTTGTTCTTGGATGTTGCAATGTTAACTGTAGATTATGTTACATGAGTTTAATATGGTGTTCTGTCTGCATTGCTGGTAAAATGAGAACTTTTAGTGTCTGCTTCTTATGGTTAATCAAGATATATGCGATCTCATTGAGTTGGATATGTATAAAAAATGAACCAACGCCTTTTATCAAATCTGTTATTGAAGCTGTATCTATCCCAGTAGATTTGAACAATCAATGAGAAGGGAAAATTTAGCATTATCTACTAGTTTTGCTCCCATAAAATAAACAACACTGACATCGGAGGATACAGTCAGTTCATCATTATTAATCTAAAACCTTTGCTTTTCTCAAAAATTCATATCAAGAACTCCACTAAAGAATTTACATGCTTTGGAGGTTCGCTGAAATAAAACGTAATCATACAGAGGAGTGTTTGTGATCTCAGTGCCAGTCAGTCAGTCGTAATATGGATCCTGGCATTACTGGGTTTTTTTTACTTGCGACCAAACTAAGGAGAAGCAGGTTCTTACAGCTTCATCCACCCACCACTGATCTTATCCTTTTATTCTTCCTACTCTGTCTGAAAAGTGTGTTTAAAATTTTGGCAGTCTTGCTGTTAAACTTTCTGTTAGGGTTAAATCTAAAGCGACCGATATGATAAACCTTCAGTCTTCGTGATAAACCCACTCATAGTCACAACAAGGGGTAAAACTTTTGCCTTTTTTTCTTGAATCACACTGAAAATTCTTGATCGGCTATCTAAGTGTGATCTTGCTTCCGTATGGTGGAAGGTTTCATCGTTTTCTATATTCCTTTTCCAGTTTTCTGATAAAGTTTTAAAGAATGGCTATTAAGATGTCTTTTGACTGTGAATTATTTCTTCTCTCATTTGATTATGTTACTCTAAAACGCTGAACATATGTTTAGTTCCCGATTGTAAAGATAAACCATCTAATCTCGAAGGTGATTTTCTGTTGTCCTTTGCCCTGTCCACATGATTTCCAAATTGAAGTGATCTACCTCCTATTCTAATACAAGTATTTCTTCTTTCTTTTCCTTTTATAGGGCTGTTGCCATCTTTAAGCCGCGGAACTGGTAGCATATCTGAAATTCGGTTGTATCATTCTTTTTTGTTTCAGTCAATTATATCCCATCCCACTAGGGAATCATTTATAGTTTGTATCTGAAACTGGTTAATGGCAAGCACCGATAAAAAAATACTTTTAAAATTTTTTTTCTTTTTGTGATGGTTTACATGAAATTCTAACACTCTAAATATACATCTCATCGGTAAGATATCAAACTACTGGAGGAGATTTTTATCTCACGTATTTGATTCCATGCTTTAAAGTACTGTCCACTTTCTTAGAAAGCGTCGAATTTGCGAATCCACATAGATGCAGGTGTGTTTTGCACCCACCCCGCAACTGTCATCTTTTTAAACCAGAAGTAAATGATAGCTGCATTGAGATCAGAGCAGAAAAGGCCTAGCAGTAACTAGACTAAAACAAGACCTTAGTAAGTCACCTAACATAAGTTTGAGTAGTGTGAGAATTTTCGTTTTGGATACACAATGTTAGGAATTTAACCAATAACTTTAAATTCTCGTTTCCGTTATCTAAGCGTCTAATATTATATCCTTGTATACTTATTTGTTCCTTGTAATCTTATCTATCCTCTGGTTGGCGTTAAAATTCTGTTGATTTTCTCCTTTTGTCCTGTTTGAGTGTGCATTATTTTTAGATTCTTGCCTTTATTTAGTCTTACGTCTACTTTTTCCGTGAGTGCTTCTCGTATCACACAGGAAAAAACTGCACGACAATGTCGGATAAAACGTATAAGCACAGCCTACTCTAAGTAACAGTAATTCTGTATTCAGTTTTGTGCAGTTTAACTTTGTGTTTGTTGTAAATGAGTTTTTAATGTATGCCATCTTGGATACCCTGTTTTCAGGATGAAGGAGAAAATACGGTTATTGCAGTGCATAATTACAATCCTGTGAGGGAAAATCAACTACCCTTACAAAAGGGTGAAAAGTACTATGTTGTTAACCAAAGTAATGCTCAGTGGTGGTATGTCAGGAATATGGCTGGTCAATTGGGTTATGTGCCTACCAATTATGTTCACAAACCAAATAGTTTGAATTCATTTGAGTAAGTCTAACTTGTTTGTACTACAAGTTTCTTATACTGCATAAACTGATCTAATCAAATGGTCGATGTCTTGATTTCATTTATGAATTCAACCACGGGTGATGTTTCTGTCTCTTAAAAATTCTGCTATGTAAACTCTTTTCTGTGAAAAATAAGGTTGGTTATTTCTATTATTATAAAATTCAACTTTTCAAACTATTCAGTCTTCATTTAACTGATTCTTCAGTAAAATCCATTGCCTTTTTCCGTTTTTAATAGTTATATACACATTTCATTTACGTGGTCCGAATAATTTGCTCGGGTCATCTGCGGTCAACACATGGTTTTCTCATACATGTATCTGTGCGTAATTTCGACACTGCTAGCTCCATGTTAATACAACTTTTAGAAAGATAACCTGATACTGAACGCTGAACTTTAGTCAGCTGTTTGATAATCCCCGTCTTTAACTATTTGATTATGTTAAAACATACCCTAACCAATCTTCCACATTATCGAAGTTGCTTATAACTCTGCTGTTTATCTGTGAAAAGACCTTATCATATGAAACGAAAACAATATTGGATGTTATCCAACCGTTTACCGGTTAAAGCTGCCAAGTACAGTTGAAACGAATCAACAAGTGGGAATATAAGAAAGTGGAGATAGTGAAATCAGTATCGGTAAAAAAATTACAGAGAAAAAAGTTAACGAAATGTAAATAAATGAAATGTATCGAGTGTTGAGATGTTTAGAATTTGGAGGATAGCATATTTATGTGTTTGTGTCACTTCCACCCCTTTTTGGACCTTATCATGTCAGCTCTCTAACACTTGATATATCTCAAACTAACTGTCAATGATTTTGTGGTGTATTTCTTGGCATGACTATCTTAAGACGTTTTACATTGTATTCTGACTAGCATAGCGCTTCAAAGTAAACAATCTTTATTTAGGTAGGTGACAGTAAAGCATGTTCCAACCACTTCTGTCGGTATAAGTTTGTAACATCATGAACTGGATTACTTTCATCAGTTATCACATCTTAACGTTAATCATTAGGCAAACTCATTGGTGTTGGTAATGCTTCAAGGGTATCAGTGATCAAATACCTGTAATCTTAGTGGTTTGCTCATTCTGAATGACCATGATTCCTTTCTGCTCAGTAAAATAAACCCAATATTGTCTGGTATCCAATGACATTACCTGCTTATTCAAGCGTTGGTAGTTGGGGCAGGATCTGAACTTGTGATGCATGGGTTGAAAGTCAAGTACCTGAGTCAACAGCTTATTTGCATTTCGCTCGAAATTTAGTAGACATTTAAATTTATAGTCGGTTCCAAAAGTCGCACTACTTTGCAGTTGCCAACCCAACTTTTTGAATTTTTTCTGAGATTTCTTCGATTACTAATCCTTCAAAGTAGATGAGACACTAAGTGAAGTGGCTAACCGGATGAAACTAAGCCTCAATCCATACCAGCCTTAAACCTCTTATTTTATTGGAAAAGTAAGAAATTTATTCTAAACATTCTAGAAATCTTATCAAATGAATTAAGGTCAAGTGCGTGCACCAGCGAGATACAACTCCACTTTAGTTAGATTATCAATCCTTGAAAATTCGATGAAAAACTCTCACCTCACTAAGGAAAAAGCTGATTAAAAGGGTAAAATGAATATTTGACGTACAAAAAGTTCAAACATATGACATTTCATTCATTAACCTTACTGTTCATATATTTTCTAAAATAATTATAGACTCAGACACCTAAATTCGACTATTCTACGTCTCAGCCACGACTGAATATTTGCTTCATACCACATATTTCCTGCGAATGTTTTTTCTAGTAACCAATTTTCTTTCACTTAAAATTAGGTACTCTTTTCATTATGAAGTAAATTATTTATTCTAAAAATGAGTTTTATGGATAGTTTCAGCAAACTGAATATCACTTCCTTGTGAACACCTTTCTACTGTATCTGCAAGACTTAAGTAACCCTTACTTCTTTCTTGCCGATTTTGTTAACATTTATGCGAAAGAACGACAATATTCCTGTCCATAGAGGTTTTAGATTAACTAAAATAGTTTCACCGATTCTAGTCTCCATGACTATTAGGCACGTAGCTGGAGCTATGAAGGGTAGAAAACTTTGAAAAGTAGCGCGAATTTCAGATTCTTTCTTGAACATGTCGATTGTAAAGTCCTAGAACGGTGACATACTAGTGACGTTTCTCTTTATCAGGTGAGAGTGTTTTCAAACTAAGCTAGCAGGCACATCATATGATTTCCGAGCTTTTGATAATTTATCGTCTAAGGTATCTACTTTAGTTGCCTCCGACTTCACACAGATTGATGTACTCCCTGGAGAGCATCTTGTTGATTTGGAGTATGCAGACGACATTGTCCCGCTAGGTGGAGATGCTGATAAAATGCAGCGTCTTGTGGATACGTTGGGTAGAAATCTGAGTATGTTTGGTATGCGTTTCGCACCTGTGAAATGTAAGATGATGCTCCAGGGCTGGTCTGAAAGTATTCCCACTTTAATGATAGGGAGTGAAGCTACGGAATATCTCGATCACTTAACTTACTTGGGGAGTTGCATCACCTCTAACGGGCTCGTTGCTGATGAAATCTCAGCTCGGATACAAAAGGTCTATTAGACATCTGCAAATTTGCGTCATCTCTGGTGCCGGCTGGTGAAATATCTAACTATCTATCGAAGGACATGTATACTGCTCTGCAGTTCAGTCCGTCCTGTTTTACGGCTGAGACATGGTCATTAAAATTAGAAGACATGAATCGGTCGCAGAGTTTTAATCACAGGCATGTTTGTTACAGTGCTCGCGTGTGGCATAATCACTATGTGAGCAATACTGAGGTCAGGCGAAGGGTACCAGGCAAATCGATTGATGAGGTTGTGAACCCTATTCAACTGTAATGACTTAGATATGTACGTGTACTGCGTATGCTGAGCCACCGTCTCTCTCAACGTGGTATGATACTGGGAGTTGGATTAGGTTCTAAAAGAGTTCAGGTTGACCAGTTCAAGATATGGCACCAATCGATGAAGTCCCTAGCTGTTGATCTAAATCGTGCAGGGAGTCGTAGACACACCTTTGTCTACTTTGATATCACTCTTTCCTATCCACTTGTATATTGCTGTGAAGTGTGGCAACTTGAGCCGATACACTTGTGTACGAGGTTCTACGTTGATCTTGTCTATGTTTATCTGGTATCTACATCGAATAGTGTTCACCCCAAATATCCATCTTTTCCATTCCCGATAATAAATGTACCTCTGAAGACAAACATTTCGAGAAGCTTTTGTATCGCATTAGCAAATTGTTTGATAATAAAAGTAGCTACTTATGATTAGGATTTGTACCTAGTAACTGCAAGTCTACTTATGATAAATGTTTACTCATTGTTATCGACCATTACCTTTGTAGTCTGTATGGAAAATCGTAATATCTGATGTTCTCACACTCATTTTTCTTATAATCTTACAAATCACTATTAATGCATTGTTTCTATGATAGTAATCGAGAAAATATAACAGGCAATCATTTGAAAGGATTTTTGTTAGCGAAGGACGATATTAATCACCACAATCGTATGTTAAATACATACCACTTTCATAAATGTTGAAAACATTTCCTTCTGTATAATAACATGAAGCAAATACCTACGACATAGTTTTTAAAACTTCACTATCAGCAATTAGATAACAAACCACTATTTGGTTGCATTAAACTCGGGAGAACTAGACAAATAGTCAGGTCTAGTGGAAGGGATAAATGGTCCAACTCTTTTCCCTATTAGCTTTCATAACACGAGTGTATCTAACGATGTCTTCCACCAAATATGTTCTGCAAAACGAAGATAACAGCTCAATCCGGTTACATTGTTTTAGTAACTTTAATTAAAGACAGTGAATAGTAAGCATATGACGTTACTAAACTCTGTGTTAGAGTATCTGTAAGCATGTTTGGGGTTGCAGAAAATGGAGTACACCGGTTGATGCTGTCTCTATTACTACTTATCCTTTTCTCAAGTTTGACTATCGAAGTCACTTTCTGGGTATAATTTCTCAAATACTCATATTTTCCGACAAAATGGGCCTATTCAAACAACGCTAACATTTACAGTTTTTGGAGCACTGCTGTTATCGAAAATAAATCTAGAGATTGCTTGTCATTCTATCTAGAACTGATGTCAGTTGGCTGTCTGACCACTGTTCAGGAATTTTAACAAAACTGGTATTAGAAAATGAAACAAGTGACCCCTGATTTATTGGTAAAATGAAAACATATGAAGCATTTGATTCAATAAGTGAATACTATTATAGGTCATTTTAATGCCAGCTGGTTATAAAGTCGAGACAGTCCATTAGTTTTAGTTGGTTTTCAACTTTCTCGCCAGCTTACGATCAGCAACTTCCATTTTAAGAGCACCAGACAATTTACAGCTTCCTTGCAGATTGCATTTTACATGCCATTCGAAATGTCTTGAATTCACGGCTAATCTTCATAGCATTCAAATACAACTCTGTTTACCGAAAGCAGAGGGATTCACATGTCTAGTATTTTTTGTGACATAGTATCTTATTTTTACTGTAGAAGTCAGATCTAATTTCTGGTCAATTATTAATTATCACCTTTATTTTTAGTCAGTAAACACTTTCTCAATCATAATCCTGTATCTTACATGCTTTTCAGTTGGTATTACAAAGATATTACAAGACAACAAGCTGAAGCTATTTTACTCGACGAAAATCGTGAAGGTTGTTTTCTGGTTCGAGATTCAGTCAGCAAAAAGAATACTTACACTCTGTCAGTCACATCAAAAGATCCGGAAGCGTAAGTTTCTTATTTCCGTTTCAGTAAACTCGGTCATAATATCTTAGTGCTCCAAATGTTGGAAATAACTACATAAAAAGTAATTCCATTACGTACTGAAAACATTTCCTGTCTAAAAGGAAATCCCATATTCACGAAGAGTTTCATTTCTAATGGGCATGATGGTTTTGTTTGAGCGGAACAGCATTTGTAAGGTGAAATGCGCACCAAGCAATGAGACAAAGTCACATGACAATACCACAAATATATCAAAGAAAGATGTCATATAATAGTTACAATCTTTAAAAGATTTTCTTATTCGGATTGCTTTTCGTATTCATGTAAACTGCAAAAATGAACTAGGTTTCGATCACTGTTGCCTTCAGTTCTCAATCCTTTCTATTAAATTTACTAGTTGCAAAGTCACTCGGTCTTGTAGACCAACCAGCTTCTACGATAGCTAACGGTACTTGCTATGAAAACCGGTTAAATTGCATACGCAGAACAAGTCCAGATCCCTGAGATGGTTGCTATACTGCTTAGACTAATAGCTTGGGTTGTACATAGACATTCACTTACAAATCTCAGTAATGTTCTTTTTTTTCCACCAGAAGCTGATGAAACTACAATTTTATCGATATTCAAACATGAAGTGAAGTGAATACTGTATTTAATAAGCAAAAAGTACATAACCAAACTCCGGGATTAGTACCCAAAACTTATGGGACGCATTTTGAACCAACTCATGCGCTATATCATAGTAGAAAGCATATTCAATATCAACTAGTCTTTTTGAGCACCTGATCTTCACCGTCTTGATCTTAGTTCTAAAATATTCACAGCATGTTAAAGAAAGAGAAGGAGAAAAAGAATAAAGAAATTAAGTGGCATACTGGTCATAATTTGGATAAGTGGTTGGGTTTTATCTGCTCGGTGTTCTTTCGTTCAGGGTTTTTAAAATTTTATTGAACTTAGTACACTATACTTACGAGATGATGAGTCCCCCTAACTGAAAACATCAGACGGCTCTATGCGATCAATCATCACCAGATTCCGTACAACTGCTCATATTTGGTGGTAACACCATGTAGCAGCACAAATTTTAGACTAATGCGGGTTGTCACTCAAAAAATGTGATCACCTTGTTAACACCTTCAACATATTGATTATTTTTTACGCTTGTCATTCTAATGGATTTCATGCCATTCACTAAGTACTGACTGTAGCACTGGTTAGGAAACAGTAGGCGGAGTGGAGCCGTGGAATGAAGGGTTGTTGTGTTGGATTAGCATTTACTGGTGCATCATGATTCTCTAAATATGGTTTAGTGGAACTTAAAATGAACAGCGTTACAGACCACATCCTTTTATGAAGTCTAAAATCCTCAAGAGCTATCAGAACCAAACAGATTTACCCGGGAGTCTAGTGGATATTTCCGTTGTCATCAAACTGATCAGAAAAGTTAAATCAAATGTTTTCCGGAATGGACAATCAATGGCTATATACATATATATATATATATATATATATATATATATATATATATATATATATATATATATATACATATCCTATAGTTTTCCTGCGTCTTATGCTTTTGAGAAACCGAACGACCAATAGGCATGAGATCTGAAACTTGTTTTTCGAAAGCTTTTGTGCATTAGTAAACTCACGATATCCAGATCATGTGACTTGGAGGCTGGAGATATCACCAGACATGACTCGAAACCTCAACTTTCAATGACTGTGTTTTATCTTCGAGTTTTACGCTATTGTAAGGCAATACAGATGAAATGAAAGCTGCTTAAATGCATTCCGTGTGACGTTTTCCTCTCCTGATCATTCTCTCATTTTCTTACCTGCTTTCTCTTTCATATCTCTACGACGTTGCTGTTATTATTATTTGTCTGGGATATTCCTAATATTCATGCTCTACGGAGTTATTGGTAAAATAAGTAACCAGTAGGCTTCTTAAGGATGCGCGTCCTCTAATTGGCAATATTAAATCAGTCCTGTCCAACTGAATAATAAAAAAACTCCACTGTCAATTCATATGTTTAACGATATTCAAGAATTCGTAGGATATCCAAAAAAATGAAATTCGACCTGCTCCTCACCAGTTAGATTTTCCTGTATTTCTTGCAGTCTGTGGTGCGTAACCGAAAAGCAAGTTGTTGAATAACTTATTAACATTTTTACAATATTATAGTAAAGACAATAGGCATCTTTTTCAGCTTTGATCCCCACCAAATTCTGATAGTTTCAGGCGTCTCTTTTGTTCATTGACATTTTTTCTTGGTTGACAGCTTCGCTTACAGACAACCTATCTATCTGTTGATAGTATTCCTTTGCGCTTTTTGTGGCGAGCCCTGGTTTTGCACCGTCATGCACCCTCAGATATTTGTCTACTTTCGGTAAAATGGTTCACACATAGGCAAGCGAAGCAGAACAGGCTGCTGGTAAGAGAGACCTGACAACATTGTACCAAATAACCAGGTTACTATCCGGGAAGAGATCAACGCAGACGAAACCAATGAAAGACAGTGAAGGAAAGCTAGTTAGCAAAGAGGAAAAACAAAGAAAACAATGGACCGACCACTTCAAAAAGCTCTTGAATCGACCACCACCACCTGCAACTCGTCCTCAAATGTCACCAGTAATGGCAGAACTACCAGTGAACACAGGTCCTCCGACAAAAGCAAAAGTCCTGAATGCCATATAACTGCTGAAATCCGGGAAATAGCAGGACCAGATGGAGTTCCACCAGAAGCACTGAGAACAGACGCAGAGACAACAGCGGACACGCTCACACCACTACTGCAGAAGGTTTGGAAGGAAGGAAGCAAAGGTACCTGCCGGTCGAATGGAAGAAGGGTTACCTTGTCAAACTCTCGAAGAAGGGAAACCTATACCTTTGCAAGAACTGGCGAGGAATCATGCTCCTGTCCCTGTCACCCAGGGCAAAATATTATGCCACATCATCCTGGAGAGACTAAAGGATGCACGAGATTCAAAATTACGACCGAAACAGGTTGGATTTAGGAAGTACAAATCATGTGCGGATCAAAATTACAACGCTACACATCATCATTGAACAGAGAATAGAATGGCAGTCAACTAGATCTCTACCCCACCTTCATCTCTTTTGAAAAGACCTTCGACAGCGTCGACCGGGAAGTAAATGGGAAACTGCTTGAACACTACGGAGTGCCACAAATCTTTATCAACCTCATTCAACAACTATATGAAAAGGCCACATGCCAAGTGATCCATAATGGAATGCTCAGTGACGCCTTTGGAGTGAAGACGAGTGAATCAAGGCTGACTACTATCACCAATGATCTTCCTGATTGTGGTGGACTGGATCATGCAGCAAATAGTGAGGACGGAGATGAGCATGCGCTAGCTGGACCGATGAAAAGAGCCTAGAAGACGATTTGGATTTCGCCGATGATTCATGTCTAATATCTTGTCGCACAAACTCGAAGATCTGCAGGCAAAAACCAACAAGTTGACAGAAGAGGCAGGGCGGCGAAGACGGGATTTCAAGTGAACATAGAGAGAAGACAGAGGTGATGAAGATACACAACGAACAAAAGCATCAATCAATATCAACATAGGACCAGCATCAACAACAAGAGGCAGCAATCACCATGAACGGGAGAAATCTAAAGGAAGTTGTCTCTTTCACCTACCTTGGCAAGGCAGCATGGTTTCAACTACATTGAGCACAGATGAGGATATCAAAGCCAGAATCGGAAAGACAGCAAGGGAGGCCTTCGTTCATCAATGTGAAATCAGTGTGTAGATCTACTGCACTCCACCCAGCATAAGGCGTGAACAAGATCCGAATTTTCAAGACTAATTGAGTCAAGTAAGCCAGCGCTTGTATGTGATGGTGGTTGAGAGACTTTGGGCATTACGAAAAGCATTTCCAACAAACTACAGACATTGATGAACAGCTGCCGCCTACGCTCACTCGATACTGAAGATCAGATCAGAAGGCCAGAAAGGATAAGCAACAAGGAACTCTGGGAACGAACCAACCAAAAACCTATTACCCAACAAATATGCAGAAGAAAGTGGAGATGGATTGGGGATACACTAATGAGGTCGACTGGGGACATCACGCGCCAGGCCAGTCCCTCGAGTGGAATCCAAATGGGAAACGACGAGTTGGGCGTCCGAGGCGAAGGTGACGTGAAGGAGATCATGTGAGGAAAAAATCAAAGCTTGTTGGCTGTAGTGGTGCCAGATTAAAAATACTGGAGAGAAGAGAGTGCAATGGAGGCGTGCTACTGAAGCCCTATGTTCCACTAGGAACCCAAGGGAAAAATAACAATAAATCT
Organism: Heterobilharzia americana; assembly: GCA_944470555.2. NCBI lineage: Eukaryota > Metazoa > Platyhelminthes > Trematoda > Strigeidida > Schistosomatidae > Heterobilharzia > Heterobilharzia americana. Next base: position 126,634,459 of record OX104127.1, on the reverse strand, counting down.
GTAATAAACTAAGCTACTTAAACACCTTCTGAGATACCTTTTAAACGATTAAAACATAAATTACTATGTATAATTTCGTCAAAAGTATCTATAAGTTGAAAACCAAATATCATGTACTTAGGTAAACAACTGCCAGTTCGACCTGGGGGACTGGGCATTAGTGAAAACCGGCACACAATATTTGTGACCCCATAGCATAGACCCTGTCATGGTTCCAGAGTGTTAGTTTGGTTATGTAGAAGTTAGAAGTAGAGTTATAGGTTGAAGAAGAAAGTCAGTGGACCTTCGTCAACTCATATGGCTCAGATATGTGCTACGCTTGCCCAGTCACTGTCTATCCCGTCGCGCAATGTTAGCTAGAGAAGGTTTAGTCTGTAAGAAGGCAAGAATTGGTCAAGTTAAAAATATCAGTCCATGAAGTCCCTGACTGTTGTTCTGGTTCGTCCAGGGGGATGTGAAATCAGTGGTTTGAGACTCTAGTTGATATAGCTCAAAATCTTCTTCAGTGGATTTGATGCATCCACACACTTTCATCTTCCTTGCTCTTTTTTGATGAATTTCTACCACTTTCGAGTGCTTTCTCCCTTGTTTTTTCATCCTTAATCTTCGTGAATCCTCGCTTATTATGTGATATGACAACATGGACCATTGTGCAGTAATTGCAGGTCATAAGTTGATTTTGTCTGTCTGTCTGTCCCAGTTGAGTTGTATCAAGTCATTATTGGATTAAGTAATCAGTAGCAGTTCTCAAAGCTGTTTGTATCATAAATTGACATCATCTTGAGAACCAAAGAAAACTAGAAAGCACCGAACAAATGTTTCTTCCTAGTTTGAGACATCTTGACAATAAGCACCAACGATTCCATAAGTGAATGGATCCAGGATCATCAGGTCTGTCAGCGAATACGTTACATTCCACTCACTCAATCGTGATCTATTGGTTCACATTTTGAAAATCCTCTTACTTCGCCTTATAATCCAACCTACATTGAACGTCATTTTCATTGCACTCCTTATGATTCAGTGTTTTTGCCAACTCAGACAAAGAAACATTTAAAATCTTCATCAACAGCCTTTTTAGTATATGCCTTATGAATAGACCGGCGGTGGCTGAATTGTTGTTTGTGGGTATATGTAGAATGTTTCTTATTCCAATATAACAACCACCACCAGTCAGTTAGAACCAACGTGGGACTTGACATTGCTGTGTAGCCATTCAAGTTGTCACACCTTACGTCAGCCCGTCAAGACCCGTAAAGAGAAACAAAGTGAAATCAAAAATCGTAGCAAGTCGACAAACGAGAAGGGGCAGTACGTGAAGCAAATACCTAAATATGATGAGGCGGTTAGAATGTCGATAATGTGTGGATACATCTGAGTTATATCATATATAGTCTTCAATTGTTGACATCTGTGCATGATTTAGTTCACGTGAAACGCTGTAGCCTTCATATTGCACTAAACATCACTAAGATACTTTGTAGAACTTACTCCATTGTTTTGCCGAGAAGCACAAAGCATCCAAATGATAGTGGACTGTAAGTATCCATCTTTGTAGTCTGTCATTACATAAGTAAGGTATTACAATTCAAGCAAAGTATTCAGAGAAAAGTCAGCGAAATCAGATAGATATTACAGTTAAGAAGAGGATGATAAGAACGTAGACAAATAAATGAAAGTGGTTTACATCTCTATCATTGTGATTAATTTTAAATCATTACACTCACCAGCTAATTCTTAAAATAACTTTGGTTGTCGCACCTTTACAAAATCATCGACTGACTTTCCTTTCTTACGCGAACTGCCTTTGGAGAGCCTATACGATAGAGCACTTAAAATCTTCATATCACTCAACTTCAGCTATCATTTTCTAAAACTGAAGTAGAACAAAGCCAACTATTGCTTCGTAAACTCGCCCTTTGATGAGAACTTAGATATCTCACCTGTCTCATGGTGTAATTCGTGGAATGTCAAACTAATGTTTTGTATCCGTACTGAAATTTGGTTTTAAAAGTATTCCATCAACGGTCATGCTACGACCTTGATAGGGAAAGTTGATATCACATTCAACTACTTTGAGTTTTTTCCTTCATTGTGAATCTGTTCTACAACTGTCTTACATTTAACAAATACTGAGAGTATTCTGAGTCTTTCTGTAAAGGCATTTGAATGACTGAGATTTCTGATCAACATATTCGCATTTTAGAATTATGCCATCTAGGTACCATGGGTCATGGCTGTAATTGTGGGTCATTATCGACATATTTGAAGTATTTTTGCACAACCTTTGTGGATAACCCTGTTTGAAGGAATCCACCGAGGCTCGGACGCACATATTCAAACTAAGCAATATCGTTGTTCCACTAGTCTATAGTTTTCAATCATCCAAATCATTGTCTTATTTTTTCCCCCTTAATTTGTCAGTCTTGTTGTCACACTTCTAAAGTTACCAACTTGTGATTCATACCTATTGCTGACAGAAATATCGCTATGTGTGGTCCACAATGTACTAAAATACGAATTCTGGATACAAATTTTGTCTACATGCTCCTCACCATGGGACATAATTCATATTGATGTGTCTGTTTCACACATGATCCACACTTAGATTGGGCATATCCATTTTGATTTACTTTCGTCCTCTTTTATAGCGCTTCTTTCTCCCTCATGTATATTCATCTGTTTTGTAACATTGAAAGTAGGCTTCTTATTGTTGTTGGTTAGGGTTTTCGTTTATGCCCTCAATTAAAATGCTGCTCGTTTTCATTTGTGGAGCTTTTGAATATTTTCTTTCATCAAACTCGTAATTTGATTCTAAGGTATGGTGGGAGATATAAAAAGCTTCTTTTTGTAATTCCTTGTTTAATAATAACCCAGTCTTACTCAAAGTTAATACTAGATCCCTTATGCTCAGTTGTATGTTTTTTCTGCTTCAGACCCGGAAAATTAAAGGTACATCACTATCATATTCATAGGACAGAATCATCAAGTTTAAATGGACATGTGAACGGAGGTGGTGCCGGTAGTGGTGGCAACAGCGGTGTAAATACTGCTGCAGGTACTACTACTTCTAGTGTTAGTGTCAATCTGAATGGTTCAGCTGGAACGGGCTTGAACAATCCTAAGGTGGGATCAGTTGCCAATGGAGAAGCTCAATATTATCTATCCGAAAAGCATGCATTTCCTACAATCAGTGATGTGATACACTATCACAAACACAATTCTGGTGGATTAGTAGTTCGACTCAGATCTCCACCAACAAAGGATCGAGAAAGTCCTGTTACCGCTGGAATGGGTTTAGATGAGTTTGAACTTGACCCAGCTGAACTTCATTTGGAAAGGGAACCAATTGGAAAAGGACAATTTGGAGTGAGTTATTTTTCCTTGAAAAATAAATACATAATTGTTGGATAATATTCATAGACTGTGTCGTCTCTGGAATAATTTCATGAGATCGTAAAGGGCAGTTGTTTTGCATAGCTCATTCACATTATTATTTGTCTAGATTCTTTTGTTACTTGCGCAAAGTGAATAAACTAGGCTTCTTTTCTAGTTTACTGTGATACCCACCTTCCTCTTGTAAATAAAAGCATCTACTTGTTGAGTTGAATTGCTTCCAACGTCTATCATGAACGTAATTAATCAATAAGTGTTATTGAATTCACAAACCGTCTAATGAATGTTACTTTTTCTCATGATAAGTAGAAAAGCATCATTCTTGTTTGTCTTCATGTAAACGAAAATGGTTGGTCGCTAGGCAATTCAGTATTCTTTGGATTAAGCATGAAGTAACTTGTCAAGAAGAAGGTCCACCCGTGGTAATGCCATTATTTATCATCCCCATTTTTTTCTAGAAAACTCACCATTGAATTATGACTTGGTCTCAAGGTTATTAGTTTCATTGTATTCATATGAAAAATAGGTGGTTTTGTGAATCAGCTACCTATGAAAAGTTAGGTAGTGTTTTCTGTCGAGATTGAGTTTTAAGAGGCGTCGAATAAATTAAAGTTGTAGTTATTAATCTAATATCTTATCAGTTGAAAAACTTTACTGATCGATTGTAAATTATTTTCTCACATTCTCTTTATCAAATCAGGTGGTTAAACGTGGTAAATTCCGTAACATTCCTGTAGCCGTTAAGCAAATGGTTGAAGGTGCTATGAATGAGGATGATTTCATTGAAGAAGCCAAAAATATGCGGTAATTACTTTTTGTCTGAACTATATGTGAATATATGCGTCGAAGTAAATTTGTTTTTCATCATGTATATTTTATGTAAACCATTTCTTCAATCAACAGCATTACTATAACATCTTAATAAGAAAAAAAATGCATTCATTTATGCGATGGTTATACTAATCGAACATTTTACTACTAAGGATGAGTCGATCGTGTCTTGCAGCTTCAAATTACCGAAATAGTTTTCGGGGTAGCCTTTAAATAATTTTTTTTAAAATCTATATTAAATAAGTTGTCCAGTTTTTGATTCACCAGTGCTAACTATATCAAATGGAAATCTGTTTACTGAAATCAACTAAATAAGTGTTGTATTTACGCCATCGTTCTTCAATATTTAAGTTTTTAAGCTAAAATACACAAGGTAAAACAAAATAGTCAAAATATACCGTTGTTTTATTCTCTATGAACATAGTTACCGAAAATTTTTATATAGCTCCAATCGCAAATACGGCTTCTTATGAAGATTTTGTCACTCTCTCTACACTGCGACACCTTCCTCTTGAAATAGAGATTGATAATACAATAATTTATTTTGATTGACTAGTAACGTTGAACTGGCTCGTGATCAATTATTCCTAAATACTCTTCTGATGAATCTGTGCTGTGTCATAACCTGAAGTAAGTGGATCGCAGTTGGAAATGAGCGGAATAAATTGCTGGCACTTTGGAAAAGGGTATTTGATGAACCTTCTCCTGCCTGCTTAACAAATAGACTGATAAGTATTCTCAAAAACATTTTGTATATTGCATGGCATTGAATTCGCATAACTGCTTTAAGTTCATCCCAACCATTTGTGTGAATTTAAGCGTTGCTATGGGACTTTGAAATGGTCACACAAATTCGCCAACCTCAATGAACCAAATTCACTTAGGTTTTTTGAGCAGGCAGTACTGTCATATTGTTTTGGTTTTGTATGCCAGCAACCCTCAGTTTTCTAGATAACAGCTTGAGATCTTGTATCTAGTTTGAGCCAGAGTGGTCTAGGTATAGTTGGTCGGAATGATAAGATACTCCGCTATGCGATGAATCTCCATAGTCAACACAGTATACTACGTCGATGGCTTGCTCCTGACCGCCTAATGCGCTGTGAGCGGCCTGTGAACTTGTGTGGATTTGGAGGTTTCCAGTTGCTTGCTGGCTAGTGGTTTTCATCAACATGGTCTGACTGAATGCCTGCATCATTTAATGTTTCGTGGTGGGTAGTGGAGTGGTTAACATAATTCTCACCTATCGACGTAACATGATTCATATTATCAGGCTTCTTGAACCCATTTTCAGCTTCACTATGTCTGTCACTAAAGTATTTACGAAAAGTCACTTTCAAAATCTGAGGGCTTATGGATGTGGATTCCACCTAGATGCCATCCAGCATTTGCTCGAATTTCTCAATAATTCTCAGTGATGCGGCTTACGTTCCTTCCCTATAGCGTTCCAAAAAAGCTTAAAATTCCTCATTAGAGAGAGTCGCCACTTTTGTATGTCTTTACTAGTGACTTGATATAGCCTTCAGTTATATATGAGGACGCTTATAAAAACACCTTCAAATTCCACCTCTTGCTGGTCACTCAGTTTCTCCGTAAATAGAAAAGGTGGTAATAAAGCAGAAGCTGTAGTTACAAGGTCAACAATACATACAAGGCTTATATATATATATATATATATATATATATATATATATATATATAACAGTAGCCTTGGCTATTTCCAGGCCTATTAGATTTAAATTCTATTGATTTTTCACCTCTTCAACCAACCTGATACTTACACATTGGTTCGCATGGTTTTTTTTCCGAAACTTCGGAGCAAAGCGATTGGTTGAATAAAGTTTTAGGCAAATGAGGCTTCTTATGAAGATTTTGTCAATTTTTCTCCACACCATAACAAAACAATGGATACCAGTATTTTTATTATCTTCATCATTCAGTACATTTGTCAATGTTGCAGATTTTTCATGAGTAGAAACATAAACTCGATATCAAAAATAAAATGAACTTACAATGAACTCTAATATAAAATGGTGAAACAATAAAACTCGAAGTAAAAATCACGTAAACGAAGCAACAGCTAGATAATATGTAAATGACAGTACAAGTCTTCTTCATTAATATCCATTTCCTTGTTTTACTGTCATCTACTGCATATGGAGTTAGCCACCATCAACGTGGGACCTGGCATTACTGCGTAGCTGTCCAAGTTACTGTACCTTCTATCATCACATAAAGCAAAAGTGTAGTACGATGAAAGATAAAGAAGAAAGTAATCAATAGTGGTAGAAAGTCACCAAAAGAGAGCAAGAACAAATGAAGCAACGTTGAAATTAAGTATTAAGATGAAGAAAATGTGTGGATACTTCTGCACATTTGAACTATATAACCTAGAATCCCCAAACACTGGTTTCTTTTGTACCGCAGATCCCAACCAGGAAGTCTACTTTCCCTACACGATTCAGACCAAAAACCAAAGGTTTCATGTGCTTATACCACGTTTAATCTGACTACCTCTAACTGTTTTCCATCTTGAACCTAAATCAAACTAAAATTGTGCCACGTAGCAAACGGTGATTAGTCATATGTAACACATACTCAGCTTACTAAGCCCATTAAGATTCATAAGGTCATCAACTGACTTCCCTCTTCCACCTAAAACTCTACACCTGATTTCCACATTACTAACGGGGCAACATACTATACGCCGTCTATACCACAAAGGTGATTGCAGTCGAATGCCTGAAAACATCTCATTTCCTCTACATTTAATGGCCATGTTTCATAGCCACATAGTGAAACAGAGCGAACTGCAGCACAGTACACTCGACCCCTAATAGAAAATCGCAAATCAAGGCAATTCCTCAAATAGTCCTAGTTGGTTAGAACCAGTCGATCCTTTTGTATTCCTCCAGAGACTTCGTCGATCACTGATATACCTTACCTAATCCGCTTCCCAAGTTAGTCACGTAGTCAGTGCATCCAACCACTTCACTTCCTATCATTAGACGAAGCACATGTGGAGACCAATCGTAGAGTAATAATTCCCATATGATTGGTAAAAACGCATCCCAAGCAATTTCTAACTGTCACCAAATGTATCTTTTAACCTCTGCATCTTGTGAGAATCTTCACCCAACAACAATCTGTCATTTCCCTACTGTAGGTCTGTAAAAGAGTCTGATGTAATGCCATGTATGCGTGTAGATAGACGACGATAGAAAGATATGCATAGAAGCATCTGCAGCAAAGTTAACTAAGAGTAATGGAACTGGACATCTCTCACAGACACTACTCGAAGTAAGCAACTCAGTGAATATCAGGGTGAATACTGTGACATGACGGCATGTGGTCGGATACCGGACCTTCAGCGTGATAATGCATTGACGCAACAACCTTGTCAGTGAGACGAAATGCCATTAGACCTCTCAGTCATCAGATTCTAATGCCTTGTTCAGGTGAATAACAGCAGCTAGTGTTTGGTACCACCGGTAACTACATCTGTGTTCTGGGATTCAGTGGACGGTGAAAATGTGGTCGATACACTGATGACCAGATCTGAAGCTTCCTTTTGTTTCCTTGGATTTGCTAGAAGATTTGGATTTCGCCGATGATGATTTATGTTTAATGTTGCACAAACTCGAAGATCTACTGACATAAAACCAACTACTTGGCAGCGAAGAGGGGACTTTAGGTGAACGTAGAGTGAAGACAAAGGTGATGAAGATACACAACGAACAACAGCATCAACAACAAGAGGCAGCAATCACCATGAACGGGAGAAATCTAAAGGAAGTTGTCTCTTTCACCTACCTTGGCAAGGCAGCATGGTTTCAACTACATTGAGCACAGATGAGGATATCAAAGCCAGAATCGGAAAGACAGCAAGGGAGGCCTTCGTTCATCAATGTGAAATCAGTGTGTAGATCTACTGCACTCCACCCAGCATAAGGCGTGAACAAGATCCGAATTTTCAAGACTGATTGAGTCAAGTAAGCCAGTGCTTGTATGTGATGGTGGTTGAGAGACTTTGGGCATTACGAAAAGCATTTCCAACAAACTACAGACATTGATGAACAGCTGCCGCCTACGCTCACTCGATACTGAAGATCAGATCAGAAGGCCAGAAAGAATGAGCAACATTGAACTCTTGCTGGCAACGAACCAGCGAAGCAAGAACCTGTCGCCCAACAAATGTGTAGAAGGAAGTGGAGATGTATTGTATTGGACATGGACATGGACTGAGAAGACCATTTGGGGCCATGATGCTTCAGGCCAGACCGTCGAGTGGAACGGAAATGAGAAACGACGATTTGTGTGTTGGAGGCGAGAGTGATCGGAGGAGGAGATGGTGTGAGATAGAAATGAAAGCTTGTTGGCAGTGGTGGGTCCAGGTTGGAAAGAGTGCAGAGAAGAGAGTGAAATGGTGACGTTGTAGTGAAGCCCTGTGTTCTACTTAGAACCCATGGGACAAATAGTAGTATCATAATTATTTATACAGAAGGTTGATAATGATCTAATGGGACTTGAGTGCTGACAGAGTTGTGGAGTGGGTTGGCAATTTCTTGCTTTTCACACCATGGAGCCTTGGTGCTACTTGACTTAGTTTAAAAGGGAGTTGTATAAGTAGTGGTGGTGCATGACCACGAAGTCCAAATGATGTTTGTTTGAAGCCGGTTTCAAATGGAAGTTTGGCTTTGATTGATTTAAATTCAGTAGATAAACCCGTACCCACTGGGATATCAGAGATCAGGGAGAACATGGCTTTATCAGTCCAAGGTTTTTTAGCTCCCGCCTTATATTGGAAAATCAGCACCAACATGGACTGCTAGTAACTTCAGTGGAACACCCTATTGTTGTTGCACCCCTGTTCAGCCAGCAGCCTAGCTTCACGCTTGAATCCATTTCAAAATGTAGCAACATACACCATAACGATAACTTCTGTTTGTCTTACCACTTACCAGGGGACCCTCCTGGTATGATGGGATCTCAAGGGTCAAGCGTTTCCACTAGCATTGCTCATTAAGTCGTTGTGATATGCGGGCCCAACCACTATTTCAGTGTAGTAGCTTTTGGTTGGGAGTTCATTTAAAGTATGCCTATTTCGTCTTCTTTGTTTACTCTAAAAGATAGTAAGCCAACATACGATGTGAATCAAAACACTTCTGTTCGACATCACTTCGTAGATTCTTTTCTGGTTTAGTTGTCATGTTTATCTTCTTGTTACATGTCTTCACTATTCGAATTGTTTTCATTACGATGTATGAACTTCCAGTAGTACGTATTCTCAGCGTATTTCTTGTATATCTACCGTGTACATCAATTCTTGTATTTCTAGTAGTAAATGAAATGTTTTCTTAAAACGTAAAACATCTTAGTTTTTTGATTACCTGAAATTCGTTTCTCTAATTTCGTATGCTTAAACAGTGCCACTGTCTTTTTGACTCTTTTCCTAAACAAATTTGTGCTTTCGTTACCATTCTCCAGATAGTTATTCCGTTTTAGTAAATTTCATATGACCTTTCTATGTCGTTAGTGTAATTAATATCTATAAGAAGTTTCTCTATTGGGGTGAGAATCAGTTCATTATAAATACACTTATAATGAGTGATTACACACAATGTTAAGCTACTTAATTTTAATGATATTTTGACCAAAACTACTGCCAGTGATTACACCAATTTCGGGGATTATATATTTCTCCATTAATTATGTCCCAAAGCCAAACCAGCAACTATCAGTTACATTCATGTGAGTTACTAAGGTATAGACAAAATATCTAATGAGTTATGTGTTCGGTGTTATACCTTTGTAGTCAACAATATATGAAACAAACCATTTTCAATATGTGATTGCTTCATGAAACAAAAAAAGCTGAGCTTTCTTACTTAAACTTGAATATCAGAATGAATTAACGTATGCTTTATCAGCATTTTAACTGCCTAATACTTAAATCAAGTCATTGAATAAACTTCTGCAAAAGTTAATTCTTTCTAAAAAATAGTCGGGAAATTTCATGTTTACCATCGATATCTAGCCCTATCAAGTGATTTTAAGCAAAAAAAAATTTTTGAACTTAAAAAGGTGGGGATGAGATTTATTGCTTAACCTTATCGATCAGAAACTTTGTTACAACTCAATACATCAACGGTGATGAAAAACCGTTATACGACTACAGCTAAAATTTTACCAGTTAAAGTTCATCGAAGTTTATACACCTAATTTTTTTCAAGCAAAGCTAAAATTCTTACCTAAGGCAGTTATACAAAAAAACTTAAGCAGATGTGTTGAAAATGATAACTGTAAAACATTTTGCTCAATCAAACTTAGTGGGAATATAGACCATTGGATTCTGACCCAGTGGTTCAATGGTAACGTGCTGGCCACGGAACCTGAAGGACGTGGGTTCGACCCCTGGCGGGGTCGTGGGTGCGGAGGAGTCCCATACTAGGACGAAACAGCTGTCTAGTGCTCTCAGGTTTCCTTTGTTCCTCCAACTGATATCAGTCTACGATGAATAACAACTTGAAATATTTCCGAATCCCCATAACTCCCTCAAAATTTAGTTGCCATGTGTCTTTCAAGTGATTAATCTGAACAATCAGCGTATAAAACAGAGACCGAATTGAGCAATCAAATCTCCTAGGCATTGTTATTCAATGTAAAAGACCCTAATTCGATCTCCTGTATAACTATCAACCTATCGTGACTATTCTTGTTCTCATTCTTGATCTTTTTCAGTTTATCTACAAATCTCTCTCTAGAATTATGCAACATATTTTAATAAACTCAACCAATTCATTTTCCAATGCGATTAAGTGATAGTAAACTTCAACAGAGATAATTCGCACACAAACAGTTTTGTTGTGTTGTCAATAAGCCTTAAAAAGCATGTTTCGTTTGATGTTGTCCACATCTTGTTTTTGTTCAAAGATGCTACTTCCTGAAACATTCTTTCTTCCTTTCGTTTATTCCCTATTATTATTAGCATATATAGCATACATACATTGTGTGACTGATTTATGTAGATTTCTGTTCTCCCCACTAGAAATAACAATAAACTCATGTGAGATTCTCATGTTCAGTAGCTCTATAAAAAATAAATGTTTCCCGAGTTTAATGTGTTTCTCTCTTCTCATTATTATTACTATGCTTAGTTGTGGCTAGCAGAGGGATCCAGGCCGCAAATTTCGTCCTATTTGGGGCCCGTCAACTGGATGTACCTGCACTCCACTGAGTGATGTTGTTCCCACTGCGACTCGGACCTCGTACCCACCACTTCAAACGCCAAGGTATTATCCACTAGGCTGCTGAGGCACGGTAGCCACCTCTTGTACAACGAGTGTTAGTTATTACTATTTGTTGATATGCTTGTAATTCTTCATTGTTTTACTGGGTCGAATTGTTCGACTCCCATGTGTCAATAGAGGTCAAACAATTGGAACCAGTTGTACAAGAGATGGCTTAGTGGATAACGCCTTGGCGTCTGAAGTGATGGGTACGAGGTTCGAATTTCAGTAGGGACAACACCACGCTGCACTGGGGTGCAAGTACATCCAACTGACGAGGCCTAAATAGGACAGAACGCGCGTTGCGGATTCCTCTGCTAGCAACAACCAAGTGAATCATCATAATTAGTATTCAGGAAATGTCGAGGCATCCATATAGGAGCCCACATGCCAATAGAGGTCGAACAATTCAATATAGCATAACAGCGGAGAATTTCAAGCACGTCAACAAATAGTTATTATTATCATTATCATTGTTATTATATCATTATATTACTATCATCTTACTATTATTACCACTATTATCAGTACCGATAGTAATCCTGCATACTATCAACCAAGTCATGCACTCAGAAGCCCGTAAGGCGTAATGCATACGTTACATGTTATTCTCTTTTTTGCTTGTAGATTCCTCAATCATCCGAATCTTGTACAGTTATTTGGTGTTGTATTGAAAAAGCGTCCAATTATGATTATTACTGAATACATGAAACATGGTAAGTGACTTTCTCTTTCTTTACGGAATTTGATACTCATATATTGTATTACTTTTTGACTTCTTAGTAATCTAAAACTATTCATTCCACTAGTCAATGACACTCGAGCATTATGGGCAAAAGAATCTTACTACAGTTTGAGGAAATGAAATCAGCTGCTGACATGAGACAACATGGGCTAGTAAGAGATGCAGGTATATATGTTAAGCGGCCAATAGATTGCCTAATCAAATAAGAAGATTTAATTAAAATTGAGTCACTAGGAGGGAGGAAGAAAAGTTGATAGCTGCTTTTTTGAACACAAACTTGGTTCTAAATGTTTAATACTTATGCGACGTCAAAAAATATCGACTATTTTCACTGTTCATGATTGCCTTAATTACGTTGCAAGCAGCAGACTAGTCAGCCACATGATAAAATGATATCATATTATTCCGTTCCAATCGTTCTTTGTTCCTCTATTCATGTTCATAAATGAAAATAACTGTGACTATAATATAATACTTCCATAACTTTCGGAATTAATTAGCATGACTACTTTTCCATCGCATAAAAATGAGTTCTGCGGGCTGAGAGAAATATCAAGCTCAACTATGTACTGGGTATGTATTTAAATAACGTTGCACCAATATTTGACAATTTCCTCATTGTGGTCAACTGGACTGGATCATGCGGCAAACCGTGAGGAGCGATAAGACGGGCATACGCTGTTTGACCGATGGAAAAACCCTAAAAGATTTGGATTTCGCCGATCATTTGTGTCTGATACCGCACAAACTGGAAGATCTACAGACAAAGACCAACAAGTTGACAGAAGAGGCAGGGCGGCGAAGACGGGATTTCAAGTGAACATAGAGAGAAGACAGAGGTGATGAAGATACACAACGAACAAAAGCATCAATCAATATCAACATAGGACCAGCATCAACAACAAGAGGCAGCAATCACCATGAACGGGAGAAATCTAAAGGAAGTTGTCTCTTTCACCTACCTTGGCAAGGCAGCATGGTTTCAACTACATTGAGCACAGATGAGGATATCAAAGCCAGAATCGGAAAGACAGCAAGGGAGGCCTTCGTTCATCAATGTGAAATCAGTGTGTAGATCTACTGCACTCCACCCAGCATAAGGCGTGAACAAGATCCGAATTTTCAAGACTGATTGAGTCAAGTAAGCCAGTGCTTGTATGTGATGGTGGTTGAGAGACTTTGGGCATTACGAAAAGCATTTCCAACAAACTACAGACATTGATGAACAGCTGCCGCCTACGCTCACTCGATACTGAAGATCAGATCAGAAGGCCAGAAAGAATGAGCAACATTGAACTCTTGCTGGCAACGAACCAGCGAAGCAAGAACCTGTCGCCCAACAAATGTGTAGAAGGAAGTGGAGATGTATTGTATTGGACATGGACATGGACTGAGAAGACCATTTGGGGCCATGATGCTTCAGGCCAGACCGTCGAGTGGAACGGAAATGAGAAACGACGATTTGTGTGTTGGAGGCGAGAGTGATCGGAGGAGGAGATGGTGTGAGATAGAAATGAAAGCTTGTTGGCAGTGGTGGGTCCAGGTTGGAAAGAGTGCAGAGAAGAGAGTGAAATGGTGACGTTGTAGTGAAGCCCTGTGTTCTACTTAGAACCCAAGGGACAAATAATAATAACAATATTTGACAGTACGGTGAAGACCACTTGTAGTGCATACTGTAAATTTTCTAAATTTTTTACATCGGACCGGTGTTTTATATCTTAGAAAAACTGTATTTGATCTTCCTCAGACAAAAATCTCAGTCATTCCATTGCTTTACAACCCAAAATAACTTGTTTACAGTATTCATCTGTTAGATTAACGTGGTACTTTGCCTTGGTAGCACTAAAATTTTGTTTTTACGTCAAGATTAATGTTAATAGAGATATGTGACTTCCGAAAATTCCTTAAAAAGAATCTTGACAAACATACACTGTCATATATTAAACTCCAATGTCCTGAACTATCTTAAGCACCACTTCTTTTCACAAAACTGAGGAAGCGCGCGCTTCACTCTGCAGCAGATGTTAAGTACATATTAGTGTCGCTATAGTTTACATCTAGATATATCAATAGTAATTCCTTTTTGCGCGAAAGGTGGATTCCAGTACGGAGGTTTTGGCCTAATACGAATAACGAAACACATTAACCGATTAGTTGCAGCCTACGTCTTCAGGATTGTAGTAAAATAGGTTCAATTGATTGACAAAGTAGTACTTAAGCTTCTCTCAGACACTTCAGTTCGGTGGACAAATTATGTTCAGCATCTTCTGTGGTTCCTCAGCTCGTTAGGAACGTTTACTGACTTTTTAGCCGAGAATTCAAACATGAAGTTGATATCACAGTTAAATATTTTTGGAAAGCACTTTCCGTTAATCGCTACTCTTTTGTAGGATATACTTAAACTTCGGACACATTTCATTCCAAGGTTTGCTCCAATAAAAACTATATAAATGATAGGTGGCATTTTCAGTTTTCAGAATCCTGAGTCAACTCAACCATTACTTGCTCGGTATCAAGGTGTGGACTTTAAAGACAGTAAGCATCATTGGGTTCAGGATAGTTGTGTCATATTTGCACTAGAGGATAGCCTTATTCAACCAAAACTAAAAGTCGAACGTTCTTAAAGTTAATATATAGATTCAAGTAACTGTAGGTAATTTTGTGGTGTGACACATTTGATACCTCAGTGTGAGCTGTAATAAAATGGCATATATTCGAATACAGAGCCTTCAGCGTGATAATGCATTGACGCAACAACCTTGTCAGTGAGACAAAACGCCATTAGACCTCTCAATCATCAGATTCTAATGCCTTGTTCAGTAGAATAAAAGCAGCTAGCGTTTGGTACCACCGGTAACTACATCTGTGTTCTGGGATTCAGTGGACGGTGAAAATGTGGTCGATACACTGATGACCAGATCTGAAGCTTCCTTGGTTTCCTTGGACTTGCTATTCCCGAAGTTCGTCTAAACATCTAATGATTGTAGAACGTAGGATGTTAGACACTATGTTAGACAGACTGATTCTTCTGTGTCTGTAACAAACGATTAGTTGTGTTACTTGAGGATTTGATCAGTCATTGATTGAGAGTGGTCTGTGGGAATCATATCTGACTTGTTTATGTATATCCTGGTTAACTCTTGAATTAGTGTAAGCAGTAACTGTCGACTACGGTTCCCAAATATGCATTGTGCTAGGACATCTGTCCCTTATGTCGTTCCTCGTTTTGGTTTACTTACAACCTTGTCTATTTGTGTGAGAGTTTTAGATGCAATCTCCGTGTCTCACTCAGTATGCGACTAGATATTGAGTATTGGAATTTATTTGAAGTGCTGTGTCTATTGTTGTAGTTGTTTCTGATATGAGTGAATTGCGTATGCATCTTTCTTCGATATGCTTCTGATGGCCCCGACCGATAGCTGCTACCTTGACGTGGTGGTCGGGCTTGCATATCACAATGACCCAACGAGCTATGCTGGTGGAACGCTTGTTCCCTCGAGGTCCTACCATACCAGAAAGGTCTGTTGGGTAGTGGTTAGACGAAAAGCAGTTACCGTCATAGTGTAAATTGCTACACTATGATGGGGGTCTGAGGGCGAAGTCGTACTGCTGCTAGCTGGATGGGGTGTGACAGCAGTAAGGTGTTTCCCTTGGATGACCAGCAGTGCCAAGCTGATGCTGCCTTCTCAGTGGAAGGGGGGTTAGAAAAGGTCGGCCCCAAAAATAACACACTCCACCACGCCCCACGGTCTGCCGGGCCGGCGGTGTTGGTTCACTTGTCGTTTCCTTTCGCTCATCCGGCCCCAAAAATACAAAAATTCAAAATAATCATACTCAAAAGGCTGGGTGTGACAGGCCTCAAGCAGATGTCCGATGGGCTCTGCGGTCACACAAATCTCTTTCAGGTACCTTAAGAAGAAATAGCCTTCCACGGTGTGGGCAGCCGGGAAGTGTCAACCGCCCTCACAACTCTGTCAGCACCCAAGTTTCTTCTGACTGCTATCCTCCTCCTCCATCATTACCTTCTAATCTTCCTTCACGTCTCTTAATTAATGATGCTGCATCATCTTCAATTTCTCCTACCTCTGCAGCCTTCGACAACGATCTGAGTCCACAGAACAGCGTCCCTGGTCTCCTTAAACCACGCTCCAAATTACATATTGGAGCCTTCAATGTCCGCACCCTCCGTCAAATTGGCCAACAGGCTTCGTTGGCAAAGACTCTAGCAACTCGAGGCATGGATGTGTGCTGTGTTTGTGAGACACGCATACAGGACCCAAGTGTGGTTATTCACCTGACCTCTCCTGACCAATCTGGTGAATCTGCAAAATTCACCCTTCGAGTTTCTGGAGATTCGATAGCTAGCTCTCGTGGTCTTGCAGGTGTAGGTATAGCATTAAGCACCAGGGCAGAAAACTCACTACTAGACTGGATCCCAGTTGATAGTCGCCTCTGCGCTATGAGGCTGAACGGCACAGTGAGAACTAAAAGGAATAGTGAGACTCGCCGTTGTCTCTTTGTAATCTCTGCTTACGCACCCACTGACTGTAGTTCGGATGAAGTGAAGGACGAGTTCTACCATAAACTGTCTAACCTCCTCTCGAAAGCCAAACGTTCGGACGTAGTGGTTGTTGCAGGTGACCTCAACGCACAGGTGGGTAGACTGAGTGAGGCAGAAAGGCACTTAGGTGGCACTTTCGGAATCCCAGCTGAACGTACAGATAACGGTGATCGCCTATTACAACTATGCTCAGATAACCGCCTATTTTTAGCCAGCACAAATTTCAGACATAAAGAAAGGCACTGTCTGACCTGGCGTCCACCGAGCTCGACTCAGCGATGGACACAGATAGACCACATTGCTATTAGTCATCGCTGGAGAGGATCGGTGGAAGACTGCCGCTCCTTCTGGAGTACGTGTTTGGACAGCGATCATGCGTTGGTCCGAGCACGTATATGCCTGCGTCTCAATGGACGTAGAAAAAATTTGGCAACAAAACCACTACGAGTTCTGCTGGACAACGAAAACACCAAAGCCGTGTTCAGTGAGAAGTTGGCTAGGCAGTTATCGGAACAAAAGACTGTCACTCATCCAGAAGAAGCTTGGTGCCATCTTCAGTCTACTGTAAAAGCAGCACTGGAGACTGTAGCCGACTCCAAGATAATGGCTAAAAAGAGCCAGTGGATATCAGCAGCTTCTTCCAAACTAATGGATGCACGTGAATGCATCCCTGCAGGCTCTGAGTACAATGAAGAGCGAGCGCAACTTAAAAATAAACTGACGAAAAGTCTGCGCAACGATCGTGAACAGTGGTGGGCAGCAAAGGCTAAAGAGATGGAAAAGGCAGCGGCGATCGGTAACAGTAGACAGTTATTTAGACTTATTAAGGAGACTGGGGGGAAATGGTCAACAACAGTTAGTGAGGTTATAGCGGAGAAGGACGGATCGGCGATTCACTCGCAGGGAAGGCGACTGGGACGATGGGCAGAACACTTTGAGGAACAGTTTAACTGGCCTCCAGCCACCATTGCGCTGCCCGCTATCCAGTCGGACCCTGAATGGGACATAGAGACAGGTCCCCCAACACTAGAAGAAGTTGAGAAAGCGGTAGGTAGCCTGAAACGGGGAAGGGCAGCAGGACCAGACGGACTACCTGCTGAGGTATACAAGAATGGTGGTAGAGTTCTCTTAGTCAGGCTAACGGAAGTGTTAGCCAGTATATGGGAATCAAATACGATCCCCTCCGACTGGTCTAAGTCACTCATCATCCCAGTCTTCAAGAAAGGCGAGAAGTCCTCTTGTGATAACCACAGAGGAATCAGCCTGACAAACATAGTGTCTAAGATCCTAAGTTCTATAATTCTCCGACGCCTGAGTGGAGCTCGGGAACAGCAAGCCCGAGAAAACCAGGCAGGCTTTAGACCTGGCCGTGGATGTATCGACCAAATATTCACACTGCGCCAGGTCCTGGAACATAGGCATGCTTACAGACGCCCGACAATAGCTGTATTTCTCGACCTGAAGGCGGCATTTGACTCCGTTGATCGAGAAGTCTTATGGCAGTGTCTGTCACTGAAAGGCGTGCCTAGTAAGTACATCACCTTATTGAAAGCTCTCTACTCGAACACTTGTGGGCATGTTAGAGCCTATGGTGAGTTGTCCAGGGAGCTATACTCATCAAGTGGTGTCCGTCAAGGATGCCCACTATCCCCATTCTTATTTAATTTTATCATAGATATTCTTATGGAGGTTTCCCTCTCGTCACCTAATTACAAAGACGTTGACCGGATCACAGGTGAATTTTCCTTAGATCTAGAATATGCAGATGACATAGTCCTGTTAGGTGAAGACGCTGACAAGATGCAGAGTCTTCTGAACACTTTGAGTGGGAATTTGAGAATGTTTGGGATGCGATTTTCACCACCCAAATGCAAATTTTTGCTCCAGGACTGGTCTTCAGCGGTACCGCGGTTAACAATAGAGAGTGAAGTGGTTGAGTGTGTTGACCACTTCACTTACCTGGGAAGTAGGATCAACCCGGTGGGTTAGTTGCCGATGAGATTTCTGCACGGATACAAAAGGCTCGATTGGCTTTTGCCAATTTGCGCCACCTATGGCGCCGCCGTGATATTCGTTTGTCTATTAAGGGTCGCGTGTACTGCACAGCAGTCCGCTCTGTTCTACTGTATGGCTGTGAAACATGGCCATTGAAAGTGGAAGACATGAGAAGGTTACAGGTATTTGACCACCGTTGCCTTCGTAGTATAGGACGTATTCCGTGGTGTCACCATGTGAGTAATGCAGAAGTTAGGTGTAGAGTTTTAGGGAGAAGAGGTAAGTCAGTCGACGAGGTTGTGAACCTTCATCGACTGAGATGGTTGGGACACGTACTACGTATGCCTAGTCACCGATTGCCTCGTCACACAATGTTGGCTGAGGTGGGTTCAGGCTGGAAAAAGGCCCGAGGTGGCCAGACTAAAACATGGCACCAATGTATGAAGTCTCTGACTGTTGGTTTAAGCCATGTAGGACGATGCAGACTAGGTGGTTGGGGTCCACGGGACAAGAGGAACCAGTGGTTGGAGACCCTAGGTGATATGGCTCAGAACCGAAGTCAGTGGCGCAGATGTATACACACATTATCCTCATCTTAACAACGCTATACCGAATCTCACTATTTTGTCACTCCTCTTTCCTTTCTTCTCATACTTTATATTTCTTTTGACTGCATTCACTTATCTTCATCCTTCACCTCACTACCTTTTTACTTGATGTGCTGATATGAGGTGTGGCAACTCGGACCGTTACGCAGTAATGCCTGGTCCTATGTTGATAATGATGATGATGATGATGATGGCCATTGACGTTCTCATCTCAGTTAGCTTGATAAGTGTAAACAGATGTTTGATGTTACGTATCACGGCTGGATTTTCGATTTTCTTTAACTTGACAGCTTACGATTGCTTAGTGTTTTTGTGTGAGCGCTTTGTCGATCTGCTGTTTAGCTGCTCTTCATTGGGCACTAAACCTGCAGGGGAGCGTGTTCGAATGTCTGGATTAATTGAAAAGAGATGACGCCAGACGTTTCCAGAACAAGTGACGTCGTTTTGTCCTCGTAATTGTGCAGCCAGTTGCTCACTTAAAGCAGCCTTATCAACCTCGTCATCCAGTGAAGCTGGCGAATTCCCCTCTAGCTGTAGTTTTGTAACGTCTATTTAATCATAGCAGTGCTCGTATAATCGCTATCCTAGCATGTGCTCCAAAAGAAGTGGGAATCTTACACCTACCCTCTGCAGGTATAACTGGTAGTAATGTGGTTTAATATGTGTTCACCGTTGAGTTTTCGTTGGTGAACATCACATCAGACAATATCTCTTTTTATTCCTGTAGTTCGTACTGACCAGATATAGTTTGTTGTCTGCTCTTACTTGTAAGTGACAATCTGCATTATCGGTTCATTTGATTATGATTTCGAAAGTACTACCTGTATGCCTTTCTATCTAGTGTAGTCTGTTCATCTTCGCATTCTAATCAGTTGCTACGACGACCACATTTCAGCATATGGCTTTCGGTATGAGATTAGATATTTTTCGTTAAAACCCATTCCTCACTTCATCGAAACTGCAGTCATCAGGCATGTAGGTAGAGAATCCGATGGGGAGTGCCAGTATCCCTCTTATTCATTTTTCTATCATCTAATAGAGCATCATACAGGCAGGTGACTGTTATCTGGGATCTAATCGATTGGAGTACCTACACCCACAATGTCGTGAGAATTAGTCGTCCTATCTGCAAATACTCGAAAGGTAAATTTGACCAAATTACATCATTAACCGACTAAGGTCAAGTAAATAACTTCACTAGAGTCCTGTATATGTTTCTCAAAACAGCATGTGCATGATGCGGGATTGGATATTGTAGTTTTACTTAGTTAGGCATGTCGGGTATGAAGAATGTTGTAGACAATGAATGCTCAGATAATTAGTTTGTTGAGTGATTCTGGGTGGCTGAGTACGTTGTTACATCAATCTTATTTGTTATCATGAGCTGCACAAAGTGGAAGATATTAAAGGTGGTGTAAAACTATTAGTAGAGAAAGGTGAATATCATTTAGAAGGTAAACACGTAAAAAGTGGATGAGGATTAGAAATAACGTGATTATTGACAGAGTTATGATGGAGTTTTATAACTCCTCGCTACCCACACTAATAAGGTTGACCTTATCAGCCTGAATGTTTCACCTCAGAACCTTAGATACATCGCCCTCAAATTGATCACACTGCATGTTGGGGATGGGGGGAGTTGATTGAATTTCGTTGTATTACATCCGTATTTAAAAGGAAACCGTTACTGCTGGTTTCGGAGGTTTGTAGAGAAGAGTGATTATGTTTAGACCTGGCCCTTTCTGATCCCTCCTTCCCATTAAGAAAAGGTATCATTAGCGTGAAACCTCCAAAGTCTATCATACTCCAGACAACCAGCAGTACGGCCTCGCCCTCGGACACCCACTGTAGTGAGAGGTACTTGCACTACGAAGATATGTCTTTCACTTTGCCATCATCCAACATCATGTTCTGGCATGGTAGGACCTCAAGTAACGATTGTTTCAACCGACATAGTTCATCGGGGCATTGTAATAGTCCAGCCCGGCCGCCACTTTAGGATTAGCAACTATTGATTTTGTCTCGTCATGTATCATACCAGTTCACTTCCTAGAAATAAGTTGAATCACTATTTTTCTAAACTGTCTACATTAACAAAGACCAAACTGTATGCGTATCAAGTAATGGTATTCAGATTTAAATATTTCACTAAGACTAAAAGTAACGTACTCTGGAGCAGTTTAATTGAACTCATCCTTTCGCCTTTAGTTTCATCATGACGTTGTGATCACTATGACCTCCTTACTCGGTGTCCACTCTTATTAACGCAGTTTTCTTAAAATTTCCGAAGTTATGAGTTTAACTGAAAAGTATCTCTTACTATAGGACAAAATTGACTAAAGTTGTGATGAGATATCAATGTCGTTTTATTCTCGTACTTTTAGTGTGTTTACTTCACACATGAAAGTTCACATCTCTTCCTAATCAATGTTTAACCTTTTTCCTCTTCTCTATTTACGAACTTATGTAAATGAACCAGACAATGCTGTCTCAAAAGTCAGACCTATCTATTAGTGGTAACCTGTTTTCAGCATCTTCATAACAAAGTTCCTTTACCTTGACAAAAACACGTGCTTTATTCAACCATATACAAAATCCATTGTGACTAAGATACATAATCCTAAATGAATCTCTCTTCCCCATATTTTTGAACTCCCAAGTTTATTTCTTATTTCATTGGAGGAAAATAAATTTGATCACATCACATTGTTTTTGAGGTCTGTATTTCCCAATGAGTGAAAGACAAAACAATTTTGTTTTCATGTATCCCAATGCTATGCATATCAGTTACTCAGTGACCAAAACCGTTAAATTTCAAACTGGGTTAGGTCACTTTTTCATTATTTAACCAGTTATTGGTCTATTCCTTTCATTACTTAATTCCCCCACCTTCATGTTGCGATTGGCGTCATTGTTGTTCCTTATGTTTTATACAATTTTCGTTTAAGTAGATGGGATAGTTGGTAAAGAAAAGTATTTGTAAATCTTTTCCTGTGCGCGAATTCACATCTTTCATTACCGTTATCCGCGCTATACTGAATTTAGAAGTTTATTTTGTTTTATTTATTATTATGATAATAATAATAATAATAATTATTATTATTATTTGTCCCTTGGGTTCCTACTGGAACATAGGGCTTCAGTAGCACGTCTCCAATGAACTCTGTCCTCTGAAATCTTTTGAACCTGGCTCCACAACAGCCGAGAAGCTCTCATTTCCTCCTCACACGATCTCCTCCATGTCACCCTCATCTGGGACGCCCAACTCGTCGCTTCCCATCGGGATTCCACTTGAGGGACTGGCCTGACGTGTGATGTCTACAGTCGGCCTTCTCAGTGTATGCCCAATCCATCTCCACTTCCTTCTGCATATTTGTTGAGTGATAGGTTCTTGGTTGGTTCGTTGACAACCAGAGTTCCTTGTTACTTATTCTTTCTGGCAATCCATCTAATCTTCAGTATCAGTATCGAGTGAGCGTAGACGGTAGCTGTTGATGAATGTGTGTAGTTTATTGGAAATGCCTTTCGTGATGCGCCAAGTCTCTGAACCATACAGAAGCACTGATTTGACGTTGGTGTAGAAAATTTGGATCTTGTTATACATGCTGAGTGGGGAAGATCTCCACATTGGTTTCAGGCTAATGAACGCCTGTCTTGCTTTTCCGATTCTGACTTTGACATCCTCGTCTGTGCCTGTGGTGCCTAGGTGTGGCAACTCGGACCGTTACGCAGTAATGCCTGGTCATATGTTGGTAATGATGATGATGACTGTGGTGCCTGTAGTTGAAACAGTGCTGCCTGCCTAGATAGGTGAAGGAGGCTACTTCCTTTAAGTTTCTCCCGTTGATGGTGATTGGAGTTTGTTGTTGATGGAGATGTTGGTGCGGTATCTGCATCACTTCTGTCTTCTCTATATTCACTTGAAGTCCCGTTTTCGCTGCCCTACCTCTTCTGTCAACCTGTTAGTTTATGCCTGTAGATCTTCAAGTTTGTGTGACATCAGACACAAGTCATCGACGAAATCCAGATCTAGGTTCTTTTCAACAGTCTAGTGTATCCCCCTGTTCTCGCTCCCCACTGTTTGTTACATGATCCAGTCCAGTCGACCACAATCAGGAATATCATGGGGGATAGTAGGCGGCAACCTTGTTTCACTCCTGTCTTCACTTCAAAAGCACCACTGAGCTGCTTCCCATTGTGAATTACTTGGTTGGCATGTGGCATCTTCATATAGTTGTTGAATGAGGCTGATAAAGGTTTGTGGTATTCCGTAGTATTGAAGCAGTTTCCAAATTACTTCTCGGTCGACGCTGTCAAAGGCCTTTTCAAAGTCGATGAAGTTGAGGTAAGGTAGAGAGTTGACTGTCATTCTATACTCTGTTCTGTGCTGATGCGAAGCGTTGCAATTTGGTCGGCACATGATTTGTACTTCCTGAATCCAGCCAGCCAGCCTGTTCCTGTCTTAGTTTTGAATGCAATGCATCCTTTAGCCTCTCCAGGATGATGCGGCTTAATATTTTGTTTGCTCTGGGTGGACAGGAGAGTGATTCCGCTCCAGTTCTTGCAAATACTGAGGTCTCCCTTCTTTGGCAGTTTGACTAGGTAACCCTTCTTCCGATCAATGGGCAGGTACCTTCTCTTCCTTCCACACCTTCTGCAATAATGGTGTGGTGTGAGCATGTCCGCTGTTGTCTCTGTGTCTGTTTTCAGTGCTTCTGGTGGGATCCCATCTGGTCCTGCTGCTTTCCCGCATTTCAGTAACTTTATGTCGTTCAGGACTTCCATTTTTGTTGGAGGATTTATGTTCACTTGCAGTTGTTCAGCGGCTGGGCTGTTGGTGGTATTACTGGACGAAGTGCAGGTGGTGGTGGTGGTGGATTCAAGAGCTTCTTGAAGTGGTCGGCCCTTTGTTTCCTCTGTTTCTCTTCTTTCGTAATTAAATTTCCGTCATCATCTTTTATTGGCTTCGTCTGCGTTGATCTCTTCCCAGATAGCAACCTGGTTATTTGATACAATGTTGTCAGGTCTCTGTCTCTCCTACCTGCAGCCTGTTCTGCTTCACTTGCAAGTGTTTCGTAGGAGTTTCTTTTATCTTTGCATGCACTCTTCTTCACTTCTTTGTCCCGTGTAGTGTTTTATACATTGTGCTCAGTTCCTCTTGTCGTTGAGCATCCTTGCACTGGTTTATCTTCTCATTCACCATCACCATCCTCCTCTCCCTGCTCGATCAGCTTCCATGTGTCTGTCGAGATCCATTCCTTGTCTTCTTTCTTCTTCCTTCCTAATACTGTTGTGCAGGTTTCTTCCCACATCTCTTTCAAAGACTTCTAGTGTTCTTCCACACAGGTTTCTTCAGGGATGTTCCTCGATATCTCCCATTTTGTCTTGGTGGCTGACGTGAAGATTTCCTTTGCAGCATCGTCCTTCAGTTTCTGAGTGTTGTACTTGAACTGCGGCCTATCACCAGCTTCCTTGAAGGCTTTTAACTTGATTTGGAAGTTGGGTTCCTTGCAGTAGATAGTGAGTGGTGTGAACCTACATCTGCTCCTCTTCTTGACCTTGTGTCAAGTAGGCTGACTGCGTCTCCATCTCCACTTTCTTCATAATGAGATGAAGTCGATCTGATTTTTAGTGTAGTGTGTCCTGGTGTCTGGTGAAATCCATGCTGCTCGCTTTGTGGATATCCTTGTGCTTGAACACACTGCCTGACTGCAATCACCAAATCGTTGAATGCACAGAATTCTGCAAACAATTCTCCATTCTCGTTCATCACCTCACCGAGCGCTTCTCGACCCATGGTTAGTTCTCTTCCTGTGTTGTCTGCTCCCACTTTGGCATTCATGTCGCCCATTAGAATTTTGATATCGCCAACTAGGGAGGGGTCTTGTCCAGTGTTGATTGAAGTTGTCTGTAGAATTCCTCCTTCTACTCTTAATCTGCATTATTTGTAGGTGCATAGTGTAGCATTGTATGATTGTGACCTTCCTTACATTTTGAGTTGAACCTTGCTGTCATGATCCGGATCCTGGAGGAGATTGGTTGCCAGTGCATGAGAGCCTTCGATGGTGTTGGAGACATCATGATAGCCACTCCAAAACTCAGTGTGCTGTGCTCGTGGTTGTCGTCTGGGTGACAATGGTGGAGTAGATTATTGACTGTCCAGTTGACAGTTTGGAGAGTCCACTCCCATTCCATCTGCTTTCGCAAATTCCTAGCACTTCAA
Source organism: Heterobilharzia americana (assembly GCA_944470555.2). NCBI lineage: Eukaryota > Metazoa > Platyhelminthes > Trematoda > Strigeidida > Schistosomatidae > Heterobilharzia > Heterobilharzia americana. The sequence continues at coordinate 126,608,814 of OX104127.1, read as the reverse complement.
TATGATACCTTCTCATCTCGTTTTCAATCTGGGCTGCCTTGCTTGGTTCAAACATGGTGCGGACATTCCATGTCCCCACGTTTACTTTCGCTTTCATCGGTTGAGAGAAGACACATCGGTCAATTGGCTTCCCGAAGGCTTTCACCAACTGGCGTCATTTCGCCTCTCCGATTCCAGCGAGGAATAATTTTGTTTTCATTTTTTATATATCGTTTGTGCTTTGAAGTTTGTTTAGAGGTTAAATTTGTTTTCCGGAGTAGGGTTGCTAGCCCTATGTCCAACCTTCCCCCTTACCCGCGCTTCGGAGGGGCTAGTAACTAGTGAACTAGTTAACCAGGCAAGGTTATTTTGTTTTATGTAAACATTTAATTCATTTTTTGTATCTTTTCCATTTAATAATTATAATTCATAACGTGGATATCCCACTTTTCACCTATCTGATTATCAGTACAGACTGTTGTGTTTCTTGTCGATCTCTTGACTTTTTTTTCTGGTGGTGGTTAATTGTAAAGTTCAGATGACGGATTTTTTTTTTCTTCACTTTGGTTTTTCGCATTAAATATGCTACCTACATTTCATCGGATTTTTATCTTCGCATTGTAACTCAATAATTAGTGCTTCATAACCTCAGTTACTGCGTTACATCAGTCATATCTTGTGCAGCAGTTATTAGCTATTTGTTATTTTTATTTCCCACTGTTCGCTAGCTTAAGCTTTCACTTATTCAACAAGGTAAAACTTTCAAAATCTTTGGTCTCAATCACCCGGTCAGTGGGTAGTAATCAAATTCCTAATGTTAGCCTCTTGCTATCTACCCTGTTCTGTCAACTAGGTCTATAATTTGACCACTAAGTTATATAACTTGATATTCTAGTCTTCTGCATTTGATATTTGATAGCTAAAGACAATAGATCTGAAGCTGTACATCTAGGTTTGGTTCGTTTTGGCTCAAATCGACAGGTTGCATCCACAATTTCAAAAAAGTCGATATTATCTTTTCAAGATAAAAAAGCACTGCCACCAATTAGATGAAAAATAACTGTCCAGTTATATTGTACTATTTTCTTGTTAATACTGAAATATTCGTAGACATTTTTTTTTAGCTTAAAGTAAGAGTGAACCTTTTTGGTAAATAAGTAATGTAATGTGTGCTTTTTGTGTCATCTAAGTGAAGGAAAAATAACTCGAATTGAGTGAACCTTTATTCAGCCTATTTAATTATATTATTGATAAGTTAATTATTCATAATTGATTAGCTAAGAAGACTATAACAAACAATGACTAAGATTTGTGTAAATGAGTTGAGAGATTAGTAGAAAGACATAATATTCCTCTACTTAGGTTACAGACAATTTACTTCAAGTGGCCAGAAGTTTGCGGGTAGCTGTGATTATTTAAGAATGCAATAAAGGTTAATTAACATAATAACAGAATAACTCAAATGTGAAGTTAAACTAGAATAGATTACTCAACTATGTAGATAGTGAAGGTAATAAAGCGGTTTCTCCTGTGTATAAAAGGTAGAACTAATCAGTAATAGCTTGAAGTGTGAATAGGTTAAGGAAATCTGGTACAATAGTGGAACAGTTTAATTTATCACACTTCGTAAGGAAATAATTAATCAGAAAAACTGCAGTGATAAAGTTAACTTGGTCAACAGAATACTCAATTTATCCAACAAAATAAAGTGAAAATGTATCTATGCTACTGAAATCTGTTTTGAACGGCTTCCCATAAACTGTTTCTTTGGCTTATTTCAGTCATCTTTGAAAACTTACTTGTAGTCTATAGTTCATATAACTCATACACTAGTTTTTACATTGACATCGTGTACTTATTTTTATTCTTGTCAGCCTCTTATTTAGAAAACTGAAACTTAGTCACTAGATTGATATATGTGTATATACAATTTGTGATGATTATTTGGTGCTGCTTGACTGTGAATAATAGAGTCAGTCAACTGGGTTTGGAATTTACGCCCAGTCTTTAGGACACAACTTGATAAACTATTGAACTCTAGTTCTACAAAGATGATGGCGTGATAAAGGCAACTATAAGGCACCTTAACAGTTTATCTGATTTCTGAATCCAAGGCCTAACATATCCTTTTCTCTGTCTAATTTTATGTCTCATCTAACTAATTTCCTAGAAGCATCTAGATTGAAGTGCATACACATGGTACGAAATTGGGGGCATACTCACTTCCTGTCTCCATTAAGTTGCCAACAAAACTCCTCTTTCTGCCATAGATTTTCAGTCTAGTTTGTGTTTCCACCAAAAAACAAAACATTTTCGTGATAAAACGAAAATTCTGTTTACTTAGAAGATATATTACTAAAGAACGTAAGTATTTGGCAACCATTCATACTAACTTGTAGATTCCATTAACCCTGGATGGTCTTTTTGTAGTCTGATTTCGTTAATGATATACCTAGAAAAATTTAGCACATTCAGTCGAATTGCTCAGATCATACGAATATAGTTGGCTGGCTGACTAGATTTGAATCACTCTTGTCTGACTATTCAGGTCTGGCTATGAAAGTATACGGTTTCCAAATACTTATTCGCTTCATCTAGTAGCTGACAACATGGTAGTTCATGACGCTTTTGTGTCAGAGATGTGATCTTAGCTGATTGATGTTCGACGGAAGATCTGCTTATAGTCGGGTATTTTAAAAAGTACCCAGTCGTCAGAAATGTCGAAATGTACCAGGCAGTCTGTAGATAACTGTGGACTAATGATGATCAATGTAATTATCACGCTTTACGTAATAATACTCTCCTACTGTTTTATTTCTTCTTGCATAAATTATTATTCGGATGTTTTTACGTATAAAATGTGTGCGAGTTATGTAACTTCCCTCATCCAATCATTATTAGATTATCAGATTTATATTAGATTATCTTCTTTGACAAAGGGTTGTTACTGATTTTGAAAAAAATTCCGATGTCCAGTTACATGATTCACTTTGCCACGTCATTTTTATTAGTTAGTGTTCAAATGGTAATTGTCATATTTCTAATCACCTACGTTTGTAAAATATGCATTTGGTTTCTGAAGAACGACTAATTTTCTCATTTTAACAAACATTTCATTTCTCTAACTGTGGTATACTTCGCTCTAGGACTGAGGAATGGAAAGGTAGTTAGTTAGGTTTTGAATCCTAACTAACTGAAGTGGTTGGTACAAGTGTTATGCACATCAAACCACCGTTTGTTTCGATTAACAGTGCTACCTGAAATAGAACGGAATTTAAGAAAGCAAGGATTAGTTATAATAAGCCATAACACTGATCTATGAAGTTCCTAACTCTTAGTCTGTATCTTTCAGAGGAGTGTCGACAGTTTCGTTATGATTCTGAGTTACTTTCATCAGAATCGATCTCAAGGAATCAGATATATTCACTTTTTATCATTGGAATTTCGAACATTTTATTCGCTTTCATTTATTATTTATTCTTCCTCCTTAAATTAACTTTTACTTAATTCAGTATCATTCTTTTTATAACCAGTTCCTTTTTTGAGAATGAAGCGTAGTACATTGAACTTATCAGTCGACTTTTTCACATTATGGCAGTATGCTTAAACCTCTGGGCTACCAAATTTACATCAAGTTTACTGTTTTACCTTGTTATAATTGTCCTACCATGTCCTTTAATCGTATCGAATACTCATGCGGATTTTAAAAAGTTGTCAGCTTATTGCTACGAGTTTAACGAATGTAATGAAGAAGAAACTTCATGATGGATGACAGCGCACTTTCAAGAGAACAAAGTTGCATCAAAGGACACTACCCGAAATATTCAGCTCAAACTGCAGATTTCCACTGGTTAAGGCGAACTATTTACAATACTTTCTGCATTCAGTGTTTATCGTAATGCTGGTATATTGACATCACAAGAGACTTGGTTGCCACGACCTATATGACGAAAATGGAGCCTCTTTAAATGATTTCAAAATGTTTAGCTAGGATCTGTTTAGTTCAGCAAAAATGTGTGATGGAGGTATAGCTACCTTTTTCAACACTCAGTAATGGCGCTCATAGAATTATGTCTGTTTTACCTTCTCTAATGACAATGTAGACTTAATCACTGTTAATTGTCTTCCAAAACATACAAGTAGGATTTCATTCACGTCACCGACGTTTTGGCACCTGGTTGCTGCTACTCTGATTTATGTAGATGCTGACAAGTTCAGTCTATTGGTAGCTCCTATAACATGTGGTTCATTGTCTATAATGTGCGGGAGTTTTAACTCTTGTGACTGCAGTTTTCTGTATTCCTTTGATTGCATAAATCTGGTCACTTTTTCAACTCCACCTTATGCCATATTAAATTTGGTCTTTCCAAATGAACTCAGCATACATATATATTCAGCACCATTACTGAACTCAGATTAACGTGTTATACGTGTTCCGACAAAAATATTTGGCAAACTACTTAAAAGTACATTTTCATATCAATTTAAGCACAGCAGCTATGCTCACGACAACATACCGAAACTCAGAAGCATGATGCAAAACACAAAATGGAACATATTTAAAAATGGTGCATTGAACGACACTGTCATCACTGTCACATGTTATTTTAAACTTTGCCTTGATATTTACTCCCCAGTTGAAATTTTTCTTCACAATTAAAAAGACTGTCAAGAACAAAGGAAAAACTGTATAAATTGAATAATAATTCTACCGTCAAACAAGTCAACTGTCTAGTTAGGTCTGAAATAAAACGCTTAAACTTAAACGATAACCAGAAGAGTATATCATGTAAAAACCCTCTTAGTACATTGAAGCTTTTTAAAAATCTTACTGGCAAAGAAGAACTCAGTAGTAAAGCCTAAGAAAACCTAGGTTAGTCAGTCATGCATAAATCTGTCAACATTATCTTATCCAAGTCTTCGCACGTAGCAGATGGCAGTTTCCTAAATTCAAGGAAACAGACGTATTCAAATGCTCGGAATCATTAAAACCTTATAGCTTAGGATCAAATGGCATGCCAGGTATTCTTCGTAGCAAATGTGCTTGATATTCTGTGTCATCCACCCACAAACCTTGTTTAATTAGTCGTCTGCCGAGAATAGGAAATTAAAATAGCTCCGATACTGAAGTCCGTATCTTCTGGAGCAAGTGTGAAATCCCGATCGATTACAATAACTGCACCATTGCCAAAACCAATGGGAGAATTTTTATTTCGCATGCTTGAACCTCTGTTGGAGGCTTTCGGTGATCCGAATGGGTTTATGTACAAACCAAGAAGAAGTACATTCGATACTGCAGTTGTTTTGCATTATAATATTGTTGTCAATCTGGACAAGGGTTACTAAGTATTTCAGATCTGCCTTTTGTTCTGTCCCAAGACCCCTTTTATTGAACAAGCTTCCTAGAACTCATATTGAGTCTTGGATTGCGACCTGGCTTCATTCTTATTTTTCCTAGAGAAAGCAACTCACTTTACATAGAGGGAAGCCATATACCTTGCGACTTAGTGAAGCAAGTGTACCTCAAGGTGCTTACCTACCCCAGCTAAAACTAATTTTCTTTAATATACGGTTGATCTAACAGTATCCATGCTGGTCTTCCTTGAATGACCTCACACTCAATCTTCCCAAATGTCAGCTTAAGACGTGAACAAAACTTATGTGAATTGCTTCAATCCCATAACTCTTGTCTTATTGGTGGCTCTGTAATATAGAATATATCAATTGTGACCTATCTTGGCTTTTTCTTTTGGATTTTTGGTCCCCTCATATCCTACTGATTGCAAGAAAAATCCTTCGCTTGACGTTTTATATCAGGAAGTGCAAACTGTCTGGCATAACTCAGCCTCTGCTCTTACTTTTTGTGAATTCCTGTGTTTCACACATACTTGCTTATTGTTGCCTTTCATTCTTTTCTTCATTCTGGAACAAGACTGCTGTGTTGCGTAGGATTTTGAAAGCTCTCAGTAGAGCAAGTGGTTTACCGTTAATCGTACTGACAAACCGGTTACAGGAAGGTGTTTTAATTCGTGTAAACAGTTGGCTACGAATATTTTATCCGATGACAAGCATCCTCTGGATCTGCGCCGTTCCCCCTGTCTGTCCTCAGGGAAGGCAAGAAGCAAATGCATCAGAATTTATGTGCGTACAGCCACATATCAGAAACCAACCATTACCTTATTTGGCTTATATGGTGTAGGGAGGAAAACGTGTGATCAACAATCTTATCAACCAATTTTGTAATAACGAACAGATATCCCAGCCTTACAGTCATTAAGTATCTAGACAACCCTTTTTATTATTATTTGTAATGTATTGTAAACCATTATCATTGTTAATATATTTGAAAAATGTACAATGAGTAAATTACCGCTGAGAATTCTGTATTGTGAACAAAATTCTGGTTCGGAAGAACGCAAATATATTATCATTATTATTTTATAATTCTTTACAAAGTTCTTCGTTGCCATATCTGTTTGCTATAAGAAACGTTTTGGTATCAGCAATCGTATCAGATGGTTAGATGTTGGTTTGGACATTTTGTGTATGCTTAACCATTCTTTACCTTCAGTTATATTTCCACAGTGGAAAGCTCACTGACACCTTTGAAGTGAAGACAGGAGTAAAACGAAGCTGCCTACTATCACCGATGCTACTGAAGCCCTATGTTCCACCAGGAACTCAAGGGAAAAATAATAATATGGTAATAATATATTTTGACCTCAGAGCTGTCGGAATTAAACATCATACTCATCCAGAAAGTCACCGATTGTTGATGTGTTACAAATGGAAATGTAGGTGTTCTGCTTAAATTATCGATGGATAAAAATCGTATATGATACAACTGGAAGGCAATTTCTGCACGCTATATGCGTTTAAACATGTACACGGCACAATAAAACCTCACGCAAAAATGTATTGGCTCAGTTCACTGCAGCTGGCAGTAGCACATAAAGAGTAAAGCTAAGAAATAGAAATATAATGGTGTTAACACTGATGGCATGACTGTAGAGAAAATAAGTAAATATAGCATATTAAGACGTCAGGGATTTTGAGAAAGATAGGATATACGCACATATATGCCATTATGATCAATTTGATTCAGATTACTTAGAAACTCAAGCCGTTAGTACCTAACGTCCTCTCCAGAGTCCTAGCCAATTCACCTACACATGTTTGAAAGGTAAAAACCAAAAGTCGGTAAACTCTTGGTTCAGTGTCATGACTTACTCTAGTCAGTCTTCGCTTTTTGCGATTCGATCCTAATTTAGGTAACATTGTAGATTAAGACAGATGATGGTTTAACAAATAATTCCCAGTTGACATCAAAAACAAGATATTCAGCGAAGGGGACTCTTTTCAACGGATTTATTCTCAAGCCGTACATCCGTGTATATATATATATAAAATACAATCCGTGGGAAAAATTAAATTGAAATATTGCGGAATTGATACTACAACAATGATTTTAAGTTTGTCTACCGAATTCGTCCAAACATCTCATGTTTTCTCCATCTTCAACTTCTGAAAATGGCAGAGGCCTTGGTTATCAATGAACTGAAGTCTGACCTTTGTGTGCAAAAGACATACGTACAGTCTTTGTCTCTAATATGGCCTTAATTTTGTTTTTCGTTTTTTACTTCTCCCTTTTGTCAAATCATTCTTTGTGCTCTTATATAGACATTATCAGTATTATTATTTCCATATTTAGTAGTTTCCGGTGTTGCTTTATTTAGTCTACCCAATGATTGCAACTTTTAACGAAAGATGTTTATCTCAATTGAATTATCTCATTTATATTGCCTAACCCTTTGATTGTTTATTAGCTCTACCATACGCCTATATAATCCATACATTCTATGGATTGATACTGGGTGATGATTGAAGGCGAAATGAACATTTGAACCGCTGCCGGATTTTTCACCTTCAACCATCACCCCAGTATCAATACTAGTCTGCCAAATCACGGCTATCTTAGATAGTCAAAATGATAACCCTATGAACTGTTTAAAAAAGGTGGTGGTTCGACATATTGGTCCATAAATTTACCAACCTTAACATCACTGACTCGGTGATTTTTTTGTTATTGATTGTTAAACTGTGAGAACTCGATAACTTTGAAGTTATTTACTGTCTTTTACTTTTTTGTGTTTAGTTACTCACATTCTTGTTTTCAGCTTCTCTGTATCATACTTTTTAAATAATCATAGTATTAAGCAACGTTATATACTACAGTTGATTTGATACTAGCTAACAGTATAAATTTTGAATCTCAGTTTCTAGTGCCATGACGATGAAGTATGTTAGATGTTCCCCGGTGGTTACTTAGTTTCAGCCACATCAATCTCACTTATTCTAAACTTTTCCATTTGCCAGGGTGAACATATAACAGCATATCTCTGATTTTTTACCTTCAGAGGTTTTTCACATCATGTATCCTAACAAATTTTATGCATATCCAATACACAAAATAACCTCTTCCTTAATTCATAGGTTCCTTACGTGATTTTATGCGACAACGCCAACCACAGTTCTGTAATCGACCAGTTGTTATGTCTGATATTTGTGCTCAAGTAGCCAATGGAATGGCTTATTTAGAACAAGAGCAGTTTGTACATCGAGATTTAGCTGCGCGAAACTGTTTAGTAAAATCAATCAGTCAAAATTCAGTTCATGTAAAAGTAGCTGACTTTGGTATGGCACGTTTCCTACTGGATAATGTATATGAACCAAGTGCTGGAACGAAATTCCCTGTTCGTTGGGCACCTCCTGAAGTATTTCAATCCACTTACACAGCCAAAGCGGATGTATGGAGTTTTGGTAAGAATATAAAGTCTGTAAAAGTGTTTACATCATTTGATGTTTATATGTTACATAAGTTTATGCATCGATTTGTTCAAGAAATATTTTACAAGTAACCTCTTAAAGTGAAAAACCATTTTTACGGTCTTATTTTTACGATTATTGCTTGTTATAGAACGGAAAATGGTAAGTAACTCAGAAAACATTTACAGTTTTGTGTCCTATACCGTGAACTATGCATATTGTGCACGTGGACAAAAAGGTGCTATCCAACTTTCTAGGTCTCGATAGGTGAAATGATGCTCGACACTGGTTACCCAAATCATTACATCAATTGAATGTGTTTTGTGCACATATGTCCTTTATATTTATAAAGTCAATAAATCCATGTATTTCTTCTACCTATTACTAAACCCTATGGCTTTAGTTATTTAAAAACTAGTTGAAAATTCTTCATCTATGGACTAGTTTCACTCACATATTCCTGTTATTTTTGATAATAAAAAAGAGCCATTACTCTAAATCACATTGTGTAAGCATAAATTGAATTGCGCTTATTTGATGTTGAATGTTTTTGTCTTTAAAAAAATTTATATGTTGATCACATCTGAAATGTTGATTGTTTCTTCTCTACCTGTTACACAGAAAAGCTCCAGCAAGAAGTTAGTCTTCATACATGGAGACTTAATGTTACTTAAGATTGATGTTATCAGTGGAGGCTTTTTGTAGTATGTGTTGTCTGCTTTGTTCCTGTATATCTGTATGCGTGTATGTGTTTTACTGCTTACCACAATCCTTTTTTCTAGGTAGTTTAATGTGAAATTGAAGTCTGAAGTTTATGAGACTGGATATCATCTGACTTTGATATTCTACTGCTATCCGAAGTTTTTCATTGGTTAATAGCTATTATTATTATTATTATTATTATTATTATTATTATTGATCCGCTTATTGTCTTGATCGTACAAATTATGTTAACTGTGACGAAAATGTCATAAACAAACTGTTATTATTTGAGATGCTTGATACTCAAGCAAATCCTGGTTTACCTTTATATTACTCTGTGTTGTTTAGAGTCAAAATATTAGCGTAGCTGACATAAATATCATCATATTACACCGATCTTGTGTATTTATACGCATTTTATGTACTGATTGATATGTCTATACTAGTAGTATTTATCTTACACAATGGCCAATTCTACAGCAAATCCTATTGGAGGCTTCCTATTGAGAGCCGTTGTTCATTGACTGGGGTAATCGAATTTAAACTAGTACTTTGCAAAAGCCAACCTTACCGCGTACACCTAGGTCTAGGCAGTGAAGCAGTAACACTACATTAAATGTGGCGTATTCGCTATTGCATTGATTTATAACTAGTTCCTGAGCTACTTTTTTCAAGTTCATTACCGATTGTCTTTTTTCCTTCTTTGAGTATATTCAATTGATTGAAATCTCGAAGGTATTTAGGAAAATATAACTACTGTCAGATTATACGGATTTAAATGAGGTTGACATTTTTACAAAGGTTTACGTTGCTGTTAGTCACAAGCAACTCTAAGATCACTAACCGATGAGAAGTTAAAGAAAAAAAGATGTATTATCAAATGAGTTATATTTGATTGAAGAACTATGTTAAAAATTATTTGAATAGAGCAGAAACAACAGCTTTAGCAGGATAGCATTGATCCATTTTATTTCACAGTTTCTCATCATCTGCTAAAGTCATTTTTGCTCTATTTAAATTTGGGAAGGGAAAGAATTGTATAAAAAATTATTTGCTTCACTGCCAAATATTGTTATGTTTTCAAATATATACATCCTTTTGTCAACTATACTCAGTGTTCAGTCGTGCAATTTGATTTATCGAATTCATTTATGATTATTTACATCTCTATGATGTGAATTCATTTTGTGTGCTCTAAACTTAAAATTGTGTACAGTAAACTGTCAGTGTCCAGCGTAAGTTATTTGGTACACTTCAATAGTTAACTAAACACCAAATACATCTTTCAGACTTAAACATCAATACATATGTATGGGAACAAAGATGAATGACAAAGTTCACAATCTAAACAACCAACAATTCACAATAAGTCAGACTAAAAATCGATAAGTAAACACAAAGTCCAACATGAAAATAGTACAGGAATGTGATTACAGCTCAAGATTGTAAGAATTCTGATGAAAGGGGTAAAACAAAGTTGGTGTTCAATGTGTTGTATGAATTAATGGTAGAGAAACGGAAAAGGATGTGCTAAGAAACATGATTAAGATGAATTAAAGTAAATCAAAAATTACAGGAATATGAATAATGCTTGAGAATGATATGTAAGACAATAAGATGAAAGAATAACATAGTGAATAAAGCTGTAGGAAAAAGAGCTCACCAATGTCATCCAAGGTGAACCACAAACTCCTTATGTATATATAAGTCTGGTTTCAATCGATGGATTGCTGCTGCTTCTGCATAACAGCAGCCTACTTTTTATTTCACATCTATTTGTTGACATGTAATTCTCCGCTGTTATACTGGATCGAATTGTTCGACCTCTGTTAGCATATAGGCTCTTATGCGGATACCTTGATATTGCCTGAATATTTACTGAGGTAATTCCTTGGTTGTGGCTAGCAGAGGAATTCATGACGCGCGTTTCGTCCTATTTGGGATTTGTCAGCTGGATGTACCTGCACCCCACTGAGTGATGTTGTTCCCACTGAGACTCGAACCTCGTACCCATCACTTCAAACGCCAAAGTATTATCCACTAGGCCGCTGAGGCACGGTAGCCACCTCTTGTACAACGAGTATTAGTTATAACTATTTGTTGATGTACTTGTAATTCTCCGTTGTTATACTGGATCGAATTGTTTGACCTTTGTTGACATATGGGCTCCTATGCGGATCCCTCGATATTGCCTGGACATTTTATCATTGTAATTTACTTGGTTTTGGCTGACAGAAGCTTTTCGGTACATGTTCATGAAATCTCGATGATAACGTCTCTGTATGCGTTAAACAATGAAGTCGCAGGCTTAAATTTCGTTGATTTTGTTATCTAACACACTTAAGGAGCCATATCTTTTCTGTACTTGTTATCACTTATAAGCTATGAATTACTCTTATTTTATGTGGAATTGTATACATTTAAAGATGAGACTTCAATTTTTATGCGCCTAAAATGACATATTCACTATTGTCCCTTACGTTGCTGACATGAAAACAATATCACGCCTAATCACCGAGTTAAAATGCGACTGGTACTTTTCATAATTATAAAATAATTTCGTGTTATAACGTGAATAAATTACATACAGCCTGACTATATTTTTATCACTGATGACAGCAATGTCTAGATGAACTGAATGGCTGCATTATCTGAAACTTTGTTTACTGAGAAAAAGCGAGTTGATTTGCTCCTGAAGATGTGTGGACAGTTGGGGGACAGATAGAGAGATCCAAGTTGCTACACTACACAGTAAAGCAAAGACAAGACCTAGAGAAGTAGAAAAGTAAGCAAAGAAAGCGTGACAAGAAGAGGGAAATAAGCTGTCCATATTTTATAAGATCGTGGAAAAAAAGATAAAGTCAGAGAGTTGTGCAAAAGTCCAATGATTCAGTTCACCATATCTGTGCTATCATAATCGATTTTGAACCGTATCAGCGAAATTCTCTAACGGTTAATTCCTAACCTCTAAATGATCTCAGCCAGGTAACTCACATGACTGATACCAACAAGCAATCAGAAAACTCGTCTAACTTCACAAACAAATGAAGTTCTCGGTATGTTTAACCACTTCACCCCCTAATTAGGTAGTTGTCTGCACTGACTAATCCCCTGGCATCATCCTACATTTGCCAAGTGAGAAGTTGAAGTACAGCTATTTAGCGCAAAGGTTTAATTGTTCGGCCAGCGACTATTAGGTCATAGGTTCGAGCCTTTCCTCACCTTTTGAAGTTTAGACAACTAGGCATTAGCCATCACATAGATGTGAGCCATGGCGTAGTACGAAATACTGTTTGTAGTTATTAATTTACATCATTCTTTATAATAGTAGAAATGCACTAAAGAAAACATTTGAAATCTAGGCTCAGAGATATTCATTTCCTGATTCTCAGCTTATTAGCAAACTGTGTGGTAGCTTTTTTTGTACCCACTGTTTATTGATCAGCCTTTTTTATCATCTGTTTCCTACTTAATTTTTGATGAAATGCAACACTTTCCCCATCTTCTTCATCCTGTTTTTGATATCCAGTCCATTGATCATCATATACCAAAATATACACATTATGTGTATATGTGCTGGAAGGCAGTACATCTACTGAAAAAATCTTTTATACCATTTTTGGAGTCACTTTTTATCTCTTTTTCTCTACATTCCTATCTGTTGCTACTGCTTGGACGTTTTTGTTCTTCATTTATTTTTTCGAGTCAAACTTAAATGGATTGTTTTCCCACATTACAGTAGTTCGTGTGTATTTATGTATTCCTACTTACACACATACATATCTGCATTCAGTGTAATGTTGTTATCAATTTTATTTATCACTATTTGTCTCCTTTTTGTTCACATAAAATACATCAACTGCCTCATAATTTATTGTAAACAAAATAGAGAAGTAGTTCCAATAATGAGGTTGTTTTTTTTTGAAAGGTTCAAATAGGTGAAAAAAAACTTTCGGGCTTATGTATAGAAAATTTAAATGACTGCCAATTAAACTAATTGACATACCACAACATTGTGACAGTAAAATGTCCAAGTGTTGAATGTATAGACAAATCAGTGGTCTAATTTTTCATTCAACATATAACCTTGGATTAGTTTGTTCACAAAAGAAAGCTTTATCTTGTGTGTATGGTTCGTAGATGAAAAGTATTGTCAACAAAAATAGAAATGAATAAAGATGAATAGGCTGTACTAAAAGAGGAAGTCGCTTTGACAGCAGTTCCGAGTTAGTTCATTTTACTCTGACCATTAATCACTGTTACCGTACATTTTCTTATTAATAACTACACATGATAGTTTCTATGTCATTGGTGATTTGTTTTGACTTAATTGGAGTTTTTTGTCTCTATCTCCAAGCCTAGCCAATATGACATTAACATTCAGTCTGTCTAATCAAACTATCTTTTACTTAAGGGAAGCTAGGAATTTCAGTTGGAAATATATTCTCTATTCGTAACCCCCGCCCTCCTTCCAAGTAAATCACACTATATGCGTAAACTGAGTACGAGAAAAGGACACTAATAATGCACTTGTAATTCTCTTTTCTTACTTCAAACAGCTGAATTCACATTCGTGATATTGAACAGCCCAAATTTCTGCATTGTATTGTCTGTTGTGAATTGACGTCAGTCATAAGTTGTATCAATCTCGCCTAGTTCACTAGTGTACTAGCACCGATAAAGAGGGAAGGTTGGGCATAGGGCTAGCAACCCTACCCGTAAAACCAATCCAATCGCTGAAAAAACTTCAAAGCACAAAGAAAATACAAAAAAATAAAAACAAACTTACTCCTCACTGGAATCGGAGAGATGAAATGAGGCCGGTTGGTGAAAGCCTTCGGGAAGCCAATTGGCCGATATATCTTCACTTCTCTGAATGAAAGCAAAAGTAAGCAAAGGGATATGGAATGTCCGCATCATGCATGAACCTAGCAAGGCTGCCCAGATTGCAAAAGAGATGAGAAGGAATGGCGAAGAAGTGCTAGGAATCTGTAGATGTAATAGAAGTGGACTCTCCCAACTGTCAACTGGAGACGAGTCAATAATAAACTTCTGTGATATTGTCACCCAGACGACAACCACAAGCATAGCACACTGAGTTTTGGAGTGGCTATCATGTTGTCGCCAAGACCATCGAAGGCTCTGTCTCCCATGCAGTGAGAACCAATCTTCTCCTGAAGGAACATGACATCAAGATTGAAATCAAAAGGAAGAAAAGTTACAATCATACAATACTACGCTATGCACCTACAAATAATTCATATGAAGAGAAGTAGGAGGGATTCCACAGACAATTTGATTTCACCAGACACCAGGACACACTACACTAAAAATCAGATCGACTTCATCTTAATGTGAAAAAAGTGGAAATGGAGACGCATTTAGCCTACTGGACACAAGATCAGATGAAGAAGGGGAGCAGATGCAGGTAGGTTCACACCACTCACACTACTATCTAGTGCAAGGAACCCAACTTCCAAATCAAGTTGAAAGCCTTCAATTCAAAGAAGCTGGTGATAGACCACAGTTCAAGTTAAACACCCAGAATAGAAACTGAAAAACGAAACTACGAGGAACATCTTCACGTCAGTCAGTCATCAGGACAAAGTGGGAGATATTAAGCAGCATCCCTGAGAATCCTGCATGGAAGAACACTGAAACTCTTTGAAAGAGATATGGGAGGAAACCTGCATAGCCGTGTCAAGAAGGAAGAAGAAACAAGATAAGACAAGGAATGGATCTCGATGGACACATGGGAGCTGATAGAAGAGGCAGAGGAAGAGAAAGATGGTGAAGCAGAAGATGAACCAGTCCAGTGCAGAAATGAACAACGAAAAGAGGAACTGAACACAATCTATAAAACACTACACTGGTCGAAGAAGTGAAGAAGAATGCACGGAAGGACAAAAGACACTTCTACTACACACTGGCAAGTGAAGCAGAACAGGCTGCAGGTAGGAGAGACAGAGACCTGACAACATTATATCAAATAACCAGGTTACTATCTGGGAGGGAAGAGGTCAACTCAGATGAAACCAATCAACGATGGTGAAGGAAAGCTAGTTAGCAAAGAGGAGAAACAAAGGAAAGGATGGGTTTACCACTTCAAAAAACTCCTGAGTCGACTACCACTATCACCAACTGCAATTACTCCAGAAATACCACCAGCAGCCCAGCCACAGAACTATCAGTGAACACAAGCCCTTCGACAGAAGCAGAAGTGAATTCGTGAACGCCATAAAGCTGCTGAAAACCGGGAAAGCAGCAGGACCCGACGGAATTCCTCCAGAAGCACTGAGGACAGGCATAGAGACATCATCGGACATACTCACACCACTATCGCAGAAGGTTTGGAAGGAAGGAAAGGTACCTGCCGGTCGAATGTAAGAAGGACAGCTTTTCAAACTCCAAAAAGAAGGGAGACCTCAGTCTTTGCAAGATCGAAATCTGGCGAGGAGTCATGCTGCTGTCCACCCCAAGCAAAATATTATGCCACATCATCCTGGAGAGATTAAAAGGCGCTCCGGATTCAAAATTACAACCGGAACAGGCTGGCTGGCTTCAGGAAGAACAAATCATGTGCAGATCAAATTGCAACGCTACGCATCATCATAGAACAGGGTACAGAATGACCGTCAACTCTCTAACCCAAGTTCATCGACTCTGAAAAAGCCTTTTATTGAGGCGTCGACTGAGAAGTAATTTGGCAGGCAGCTACTTCAACACTACGGAGTGCCACAAATTTTTATTAACCTCATTCAACAGCTATACGAAAAGGCCACATGCCAAATGCTTCACAATGGAAAGCTCAGTGACGCCTTTGAAGTGAAGACAGGATTAAGACAAGGTTGCCGCCTTCTGTCACCCATGATCTTCCTGATTGTAATCGACTGGATCATGCAGCAAACAGTGAGGAGCGAGAAGACGGGCATACCCTGGCTGGACCGATGAAAAGATCCCAGAGGGAGATTTGCATTTCGCCAATGATGATGATTTATGTACAATGTCGCACAAACTCGAAGATCTACTGACATAAAACCAACTACTTCGCAGCCAAGAGGGGACTTTAGGTGAACGTAGAGTGAAGACAAAGGTGATGAAGATACACAACGAACAACAGCATCAACAACAAGAGGCAGCAATCACCATGAACGGGAGAAATCTAAAGGAAGTTGTCTCTTTCACCTACCTTGGCAAGGCAGCATGGTTTCAACTACATTGAGCACAGATGAGGATATCAAAGCCAGGATCGGAAAGACAGCAAGGGAGGCCTTCGTTCATCAATGTGAAATCAGTGTGTAGATCTACTGCACTCCACCCAGCATAAAGCGTGAACAAGATCCGAATTTTCAAGACTAATTGAGTCAAGTAAGCCAGTGCTTGTATGTGATGGTGGTTGAGAGACTTGAGGCAATACGAAAAGCATTTCCAACAAACTACAGACATTGATGAACAGCTGCCACCTACGCTCACTCGATACTGAAGATCAGATCAGAAGGCC
Source organism: Heterobilharzia americana (assembly GCA_944470555.2). NCBI lineage: Eukaryota > Metazoa > Platyhelminthes > Trematoda > Strigeidida > Schistosomatidae > Heterobilharzia > Heterobilharzia americana. Next base: position 126,591,806 of record OX104127.1, on the reverse strand, counting down.
AGAAAGAATGAGCAACATTGAACTCTTGCTGGCAACGAACCAGCGAAGCAAGAACCTATTACCCAACAAATGTGTAGAAGGAAGTGGAGATGTATTGTATTGGACATGGACATGGACTGAGAAGACCATTTGGGGCCATGATGCTTCAGGCCAGACCGTCGAGTGGAACGGAAATGAGAAACGATGATTTGTGTGTTGGAGGCGAGAGTGATCGGAGGAGGAGATGGTGTGAGACAGAAATGAAAGCTTGTTGGCAGTGGTGGGTCCAGGTTGGAAAGAGTGCAGAGAAGAGAGTGAAATGGTGACGTTGTAGTGAAGCCCTGTGTTCCACTAAGAACCCAAAGGTCAAATAATAAATAATAATATATGCTGCATCAGTTTTCGTCTCCCGCGATTTCCTTGACGTCATACGTGTTCTCCTTCGTTGATAGCTATGCATCTTATCACAGAAACTCTTTTAGAATCAGCATGCAACCCGGCATGTTGCTGTGTATCAGTTCCACTTACCTCACCTCACATAAAGACGAAAGATGAAGAAATAGAAATAATATTATCGAAAATTGTGGGGATCATGAGGGTTCAGAAAATAATGAATTGTGAAGTGGCGACTAAAATAAAGATGAATCGTAAGTTCTACTGTACACTTTTGGTTTAATCTCAATCATATGTGTACCACCTGCCTTATCGAAGAAGTGTTTTAATCCAAAGTTGTCATGGATGTCTGTAATGTTGCCAACTGTGGGGCATTGATTTCACTCACATTTTTTGAAGATACTGTTCGAATCTATCTTTTTTTCCCCACTAAAGTGCTTGAAGTTAAAAGTAGTATTTATTAGCTTTTGACACGTAATCATTAAGGTTCATAGGAAGTGTTTGCTGCCAGCGAATGTAAACCAGATCAATACCTTGGTAAACATCGTCATTTTAGGCTAACTCAACTATTAATATAAGCGAAAAACTTGGGCACTGTGGTAGAATGTAATTCCATATTAGATTTGTTTATTTGATATATAGCGCACAGTGATATAGTATTATTTACTTGATTACGTTTCGAGCATAAATTATTGCTCATAATCATACCAATGTGATTATGAGCAATAATTTATGCTATATATATTTGCGCTATATATCAAATAAACAAATATAATATGGAATAACTCAACCATTGTAGAATTCTGTACGGCATGACATTGGATAAACTTGTTGAAACTGGTAACACGTTAAAATGATGCATGAAAAACAGCATATCAAAGGAGAAATTGTCAGCTTTAAACCATTCCGATAACATTTACAATTGCGCCAGTTATGCAGTTTGTATGGTCTATTATGCTTGATTTCATGAATTTATAGTGCTCTAGTCTATCATGTATAGGAATTTGCAAACATAACTCAATCCTTATCAGTTGAGATTTCAGTGGTAGTTGAGCGTTTATCATGTCTGTAAGTGACACACTTCGAGATTTATCAGCTGATTTTCTTGCCTAAATAAACCATAGCTGTGTAAAGTAACTGTCTTGATCACCATAATTACTACAACAGATAGTTAATGTGAGAAATGAAATACTATCATAGGACTAAAACAAACGGCAATTGATCAACTAATTTCCGATCTCATTTATCAGCGTGTCCATTTTGCTAGTCATGATTTAGGATTGTATTCTATTCCTCACTATATTTTTTTGAGATTCACTGTACATTTTCATCTGAAGGCTGTCCTTAAATTATTTTGAAACGACCTTCAAAGCAACTAAGATTTCTGGCTGATTTAATTCTCAAATAAGGCATTGTAATAATCCATTATAATATGGAATACTTAAGTGGCTTTTTCTGTACTCTATCTGCTTGAACGAATCTGTCAGAAATACGAACGACTGTGACACACGTATTGACATCTATTTTTTAGTCATAACACTTTGAACAACAACTCAACTCGCCTACAGTCACTCTTCAGTTGCTCTACATCAAGTTCGTACCTGAATATGAAGCAGGTATCAGTCCTCTGACTGTCTCCAGAGTTGGGAATTATTATTATTATTTATCCCTTGGATTCCTAATGGAACATAGGGCTTCAGTAGCACGTCTCCAGTGAACTCTGTTCTCTGAAATCTTTTGAACCTGGCTCCACGACAGCCCACAAGCTCTCATTTCCTTCTCGCACGATCTCCTCCATGTCACCCTCATCTGGGACGCCCAACTCGTCGCTTCCCATCGGGATTCCACTTGAGGGACTGGCCTGACGTGTGATATCCCCAGTCGGCCTTCTCAGTGTATGCCCAATCCATCTCCACTTCCTTCTGCATATTTGTTGAGTGATAGGTTCTTGGTTGGTTCGTTGGCAGGCCAGAGTTCCTTGTTACTTATTCTTTCTGGCAATCCATCTAATCTTCAGTATCAGTATCGAGTGAGCGTAGACGGTAGCTGTTGATGAATGTCTGTAGTTTATTGGAAATGCCTTTCGTAACGCGCCAAGTCTCTGAACCATACAGAAGCACTGATTTGACGTTGGTGTAGAAAATTTGGATCTTGTTCCACATGCTGAGTGGGGAAGATCTCCACATTGGTTTCAGGCTAATGAACGCCTGTCTTGCTTTTCCGATTCTGACTTTGACATCCTCGTCTGTGCCTGTGCCGCTACCTGTAGTTGAAACAGTGCTGCCTGCCTAGATAGGTGAAGGAGGTTACTTCCTTTAAGTTTCTCCCGTTGATGGTGATTGAAGTTTGTTGTTGATGGAGTTGTTGGTGCGGTATCTGCATCACTTCTGTCTTCTCTATATTCACTTGAAGTCCCGTTTTCGCTGCCCTACCTCTTCTGTCAACCTGTTAGTTTTCGCCTGTAGATCTTCAAGTTTGTGTGACATCAGACACAAGTCATCGACGAAATCCAGATCTAGGTTCTTTTCAACAGTCTAGTGTATCCCCCTGTTTTCGCTCCCCACTGTTTGTTGCATGATCCAGTCCAGTCGACCACAATCAGAAATATCCTGGCCAACGTTGAGAAGGCTGTTCCAAACCTAAAACGATACAAAGCAACAGGAGAACCGTTTGCCACCACAGCGTTTCAAGCATGGACGCAGAAAATTATTGAGTAAATTAGCAAGTGTCATCTGGTATATGGGAATCAAAGGTAGTCCCGTCAGGCCGGTTTAAATTGTTAGTTATTTCAATTTCTTAGAAATGACACGAATCTTTCTTAGACAAACACAGAAGAATCGCTTTGATTATCACCATTTCCAAGATCCTAGAGTTCTTAGTTATTCGACATCTAAGTGGAGCGCAAAAACAGCCAACTCGAGAAAATTAGACAATTTTCAAACCAATACTAAGGTGCATCGATCGAATCTTCAACCCTCAACTCGTTCTAAAAACAGAGCCATGCTCCCTGGTAGTCCAACTTGCAACATTTCTTGATTTAAAGGCGGCATTCGACTCTGTCGATCCATAGGTGCTGTGGCAGTGTCACACTGTGAACAGTATCGAGCAGATACGTATTTCTAATCACTACTCTCTACTTGGACTCACGCAGCCATCCAGGCCCTTACGGATATATGTCATTTGAAGTAATGAAAATCAAAAGTGTCCGCCAAAGTTGCTCACTGTCACTTTTATTGTTCAACTCTTTAACACATGTCTTTATGCTTGTGACCCTGTGTACCTCCGACGCATGTTTCGATGTATTGCTCAGAAGTTATCTGATCAATTTTGAGCACTCAAATGATGGTTGCATTGCAAGGTAATACAGTCTTCTTCTTCTTCTTCTTCTTGAAAATCTGACTTATATTAGGCCTGTGTTTCACATATATCAAACGTAAATTATGCTTCCTTTATTTTCTCACTTCTCCACATTTAAAGAAGGTCAGGCAATTTATGGAACTGTAAGCATTCAGCGACCGAGGTGGATTGGACATGTCCTGCGCACACCAAACCTCCACCTATCTCAACACGTGGTGTTATTCGAAGTAAGGTTGTGTTGGAAGAAGACTAAGCGTCTTCAGACTAAGATATGATATCAGTTCTGTCCGTTGGCCTGGGCCCTGTAGACTGCCTTGAAACGATAGGAATCAGTCTTTATAGATTCTGGTTGTATAACTGGAAATCGCTCACAATGATGCAAATGTACATACTCTTTTATATCTTCCTAGTCTTGAATATTCTCATAGATCTTCATCTGTTTATCCCTTCTCCCTTCCTACAACTTTTGCCCAATTTAATGTCATTCTTTATTCGTTCATCTTTTTTTCGCATATTGCTGTGAAGTAGAGTGATTTGAACTGATGCTTTTCTGTTCCACGACCTGTATTTTTCTTTTTCCTGTTGCTTACCTTACATATTTGAAATCAGGTCAAAGAAATTTCTGATATCGGGAATATATACATACACGAAGCTGCTTATTGGAATTTTTTTTCAAAAAATGAACAGAAGAATAAATCTAGCAAAAGTGTTGCCATATTCATTTTTGTTTTTAGTTCTGGTTCTCCTTACAAGTTGTTGCCATTTACAAATATATTTACTTGATTTTTCCTTCAGTTACTTACTACACCACATGTTATGGTGTTACTGTCTCGTGCTAATACCTAATTATCCTCTGATTTTACTCCTCTATGTTGACTAGGTGTACTTATGTGGGAAGTGTTTACATGCTGTTCAGAAAACCCTTACCAAGGCATGAATAACACACAAGTTTATCAGTACATTGTTGGTGGTGGTCGACTGCATAAACCTGCTGTTTGCCCTGAGAGAATCTATGTTTTAATGCTGGAGTGTTGGCAACATGTAAGTTGTAATAAGCATTGGTTTCAATTTCATTTATTATTCTTATAATGATAATTCAGTTGACGCTTCATTCCGTTCAACGTAAGTAGGAATTATTATTTTCATCCCTTTTTAAGACTTATATACTAAATCCATTGAGTTTGGTAGTTTAAAACTGAGCTGTTGAATGTCATAATTTCTTCACGCTTAGTTTTAATTACTTACTGACGACGTTCATTCTCACCGAAAGTATCTTATGCGTTACTATCGCTTGTGCTTGATTTCATTTTCTAAAGAAGCCCAAGTATCCTTCGTAGCGTAAATACTTCGCTGCCATTTTTGCAGTGTTCACAGTTCATTAATAAGTTCAGCGAGTAATGTTTTAAGCATCTACTTCAAGAATTTTATTACTTCTTGATTTGTCTTGATCTGTGTTAACGTCGTAACTGCCATTGCACTTCTATCTTAACAGTTGGGTAGACGCTAAATGGAGAAGAGTGGCGCTAAGAAACAACTATAGTAACCACTTTTGTAAAGGTTTTATTTTATAACATTAACAACATTCTGGATTACTCAATTTTTTAATTATACTGTGTTGTACTACTGCTGCCAAGTTATAGCATCACTTTTCTCTTTTGTTTTTCAAGGACTCCAGTAAAAGACCAGCGTTCGAATATATTTGCCAGAAAATTGGAGGGTATTTAGATCAAAATTGTGAAAATTAATCACCGTAAACAAGGGGAATTTTGTTGATGGACAACAAAATGAGCAATTGTCTCTGAATGTTTATTGGATAACAATTCTTACATTTCCTTGTTTCTTATAAAGCAAAGGAAATAACTGAGCTGTTTCGTATGTACAATTTACACAATAGAATACTCTCTGCGGAAGTTTATAGAAATTCAAAAGAATCATTTTGTTTGCTCTTCATCGTTTACGAAAACCCACACATTTAATTCGTACACCATGACAACCCCGTCCCTGCTAAGTATCTGCCAAGCATTTGTGTTTGAATCGATATCGTTTTTTTCTCCAGCGATCGTTCAACCTGTGTTGTCCACCATTTTCTACTATCTTTGTCTCCTTTTATGAGTTGTGTTCAATGTTGGGGGAATTTTTTGTTTTGTTTTTTCTCCCTTATTAACACGATTCACCTCATATCCCTTCAGTTTTCAAGATCATAGCAACGCTTTTCTCTCTCATTTAACTGATCCGGTGTTTTTGTTTATTTATTTACTCATTTATGCTACATATAGTTTGTCTTCTGATAATTGACCTACTTCCATGGGAAATTGTATTTTGTTTTAAAATTCTTCCCAGTCGATTATAAAATTCTGCTTGTTGTTGGTGTCTCGTTGTTGTTCTATTTTTTTTGAATTTTTCGAGATAACACAGCATCTGGACGGACACACACACAACTCGATTTATCAGTTCAATATAATTGCCATTTATAATCGGCGTTGCTATTTTCCAGTTAACCAGATAAGATATGCTTCCAGGAGTATGGTTTCCCTTTTTGTTTAGGGTTAAGTGTTGTAAGTGTACCATGTGCTCTCCTGATCCCCTTTGCACACACATATGTACACTTTACTGTTACTCTGTGCCTCTTTGTAACTTTTAATAAAGAGGATACAAACGATACTGACTTTCACACATTTGTGTTCTTCATTCTTTGCTCTTCCCTATATTTTTACACTATATATATATATATATATATATATATATATATATATATGGACTTGTATTTATTGTGTATAGTGATTTTTAAGAATTTATCAATGCGGTTATGAAAAACCTACAACTATAATGATGATGATAATAATAATAATTACTGACATTATTACTACTAGTTTTATTGTTACTACTACAACTACTTCTAACATTACCATCGTTCGGATTATTGACGACGAACATGATTATTTTCTTTGGTTTTCGTTTTCCTCATTCAGTAAACAACTGGTATAACAAATGTGTTATACAAACACATGTTAGTCTCTTATTTCTTTCTATTTTATGCATTTGTTTATACGATCACATTTCATAATAAAATAAAACTAATTATCAACTGATAATCAACTGTCTTCATCTTTCAAGTTTCGTCAAATATTTCCATTTTTGACACACATAATACGCACCAACTGAATGCACTTCATTGTAGTTTAGTGGCTGGTTGATTGATTAACTTCGGCTAAAACGAATCTATCAGTCCAAGACGTCTGAGTGATGAATCAGTATGAAAGAACGAGACAAGTTGTCAATGGATTCATTACGTCATACATTTCCTTCTCTTAAGTAGTTTGGACACAACAGGAACAATAGAATAAAATGAATTTATTTGATTCTATAAATTCTTATCAGCACCACTGATTTAAATCCAATGACTGAGCAGTAACTTACATGCAACGAAATGCCGAATGTCCTGACCTCTGTTCTAAATGGTTTTACATGTAAAATTGATCATTTCCAAATTAGAACGAATCAGCAGTTGAGTGTTTTCTGGTTCCCATTTCTTGATAATTATTATTATTATTTGTCCTTGGATTCCTAATGGAACATAGGGCTTCAGTAGCACGTCTCCAGTGAACTCTGTTCTCTGAAATCTTTTGAACCTGGCTCCACGACAGCCCACAAGCTCTCATTTCCTTCTCGCACGATCTCCTCCATGTCACCCTCATCTGGGACGCCCAACTCGTCGCTTCCCATCGGGATTCCACTTGAGGGACTGGCCTGACGTGTGATATCCCCAGTCGGCCTTCTCAGTGTATGCCCAATCCATCTCCACTTCCTTCTGCATATTTGTTGAGTGATAGGTTCTTGGTTGGTTCGTTGGCAGGCCAGAGTTCCTTGTTACTTATTCTTTCTGGCAATCCATCTAATCTTCAGTATCAGTATCGAGTGAGCGTAGACGGTAGCTGTTGATGAATGTCTGTAGTTTATTGGAAATGCCTTTCGTAACGCGCCAAGTCTCTGAACCATACAGAAGCACTGATTTGACGTTGGTGTAGAAAATTTGGATCTTGTTCCACATGCTGAGTGGGGAAGATCTCCACATTGGTTTCAGGCTAATGAACGCCTGTCTTGCTTTTCCGATTCTGACTTTGACATCCTCGTCTGTGCCTGTGCCGCTACCTGTAGTTGAAACAGTGCTGCCTGCCTAGATAGGTGAAGGAGGTTACTTCCTTTAAGTTTCTCCCGTTGATGGTGATTGAAGTTTGTTGTTGATGGAGTTGTTGGTGCGGTATCTGCATCACTTCTGTCTTCTCTATATTCACTTGAAGTCCCGTTTTCGCTGCCCTACCTCTTCTGTCAACCTGTTAGTTTTCGCCTGTAGATCTTCAAGTTTGTGTGACATCAGACACAAGTCATCGACGAAATCCAGATCTAGGTTCTTTTCAACAGTCTAGTGTATCCCCCTGTTTTCGCTCCCCACTGTTTGTTACATGATCCAGTCCAGTCGACCACAATCAGGAATATCATGGGTGATAGTAGGCGGCAACCTTGTTTCACTCCTGTCTTCACTTCAAAAGCATCACTGATCTGCTTCCCATTGTGAATTACTTGGCTGGCATGTGGCGTCGTCATATAGTTGTTGAATGAGGCTGATAAAGGTTTGTGGTATTCCGTAGTATTGAAGCAGTTTCCAAATTACTTCTCGGTCGACGCTGTCAAAGGCCTTCTCAAAGTGGATGAAGTTGAGGTAAGGTAGAGAGTTGACTGTCATTCTATACTCTGTTCTATGATGATGCGTAGTGTAGCGTTGCAATTTGGTCGGCACATGATTTGTACTTCCTGAAGCCTGCCTGTTCCGGTCGTAGTTTTGAATCCAGTGCATCTTTAAGCCTCTCCAGGATGATGCGGCTTAATATTTTGCTTGCATTGGGTGGACAGGAGAGTGATTCCGCGCCAGTTCTTGCAAACACTGAGGTCTCCCTTCTTCGGGAGTTTGACAAGGTAACCCTTCTTCCGATCAATGGGCAGGTACCTTCTCTTCCTTCCACACCTTCTGCAATAATGGTGTGGTGTGAGCATGTCCGCTGTTGTCTCTGTGTCTGTTTTCAGTGCTTCTGGTATGATCCCATCTGGTCGTGCTCCTTTCCCGCATTCGAGTAGCTTTATGGCGTTAAGGACTTCCACTTTTGTTGTAGTTGTTCAGCGGCTGTGCTGTAGGTGGTATTTCTGGACGTAGTGCAGGTGGTGGTGGTGGTGGTGGTGGATTCAAGAGCTTCTTGAAGTGGTCGGCCCATTGTTTCCTTTGTTTCTCTTCTTTCGTAATTAAATTTCCGTCATCATCTTTTATTGGTTTCGTCTGCGTTGATCTCTTCCCAGATAGCAACCTGGTTATTTGATACAATGTTGTCAGGTCTCTGTGTCTCCCACCTGCAGCCTGTTCTGCTTCACTTGCCAGTGTTTCGTAGAAGTGTCTTTTGTCTTTGCGTGCACTCTTCGTCACTTCTTTGTCCCGTGTATTGTTTTATACATTGTACTCAGTTCCTCATATCGTTGAGCATCCTTGCACTGGTTTATCTTCTGCTTCACCGTCCTCCTCTCCCTGCTCGATCAGCTTCCATGTATCCATCGAGATCCATTCCTTGTCTTCTTTCTTCTTCCTTCCTAATACTGTTGTGCAGGTTTCTTCCCACATCTCTTTCAAAGACTTCTAGTGTTCTTCCACACAGGTTTCTTCAGGGATGTTCCTCGATATCTCCCATTATGTCTTGATGGCTGACCGACGTGAAGATTTCCTTTGTAGTTTCATCCTTCAGTTTCTGAGTGTTGTACTTGAACTGCGGTCTATCACCAGCTTCATTGAAGGCTTTTAACTTGATTTGGAAGTTAGGTTCCTTGCACTAGATAGTGAGTGGTGTGAACCTACATCTGCTCCTCTTCTTGACCTTGTGTCAAGTAGGCTGACTGCGTCTCCATCTCCACTTTCTTGAGATGAGATTGAGTCGATTTTATTTTTAGTGTGTCCATCTGGTAAAATCCATGCTGCTCGCTTTGTGGATATCCTTGTGCTTGAACACACTGCCTGACTCCAATCACCAAATCGTTGAATGCACAGAATTCTGCAAACAATTCTCCATTCTCGTTCATCACCTCACTGAGTGCTTCTCGACCCATGGTTAGTTCTCTTCCTGTGTTGTCTGCTCCCAGTTTGGCATTCATGTCGCCCATTAGAATTTTGATGTCGCCAACTAGGGAGGGGTCTTGTCCAGTGTTGATTGAAGTTGTCTGTAGAATTCCTCCTTCTACTCTTAATCTGCATTATTTGTAGGTGCATAGTGTAGCATTGTATGATTGTGACCTTCCTTACATTTTGAGTTGAACCTTGCTGTCATGATCCGGATCCTGGAGGAGATTGGTTGCCAGTGCATGAGAGCCTTCGATGGTGTTGGAGACATCATGATAGCCACTCCAAAACTCAGTGTGCTGTGCTCGTGGTTGTCGTCTGGGTGACAATGGTGGAGTAGATTATTGACTGTCCAGTTGACAGTTTGGAGAGTCCACTCCCATTCCATGTGCTCTCGCAAATTCCAAGCACTTCAATGTGATACCTTCTCATCTCGTTTTCAATCTGGGCTGCCTTGCTTGGTTCAAACATGGTGCGGACATTCCATGTCCCCACGTTTACTTTCGCTTTCATCGGTTGAGAGAAGACACATTGGTCAATTGGCTTCCTGAAGGCTTTCACCAAGTGGCGTCATTTCGCCTCTCCGATTCCAGTGAGGAATAATTTTGTTTTCATTTTTTATATTTTGTTTGTGCTTTGAAGTTTGTTTAGCGGTTAGATTTGTTTAACGTGGTTGGGTTGCTAGCCCTATGTCCAACCTTCCCTCTTTATCCGGGCTTAGGAGGGGCTAGTAACTAGTGAACTAGTTAACCAGCGAGGTTCCATTACTTGATGGTTTAGGCCAATTTGTTATCAATTATCATTTTAGCTGAAAGAAAGTATTTCAAAAAATACTATAAACTAGTGTGTCGGCAAAGTAAAATTACGTACCGTAATCCAAAATTACTTATTATATATGTACGGGTAAGTGGTAACTTCCAGATTTGTACAGAAAGTATAGGTTGTCGATAACTGTTGCTTTGGCATGGCGGTAGGGTTCGCCTAGTATGATAACATGCTTCAGTTGGACCGACTAGAGTGATCGTTCTTTCAGGTCCTCCAGCGCCATGTTAATTAATTAGAGGTCGGGTTATAACCAGCTACTGTCAGTATTCATATTTCCCATTTTGATAGCTATTCGACGTCAAAATTGTAGTGCTGTACTAACCTGGATATTATAGTATTGATGTGTTTCTCTCGATCAATCGACCTTCACAGCTAATCCATATCCCCAGTCTAAACGAAGGTCAACCAGAAAAACATTTTTTCATTTTCCAAAGAAAGGATGTATCTGTGTTGCACCCAACACTTCTTAACAGGTTTTAACAACTGCCTGTACTCTTCAGTCAGTCATTGAAACATAAAAGGAATAAAAATATGAAAAAGCTAAGATAGCTCATTAATATGTTAGATTTACATACACTGCAAAATTTAAATTTGTCGAAAATTAACAGGAGTAGAATAAACCTTTATAGGAATTAGAATATAAGATTTTTAAGTTAACAGACAGATATATGAAGAAAGCAGATTGTGTGAAATATAGGAAGTCCAACTCATTTAGTCAGGCTGAAAAAATATGATGTAACAAAATAAGAATTAAAGTTAACATGTAGGTTTAACAAAAGTATTGTGTTAGCAAGTAAAATTAAAAGTTCTAAGTCAAGTTACCCAGTCAAACATAGATTGATTGCGGCTATTTTTGGGCACATAAGTCAGGTTTCAAGCGTTTGATGGCTGCAACCTCAGTGAAATGTAGGAGACTTGAGCTAGTCTGGTCGGTAATCATCTCCGTACATCCGCTTGATTCTGTGAGTCATTCAGATCTTGAGTAATTGCACTGTTTAAGTGTTTCCCTTCACTCGTAAGCTCTTTCGAAAATGCTCAGAAAATCAGAGTTAAACCCTTTTTCTGTTTTGCTTTCGCAGCTGCACATTAACTGATACACTTTATTGGGGTACTTTAGGTAAGGAACATGTTGACTTTTGACTCCATTTGTGAATGCTCTGTTTGGTATTTTGGAATTAGCTTGACTGCGATCAATCAACATAGGCTTGATCACAGGAGAAGTTCTTGCCAATACTGTATTTGTAGACAGTTCACGCAATATCATCATACCTTTATAGTTAAAGTAGATGAATACCAGCTTTTTGTCGACTACAATCTTCAGAATATCTCCTTCAGTTCTACCATGTTTGTTGATAAACTACTGCGGGTAACTGTTGTTTTGAAAGCATTTCTCGATTACCTGCAACTCTTTACACAGTTTAATCACTCGGAAATAGCGTTTTCACCCTATAAAACAAGGTTCTTAGTAGTTGTCCTTTATGACTCACTGGACAAATCCCGTTGAAATTCATTTATAAATCCAGTCTATTGTTTTCAATATCAAATTATAAACTTTCCAGGGTATCCGTTCAGCTTGAGACTTTTCTGAAGAATATATGAAGTTAGCGATATAAATTTTTCCACGTTCCCCTAATTCTGAAAGACAAGCCATATACTGTTAACACTTATTATGACATTCAATGCATATGAATTGCTACTGCCTTCGATGTTATTACTTGAAATTTCCTGTCGTTGATTTGATCGGTCTCTATTGGCATACAGGCTTTTGCATGGATGCCTTAATATTGTCTGTAGTCTCAGTTTGGTAGTAATGACAGATAGTGGTTAGCAGTGGAATTCAGGACGCGTACTTCATCCTATTTAGGACTCATCAGCTGGATGTACCTACCTCCCAGTGAGTGATTTTGTTCCCGCCAGGACTTGAACCCGGAACCAATTGTTATCAACACCAGAGCGTTATCCACTAAACCACTATTTTTGTTTACCTGTAAGTAATGAATTATTTCTGAAAGCTGTTTACTATTTGAATAGGAAAGCGTGAATTAAAATGCATCTACCTTATTCTACAAATACTCGACATTTTACAAATTAATTCGTAATTCTTTAGTGAAATCAAACACCCGTTGTTTTCTGTACTAAGTTATCTTTTCAAAATTATGCATGATCATGAACAACCGATTTTCGCAGTGGTCACTGATCAACCAATCGGTGAAAGCATTGTGAATGTTGAATTCAATTTCTGACCACCATGTACGTTCTCTCTTTGTCTCTCTAAATAGTGTCACATATTTAGCAAAGATTATTACCGTAAATTTATATTTTCGACAGTATTTCATTCTACAAAATCTGTGTTCGTTTGTCTATCAGTATTACAACTACATTCATCTTGATAATGGAATTGTTAATGTTCCGTCTATTACAGTGGTATACGTACTTAGCTGACTTGTTCAACGCCCTTTTTGAATGTACAAGTTTAACCGCATATTTACTTCATAGTTCTTTTTTATATTATATACATTTATGCCACTTCCGTTTGTCTAGCACTTGTGTAGGCTAAGTGAAAGGCGTAGAATATGAATAATAATTAGTTTATTTTAGTGCCATTCGCCGGCGCAACTATTCTATTGTTTAAATTTATGTCTTGTGAGTCATACAGTGAGTGAAGTACCTCTCGACTAACCAATTAAACTACAATTATTTTCTTGTCCAATCATTCTTCTCAGTATATATAAAGAGGTCATGTTGTGGTCAATACACTTACGTATGCTGTTTGTTTTTTCCCCATCAAAGTAACTGTATGCTCAAAATGTCTTGTGACCACTTTTGAAATACTTCTTTTTCAGCATAATATTCCACTGAAGAAGCTGTGGTTTGCACAGTGGACGTTCAGAAATATCTTGTTTTGACATTCTAAACAAGATGGGATTATACTTGAGTGTATTCTTCTAAAGATTTAATATTTGTTGAAGCACAGCTGAAAGTGATAAAGTACTTGGTCTAAAATGTAAGTATAATAACCAGGAGCAACCCTCAGACCTGATTAACAGTTTTTTGTAGTCGGCACTGAATAAAGCCTTAATTTGAATCCTGCCTTAGCCTAAGTTTCGTTAACCTGTCAATCGTATGCATGAAAACAACTGCGACTGTATCACATAAATAGTAGGGAAATGCGCATACACTCCTAAATACTCTTCATGATATGAAAAGCGCTTCTTTCCACCTAGTCTCTGTCAATCACAACTTGAAGTTATCCTTAATTTTGAATCCACTCTCTTCGCTTCATGATACCTCCTCATTTTATGTTCGAAATAATCATAATTAAATTGAGACCGTGTTATTCTGCCACAACCTTTGTTCTTTCCCTTTTCGAATGTCTATTGTAGTGATAAAATAACTTTCTTTTCACATACAGTTTAATTACTTTTGTGCCTACTACTCAGCAAGACAGTTTGTTGTGTGAATACCAATATATCAACAAGAATGACATAATTATTCTTATTGTTTGTCCCTTGGGTTCCTAGTGGAACATAGGGCTTCAATAACACGTCTCCATTGCACTCTGTTCTCTGCAGTCTTTTCAACCTATCTCCACCACTGCCCACAAGCTTTCATTTCTGCTCCACGCGATCTCCATATCACCTACGCACGCCCAACTCCGCGTTTCCCATTTCGATTCCACTCGAGGGACTGGCCTAGCGCGTGATGTCTACAGTCGGCCTTCTCAGTGTATCCCCAATCCATCTCCACTTCCTTCTGTATATTTGTTGGGCGATGGGTTCTTGTTTCGTTGATTCGTTCCAGAGTTCCCTGTTGCTTATTCTTATTATTCTGGCCATCTGATCGTCGGCATCGAGGGTGCGGAGGAGCTGTTGATGAATGTCTGTAGTTTGTTGGAAATGCTTTTCGTAATGCCTCAAGTCTCTGAACGACCATCACACAGAAGCACTGGCTTACTTGACTGAATTAGTGTTGAAAATTCGGATCTTGTTCACGCTTTATGCTGGGCTCAGTAGATCTCTACAGAGTAATGAAGGCCTATCTTGCTTTTCCGATCCTGGCTGCTTTGACGTCCTCATCTGTATCTGTGCCGCTTGTAGTTGAAACGATGCTACCTTGCCAAGGTAGGTGAAGCAGGTTACTTCCTTTAAGTTTCTACAGTTGATGGTATTTGTTGTTGTTGTTGTTGGTTGGGTATCTTCATTACCTCTGTCAAAAGTGATATTACCGCATCTTTAAAAAAACAAGTTGAATGTTCAATTCACTACCAGTCCATTACTGTATAAACAGAATTACTTAAGAGCTGATCTCTTGCTGGTGCATTTCCTTATGTTCTAACTATAAAGTAAGAAGTAGGATCAGTATCAATAGTCCATTTGATTTGTGCATGAACTATTTAGATGGTGTCGTCTCAAAATATGATACGAAGTGAATCAATATACTTCAAACAGATCATCTAGCTTCAAAACAGCTTTCATCAATGTACAACTTATACGATAAAGTAAATATTTTCAAAGAAGAATTTATCTTTAGCGGACTTAAATGAAATAACTGGTTTTGTTCCACTAGATATGAAGTAAGATTTCATCCTCTTGCTGGACCAATTTCTAACAAAATTATTGGACACTTGTATAACAGGCCCATATGCGGACAGCAAATGATAAATTCAGTTCTTTATTTTCAACAATGGAAAAAGTCAAACTTCAGTGATAACTTTCAAATTTAAGAATAAAAAATGTATGTCAAGAACCGAATGGTATCAACAACTCGATTACTCATTAATTACCTCATATCATCAAAAATGCCTCCAAAATTATCAAAAAACGAGTAATTTGCTTTCGGTTTGCTGGAATTCTCCAAACAAAAAGTCAGAGTACCATCTTTGTTTCCAAGATGATTCGGTAGTTAACCTAAAACCTGAAATTTTGCATCATTTCATTTTTTCATTTTAGTCTTAACAGTGACAAAAGCTCTTTGGTTTTCTGACTCATATTTACCTTCATCGTATGACTCAGGATGATTTAAAATCACTCTAGAAACTGCTGAAATAACCAACCAGGTTTTTAATTTTATGAAAAGCAACTACATTCCTGGGCGCAATGAAGATACCATATTGGTTGTCCCAACCTCGCTTGGTTAACTATACACTGGCTACTAGCGGTCCTAAGCATGAATAAAGAAGGAAGGTTGGGCATAGGGCTAGCAACCCTACCCCGTAAAACCAATCCAATCGCTGAAAAACTTCAAAGCACAAAGAAAATATGAAAAAATAAAAACAAACTTACTCCTCACTGGAATCGGAGAGATGAAATGAGGCCGGTTGGTGAAAGCCTTCGGGAAGCCAATTGGCCGATATATCTTCACTTCTCTGAATGAAAGCAAAAGTAAGCAAAGGGATATAGAATGTCCGCATCATGCATGAACCTAGCAAGGCTGCCCAGATTGCAAAAGAGATGAGAAGGAATGGCGAAGAAGTGCTAGGAATCTGTAGATGGAATGGAAGTGGACTCTCCCAACTGTCAACTGGAGACGAGTCAATAATAAACTTCTGTGATATTGTCACCCAGACGACAACCACAAGCATAGCACACTGAGTTTTGGAGTGACTATCATGATGTCGCCAAGACCATCGAAGGCTCTGTCTCCCATGCAGTGAGAACCAATCTTCTCCTGAAGGAACATGACATCAAGATTGAAATCAAAAGGAAGAAAAGTTACAATCATACAATACTACGCTATGCACCTACAAATAATTCATATGAAGAGAAGTAGGAGGGATTCCACAGACAACTGCAATCAGTAATGAACAAGACCTCACCCCAGTTGGCGACATCGAAAACTGACGCAGAATCATGCTCCTGTCCACCCGAAGCAAAATATTATGCCGCATCATCCTGGAGAGATTAAAAGGTGCTCCGGATTCAAAATCACAACCAGAACAGGCTGGCTGTCTTCAGGAAGAACAAATCATGTGCGGATCAAATTGCAACGCTACGCATCATCATTGAACAGAAGATAGAATGGCAGTCAACTGGATCTCCACCTCAACTTCATCTATTTTGAATAGACTTTCGACAGCGTCGACTGAGAAGTAATTTGGAAACTGCTTGAACGCTACGGAGTGCCACAAACCTTTATCAATCTCAATCAATCGCTGTATGATATATGATGCTACATGCCAAGTGATTCACAATGGAAAGCTCAGTGACGCCTTTGACGTGAAGACAAGATTAAGACAAGGTTTCCGCCTTCTGTCACCCATGATCTTGCTGTTTGTGGTCGACTGGATCATGCAGCAAACAGTGAGGAGCGAGAAGACGGGCATACCGTGGCTGGACCGATGAAAAGATCCCAGAAGGAGATTTGGATTTCGCCACCGATGATGATTTGCGTACAATGTCGCACAAAGTCGAAGATCTACAGGCGAAATATAACAAGCTGACAGAAGAGGCGGGGTAGCGAAAACGGGACTTCACGTAAATGTAGAGAAGACGGAGGTAATGAAGATACCCAACCAACAACAACAACAACAAATACCATCAACTGTAGAAACTTAAAGGAAGTAACCTGCTTCACCTACCTTGGCAAGGTAGCATCGTTTCAACTACAAGCGGCACAGATACAGATGAGGACGTCAAAGCAGCCAGGATCGGAAAAGCAAGATAGGCCTTCATTACTCTGTAGAGATCTACTGAGCCCAGCATAAAGCGTGAACAAGATCCGAATTTTCAACACTAATTCAGTCAAGTAAGCCAGTGCTTCTGTGTGATGGTCGTTCAGAGACTTGAGGCATTACGAAAAGCATTTCCAACAAACTACAGACATTCATCAACAGCTCCTCCGCACCCTCGATGCCGACGATCAGATGGCCAGAATAATAAGAATAAGCAACAGGGAACTCTGGGAACGAATCAACGAAACAAGAACCCATCGCCCAACAAATATACAGAAGGAAGTGGAGATGGATTGGGGATACACTGAGAAGGCCGACTGTAGACATCACGCGCTAGGCCAGTCCCTCGAGTGGAATCGAAATGGGAAACGCGGAGTTGGGCGTGCGTAGGTGATATGGAGATCGCGTGGAGCAGAAATGAAAGCTTGTGGGCAGTGGTGGAGATAGGTTGAAAAGACTGCAGAGAACAGAGTGCAATGGAGACGTGTTATTGAAGCCCTATGTTCCACTAGGAACCCAAGGGATAAATAATAACAATAATAAATGTTTATGCCAGTGGTTGCTGAAATAGCGTTTAGATTCACACCTTTTCATGTTCATAATTGTCTCCTTGCCTAATCATGTACCCCATTATTACCCTGGATTCCACTGCTAGCCTCCACTCATCACTGACATCACGATTATTAGTCTGTTTCATACAGTGACCATGCTAACTTCTTGCACAGTTTCGCAAACGTATAGTTCAAACTTCCCTAGTAGCTTAGAATAGATTTTAGATTTTAACTTCAGGAGTACGTCAGTCTTTATCCATTTGATTATTCCAGTAAGTATAGCCTGTAAGCAGCTGAAGAAGATGAAATAAATTCGCGTGTGTGTTACAGATTTTGTTCTTACTACTACGTCCAAGTGACGCAATCACTTTTTCGCCAAACATATAGATTTCTTTTTCACTTGCTAATTATTATTTGATAGTGGAACTTGTAATTCCTTTTAGTTGAAATAAAAAGTCCCAGTATCCTACTATACCCGTTGCACACAGAGTGGTTAGCGTAACTCATTAGATTAGTAGATAACACTCTGGCGTTTGAAGCGAAACATAGCGGGCTCGCGTCTCGTCGGGAATACTGCCATTCAGTGGGAAGCAGTTGCATCTAACTGAAGAAACCAAAGTTGGAAGAAACGCGCGTCTTGGATTCCCCTACTAGTCACTATCCAGTCTTAGTTACTATTTGATGTTTCGCCCTTAAAAACGTGAAACAAATTCTCAACTACATTAATATGTTACAATATTTTTCTAGCCCAAATGATTGAATTTAATATTTATATTTCATTGTTAGTTGTGGTCTTGTTGATCAGCATGTATTAACTTATGAGTTATGAATTATTGTGACTACTGGGTTGTCAGACAAAGAATCGCTAATACTAGTTTTGTAAGTACTCTTGTTCAGTGGATGAATCATTGGCGTAAAAACTTCGATCGAGTTTGGGACATAATTGTTATTCAGACGTAAAACGAATCTTATCCATTTAGGAGACACAAAATTTATGAACGACTGTTACTACTATATATAGTATTTTGATCATAAACACATTTCGGAATTGAATTTGGAGGTTTATGGGAATTTATTGGTTTCAAATTAGTATTTATCATGAACTGACATCAGTTGGAGGAACATTGGAAACCTTGCGGCTTTGGGTAGCTGTTTCCTTAACAGTGCGCACCCGCCACCCTGCCAGGGATCGAACCCGCTGTCTTTAGGTTCCTTGGCCAGCACGTTAACATTGAGCCACTGCGTCGCAATCCAGTGGTCCATATTTCCTACTTCTGTCAGTTCATGACATAGTGCGACCACCACCCAATGTCATCCCCACGGCCACTAGGTTTGCTCCACTGGTCACGACTTCTCATTGGAACTTCAGGAATCATCTCTCAAAGCTAGTCACCAATGAACACTAGTTCAACTGAATTCGGGGGTTTGTTGGGATTTAGAGATGATGATGAATACCATATTTTTAAAAAAATTTCTCAATATTTCGGAATGCTTACTGCTTGAAAAATGTACTTTATATTTCCATCTAGTAGCATGTGATCAATACTAATTAATTAAAACCTCTTAACTACATTATTACAATTTTGAAGTAGTATTCATCATGGACTGACATCAGTTGGGGAACCATTGAAATCCTGGGAGCACTGGACAGCTGTTTCGCCCTAGTATGGGACTCCTAAGCAGTACGCACCCACGACCCAAGTAGGGATCAAACTCAGGACCTTAACGCGTTCGCCGTGAAACCTCATTCATCTCAAAAATACATTATTATAAATTTAATAATCTAAGACAGACAAGTTTGAACTGACACGTGTGACCTTCAGGATCCTGACTCGGTAGTAATTAAGTCACTTTTTAACCTAAATAATTATATTCAGAAGGAAATTTGTAATCAGATGCAAACTCTCACTACCTCTGACTCTTTCTTTTTCCTATTTCATCTTACTATATTCTCAGTCTCATCTCCTATAAAATTATTTATATATTCAACGTTTAGTTTTTTTATTTTTGTGAGTTTCAATGCAGGATATTGTACATTATAGGAACTGTCACCTTGTGGTCACCAAATGTTTAATAATTTTAATTTTAATTGTAAGTTAGATACTAGTCGAAATTTAGAATGAATTCCCTAATGTTCTTACTGGATATTTGTTTAATCACGCCTCGGTAACCTTTTCCATTACTTGAAAAATAGTTGCAAATATAGTACAGCAAATTTTTTTATTTCATGAAAATATGAGCGACTAACTACTCCAAAAGCTAGTGAAATAAGTAATCAGATTAACACAACCTTCATGACTGCAGTCAAAAAAATGTCATTCATATAGAATAAGACTACCTTTACTAGTTAATTCAAACAAAAAGGGTTAGTCAGTCATAATGAAGCGAACTCAATTTGTTTCAGGCAAACAAAAGCAATAAACCAGTCACAAAGTTGCACAACTTCCTGAGAAAACTAGAGGCAGAAAATCAGTCATCCAATGAGGTTCAGTAAACGTTGAAGCACCCACTAAGTGGCCAATCAAATTACAGGCAGGTAAAGTAACGCATCACAGATATCTATGCAAAACCAATTACTTCGCTTCCTCATGGAGCTCTGGTACATTGATGATGATGTCTAGTATGACACTGAAACGTTCATCAAGTGAAACCGTATCTTCACGAAACCTGGGTCCAGGGCTTCATGTTGATTGCTTACAATTCTCTAATATCAGTCAAAGTACACCGCGGTTGTGAGTCACTTACAGCATGGTGACTACATTGCAGAGTGATGGATTGAACTCGATCAGTACACAGGACTAGATAACATGATATTGGTCATTCTCCAGTTACCAATCAACTTAACAAGGCGTATTGTTAGTCGTTAAGAAATATTTCATTGGTTTCGAAACTAAAGATGTTATCACCTACTGTTTTTTTTAATGACTTACCAGTATATGATTGGATTACACTTAGGAAGTAGTTTACATATGATAATGCATCACTAACTGCAGTGAGTCAACTCACCTGAGGAACTCAATACATGGGTTATGCTATGCAAATGGCGCTAACAACCACTACAAATCCATACTAACTTTAATAATGAGTGGAATGATTTTATACTCTCAGGAGAATTCAAAAGCATTGCCTTATTCACTATTGCAAATTAGTGTTATCTTGGCATTAAGGAAGTCAAAGTTTGATGTATTCATACAAATACGATCAACCGGTGAACTCAAAGGGTTATTGAAGTCTAAAATTAACTCTACTAATTCGTCATTTCAGATAGATTTACCTTTTACAGAATATCAGTTTACGTAAAACCAAATAACATCTGTGCAATATATGAGCGAAACTTAAATATTAAGTGAAATTATAATTCTGTATTACGTTAGTTCATTCGAGGCAGCACACAGAGAAATAACATCATTTACTGGACCACCTTCTGAGCAAAACTGATGTCGCATAATCATATCGAGGTATTCACACAACCTTCGATATCTAGTTTGCATAGTTCAGTTATTTATCACTCATCGGTTTCAATGGTAATTGAATTCTTCATGTATCCGGAATGAGTATTGTGTCATTTTGATTGCATTTATTAGGTGTAAGTTGACTCGATAACAAACTTTTTGTAATTTGTTTCTTACCACCATCTAACTACACTGGCCTTAAAACTGTTGCTGACCCAGTCATTGTGGTTTCGAATCACTGTATGCCTTAAAATAGTTGAAATTTTTATAAATTACTCATTTTACTTGGGTATACGTTACTAAAATCAGTTAAGTTTCTTAGGTCTTAGAACCTGATTGACCCTAATCGGTTTACTTGACCCATAATAATTACGTGACATTTGGTAGATTAGCTATCGAAACAAACCTATTCAATATGAAACAAGAGTTGTGACGAGGTCAACAGTATCGTTTGTCGCAGCGGACATTTACGGACACCTGGGAACGTATGGCTGAATGTACGATATATCTGTCTCCATACGAACAAGTGAAACAGAAACAATAAGTAATTTATAATAAGAAAAATCTCAACTACTGTGGTGCATGTAGTGATTCACAATAACAATGACTGGGTCAGCAATAGTTCTTAAGGCCAGCGTGGTTAGGTGTTTGTTCATCGAGTCAACGAACACCTGATAAATACAATCAGAGCGACACAATACTCATTCCGCACACATGAAGAATTCGATTACCATTGAAACCGGTGAATGATAAATGATAGAACTATGCAAACCAAATATCGGAAGTTGTGTGAATGAATGACTTTAAAGGCTACCCTAGCAACAACTGGAATGACCGATCAGACTTCAATATTTTGCCTGGAAACGTACTTTTCCACAAAATAAAGGAATGTAATTGGCTGTCTCATGGGTTGCTAGGGTAGCCTTTAAAGTCACCCTGTGTGAATACCTTGATGTGATAAAGGGACATGAATTGTGCTCAGGTAATCCAGCAAATGTTACTATTCCACTTGGCGCTATCGTGAATAAGCTAATCTAGTATCTGTGTACATATACAGATTACTCAGATATGGATAATTCATAGGCCAAACAAGTTGGACTCGACGACAGTCACTCAGTGATCTTAGTGAATGGACGTCTCACTCTGTCATCAGCTGATCAAAGTAGGGAATGTTGACCATTCGATTTCAACCCAGTGACCCAATGGCAACTTGCTAGCCATGGAACCTGAAGGCACTTAGTTCGATCTCTAACGAGGCCATGATTGCGCACTGCTGAGGAGCCCCACACTACGACGAAACAGCTGCCCAGTGCTCCCAGGCTTCCAATATTCCTCCAGCTGGTGTCAGTCCATCATGAATAGTGAGTGAATTAATGGTATCCTTCGATGTCACAGCACTATACACACCCATCGAACCTCAGTTGACCAAGGAGACTATGTCTCTCCTGCTCATTGAAGACACAAGCCTTTCAGAACTCACAAAAGTTAAGTTTTCAAGCCTGATGGAACCCATCAACCTTTTTCCGACAACATACTTCCAATTCAATGGCAAGATATACATACAGATGACAGGAACTCCAAAGGGATCACCGATATCTGGACTCATTGCAGAAGCAGTGATGCAGAGACTAGAAGCCATCATTCTACCTGTGATTAAACCAAAAACTCGGATTCACTATGTAGACGATACTTTTGTCATCATTAAAATAGATGATGTAGAAAGTATTCACAGTTTGATCAACAACGTTTTCAGTGACATCAAATTCACAACCAGCTACCATTCCTGGATGTTTTAGTCAGTAGGACAAATGCCGGAAACCCAAGTGTACAGGAAGAAACGTACACTGATCAAATCCTAAACTACAGTAACAACAACGCACAAAGTTAGTTGTATGGAGACTCTATTCAAACGACCGAGAACACCCTACAGTACAACAACGTCACGTATAAAATTAGCTGATATATATCCTAAAGAAGAACGGCTACCCAAAATAATTTTATCAGAGGCTGCCTATCCTGTACATCATCAACTACATAGTCATCGACAAAAATCAATAAACGCATCATCCTACCACGGATAAAGAATTTGTCAGAAATCACGACAGGATTACTGAGACCACTTGGAATTGGGGTCGCTTATAAACCAACAAATTCCTTCAAACACTGTTATGCAGACCAAAGGATACAACAGCCAAGGAAGACAAACTAAATACCGTTTGCAAAATTAACTTCAATAATTGCGATCGATACTACATTGAACAAAATGGCCGCCCTCTTTGCCCTCGTTTACATGAACACCAATTGGCTACTAAATGTCACGACATTTCATCACTAATTTCAATGAACATGGATAGAAACTGTGGACATGAATTCAATTTTGACAATGTAGAAATTTTGGACGGAAAGAGGAAACACAAAAAATATCAGAGAATTCTTAGAAGCTTGGCATTCAGGTCAGCCAGTCAGTCAGTAATCAATAGATGTATAGACATAGACCCAATTTATTAAACAATGAGAAAAATGAAGAACGACAAAAAGGTCAGAGGTCGAGCAGAGAAACAGCTAGCAGGAAAATATATACAGTCAATGACACAACAATCAAAAGAAACAACTAATCGAAAGCCAGTCGGTCAGGGCAGGCTACTAAATCACTCATCGAGAGATAGTGACAACTTACTTCATAGTGAAGTTAGTGCTGATGATGTTGTCTAGAAAGACGATGAAAGCTTCATAATTAAACAACCCAGCTCAAAGGACACAATACAATTAAGGCCATCCACCTGAGCCACAAATATTCTCCACCATTTCGAATACCAACCTGAAATTAGAGGAAATCTGTTGAAAACGTCTTTTTTTAATTTCCGTATATGCACTTATCATGATGAACAGTTATCAAAAAAGTGATCTTTTCCTCAATTCATGTTTCATGATCAAACAGTCTGTTGGATAGTGAGAAGTAAAGTCCATACCTTGATAATGCGTAAATGCAACTAGAACTTTTAAAAGAATTGCCTTTTATGTATGATTACGTGCATCGGCTTGAATGTTCAGTATGAGTCGGTGATAAATTACGTATGACCTGGTATAAATGTTTATCGTTTCAAGTTATTGCACTGAAAATAATCATATAGAAGATAAATGAACAAGGAATGTTAGTAAAGAGGTCACCAGTGATGAAGTTAGAAGAGGCGAAAGAATTGGCTTTAAAAATGGAAACAAAAGGTGCAGTGCAGTAAGAATATGGACGTCTTTATGAAATGAGGCATGGATGCACCTAAGCCATTGATTTTGAGCCAGATTATTTATAAGCACGAAACACTGATGTTAAGCCTTTCGAACCTCAATAAAAAGTCTTAAGTTCAATGCGCCATTCAGACTGAAAGACAGTCTCTATGATTAGTTTCATACCTTAGAATGGTCCCCAACAAATTTCTTCTATTGCACTCAAACTCCAACATGTATCGGGTGTTTAGGCAAACAGTGGTTGGGTACAGGTATAACATGAACCAAGCTCTCAGTAGATACGGATTCACAACCTTCTTGACTTAGGTTTTTCGCCTAATGTTATACTTTTAAGCCTACGATTGATCTCATGGTGATTCCGCCACCTGCTGTCTCAGATATTCTGACTAGTAGCTCCTAACTTTGACCTACAAATGCTTCTAATGATGTCCCACTGGCATCAAGAATAGCTCGGGAGATCAACAAGGAGAAAACGTTACAGTCAATTTAATCAAACTGGACCAAACAGTTGAATAATAAGCATACCTGATAACTACATTAAAGGCAAGGGTTACTTATGATGTAAGTATTCATTATTATGGAAAAATGTTTCACCTAATCAAATTCAGCTCTCTACATCTTTGTAAATAAATAATTTATTCTACTGAGTAAAAGAATTTAAGCTTTGCAATCCAAACAAAATCTGGTCACTTAAAAAAAAACGCCATTTGCTTGAGAATAAACAGTAGTGACAGTACCCATTACTGTCCAACTTTGTGTGTTTTCTTAAGTGTCTTGAATGATAAGTTAGGTTTTTGAGCGAAACTGAAATTTGGAATTCTATACTGTCTCTGCAAGTTTTTCCTGCCTTAACTTTTCACAATAAATAATTTTTTTTAATCTGTAACTTTCATCTGTCTAATTAGATGACTGTATGCTTCCAAAATAACAAAAGTGATTCTTCACCTATTTAGCGGTGCCTAATTGACTATATCGGATATCAGTTTTATTTCATTCTGTCATTTGACTCAATGGCGTTGTTTCCAGTATCCACCTGTTTTGCATGTAACTTAACACTGACTTTACTTTCAATTATCGTTCACTCTGTACGCACAAATACATACTAAGCTAAACAGTCCAACTTATCATTAATATCTAAACGCTGGGAACAATGTTCAGTACTACCCTTACACACACTAGTCTATCCTTTGTTCGATTAACAAGGCAAACAGAATATGTATTCACCTGTATATCCCTAACATATTTACAAAGAAACTGGATATGTAAAATGTTTCTGTGTACTATTTGCCATTGAACATTGATAGTCGATTTGTTAAAATATTTAAAATTTGAGGATGACTCATGTGATGATATGTATAATGTTGTGACCAGTTAAAACACAAAATTATTAATTTATGTATAATATGTCTGCAGACAAAAGTATCCATGTTAAACAAAGGAGTACTGGTCTCTTCTTTTTTTTACTTTTTGCTCGCACTATCTAACATTTTATTCTTGTGTATAACTTTTTTGAAAGTCGGCTTTAATACAATTCTTCAATTTTTGTTTGAATTATTCATTTTATAAGGTTGTGTATGTGTGAAATGTAGGCGCAGACGGAAATTTACACGCTTATTTTTATATTCATTTTCATACGGTACATTTTCTATTTCTTTCATCTGTTTGCTGTATGCATACGCACAAAAGAAAGGATCGGAAATTTAAAAAAGTGCGATAGATGACTGAAATCTGAAATAAGTAGACTATCCTGATGCTTTCTAACCTATCAAGTATACTTTGTAATGATCGATTAAGTGGTTATCCACCTTTTGATGTCCTCATTTGTGTGTATAGTTCTTACATTTGTTTTTATCATTGCTGCCGATATTATTACTCGATATTATCTATCCAGAGAGTTGACTGTAAATCAATTAACCAATCACATTTATTCTTTCTATTTCAATGTAATCACTTCAGATGATCAGACTATCGATTGATGTAAATAAATCCTTTTTTAAACTAAGAATTTTTATTTGCGATGAACTAATTGCAGTTTTATATATTTTTAATAATTACTGAGTACTGCAATACTCGAAAGTAAAAACGTGAATTCCAGTCTTGCTGAGTGAATGAAATTGGCAAGGAGCCTGGACAATGTCAGTACTCTTACATGGGGCCACGAATTACCGCTGAACAAAATGATTCAGTTGCTGGAGAAAAGCTTATTTTATTTTACTGATCACAAGTTATGTACAATTGTTCGTCATGCACCAGGTGAATGTTCGTTCACTGCATATACATGAAACCAGTTGTTCTATTTTTGACCGTTGAAATGTGACTCCATTGCCAGTTTGAAGTCTTGGTTGTATTGTGTTCTCTGAGCTGGGTTGTTTAGTCATGGAGCTTTCACCGTCTTTCTAGACGACGTCATCAGCACTAACTTCAGTATGAAGTGAGCTGTCAGGGCAAGCTACTAAATCACTCATGGATATTCAAGGAAGACATTTTACATAGCTACCTTGAGAATCACATTAACCAGTAGACAGTTAATCCCTCAATGCGTTAAGAATAAAATTCCATCTAACATCAATCAGGTGCACTATGATGCTCAGTCTCCCAGCTTGATGATCACATCACTAAAAAACGATTCGTAGATCTTGATCTGTACTCATGACCAGACAACATAGAACTGGTTAACCTTCCTCCCATTCACGGACCAAATAGCTCAGTTTTAAAATATCTATCTGTAGCACTGGGTGACGCGAATTCGTATCTTGGGAGCGACATAAGTTTTATGGAGGTTGCAGGCACGCCTTTTTGAAGAGTCCCAACGAACAAGAAATCTAGGTCAATGGCTTCCCGCCGAATGCTTTCAACCATCTAATATGAATGCCACCTTTGACCACATAAGTATGCGTCTATATAGTCACTTCTTCCTGTGGAGCAAAAGGCACCAGATCCGTAAAAGTATTCTGGAGCATTTTTCAACTTGGCTATCAAGAGGAGACAGAAAGAATACGTCATCTATACGCAACCAAAACATCGGTAATTCACAACTGTAAAGCTGATCTGTTTGTTCAAAAACGTTACGTGCACCCATTAACCCTACCAAGACCAGAGTAGTAATTCTCTTCCGTCTTTGGAAACAACTCTTAAGCATATAAGTGATCACGTGATTCTACTGATGAATAATGAACTGTAATTTGTTTCCAATAATTATAAATACCACTGTACAGCTTTAGTAAATGAAATCGTCAAAAACAAAATTTCACTCGCTGTTACGTATTACTTCTATGGTTTGATATGGAGATTTTCCTTTCGTTAAATATAATTTCATCTAACCTACAAGTATCTTTAAGAACTTATTAACTAGTTATTTCATTTCTGCAAATAATATTAGATCTAATCAACTAGAGGTCAGGGAAAACAACCTTCCCTAAACAAAATACTTTTTTAGTCAAAAATTGGAAATTCAACGTTAACAAAAATTTTAAACTTTTCTTCTTAGTTATAACTTAGAATACAATTTTAAAGTTCGTCTAAATTTTATTTGGTACACAGTTAATAGTAGGTAATATTATATCATATTAAAGCATGAATTCAAATATACTGATTCCTTATTTCAGTAGATCGATATAGTCTTCCCTCAAATCTTATTTTTCATAAAAAGTAATTATTGATCAGAAAATCCTTTGTTTTTATGACTGTTCATGAAATATTTTATCCCACGAAAAAAACCAAAGATATGATCAACTTAACTATTATTTTGTCCGCTAATTTAATGTCTAATAATTCTATCTGCAGACTTGTGGAGATTTATTAATTGATTTTGGGTTGAAATTCATCATGAACTGACATCAGTTGGAGGAACATTGGAGACCTGGCACCACTGGACAGTTGTTTCGTTCTACTATGGGATTCCAGTGGAGCGCAACTATAATCCCCCTCAAGGATCGAACCCAGGACCTTGAAGTTACGTGCCCAGCACGTTACCATTGAGCTACTGGGTCAGAATCCAGTGGTCCATCTTTCCTACTTCTGTCAGTTCACGATATAGCGCGACCTAAATCCAATGTCATCGTTGAGTAACTGTCCTCATGTTCGACTTGGTTGACTCTACTGGTAATGACTTCTCATTGAAACTTCAGGAATCAACTATCGAAGGTAGTTACCAGTGAGTGCTAGATAAATTCTATCTGGAAATTTATCAACTGATTTTAGGTTAGAATTCATCATGGGCTGACTGTCTGATAAACTGATCCAAACATGAATCGATTTTCTTCCTAGATGATAATAAATTCAGTATGCTGATGTTCCAAATAAAGTTGGAAGTCTTTCTATTAGTAATCCAGAGTAGCTAGTTAAGTACTTAGGAAACTTGAACTTAAGTCATTCAGCAAAGCTAAAACATTCAAGTTGTGATTAACTATGTTTGGACTTGGATAGTATGGATGAATTCATAGGTGTATGGTGATGAGTGTTAACTTCTGGAGAACAAGTTCAAATATATCGAGGATGAATGCTGGCTAACAGTGTGATCCAATAGGCATGTTTCGTCCTATTCATGACTCATCAACTGGATGTACCTACATCATATGAAGTAATGGTGTACGCACAGACTTAAACTTAGAACCTATTGCTTTAAACCCCAGAGCATTATCCACTAAACTCCTGAGTCACGAGAGCTACTTCTTGTGAATCAGGCACATTTTGTTATTCAAACTTATTTTTTCGTTGTTGTTGATTGGTTTGGACCGATTTGATCAGCCTGTGTTAGCATATTAGCTTCTATGGGTAACCCCCTATATAGTTGGCGATTTCATTTTGATGAAATAATGTCTACAAAAGTGAATATGACTTCATCAACTTATATCACTTGGGTAGTATATGACCATTGAGTAATCGTTGACCAACTAACTAGGGCTGTATAGAATTGTTCTACAACCAATCCCATTGTACGTTGATCAAGCAAATTTACTCATCGTTGACGGTTTCTGAAAGTTTTTGTTTACTGTTTTATATAATTTCATACAGAATTCCTGTTGAAACAACAAGTTAGTAATACTGATATCTTGCAAAGTTTTTGAGTGGAGTAGAAGCTGTTCTTGGTAAAGTAACATCATCTTGCTGATATAAACTCGTTTGCTTACACACGCTCCACAGTGACCACTACACATCTACACTAGGTCTGTCTGGTAAAAACTGAGGGTTTTAATTTGCAAAATAGTTATGTAAAAATAACAGTCGACGTGAGACAACATCATACATGGAGGTCAAGGGGTCATAAAAATTAACTGGTCTACACATTCATCAGTTATAGCTTACAAATGAAATTAGTTGTAGTTCTGTAATACCACTTTTGCACTCATTACATAAACTCTTGAATGAAAAAATAAATAGCCCTAAAACAAAACTAAGTCTTTCTTTAGTGCATCCTTCATTCTTTGCTTCCCTTACCCGGGTGGTTATCCCAACACTATCGACTTCAATTTATCTCAGAAAGAAGTTTCATTTTATGTTTATCGTATTGATAACAAAGAGTGCCTTAGTTATTCTACATAGACCAGTATTTCAGGGGTTTTCTTTTCGCTTTCTTATTCAATCTCGAATGTTGTGACATCTTTATGTGATGCATAATTAAATACCTGCGTTAAATAAGAAGTACATTAACTTCTGCTATACTTTTGTGAAATAGTGTTCATAAAATGTTGATGATATTAGAAGGTCAAGTGTTTTTTAGCTTTCGCCTTCACATGCTTAAAAGCCACCAATACTAAAGTTTAAACACTGGATTTTCGATGCAGAAAATGAGTTGATCAATAAATTTTTTGAAGATGAATCTAACTCAACTATTAAAACCTGTATAACACATATCTTTCATGTGATTATTTTCATAGCCCAAATTTGAAACATGAGTCAATAAAATTAATGAACGTTGAACTTAGTTGTATGTAAAAATGTAGGCCAATCAGGATTCACATGATGATAAGAATGGATAGTAAGCGAAGTTGACATATCAGAATTATATTCAGTGACAGCGAAAAGGTTCTACTCTTATATTAGCCAAACGTATAAGAACTAAGAAATGACTCAAAATCTGTCTCATGGATTCATCACAGTTATATTGTACATTTTCATTCAACATGTGTTTACGCTAATCTTCCCCCTTATAGCTATTTTTATTATGTCCATCATACAGCGAAACAGTATTATTTCCTGGATGATGTTTCCAGCAGAAATTATTCTTCATGATCATACCAAGGTAATCACACAAGTTTCTTATCTAGTTTTAATATTTCTACTGCTTTGCATTATTTCAATTATTAGTAAAAGTTTTCACGTATGCGTAATTGGTGTTGCGTCATTCCTAATGCATATGT
The DNA here is from genome assembly GCA_944470555.2 of Heterobilharzia americana. Lineage (NCBI taxonomy): Eukaryota > Metazoa > Platyhelminthes > Trematoda > Strigeidida > Schistosomatidae > Heterobilharzia > Heterobilharzia americana. The sequence continues at coordinate 126,560,826 of OX104127.1, read as the reverse complement.
CAGGTGTCGATTTGATAAAGAAAGCTCGAGTTATCAACTTCGCTCTCCATCTACGCAAGTTGTTGCTAAAAAAACATCACGGACTGATATCATTTGGGCAACTATTGAAAACCCGGGAGCACTGAACAGCTATTTCGTCCTGGTATGGAACTCTTCAGCACTCACGACCTGGCTGGGGATCGAGCTCAGGACCCTTAGGTTTCATGGTGAATGCGTTAACCATTCAGTCACTGGGTCGGAGTCCAATGGTTCACAGTTCCCTACTTCTATCACAACCTCAAAATTAAAACTCGCATTCATCTCAAAAATGCATTACTGTATAATGCTCATTAGTGACACGCTTCCAGATGGATATCTTAAAGTTCTAATTATAAGCCATGACCTGTGGGGTCAACTAGTCAGAAGGGGAGTGGATGGCATCTGAAGATCTTGGGTGATAGCCGCGCTATATCGTGAATTGACAGAGGTTGGAAACTGTAAACCATTTGACTCTGACCCAGTGACTGAATGGTTAACGCATTCGCCATGAAACCTGAAGGTCCTTTCCCAATGGCTTCCCAACTGATGTCAGTATGTGATGAATACTACCTCGAAATTAAAATCCCTATTCATCACAAAAATGCAAAAAAACACCAGTTTATCCCATCCTGTTATGTGACTGCGTATGACAGCATACACGGCTATGGTTGAATTATTACTGAGAAAACTTTACTGACAATTAAATTAAAAAACCGTAGCACCTTAAAAACCAGGCTAAAAAATTGTATGATAACCTTGATATGATTATGAGTGGCAAACTGCTAGAAATGTCATGAGTTAACAATATTGTTTTATTGCGAGAAATATATTAACAAAGAAATGTAATGGAACTATGTTCTATGACAGCACCTAAATTCGATTTTTATTCTGATCTTCTTACTTTCAAGTTTGGTATTCATCACAGACTAACATCAGTTGGAGAACCATTGGAAACCTGGGATCACTGAGCGGTTGTTTTGTCCTAGTATGAGACTTCTCAGTAGTGTGCAACCATGACCCTGATAGGGATCCAACCAAGAACCTTCGAGTTTCGCGCCAAGCACATTGCCATCTAGCCGCTGACTATTTGTCTTGATGTCCGACTTGGTTTACCCCACTGATCACGACTTCTCATTAGAACTTGGGGAATTCTAATCTCTTTGCACGTCATTAGTGAGCACAAACAACCAAGCTGAATTAATCCCCCTTTTTCGTGTCTGTTTATTTGAAAAAATAAAGCTGTTTCGTTATCCTTCACCGTGTTTCTCTTGAATAATACGACAATTTGAACAGATTCAACGTTTTGCCAATTTTGATATCTTGATTCATTTTGTCACGTTTCGAATCCATTTTCTCTATTAAAATACAGTTTCATCTGTATTTCGTACTAGTTGATTTGCGCGTTTCGTCCTGTTTGGGACTCGTCATCTGGATGTGCCTGCACTCCAGTGTTGTTTCTACTAAGACTCGAACAATACGGTCCAACGAAACAACGGAGAATAACAAGTATGTCAATAAATAGTAATTACTCCATATTGTCTGTCATCCATAATCAAATCATTAATGAGTAATTTAAAGAAAACTATTTTTTAAAACAGCCTATGATTTCAATCATATAACTTTCTACATTCAACTGTAAGCACTTGCTAACCTTATAACGTCAACCACTAGAAATAAACACCTTCAAAAGTTGAATTCCATCGCAGAAATTGATCTGTACAACTGCTGTATAAAAGTAAGATAAACGTTTCTAATTAACGGATGATCATCTATGCATTATGAAAGTGAATTTAGTTATCATCCATAGTGGATAGAAGTCATTATGTGTTAAGTAATGCGGATAGTGAACATGTTGCCTCATTATATGAAACTAATAGATAAAATGTGTAAATTAACCATTACAATGATTTTCATTATCACTCAGCTATTAACATGCTAAGAAGGAGTCATTGTACTTTTAGGTGGATCATTTTGAACGGGAAATAATTTTTTGTATTTCACTTCACACTATTGCAATTCTACTCATATCACCTTCACAGTTGGTGTAAATCCTTTTTTTAAACATTACACTTTAATATCCAGCTTCCTTTCATGCCTATAGAATATTCAAAGAGCTAGTTTAACAAAGCTTCGTTGCACTTTTAAAAATGCTAGTCAACATTCGTACTAGACGTTCTCTCGTTGTTAATGCCTTCCAAATAAATGTGATGCCTTATCTCACCCACTCATCATCTTATTTGCTGAATTTTCTTTCCACACGATTATGTGACCACTTCTATATGCACTTGATCTTATCTCACTTATTCAACAACATTCTTAACCCTAGTTTACACAATTGCATTGCTAGTTTGACTGAATCTTATTACTTTCACTTCCTCTTGTATTGTGAATTGGAATGCATTTTTGCGATCTTCATAACACCAACTAACATATTAATATCCTTCGTACTAAGTATGTTTGGGTTTATTACAGTGATTATTTATTCAGGTTATATATGGCTGATGAAAACCCTGTGGAATACGATGAAGTCATCTTATTTTGTAAATACTGTTCTTTTAGCCTTGTTTACGTCCTTCCAAATACAATCAGTCAATTTTACTGTACTTGGCTATATAGCATCAATGTTTTCTTTTCTTCAAGCACCAACTGGCAACCGCCACCCTGACATGGTGGTATTTTCCCTATGGGAAGGGGTGGCTAGAAATGACCGACCCTAAAAATACCACACTTCCCTCTGTCCCGTGCTATACCGGTGCCATCAATATGGGTTCATAGTCGGATTCAAACTCGCAAAATAAAATCTCAAACTTCTAAAAAGGTCATGTGTGGTCGGCTTCAAGTAACTATTCCTTGGGCTCTACAGTCATGTACTAATTCATCTTTCTCAGGTACCTCGAGAAGAACGAACCTAGTACAGTGTGGGCAGCTGGGAATTGTCAACCACCCTCACAACTCTATCAGCAATCAGATCACTTCCCACCTTCAACATCTCTCAGGTTTCATGGTCAACATTCCTATTTTATCTTAAGTTTCTCACAGCTCTCAATAACGATTCGAGTTCACAAAACAGCATCCCTAGTCTTCTGAAATAACTCTCCAAAAATACGTTTTGGAGCCCTCAATGTTTGCACTCTCCGTCGAATTGGTCAACAAGCCTCGCTAGCCAAAACTCTAGCATCTCAGGCCGTGGATTTGTGAAACAAGCATACAGGACTTATTAGATATATCACACATTGAAACAGTATTATTTACTAGGTACTGTCCCACTCTGATATATCTAATAAACAAGGCAAAATGGAATTAAATTCTACCACACTGCCCAAGTCTCACTCTTACACTACAAAAAGTCTACTGATGGACTCGAACTCAGTTAACAGTTTCCGATGTTCTGTCCGACTGGACGCGACAGTGAGGACTGAAAAGAATCGTGGAACTCCCCATTGTATTTTTGTAATCTCTCCTTACGCACTCATTGACTGAAGTTTGAAAGATGTGAAGAATGGGTTCAATCGAAAACTGTGTAGACTTTTACTGAAAGTCAAGCGTTCATATGTGGTTGCCGTTGCAGGGGATTTCAATGCACAAGTAGGCAAGCTAAGTCAGGCAGAAAGGCACTCAGGTAGTACTTTCAGAATCCCAACTAAACAAACAGATAACAGAGATCGGCTGCTACAACTGTGCTCAGGTAGCCATCTATTTCTAGCCAGCACGAACTTCAGAGATAAGGGGAGAAATCTCTATACGGTTACAAAACGTTCACTTGGCTTCAGCCACTTATAGCGCCACCCCGATTGTCTATCAAGGCTGAGCATACTGTGCTGCAGTTCTACTTTATGGCTATGAAACATGGCCATTAAAGGTAGAAGACATAACGATTCTAGTGCTTAACCAGCGTTCCCTTCATAGCATAGTTCATGGTATCACCACGTCAGTAACGCAGAAGTCAGGTGTAGCGTCTTAGAGGGAGGAGGAAAATCAGTTGGTGGAACATATGCTAAGCACCATCTGCCTCGTCACACAATGTTAGCTGAAGTATGTTCAGGCTGGAAAAAGGCTAGGGGGGTAGTCACACTAAAACATCTCGTCATTGCATGAAGTCCTTGACTGTTGGTTGGGGCCCTGGGGATACAGATTAGCCAGTTGGGGTCCACATGACAAGAGAAACCAGTGGTTGAAGACTCTAGCTGATATGGCTCAGAATCGATTTCAACGGCGCAGATGCATTCACACACTAACCACATCTTAATCGTCATTCTGAATCTAGTATTTTTTATTATTCTTCCTTCCTCTCTCTTAAAGTTTTTTACTGGTCTTGAGTTTCTTCTTTATCTTAGTGCTTTTTCGCTTGGTGTACCCACACGAAATGTGGCAACTCAGACCACTATGCAGTAATATCTGGCCTTATGTTGCTGATTTCTTCAAGTACACAATCCGCTACTAAATTAGTTCAAATGCGTAGTTCTGCATATTTTAATGCAGAAATTGTTTTAGGTTGTTAGCTGCTCAGGAGAAACCTGGAAGTATAATACATCCACGTCATTTTTATCAAACTATTTTTCTCGCTCCAGTTAAATTTATAAAGGGAACTAAATGAATGCTATTTGTAAAGGACACTATTTTGTCTCACCAAAACGTCATGTCGGTCAATTTTTCGCGATTCTGGAAAGCAATCCAGTTTTACAGGATATCATCGATTACAAAGTAACTATAAGTGAGGAAATTTTGAAGTGAAATTCTCTTCAGGGTTACAAGTAAACCTTGTCGATTGGTGCTAATAAGACTAAATTACATTCGATCACCCGTAGATGATTACCCTGTTTCCCAAACCCTAATAAATTATGTAATCTCCACAACCTTGGAAGTTGCCTTCACTGAGTGCTAGTGTTTTCTTTGAAAATCCTCGGATGAGACTTAAGGAATAATTTGCAAATCAGTTTGACCAGTCAATACGATGTTTGAGTATTTGTTCGTTATGGTTTAATTTCGTTTTGTATTAGTATACATTTGAACTACCTTGGTGTTCTCTGAGCTCAGAGAACACAATACAACCAAGACCATCCACCTGAACCACAAATATTCTCCACATTTGAACTATGCCATAATAGTATGGTCCTGATATGTCAAAAGCACACTTGTTGGCAACTTAACTCATAATGTGACACGTATTCGTTCTTTTGCAAAAAATACTGTTTTTCCTGATCAAAACAAATTGTCTAATAAGCTTAATTTATGCAAATAGTAAAAAGATGACATTACCGTATACTAATTCTATAAATGACATGAAAACCAGAATTATCATATTCAGTTGAACATGAGCACTTCCTTTAGTCAATAAAGACTACACTAAGTATAATCTCGATGCAAGTACCAATCTACGCTGGGTTTAGTCTACCCAGATAGACAAACAAACACAGAACGTGGTACAAAGATGCACCGGCTCAGGTTGCCACAACACACAGAAGTACGCAAAACACAAATGGATAAGAAAAAGTGGTACTAAAGTTGACAAAAGTGTTTGGGAGAATAGAGTATTTCACAAAATAAAAGTTAGTGGAAATATTCAAACTTTCGACTATATCAGATTTAATCATCTGCGCCATTGTGGTCTGTTTTAAGCCATAACACCAAGTCTCCAATCATTAATTCCTATGGTTTCTAGGACCTCAGCCAGGTATCCTACATGGATCAGGCCAATAGCAAGAGATTTCATGAACTGGCATCCTTTCCTGGCCACCCTATTTGGTTTATCAACACCAAACTACTTTGGGTCCCTCATGGCTGAAAAAACCTAAGTGGAAATAGACCTAATAAACAGTCATCTCTGCACCTGGACTTCGTGTTTGTAAGCACTCACTGGTAGTATGTATCTTCAGCCTTGAAGAAACTCATAATCTCAAAATTCTTAAACTGTGCCACTTAGGATCAGAAATTGTTCTACTAAAATATTCAAATCATGACTGACCCAACAAGCTGTAAACTTTCCCTCTTCATTCGTTTCACCACAACTCAAAGCACCCTAAAAAACACCAGTCCTCGCTTTCAAAGTAAGGAAACAGACTAAATGAATGAAGATGAATCCCACCTTTTGATAGGATGCGTTATCGCTAACTAGGAACATCAACTGGTAAATTCTGGAATTCTTTTGCAACCATAAACTACCTAAATATAATATAAAGGGACGTAAAAAGCTATATTCTTGATTTCAGTCAAGCAGACATTGACAGTAGCATGCTTCTCTACATGAAAATCGTTACTTTCCAAGTTCAAGAAAATTCAGTCATTTCTAAGTCTAGTTCAAAACACTGCATTAAACTCTGTTTCAAAACAAATGAAGGTCGATGAGTTGTGTGAAACATTTCTGAGTAGTAACTTGAAGATTACTATTAGTGACTGTTAACTACTTACATAACCTAGTAGTATCTCTCATTGACGCAAAATATTGTATTTGTGGTCGTAGTGCAACAAACATGGAATCTGACAGCATATACATGCTACTGTTAAGTTATTACGAACAAGTTAGGAAACTTTTGTTTTCATTATTATTTTGCTACACAGTCAAACAGTAGGATTTAACTACCATCATGGCGAATAAGAGGTAGTATTTTCATCGGGATGGCAGTCAGTGAAAACTTACTCGACATTTTAAAATTAAAATGGTAGGGTATATCTAGGACTAAAACTTAAGTCAATCTATCTTGTACACACTACACTTCACGGATAGACAATGCATTCAGTATTCTTATTTTGCTGGTTCTTCATGTAAGTTGAAATATGCCTACATCACCAATAAACTTATCGGCTCGTTACCATTCAAGTAGACATTTTACAATGGGTGCTCTGTTGCTCACTATTGTTTTAGATAATTTATTACAGGAAACTCACAATTATTGAAGTGGATACCGGAAAACTTCAGACTCCTATTGGGCTACTTTGAGGTAAAATCTACAAATAAATAGTACTAACTGGTATAACTAATTGAAAAGTAATCTCCAATGCTCAGTAGAGGAATCCAGGTTATTTGAACTCTTGACGTCTGCTCTCCTTCGGGTCAAAGAATGCTAGCAGTGTATCCAATTCGCCTAAACCAACCCGAATGTGAAAAACTTCAGAAAATTAGCGAAAATGCAATCTAGCAATTATGTGCATGTTTAGAGGTCATTAACACTATCTATTTTTTTCAACTACGGTAAATAGATGACGAAACTGCTAATTAGTTTAGTCGTCTAGCTTCGAGTAATGCATCCTGCATCCAAAATACAATCCACTTCAGGGAATGAAAATATCTAGGAACAACACCGAGATATCTAATACAATGGGTTGCAGTGAAAACACTGTAATTTAATCCCATACATGACCCATCTTACGGCACAACCTGCTTCTTTAAAAACAGGACGTGGCGCAACGGTGTGTAAATGCAAAACAAGGACAAATATAGTAGGATAGAAAAGAATAAATGAAAAGCCACTAAGAGTGGATGCATACTAGGCAGCTATCACCCAGACTTTAAACCGCTCTTACAATCACAAGAGTCGCAGTCACGAAATCTGCGAGGCGTTCTCATAGCTCCGCTTTCATAGTGTGCTCAAAAGCAGGGCAGTAGATTCCAAATTTAACAGAATTACTACCCATTGCCATGCACAATTCTAAAAAAATTAAGTCCCGATAAATGCACTACTGAAACCTCAGAACATTGACACCCTCCAAGAGACTGACAAACATAAATATTCAGCTGTTTATTTAAACAGATATAAAAACGCTCACTAAAAATATGAACTGAAAGAACATTACCTTATATCAAGTGATAAAGTAAAGGAATACAAAGTATAATGAATGTTTTGAACAAACTTGAAATAAGTAAGTGAAACTACGGAAGAGGTATTCCCTACCTTACTTAAATCGAATAATAAACAAACAAAAATGAATTTACAAAAAGAATCACGAAATGACAAGTTAGTGCAGTAAATTTCATAAGCACTCGAGATCACACATCAGATGCAGAACACTTCATACATGAAATTTAGTTCATGCATCGTCACATAAAGACCTCAAGGGCATATGACAACCCAAGAAAAATAGTTGCACTGTATTTACTTGATTAAACGTTCATTTAGAAATTCAGTAATTGTATCGCTATCCCAAGTGTCGACCGGAACCTCTTCCTGTACTTGTCGATTTTCGTTAAGCATACGAACAGCAGGTCTATGACCTCTTTCGTAAACCACTTTCAGGCTCGACATTTGCTTCCTATTTTCACTATTTATAAATGCTAAACACAAAATAAAAGCAGATTTATCACGGTTAGTTTAAGTGATATCCCTTAAACAATCTTGAAAAAAACAGTTGCAATAACTAATGAATAATTTTCGCAAGGTTGACATTGATACAAACCATCCACTGTGGCTGATTAGTCCCTTACCTTAATTTCTGAAGTAGTGTCGAAAGTTCGAAAACTGCCCCATATACTGAGGTTTTAGTGAATATACGGTATCATTAACATTCGCATGTGTGGTTGATTGCCCGACCTTCCAACAACTCCCGAGAGTGGTCAAATCAGACAGTAATTTAAAACGGTGGAAAATACACGAAAAGATAACATGAAGTCAATCAATATAACTCTACACATTCGCACAATATTCCTTCGTTTTGTGTAGTCAAAATACAGCAACAGCCTAAGGAGCCACCCAATATAGGTTTGAATGACGTAGAGAAGTATGCTGTTGGTTCGTTACTTTGAAGTGCTACGAATTACTCAATTTGTACTCTTAATAATATAATTCAAATTCGGTAATACTTGGGTACTTTTGACTTCTTAAAGACCTGAACTAACACTATTAATTTGCTATCTATCTCTCATTTATATATATATATATATATATATATATATATATATATATATATATATCGATGCCTCTAATAGTGATTTCTTTTTGTGCTGCCGTGAAGCATGGTATTTTGAAATAGTCAAGTTTTTGTGGGACAGCAGCACCGAAAATACCACATCACAATTGTTCTGTATATCCTATGTCAGTATGGAAAACTTTGCTTAATACCAAAACACAGAAATTTCACCCTGAAGAGTGAACTTCAGTTTAACAGTATACTCCCGATACAGATAAACTATCGAGTTTCGCCCAAACTAAGCTCTAAGCAAATACTCAGAACAAATATTGTGACATATTCAGCGAGTAAATTCAGCAAAAAACCGTTGAGTTGTGAGGGATTACCAAGTAACGTGGAAACTTATGGCCAAACTTTGATGAAACTGAAGTGCAGCTTCCTGGCACCAAAATGCAACTAGGACTAAAATAGATAGATTAGGTTAAATTAGCTAAATTGATCTCCAGCTGGCCTCCGAGTGCTTAAGTTTTGTTTTAACGAGCATGTATCCAAGCTGGCTTCGACACCTATTTTGTGCTCCCTTTGTGCTGGTTAGCACGCATGTACTCGGAGTCCCTAGTTCAGCCACACTAGCCAGGTAAGTTGAATAAAATTTTCCCCTATTCATCACTATTGCATTTATTTTAATTAAATATATTACTGCTTCGAATATATTCCTGAAGCCGGTTCTTTTGATTTGTGTTTCGTCATCAGTACTTACACGTTAGGCAAGGTACTGGTTAAGCAGGTACTACAGCATATCAAGTTAATTAGGGTTGGTCAAACGTTACGCAATAACAATACAACCCCCACACACCCTGCAAACTAAGTGACTTTTGCTGCTTTTGAAGCCAATAAACTTACCGAGCACTTGGGATAGCGTTCTAAAGATCAGGAGCAGGCAACCAATTCTGCGAAGGCATATTTCTTACAAAATAAATTGTCTGGAGAGCTTACTTTGAACATTCCAGGTACACTTTCATCTTCACAACACCGCAAACAAGAAGCCTCAATTTTTTCCAATTTAAACTTCTTTAGCTCTGTACAAGAAGCACATTTAAGCAACGGAGTATATCCTGCAACTGCACAGGAATTCCTATCATCTCCATACACGCTAATCTATAAGAAATACTTAAGTCATATAAGCCAATTATTCTTACAATTAGTGTGAGGAAATAGACAACAACGTCACAAAGTAACATTATAACACGCGCTATCGAACGTGTGCAGTAGCCTGGAGTGATGAAGATAAACAAATATCTCATTTCACCTTCAAATCTGATTCCTCTTCATTTGAATTTATCAAGATATATAAATGCATGATTCTCTTGGTGATATGCTCCCATACACACCCAATTAAGTCATTGAATCATGTCCCCAGTATATAAAGGTGGAAAAACGACTTGCCCCTAACTATTTACTAATCTCCCTGATTTCTTCAGTTACGAAGGTCATGGAGAGGGTAATAAGTGACCCATTTCGTGAATAAGTGCTTAAGAGTCCAATCTTAAGCGAATATCAGCATGGTTTGTTACTTAAAAGGACATGCAACACCAACTTGTTGATGGGTTGGAATACCCGGACTTTCTCTAATTAGCAGAAAAAGCTCATTCACATTGGTTTACTTGACTTTTCTAAAGCCTCCGACGGGCCTACCATGACACCCTGTGTAAAAAACTTCAGCTTGCGGTGTGCACGGAAAGTCACTAAGATGGCCTGGAGATTATTTTTACACTTGGTCGAAGTCGGGGTTGGCTCCTCTTTGCACAACTGGTTCCTGATGCTAAGTGGTGTGCCTCAAGGTTCTATTTTGGGCCCACACTGTTTCTTGCACTCACCAATGACCTATCAGGATCCCTCACGTTTCATTCACCAGTATATGCCGGTAATCTGAAGATCTGGAAGGAAATACAGATGCAAATAGATATTTCAATCCTCCAGGAGCACCTTGCGAAAATCTTAAATTAGACTACAGAAAACCTGCCTGAAATATAGGATAATGGTAGTTAACGAAAATAAACCAGTCCCAGTTCTTACTCTCTGGATGAAATAAAAATCCGTCACTCTAACATAAAATAAGATCTGGTAGGCACATTCAGCGACAGACTAAGAGCTTCAGTCCACTGACTACATGCAACCAACAAAACCTATGCAGCCTTGGGGTTTCTTTTGCGAACTTTAAGGGGTCCAACTCCTCTTTTCGCCGCAGTGTTTGTACTCTATATTTGTCGCCGTCCTTGAAAAATTCGCTCGTGGTGTTCGCATGCTTGAAGAAGGACACAGCCATTCTTGAACGGGTCCAGAGAAGAGCTATGAAGAAAGTGGTTGGGGTACCGTACATACCCTACTTGGATCGATAGTTGCCATTAGGCTAAATCAACTACAATGCCGGAGGATCACAGGGGATATGACCATGATGTATCATATTGCCCACAATTCCCTTCGTCCCGACAGCTTCGCCTTATGCTTTGACCAGAAACGCAATCTTGGGGGCCACGCGTTAGGAGTGGAGCATGAGACAGCAAGTACAAAGGTTTATGCCAACCCATTTGCAGCTGGAGTTTGTAAAATGTGGAACTCCCTTCCTTCAGAAGTTTTTACAGCCCCATTCCCTCAGACTTCCGAAAGGACGTCAGATTCACGTCCAGAGTCTTATGGTGCCCACGGGCTGTACTCGAAGGGCTTTCTGTCATCCACAGACCGGGTGGAGTATTACCACCTCAAGACCGGATTTACCGATAACCGGTTATCTCTATCCATTCAGGTTTTTCAGAACCAGGAGGAGAATTGTGACCATTCCGAACCTAGAGCATACTCCGATAGGACAGACGCAGAACCCTGGGAACTATCACTCACCAATTCTACAACACGAAGTTTGAAGTTTGAAGATAGAGTGACTACGTTGCAGAATGTAATGTCTGGACCTGGCTGCTTCTCACACTAGTTGTCGAGACATCCTCGAATCACCATCGTATATCCTTCTCACAAAAATCTCCGTTAAGTCACAAAATCACATACTGCACAATCCAACGCACGCATCTCAGCTTTGAAGTCTGCGTTAGCCATGTCTGACAGCTTCCAGTAATATCCAGTATCTTTTTACGAGCTTTATTTCTTCAGTATCTCTTTTAGTTCACGCAGAGCGTTTTCAGGTCTTTGGTGGATTCTAGTAAATGAATAAATAGATACATTTTTATTATCGCATTAGCAGTTTGACAAGAGAGAAGCCAGTTTACAGGCATCATCACATTGATATCTGTCGAAAAATTTACAAGATTTCACGAATCCTGAATAGTACGGAGGGCGGGTGGTTAGGCTCTATCAAAAGCATCATAAGATCGCAGTCGTAAGACAAAGAAGAAAATACCACTTTCAGCATATGTGAAGCGTCAAGGTGAAAATAATAAAAATTACTATTCTCATTTAATGGAGTTAACAGAAGAGATATCGGTTTACAAACACCGCCAAATTGATAATTCTTGAAAGTTTACAAGTAGTATCTGCTGTTATACAGTTCGAAGACAGCAATGATGCAGATACCCAACCAACAACAATAACTACAGCAACAAGTTGCGATCACCATCAACGGGAGAAACTTAAAGGAAGTAGTCTCTTTCAAGTACCCAGGCAGCACTGTTTCAACTAAAAGCGGTGCGGACGAGGGCATCAAAGCCACGATCGGAAAAGCAAGACAGGCGTTTGTCAGCCTGAAACCAGTGTGCAGATCTGCACTCAACATAAAGCATGAACAAGATCCGGATTTTCAACACCAGTGTCAAGTCAGTGCTCCTAGTAGGTTCAAGAACTTGGCGCGTTATGAGAGAGATTTCCAACAAACTACAGACATTCATCAACAACTGCCTACGCTGGCCCGTCACTGAAGCCCAAATGGCCAGAAAGAATAATCAACGAGGAACTGTGGGGACGAACCAACCAAGAGCCTGTCACTCAAAAAATATGCAGAAGGAAGTTGAGATGGGTCTGGCATAAACTGAGACGGCTAACTGAGGACATCGAGCCTCAGGTCCTTGAGTGGAACCCAGATGGGGAACGGCGAGTTGAGCGTCGAAGGGTGACATGGAGGAGATCGTGTGGGGGAAAAATGAGAGCTACTGGGCAGTCATGGAGCCAGGTTGAAAAGTTTGCAGAAAACAGAGTGCACTGGAGACGTGCTACTGAAGCCCTGTGTTCCACAAGGAACCCAAGGGACAAGTAATAAATGATTATGCAGTTCACATATCAAGTCAAGCTTGTTGCGGTTCATGAGACGGGCATGAAGTTTCATCTGCCATCACACAGATAGGTTCCACTATCGATAGCAAAAGAGCGCAATGTTTGCAGTTTGCGTTGTAACCAGCCGACGTCATTTGTCCACTTGCATAGTTTGTTATTTAGTAATGTAAGCGTTCACTCACTAGAAAGTTCTTCAGTTCTTAGCTTTGTTAACTGCAAAAGACAGGAGTGTCAGTAAGTATCCACAGTCGCATAACCAAGGTGAGTGTCCAAATCGATGCATTTCCACGTTATGTTTAAACATAATATAGATTAATTCCTCCGGGAATACCTATAGTTTTAGGTGGAAATAGACGTTGAAACGGTTAATAGCTTAAACGGTAATAGTCATACATAGACCTCAGGCGTATTTCATATCGGTGTAAGCAGCATCATTCGAGAAGTGTATCTGATGCTACGGTTGGTCTACCCACTTTCCTGCTGCATCTGTGGTATACCCGACGGGCAGTTGCATGTCTGTTAAGTTTGTAGGGGGGTATTATTTATCTTAAGACCATGATGAGGATGGATGATTTAAGTATTGCTTGCTGGTTTTGATCTGATAAGTCCATCCACGAAATCCAATCATTAGTGTCAAAACAACATCAGAATAAACCCGCCAAATCCTTGGTCGGAGAAAAGTTGCATGAAGAATTCCGTGAAAACCCTGAGGAGCAGATATGCGGTTTATAAAACATTACTTTGAGTCAAGTTGATACTCAAGCTCTCTCAGGCGGGTTTTGCATTCTATTGAAGGCCACCAGCCAAATAGACGCGTAGGCGACTTACAAATCTATGCCATCAACTCCCAAACTTGAAGCCGACAAATGAGGATGAGGGGTTGGTTGAAGTTTGTGTTGGTTGACATAGCCAACCAGCACTATGTGTCGTCATCATAATCATAGTCAAAAATTCCTAACACAAAGCATGAACCGCCGTTACTAAACCCACACTTAAAAGCAGACATCCTTATATCCAAACCTGTTTAAAGATCTGGCATTATCACAATGAATAAAAATAGTTATTTGAACAACACATTAACGATTCTGAGACCCAATGAGATTCAAATTGGATGGCGTTAAAAATGATGTTGTATTAACCCTTGAAAAGGAAACAAGTACCTTAGAGATCTTTGAAACAATAAATTGCTTGATAGTGCAACATATGAATAGCTCCAACCAAAAGATTCGTTTCTTTTGTTGAAACGTGTTTTGCTCAGAATTCATAAGTCTTACTTTATTTCCGGGAGCCGAGATATTAACGAATAGCCCGTTCTGTCAAAAGTTGGTGTAATATTTGGAGCCTCTCGAGAGTAAGCTGGCGATGCACAGTTCGAGAGACAAATTTTAATTTCCCCACGAAATAGGTCACGTTGGCGTTTCGTACCTCATGGCAACGTACGATTTGACTTTTCTGTTTGCAAATATACAACTGCGTGAGACGACTGATGCAACCTCCCAACAAACTAGGCTACCGACGCTGGACGAAAGAGAGATGAAACGGCCCTGGCTGCCTCGCGAGAAAGTTGTCAGATCCCAGTTCAACCATGTTCCGTACTGACACATCCATGAGGTGGTCATGAGTTTAACACTAAGACCTGTCATGATAGGCATCTTCATGGATAGCCTCGCAAGATGCGAGTGGGTTCAGTGGTCAGTTGAACAACATACTTCCGCAGGTAAGTTGATGACATCCGCATTGTTTGCACTGGCATGAACCACTAAGCTCAGTTGTTCGATAAACTCAACTAGGCACATCCCAGGACGAAATTTACGATAAATATGAGTGGGGTGAGATCAACTTTTCTAGGCTCAAGGCCAGAGGAATAAGTGTATATATGATTTAAGGGAAAATCCGCGAACTGAACAATACCTTGGATCCAATAGTTTCCGTCCTATTAGCTACAGATGTATGTTGGTCAGACGCTTTTCACCAGAGCTGGAAACCTATATCAGAATGATGGGTTGGGGGAGAACTAAGCATCACTGGCAATTATCTTGGAGAGACCGGATATCCTAAAAGGTTTATTGTTAAAGCTGGAAGAGAATGAGTCCGGAGAAATGGAAAAATAACAGTTGAGCAGGAGAGCAAATCCAGGGGAAGTACAGCATGTTGAAGAACAGTTACCAGAAACCAAAGCAGCACCAAAAAGAAGCTTTCCTATAGCTAGACGTGTATCAGTATACGGTTCTGTATATTCACCAAACCAGTCCAAAATGGATAAATGCTACGCTAACCATGTCACCATCAGCTGCATTCAGGGATTTACGTTCATCTGCGTTAGCGCCTACATCAGAAGGACTGAGTGGGGCACTGGTTCAGCACATCCCGAAGAGTTAGGCACTGATTAGGAGCTAGATTCTAGCCAGTGCAATTAGCAGTTGTCTCATAGATACGGGAAATCAGGGTATTACCTCAACTGCCATTAAAATAAACTTACAGAAAATAACTAAGTTTCTACGCTTCGTGTAGTAGGTTGACATGATGCCCCTTCAACTTGAACTCTATATACTTAAGGTGAGTGTGGTCAATCTCTTCTTTCATCGGTGGCCATGATTTGATCTCGCTCCATTTTAATCACATTGCTCCATTTCAATCCCCCACTGTTGGCTGGTGTCAATTGTTCCCTCCCTACGTTCTCTTCTCTTCAGTATAACTCTATTACATTTTATTTAGACGAGCACAGTCCCCATAGTATTTTAGGATTTGCCCTGGTGCGAACTTGGCAGACGCAAAGATCAGTCACTAATTATTCGAACTTCTTATATGCCCACAAGTACGAGACCAAGGAAGAACACGATAGCGTAGCCGGGTGGAGTGGCATATTTGGGAGGTTGTGCCGAGATACCGATGCGTTCCAACTAACTGGCTAGAGAGTCGAATACGAGCAGTGAGACGTGGCACGACAGCGTGCCAAATGGCGAGGATGCCTAACCGGGTGTTTTCAGCTTAGCGAGTCCAGTTAAACTCTCAAGGTCGGCATCGATGTCGAAAGTCGTCAAACCCTAGGCTATTGATTTTGGGGAAGTGTGTGACGCTACAGTATGACTAGACATCGGTGATTTCCCAATTTTGAACCCCCCATGAGCTAACAGTCTTTGCACGCTTAGACCATATGGAGCCGCAGAATATTGGTAAAATAAAATGACACCATCTATTTCCGTAAATTTAGTTCTTGTGTTCCCCAAATTTATTGGGAGACCTAAGCACATGAAATCATGCGTGTGCTTCGACTAAATATGCGTAGATTCTATAGAAAACCGGATTGTATAAGGAGTTTCTTACCCGTGAGGTTCAGATCCTTTCGACTGAAGTTTTCTTCTGTGTCTGCCCCGAGTAGTCACGTGATACCAACAAGGGGCCTAACCTTTTGAATTTGTCATCATTATCCCGTGAGCCATCGCGGGCCATTTATGCTCTCTCTCTTCTAATTTTCCTTTTTAATAACTCGGAAATGTATGAAACAAGAGACACACTGGATCACACCTCAAGATTAAAAGAGCACAAGTTAGTGACACAATACCGGTTGTCGACATTAGTATTTTTAGTGGGGCCGCTGAGGGGCATTCAGTTAGCCGCCATGCTACATTAGGTTTTCAGTTATCCTAGTCTACAAACACAGGCTTTGAAATCTGTTATTTGTGTTGTGCAACCGATTTGGTATTTGACGTTACAATGCACACAGGAGATATTCATCAAGATGGAATAATATAACAATAATAAATCCGTCTTAACGTTAATGTGCAAGTAAAACTTGGGAACTATCCCACATTCAGGTAACGTCTTCATGACGGTGATGCAGTTGGTCTTACTGGGCGACGCCCAGGACGCAATTTTTTACTTTCAACCACATGAGTTGGGTTTACAGCAATAAAGCTCACTTGGAGCCCCATATAGTAAACTGCTGTGTGCCACATCAGGTAGCCTAATCTCTCACGGAGTTGTCCGAATATTGTTCGACATTTACTTTTTAAAGATCCAAAGGGAGGGATTTCATATTGGATTTTACATCTGATACGGCATCAAGAGATATGGTGCTATGTGAAACGAATGGCTTAGTGTGGAACTACCCTCTATCACCCCTGAACAAACAGATAGACAGATGTTATGACTGCCTTAGTTTTGTCGAACTGTGCCCTAAGTTGCAATAATATATACTCTGGAACGCGGAAAGACAGCAGCTTCTGCAACTAAGCCACACAGCCAGAGACCCATGTTTCTTCCTGGCGAATGTCATATAATATGAATAATTAACAAAGATATGCACGCCCTATAGCCTTCCTTCCCTCGAGGCCAAAGTAACTGCCTTCGCCCTCTCTTAACCCAACCCTACATGTGGATGTCAAGGCCTGGTTCTCAAGTGCTAAACACAATTGTCCATCAGGCGACATTGGAAAAGTGGTGCAAAATGTTTAGTGATTAGAGAATGAGCGAAAAGTTGCGTACGTCGCTAACGAAAAGAAAATGCTACCAGTAAGGAGATATATATATGTATCATGAGTGAATGCTTCTACGTAATATTCTCATGCTTCTATTTTGAGTTTAACCTGCTGCTTGCATTTGTTATTCATTCTTCAGGCCCAGCTGATCAGTTCTTCGTTCATATGGGATCCTGTTAACCGCAGCTGTCGGCGCATATCATGCAAGCAGAACTTCGTATGGAACGCGTTAGATCCAAATTAGCTGCTGTGCCACCCACCGTGCCTCCAAGACTATTTAATAATTTGAACAATGCCTGAATAATTCTCAATTTCGAAGTGAACCCACTTTGACTTACTGAACAATGATATTGGTGTCTAGCTGTCGTTTTTTGTTGTCTGCGAAACAATGGCGTTCCATCTATTATTTGCCTCGAATGACGCCTTCTAGCGTATCGCGCGTTACTGACCACAACAGCGAATTTATATTACCGAGCCTGAAAACTGTTTTTTCATGCGACCTTCATCATGGGAGAAATATATATTATTACAAACTACAATTATCCCACTAGAACACCCCTTAAGTATAAATAACGGCCGATTTTGCCGCCAGGACAGGCTTATACGGCTTCAGCTGCCAACCTGGTCGGGAGTGGACTGAATGTTACGTGAGATATCCAAAAATTTCGACACTGAACTAAAGACGTTCACTTGAGAGAGTCTCAAGGCCGCGATGGAAACAATTTAAGGAAGTGATTGGGCCATCCTTACGGGCTGTTAACATCTGAAACCCGCCCTCAGACGAGCATTAGCAGGATCTTCAGTGGGTGTGTCCAAATAATTACCGAACTGTCACGGACATAGGGGATGTAACGGTCGACAGCCTACCATGCTTTTCACTGAAGACTAAATTTCTGATGTTTCATACTTTAGTTGTCAGAGAGAAGCTAACAATCGCAAATGCACTTGTAAAATCCGTTAGATGTAGGATAATACTCAAAAAATCTTGAGAAAATTCATCGTATGCCTTTCTAAACGGTCTAGCTGGGAGTCGATATCACTGACGGATGTTATCCCTCTTGGGGTCTCCCCCAATTCGGACGCACTCACCTGGGACATTCTAGTTATCAAAATCAGGTGTAAGAAACACTTATCTAGCCGCATACATCGGACCACTGTGTAGTCGCCGAAATACCTTCTAAATGAAAAAGCCAACAATACTGTTTCTTCGAAACCACTAGCCTACCCCCCACCTGTGGCTCCCCGTCGTCGTAGCAGCCGAACAGCTTTAAACCTTGGTTCTATCCGAAAACCATTCTCCCAGAGACATCTTTCTTGGTTGTTCAACATATCTGGAGCTTACGGTTGAAGTCATTGCCCAGGTTCAGAGGACCGAATGACAGTTAGCCAATAAAAACTATCTCCTTTTCTACATTCGTTCACTTCGCTATATTTTAAATCGTTGATTTCCGCACCGTTTATGTAAAACTTTATGATGCTGTCACGACTATCCAGAACGGTGGATCTGTGGCACTAACGTGGGTTGTAAGATCCTACGCCGGGAGGGAGATGTCCCTCGTGACTACACTCTTAGGTGTAACCACAACCAAGCAGAGGTATGGCGGTGTGTTGATTTCGCAAGTGGGCGATCATTCTCCATCTCCGTGACACCCATAGCAGCCACTCGAGTGATGAATAGAAGACCAGTTATTCAAAGCAGCAACTTCAGAAATAGTCTAAATCAGTCCACCTCTTTAAAATGTTAGTGCGGTAGGCTCAGTAATGAGACATCGACTTCAGATATTTCATCACAAATTGCAGCACCCCACCCCCGCCCAAAAAGAAGAAAAGTAGCACTATAACAGTCAGCAGCTGCGGTATCTGCGTTGAAGTCGCATCTGCCGCTGACGAGGCATTTGCATGCGAATTATGTCAACGATGGGTACATAGCCACTGTGATAGCGAAGAATAACAGTATTGCTGTGGGTTCATGAAAAATAGCCGTACAAATGGTTCTGTTACACGTGACTGGAATGGAGAAAGCTACTTGCCCCTAATACAGTCAAACTTGGAGCTCTTATCTCCACTGCTCAAAAGTCGTCGACCTCTCAGAACGCGGTGGGAAAAATTTTAAAAGGCAGCAAGTGGAAGCCAAGAGTTAAGGTAGGTCTGTAGCGCTTTACATACTGATACATATGGAATCTGTTTAAGGCTAGACTCTCGAATCTCCCGCCCGGCCACAGGGCAGCACAAAAGCACGGCAAAAGGTGCTGCCCAAGGAGTCTGCAGTGAAACTCAGGCAGAACGCCTCTGAAGTCACAACCTAGGGGCAGCAAGAAAACTGCATGCCACATCGGCCACATCGTCTATAACAGATGCAAGTAGCAGCAATACCTGCTCTATCATCTCGTTAAGTGTCGACATATCGACAGACTCAACGTTGGCCAGGAGTGGACAGTTTAACGGCCAAACACAGGTTGACTACCTGAGATGCTAGGACTCTCGCTTCTGTCGGCTGAACTCTCCTACCTTTCTCGAAGCGGCTGGTCAGCCTGAAACAAGGCACCACGACGAGCTGTGATCATTGAGGAGAGAGGGGAGGAAAATACATTCGGAAACGAGAACAGAAACACCGTGATAGTTGTACATGGACCCCTCGAACTGCCAGACCACCACCCGGCTAAAGAGTGGTACCTGTATGGCGTTGGACTGGGGAGGTGGATGTCATACAAAGTCGGCCTCGATAATTCGCCGACGCAAAGCGTTGGTAGAGTGCCAAAACCAACCCATCTAAACTCTACCCCCATCCCTAGGCTAATAGCCACCAAATTCCACTCTCATTACCTACTTAGCGAAGCCTTGCATGGCTTAGAGTGAAGGACCGCATAAACAGTGCAATACGGATGTGTGAAATTAAACCAAGGTGCTTCAGGCAAGAAGACAGATGGCAGCCCCAAGACTCCTCGAGTCAGTAATTGTCACACGGGCACAAGCTAGCGGGCCAAAAACTTCAAGTGTTAAGACTCCTACATAATGAAAACAAAACTCAAAAGTCCGAGCAATACCAGTCTCATGAGAACCGGTCCCTCACGACTGGGATCCGACCACCCTGGTGCTCTCCTCACAGAAACATACGATCAGGCGTGCAAGTCGCAGATATGGAACTCTTCACGCACACGGGGAGCTTAGATAAGGACGAGAGGTGGCTTCCTGCGTAAGCTCTCGTTTAAAGGTAAGTATGGTAACCAATCAAGGTCTGACCAAACCACCGGACTCTTTGTGATACTGCTTCCCACTTCATCCTAACAGATGCCTACTGGAGATTATGTGTGGGTCATCTACTGATACTCCTGACCGTGGGAAAATGGTTATCAACAGAGTCTTGGCCACAGCCTCTGCAGAGCATGATTCTGTAATCGTCACCGGGGACTTCAGTAGACCGATAATCCGCCTCCTGACAAAAGGGAGACTCACTTCCAGGTCACGTCACCCAGTCAGAAGCCGAAAGGTACATTTTAGAGAGCTGATTTTCGCAGGAAAGTGGGCGATGCCATACGCTGGTGGTTTAACACTGATGCATCACACCCTAACTGCATCCTGGCGGACGATGATATTAACTAGAACAACTGTGGACAGACGCATCCTGGCCACAGCGATCACCCAGTGATAAGCTTCCCCCACGAAAACCGGGGAGGATTTCCAACCTGAGGCACTGAAAATCATTCTTTGCTACACAAAGGTTGATGACGAGGCAACAACAGATCACCTCAACGAAACACCATAGCCTGAAGACCGGAGGCATCACACAACAGATCAGCGTAGGATAAATATAAAAGACATGATCCCCGGAGCTAACAAAATGGTGTACTAAAAGTATGCAAACATAAAAATCTCAAAAGCTATTGGGAGATCACACAACCCGAGATGAACAACAGGAAAAACTTGGGAGGGCGTCTTACCGCGACCGGTTCCCAGTTTATTTGGGGCTAAACTTCCCTGACAGGCTAGATACGGGGCCGACTACAAAGGAATGATGGCAAGAGTGAGCACCGCAATACACTTCCTAGAAAAGCGATTCACAGCCCTATCACATGAACTATTACTCATGGCATTTAAAGCTTACATTACACCGCACATAGGGGCGCGCAGCACGATAACCTTTCCCCTACCAAGGAGAGACCCAAAGACTGTGGGGGCGCAGAGAAGAGCTATATGGTGAGTTGTCAGACCAAAAGGTAAAAGATACGCAAGACGCCTAAGACGACCCGACTTATCCATCCTAGGCTGCGGAGGGGAGAGGCGACCCGATGACAGTCTGCACCAATTCAACAGGAAGACATTGTCCGTCCAGGACCGATCGTATCACCGGAACCTCACTCTTACACCTCACCAGAGGGCTGAGACCAGAGTCAGACTCAACTTCCCCTAAAGAGTGTGCACGTGATGAAAGGCTCTACAGAACGAAGTAGCCACGGCCGCCTCAGCCGACTCCTCCAAACGAATGCTAGATAGGCACGCGAGCACATACGGCTCACCACCAGCACACTCCGGTACCGATTGAATGCATACCTATCCATCCTCATGTTACCCGAACCTAGTATCTACACTACGGAATATAACCTCTCCATCTTCTTACTGGTAGCATTTTCTTCTCGTTAGCGATGTACACAACCTCTCGCTTATTCTGTAATCACCAAACATTTTGCACTACTTTTTCAACACCACTTACTGGACAATTACCTGTGCCCAAGAAGACAAGATTTACAAATGGTCAGCCGATCCTATTGGCAGCTTCTTTACTCCTTTCGACCATCCGAGATGAAAATCTTTCTGGCGGAAAATCAGCTGAAATCCAGTCAACACCCAACCACCCATCGGGCTAGGCACAGCTGCAGTAGGCGAGTTGGTAGGCCTACTGCATCGGAATCTACCAAAGGTCTGGGACCGTCCAGCGTGACCTAAAAGCGAGCGCTAAGAAATCGATTGGTTTCCACTAGCTCGTTAAAGGATATTGAGTATTGAAAAAGACTTCTTTAGCCACCGGAGGACTATAACCGAATGCTCTTCTACCCTTAAGACACGAATGCAGGAATTAAAAACTACAAATTCCGTCTGTTCGCACCACTGATGTTGGATACTGTTAGAGTGGCCATAGGATAATGGAGAGAGTCATAAATGGCTCATTTCATCATCACTTACCCAGAAACCAATCTTAAATGACTGTCAATATGGCTTTTTTACCTGGAAGACCATGTAACAACAACTTGCTGATAGCTTGGAATAGCTGAACTCTCTCTGTTGAGCAGAAAAAGCCAATTCACATTGATTTGCTCAATTTTTCTAAGGCCTTTGACGGGCAAATCATGGTATCCTATGTAAGAAACTTCAGCCTATGGGTGTGCACGGAAAACTACCGACTTGGCCCAGAGGTTATCCTTACAGCTGGTTGCAGTCAGTCTGAGCCGGCTCCTCTCTATCAAACTGCTTCCCGATGCTGGGTGGCGTGCCTCAAGGTTCTCTTCCAAGCCCACTGCTGTTTCTTGCTGGTATCAGTAACCTACCAGGAGTCCTTAATTCTCATTCACTATTATAAACCAATGATCTGAAGATTTGGAGGGAAATGCAGGTCGCGACGGATATTTCGATCTTTCAGGGGGACCTTACGAAAATCCTTAACTGGATCACAGAAAACCCGCTTCCTCACAACTCGAAGAAATGTCGGATGATGATAGTTGACGAATATAAAAGCAGTCCCCCGGGCGAAATAAATATTTATCACTCTAATATGTAACAAGATCAAGGAGTCACACCAAGTGACACACCAGGAGCCTCAATCCACTGTCACCCTGTAGCCGACAGGTCCTATGGAGTCTTGGGGTTTCGCTCGCGAACTTTAGGGGGTCTAACTCCTCCTTTCACCACAATGTATGTTCTGCACATCCACCCTCATCTACAGAAAAATTCGCTTGTGATGTCCTCAAACTCGAAGAAAGATATACCCACCCTAGAACGGGTACAGAGAAGAGCTACAAAGAAAGCGATTGCTTTACGGCACGAACCATGCCCAAACCGCTTGATTGCTCTTAAGCTGCATCCAGCGTAATACCAGAAAATCACAGGGGATATGATCATGATGTACCATATCGCCCATAATCCTCTCCATCCCAAGTGATCCGTTCGAAACTTTACTAGGGAAAGCGACCTGTGGGGTCACCTATGCTGACTCATTTGTGGTTAAGGTCTTTAAACTGTGGAACCCCCTTCCTCCAGTAGTTGTCACAGCCCCACCGCCTGATACTTTTAAAAGGAGGTTAGATGCGCACCTTAAGTCCTACGGTATCGATGGGCTGTACTTGAGAAGCTTTCCGTCGTCTGCAGATCAGGTACAGTAATACTACCTTGAGATCAGATTAATTAATAATCATTCATCTCTATCCATTCAGGTTTTTCGGGACCGGGAAGATGATTGTGACCATTTCGAACCCAGAACGTATTCCAATAAGACAGAGGTAGAACCCAAGGAACCACCGTTCACCAATTCTACAACACGAAATCCAAAGTTTGAATAACCTTTACCGTGCCTCAAACATTCTAGCGGCAAGTGGTAAGCGGACGGTATGCTGGGACCTACGAATACCTGTCCATGTTATTTTCTTGGATTTTGCTAGGGCGTTTGACACGGTCCCACATATCATTCTTATTCACAAAGTATCAAGGTTGGGCATCAAAGGACAAGTGTTTACCTGGTTACAGGACTATTTAGACGACGGACACCTCTTCACAAAACCCAACAGGGTTTGCTGGACCTGGAGGACATCATCATCTGGTTTATCTCAAGGAGAGATTCCGGGTCCGCTCCTATTCCTTCTTTTTGTGAATGACCTCCCATTGAATCTCAGCTCTACGGTTCTACTCTACGCCGATGATGTTAAGTTATGGAGAACTGTGACGTCGGAAACAGAATCAAGTGTACTGCAAAGTGACCTCAGGTTACTTGCAGAGTGGGTGGACATTAATGGACTAGCATTTAACCTGGACAGGTGACGAATTTTGTCTCTCCGCACCTCAGACTCTTAGAAGGTGCCCTATTCTCTCTATGGAACAAAACTTCCCCACACCGCCACGGAGAAAAACCTAGGACTAATACTGACTGACAGACTAGATACCAGTTCTAATTATCCAGGAGACGCCTCCAGAGCCTGCTCAGTGCTGCACTTCATGTGCAGACAACTAGGTGCCCTGACACCGGAACGACCTCACTTAGAGATTCACAACGTCACTGCACCACCGAATCTGAAAATAGGAGTGAATCTCCTCCTATAAAGGGCTTTGTGGGAATGAGCGAAAATCATATCAGGACGGGCTGAAAGATCTAAGACTCTACTCTCCGAGCCAATGTAGGTTACGTGGTGACTTGATAGCGGCTTACAGAATACTTAGCAATCCAAATCATCCGAACAGTGGAATCCTACCGAACGGCCACCATGGTGATCTTCGTGGTAGCCCAAGAACAATCACCCATCAAACGGTGAAAACCCGTGTGCATTCACAATTCTTCTCTCTGCAAGTTTGCGGCCACTGGAACGTATTCCCTGCATGGATTGCCTCTGCTCCGTCTGTTGACAGTTTCGGAAAGAGGGTGGACAGTTACGCAGCGATGCACGGTTTTCGATCATGCAACCAGAATATGGACTAGGGTGACACGACTTACTTACCACGGCCAACCCAATATCGAATACTTTGTAATGCCACTATCACTGGGAGCCTGGCTCCCTATAGACGTCCCCTCTAGTTACCGTCTCCTACTAACGGAATTACCATCTCTATTCCCATCCATCCTATAACGTTATTTACTCCCCTTCCTACTGACTGTACGTTTCCTCTTTCCTAATCGTCTTTTCCCATTCTTTTTCTTTGGACTTTCTCTCCTTTGATCTCTCAGGACATATTTTTCGTCCCCTTATTACAACCAGTCCGACCAATTTTCTGCTGGTACGACACTTGGGGAGCCCATCTGCACCGCAGTCCTTAGGAAAAAAATAAATAAACAACAACACTCCCTGCAAATTTAACCAACACCTAACCGCCCGTCGGGCTAACCAGAGCTACAGCAGTGTAGTGGGTAGACCCACTGCGTCGGAATCTACCAAAGACCTGGAACCGTTTCCTAAGACCTAGAAGCGAGCACGAAGAAATCAATTAGTCTACACTAGCTCGTAAAATGATCTTGAATATTGAAGAGCGCAGCAGTGAAACTGGCCGCAACTTCAATGAACTTCAATGAGCGGTCCAACTGATGATGTTATCCAGTCAACGAATGACGATGCTACATCCAGTAAAGCTTATGCAGTGTCCCGTGGATATTGGAAAGACAAATACATCAAATATTTTTGCGCATCTCCCACTCATAAGACTCCTGAGATAAATCGTGGGTACTTCGTAAGAACAACTGCATTCAGAGCAATAGCTGAATCTTTTGTTAAGGTTCCTTACTGTTGACTACTACACTTTACCTACTTCAGTCCACAGGTGGAGTCTGTCAAATTGTCAATCTTGGTGCAGGTTCAGATACCCTCTACTTTTTGTTGAAAAGTTCACAATGGACCCCTAAACTTTACGTCGAGATTGACATGAAAGCTAACGTTCAGTACAAAGCTGTGGTAATCGAACGAAGAAAACTGCTGGAAACTGCCGGTAATTTTACCATTGTTTATTTACGTGTGTGAATATTTACTTGTTAAGACTCGAGAAACAAACCAACAGTCTTAAATCACTATCATAGCGTCGAGGTATCAACACTTACATCTTCAGAAGAAAATAAGTGATAGGAATCGTACCAATTTTTGCCTTGGGGAAATCCAGTCATGACCAAACTCAAGTCATCAAAAATTCTGATATGCTACACATATACAGCTCTTAAGATATATCGTTAAGGGGCTGAAAGGTCTGAATTTGCAGTTAAGTTAGGTGAGAGTGAGATTGTCGTTGATGTTTTGACATCTAAACCCAGTTGATTCTGAAGAGATGTGCATGATTGACCGTCTTTAAATTGAATGTGGTCGTTCTTTGTATGGAAGGTTCTGCCCTAAGCTTTAGCGAACTCTTCACCTTTCACTCGGTAGACGTCCCTGTATCTGTATAATCTTTAGTGAAGTTTCTAATTGCTTTCCAGTAAAAAACCTGTATCTTAGCGTCTTGCTGACGTCTAGTTCGTGTAATCTGAGTTAAGCTTGAATATGGAAAGGCCGATACAGCTCACCCTTTCTTTGAACCGTCATCACCCTTCACGTCACTAGTACAAGTGGTGTCAAGCCCAATAAAACATACTTAGGAGAAAGCTGTTTTGATCCAACCATTGAGTTTTCTAGTGACTCAACCTTCCTAGTTCTTTCTGTGGCTTCCAAAGATAAACTTACCTGTGTGATTGCGACTTATACCGGTTTATATTACCATGAGCTATGGTGAACTCTATGCTGATATGTTTAATTTATGTTGTCTTGACTAACTTATGCCTAACTGACAAGTAATTAATAAGCGTTTCCAAAGCTGTAGTAGAAACTTTAGTCCTTGTGCATTCACCTTTCAGTGACATCTTATAGTATATAATACTTTTGCTGCACGATACTTATTCCTTTTATCGTGACCAGGCATACTTAATCGGCACCATAGGTTAGTGATTAATACTTGTACTGAAAACTCATTGACACGGTTGTAACGGTTGGATCGTTTCTCGATATACTTCGGGAAACAGTTCAACTGGCCTCTAGCTAATTTTTGGTTGCCTGCTATCCAGTTGGATCCTGAAGGATATCCACTCCATTTCTATCTAGTTTTATCGTGGGTTTGATCACGGCAGTCGCCGTCCTTGTCTGACTTTAGTGGGGTTGACATTTTCACAGGAGATTCATTAGTATTACCAGTGTATGCATATGACATAGTCGTGTTAGGTGGTGGTGACAAAATACAGTTGTGTATACGGTGAGTGGTAATTTGAGAGTGTTTCGGGATGTTTCTCACCACTCAAATGCAAATTGTTGATCCAGGATTGATCAGCGTGGATGCCTTTTCCAAAAATATAGAGTGAAGCGGTTGAGCGGGTTAACCAATCCGCTTACTTGGGAGGTCGGATTGGATACTCATGAAATCTCTGTACAGATCCAAAAGGCTGGATTAAATTTCGCCAAATTAAGCCATCTATGGTGCCGTCGTCACATTCCATTACCCATTAAGGTTCGAGTGTACTGCATGCAGTTCTCTCTACCACTATGTGGTCAATAAAGGTGATGATGGAAAGGATCCAGGTTTTTGGTCACCGTTGTCTTCGTAACATGGACCCTGTGTCTTAAGGCCATCACATCATTGACGCGAAAGTCAGGTGTAGGATTTTAGATGGAAATGAAACGTAAGTTGGTTAGATTGTCAATCCTCATTGACTTAGATAACCGGCGCATGTGTTATGCACGCCTAGTCATAGCTTGTTCGGTTGCACAATGTTAGGTCAAGTAGGGTAAGACTGAACAAATATTATGGGTGACCAGACTAAAACATGGTATCAGTTCATGAAGTCTTTGACCGTTGGTATGAGCCATGTGGGGAAATGTAAACTTCCCGACTGGGGTCTGTGACAACTGAAATCGATGGATAAACACTTGGAGATATAACTGTAATCGCTCTCAGTAGTGCGAATTCATTCATACATTATCTTCATATCGGATTTCACTATCATTCCATCACTTCTTTAGCTTTACAACTTTTAATTTCTATCTTCCCCATTTCTACCATCTCAATACCTCTACCTTGATCTGCTGTTGTTAGGTATGACAGCCTGCACCGTGACACAATAATACCTAGTCCTACTTTGATGTTGGCTACAATATCAAGCTCATCCTTGCAACAGATATTTGTAGTTGATCTAATTGGACACAACAAAGTACACAACGCCGATATGTTTATTCACTCATTCGAAACGAGTCTGGAAAAGAATAGTCTTGCTTTCTAACACAAACAGTCGACTGTTCTGTGTTGCACTGCGATATTTTGCACCTGTTTTGTCATCCTTCAGACAGAGTCGGGAATTTTGACGATGGTGCATTTTTTCTGTTTATATTATTTTTGTAAAGCAGTTTTACTTTGCTGTACCATTTCTAATGTCTATAGACTCTAATCACATGCTCTAAATATAGGGTTTATGGGTTACATTAGTCATTCTATACCTTGTTCTAAGTCTGCCGACTTGGATTCGAGGTTCGCCCACCTGAAACACTTCTTGGTCAATCATATCTCATTCCAAAAGGCAAAGCTTGAGTACACAAGTCCTAATTTCAACCGGAAGAAGTGACCGAGTAAGTACAGTAGACGGTCAAGAAACTTTGTGATTTTATAAAACAGAGTGATCAATACCTATTCTTTTACGATCAGCAAGCTGTCGATCAACTACTAAGTAGTGTGTACCACATCATAACCTACATCATAAGCGATGAGACATATAGGTCTGTTGGGAGACAAGCGTAGACAACCGTTTTTCTATCAGCCTTAGGTATGTTGACTTTTTCGAACATCTAACAGGTATTAGCGTTTGAACATACCAACACTGCCTATCGTATACATATAGAAGATGTTAAAAAAGGTGGGAAATGTTGTTGTCGAGTAGCTGTGTTAGAGAGAAAGACTGACTTACTAACAGGACAATTGACAGTTTTACAGTTGTACAGATGGCCACAGAAGTTCTCCAGCAAGTAGATCTCAGTCATTATAAAACTACGAGTAGGACTACTTCGAGAAATAATATGTGTTGATGCTGTCGGAGATTTGGTGATAAAGCACATCATTTTTCTCATTCAGAAACAGAGACGAAGGCAGTTAGTCAAACATTTGTTTTTCTCACGTGACGGACATACATATATTGTTATGTAGGACCAGTATCTTTGCTAGTTCGTCCTTTCCTTCACCGATTCCCACCATAATTCATTGGTGTTTTGTGGTTGTGGTTGTCATATCTTGTCTTTGCCTCATCTAATCATCATAATGCCTATCTCCTCAATAATCATTATGCCCAACCAAACTGTCCCAATGTTCATCTTGTTATGACGGCCTTTGGCATTGTTACAATACAACAAAGCTTTCTTCAGATCGGCTGACATTTCAGTTTTCATGCTGAAACTACTATTGAAGCACCCATTAATTAAGTTGCGATCATTGTTACACTATGCCCTGAACTTCTGAAATATTGTTCACACAACCGTCAAAGCGATTTAGTTATACTAAGAAAAAGAACAATAGCAAACATGAGGGTAGTCCGATAAAATAACTTTGTTCCCTTTGTTTAGAAGCATGAGGATCACTTCAAAGGTCTGTTTTCGGTCGTCGATGATTTTCTTTCTTTAATTACTGCTTATGGTACTCGGTCCTCTTGTACCCAGTGTTATATCTGGTGGATGTTTGGAAAAAAAGTTCGTGTCTATTACATTTACTATCATTTTGTTTTGCATGAGTGTCAAGGTATCGTTAGTGTCCTAATTTTATGTATTACACTACATTTCCTAATTTACGTGTGATATTCCAAACTAGAGAATATTATATTTCAAATTAATTTAGAGGCAAAAGCAAGCACTCAAACAAGCGTGACAGTCAATACTTCACAGCACCGCTTTCACTACGTTTTCGACGGAGGACAGTTCCATTTACTCGGCTTTGACTTACGAAGGCCAGTTCAAGAGCTTATAGATCTACTATGTTCTCCAGTTCACGGAATTAATTGCTCTCAATCCTGCCCAACTCTCTTCCTAGCTGAATGCGTACTTGTTTATATGCCTCCGGATACCAGCTATCAGTTAATAAAGAGTTTGTCAGAAAGCTTTCCTTGCGCTTCATTTTGCACTATGAACAGGCAGGTACAGTTTTTACTTGGTTTTACCTAACGCCGTTATTGGTTTGGTGTTGATGCGTATATAACTGTTTTCTTAGACTAGTCCAAAAAAACCATAACGTGACTATGTTTTTTTATTTAAAGCACTTCTTTTCTGAAACGATTTAACTTGTTACATCTGCAGAACTACTAACAGATATGAAGAAAGCTAATGCCTGTAAAATTATCAGTTCACCTATGATAAGGATCAGTGGTAAATAATCACTTATTCATTATTCTATGTGTCACATCTAGTGCATAGCAACTACTTATACAACTAGGCTGTCCAAACTGAAATGAAATAGATTTAAGACCATAACCAGGTAGTTGTAAATCGATTACCAAGATCACAGCTATAGTTCCATACACTTGCATAGTTCTTTTGAAGTCAGATCTGATGGTTGATTAACGGAAACCTCAGTGGAGTGAAATTTATCACTTCAGCTTAGTAAAACGACTTGAACTGAGAAATCCCCTCAGTAAATTCATCATTATGACTGTATACGGATATACAGCTTAAAATTGAACCTGCATTACTAATCTGGTATCAACTAGAAAAGTTAAATTGTCAAATAATGACAGCAGTAACTGTGAAATTTGTCCACAGTTTAGATAACAGCTAACGCGTAAATTGAAATACTTTGTCTTGAGGGCATTAGTTATTTGAAAATAAGAAGGTATAAGAAGATGCAGTCCAAGGAGTTAACTAGACAAACAGATCACCGTAGATCCTTACGATAAGCATAGAAGCTCGTGTTGCCACACTTCACAACGTCTTACAAAGAGGAACCAAGCAGGAAAAGAATGATAAGGAAGTTGGCTATAGTCCATGAGAGAAGAGAAAATCAATCAATCAAGGCTAGTAAAATGTTCGAAATTCTCAAGATAATGAAGAATGTATGCATCTGCACCATGGTAACACTGATTCATATCACCAAGAACCGCTAACCATTAATCTTTGTCATCTCAAAGACTCACTTAGGTGACTCAACCTTTTCTACACAACTCAGATCAAACACGAGAGACTTCATGGGTATGTGCTGGGTTACTTTGGCCTCCCTTGCCTTTTTCCCAACCTACAGATGAAACCGTACCTTGAGGTTAGCGGTTGCCCGGTATGCGTAATACACATCTAAGCTACTTCAGTCCATGAGGGTTTGCAGTACTGTTAGCTGACTTATTTACGTAATACTACTCTCAACATCAACACTCCTCACTGATTCACCTCATGTCAGTAATGTTACGATGATATCTATGATCAAATACTTGTCACCCTCCTTAGGTCTTCTGTTCTCAACGTCCATATCTCAGTCGTACACTAAGAAAGAACTGGTTGTTGTGCGATGCACTCGTTGCTTGACAGGTAGTCGGACGTGGCTCATTGACTTCAAAATCCAACTTTCAAGCAGTCGGTTTCAGGTTCCATTTCTACCTCCCCTACACCGGGCTTGGCAACCGCGTCGTATCACAGGCCTTCACACTCAAAGTATGATTCATTCTATCTCATAAACCTTTTTTACGTCGTTCTCTTTATTCCCACTATTACTATAGCCGAATATCTGACCGATATCAAAAGTTGTGTAACTTTGCAAACGCTAAATAGCCTTTTTTCGAGTCGAAACTTCATCAGCAACAAATCAATATGGACTGGCGTCACTTCCTAAGCAAGTGAGTTGGTTAGTGCATCCTACCACTTTACCTTCTATGCTTAAACTGGAAGAAGGTATAGACCAATTGTGATGCATTGTTATACATTTGACAAGTACGAAATCCATTTAGTGAGATTCTTCACCTTAACGGACTATCAGTTTACTCTAAAATCAGCTGGGTGCCTTCCAGGGAGTAGATTGATCTTTGGGACGATGGAGGTGCATGTCTCATCCACCAGCACATTCACAACAGAGTAGATTAAAGATATATCGATCCGGATACGTGATTTCGACCGGTAGATCGCGGGTTAGAACCTTGTTCCACCTATCGAGGTCTGAGTGACCAGGCTGTTTCATTAGTGCTCACACAATATATGTTGCTTATTGCCTACTGCACGAACGTGCATATGGTTGCTGTCTGCATTTCAACCCGTTTCGAGAGTGAGAACGGTGACAGTAGGATATACTGGGTAAAAACCATTGGTTGTGGTCACTCCAGAAGGCATTTACGTAACCATTAACCAAAAACAGACGAGAAATCACATCAATATAAACCATCCTTGGAAAGGATTGCTACTTTTTTGAATACCGGGTTGAATTGCAAACATGTGTTTGCACCTTAATGCATCCACGAGGCAAGCAGCTACAAGCCCATTCTTTGCTCACCTAGAAAATGAGAATATCAACGACGTGAAGTGGTGAAAGTCAGAGCAAGTTGCTATTTACTTGGTAAGTCGCGTACTAATAACAACTTACCGCCCTAGATAATCATTCGCCCTTTTTATTACTATCATCATTACACTATTTACCAAGTAAGTAGAAACCTGCCCTTACTTTCATAATGTTATGTACAATTATTCTGTTTTCTTAATTTCTACCCCGATTTTCGTGAGCGATTATTGGCTTCTCGGTACTGTAAAATGATCATTTTTTGGTCAATAGACTATCACCACACTGAATTTTATAAATCATATTGATAAAAGAAACTTTTGTGTTAGCGTAGCACCAGCGACCAGGAGCTAGTTATGAAGACTCATTTATTCACTTTTTTGGCTTTCTAAATGTTTCATTGGGAATTTTTCCTCCACTAAAGCATTTCGACGTGACTACTTTTGACCTTTATTTGCTACTTAGAACTGCAGTTATTATAAACTATATTTGCTCATCATTGTACTGAAAAACTTTTGTTGGCCAACCCTTTAGGTCCTGCTCCTTTGCCTCGCTTCATCCTTAAAACACCACTTCCAACTTTGCAGAGGGTTAGGTGACCGTCATTGATATCTGATTCAGGTTAAGAATGGACGATAAACAACCAAAGCCTGGTTGTAGGCCAGTTAACTTATTCTTCACAGTGCTGCACGTAACGTTCCAGCCACCTAACCTTAGACGTTATCTGGGTCTAGTTCTCAATTGTGATCTCACTGACCGCTTTTTTTTCGTACCTATCTCTTCAAAATAATTTTCAGTCACTGCCAAACATCAGCATTTCTTATTTATTTCTTTAAATGCACACCACTACTCTTTGTCATCATAAAGATTCATAGTCAGCTTATATTTAAGCTATTTTCGGTCCTTTTCATGATCAGAACCAATCAGAATAAATCTCGCATCAGTCGTTTCGAGCGAGGCTGCCAAGACTGATTGGTTTTTACTAACCGGTTATTCATTAATAACCATCTTCACCACTTTCTGCAAAGGTAAATATGACACAAGACTTCAGAGTATCATTGCTGCTACATCCAAATATATGTATATTTGCTTTCTTTCTCATTACAGACTTGATCTGATCTTCCAGCCGAGCACAGAACGGCTTCATTACCACCAGGCTTTTTCTCGAGGCAGCAAGTGAAATACATAAATTCAAATCCTGGGTTTTTGTTAATGTTGTTAGAATCAACTAGCTGTTCGTAGTGTTTAAGAAAATCAGTGCCAATGATAGGAAACGACATATCAACAATGATAATTACCACTGGATGATGTGCGAAAACCGAAGTTCAGAGTCACAGCTCTGATCCCACACATATTGCTTGCCGATCTATTTGTTGCTTGGTGCACCAAGGCTGAGTTCAGATGATGCTTGTCAGGAGGTCTGGGTGGGATTAAGCTTACCTCATCATCATTATCAACCATAAACTACATCCCTATCTTCTTATTTGTCACATGAAACAAACGAATGTTTTTGTGTACGCCGACGAAAACAGTCGTTACTGATTGCCTCCGTCTCTTTCTGAATAAGAAAAATGATGTGCTTTATCACCAAATCTCCGACAGCATCAACACATATTATTTCTCGAAGTAGTCCTACTCGTAGTTTTATAATGACTGAGATCTACTTGCTGGAGAACTTCTGTGGCCATCTGTACAACTGTAAAACTGTCAATTGTCCTGTTAGTAAGTCAGTCTTTCTCTCTAACACAGCTACTCGACAACAACATTTCCCACCTTTTTTAACATCTTCTATATGTATACGATAGGCAGTGTTGGTATGTTCAAACGCTAATACCTGTTAGATGTTCGAAAAAGTCAACATACCCAAGGCTGATGTAAAAACGGTGTGTCAGAACAAAACGTAGAAAAAACCGCCTACATTATTCTAAGCAAACCAAATCTTCATGCAAAGGAGATATTCATGAAGCTATCTTTATTCTAAATGTCATCATACACCCTTTTTCTGTTAATCAATAGTTTTAACTCGCCTTCAAATTGTTGTGTTTGTTTTTTTTCTTATTCCTCCATGAAGAATGTTAACTTAAGACGGTTCAGTCTATCAGCTCCAATACGAATTATCGACAAGTTTCAGCCTAATTCGATCAAGTTTTAATCTCCGTATAGTTACTTCATTCATTGTTTGACATCTTAGTTTCTTTAGTGATTTCTATACTCATATGGAGAACTTGCTCGGAAAATAGTTAAGTACATACTTGAACATCTTGAAGACTATAAGAACTAAACTCATCCACTTACTATATACATTTTATTTTATCACCTTTTTGAAAGCTGTTTATGAGCTTTAACGTATTTTCTTGCAAATATTAATAGAATTTACTAAAGCAAACCATACGTACTAAGGCTTTAGCATGCATTGCAGGGATGAATCGAAGTAGCTTGTTTCTTTTGCATGTCCGATGTGATTTTATATGATCTTTAATTGTTCGGTTTTTGAGTTCTAACTAGAGTTTTGTGTTTTGATATGTTTCTTTAAAATCGTTTCTTACTGTAATTTTTTTTTCAGTAGTAATCACATTGACAAGATTTTTTCATCATTTGTTACATAGGTTAATATGAGCGATCAGTTTGGCTCCATAATGATCAAGAATTTTCGTGCTCGTTCCTGTGAACTCCCGGGTCTTGAAGCATGTAATTCACTGAGTACTCAGGAAGAACGGTAAGCTTTTTTTATATTCTGGATTTTATATATAAACCTAAAGGAAATATGTAAACAGACGTGTAGAGTCGATTCTACCAAAGCTGCTATCCCTGTTGTGAAGTTATTAAGTGCTATTGATATAAGGATAGGATGAAAGCTCTGATAGAACATAATTCCACTTTATATTTCTTTTATTATCTATGTCACATAGTGATGATCGGAATGATAACTTCTGAAGTCATAGTTTGAGATAATCTAAGTGAAAACTTTAAATCAGCAATAGTCAGGCTTCAGCTAAAGTGATATACTGAATCTTGGAAAAGTAGTACAAAAATATTGAGATTTTATACCCTATGCTAATATATAAGAAGTACAACCAAAATAATGGCAATAATAACATTGTATGGAGAAAAACCTTGAAAGGATTGCTAATAAAAAACCTAAAACGGCTAGTAATAGAAAAATAATCTACAAAAATATGCAATCAATAATTGAGAGTTCAGTCTACTGAAAATCAAACTAACCAAATGCCTAGAATATATTCATGTACAAATCAAACAAAGAGATAAAGTTAATCAGTCAGAAAAAACTCAAATACAAAAGGCTATGAATGCAGAAGTAAACTTAACTCACAAACAACGACAGCGAAAATGTTAACATAATGTAAGAAGAAGACATTAGAAAAAATCTTGGCTCACTTCCTACTAAGATAAAACATTTAAGAATAATGTACAGCCAGCTTGGAAAAAGTAGTTAACAAATGTGGGGATTCAAGTGAAACTATGATCAGAGCTTCAGCAAAAACGTTGAGAAGTGATGTGAGAAGATCACACCTGTTAAAAAGGATAGAAACACGCTAACTGGATCTTATCCATTTAATCAAACTCTTAGTTTGTAGTCAAGGTTAATAGTACCATCCCTGCGGATTGTTGGTTGCTGCATGAGTGTTGGGTGTTAGGGTAATCATGGCAACTGAACTTATGGTGTCGAATATTTTGTTCGTGTTAACCTTTAGACCTCACCAACTTAGTGCATTAGAACTTCACTGCCTGCCCACTCACATTATATTAACAATTTCCGTGATCTTGTTTGCAGGTCATTTTTACTCCTGTATTTCTACCCTCATTTGTTGAGCTATTATGGGCAA
Organism: Heterobilharzia americana; assembly: GCA_944470555.2. Lineage (NCBI taxonomy): Eukaryota > Metazoa > Platyhelminthes > Trematoda > Strigeidida > Schistosomatidae > Heterobilharzia > Heterobilharzia americana. The sequence goes on along the minus strand of OX104127.1, from coordinate 126,524,174 downwards.
AAGTTTCGGAGATTCTCGCTGTTCCTACTGTACATAAAATAAAGTAGAAATTGCTAATACTGAGAGTTGTTAAAGGGAGCATTTAAAAATTCCTCACTGGCTGGGAATATACAGTCATGGATAGTCATCAGAAGTTAACAGAAAGAATCCCTAATGATGTTATTCGAAAGATCCAGAAACATGAACAGTGGGACCCAAGAGGGAATTCAAATGATGATTCTTGGATGGGTACAGTAGTTCTACCATTCCGCCAAGGTACAACCGAAGAGCTACAAAGAATCTTAAGGAAGCACCGAATTAGGACCTTTTACAAGACAACCAACACTCAGAAATGCTCTAGTCCACGTAAAAGATTAAGTTCCTTTTACCTCCTCACAAAATTGTGTCTACAAATTAGGCTATGCGAACTGTGATGCCTATTATATTGGAGAATCGTCCCTCGAGATCCTTATTAGGGCTAAAGAACATGCAAGCTACACAAAACGACCGCCAAATAATCCTGTAAAACTAGAGAACTTACAAATCAAGTCGGCGATCGCAGTTCACGCTATCTATCACAATCATGAAATCGATATTGAAAATATTAAAACTATTGAAAAGGGATTTTTAAACTAAAAAGAATAGCAGAGACGTTTCACATTAAGTTGAATCCCTTATGCACTCAACAGAAAGGAAGGCCTAACTATCCAACAACATATCACACAATGATCTGATCTAAAGTACATACACACAAACAAACCGAATTTGTCATCCATATTATTTATTTATTTTTCTTACACTTTCACATCCTGTCACATGTGCACATATTCATATCACCTTGACCTCCAGATTAATTAACTGATAAACAAAGACAAATTGTGAATGCATCCTGACCAGCATAGCCATGACACGTTCATATTATCATCGTGATCTGATTCGTCACCTTTTACTATTTAAACTATCGATAACTTGTACAGGTTTTATTCTCTGAGGAAGCAATTTCCACGAAGTCGCGAAACGTCATAAATTTATTTTTCTACTTCATTGGGATTTTACAAAATGTATTTCATTTATTAGCAGAAAGAGTTGTAAAAAATTGAAATGGGCATTACGGTTTAGAAGTTTTTTTCTATGGAGCTAAGAATTAGTTCTGAAGGTTTATTAATTGAGAATCACGACCTACCTCGTAGATTTTTGCTGCTTCATGACCTAACGAAGACTTTCAATTCACTTTCAATTAAATTTTAAGGTCCAGGGATTTAGTGTTGTGGTTCGTTATTAGAGTAGATATCTTAGTGGCAAACAACATCAGTTATAGTATTCATCATGGACTGACATCAGTTGGGGAACCATTGAAATTAAAAATCCCCATTCATCTCAAAAATACATTACTCTATAGTACTCATTAGTGACTTGCTTCCAGATGGATGTTAGGAAGTTCTAATGAGAAGCCGTGATCTGTGGGGTCAACCAGTCGGAAGCGAAGTGGATGCTAACTGAAGACCTTGGGTGACGGTCGCGCTATGTCGTGAATTGACAGAAGTTGGAAATTGTGAACCACTGGGAACCGACCCAGTGGCTGAATGGTTAACGTGTTCGCCGTGAAGCCCGAAGGTCCTGAGTTCGATCCCTAGCCGGGTCATGGTTGCGTACTGCTGAGGAGTCCCATACTAGGACGAAACAGCTGTCTGGTGCTCTCAGATTTTCAATGGTTCCCCAACTGATGTCATTCCATGATGAATACTACTTCTAAATTAAAAATCCCCATTCATCTCCAAAAAACATCAGTTGTGTTTTTCAATCCTAACTTTTTTGACCTAAGGCAATAAAAGTACGTGGAAAACAGTACAGATATGACAAGGAATGCAAAATAATCATACAGCACGTAATTTCTTATCTTAAGGAATGTATACTTCAGTAATACAAGCTAAGTACTTACTAGTATGATGAACAGTTCCAGGTCATTCCTAAACGAAATGATTTTTCCAGCGCACCAGTTGATGTTGAATTTCAGACACACATTGTGAAAAGTTATCAGTGTTACTGTCATCCTCAAACCTATCAGAGTATGGTAATGTTCTAACCGACAACTCGATACATGAAAGTCGAATGCTTAAACCACTTGGCCACAATCGTCTAGACAATTTAGTTACACATGTTATGGTCATACTCCGAGTTACCATTTCAAACGGATATTGTGTAAATAGATCAGTCAAAAACATGTATCAAGTGTACGTCATATCCAAACTTTGAACAATAAATCCCTTTGTATACTAAAAATGAAAAATTGATTCGTTTATTTTCTGTTTTCTTTTGATACATAGATTTCTTAATGCTGGATGGAAAAAAGCGAAAGGCTGGACTATAAATCAGGTCTATAAAGCATTATCCGCTAGTACACGGTACAGGTAACTAAAAGTGTTGAATCACTTTTAACCAGGAGACAAACACAGTTGCTAAAGTTAGCTAAATTGACTTTTAGTGTCACTTATGGTTAATTTTCAATTCATTCATTTCGATCGTTTTCAACTGCTTCAACAAATATCATCTGTATAAAAACAAAAATAACTTTTATAAAGAATTTGTCAGTCGTTTATTGCACTTCATGAATAAGTATGTTGCCTTTAGTTCAACGCGTTGTGGAAGAGTAAGTTCATATGAGATCAGCGGGTTTAACACTGAAAGTTAGTATATGACAAAGTAGTTCTCACATGATTTTATTATTCTCAGTACTCCATCATACACTAACAGTAATGGCTTCACTAAATGTAGTATGTGATTACTGCTACGAAGATATGAAAATGTAAGTCTTTAAGATTTGAATCTCTTAACCGTACTCCTTTTATCTCTTGTTTTGTCCTATGACCTTTCGCAACAGTCGACCTTATTACCTCACGTTTTCATTCCTTCTCTCTGCTTAACTCCCTTTCTCCGTGTCTCTCTCCTTTAGCATCCTTCTCAGTGTCGAATATGGTGTGATAACTTGAACCGAGATGCAGCCATACCAGGTCATATGTTGTTTATTTCCTTTGTTTTCGCTTAGCCATCTTAACTCATATGTTTACGGTGATTTTCCATCTGAAGGTACTTTAAGTGGAGTGAGTGAGTGAGTGGAGTGAGCTACAAATTTCTATTGCATAGTAAAACTATCATCGATGCACTTTAATTCCTTCACGAATCATACTATAAAAATCATTCTGATAATTTTCCAAAGCATATTTTGAAAAGCACAAATATTTTAGACACGGTCTAATTGAAATTTGAACAGCGTAATGAGAAGACGAAGATTATCTGAAACAGGTGATGAATATTTCAGCGCTATATATTTCGAACAACATGATCACACCGATTTGTCAAACTGTTAATGTGAAAATCTGCGAAAAGGGTCAATGAAGTCAATAGGAAGCAAAGATAGGAGGGGTAGAACATAAACATATTCAACTATCCTTAACTGCATATCACGATTACTCCTCCCTATGTATGTGTTACCACACATACACGTGAATTGATAAACACAGTGGGATGTGATGCAATCGTTTATATGTTGTTTTGGTTTGTGGTGTGACATGGACTTTATCTTCTCTACGATGATGACCTCGGCTGCATAATGTGTTTCACAATAAAGCTATGTGAATCACCTCTAAGTGGTAATGAGATGTAGACATTTGTCTTAGGAACAAAACGCTGTATACTTTCCAATGCAACATAACTTTTGCACCTGTTGATAAATTTCAGCGGGTAGCCATTCTGTAACAATGTTGTCGTCAGTAAATTGCTTTCTTTCTCCTTCGTGTCATCGGGGCAGATGCGGTTTGTCACACAATGTATTAATTGTTTTTACCAGTGGTATATTCTTAAATAAAGAATTCATATAGAAGGAGTACATAGCCTTATCCTTGATATCAATATCACTTAAACAGTCAACAGGGTCAGATGTGTCTTTTAATGGTCGACAATAGACAATATTGTCTGTGTGGATCTTCCACTCAGGACTTACATAAATAGCTTCTGACAGGACTCAAGAGCTTTGCCAACTATTTAGCTAAACTATATATGGGTGATCGGCAATAAATCGGAAATAAATATATCTATTCTTCCAGTACCCCCTTTTATGGAGCTACTGACTACAAGATTGCATCGTGTAAAAACCTATCATTGCTGAAGGGTAGTCAGTTATCTGGCGCGGTCGCACTTGATGCTTTTTCGAAGATTCCTGTACCCAACACACTAGCGTCTTTCTCGACTTCCAGCTTCATGTCTATTGTACTGCTTATGTTATTGATACGCTTAGTAACTTGATTCAAATGACTTCACTATGAAACGGTTAATATATGGATCTGTCATACAGTTGCAAAAGGCTATATATGATCAGATGACAATCTCAGTTTGCATGAAAGACAACGCAAAACTTGACGTAGTTGATTAGCGGAGACATTTCAGATTGTTGTGGTATTAAATGCAGTGTATATTATGTTGTAAGCTTGTTCTTACGATGCTGGTGGCTGCTCAGGATTTTCTGAACAATATCTCTGACAAATGTCAGAAACCGGTTGTGTAGTTAATGGATGAAATTGAGGGGACCAGTGTCAAGACCACCCTAGCATCCGAACAAACTACATTTCTCACCCCTACTATTTGTGTGGTATATGTGATTTTTAAAGTTGTTTTTCTCATATTTTGTTACAGAGTAGAACATTTAGAGATGCTAGATGACCTTGAAGTAACTACGCAGTTATTTGATCATTATTGTATTCTTCTGGCGACAAATGATGAGACGTTCTGCCCATGGAAACAATTAGAAGAAGCGGTGGCTACTATTGAATAGTCTTCTTCCTTCATTATAGATGTGATTCACTATGAAAATAGATATTCTACTGCAATTCCTATCTGTCGTTTTGATTTTGCCACCACTATCTACCTGTTCACAAACCTCATCGTACAAAGGCAATAGTTCCACTCATAAAAGTATTCTATTCATAATCACTTGATTGGTGAGCAGACCTTTAGAATAATTTTGACAGCTGACCGATGGTGTGTGATATTAGTTTATCTACCAACTACCATAATTTACTATAAGTCGACCACTTTTGGACGTTGTACATTTCCATGAATTTCCAGTAAATACACTATTCATTCTATATTGTACCTACGTAGAAGTTGTGTTCTGTCTGAGTGGATTAGTGGGGTTTTAGAATTGAATTCGAAAGTGGTAACTAGAATAAAAAATTCACCGAACAAATCTGTTTTTGGTCATATAAGGAGTTTCATCTACCTCTAAATCAAACTTGACGGGTTAACATAGGGAATCACTCAATTTCTTCTTCGTCAAAGAGTCTTCACTGTTTTTTTCCGAAGAGATACATACTCAATAGAATCAATTGAACTTGAGAGCCTGCAGAACATTGTTTCATGTTAGACTTCTTATAAGCCACAGAGTGTTAAGGTATTAGCTACTGGGTCTGAGGAAATTAAGGTTGTGTCGAAAAATCCATCCAGTAGATAATAATATATTGCTACTTTGCATATCGCATAAACAAATCTAACATAAAGTTGTAATTCCGCAACCAACTGCGAGACGGTATGGTAAGTATTCATAGCAAGGTGTATCTGTAGAAATGCTCATTCAACGCATTTAAAGCCAACTATGTTTGCGACATTAATAAAGTGCTTAGGGTATCGTGAAATGCACCCGGAGTTGAACCGATTCTTGGAGTGATTGACAAGTGATTTCTATTGCTACCATGGTTTTCAGAACTTTTTTCCGGCAATCTGAAAGGTGAATGGCATCCCAGTTCGCGTTTTTTTCTGCCCATCATCATTGTTTTTTTGAAAATATACATTGCACAGAACTTATTTAACCTTCTAATTTGGCACTTGCGTTTTTCTCTTTTTCATATAGTGGTTGTAATAATACTCAATAATGTATGCCTTAATTATGTACAATTATTAAGAAAAAATCTGAGCGAAGAAATATTTCTTTTCAATTAGATCCTTATCTACGGTGCTACACTAATATATGGTATTTTAAAATAGCATACCGGTCTAGTCGTGAAATGTTAAGTAGATACGGATTATCAATGTCAAAGTGTAGTGGGCACTCCTGATCAGAATGGATATAAGTATTATATGTTGAGAGGGTGGCAGAAATCATAGGGAATTATCAGCAAAGGGTAAAGATTCTGACCATAGAAACGCAAGAGATAATATGGACGCATTAAGAACAAACCAAGATAGAAGCAGAAGAGGAAATAAAGCACATTGTGCAAATGACTGTTTTAGTGGAAAATGTACAGTATTTGATGACTACAATAATCAACATTCCGTCCTGCATCTCAGTCTTCTCGTTCCCTGCAAAAGTATTAAATGGTGATAATTAATCAAAAAAATTATAACAAGAGTCAAATTATTCAGCAACCACAGTCGATTTGTGACCGGTAGTCTGTATAGTCGTTATTAATAAGTAGTCAGTTGTTGACGGTAATTGCTTACAATGTAGACAAATGGGGGAAGAAAAATAATAACTGGAAATGTAATAATAATTGTAATAGTTTATAAGATGAACAAGGTATGGGGTCATTGATATAAAAATGATTCACAATTCAGTACCTGTCTAGATATATCGATGCAACTTTTCTTATGTTTTGATAAGTCCTGTAAGATTTTATTTGCACTCTCAGTGGTTATCCACAGTAACATGTTTATTCTTGGTGCTACAGATTTTTCGGGTTCTGAATATTCGTCGTTTGCTTCAGTCGGTGAATTCTTAGAGCTATCAGACGGATATTTTGGAATACAGTTCGAATCGGCGAATCCTCTAACAAGTAAGCATTACGTTAGACCTGTAACTAAGGGGTAAGCTGTGGAACAAGATTTACAAGATCATTGCGTATTAAAAAACTTAAATACTGCCTCAATTCTACAACGTCATCAACCCATCAAGATGTTACTCTATAAGTTAGACAGAATAACATGACTAGTCAATAGTTGTCATCTTAGTCGGGTACAATTTTATGACATTGATTCCCTTGTAAAAGCTAAGGTCATTTGTTTAGTTTGTAAACTGTCCTCTCATTAGTTTCCTCTGTGTAGTTTATCCATATCACTTACAGAACTAAAAATAAATTTAAGAATCATATAAAATATATGCCTTTGACCTATTGCCAAGTAATACGACAAGTTCTTTTGACTAATTAACTGGTCTCTTACGTGTTTCAAAATTTTGAGGATTGGGATAACGGTATCTACTCCATACTACAAACATGCGTAATGAGGTTTATTTAATTCATCTTATAGTAGAAAAGAAACAGCTTGACTTAGATGAATGTAAACAGCAAGTACAGTATACACTATGCATGAATACTTCAATAGATTCAAACAACGAAAACATTAAGCTTAGGAGTTTAAAAAGTAAATGAAAATGAGATTATCGCTATTTTCTTTCAATATTCCAAACTGAATAACTGACTACTTGTAGTAGGTTGTTGTGATGCTGAGGTAAGAAATACAGAAAACCAGTTTAAAATTGTGCACAACGGTAAATGTCCATTAGAATATTCACTTTTTTCTTAATAGGACAAATAAAGCTGGACATAAATAATCCTAATCATAGTCATTGTCAATGATGAGCAATATTGACTGACGTTGGATACATCTGGACAGTGGTTGAGAAATTTTGAACGTAGGTCATGACTTCTCATTAGGACTTCGGGAATCACTTCTCGAAGTCACCAACGAGCGCTAGATTATTTCGGAACAGTTACTCAACGACGTCATTAAATGGAGGTTGCGCTTTGTTGTGGACTGGACTCCAACCCAGTGGTAACGTATGGAACCTTAGTTTCCTGGGTTCGACCCCTGGGGTGGGTGGAATCATGGGTGTGGACTACCGAGGAGGCCCATACTAGGGATAAACAGCTATCCAGTGCTCCCATGTTTCCAATGTTTCTCCAACCGATATGAGTACATGATGATGATGTAATCAGAAAATAAATCCCCATAAACCTCTAAATTTGGACGTAGGTCCTGTCCTTTTTCGATATTCATCTTCAACGAGACATGCTGTCTTAGACATCCGAAAGCATTTCTTCCTGCCTCTACACTAAGGAATGTGCAGTATATTCTTGACACTTATTTACTGATCTACTAACCCATTGCACTGACTGAGTAACACTTCTAGTGCCGACATTTACACTTTAATATCACTCCTTTTTCATTCACTTCTTTCTTGCATGCTGAGGGCAAGAACGTGAAATGATTCAATATCGTATTAGGCTCTACTTGTGTAAAATAACCTGAATTATTAAGTTGAGATACACTGTGTAACGTTTGATTCATTTTTCAGAACACTGGATACTGTTGAAGGTAAAGATTTGAACTCCAGAATACTTGACTTCACTAAAACAGTTTAGTGATCAGTTTGCAATTTAATGCTCAAATTGATGAAGTAAGCGAAGAAATCAATAGAATATTTCCTGAAAGACACCTGAAATTAAGATTCATTTTATAAATGATTTCTGATGCCAAGATATCAATAAATGATTAGTGACATCGAAGGGAAAGGCTGATAGCTAATCAGGACATCTGCGTGCTTACTTTCTATACTCGTGGATGTTTTCACTGTCGGGTCGTTGTATATTTTTTCCCCTTCCACTTATTTCCCTCCTTTTACCTATTTCGAATTGTTTTGATGTCTTTTTGATGTATAGTGTGTCAAATTGAACCAAAATCTAAGGTTTTACGCTGTCAGTTATTTTTGATGCACCATGAATTAAACTGAACATCAGTAATATGTTCTTTCCTAAGAGCAGAATTAAATCTTCGATCCACATTTGACCAAATCCCTTCAATTCCACTTAAGTATTTTCAGTAAACATCCTTTCACTTCTTGTTAAACCAATAAGGTCTTCCATTACAGAAAAATGATGAGGTGTACTTTGAATTCGATGATCACAAGTTAGTGACTGTCAGCAGACAGAGAGTTCAATGCAGAATCATTTTGTTCCATTTCTCAGCTGATTGATAGCCCAAGATATCATTGGTTAGCCTCAGGGATAAATTCTGCGTTGTTTTTGCCTATGAACTAAAGTTGGAAACTGATAATTTGGATAGTTATTTAAATGCATGTTAAACATACAAAGTTATTTGAAACAGAAAGATAAGTTATTAGATTTCTCATTTAATTTCCTTTCTTAGCATCTTTCTGTAAAAACGGTTGTTTATTTATTAGCCAAGGATCACTTTAAAGTTCATCTTGATAAGGATACTTTTATAAAGTTTTCTTGAAGGTATGTATCGCCTTTGGGTTATTATTTTATATTATTCAAAATGATGACAATCGATAAAAGTAATCAATTTATCTTCATAACATGCTCTAGAAGTCTCCGAACATCGTCTATGGATAACTTTTCTATTCAATGCTAAATTGTTGCACTTGCCTTACTTATGTTATCATCGTACTTAATTTAATCAACTATTTATTTGCAAACACTAATATGGAATATAGATGGAGTCAGTGGTCTGCAACACCTCTTACTTGTTCTGTTACCTGTGGTAGCGGAGTGAGATGTCGTGTTCGAAGTTGTATTGATGGATATGGTACTGTACAAGCAACCACAACAAGATGTCAGAGTACAGATATATATCACTCTCAAGCTAAAGAATGTATTCCATGTTTTGTTAATGTTCACTGTCCACGTATCCCGGGTTGGGGAATATGGGGTCCATGGTCATCATGTGTTCCGATCGAAGGTAATCAAGAAGTCGGGAGACAAGGATGTCGAACTGGAAGTAAAACCCGATACCGACTGTGTGATAGTCCTCCACCAGAACCACCACCACATGGCTTAAATTGTTCTGGTCCTAATCAACAAATTCTACAATGTAGTTATGATTGTGTTGACAGAACTGATAGTACTCCTGACAATATTGCTAATAAGATATCTTTTCAAGTTGAGAGAGATCAACTCTATTTACGTTCATTCAGAATATTCTACGAAAACATGTTAGTCAAAAAGTTCTAATGGACTGTGCAACACCAGCTTACAATCTTGCTAAAAGACTATCTCTGCGAGGCATCAATAAAACTGCCAGTAGAGCATTGAAAGGTAGATCTTTCTCAATAAGATGGCTAAAAAATGGCAAACCTATAAACTTAGCCAACCCTAGTTCAAACGTTCTATCTAAAGAGCTACTCAAAGCAAAAAACATTATCAACTATGAAAAAAGAATAGCTGATGAAGAAATCAGATGGAACCTATTGCTTGACACTTCTTCAATCTATATGGAAGATACACACCTGATTTTTCCAAGTATACAACAAGGTGATCAAGGTTTTTATACATGTCAAATGAAGGTTGGTAAAAATAAATGGAATATAATTTTCTATACATTGATTGTTACCGGAACAAAATATGTTGCCCTAGATGGTAATCCTTTTTATCTTCATTCAAATTTAGGCTATTCTAATTCATTAAATGATATGAGTGTATGGATGGAATCGGCTCAGATTGTTTGGCAGTTGAACGGTCATGAATACAGTCGTGGTTTAGCCATACGACTAAATCGACGTATTCAATTAATTTCTCATTTGAATTTAACACATCAAGGCACATGGAAATGCTTTCTATGCATTCCAGCTTATAGCCTACCAAGTCAAGTTGGTAATCCACGGTCATCAATCAGTAGAATATATTTAACTAATGAATTCCATTTAAAAATTAACCCAACACAAAATATTTTATGGCAAATCAGTGAATATCCCCCAACGGTTAGAACACTGAGACAAACAGCTCTTACTGTATCATTAATCGGTTTATTTTTAGTACTAACTATATTTCTTAGTATATGGGCTGCACGACGTTGGACAACACGAGCCTTAACAATTGATCAACAGAAAGCTATTATCCAAGAAATTGTCGACAATGAATGTAGACTACTGTTAACGTGTAAAAAACGTGCAACTATTAATAAAAACAAATTATTACCATTGATCTTACAAGAAAGTCAACGTTTACAGAAAACAAGTAAATTTCTAGGTGTATTACGTAGACGAAGGACATCAAGATTGGGTAGTCGAAGAGTGATGCGTAAAGCTACGCGTAAAATGAGTTTTCCTCCGAAGTCAAGACCTAGTGCACATGCTTCGAAGTTTATACCATTCGGTTGTAACTCAAATTCTTTGAAAATTTTACCGTTATCAACACCCACAACTTTAACATCACCGAAAAAATCTCATGTAAAGTTTGAAAAGAATGAAAATGTATAAAATTGGTAAACTAGATAATCATGATGTCAATTAACTTGAAGAAGATATTTGAACACAACTATAGATACTTTCCTATAACGCTTAGAAGGCTATTGGATGATTACCTGAACAAGTTACGGTTTGAGTCACTGAGTTTCGCTTTATCCAGCCTCTTCAGTAGCATACTATTCAACTGTCAGATTTTTGATACAATTTTTTTGCTTCTTGTTTGCCTACAGTAATGTGAATAGGGATCCCAGGCAGCAGAATGTGATTTCAATCAATGTAAAAGACATTAATCCGTAAATCATCTGCAAGTGATTCAAACTTTGCAGACAATATTCTTCTCGAAAGTATAAGAATCTTATCTCTTTTACTAGTAGTAACAGTCAACAATCAAAAAACAAATGACTGCTCTTCTTACTGATATTGATGAGACGAAATTAAAATTAAGAGACAAGATGAAAGAGACTTTAGTTAACACGGACTAGTTGTAAAAAGTTTTAACAGTTTTCTTTTTTTCCACTCTTCCTTTTCATTGTTTATTCATATTATTATTTAACATGTTTGAGATCAAGAAAGTGAAAAAAATATTGCAAGATATGAGAAAAGAAAAGCTGAAATTGTTCAAAGTTCAACATTAAACGCTCAGCTGTATCAGCATTCTGATTAGAAGTGTGAATAATCTGTGCAAGTAATCAAGTATGTCATCATCGGAAAATTAGTGGAATGTGTTTCTCTTCACTTCTTGGTGTTTAAGATCTTATTTATCTTTTCAAACCGATAAATCAAAAGATGTTAAGAAAAAAACACTCTAACCTCTCTGTAAAAATAAACACGTAAGCTTAACAAACTGCTTAAGGGTTACTTAATTCTAGTAGTGTAGAAGAAACTTTTTATCTTATCGCTAAAAACCAAACCAACTGCAATCCTCCAAAATGTATTTATGTGATTGTATATAATAATCAGACTGTTGATGTAACAACTGTTACAAAATGCTTTCATCTCTAATACTAATTTACTTGGTTTTCGCTAGCAGAGTAGTCCAGGATTTGTCTCGTCCTATTTGGGACTCATCAGCTGGATGTACCTGCACCACAGTAAGTGATGCTGCTTCCACTGATACTCGGAACCCGTACCCATTGCTTCAAATGCCAAAGCGTTATCCGCTGGGGTACGACAGATACCTCTTGTACAACGTCCATTAGTTATTACTCTTTGTTGATATGCTTGTAATTCTCCGTTGTTATACTGGATCTAATTGTTCGACCTCTGTTGGCATATGGGCTCCTATGCGGATGTCTTAATATTGCCTGAATATTTATGATGGTAATTTACTTGGTAGTGGCTAGTGGAGGAATCCAGGACTCGCGTTTCAAAAAAGCACAAAGATGTCACCACATCGGTCACGTCATTGTCTAAAGTTGTAATCTGGAAATATTTGACCTTCATTTCATAAATAGCTTTTAGTTTGTAGATTCCTCTGCTAGTCACAACTAAGTAAATTACCACAATAAATACTCAGGCAATATTGAAGCATCCGCAAAAGAGCCCATTTGTCAACAGAGGTCGAACAATCCGATCCAGTATAACAACAGAGAAACAGAAGTATATCAACAAATAGTTATCATATTCATACTTAGAAAAACTGTTGGCTTGAAAGATGAACACCCTTTAAATAGTCTTCTGGTAACAAGACAAAAGCTTAATAAAGTTTTCTTTGGTGCTAATGTCTCTAAATAATTTGGTGAAAAAAATGCAATCAGTATATGATTGGAATGTCATTGACTTGCCGACTAAAATAAATACCATTTCTATGCTCTCTTCTATTCATTTGTTTGTTGAGAAAGTTTCTATGTAGCATTAAAAGTAGTTGCTTCACTGGTGAGAATGTTAAAGTACTGGCTTTGTCATATATATATATATATATATATATATATATATATATATATATATATATATATATATATATATATATATATATATATATATAAGGTAGTATTCACCAAGGATTGATATCAGTTGGGGAACCATTGGAAACCTGAAAGTACTGAACAGCTGTTTTATCCTGATGTGGGACTCCCCAGCAGTATATACCGGCTATCAAAAACAATGATGGGAGCAGGGTTAAAAACGGATTCATTTTATTTCAATGGTATCTTGTCAGCTGCGTACGAAAGTTTAAAAAAACTTTAATTCGTTGATTAAGACGGACAGAAATAGTCAGAAAATAAGCTTAGCTCACGATATTTTGTATGTTTCGAGGAGTAACTTATTGATCGTATAACCTACTTACGTAATCAGCCTTCCTACTTGATCTCTTTTCATTTTCTCACCCCTTATCTTTATGGATTTTCATATAAATACGTGTGACAAGTACTTGTGTGATCAGATTGTTCGAAATGTGTTGCGCAAATACATTACACGGTCCAGACAATTTACGTCTTCTTACTGTTCTTCCAAAGTTTATAAAGGGAACTAATTGTTTTCAGTAATCATACAGTATTGAGTCCCTGAATATTTGGATTGCTGCTCTTGTCGTTATTTTTATCCGAAAATCTTTCCCTGGATTATGTCTACCAATGTAACAGCAATTTGTTATCATCTATTACCATCTTTGAATCTTCCATCATGACTGACCTTACTCTGTGGCTATTTCTGTCCGTCTTAACAAGTGACCGATATTTTTTTTGGTGAATTGAAGTATGTTAAATTCTCGGAAAAACCATAGATTTTGATATTTTCTGTTGTTAGCAGTTGACATGATACCGCCAAAGTGAAATGGATCCGTTTTATCCTACTCCTATTATTGTTCTTGGTTGTTTCAAATTCGGAAACAATTCTCACCTTCTTAGACTTCTTACGCTTGTGATTAATTTTAGTTTATTTTTTGAATATATATATATATATATATATATATATATATATATATATATATATATATATATATATATATGAGGACAGTCACTCAACGACAACATTGGATGTAGGTCGCACCACATTACCATTACCAACCTACACAGTTTCTATGCCACAAAACATATAAACGGTTAAGTGTGACCTGTGTAAGATATCAGTTGTTACTAGTCTATAAGTGCTTCATGCTTGCGACTTTTCTTTATATAAAGAAATAATCTGTTTCTTTGTCTTTGAAAGTCATCTCTAACTGATGAGTTGTTTAATGAACAATTTTTTAAAGTGTCTTAAATATATACTGCCACCTTAGTTTCAAACTAAGTCCCAAGAATTTTACATCTTTTGCAGTCACTATAACTTATTAGATACTTATGTTTTGATAACTGAAGAAATCATTCAAAATGACATCTTAGCCACCAAATAATGATGGGATAATTCCACCCACAATCTGTGAAGAGCTTGAAGGACTAGACAGGTATATCGGTGACTAATTCATGGACACGCTTTTTATTTCAAATTTGCCGCTGATAGTTTTAAAAGTAGACCAGACAATAACAACGGTAGGGAAATAGTGAGCTTATTCTCACTGACTTTAGATCAAGTAGCTCACAAAAAAGTGCCTGGAGTCAAGATATATTACCTGCAGTCTTTAAACATTGATTCCAAATACCTCAAAAATAGACCGAAACAACTTATTGCCCGACATAGTAGTATGCTATTTCGAAATGCCAATACAATACCAAGAAATAAAATCAGCAAGGAGGACTAGCAAACGAAAAAATAAGCTTTAAAGGAATACTTAAGATGAAAGTGAATGTAGTATAATGCCTAAAATCTTTTACTTTTCACACCATATGAACTAAAGCGAGAAAGGTAAAAGCTACCGCGATGTTCACTCAAAGCAAATAAGCAGAATTTTCTGGACATTTTTCTGGTATTATATACCTATGTGTATGCATACACGCATTCCCTTTAAAGTTATTATTCTCCTTCATGTCTATCAGTATAGTATTACAAATTTTCTTCAAAATCCAGTTCATTCTGTTTTGAAGCATTACGTTCACCAAGTTCACTGAATTCTCTAGCCATCCAGTCAGGTAGTTTTACTCCACTCTGTAAGGATGGTCGATAGGCAGATGAACTAGCTATAAACTGTGAAGATATTTCTTCTTCCGTCATTCGTCGTCCAAGTGTTATTCTAGCCCCTTCAACGATATCTCTATCCAATGGTGTAATACATGCTCTAGGTTTGTTAATACCAAATGCATCATGAGTTTGAATAACTCCTTCATCAGCAGCTTCTCTTTCTCCATCTTCTTCATTGTCTTTTGGCTTCATGCCTTCAGTCACTTCTTTAGCTCTTTGTACTAGCCAATAAGCAACTATTTCCGCTTGTACTGCCTTACTATCTATAAGTGTATCGATTAATTGTACTGGTACATACGGTACATGTCGTGGTGGGAATAATCGCTTTTTATGCAATGTTTCGTGTGCTATAATCATACGCCACATCAATTCTGGTTGTAATGGCCAAGTATCTGTTGAACTGCCACTGTCTAATACATGTGTAGGTATCGAATTCGATTCTTCATTTTTATCAGTACTGAATGAAACAAGCCGAAGTCGATTTAATGTCCCATCATTTTCGGAGAAAAATTCATAGTTACATAGACCACAATGTCGCCAATCTTTTCCTGTATGCGAAACCATCATATGAATCTGAAAAGATAGTGAACACAGACATTACTGTCTCAGTGACCATACATTTTTAGTCAAAAGAATAATTAGTGTACTACATAACTTTGTTGAAAAAAACGCAGAGATGTTACGGCATCGATAAGGTCATCGTCTAAAGCTGCAATCTGGAAATATTTGACAGTTATTTCATAAACAGCTGTTAGTTTATGGATGCGTGTTAAGTTCTATTTCTGTCAGTAGAATACAGTCAGCAGAAGAAATTCACCAGTTGGGTCTCTTTTTACAATGACGGTCTAAGTAATTAATTAGCTGTGGCTTTTGAAGTGATCGATTCTAGGTTCAAGACTTAGTAGGAACAACATCACACCGGGATGCAGATGCATCCAGCTGACGAGTCCCAGAAATGGGACTTTTGGTTGGGTAACAGATATTTTTGGTATTCCTTACCCTTCTTTTCTCATTGATCCAATATTTTTAGGTCTATTGTCGGTAAAATTGCTAGACCGATTGCTGTTCTAGGTTTCAAACAAGTATCTATAATTAGGTAAAGACATTTCATGCATTTATTTCGTGTGATCATTATTAGGTAGTGTTTAGTTTGTGTTAAATCATCAAACCATCATTGAGTACCGACCTTTGCATCAGTTCAGTATAGGAAAGTATTTTATCTTTCTAGATCTTTAGTAGATTCACTCCTACAACTCCATTCTTTTGAATTCTTTCTTAACTCAGAAATGACTGAGAAATTTATCAAAACCAAACAATATTTGTAGTGATTCCCGAAATCTAAGTGTGAACGTATTCTGAGCCTTTTCTCTATTATCATCTGCGTTTAACATCACTGATATCTACCCTTAAGTATGAGAAGTATTGAGATGTATCTCTCAGACGAATAAATCATTTGGATTTGCAGGTTGATAGCTTTCGATTAAATCTGCAGAATACAGCATCAGTTGTCACTGATGAGGCATTCTTCCTGAAATTGAGTTTTATTCTTGATATCCTTTGATGTAAATAAATGACTCCTGGTCAGTGTCCATGATATGTCCTGGAAATCCATTCTATTTACAAGTAATCTAACTAAAGTACATTTAGAATTTCATGGCCGTCGGTTAGATAGACGGGCTAAACAGCTCCCAGTGGTATAAAAGAGACATAAGCAATGTTTTTACTACGATTTAGAACACTTTTACCCTACTTGAATTCATATATGTGTAAGGCCATTCAAGGTGGTGTAAACCTGTTCAAAAAGTAGACCTGTTTGACAAACGCTTACTGTCAAAGTGACGCTCAGTTTGAACGCACAAGAAGTAAGTCTCATCAATGTCACCCAGAGCCTTCAGCTACATACTTTCACTACTTGCTGCTTGGTGTTTCCAATAAACTTCCTTTCCCACTGCTTGGACACGCATTAAAACTTTTCTTATCATGGTTATTTTTGGTGTTGATATGCCCTTTGAAGTCATTACTAACTGTCATTGTTTGAATGGGAATCTATTTCGCCTTAACAGCCATTTATAAATATCTTTGATTAGTTTAAACTACCTTTACAACCAGTCTCTTTCTTAGTCAATCAGATATTGTCGGTCCATTCACAAAAAATCAAACGTTTACCCAGACAGAAGTAAATTTACGTCAACGTGTTTTCCAGCCATTTTTTCCGACTGACTTCCAAAGTACCACGACCCAGTGGTATCATCAGAGCAAGATTTCGAAGGATTTGTTAAACTTGTAATCTTTGGAAGGTTTGATTCAGCCAAGAAACAAGACATAACCTCTATAACATTACTCGGTACATTCCAGTCCCTCACAAGGAACAAAAGATTTCACTCATATCGACATATAAACAACAATACAGACTTACTAATGCCATATATCTACACCCTGTTTATTTTCACCAATCCCACGCAAATATTAAAATCTACTTCCCCTTTTTTGTCATAAATCGGAAGTCAGACTTTTGAAACTTATCAGTGCTCAAGAAAACACTTATTTAATGTCCATATTTATGACCATTAGTCGCATAATCAGCTATTTCATCTTTTAGAAGTTCATTCAATATTTCTAGCTATTCTGAAAGCTTCTGCCTTACTTGAAAATGGAGTGAGATGTTTTATTCAGCTTCTGAAACATCCACCACTGGTTGTACTGTTTACTGGCCTGCATTTTAAACTTATCTCTACATTAATCATTAGGAAGTTTTAGCATAGATCCTTCAAAGTAAGGTTACAAAATATTCCTGTCACCCATTAACAGTACCGTTATCAATGACAGGATACCATATCAAACGTTACGAGCATCATATATAAGAGAAAATTAGTGTTTTCATGTATGTGGCATCACATGTGATCATAGTTAGGAAGTAGGCTCTACTGATCAAGCTAAATTTCTGTAGCCATTTTACGATAACTAAAGAATGGAAAATAAAATCGTCTAAGCCGTTCATACTTAAAATAAAGAGCAAAAATTAAAATCACTTACTGAGTATCTACCCAACATGTCACCTGTTAATGGTAGAAAAAGCTTAAAATATCAGTATTTTCTGAAGTTTTCAATAGCTAATGCCATCAAATACCAATTAAAAAATGTATATTGTTGTATACTTCCACTTCTTATGGTACTAACATACATTTAAAATCACACTGAATTTATCACGTAACATTTCAGTAACTGAAGCATTTAAAAACTTCTTTAGAAGTGATAACAAAGAACTTTACATATAAAAAGTCGTTTCAGTTTACTCGGGTTTGCGATAACAAAAAGAGAATATCAACAGAGATTTTTAAAAATGTTAGATACAAGTAAACTTTAGTGACGGTCAGTCACTTCCAAGTAAACACTGGCTAATCGGAATCAAGAATATGAAGGGCAACGTAATCATCAAGGAAAACTGCGCTGTATTTACAATTTGTAATTCCGTTTTACGTAAGAAATAAGGGCATGTAGATTTTAAATAGTTTTTTTTTTCATTTTTGAAACCACATTATTGTCTGCATTGCCACCAATCCATATGATATAATATCGCTTAAGTGATATCGGGCAAATTTCACCTAGTGTTTTCATTAAACGTTTTAAGAAGTTTCTAAGATGACTCCATATATTTTCAGGATTGCTTGTTTGCACTTCAGTTATCCTATCAACGAAGTGCTCCTTTATAAACAATGGCTTGATATGGGTTACCCATTTCAGATAGAGGTATATATGACTTCTAAGCATCTGTGTACAGTGTGATACCCAATGCCACATCTTACACAAAACTACTAGGATGGATTTTTTTTATCTATCCTTTATCCATTAAAAATGTCCTTTCTTCGTATTTTGGTTGTATATATCAGGAATCTTTGGTTTGCCAAGACAAATGTATGTATGTAAGTTATAACACAGTTAGTCTTGTTTAATTCGCCTTTCTAGGTTATATTTATGTTTCTGAACAAAACGTCCATCTATTTCAACTCTACTACCTATTCCACCAAATTTCACACACAACCTCCAGTTCATTCTTAGACATAATTCATAGGTGTATGCAGAGTTAACAGCGCGGTAAATGGACATAATGAATGTCTTAAGTGAGCCATCTCCAACCTGATTGGTTGTCTTCTAGGTTTCTCATCTCTAAAGTCTAACTATACCAAATATTAAAATAAAAGAATACATAGGAAATAATTAAAGAAATCGATGAACAAGACGTTTAAAAATTTTAGAGGGATAAAACATTTTGATGTGACTGTTCTTCTGTGGTCAGTTCTAAGTCATCTGCGGTTTGTAACAATTCATCACTAACACCAAACAAGCACACTTACTGACAACTAAAATTAGTATGCAATGATTTGACGGTCATATATAAATTTCTAGAAAAATTAAAATGAGCCGTAGGTCAGTAGTTTAATTTTGATATTGAGGTTTGTAAATGAGAACCATTTTCAAAAATCCCAGTCGACCAACTGTTATTAATATGCATTACTGAACAGCAATTCAGTTCGTCACTTATTACATAAGAACATAAAGATACAGTGCAACAAGACAAAACGAAAAAAGAATGTAAAATATAGTAGTCGTGGAAATCCGTCAAACAAAAAGCAAAAGGAGTAAAGTAATCAATAGAAACTGACATAACAGTGAAGATGAAAATAGATTTGCCCGACTGTAATTGTTTCAACAGTCACAGATGAATACTTCCATTCGGATAATAAAGATCTTTAGTTTTCCTCAGAGAATGTGTAAGACATTATAACATGTTAAAAGGAATGTTTCCGAGTTTGCATTCACTTCCTGGTGCTGAATTAATTTGATGAGATGACTTAGGTACCTTATTGGATATCTTCATGTTATTGTATGGAAATATTAGCCTGGTAATTATATTCAAGCATGCATATATATATATATATATATATATATATATATATATATATATATATATATATAATGCATTACGGCAGTTCACAGGCGACCACGGGTATAAGTTCTAAAATTATTGAAATATATACGAATGGAAGTTGATGATTTTTCATATTTCAAACCTTGAGAATGTCAGCGTGAACCTGAGTGAGTCAGCCGTGACATCCAACTAAAGACTCAGACGCCGAATTTTTGAAAAGCATGAGAAGTATATCGATACAACAAAATTTCAAGAATGTTGATTTTTGAATTGCAACAACAAACTGGTTACATAACTTGAAGATCCTACCTTCAATCCCTAAATCGACCATGAGTTAGGACTGCTGTAAAGTTGCGAATTAGAATAGAATAACTGTCCTTTGTCCAGGGGTTTCCATTGCTTCCTTGATGAATACCTTAGCATAGCAACAACCTTCAAATAACAGGTAAGAGATCTCAACCAAACAAACAGAGTCAAGACTGGATCTCACTTTCCTGATAGATGATAGTAGGTAGTGCATATGGCTAGTAAAATGGATTATCTAATGTAATAAAAATAAATGTTTGTGCTAAGAGTGACCTTAAAGGCCACCCTAGCAACTGCTGAGATAACCTATCCTGTCTGTTTAGTTAAAAAATAACTACCCTTCCAATCAAAATACGGAAAGGTGATTGGTTATTTCAGCATTGCTAGCTTGGCCTTTAAATTTGCCGTGAGCTAACGCCATTTTAAACTAAATGTAATTGATAAGCACGAGAGAGAATTTTTGTGATCCGGCCACTAAGGTCTTTCATATCAGAATTTCCTTTTCACTCAACTCACTGAAGAAACCAAACACTAAACACATGTTGCAGTGACCGTATTGACGTTATTGGCAAAATGCCCTATCATATCTAGTAGCTATTTATCAGAAATGACGTTCATTCGTTTGTTCACTTCTAATGTTTACCTGGAAAGCTATCTGTCTTAAAAACCACGCATAAGTATTTAGTCACTTGGAATGGTTTTTTCTCCACGATTCATATTTATTATGTTAGCATAGACAACATCAGGTGGTCATATCTCGTTATAATCAGTCTATACATGTTGGACTGGAATGAAATATGACATGTTAGCACAGAACAAATTCAACGTAAAAAAGAAATATGAAAATTCACCTGCAGTGAGAATTCATTACTGTATGTTATGTAACACTCTGTGCATAACAGACTAACATCCAACATTCCACAAAGTTTATTCTTTTCAGCTAGATGTTTAAGTCTTTTTTTACTTTCAGGTAAGTGGAATGAATTCACATGATTACTGAATTTGTAATCATCTGGAAATAATTCCAAACATATTCTACACTGTTCACGATAGCCGTCCAATCTAAATTTCATACCTTTACGTCCTACATCCTTCAAAGAACTAGATGTAGTTCTTGCCATTCGGATCCCTCTATTCGTAGAAAATGATGAAGTTTTCATAATTTGACTTTTTTGACCTCTAGTTGTTGTTGTGGGTGTTGATGGTGACTGAGGTTCGTTATTATGAGTTTTATTACCGTTATAATAATAACTTGTATTTTGTCTTTTCAATAATTCTGAAACTGTAGGACCTGGTACATGTAGACTACGATTCTGTGCTCTTCTCACCTCCTCAACAGGATCTTTATGATTCGTGTTATCAAAGCCATTGACTAATGTAGACGCCGCATGATAACAACACAAATGTGTAGTATATTCAGCCAAACAATTAAAATTTCTCAAGCATATTTTATGATTCCATGATGAATTTAGTTGATTTCTTTGTGTTGTATTGACTGTAGTATCATTCCTGGTCAAAGTATGATCACTTTTACCTTTCAAAAGTGTTAACTGATGTCTTTCAAGTTTCGATGAGTCATAAAAACAAGTAAATGGTACTGATACATCAACAATATTATTTTTAACATTGCGTAATAATTTGTAAATCCCTTTACGTGTTAGTATAAATAGAACAGGAGCATGACAGTCAAAAGCATGTACTTCTTGTATCATTAAATTTTCTGAGATGAACTGTGCATGACAAAATACACATTTATATGGATCTCTATTAACTGAATGAGCTACAATAATATGAATAACTAAATGTACTCTAGATGAAAATATACGTCCACGACAGAGAATACAAACTAATGGACTACCATTTTTATCTATAAATCTACGTCTTGCTTTAATATCAGCCATTTGTTTGATATAACATCTATGCTTCATTAATACTGTACAATTAATTCTATTTCGGCAGCTACGACAATCATACATTGGTAAATTCAATTTTGGTTCTAATTCACCTAGAATATGCTTATGATAAGTAAGATGTGCATGTAAACCAGATAAAGATTTAAAATCAACACCGCATAAAATGCATACACGTGGATTTTGTATTAAAATCTCTGGATTAATTGCAGGTCCATGAACAGGTCCAAGTATATAATCTAAATTGGCAAGTGGATGCAATGAAGCATCTTCAATGATACGCTTTTTTATTTTTATTGGAATTAAATGACTGAGAGATTCCATTATTTGTGGATTTGGAATTTGTTGGGATTTTATTAAGGTAGATGTTTGCTCAAGAGAATATGCAGTTTGTTCATCAGTTGGCATTATTTGATTAATATTGTTTTAAAAGTTGCAGAAGTATTAACTGATTGCTCCCTTTTCATGATTATTAATGAGAACTTTAAGTCAGACAATCTCACCTAATTGAATCTTTTCACCACAATATTGTCGTTAACACGTGACTTTGTGTGTTTATTGATCAGACTGACTTGAAACTAGGCATGACGGCTTAATGATAATTATTAATCCAGACAAAAATACACGACTCATCGAATTTAATGCCTACTGGTTGAATGTAAATGGATTCATATTCAGGCTGAAGTACACTATCTGTTTATTTTGACTTCAAAAAGTGTTCCATTGAGTAACTTACTAATATCCCTCAGAGTTTCATTTATTCTACCAATTCACATCTAAGTGTCAACTCTTTATTATTTTAATAAATATACAGTATGAACTTGAGCAGGTGTGTAAGTTCAGCTGATGGAGAATATTTGTAGCTCAAGAAGATTATTTTAATGGGGTTATGTCCTTTAAGCTGGATTGTTTAGTCGTGGAGCTCTCATTGTCATTCTAGACAAAATCAACAGCACAAACTTGAGAAAGAAGTGACCAATAAGGTTTTCTGCGCAATCAATTTAGTAGCTTTTCCTGATGGCCTTGTGTGTGATTGCTTGCTTCTGTCAAAGTCTTATCATTGTCCTGATATTTATTTCGATTGGTTGTCTTGTTGATGTGAACTTTGACTTTCTTGTTGTTTCTTAATGGCTGGTAGATTGAGTCAGTGTTAATATATCTATTGATCACTGACTGACTTGTATATAACAGGCTTCCAAAACTTCTCTGGCATTCTTTGTATTTCCCCTATCCAGAGTTTCACGTTTTCCCAGCCAAACTCATGCCCACAGTTGTCGGTATTTATTGATATGAGAGAAGATATGTCATGACACTTCACTGCCAGTGGTTCATGTAGACAGATGCGAAGAGGGCGACCACTTTGTCCGATCTAGTGTTTTCGCAGTTTCTGTGGTTTGTTTTGTAAACAATGTTTGGTTTGCCTTCCCTTGCTGTTGTACCTTTTGGCCCGCATAACAGAAACTGAAGAGATTTTGTGGGTTTGTGAGATACAGCGATTCCAAGAGACTTTAATAATCTAGTCGTGATCTCAGAGACGTTCTTCATGTTGAATAGGACAAGCCGTTTGCTAGTTTTCTAGGTTGACTTCTTGGTTGATGATGAATTATGACAACATATTTTGATGAAGTTGCGTGGATAGCCATTCTTCTAGAAAACACTCAGTTTTCTTCTTTTCTCCTCAGGATTGATGTGTAAGTTACCATATATGATTTGTTATTGCTGGAACAAATCTTTAACCATTTTCCAAAGTACTACTGATTTTGTACGTGTTACTTTCAAAGTATTCATTTGTGCTTAGAAAATCAAGAAAATCTCCATCATCCTGCTGGGCTATACAATGATAGTGTATGAGCCTAAAACAAATTCCACGTTATTACAAGATTTTTACAATATTCATACACAATGTAAGTTCAGTTTTCGTATTACTGAGAAAAAATTCAGTTATTCACTAGGTGTCAGTTAACATACAGTTTAGGAAAAATGAATTATCTGTACAGTTGCTTGTTGTTTATGTGACTAGTTCAATAAAACTATCAATAATATTAGTTGCTTAGACATACAGCCTACTAATTTGGGATCTTCAAGATCTTAGGAGTTAAAGGTTGCACGTTGTATAATGTGAATGCAATGACACGGTACATGAACTGATTTGCTCATGGAAGACGCTTTAATCGACTTAAACTATGCAGACGACACAGTCCTGCTAAATGAAGTTGACAAGATGAAGAATCTTATAGATGCATCAAGTGGTAATTTGAAAATGTATGCGACGCGTTTATCATCTCCAAAATATAAAATTTTTGTTTCAGAAATTATCTGTACTAACACTTTATCTGACAGCAAAAAATGAATCGACTGGATGTGTTGACCCCTTCAGTTACCCAGAAAGATGGATCAGTCCTTTTAAGTTTGCTACTGAAGAAATCCAAGGATGAATGCAATGAGCTCAATTGGTTTTTTCAAGTTGCATAACTCACAGGGTCGGCGAGGCATGAGAATACCTTTTGATGATCAAGTGAACCATGAATTAGCTTACTGTCTTGTTGCATGGGCCTGAAACATATTCACTCACTGTTGAGTACATGAAAAGACTCAAGGTGTTTGATCGATGTTGTATTCCTAACGCCAGCCAGTTGTTGTGGCACCAACAATTAAGCAGTGTAGAAGTTAAGCATAAAGCCAAATAAGTCCCAGTAACTTTCCAGGCTGCGTTCCGTGTAACATCCAAAAGTGATGGGTGAGAACTTTATATAATATAGCTTGTAACCGACTGTAGTGGAGCAGATGTATCCACAACTCATCGTCATCCTGACCTACGTATCACATTTCATTGTTTGTTTTAATCCTTCTTCTTTTTGTCTTATGGGTTTCTGCGACTTATATTACATTAACTTGCTTTTTTTAGTCCTTTATCCTGTCTTTTTGTATTTTAGTGTATTGATATGATATTTGGCAAGTTCAGCCGTAGTACAGTAATTTCAGCTGATAGGTTCATATGAAATGGCTCACTGAACGATTGACTCACTTTAGATTCCTCCGAAGCTCAAATATCACATTACAATTCGTCTATTTCTCCTCTTCCACTATCAGTATACATATATAGTTGAATGTATTCCTACTCATGGTGACTTCCTTTCTGCTTGCTATCATTCAAACCTTTTAATCCAATATAATTCATTTTTATTTTAAATATCACTCGGTTGCCTGACATTTTGTTTGTCGACCTTATTTAGCAGACTCCTAACATTTGAACAACCTCATATTTGGCGATAAAAAAGGAAGTTATAGTGCACTTTATTTCTTATAAATTCTACCAAAAGAGAAATGAGAAAATATCAAACTGTGAAAGAAGCTAACCTTTATATAAGGTTATCCGACAATGCACCAAGAATGATCTCATTGAAGTATATTACCATTATCCACGCTCGGAATATGGTCTCTTACCTATATATAGTGCTTTAGTAGTTTCAGAGAATAAGTCCGCTCACCGTTATCTTCAATTGATAATTAAACCCTCTGTTTTCCTAGGTTCTATAGAAGCAACCATAAATTCACGCTCAGAAAATTCCCAGAAGTCTGAACACTTGAAACATTATCCACCCTAAAGTTAGATAGGCATGAATGAAGAACAAAATTGCATTCAGTAGTTCTCAATACTCAACTGATATAAAAGAAGAATTTAACTTACTTAAAGCTCTTGCTCTTCAGCCGAGAAGTGGTAACCAAGGAGTATGGACAGATGTTGCACCCTCTTTGTATACTTTCTAGGATGTAATTCTACAACTGAACGTACGCCTATGAGATATTTGTTGATTACATCGCTAGTAAAACGGTAAGCTGGGACTTATAATTCATTTCTCTTCTTGTTGATTCTAGTTGAGAAACACTATATCCTGCTGTAAATATGTTGGCGGATCCAGACTCCTAAAATTACACAAAACACAATGAGAGGACGGTTGAACCTCCTTTGCTTCTGCAGCGTTCCCCTAGGAATTACAAGACCAAACATTGAAAGAAAGCTCTAATTTTTCAAAAACAAACTCTGGAGTTATACGTAAAACCTCAAAGTGAAAAGAGATTTATTTAAAATAGGATACTACATAAATGAATAACCATAATTAGTAAGATTACTAACGTTTAATCGTTAGGTATTTAAATGTTTTTCACGCTTTCAAAGGCACTATTAAAGTTCATCAACAAACAAAACCAACGGTAATAGATTGTATAAAATTTAAGATATGGTCGATAATGAAAGATGAGAGCAAGCCCATGGTAAGTAGGATGAAAAAAGCAAATAAAGATTCGAGGAACAGGATGATAGATGGGATATAAGCTGAATAGGGCAAAATGTGGCAATGAAGTCCAAAAACCAACTAACTAGCTGAATACAAATATACTGTATCGAAACCACATGCGTATTGGGTACATAATTCAATGAAATGATGTATATATGATACTGCTACTCATTAGTAGCAAACCGATTCCTTCCATAGTGGACAAACTCTTCATGGATTTAGTATTAAGTTGACTGCATAAAGGTAAGAAAGTGGCTACAGGACAGAAGGGAATGACGTGAAGTGAAAACAAAGTAAACAACTTCTCAGCACTTTTTTTGTGTATTTTTAATCTTTTCCAAACAGGGGAGGGAGTGAAGAAAAATGTCGGATGTAAACAGAAAGATAAAAGAGATGCCAAATGACTGTCCAATGGACAGTGACTGAATGAGAAGCTATAAATTGTTTAGGCTCGTGTTATTTCAAAGGTTGTGCAAACACACACAGGGATTTTCATCAGCCTGTTTGGCAATCCAATCTAGTATGATATTGACTGGGTAAACCACTAACTATACTCCATATAACGCTGTTGAGTGAGAATCCAAATATCTATATGGATTATGAGGACTAACTTCTTAAAACCGCCAATTTAAATTGTTCTCCACTCCGCTATTCATTCTCAGCAAAGTCGTCATATGGGTTTTGTGGTATAACAATGATCGAATTCTTAATTCCCTTTCAACCCAAAGGTTTGAGAGACAGTTATTCAATTCCATCAGTGAGAAGCTGTCACACTACCATCCAATAGCGTCATGTTCAACGAGTTTTGAAATATTTCAACTTTGTCTTGAACTACTTATAAGTAGTTCAACTAAATGAAGAAAAGTTTGTTAACCATTTCCTCGAATTCGTGATTCTCTCTCCATGGTATAATTTCGAATGGTGTACAATATCCGGTTACTTGCAATGGTCATTAGTGAACAAATATATGCAGAGAACAAGTCCTCGTTTGAAAATTATTTACGGCGACAGATGCAAGTTTCCGCACCGCTTACCCTGAGAAAGACGAAACCAGTTGGTTGGCAGCAACACTAATATAGAGTGGCTATACTTTGAAATTTATCAATAATTGTAATACTTGTGTAGTATTCAAGTCTATTCATTCAGACAGACAGAACCAACCCATTCAATGCTTAGTTCCTAAGGCAAATGTCTACACCTGACTGCCATTTAGAAGTGATTCACGTGGACTTATTATAGAAGAGGCCTATATTAGCCATTTGTTAACACTGCACAGCCAGTACCATCATTGCTACAGTATTCTGCAACGAAACCGATTGCATCACATCTCTCTGTGTTTATTAGTTTACGCATATGTGCAGATATATTTACATAGGGAGAAATAATCATGATATGAAGTTAAGGTTGGTTGAACACATACCTAAGTGGCTTCAAAAACAAATAATCTCAACTGATTCAATAAACGTAGGTGATAAACATACATCTTCATTCATTGCTAAACATATGCTAGAAACTAATCATAGGGTAGACACGAAAACAGTCTTTGGAATATTACTCAAAAGTCGTCAGGACTGATTGCTTCAATTTATCGGAGCTCTTACAATCCATAAATTTACACACTTTTTATATATACAAAAACAATTTTTATGCACCTTAAAACTGCCTTAACAGTACTGATTTTAATTTTCACGCCAAGTGATCTCATTTAGGTTTTGTTTATGTTCTACCCTTCCTATCTTTAAGTTTCCTATTGACTTAATTAACCTTTTTCGTAAACTTGCATCTCAATGATTCGGTCAGTCCATGGGTGATCAGATTGTTCAAAAAGTATAGCAATAATGCATCACACATTCCAGATAATCTTCGCCTTCCCAGTTTGTTGTGTAAATTTTTACCAAGGGAACTAATTGCTTTAAATTTTGCTCGAATCGTTTATACCTTTTATCAGGTAGGTTCGAAAAGGTCAGCTTTCATCAAACTCTAGTCATGAGAGAGTTATGCCATATCAAAGAGGAAATATTTTCTTTAGCATAAAACATAAAGAATGAACGCTTGCAAAGACGAATTTACAGACTAACTGCCACCTGATCTCTAGTCTCCGCACTGAAAATGTTTGGCAGTATGTGGTTAATGCATCTAAGAGGTACCATTTTAGTTAGCAACTATGTTAATAATGAATATCAGCAGTTTGTTGAGTAAATCTTAGATTTCGAAAACTTAAAGAATAAGATTTTCCAAACCAATAGTGAAAAACGAGACTAACTAATAAGTTATTGGGTTGATGGCTAAGTGAACTGAAAATAATGCTACACTCAAAGCTGTGAAACAAGAATTTTTTGTCGCTTAAGCAGATAATACTTCCCAAGCTATCAAGGGGCGGACTTACTGATTGACTGTGATGATATGAGTAACTTTCCATTATTTCTTCAGATCATACAAGCTAGATCTTCTCTAAAGATACATTTACTAACTATGAGGTAATAATTCCTCTTGAAGTTGATTAAATATGCCCATGATTTTTAATGGCTAAGAACTTTTACTTTTTATCTGACTTCGAATTTTAACTAAGTTTTGAAATGGATCACATCCCCAAGTATGGCAGTTCGTTGTTTATACATCTTTCTAATACAGGTAAATTAAAAGAGAACGATATGACTAATTATGATAATGACTTGCATGTGATATGGTCGACAAAAATACGCTATGATTATCCAGTAGGATGAAGAACTGTAGTTGACAGCGTCTTAACGATCATATGACGGTACTCACAGATGGTTTGTTTTGAAGCATACTCAGGAAAGGTACAAGATCTATTATCACATTAGAGTGACGTTGAAAACCTCCAATTAATTATTCGACCTCTGTCCTACTCACCATAGTTGCCAATATACTCAAAATTTATGTATGAATAATCTCTAGTTCATTCAAATTTTTGTTTCTAAACTCTTTTTAGAACGGTTTAAGCAAAATTCATTCTATGACGCATACTGTCTACCACAGGTTTTTCTATCCATCTGATCATCAATCTGTTCAGTAGAGCAAAATTATTAAAATCACATAACTAGTGTTGATAAATGAGTGTAAAGGCCACCGTAGTAACGACTGAAATGACCAATAAGACTTCCCATACTCACGGGGAGAAAACCACCTTTCCAACAAAGATAAAGCATCGTAAGTAATTTTTACAATGGTTATTAGAGTGTCGTTTGACTTTACTCGTGTTTATATCATTTCTATATTTTAAAGTATCATCTGACAGCAATGAACATTCATAACTCAAGCTAAAAAGAAGCGATCACGCACATCTGTTAGTCGGTTTAATACGAATGTCTCAATAAACCGTTCGACTGTTTGTAAACCACAAACATACTTCTTTGCAAAAATATTTTGATCAAAACTGTGGTAAAATAAAGAAAAGTTTTTAAGAAATGGAAAAAGTTGGGTCATAGTAACGAAACACTTTTTCCATTGATCTTGTGACAGTTGAACGATTGGACTATATTGAGACCGGTTGAGGTATATTTCAGTCGAATTTCATAAACTTACATTGAATGATACATACTGATAACTGAATTCAGTAGTTAAGAAACCACCAACACCAATTAGCAGCGTGCTCTAGGCAGGGTTGGCGGAATCTAAACACTGGGTAACTGTTTGGTTTTTCTAGACCTGAGTTCATCGCAAAAGAAACCATGGTGAATTTTGCAATTATAATGTAGCTTACTGTACAACTCTTATTGCAAACAGTTAATTTTACCAACAGAAACCCTGTAGCTTAAATTTCTTCATTAACGTTTAAGGCATATGATGGATGGGCGACTAAATGCTTTGAAGCTATTTTTTTCAAAAGCCCCAGTTACCCATTATTATTCAAGAAATACACTCATATGGTTGTGCTATAATGACTCAAACTAAGGAAGGTATAGAATTCAGACAAAAATGTTTTGTTAAACCATTTTATCAGAAAAAACAATCTAAGTAGAAATTTCCTCTCAAAGAAGTTTTCATCACAGTGTAACATCACTTGGAGAACAATTAGAAAGACAGGACAGCTGTTTAGCCCTTAACTGAGACACCTCAGCATTGCTGTCTCATGAACTCACTAATCACCCAACGCTGAACCATAAGGTCTTATGAGAAGTACGTTGCATTCAACTTCTGGGTTGGAATCCATTGGTAGACATTGCCTTGCTTCTGTCAGTCCACCATGTAGTGTAACTATCATACGATGCCATCGGCGAGTATTTGTCTTCACACTCGATTTGGTCCACCCCATACATCATTGGTTCTCATTAGAACTTCTGAAAACAATTGTTGAAGCGTATCACAGAAATCGTCATATAACACTGTAATGTAACCATTTTTAAAAGTTTCCTCCTCATCCATGAGTTACTGTGCCTCACCATTCTGAAGTGACAATCAATTAACTACGAAGTACACTACCCATTTTCTTAGTGAGGCATACGCGAAGTCATAGTCATGAGAAGGTTTAACAGTTACAAATGCTTCTATAAGTCAAAACAAACGAGTCAAGTTTCACTAGTTTATATGAAGTCTTCAGGAATTATATGCAGACGATTAAATTTAAGGTTTCTGCTCACTTCAACTGAATTTTGTGCCATTGTATGATGTAGACAAATAGTTGTAGGCTTAACCAAGTTGATTAGACCTGTTGGGTCTGTCTCAAACATGATGATTTTGCTCTATCCACGTGTCTAATGTAGTAGGAAAGCACATCTTTTCGGTTCATTCTTCTCTCTCAAAACCAGTTGGTCCAGTCATTCATCGGTATATTATTAGTGTCATACTACCAACTCTCTATTGTATTAATGATGGATGGTGGCTAGCAGTGAAATCCAGGATGCACACTTCGTCCTATTTAGGACTTGTCAGCTGGATGTACCTGCCTGCCAGTGAGTGATGTTGTTCCCACCGGGATTCGGACTCCGGAGCGATCGCTTCTAACACCAGAGCGTTATCCACTACACCACCGAGCCACGATAATGCAAGCAATTACACTAGCCCTATTGTATCGTTTATACTTTGTAATTTATAGTTATTAAATTTAATGGGTAGGATCGATCGGCCTCCTTTGGCTTACAAAATATTTGCACAGATGTTTCAATGTTGTCACATACATCTTTATAATGCTATTTTTTTTATGAAGTGGCTATTATTAGGACCAGTGACTAACGTCTTGTCTTTTTACGAAACTTGTCTGCTTCATGTATCCACACTCTAAAGTCACAGATCACAGTTACAACAAACGATATAGATGACAGTTTTAGAGATCATGATTCAGAGAATGCAAGGCTCATATAAGCTTAGTGACTGAAGTAAATGGACAAGTCGAGAGATCTGAATGAAACGGCTTATCAAAATGACATTTGACCGCGCTAAATGGTAACTATACCTCTAAATTAAAAAGGGGGGACATTATCAATCTAAAATCTGTTATATATGTACATAAAAAATAAATCATACTTCAATATCTAGTCATATAAATCACATTATGCTTACTGTGTAACTGGATAAAAGGCGTTTACAATTAATGTTGCATTTATTTATTCCAAAAACCATAACATGTAGGTGATCGAAGGTTATTGTAATTGTAAATGCCTTATCGATTAAAAAACGAAACTTGACACAACACAACATTATCAGCATAAAAAGTAGAAGAGATGTCAAGAATAAAAGTTAGAATATGAAAAATCGAGGCATTCTGATAAGTCACATTTTAAAAAGCTTATATTTAGTATTTCTATAGCTTTATTCCATATGAAAACGAAAAACAGAAGCCTCAGTCCTAAGCTACTTAGGGTGAGTTCTCAAGCAACTAAGTTGAATTCTTTGATAGATTTTCTCAAAAAGTTCTGGTATTTCAGAAGCAAATATAATTCCTTCAGTAGCACTATACAGTGAAGTGAGTACCTCTTTACAACTCATCATACTGTCAGAAAACATTGTTAAGTATACAAACCTAACATTCTTCAATTACTTCACGAACTTTATATCATTCCCACCAAATACGAATACATGCCGTCTGAATTCAGGATTTCTACAGCAGCGTTGTTTCTGGGTTCCAGACGTATTATAGCGACACTTTTATTTGATAACAGAGAGATATCAAACAATACTTGCCTATTCTATAGAGGCCATACATGTTTACAACGAATTCAAAGACAGAATTATTGCATAACCAAATATTTAGGATTGAATAAACATTACAGAAGTGCAACATATGAAGAAGTCTGACACTTATTATGAACACTCATGCAGCTTTTTGGAAACGACAAGACTGAGACGCAGGACGGAATGTTGATTATTGACATATTGTACAGTAGTCATCAAATATTGTACACTTTCCACTAAAACAGTCATTTTCGCAGTGTGCTTCATTTCCTTTCCTGCTTCTATCTCGATTCGCTCTTAATACGCTCACACTATCTCTTGCGTTTCTATGGTCAGAATATTTACCCATTGCTGTTAATTCCCTATGATTTCTGCCGCCCTCTCAACATATACTACTTAAATCGTCGAACAACGTGAAGCGTGTTACGCTTGTATGATTTTGAAATAGTGGAAAATATTTGTAGCTGAGACAGATGGTCTTGGTTGTATTGTGTTCTCACCTCAAAGAACACCGTTGAGCCTGCAGTGGATATCGTGCCATCCAACCTATAAGATTCGTCACTCATTTTGAATGTTTGTTGTTAGTGACTTAGTTGAACTGGGATAACTGTCCATAATTGGTTGATACAACCACTGTGGCTGCTGGAGTAACCACTTTTAATTACCTTGACGTAAACTACTTTTCATAATGAGTACAAGTAACTTGTGATCACTTTACTCATCATTTTTGAAAATGATCAAATAGGTGTTAAGGCATTGTAAACAATTTTAAGAGAACCAAGAATAAGATATTCTTTAAAGCCAAATTGCCTTCAAGCTGCTTTCTATAGTATCTTAAAAACTCAGTCAGTATCCGCATAAAACTTCTAGTGTGTAAACAACTCACCTCAGTTTAACATTCAGGTGTGATACTTGGAACAATCAACTCACTGAGATTATGCTCCTTTGGTTAAGGACTTTAACAGAAATGGCTGTGATATATGCATAGTTATTGCAGACTGGCCCCAACGTCTTACAAGTAACCGTGAAGTTTCAGCTGGCAACGGCTCCTCTTTTCGGTATGCTGATACACCTAAACTGATAATTTAGATAACTAGCTAACCCAATGTATCTGTGAAATAAACCTATTGAAGATGGTTACACAGTTGAAGACAGAATCTATCCTTACTTAAATCTGGGATCCAAACAGGATAGAAGAGTATCACTTTGTTATTTCTTCCTCATTTAAAATGATTGTGATGCTATATGGACAGCTGTAATGCCTAAACATCAGTATGATTCAGCAAAAATTTCATCGAGTCATCGAACTAGCGAATGTGAATAATAGTAAATTTACTTACATTACTTTATTAACACACCGAATTTCAACATCTGAGACGAAGAATAGGAGAATGTAATTCTAAACGCTAAGCCAAAAATACCTTCTGTTCAATCTTCATCCTTAAATTTGACAGGGAAATTTAACTATTTACCCTCGAAAATAACGAGTGGCTTTAAAGGCTACCCTAGAGACAACTTAAGCGAGTTGTAACGACCAGCTGATGACAAGTTTTCGTCCTTCCTGTAGGTAGGTAGGTAGGTAGGTAGGTAGGTAGGTAGGCAGGTAGGTAGGTAGGCAGGTAGGTAGGTAGGTAGGTAGGCAGGTAGGTAGGTAGGTAGGCAGGCAGGTTGGTAGGTAGGTAGGTAGGTAGGGAGGGAGGGAGGGTAGGTGCTCTTTTGCAGCGAGGCGCGTAGAGCAGTGTGAGTTTAGTGTTGGCCACAAAAATCTGGAAGGGGATAGAGGAAAGAAAAACGTGAGCCGACTAATCACCAAGTACACAGGATGTACTTACATTTAATAATAAAAGGTAACTGACAAATGGTAGAGTATGACAAGGAATAGGTGAGGCAGTCTAGAAATCGAAACTGGAAGGTGATTGAGTAAGGTTCCAAACGGGTTGCAGAGTGACTTTCAAGGACACCTTAGCAACAATTGAAACAACCAATCAAGCTTCCTCATTTTACACAAATCTGCTTTTCTAGCCAAAGTGAAGGACCATAATTGGTCACTTAATCCGTTGTTAGGATAGTCTTTAAAGTCACTCAAAAAATTCAGAGATTCTGTCAACAAAAATGAGTATCTCACAGTTTCTACTCAAATAATTTTGCCTGTATGAACCCAAAAACTGAAAGCTAGGTTGGTTGTCGAAGTAGTTAAGGCTTATCTGATTTACTGTATGCAGTTTTCGAGATATGTGAGCCATAGACGACTAGATGATATTTCAGGAAAAACAGCAATGCACAGCTCTGAAAATGTAAATGTCTGCGAAGCATAGTTATTTGCCTTTGACTCAAATCAGTTCGCTAAAACGAAATGGACACATTTCGTCCAAAAAATTTAATGACAAACATATAAAATAAAATATCATTACTGCTTCCCTAAAGCGAGGTTACGCTCACAATTTACTCCTCTGTAACTAGTCTACAATACAGTTCATCTAATAAAATTCTTCTATATATAGAATCTCTGCACACATCCAGCTCGATCACAAATTAATGCTATTGTAAGCCAAGTTTAATGCAATCCCAGCAGTTTTCTGCTATACAAGCTGCTGCAGCAGAAACCATGAAAAGTTCAGAAAACCTCGTTTTGATTTTCTAAACACTGTGATTATTTTAAAAACTTACTTCAATAGTGATTAAACCACATCCGACCCTCAAATTCTTCCAGGACCGTGGTAAAAACTATAAACTGAGTATATATTATAAATTAGTTCTATTTTTGCGCTAGTCTAAACTCAGACACAACTGAATAATTCACTGTGTCCATACATAAATAGCATTTCTTCAGATGTGCATAAAATTACGTATATAACATTCCCAATTTGTATACTTACCATGACTGAAGGAATCATTAGAAAGGGGTGGCGCATGAGAAAGGTAAGGGAGACCAAATGAAAATGCTTTCCTAGAAGGATTCATCACACTGGTTAATAATTGCTAAAGTCAAGGTAGTATTCCTCATGGACTGACATTAGTTGGAGAACTTTTGGAAACCTGGAAACACAGCAGCAATACACACCTATGACTTCGTCAGGGACCAAACCCAGGACCTTCGGGTCTACTGGCAAATGCACCAAACGTCCAGCCACTGGATCGGAGTTCAACAATACACAGTCTCCTACTTCTGTCAATTTACAATATACAACGACTATCCACCAAGGTTTTCACTTAGTATCCACTTCACTTCCGACTGGTTGATTCCTACTGATGTCAGTCCTTGAGGAATACAACCCTGAGATAAAATCTCCATAAACCTCAAACTAAATTGCAATATATTGCTCATTAGTGACATTTTTCGAGGTGAATATCCCGAAGTTCTAATGAGAAGGTGTAAGCCGTGTAGTCAATGAATTGGAATTAAAGTAGATACTAGCTGAGGACCTCGGTGAACATTCGTGCTATATCATGAATTGACAGAAGTAGGAAACTGTGTACCACTGAACTCCGATCCAGTGGCTGAACGGTTGGCGTGTTAACCAAGAGACCCAAAGGTCTTGGGTTCGGTCCCTGGAGAAATAAAATTCCCATAAACTTCAAACTAAACTAATTAAGTAGCATGAATATCTGGAGACATTCCTTCAGATCAGTCAGTTGGATGACTGAAAGTTTTGAACATCAATTAGACTATTGTCTGGTGGTCTTGTATGCTGAATAAAGTTTTTTTTCTTTTTACCATATTTGTGTGCAGTTATGTTGTATTCATTCCAAACACCGTCTTATTCACACCATGTACCACAACCAATCCTTTATTCTTAGTTTTTTCTTCACTATCGATCAAATAAACTTTGGCACCGTTTAATTGCTTTGTCTATGTTTTGATAGTCAAAATATCCCTCTGAAAAAGAATGAAACAAATTTCTGTGCCTATTTAACCAGGAATCATTTGCGTTGTTTGTCAGTTGATAATTTACTGTATTTCAGAAGTTGTTTACGTGAAACTCGATAGAAGTGAAAACATTTTTGCTGTAGTTCCCTTTATTCTCGTTTACTGACTGCACGACACTGAAGAGAAGCAGTGGATTGGACAATTCACTTTCAGATAAAATATACACTGATATGTTTATTCCATTCCGTTAAACGGCTTTCTTTTTACAGTGCATCTGGTTTGCTCTCACTGTTTGTAATGATAGGTAACAAAGGACTGACCTTGAGTGTTAGTTTCCTTCTCTTTTCACTTAGCAGAAAGCCATTTGACTACACAAATATTAGGACCTTAGGTGTAAGTTAAAAACTAAACATAAAGAAGGTGTTCAGTGTGGGGAATGAAAAACATTGAATGAAGATGATTAGAAAGATCAGCTTTGATTGAAAATCTTTGTACTTATACAGAGATAAAAATTGAAATCAGCAAAAGCAACTGGGCTAGCGATTGAATCAAATCACTTGTCTTCAGATCTATTATAAGAGCTAGGAAGTGACAAATTTCTTCCTTCCTTACTTCTTCGGCATCTTAATTAAGGCGTATTTGAGTTCGAAACATGCAATGGTCCAGTTATCACCATTTTATTTCTCTATCTGGATCTTCTTGCTTCGAAAGCTGAGCCATTATTAACTGAGATTTCCAGGAAAATCTGGCTCAAAAGACATTTTTGACTACATTAGTGGATTAGCTGTTACACTGCAAAAGCTGATGTTCATAAGAGAGATGAGTTGAAGCTATGTATCTATTAACAGACATTTCCATATCCTCCATCATTACAACTACTTTGTTCAATCAATTCCAATACTATTTCATTGTAGTTTGTGTAAAAAGAGATATTGCCTTCATTCTGATTTCATAATCTTTTGGGGTCGGGAATACGCATAAGAACTCATGAGACAAACTCGAATAATTCTGCTGGACGATAACAGACACTTATGGTAGTTATTCTGAAGTCATTTGCACCAACCTCAGCGACAAAAGATAGAATTCTGTAAAGCTAAGATTCGAAAAACATTTTCTGTGAAACAATTTCTTTACACAGCCCTGCTTTTCAGCTTTCTCATATATCAGGTAGAAATTCATCAAGGACTGACATCACTTGGAGGAACATTGGAAACCTGGGAGCACCGCACAGCTGCTTCGTCCTATCATGCGACTCCTCAACAGGGCCCACCCAGGACCTTCAGATTCGGTGACCAGCACGTTACCATTGAACACTGGGGTCGGAATCCAAAGGTCCATATTTCCTACTTCCGTCACTTCACGATATAGCGTGACTTATATCCACTGTTGTCGTTAATTAACTGTCCTCATGTTCGACTTGGTTGACTCCACTGATCACAACCCAGTGGTTCAATGTTAACGTGCTGACCACGGGGACCTGAAGGTCCTAGGTTCGATTCTTGACAGGGTCATGGGTGCTCACTGCTGGGGAGTCCTATACTAGGACGAGAAAGCTGTCTAGTGCTTTCATGTTTCAAATGGTCCTCCAACTGATGTCAGTCCATGATGAATTCCCACCTGAAATCAATCAATAAATCCCCACAAACCTCTAGATAGAACTTGTCAAATATTCCTAGTTTTAATGTTAAAATAGCCTTCCGTTTTGAAACACATTTAGTTATAGCTATTCTCGGATTTTTCCGAAAGGGATGAGGAATATTTCTCATGCAGTCTTCATGCTTCTGATGATTGGAGTTTATAACTTCATCAGGCACTTAATTTATTAATTTTGATACCATGATGATATGTCACGCTTATGCCCTGTTGAGAAGACACCCAACCCGATCTTCACAGTCCATTATTCCATGAATGAAGTGCCCGTTATACATAACTTGATAGATTATCATTCACACATTGGGCAGAGCAATTTATTTACAGCAGCCCTGCTAGGTGACGCTTGTGACACTTTATTATTTAGTTCATAACTCATGTAGTTGTTTCTTCTTTACACAGGCTTATATTAACAACACTTTTATCCAAAACACTGTACGTTAAAAACTAGAAATATCCAACCTCGCACTGTGGCCAACTTCCAAAGATTGTAACCGCTGTTGTAAGAAGCACATTTTAGGATTTTTCTTCTAAGTGTTAGCAACGAGAGTTTTGCACTTGTTCAGTAGGCGAAGAATCATTATGAAGTGCATAGATAGTATGTAGATATGTATGAAAAGGCGTAGTTATACTTCAGGGAAACGGGTGGAATTCATGTTGTACTGTGATATACTTTTTGACTCCCACTTATGGAATTTCGGTTCCACTTTATGAGAAAAAGGTCAACTGCGAAACAATACTTGTAGTCGTTCTAACCCTTTGTGGATGGTTTGAATACTTCTATGTTAGATGCTGAGAGTTAGTCGGCAGGAAGCCCCAATTCACCTGGACTGAATGCTTCTCAGCATTCGTCAACAAGGTGCTTCTGAAAACATAAGAAAACTAGTGTTTCTTGTCTGGTTCGAGGCTGTGTCACTCAGTCCTGAAGTCAGAGAATTGACCGTTAAGTTATTTAGAACAAGATTGACCGCAGTCTAGTATCACTTCACTTAGAGGCCATATTGGAAAACTTGATAGATAGACTGAGATCAATGCTAAGCATTAAGAACTAGACAGCTACCATACGTTTCTCACTGGTGACCAATTCGTGGTGTGAATATAGTTAGAGTCGATCTTGTGGTTTGAAATTGTTGTTTATAAGGCTGTTTCCTTTAACTGAATTGAACCGGACAGTATCTAGACGTAAGCATTCAGTGTTTGTTTTTGCTAATCCCAGACTAATTATTAAATTGTCATAGAAACTCAGGACTCGGTGCACTTTCATCAGCCAGTATTAATTTTGTGTTGTACTCTATGAATACTGTGCAACAACAGTTATCTTCCCATTCAAAAACACAACCTGAAGGAACCCTGGTTGGCAACAGAATCTTAATGTACGCGTATAGCGAATGAAGGTAAAATGAAACATGGATTCAAGCAAGATTTGTACCAAATGCCTTCAAATGACTCCTCAGGATAGTAATTCATTTTAACAGTATTCATCTATCTTCAGACTATACTGTTAAATCACTTCTTATTTACATTGGGTAATGACTGAAAGTGAAATGAAAATCTGAATTACGGCAAAATTCGACCCAGCAGCCTCCCAGTTACTTGACTGGTGCTCCACCAACTGAGATAGATCCAGCTACCGAATACGGCTATCTCAGGTAGTCACACAAATAATCATTTCTTGTTATTTTTGTTCTCTGTTCACATGTGCTTTCTTTAAAATATATGTGGTAACTGGAGATGATAGTATTAAATTTTAATATTTGATTATAGGAATTATTTCTCGATAAATGTTTTGCTTATATACCCATTTCCCTTTTTTCTTACCAGAGAACTCAGTAAAGGTAACTTCGTCTCTGACATGAATTTGGTAATGGAGCGTCTAGTGTTAAATCGCCTTAGAAATGTTTAGTGTATGCAGTACTTTAACACAGTAACCATGTCGTTATCATGATCTAGTTTTGTTTGAGGATGTTAAACGGGAAGGTCTTTGCATTTCTTATACATATCATTTCTTCTAAAAACTAAATTTTGGGAATATTAAAGACGTCTTCAGTAAGTAATCAGTCGGTATCTTTTTACTACTGTTGTACCTGACTACATAAAGCTAGACTTAATAAATGCAATACAGTGCACAACAGTCATAGATAGAAACACACATTTTCATCTTCCCCTGGTTTTACCGTTGATACTTGGATTTAAAGTGTCAATCTCCTTTGAAGTTGTTCACATTACGTTTTAATTCTGTTCAGAGTAATTATGATAGAGTTTTGTAGCGACGCCAAACCATGAGGCAACTGTTATCAGCTATTAAACTTAGGTATATTGAAAAGTAATTCCCCTTCTCATCATTATCTCTATCTTCTGTTAATATCTTGTGGAACTGTTTTATTCTCGACAGCTCTGC
Organism: Heterobilharzia americana; assembly: GCA_944470555.2. NCBI lineage: Eukaryota > Metazoa > Platyhelminthes > Trematoda > Strigeidida > Schistosomatidae > Heterobilharzia > Heterobilharzia americana. The sequence goes on along the minus strand of OX104127.1, from coordinate 126,483,405 downwards.
CAACTTTAGAAAAGTAAACTTTACAAAATAATTCAACAGGTTTTGAACTATTTTGAAAAATGCTTCATAAGTAAATATCTAACCAGTGTTGATCGAATCTCCCTGCTCATATCTGTTCAGTTCACGAGTGTTGTGGCCAAGACTAGATGTTGTTATTGTGTATCTGCCAACTGGTGACAACTACGTCATTTTTTAACTTATCAACTTATTAGTGCTGGGCGATGACTGAAGGTGATAAGACAATCTAGGTCGTGACCGGATTCTCAGCAATTAGCCCCGGGGTTTCCGGCCCGGTGCTCTACCAACTGAGCTGTGATGCCTAACTGCAGACCAGATTTTTATTTCACTCCAATCACCGAGGTTTTTGCTCGACTGCCACGTAAATTCGTGACGCGTTACTACCGCTTCATCGTATTCGCACAAGTTGCCCAGTCAGGACTTCTCACCCCAATCCAAATCTAACTGTATTAGCGAGTGGGAGCATCATACTGATTATCATTTTGACTATCTGAGTGAGATAGACGTGGTTTGGAGACTTGTATTGACACTGGCGGATGATTGAAGGCGAAATGAAAATTTGGGTTATGACAGGATTTGATTTCGATTGGCATGAGGAGTTCTGGCTGGGCAGATAGTGTGAATAAGATGAACAAACAGTAACGTATCAAGAATATACATCGCAATCAGACAAAACCTTGGGTGACTGAGGTGAAATTAAGACGCAGCTGGGTTTCATAGTCCAGTTAGTAGAGCACCGGGCCAGTAATCCGTCGGCCACTGATTTGGATCCTGCTGCTATACACACCTTCATTTCAACTTTAGTTATCACTCAGTATCTCAAATAGTCAAACTGATTATAAATTTATTCCTCAGTACAGACTGTTCCGAAATTTAACACCTGACAGCTGACAATTTAACTTTGCATTTTTTGAAGTAAAAGGAAGCATCAGTACCTAATTAAGAGTAAGATTGGAGGTAATTAAGGTAGTAAATTACCTGTCATCATGTAACAAGAGAATAGATTTCTGAACATATTTTCACCCTCGGCATGAAGCCTGATAGTGTCTATTGCTTAAACTACTATTGGTGACGTGTACATGCACAGAATTCTTCAGTTACCCCGTGAATCCTTATGACCATCAACGGCATGCACAGATTGGTCTCTAGATTTTCAGCAATGTAGTTTCAAAGTCCTATGTACTAACTGATTTACATCGATAATTTTTTTCAGTGTAAATCAGCTACATAACACCACACTGTGACGCAATCTCTTCTGTCAAAAGTTAGGAGTGCATCAACAGGAAGTTCTAGACCTAGGTTTTGTAGTTGTTAGCACCCATCAATGAGTAGTATCTACCAATCTGAAGGAACCTAGTATTGCAAGGATATTCGAATATGCCTCACTCAGTGCTAAAGTTAGAGATTGCTAATAATACATGAGACCATCAGTCATTCCCTGTACAACTGGATACTTACATGGATTAGTTGCCAAATAGTAAACAGTGGAGTGCTGATTCGAGTCTATCACCCAAATATGGATTGTGTCAGTAGCTAAGAAAAAGGAAAGTGATCGTATGGGACAGCCCATCGAGTCATCCAGAACAACCATTCAGGTTTGACAAGACAAAATAACGATCTTAAAATTGTATTTTTAACTTTCAAAAACGGGAACAAACGGAGATTAAAAAAGGACAGTTGTTCAGTCGACGGACATACTACCGTCCCAACTGTGGTTTTGACAGTAATCAACTGATTTGGAAATAGTTTAATCCCAGATCTACGTCAGCTGGTGTACCCCTCAGGGGTTTCTCAAATCGAGATGAAATACCTATCTATCAATCTGAAGCTTCCCATGGCATTCCAGCTGATGACATTCTGTGATGAAAGCTACTGTGAAATTGTTGACTATCATCCTTGCCTTTTACCAACTGCATTTGGGAATAATATGTGGGAAATTTGTTTTCTATCGCAGATATAGGTATATTGGGTAGAGCCAATCCTAACTGTAACCCTTACTCTAAATCTTAAATTAAACTCTTTTGAAAGTTGGTTTTTTGTGCACCTGCCAGTGGTGGATATCCGGACGCAAGTTTCATCCTACTTGGCATTTATTAACTGTTTTTTTCATGCATTCCTACTGGTGTTCCCATCACAAAGCTTTTTATAACAGGCGACTAAGTTTCGATGGTCACATCTTATTCTACAGGTATACGCTTGTTATGCCAAATATACTGTACAAGAAGCTCATATGGTGTCACGGGTCAATCAGTTCAGGAAGTATCAGATACTTTTAAAAAGCTTTTTATTTGCATCTTACAATTTTAAGATGGATATACTCTGATCATTTACCTTAAATCATTCATTCAGAGGTTGGTTACGATCACCATCTTCACCAGGACTATGAAGTCAAATGATTCTGCTACATGTTGCATCTTGTTTAACCTTCGTTATCACCAGTGAATTGGTATTTGATGTATTCAGTAAGTGTATGACAAAGCCATATCATTTTATTATTCTATTAGAGACATACTAAAAGTACGGTTTTTGAAATTGTTTACTATTTGAGTGTGGCTTCCGCAATCACAAACAGGGCATTTCTAACAATGAAACATATTTTTCATCATAAGAAGTTACCAGAAGCATAAAATTCACACAGTATGTCACCATATGATTATCTTGTTTCGCAAACCAAATGATGTCATGCCCTTTGACATTTTACATTATTTATATCTTTATCAACCTCACCTAGTTAACCAGTTCACTAGTTACTAACCAGTCATAAGCCCGGATAAACAGGGAAGGTTGGGCATAAGACCAGCAACACTACCACGGAAAACAAATCCAATCACCAAACAAACTTCAAAGCAAAAAGAAATTATTAATATAAAAACAAACTTATTCCTCACTGAAATCGGAGAGACAGAATGACACCAGGTGGTGAAAGCCTTCGGGAAGTCAATTGGCCGACTTGTCTTCTCTTCTCTTCTCTTCTCTCCTCTCGATGAAAGCGAGAGTAAACATGGGGATATGGAATGCCTGAACAATGTTTGAAGCTGGTTGGCAAGGCTGCCCAGATTGCAAACGAGATGAGAAGGAATGGCATAGAAGTGATAGGAATCTGTGAGGAATCTGCAGATGGAATGTAAGTGGACTCTCCAGACGGTCATCTGGAGACGAGTCAATGATAGACTTCTCCGACATTGTCACCCAGATGATAACCACGAACGAGCATACTGGATTTTCGAGTGACTATCATGATGTCAGCAAGAGCATCGAAGGCTCTCTCTCTCTCTCACACACACACACACACTCTCACTCTCCCTCTCATGCAGTGGGAACCAATCTCCTCCTCCAGCATCAGGATCATGACAGCAAGACGGATTCAACTCAAAATGTAAGGAAAGTCACAATCATTCAATGCCACACTACACATCTACAAATAATGCAGATGAAGAGAAGAAGGAGGGATTCCACAGACAACTGCAATCAGTACTGGACAGGAAGCCAATCCAGTTGGCAACATCAAAATTCATTCTAAAGGGTGTGGTGTGGTGTGGTGTGGTGTGGTGTGGTGTGGTGTGGTGTGGTGTGGTGTGGTGTGGTGTGGTGTGGTGTGGTGTGGTGTGGTGTGGTGTGGTGTGGTGTGGTGTGGTGTGGTGTGGTGTGGTGTGGTGTGGTGTGGTGTGGTGTGGTGTGGTGTGGTGTGGTGTGGTGTGGTGTGGTGGAGTGACATGAGTGCCAAACAGGGAGCGGACATCACAGGAAGAGAAGCAATCATGAGTCGAGAAGCATTCGGTGAAATGATGAGTGAGAATGGAGAACTGTTTACTGACTTTTGTGCATTCAACGATTTGGTGATTGGCGGCAAGGAAGTGTGTACAAACATGAGAATATTAAAAAGACGAGCTACATGGATTTGATTTCACCAGACACCACGACACACTACACTGAAAATCAGATAGACCTCATCTGAATGTGAAGAAAGTGGAGATGGAGACATAGTCAGCCTACTTGACACAGGATGAGATGAAGAAGGAGAGCAGATGCAGGTAGGTTCACACCATTCACACCACTATCTAGTGCAAGGGACCCAACTTCCAAATCAAGTTGAAAGTCTTCGATTGAAAGAAGTTGGTGATAGAGGAAAGTTGAAGTTGAAGTTGGACACTGAGAACAGAAACTGCATTCAAGGATGAAACAAGAATTGACATCTTCAGGTCAGTCAGTCATCGCGACAAAGTGAGAGAAATTGAGCAACATTCCTGAAGAAACCTGTGTGGATGAACACTGGAATTCTTTGAAAGAGATGTGGAAGGAACCCCGCATAACTGTGTTAGGAAGGGAGAAGGAACAAGACAAGACAAGACAAGGAATGATTCTTGACGAACGCATAGGAGCTAATAGAGGAGGGAGAGGGAGAGAAGGATAGTGAAGCACAAGATAAACCAGTCCAGTGCAGAAATGAACAACGAAAAGAGGATTTGAGTACCATGTATAAGACATTGGACAAAGAAATGGAGAAGAATGAACACAAAGACAAAAGACACTTCTACAAAACACTGGCAAGTGAAGCAGAATAGGCTGCAGACCGGTAGGAGAGACCTGACAGACAACATTGTATCAAATAACCAGGTTACTTACTATCTGGGAGGGAAGAGATCAACGCAGACGAAACCAATGAGAGATCTAGTGAAGGGAAGCTAGTTAGCAAAGAGGAGAATCAAAGGTAGGGATGGACTGACCACTTGAAAAAACTCCTGAGTCGACCAACACATGCAGCTGCAGCTGCAGCTGCAGAACTACAAGTGAAGATAAATCCCCCAACAAAAGCAGAAGTGAAGTTGTGAACGCCATAAAGCTACTGAAATCCGAGAAAGCAGCAGCACCACATGGAATTCCTCATCAAGCACCGAGAACAAACACACAGTCATCAGAGGACACGCTCACACCACAACACTATTGCAGACGGTTTGCAAGCAAGTAATGAAGAAGAGTTATCCGGTGGTTGATTGGAGGAGGAGTTACCTTGTGTGTCAGACTTGCAAAGAAGAGAGACCTAAGTGTTTACAAGATGAAGAACTGGCGTGGAATCATGCTCCACTTCTGTCCACCTGGAGCAAGCAAAATATTATGCTGCATTATCCTGGAGAGACTAAAGGATGAGCTGGATTCGACTGGATTACTACCGTAACAGGCTGGCTGGCTGGCCAGCTGGCTGGTTTCATGAAGAACAAGTCATGTGCAGATCAAATCGCCACACTACGCCACACATCTTCAGAAATTAGAGCATAGAATCTCAATCAAATCCTCACCTCAACTTCATACACTTTAAAAAGGCCTTCAACAGCGTCGACAGAGAAGTGATTTGGCAGGCAGATACCTCAACACTACGCTTTTAGTGCCACAAAACTTTATCAGCCTCATTCGACAGCAGCTATATGCCATATGATGACACTACATGTCAAATGATTCACAATGGAAAGCTCAGTGATGTCTTTGAAGTGAAGACAGAAGTAAGACAGGGTTGCCACCTTTTATCACCGATCATCTTCCTGATTGTCGTCGACTCGACTCGACTCGACTGGATCATGCAACAAACTGTGAGGAGCTGTGGAAAGATTGGCATATGCTGTTTGGTCAGTGAAAAGATCCTAGAAGATTTGGATTTCGCCACTGATGATGATTTATGTCTAATGTCTTATCGCACAACCTCGAAGATCTACAGGCAAAAACCAACAAGTTGACAGAAGAGACGATGCAGATTCAGAAAAGCCCGCTCGAAAGTTTATTTTAGATCAACAGTTCCCATAAACCAACAATAGGATTTTACATTTAGTAGTTAGTTAAATGAACCTGGAATCTGATTAACAATGGTTTTTACTGAGACATCCGATACATTGACTTCATCGACAATCTGAAATCTAATCGTTCTAACAGATTTTGATGAATATCTTATGACACCTTCATTTGTCATCCGCGTATAAATACAGGTTGCAAATTACACCAATTCTAACAGGTCAGATTAATGATGCATAGTCTCTGGTGTTATAGCTTGTGAATCTGCATCGTTGATTGCACTGAACTGATCAGCCACTATTGGCATATGTGCTCCTACATGGCTGCCTCAATACTGCTTGTAATTTTAGCTCGGAATTAATGATGGATATTGGGTAGCAGTGGAATCCAGGACGCACGTTTCGTCCTATTTAGGATTAGTCAGCTGGAAGCACCTGCCTCTCAGTGAGTGATTTTGTTCCCACTAAGACTCAAACACAAAGCCGACCGCTCCAAACTCCTGAACTCTATCCACTCGGCCACTGAGTCACGATAACCACTCCTTTTGGGACAGGAATAGTATAGTCTTTGATGTCATAGTTGGTGAATATACGTCAATGATTGGTACAAAGTGATCGACAATCATTGGTATATGAGTTCTTATGCGAATGTCTCAATATCAACGATAGGAAATAATTGAATATTTCCCAGCTGAGATTCTCGAACAGAAAGTTTTGCTACTTGAAGTGAATAAAAAATACGCAAACGAGGTTAAAAATATTTCTTATTTCTATAAGCATATTGTCTTTCTTTGCAGGATATATCAGTTACTGAAGAATGGGAATTATCTGCAAAATTTTACGATTTAATATTTAATCAAATGTTGACAAAGTTTGGAGTTGCATTCGATAAAGCTATCTAGTATCTTGTTTATCTAAATTGTGAAAATAGTTAATGCATAATATTCCTTGTTAATATAAAAGTGAAACATGGGCACTGTAGTAGAATTTAATTCCATTTTAGTTGATTTATTAGATGTATCGCACAATGGAGGAACAGTATTACATACCGGATTACGTCTCCGACACAACTCATACTAATATAACTCCACTTTGGGACCACCACTACTACTACTACTACTACTACTACTACTAACAACAACAACAACAACAACAATAATAATAATAATAATAATAATGGTAGTACTATGAACAGTAATGCTTTCATCAGCTTTATTGTGGTTAAGACTTTGTTACTAGCTCATGAATACACTCTTTAGACATAGGTATCGACAGATATATAGTCACCTTCACCACAACTGTCTACACACCCGTGTAGTATTTGGAATTTTTAAACCATGATTTACTTTTTGATTATTGTATACTTCACTTATCTCGTAATTCGCTCATAGGTCTACAAAATAAAGTAGTAGAATGCATTCCTGAGCATAGTGTTAGAACCCGCATTTATTTGAGTATTTGACATATCATTGTCACCATCACATCGATACATACAGAGATAATCATTTTGTGTCTCAAGCACACAACTGATACATCGAATATTACATAGTTTCATAGCTCTTAATTTGAAACATGCAATAAGCAAATAAAGGTTAACATTTCCATGTGATTATTGAATTTCGTTTGTTTTTATTAACCAGCATTAAGAAACAAAATAAATAAACATTTTTTTTAGCTCTAAATTCCATTCTTTACCAATCGACATTACTTGTGATGACCTTTGGAAATGCTGATGTGTTCACATATTTTAGTGAGTTACTGTAATACATTCCATTGGTGACAAACTTATTACATAAGTATACAGAGTAATTAGGGCTCTGCAGCAGCCATTTTTCATATATGTCGTAGCCAGTTGCGTTTAAAAATGAGAAGTAAGATGTTTAGTATAACTATAAATGAAAGTATCGCACCATTCTGGTCAAAGTTCCCAGAAATTAGGCTTAATCGTGATGTAGACAGCGTAATGAGGAGACGAAGAATATCTGAATCATGTATATTTAAAAAAACCTAGTAATGCATAAACTTGTCCAGTTATTCATGCGAAAATTCGACAAACGTCAATTAAGTCAATCAGGAATGTGAAAATATGAAGGATAATAGGGGTAGAAAGCAAACGATAACTTAGAGCCACATCGACTTTGATACTTCAGTTGAAATCACTACTATTAATGTAGGTTCAAAGTTAGTATAAGAGTAAAACTTAGGCACCATGGTAGACTGTAATTCATCATACATCGTTTACAAGTGCATTACACAATGAAACAGTATTACTCACTGGATAACGTTTAGAACACAATTTATTGTCCAGGATCGCATCATGTCATAGTGGGATAATATTCAGTCGTTGATGTGTTGTTTGGGTTTTCTGAAGCATGGACTTTGTCTTCTCTACACTGATCTCATTGGATGTAGGGTACATTTTGCCATTTTAAAGGACTACTACAGCATCACTTTGTTGAATATATCCTTGCTAGTGTCCACCTAACGACCAACGTCAGCTAAGCGCACAAGTGTTCAACTTCTCATCGTCGTCATCTGTCCTTTGATCAACCTTGATACATGATCCTCAGAAATTCCATAACAAACTTACCTAATTTTACACCCTTCATAACTAACTCCACTGAAAAATGTACATAGAAGTGGCGGAACCAAGCAGTCTATCGTTATTTTGTGCACCCAGGATCGGTAAATCATAATTTCTGTGTGAAAAATCCTATCTGAACCATTCTTCTTAAATGGTTCGTCGTGATCTCAGTAATCATGTTACTCCTGAAATTAATTTTCAAGAAGACTAACCACTAAGAAACCAAATTCACTATTGATTTATCCTTCCTCTCATTAATCGGCTTGACAAAACTCGGTTAGACATATATCCCTACTAAGCGAGTTATGAGTACCGGTTGACTTTCTGGTATCATCAAACCAAGTGGCTTTAACACGAGTCAACCATTTCACTAGATTTCTTGCATACAGAAGATGTAAAACACAAGAAAGAATATACTGGTCTGTAGGTGTTAACTCTCAATATATACACAATCCCAAAGTTCAAGCTGAACTCGTTAGTTGTACATCTGGAGATATAAATTTCATTTGCAGCTTCTTCTATAGTGAAAATGATTGTCGAGTCAATATTCTTCAATTTATCAAGAAGGATATCATTCTTAAGAATTATGTGTCTTCCATGCATTGCAGTGAAATTCCAGCTGGCTGAAAATTTCTTTCAAACAACTTTCCTCCAGTTTTGTAAGAAAAATGTTTCTAATATTGGACCAAGTGATGTTCTCATGGCCATACCGTCAAATTGCCTAAAGAAAGTGCATATTTATTGTACACCTTAGTTAAAGCTTTTTAAAATATGTGGACATTATTTCCTGTATCTGCGTCATGCTTCTTCAGTTATCACAGGTGAATTTTGGCATTTCCAGTAAAAGGATATTGGTAGATAAAGATAAAATATCACAAGATATCATTTACTCTCAGATTGGAAATCTTCCAACTTTATACATTAAAAACGAAATTACCTCCTATATAAATGGGCTTTTTAGCACAAAATAGACTCATCCCGGCTTATTGACCCTTCATGCATAAGAAAATGCCTATTTAATCTTCTGTTTCTTACCGATTTTTTAAAAGACGTCGGTTTACAATGAAACCAGTTTTGATGTTACCTTTTCAAAATCAACGTTTGGTTGCTGTTTACTCAAAAATACAGGTAAAGAATCTATATCAAATACTATCTTCTCATGAAATAGCCGATATAACACATACATTGGCTTGCCAGTTAATTAAGAAACGCAATTTTTAGACTGTCAGGTAGTTGACCCAATCCCAAAATCAATCTAACATGATCACTAAATAATTACCATAGACATGATTGACTCCCCTATATTAGACTGAATGAATCGGCTAATTAGCACCTAAGTTTTCTATGTGCACAATTTGTTCTACGATGATTTGCTGAAAACGAACTGGGTCAATGAGCACCAGAAAATGTACAATAATTTATAGTAAATGCCTCATGATGTGTATGAAGGTTGTGATACCGCTTGGTCGCCCGGAACAAAGCAGATGTTGGTTCCAAGAAATCAGTCCTCTGGAGCCTTTGACTTGAATTCTGATCCAAAAGATGGCGAAGTAATGTCAGGTGCTGTAATTCTTATGGTGAGAGTAAACAGTAAGTTTGTATACTGTGTGTTCCTGATAGATTCTACCGCCCACGATGGTTCTTAGTATCCACCAATTAGGTGATAAGTTCTAGACATTCACTTTATTTCTCTTGTTGTTTTCGCAACACGCCTTGCCAGGTGAATGTAGTAAGTAGGACCTCCATGACAGAGAGCATTACTAGTGAAGGACGAGGCTCATCCCAACTTCAGTCATATTTAGTTGTGTGGATAGAAACACCATGTAAGCGATACCGAATAGTGCAATGCTCCAAGGGACACAGCATCGCGTTCAAACGCGAAAAGAAGTGTTTTAAAATCATTCCATATATATCGTAATTTATTGTTCTATATCATAAACTGTTTTTATCTTGTGTCCCATCGCCATCTAATTAAAACCCATAAAATGAATTTCATCTTAATATATGAATAATACAATAAGAATACCACTTGTCGAATAAGATGAATTCATCTTATACCACCAGTTTCTGAATAAACTACTCAAAGTGACTGACGCGTAGAATACTGGCCATAAAAGACGATACCAATGGGAAAATGATTTATGAGTTTAATATCAAAGACACATTTGGTTTGAAAGATTGTCTACTGATTCAAACAGCATACTTGATGAATCCATTGAGACTAGATGATGTTCTAACCGTCGTTAATTTCACTGCTATCTATTAGCTCAAATGTATATCCAAAAGGAACTTTACAGAAGGAAGGAAGCAGTAATTATCGACTATTGTTTGTTCAACAAGGGTTTAATCTTTTCAGTCAGTACAATAGCCTGTCACATGGCTACTTCTGGATAGCCAGTTCATACATCAAAATCCTTGAGAACAATTAACAGGTACCCAGCTTCCAACGTAATCTCAGTATCATCAAAATAGTTCAGAGTAATTTGTGTTAGGTTATTAATGGTTGAACCTCGCCTGGTTAACTAGTTTACTAGTTACTAGCCGGTCCTAAGCCCGGGTAAAGAGGGAAGGTTGGGCATAGGGCTAGCAACCCTACCCCGTAAAACAAATCTAACCGCTAAAGAAACTTCAAAGCACAAACAAAATATAAAAAATGAAAACAAACTCATTCCCCGCTGGAATCGGAGAGGCGAAATGACGCCAGTTGGTGAAAGCCTTCGGGAAGCCAATTGGCCGATGTGTCTTCTCTCGATGAAAGCGAAAGTAAACGTGGGGACATGGAATGTCCGCACCATGTTTGAACCCAGTAAGGCAGCCCAGATTGCAAAGGAGATGAGAAGGTATAACATCGAAGTGCTTGGGATTTGCGAAAGCAGATGGAATGGGAGTGGACTCTCCAAACTGTCAAATGGAGAATCAATAATCTACTCCGGTCACCCAGACGCCAACCACGAGCATACTGAGGGAGTGGCTATCATGATGTCCTCAAGAGCATCGAAGGCTCTCATGCAGTGGGAACCAATCTCCTCCAGGATCATGACAGCAAGATTCAACTCAAAGAAGGAAGGAAGGTCACAATCATACAATGTTACACTATGCACCTACAAATAATGCAGAGCAAGAGAAAAAGGAGGAATTCTACAGACAACTTCAATCAACACTGGACAAAACGTCAGTTGGCGATATCAAAATTCTAATGGGCGATATGAATGCCAAACTGGGAGGGGACAACACGGGAAGAGAACTAACCATGGGTCGAGAGGCGCTAGGTGAAATGAATGAGAATGGAGAATTGTTTGCAGAATTCTGTGCATTCAACGATTTGGTGATTGGAGGTAGTGTGTTCAGGCACAAGGATATCCACAAAGCGACATGGACTTCACCAGATGGACACACTAAAAATCAAATCGACTCTATCTCAATCTCAAGAAAATGGAGACGCAGTCTACTTAACACAAGGTCAAGAAGAGGAGCAGATGTAGGTTCACACCACTCACTGTCTACTGCAAGGAACCTTCCAAATCAAGTTAAAAGCCTTCAAGGAAGCTGGTGATAGACCTCAATTCAAGTACAACACTCGGAAACTGAAGGATGAAACTACAAAGGAGATCTTCAAAGCAGCCATCAAGACAAAATGGGAGACATCGAGCAACATCCCTGAAGAAACCTGTGTAGAAGAACACTGGAAGTCTTTGAAAGCTATGTGGAAAGAAACCTGCACAACAGTATTAGGAAGGAAGAATAAAGAAGACAAGGAATGGATCTCGACGGATACCTGGAAGCTGATCGAGCAGGAGAGGAGGATGGTGAAGCAGAAGATAAACCAGTGCAAGGATGCTCAACGACAAGAGGAACTGAGCACAATGTATAAAACACTACAATGGACAAAGAAGTGAAGAAGAGTGCACGAAAAGACAAAAGGCACTTCTACGATACACTGGCAAGTGAAGCAGAACAGGCTGCAGGTGGGAGACACAGAGACCTGACAACATTGTATCAAATAACCAGGTTGCTATTAGGGAAGAGACCAACACAGATGAAACCAATAAAAGATGAAGAAGGAAATTTAATTACAAAAGAAGAGAAACAGAGGAAACGATGGGCCGACCACTTCAAGAAGCTCTTGAATCGACCACCACCATCACCTGCACTTCGTCCAGAAATACCACCTGCAGCCGCTGAATTACAAGTGAACATAAATCCCCCAACGAAAATGGAAGTCCTGAACGCTATAAAGCTACTGAAATGCGGGAAAGCAGCAGGACCAGATGGGATACCGCCAGAAGCACTGAGAACAGATGCAGAGACAACAGCGGACATGCTCACACCACTATTGCAGAAGGTGTGGAAGGAAGAGAAGGTACCTGACGATTGGAAGAAGGGTTACCTTGTCAAACTGCCGAAGAAGGGAGACCTCAGTGCCTGCAAGAACTGGCGCGGAATCACTCTCCTGTCCACCCAATGCAAGTAAAATATTAAGCCGCATCATCCTAGAGAGGCTTAAAGACGCACTGGATTCAAAACTGCGACCGGAACAGGCAGGCTTCAGGAAGTACAAATCATGTGCTGACCAAATTGCAACGCTACGCATCATCATAGAACAGAGCATAGAATGGCAATCAGCTCTCTACTACCTCAACTTCATCGACTTTGAGAAGGCCTTTGACAGCGTCGACCGAGAAGTAATTTGGAAACTGCTTCATTACTACGGAGTACCGCAAACCTTTATCAGCCTCATTCAACAACTATATGAAGATGCCACATGCCAAGTAATCCACAATGGGAAGCTCAGTGGTGCTTTTGAAGTGAAGACAGGAGTGAAACAAGGTTGCCTACTATCACCCATGATATTCCTTATTGTGGTAGACTGGATCATGCAGCAAACAGCAGGCAGCGAGAAGAGGGGGATACACTGGACGACGGAAAAGAACCTAGAAGACTTGGATTTCGCCGATGACTTATGCCTGATGTCACATAAACTTGAAGATCTGCAGGCAAAAACTAACAAGTTGATAGAAGAGGCAGCTAAGACGGGACTTCAGGTGAATATAGAGAAGACAGAAGTGATGAAGATACCGCACCACCACCATCAACAACAACAACAAACTCCAATCACCGTCAACGGGAGAAACTTAAAGGAAGTAACCTCCTTCACTTATCTAGGAAGCACTGTTTCAACTACAGGCGGGACAGACGAGGACGTCAAAGTCAGAATCGGAAAAGCAAGACAGGCGTTCATTAGCCTGAAACCAGTGTGGAGATCTCCTGCACTCAGCATGTGGAACAAGATACGGATTTTCAACACCAACGTCAAGTCAGTGCTCTTGTATGGCTCAGAGACTTGGCGCGTCACGAAAGGCATTTCCAATAAACTACAGACATTCATCAACAACTGCTTACGCTCGCTGCTGAAGATCAGATGGCCGGAATAGAATAAGCAACAAGGAACTCTGGGAACGAACCAACCAAGAACCTATCACCCAACAAATATGCAGGAAGAAGTGGAGATGGATTGGCCATGCACTGAGAAGGCCGACTGAGGACATCACGCGTCAGGCCCTCGAGTGGAATCCCCATGGGAAGCGACGAGTTGGACGTCCGAGGGTGACATGGAGGAGGTCGTGCGAGGAAGAAATGAAAGCTTCTGGGCTGTCGTGGAACCAGGTTCAAAAGATCTCAGAGAACAGAGGTCACTGGAGGCGTGCTACTGAAGCCCTATGTTCCACTAGGAACCCAAGGGACGAATAATAAAAAAAATAATATTAATGGTTGAAAACCTGTTGCTACCGTAGCAACAGGTAAATCCCCAATATTGCTCACCTTTTCAAAACCAAATTATATTATTAGCTTACTCTCATTATTGTTATCATTACTATTATTTTTGCAAAGATTCTCACCTGACCTATAATATGTAAGCAAGATCAAATGTTTTCATATGTATGCTTAACAGTCCCAGCATAGCTCATATACCAGAGTCTGACAACGAAGATAATGAATGCAGAACTTATAACTCCAGTAGCCATACCCTAGCAACCAATGAAATAGTCGATTAGGCTTCTTATCTCGTTTGAAAAGATAACTGTATGAGATACCTAAAAGACTTAATTGGTTATTTCAGTAGTTGTCAGGGGAATCTTTAGAGTAACTCATATATTCACCGAACTGTCTAATTCACAAGCTGCAACAAGTGAAGTGTCATTCAAAAACACTACAAACAAGTCGACATGCATCTACAATGTTAATGTTGAATAACGAAATGCAGATTGCATAAAATACCAACACTATAAGTACTACTCCTTTCCTTCTAACTGTTCATTCTAACCTTAATAACTTTACTGGTAATTATGTAACTGACTCTGCTCAGATCTAAGTACTTCGAGATTTCTCTTTCCATCTTATAAAAGTTTGTCTGTTCAGAGTAAAAAGTATATTATCACATACACTTATTTCCCTTCGCCAACTTTAAAAAAGTAAGCATAGACATTGAAGCAGAATAATATGAATTCACTTTATTATTTCCGCAGTTCTCATCAGCTGCTTTCAACCTAGAATGTTTACGATGACAGATTACAATAAAACACTAAGATACTTTAGTTCAGTGAAATAAAACGAAACGAGACAACGACATAATGAATTAAGAAAACTGTCCGAAATGAAATAAAGCCACGTAATGGTATCATGAATATACATCTTATTGGAACGAAAATTATGATAAAAATTAGATGGAGGCAGAAAACCAAATACTTTTTAATTTAGAACAAGAAACTACGTAAGTCTATATATATATATATATATATATATATATATATATATATATATATATATATATATATATATATATATATTGAACTCAACTTCAAATGTGACGATGTCTCCTAAAGAATTAATGGAAGACTGGAAGCTACACAGAGCAGAACATATCCTGCAGCATAGCTAATCCACAGAAGGACATGCTCATTGGTACAATCCAAATTCGACAGGTTCCTTTCCCATGTCACCTCTAATTGCGTATGCAAGTTTACATGCAACTGCAGTAATAATCACGTCAACAGGATAAGGAGTAGGACATACCTCAGATTTTTCGATCGTGTACCGAAAAGCCAACGTTTCAGGGGAACAAGTGCTATCAGCAGTCCAGTTGCTCGGCATCTCATCGATGCAGTGTATGAAGTAGATACCTTAGAGCCAAAAACAAAGTAATTGAAACGATCTCAAGTTCTCTGAGGCGATAGTGATCAGACGACTGGAACCAGAATTGTGTGTTCAGAAGGAAACAGTGATAAGTCTTTCTTTACTCTGGTGTAATATTTTACTCTTCCTCTTATTTGATGACATCCTCGTTTGACTGAATCTTTTCTCTGTTCATACATAATTTTGATGATCGTTCTACCAACTGATCTCGACTCACTTTGTTGTTACGTAATTCGCCTGTCGACTTCTTAATCTTCTGACGTAATCTTTTATCAATATTCGTTTTTATCGAACACTGTTGAATTATATATATATATATATATATATATATATATATATATATATATATATATATATATATATATTTTAGAGTGTAAACAGTTGATGAGAAACCAGTGAAATAAAGCGATACTGTATTGTTCTACTGAAATCGTTGTTCTTTCTCTATTCAAGTTCATAAAGGGGAATAGTGTATAGAACGTAGTGAGTAGAGCTCACTTGATTAAGATTGTGGTTTAGTGTGAGTTTAAAAATCTAATGGCGTGTTAATGACGTAATCGAGTATCATCCCAACTTAATCAAAGATAACGGCACTCCAACACTTCTGCCTTCAAAACACTAGTTGACAGTTCGAAAAACTACATGCAGAGTATCCCGAATATTTTTAATCATGAATATTTAACCACTTAAAGTAATTATTGCAGTTAGATGAGAAAGTGGAATAACTTGGATAAACCTACTATTTACTCACTGCTTCAATGTTGTTTACAAGAAGTTGATAGCAAATAGTGAAAATTCCATAAAATTTAAAATAAAAACCCAATCTAAATCTCCATCTACAGGGAATTATTGGAGCTTGGATTGGCCTGTATTCAAGTTGTCTGCATTTAGTTAATTTATTCTGTTGCCATTTTAATAATTACATATAACACGAAGAACATGTTGAAACAATTCACTTTGGGATCAGCAACCACTTCTGGTCATTGACAATTCCCTTTCGCACTGTACCCACTCTATCACAGGATAGGCGTTGTCTCGAAGATCAACTAAATACATACCTAAGAACTTGCGTTCCATACAATTAATGAGCAGAATAATAATATAACTTCACAGAAGCCGTGGTAGTGCATCAAACCAAACCTACTTCACAGGTGTAAAGGAAGCCTTGGTAATTAGCCATTGACGCCGTTTCTGCCCTTCCCTCTTACTGCCTTTTAAATTCTTTCCTGAATAAATAACTTGTTTACACTTTAGTTTTGTAATCTCTAACGTAATGTCTGTTGTCAGCATGAGTCTTGATAATTCTATCATTACGATGTATAGCTTCTCCAGTCTAAACATCACTATACGTTACAGTTTAGTTTCGCACTCTAGTTACTGCGATTGTGACTATTAACACCATTTTTATCACCAATAGATTTTACCAGTGATGTTATCAACACCATATTGTCATCTTCATATTTATTGATCGATCGTGTCAGGTGATCTGTCCTCCTGATGCAGTTTGCACATATGTGCTTTTATACTACGAGTTCTCGCTCCTGTTTTGTTCCGATATAAAATGGATTTGTGTGCATGTTATTGCGGAAAGACCTAATCACCATTACTAGTTCTACTACTGAAACTAAATAATTTGATTTTTGCAAAGCTGAATTCAATTTTTAGACTTATTGTGTATGCAGGAGATTAAGAGTGTGACAAAAAAGGAATTTGCTTTAAGGTGGCACTCATGACATGCAAACGTCTCTTGGAGAACCACTGAAAACCCAGGAGCACTGGTCTGCTGTTTCGTGTTAGTATGAGTTTTAGCAGTGTGTCCCCGTGATACCCGCCATAGATCGAACCAAGGATGTGAGAGTTTTGTGAAGAGCTCGTTACCATTGGCCAACAAGGTCGTAATCCAATGATCCACGCTTCCGTAATTTTTTCACTTCGTGATGTAACGTGACCTTGGACCAATGCCATCATTAAGAATTTAAGCTTACACTGGGTGACGATTGAGATGAAAATCTGGGCAGCGGCCGGTGCGCGTACCAGCATAAATACTAGTCTGCCAAACTACAGCTATCTCAGATAGTCAAATGATAATTTACGCTTATGTCCGACTTGGTTAATGTCACCGGTCACAACTTCTCACTAGAACTTCGAGAAATCTCATCTTAAAGCGTGTCAGTGGACAGTAATCCAGTAATTTTTGAGATGAATAGGGATTTTTAATTTAGAAGTAGTATTCATCATGGAATGACATCATTTGGGGAACCATTGAAAATCTGGGAGCACCAGACAGCTGTTTCGTCCTAGTATGGGACTCCTTAGCAGTACGCAACCGCGACTCGGCTAGGGACCGAACTCAGGACCTTCGGGTTTCACGGCGAACGCGTTAACCATCCAGCCACTGGGTCGGTTTCCAGTGGTTCGCAATTTCCAACTTCTGTCAATTCGCGACATAGCGCGACTGTCACCCAAGGTCTTCCCCTTCAGTTAGCATCCACTTCACTTACGACTGGTTGACCCCACAGATCACGGCTTCTCATTAGAACTTCCTAATATCCATCTGGAAGCAAGTCACTAATGAGCACTATAGAGTAATGTATTTTTGAGGTGAATGGAGATTTTTAATTTAGAGGTAGTATTCACCACCTGAAGACCTTGGGTGACAGTCGCGCTACGTCGTGAATTGACAGAAGTTGAGGAGTCCCATACTAGGACGAAACAGCTGTCCAGTGCTCCCAGATTTTTAATGGTTCCCTAACTGATGTCATTCCATGATGAATACTACTTCTAAAGTAATCCAGTAACTTTGATCTAAAACATTTTATGTTTTATCTTTGCATCCTATTCTCAAAAACTGTCCTCCGCTTTGTGTTGACCAAGATTAGTAACTGAAGCAACATTGATACCATTCTGTGCCTATGGTGTTCTATGATGATGTCTCCTATTTCCTTTGTTTTTGCAGTAAAGGCCCGATTCATGAAAGTCAAATAAAATTCTCTGACAGCCGAACGTTTTGCTACATTGATTTAATCTGTTGTATTCTGACGTGTAACTTTAAAGGCCATCTAAGTAACAAGTGAAATAATCAATTAGATTTCTCTGTTTATGGAAAAACCTAATTGGTTATTTCGTCAGTTGCTAGAGTGGCCTTCAAAGTCAGTCACACATTTCAAGTGTTAGTTTCAATTTTCAAATATACTAGGGTTAACACGATATCCCTTAGCCAACATGCTAGACATTCTGATTACCAATCATATCATCAAATATGTTCACGTTTAAAGTAGGTCAGGTATTTTTCTCGTACATGCTTGAATTGTCTGCCCTCAATGTGATCAATAGTGATTTGTCACCAATAAAATTAGACCATCCTTCCGATCGATTTGACACAAATAACAGTTATTTGACTTCAGACTGAGCTGTGCTTATTTATCTAGGTCACTGAAAATGTCTGCCTGATAATCTTGACTTAGACCGAATCAAACTCGATAGGTATTTCGATGCTGTTTACTACAAAATCAATAACACAAGTGTTCTCATAACGTTTTAGCTCAGCAACAACCCACAATCATAGTTAATACAGCGTGGTGAAGTAGTCTTACGTAGTCGTTCGGGCTTCAAAAATAGGTCGAATAAATGTTATCCGAAAGGCTTAGATACGTAAAGGCCAATTTTTTAATGAGTGTCTAACTTCGCCCGTTCACATGAATTTTTGCACTTTTAGCTAACTCACACCTAACTCGTAAACATTGCTATGCCGGAATCTTAAATTCATTAATTTAAAATGACAGGGTTTATAAGTTTAGACCGCCTAAAGAGAAAACGAAATTACTAGGCGCGTCAATTATCATTCATTGTAAAACATTCGGTCAATTATATCACTTTACTTCATGGAAAGGTACTTTCCCAGGAGAAATATGGAAGCCTGATTACTTATTTCTGCAATGGCTAGGATGCCTTTCAGTCACAATTAAATTTACCTCTCCCCCTCACTAATGTATTCAGAAAAATCTGTGCTCATTTTAAATCTATCCTGGTGGCATTGATTTCGATTGAAATACCGAGGCCGATACGGTTCATATTTTTTGCTTGTCTTCTGTTCTTATTTTTTATGTCCTCCTATTTACGATTATTGTTCTTGGTCCCCTGGGTTCCTAGTGGAACGTAGGGCTTCACTACCACGTCGCCATTTCACTGTCTTCTCTGCACTATTCCCAACCTGGCTCCACCACTGCCCACAAGCTTTCATTTCTGCCTCACACGATCGCCTCCATGTTATGCTCGGACGCTCAACTCGTCGTTTCCCATCTGGGTCCTACTCGACGGCCTGACCTGACACGTGATATCCCCAATCGGTCTTCTCAGAGTATGCCCAATCCAAACCATCTCCACTCTCTTCTACATATTTGTTAGGCGATGGGTTCTTGCTTCGTTGGTATGTTGGCAGGTCAGAGTGAGTTCCTTGCTGCTTATTCTTATTATTCTGGCAATCCATCTGATCTTCAGTGTCAGTATCGACTGAGCGTAGGCGGTAGCTGTTGATGAATGTCTGTAGTTTGTTGGGAATGCTTTTGGTGACGCGCCAAGTCTCTCAGCCATCACGCAGAACCACTGACTTACTTGACTGAATTAAGGTTGAAAATCCCGATCATGCTCACGCTTTATGCTGCGTGGAGTGTAGTCGATCTCCACAGATTAATGAAAGCCTTTCTTGCTGTCTTTCCGATCCTGACTGCTCTGACATCCTCATCTGTACCGGCGCCGCCTGTATTTGAAACGATGCTGACTTGCCTGACTCGGTAGGTGAAAGAGAATACTTCCATTTAGGTTACTCCCACTGATGTTGATTGGTGCCTCTCGATGATGATGTTGTTGTTGGTTGGGTACCTTCATCACCTCCGTATTCTCCACGTTCACTTGAAGTCCTGTCTTCCTTCGCTGCCTCGTCTCTTCTGTCAACTTGTTGGTTTTTGCCTGTAGATCTTCGAGGTTGTGCGATAAGACATTAGACATAAATCATCATCAGTGGCGAAATCCAAATCTTCTAGGATCTTTTCACTGACCAAACAGCATATGCCAATCTTTCCACAGCTCCTCACAGTTTGTTGCATGATCCAGTCGAGTCGAGTCGAGTCGACGACAATCAGGAAGATGATCGGTGATAAAAGGTGGCAACCCTGTCTTACTTCTGTCTTCACTTCAAAGACATCACTGAGCTTTCCATTGTGAATCATTTGACATGTAGTGTCATCATATGGCATATAGCTGCTGTCGAATGAGGCTGATAAAGTTTTGTGGCACTAAAAGCGTAGTGTTGAGGTATCTGCCTGCCAAATCACTTCTCTGTCGACGCTGTTGAAGGCCTTTTTAAAGTGTATGAAGTTGAGGTGAGGATTTGATTGAGATTCTATGCTCTAATTTCTGAAGATGTGTGGCGTAGTGTGGCGATTTGATCTGCACATGACTTGTTCTTCATGAAACCAGCCAGCTGGCCAGCCAGCTAGCCTGTTACGGTAGTAATCCAGTCGAATCCAGCTCATCCTTTAGTCTCTCCAGGATAATGCAGCATAATATTTTGCTTGCTCCAGGTGGACAGAAGTGGAGCATGATTCCACGCCAGTTCTTCATCTTGTAAACACTTAGGTCTCTCTTCTTTGCAAGTCTGACACACAAGGTAACTCCTCCTCCAATCAACCACCGGATAACTCTTCTTCATTACTTGCTTGCAAACCGTCTGCAATAGTGTTGTGGTGTGAGCGTGTCCTCTGATGACTGTGTGTTTGTTCTCGGTGCTTGATGAGGAATTCCATGTGGTGCTGCTGCTTTCTCGGATTTCAGTAGCTTTATGGCGTTCACAACTTCACTTCTGCTTTTGTTGGGGGATTTATCTTCACTTGTAGTTCTGCAGCTGCAGCTGCAGCTGCATGTGTTGGTCGACTCAGGAGTTTTTTCAAGTGGTCAGTCCATCCCTACCTTTGATTCTCCTCTTTGCTAACTAGCTTCCCTTCACTAGATCTCTCATTGGTTTCGTCTGCGTTGATCTCTTCCCTCCCAGATAGTAAGTAACCTGGTTATTTGATACAATGTTGTCTGTCAGGTCTCTCCTACCGGTCTGCAGCCTATTCTGCTTCACTTGCCAGTGTTTTGTAGAAGTGTCTTTTGTCTTTGTGTTCATTCTTCTCCATTTCTTTGTCCAATGTCTTATACATGGTACTCAAATCCTCTTTTCGTTGTTCATTTCTGCACTGGACTGGTTTATCTTGTGCTTCACTATCCTTCTCTCCCTCTCCCTCCTCTATTAGCTCCTATGCGTTCGTCAAGAATCATTCCTTGTCTTGTCTTGTCTTGTTCCTTCTCCCTTCCTAACACAGTTATGCGGGGTTCCTTCCACATCTCTTTCAAAGAGTTCCAGATATTTCCAAATAATATGTCAAGGAATGGTAGGACATAACTTCGTTCCGTGCTCTTCCACATGCTTTTTTCCTAACATACTCATTCGGTTTTATTTAACTTTATCGCCTTAATTTCTCCAAAAGACCTCCGTTTTTATTTCACCAACTTGTCTAATCAGTCCTATTACATACTACTTTATTCGTGTACTATTTTCATGAGTTTTACGCTCCTTCTTATGCTATGTACGTTCGATGAACCATTCTATTTATTATATAATCCCCTTTGTTATCATTCATGCTTCCACTGTTTTCATGCGTATAATTACCTTTTTGGTCATCATTATTTCTAATTTGTTAATTGATATACATTGTTCGATTTTGAAATATTCATTTTTACAGAATATTAGTTTGTTATCCCTCCATCTTGATGATTTCAGCTTCATTGTACTTTTCATAATTGAGCCGAATTCCACGCCGTCACTAATTTTGTTCTACTTTATTTGCATAACTGAAACAAGCATATGATTTAAATGCTGATTCCTTCACCTAAATTATATTGATGTTTGTTCCATATTACTATGTAATTTAATAATCATAAAGGTCACCTTCTGCATCAAACTTGAACATTGGTGGGAAAACTTAATATATTCATCCTCTTGTAAAGGATCTTCCTAGAAAGATCGAAAGGTAGAGCAATCACATGAAATATTTTAAGGTAGTGTTCCTCGCTGACTGATATCAAAAGGAGAACCACTGAAAACCTGGTAGTGCTGAACAGCTGTCTCGTCCTAGTATGGTACTCCTCAGTAGTAGGGACCAACGACCCAGCTAGGGATTGAACTCAAAACTTTCGGGTTTCACGGCGAACGCTCTATATTGCTTAAAATATATAGTGCTAAAATATCACATGTTTCAGATCATCTTCGTCTTCTCGTTACACTATTTAACTAATTGTTAGTCTGATTCTGGTACGCCAACACATACTGAAGTGATAAACAGCATCAGGTTGGGTTATTTCACTAAAACACAGGAAATAGTAAAGATTTTCAGGACAGTGACTGATTTGACTCTATGTTAAGTACTAGCCAAGCTTATCAGTATTATGCGTCATCTTTATGCAGCCACTGGATGAAACAAGCCGTTCAAAAAATGCAAGCAAAGATGTAGTTGGAAACAATGTTTTTCATCTGCATGTCTAGGAGATTCCAAAGCAGGAGTTCATGGGTGTTTAGAAGAACGCAGGAAAACGAGAAGTTGCTTGTGTTAAACAGTTTTCTAAAGATGAAAAAAGCGGGTACAGAAATAGGCGATCATAGTATCAAGATAACGGTGGTAACAAATTTTGTAATTACTCCGCCCCACCCCCAGTCCTCCCCAATCATTACACAGTTAGGCGACGAGCGACAACCAGAATTAGTTGAGATTTTTTACGAGCGGCTTCAAAGACCACCCTAACAACTGAGATAATGAATTACGTTGACTTATTTTACGAATAACTAACTTCCCAGTTGAAATCCCGAAACGTGATTAGTGATTTCAGCAGTTGCTAAGGTGGTATTTGAAAATATTCCTTGTTCACCCTAACAACTGCTAAAATAAACACAGTCTACTTTAGCGGTTATTTCAACAGTTGCTATGGTAGCGTTTCAAGTTGCTCAGTTCTTATCTATCGAAGTATCCGTACACTGAAGTTGACGCAGTCACTGTGACCTAATGCTCTATCAATAATTTTTGTTTAGATCTAATTAATCTTTAGTGGGAAACCATAGAAAAGATTCCTTTCAGAATTTGAATACTTAACAAAATCTACGGGAAAATACTATTCTGTCCTTCAGTCGTAGACTTTCAAACTTCTCGCCAACATTTGTAATTTAGGGTGTACATTACTTAGGCCAATCTTATGATCCTAGTTGAAACAGTTAGTGGGAGACCTTCAATTTATACGGTAATCACTATCCCCTTCAGCATATCTTCTTTTCACCCCGAAAGCGTAACTAAACGATTAACATAAACAGTATCTGTCAGTTAATCATTTTGACAAGTTCAGGTTGAGGTTTGGTGACCTTGGTAAGCATTCATTGTTTTTTTATCAGTGTAATCCTCAGTTAATAGCCAAGAACTGGGAGAATTAAGAAAAAAACGCTGTTGTACTTTTGAATTTTATAATAATTTGTTATTCCCTTCCTAATTGTACCTCACTTTTGTTCTTTCCATGTGTTTTATCGCCATCACTTTCACCTGTTTATCTTTTACAGCTTTCATTTTCTTTCACTTTGTCAATGAGAACTGACTGTTTGTCTAACGAAGATATGCGCTTGCATCTTACAAGATCCTAACCAGCTAATAGAGGCAGGTAATATCAAGTGGAGAGTAGACTTCTGATTGTCACATTAGGTACGTCAGGCTATTAAATGTCATACCATAGTCATTTAAGTGTTGTCATTTTCTTTGTTAAGTATGCTTTGTCTGTTTAGATAGACTATGCAAAACTTCAAACTTTGCCATAGTGTCTAAACTATGAACTGCATGACTCACCCACGCACCTTTAATACATTAATATTCTTCTCACCTCCTTCTGAATCATTATTGTTTTGGATTATAAACATCTTGAAGGCAGAACAGCTGTCACTGATTTGATATACGAATTCCAGCGCTAAGTCCAGTTTAGTCAGTATAAAAACATCTTAATGAAGTGTAGCGTACGCTGTAAAGCATTCAGAAGAAGTCTTATCTAATCTTTCTAAATACACAGAGGTTATGTTGAAAGGAAACCCCGCCTGGTTAACTAGTCCGCTAGTTACTAGCCGGTCCTAAGCACAGGTAAACAGGGAAGGTTGGGCATAAGGCTAACAACCCTAAACCGTAAAACAAATCTAACTGCTAAAGAAACTTCAAAGCACAAACGATATATAAAAAATAAAAACAAAATTATTCCTCACTGGAATCGGACAGGCAAAAGAACACCGGTTAGTGAAAGACTTCTGGAAGCCAATTAACCAATGTGTCTTCTCTTCTCTCGATGAAAGCGAAAGTAAATGTGGGGACATAGAATGTCCGCACCCTGTTTGAACCTGACAAGGCAGCCCAGATTGAAAACGAGATGAGAAGGTATCACATTGAAGTGCTTGGAATTTGCGAGAGCACATGGAATGGGAGTGGACTCTCCAAACTGTCAACTGGAGAGTCAATAATCTACTCCACCATTGTCACACAGACGACAACCACGAGCACAGCACACTGAGTTTTGGAGTGGCTATCATGATGTCTCCAACACCATCGAAGGCTCTCATGCAGTGGGAACCAGTCTCCTCCTCCAGCATCAGGATCATGACAGCAAGACGGATTCAACTCAAAATGTAAGGAAGGTCACAATCATACAATACTACGCACCTGTAAATAATGCAGATGAAGAGAAGGAGGAGGAATTCTACAGACAACTGCAATCAGCACAGGACAAGACGTCAGTTGGAGATGTCAAAATTCTAACGGGCAACATAAATGCCAAAGTGGGAGCGGACAACACAGGAAGAGAACAAACCATGGGTCGAGAAGCACTCGGTGAGGTGATGAACGAGAATGGAGAATTGTTTGCAGAATTCTGTGCATTCAACGATTTGGTAATTGAAGGTGAGGTAGTGTGTTCAAGCACAAGGATATCCACAAGTCGGTGACATGGATTTCATCAGACACCAGGACACACTACACTAAAAATCAGATCGACCTCATCTGAATGTGAAGAAAGTGGAGATGGAGACGCAGGTCAGACTACTTGACACAAGGTCAGATGAAGAAGGAGAGCAGATGCAGGTAGGTTCACACCATTCACACCACTATCTAGTACAAGGAACCTAACTTCCAAATCAAGTTGAAAGCCTTCAACGAAGCTGGAGATAGACCGCAGTTCAAGTACAATACTCGGAAACTGAAGGATGAAACTACAAGGGGCATCTTCACGTCAGTCAGCCATCAAGACAAAATGGGAGATATCGAGGAACATCCCAGAAGAAACGTGTGTGGATGAACACTGGAACTGCTTGAAAGAGATGTGGAAAGAAACCTGCATGACTGTGTTAGGAAGGAAGAAGAAAGAAGATAAGGAATGGATCTCGACAGACACGTGGAAGCTGATAGAGCAGGGAAAGGAAGATGGTGATGGTGAATGAGAAGATAAACCAGTGCAAGGATGCACAACGACAAGAGGATTTGAGTACAACGCAAAAAAACATTGGACAAAGAAGTCGAGAGGAGTATGCACAAAGACAAAAGACACTTCTACAAAACACTGGCAAGTGAAGCAGAATAGGCTGCAGACCGTTAGGAGAGACCTGACAGACAACATTGTATCAAATAACCAGGTTACTTACTATCTGGGAGGGAAGAGATCAACGCAGACGAAACCAATGAGAGATCTAGTGAAGGGAAGCTAGTTAGCAAAGAGGAGAATCAAAGGTAGGGATGGACTGACCACTTGAAAAAACTCCTGAGTCGACCAACACATGCAGCTGCAGCTGCAGCTGCAGAACTACAAGTGAAGATAAATCCCCCAACAAAAGCAGAAGTGAAGTTGTGAACGCCATAAAGCTACTGAAATCCGAGAAAGCAGCAGCACCACATGGAATTCCTCATCGTGGAGCCAGGTTGAAAAAGATTTCAGGGAACAGAGCATATTTGAGACGTGTTATTGAAGCCCTATTTCCATCAGGAACCCAAGGTACAAATAATAATGTTGAAAGGAAATTTTTATAATCACTGATATCTTGAAAATAGTTCACTTATTATAATGATGACGGTTTTTTGAATCGATTTTTCACGTCTGACGTAATTTCTGTCATCATGGACAATTTGAATGTTAACAGAGCAAACTTGTACTTCGGTGACATTTTTACTAGATTTATTTGTACGGTTTATCTGTCAACTGGTCTTTGTTGGTTTCTTCACGCAAATTTTCCAACCTTTTCATTTTGAGGCGCCATAACTTAAGGCTATTTTCTAGAATATTATTCTGCTGTCTTTGTTAGTTATCAGCACCCCTTACAGAATTGACCGCAACACCATTTTTAGGGTAGTCAGCATCAGTCATGGTGTGTTTTCTATATGTCTGCAAGTTTATTTCGCAGAATAAGCGGTGTATGTTCTTCCCTAATCGGATGTTATTTCCAACTGGCTGTACAAAATTGTCACTGGAAAGTTTACACATTCAACACGTGTATTAAACATCCACATAATTTACCTGGTGGTCGCTAGCAGTAGAATTCAGGATGCGCGTTTCGTCCTGTTTATGACTGGTCAACTGAATGTATCTGTACCCCAGTGAGGGATTGTGCTTCTACTAAGACACGAAACCCCGTACCCATCGCTGCAAACGCCAGAGGGTTATCCATTAGGCCACTGAGGCTTGAAAGCCACCTATTGTACAAAGAGTATTAGTTATCATTATTTTTCGATACTTTGTAGTTTCCCGTTGTTATACCGAATTGAACTAATTGACCTGTGTTTGGATGTGGGATTTCTTGATACTGCCTGAATATTCATTTTTATAATTTACTTGCTTTTTGGCTAGTAGTGGGATCCAGGGCCAGGGGGAATTACAGGTACCAGAAACTCCAGATAATTTGTTGATTAATTGATTGCTAATATGTGATATTCCAGATCTTCCTCTGTAAAACGCACACAGAAGATGATCACACAGATGAAAACACACACACACATTTAAACAAGTAATACTTAAAAATTTTCCCTAATATTTGTTTTTTAAATTTGATGAATTACTGCTGGATAGGTGAATATCAACATTCAGTGCCTGATTCTTTTCGAAACGTTCATTGTTGTCTACAAAAAGCAAAACATGAATGGTTCCGTTCATAGACACAATCTACCGAATAAGTTTTCCGAACAATTTGTGCAGTTTGTAGGAGTATCACTTTGTTGAAAGACCCATGATGAAAAACTTCTGTGATTTCTTCCATCGCTATAGTTGTGAAACAGTTTTATCCATAACAGTGACTTCATGGTACATATTAGTTCGACGGAGGCAATTGGCAGGAAGACCAGCTTAACCTAGGTTTCATGGTTTTTGCCACTCGTCAGCAAGGCGTATCTGCAACCTCGACGGAACTGATGTCCCACTTAAGATTCAAACTGGTGCCTCCCAGTTCTGAAGTTAGAGACGTTATCACTGAGCTATTCGAATTGCGAATGACCTCCTGTAAGACTGGATTGGATATATTATTGATTGGCCATTGGTCACTATCCCAGTACATCGCGATGATGAGTTTCCTAGTCTAGAGGGCTTATTGAGAAATGACCAGTAGAATTTGACTGGCAATTATGACTAGACAGCATGAAGTTGGTTACCCCCCAATAACCAGTCAATAATTTCATGGTAGGCACATACACACACACACACACAAGCTGTCTGTAGCTACTTTAGAATGATAGTTCTTTTGAGTGACAGTTTGGGTGATAGAAAACCAAGCCTATGGGAATACTGAAAGGTGAGTGCAGTTTAAGAAGTAATGAACTTATGAGGTAACTGACTAGGCAGCCAGTGTGAATACAGTGAAGTTGTAGCGACGCATCACGAAGTCACATGGTAGTCGGGCAAAAGCCTTGGTGATTGAAGTGAAATAAAATTCTGGCCAGTATTCGGACCTCGTAGCTCCTAGTCGGTAACCCGGTGGTCGCTGGTTCGAATCCGGCCGCGGTCCAGATTTTTATATCACCTTCAATCATCACTCAGTATAAATACAAGTCTGCCAAACTACGGATATCTTAGATGGCCAAATCATAATAACATATTTCACTCGTTATCAAGTTAACTGTAACCAGGTATCTGTCAGTATACACCATCGAGATTTACCCATCACATCTTTTAAAACTCATGCATGAAGTAGTTTAAGGCGGAATAAGAACTGTCGATGTACTAGTGAGCTTAATTGAATACCATACAGAACTCGGTAGTTAAGATTTGTGAATCAAATAGTCTGTAGCAAAGTATTTCAAGCAAGTTACAGAACACTGAATTAAATCGCTTAAGATTCCATGTATATAACCTCCTACCCATTATTGAAGGAAAGTCAGAATCAGGGCTGACTTCAGCCATCTGATAGCAAAAGTCACAAGAATCTGCAGCTTAGTGCTTGAAAGATCGGAATGTCTTGTTGTCACATACTGCATAACTTGAGTGACAGACTTGTCCTAGATCCATTGCCTTATGCCAAAAAATGCAATTTAAATTCTATCACTCCATTGTGGCAACTATTCACTGCATATTTTGCAGTTGATCACGTTTATCTTGTCAATTTTTTTCAAACAGCCAAACGCCCACGCACCCTACATCTAAAGTGCAAAGTACTGGCAATGAATGAATGGATAGACTTCAAAGTGCAGTTTTTATGCATTAGTCACAAAATTTTGATTTATTTTAAGTAGCCTGAATAGTTGATGTAAAAATAAACAATTGATCAGTTGATTTATGATGAAGTATTTGAATAATAATATGGAAATCAATAGTCTGAATTGATTTCATCTTGACTGCGTTTATTAAGTTACACTGAAAGCCAACAATAACTCTCATATGACATTTTATTGTTAAATTAGAATGGAAAATGTAGTATTGCCCTTAAATAATTTTATAAAAATTATCAAATCTGAAGTGACAGTACTATTTCAACTAGAAGTAATCAATAAATTACATCTTACAAGAAACTTCTGAATTCACTAGCTATACACTACAGTTTTTCTTTTGTATGAGCCATTGAAAAAGTGATTGATACAACAGGAAATTAACCGAGTTCAGGATACTCATCAGAGTATTATCATCGTGTTTCTTTGAGATCCCAAAACTTGTCATTAAGGCGTGCATATGATCACGTTAAATTGTTGTATACAGATTTCAAGATAGTATACATCACTAATGGTAAAAATCATCATAGAAGTG
The DNA here is from genome assembly GCA_944470555.2 of Heterobilharzia americana. Lineage (NCBI taxonomy): Eukaryota > Metazoa > Platyhelminthes > Trematoda > Strigeidida > Schistosomatidae > Heterobilharzia > Heterobilharzia americana. The sequence continues at coordinate 126,453,513 of OX104127.1, read as the reverse complement.
ACTTACATTAACAGAACTTTCGTCTTTTTGAACTTTTTCCTCAAGGATAATGAAGTTGTTAGGTAGTTGAGGGGTCAACTATAAACAAAGTGTTGCACTAAATAGAACCTATCAGGCTTTTATGACAATCTCCTTTCATCATCAATAGATAACAAATCACTAATGATTTCTTGTTCATTTTACTGACAACTGTATCTATCTAAAACATAAATACTGAATCAGTCAGTCGTTCAGAGATCTCTGAATGGAATAGGAATGCGCTTCTCACTAACAGAATGTTCTGAGACGGGATTTTCAATTGGAAGCCATGTCATATTAAGTCAACCAGATCGGCAGCAGAAATAGAGGCTCATCGATGACACTGGATGATAGTCACGCCATATTGAGGATCGATGGAAGTTACGAAACGTCGGCGATTTGACTGCAGGTCAAAGACCTAGTGACTCTGAACTTTATCCTACACACAGTCCTGGTTTCATACTGCCAAGGGGTTGTATATTACAGCGAAACCGTATCTGTTTCTCTATGATTTACTGTTTGATGCTAAATCATAATGAAAAAGTAGGGACTTTACACTGATATTACTACTCTGTTACATTTGTTATTCTTTCTGTAATCATAGTCACTAATCGATTCTTACGGAGAAGCCTACACAATTATAATTGTACTGTTTTACTGAATTTATAAATAAGAATATGTAAATTAGCTAACTAGCCAATTCTTGTTTTTAGTCTTACCAACACAAAAATATATTCAATATGTATGATCTTAAAAAGAAAAAGAATTTACATATCCTTTTATCATTATTTCTGATGTACATTTTTTTGTTAAAAAGCAACAGTAATATGTGTAACAAATGCGTTATGTGCTTTCGGTTAATCATAAACCTCTGTCAGTATCTAACTCTGTTATGCTCTTTTACATTAATCAGTTAACTTAAGTTATGCCTGTTGTCGTTATAATTCTTGTCCTTAAAAAGAATATTTATAATATATGATGACTAGTTAATTTTAAGGTTAAACGACATTATTGTAAAGTTTTATTCGAATATTTTTATGATAATATGACTGTATTCATCAGTGCATAAATTTAAATCAACTTTTTGATCGATAACAAGCTGATATTATGCCAACTAACTAATTAACTGAGTTAAAAGAAGGCATATTATAAAAGCTGATATTAATTAATTTATTTTTACAGATTAATAAACATGAAAAACTAATTTAATTTCTTATAATTTTTATCTTCAGTTTTTAGTAATTATCTCTGGTAGAAATGAATCACCAAATGGCACTTCAACTCACTGGTCTCTGTGTTGATTTGATTCTAACCAATAAATTAATGACATCAAATTATACTCCACCTGTCTTCACTATGAACAGTCTCTTTATATCACACAGTGTTATTCCTTAAGGATGCTTTTTTGGAATGTATAGGGTGTCATGTGCTTTGATAGTGTTTTCATGACTGACATATTGCAAATCCTATCAAAGCTGATGAGACAGATAGGTGATAGGTCTAGTGAAGGTTTTACACTACGTCCACACGCTTCAAAGTGTATCTGTTTTAACCATGAAGGCTTAAAAGTGACCTTTGAAAATTGTCTACGAGTATGCCGAACAGGTGAACACATTACATTTATTTATTCGACATACAGCACACAGTGATCAAGTATTATTTACTTGATGACGTTTCAAGCATAAATAATTACTCATAATCATACCAATATTAGTACACAACTTCCGACATATAATTTTTATAGTCTTAACACCTCATATTCTTTGTAGTTATTGATAGTTAAATTTCCTACATCTCCAATATATATGTCGTATCATTTTTGTTACATGTGTTGAGTGTTGATTCAATGAATAAAGATTGAGTAATCAATCTCTCTCTTCACCTAATTATATTGGACAGTGGTTTTATTCTACCGTATTGTGTGGTTGCGTGTTAATACATGCATTGTAATAACCGAGTTTTTCTTCTAGATTATTGATTATTATTATTATTATTATTGATCACGAATATTGATAAACGCGACAACATGAGTAGGTAGAAGATCAAAGCCTCTACTGTGTTACCATATAAGTAAGGAACGTCATAAACTACGTAAAATTGTCAACAAGGCTGGAATTAGGGTGGCATTTAAACCTTCGAAAACTCACTAAGAAATAAGCTTTATCATTTTAAGGATTCGGTGGGCCCAAATAAGAAAAATAATGTAATCTATCAAATTCCATTGAATGAAACTAGCTATCGAGGTCAGTTAGGAATTTAACGAAATGTATCGTGACAGACCCTAACAGGATCAATAATCCAGAAAAACTTGGCTTCTTTAATGGATGTTTCAATACCCAAACACAATAGGGTGGGATAAAACCACTGTCCAATATAATTAGGTGAAGAGAGAGATTGATTACTCAATCTTTATTCATTGAATCAACACTCAACACATGTAACAAAAATGATATGACATATATATTGAAGATGTAGGAAGTTTAACTATAAATAACAACAAAGAATATGAGGTGTTAAGACCATAAAAATTATATGTCGGAAGTTGTGTACTAATATTGGTATGATTATGAGTAATTATTTATGCTTGAAACGTCATCAATTAAATAATACTGTATCAAATAGACAAATGTAATATAGAATAACAATCTACCACAGTGCTCAAGTGTTGCACTTATGTTGTTAGTAACCAATCGAATATTACGAAGGATTTAGTTTCATCAGAGTGAAAATCGTTACTAATAAATTAAAACGAGTCCCAGTTTAGGTGAGGAGCTTCGCATTGTACATTCCACCGATAAATACGGTCTACCGAATATGTTTATTTTAGATAATTCAAATGTTAATCGGTTGTTCCTGTTAGTGAACTTCTGTTCAATTTGAACTGGTATACGACATCCTAGCTAGACCTCTACTAGCATGAATGCAATGAGACTAGTTGTGTTCGCAATTTTTAAAACTGTAGAATAAAATATTGGTTAAGTGAATTGAATTAATGACCTTCTTTGTTTTTTGAACTTCACAGTTTCAAAGGATAACGCCAACCTGCTAATCGGAAGGCCACTAATTCGAATTTAATCAAGATTAGAGATTTTGTTTAACTTCATTCACTTCATCCCATGATAGTGAAGTGTATCAATCAATACCACATGTTCAGTTCACTTTAGTTATCAATATCTTTATATAAAAGTTAAAAGAAGTTGGACTATGGAGAGTTGTCATCACGGATTTATGTCAGCTAACAAATCCCTAAAACCTAAGAATGCTGAATGTCTGTTTCATCCTAGTTTGGGGTTTCTCACCAGCACATACTCATGACATTGTGGAACATCGATCTCAGGGTCATCATATCTGACGGTGAGCACATCTGGATTGATCTCCTTGGTTGGAGTTCAATCCCCCACTTCTTCTAGATCTTTTCAATGCGTAATGTGGTCCGACAGTTATCCATTTTCATACTTGAGTACCAGTCCTCACTCTTGACCTTGTTGACCCTTTATGCCACGGCTTCCCTTAAAAACTTACGGAAAAATATTTCGAGGCAAGTTACTAGAGAACATGGATTGTAACTCAATCCCTGCAAACCTTTGAAATGAATCATGGTCTGGCGCTCACCGTTCACATGCCTCGAGATGGATTTCCCGAATTTCTAATGAGAAGTCATGACCTGTGGAGTCGATAAAGTTGGGTGTGAAGACAAATACTTGCCAATGATACTGGATGATGGTCCCACCATATAACTGACTGATGGAAGTGGGGGAATATGGACCATTGTATTTCAACCCAATGGTTGAATGGTAATATGCTTTACAAAAGACCTAATGGTCATGGGCTGGGTTGTCGGAAGGGCCGGGGTGAAGACGTGAATGCACACTTCTGAGGGGTCACATACCAAAACGAAACAGCTGTTCAGTGCACCCATATTTTTAACTGTTCTCCAAATGATGTTAATCAATGATGAGTGCTGCCATGAAATAAACTTTTCTATTGCTCTCTGTTTTATAACCATGACCACGAGTTGTCAAGATAACCACTAACTCATGTGTAAAATTGTGGCTGATTTATTTACTATTGCTACCTACTGGGAGATCTCAATACAAATTACATGAAACGCGGATATTACATGGCTTAGCAAAGCTCAATTCAGATACTATACGTAAACTGCATTTCACTTATGCAAGTGAACAGAATCAATTTTGTCGCTTGCTAGACCTTAGACGAGTAGGTATTGTGTCTCTGAGAACATACTAGTCAAAATACCTGATATCTGAAATAAGTTCTCACTTGAAAATGATGGCAACGGTGCGATTTTGGCATTATTTCCTCCATTAAATAATCTAACATGGAAACGAAGTTGGTACTAACTATATGCATCCGCTTTCCTACCAATAAAAAAGAGTAAAACAATGATTTATGAGAGTTGTTTCCTCTAACTTAAAAACTTTTCAAAATTCTGACATCCTCTCTAGCTATTTATCACGATTCACAAACTACCAACGATCTCAGAAGCATTTATTTGATGAACTTTCCCACATGGATGACTTTAAAGACCACCTTCCCAACTGCTGAGACAACCAATCAGGTTACAGTATCCCATCTAAAAAGTTAGTTTTTCATCAAATGGACAAACGTAATTAGTTAAGTTATCTCAGCAGTTGCTAGGGTGGCCTTTAAAGTCACTCTTCCCAAACACTTCAACTGTGAAAACTTGACAACTGAAATAAATGCGCATCCTGGATTCCACTGCTAGCCACGACCCATCATTACTATACATAATTAAAGCCGTCTACTGTTTAAATGTGACTCTGGGCATAACAAAGTGAAAAATAAGTGGTTCATCGAAGAGACACTTTTCGGCAATCTCATTCACTAAGCTATACAAACACATTTATATGGATTTAACTTTCTTCTTCCAGGGTTTATGAAAGAGATAATGACTCATATTTTTGACCCTAATAAAAATGCAGTGTGACCATGACCTTATTTTAAACCTAAGGTTGATTGTATCCTAAAAATAAATACAGTACTCTGTGTGTGTATCAACACACACTTGCGAAGTATGTATTCAAATGAAGCCAATAAGTATAAACATGTTAACACACTCATGCTGAGTCATTCGTGAAAATGATGCTATCAACTGTTTCTGAAGCGTAATGCACATGTTAGTGAGATAGAGCATGAAGACAAGCTAGGAAACTAATTTGTGCAAATGTTACAGTAGCACTCCAAATGCACCATAGTGTTAGGTTGAGCTGTCGGCACTTAGAGCTATTCAAATCTATTGATCAGATAAATATTGATGTATTTTGTGGTTGGTACCATCGTTGTCATTTTTAATTTTCCATAGGCCATTGTTTCCTGTTTTTGATTGGTGCAATAAATACACTGATTTTGTTGAAATATTCAACACAACAGTAATTAAGCTCTATTATCCGAAGCTAACTAAAATATACTAGTCAATAAAAATCAAGAGTTATTCATTCTAAAAATAAAAGTCAAGAATGTGAACGCGGCACATAATTCATCCTTGGAGCGCAAACGTCTTGCTCTATCAAATAACGATCAAACTAACCCTCATTTTTAATTCATCTGCCAGAATCTGTTACCTGTTCCAAACTGAAATTTCTGCCTATTCATATGATGCTAAGTTCCATCCTAGACAGCCACTCTGTGGTGCTGTAGTGAGAAGTTACAACGTTCAGTAACAACTAGGATGTATTCTGAATTGCTACGAAATCATAGGAGTTTAATAAACGAACCGGTGAATCCTGTTTGATTAGTTCAATGTTGATTGTCGTGGTACACAGGTTCATTTAAAGAACTGGGAGGACAGATCCTCAGAAGTTCCATAGTGAGATATAAGATTTATTAAAGATGCTTGTTTCTTGTAACTTTTTAATTGCCTAAGGTTTAGTACCAATCACGTTCTACCTGCTTAGTTTTAAGATGCTTATTTACCAATGGAAGAGCTATACAATAGAATATCGAAAGTCGAAAGAGGATGTTGGTGAAGCAGAAGATAAACCAGTGCAAGGATGCTCAACGACAAGAGGAACTGAGCACAATGTATAAAACACTACAATGGACAAAGAAGTGAAGAAGAGTGCACGCAAAGACAAAAGACACTTCTACGAAACACTGGCAAGTGAAGCAGAACAGGCTGCAGGTAAGAGAGACCTGACGACATTGTATCAAATAACCAGGTTGCTATTAGGGAAGAGATCAACACAGATGAAACCAATAAAAGATGAAGAAGGAAATTTAGTTACAAAAGAAGAGAAACAGAGGAAACGATGGGCCGACCACTTCAAGAAGCTCTTGAATCGACCACCACCATCACCTGCACTTCGTCCAGAAATACCACCTGCAGCCGCTGAATTACAAGTGAACATAAATCCCCCAACGAAAATGGAAGTCCTGAAAGCTATAAAGCTACTGAAATGCGGGAAAGCAGCAGGACCAGATGGGATACCGCCAGAAGCACTGAGAACAGATGCAGAGACAACAGCGGACATGCTCACACCACTATTGCAGAAGGTGTGGAAGGAAGAGAAGGTACCTGACGATTGGAAGAAGGGTTACCTTGTCAAACTGCCGAAGAAGGGAGACCTCAGTGACTGCAAGAACTGGCGCGGAATCACTCTCCTGTCCACCCAATGCAAGTAAAATATTAAGCCGCATCATCCTAGAGAGGCTTAAAGACGCACTGGATTCAAAACTGCGACCGGAACAGGCAGGCTTCAGGAAGTACAAATTATGTGCAGACCAAATTGCAACGCTTCGCATCATCATAGAACAGAATATAGAATGGCAATCAGCTCTCTACCTTACCTCAACTTCATCGACTTTGAGAAGGCCTTTGACAGCGTCGACCGAGAAGTAATTTGGAAACTGCTTCATTACTATGGAGTACCGCAAACCTTTACCAGCCTCATTCAACAACTATTTGAAGACGCCACATGCCAGCCAAGTAATTCACAATGGAAAGCTCAGTGACGCCTTTGAAGTGAAGACAGGAGTAAAACAAGGCTGTCTACTATCACCCATGATATTGCTGATTGTAGTCGACTGTACTGTACTGTACTGTACTGGATCATGCAACAAACAGTGAGGAGCTGTGAGAAGAGAGGGATACCCTGGATCGGGGAAAACATCCTAGAAGATTTGGATTTCGCCAATGATGACTTTTGTCTAATGTGACACAAACTTGAAGATCTACAGGCGAAAACTAACAAGTTGACAGAAGAGACAGGGTAGCGAAGGAAGACGGGACTTGAAGTGAATGTAGAGAAGACAGAGGTGATGAAGATACCCAACCAACAACAACAACAACAACAACAACAACACGAAGAAGCTGCAATCACCATGAATGGGAGAAACTTAAAGGAAGTAGCCTCCTTCACTTATCTAGGCAGGCAGCAGTTTCAACCACAGGTGGTGGCACAGGCACAGACGAGGACGTCAAAGCCAGGCAGGATCGGGAAAACAACAAGACAGGCGTTCATTAGCCTGAAACCGATGTGGAGATCTTCTGCACTCAGCATGAAGCGTGAACAACATCCGGATTTTCAACACCAATTCAGTCAAGTCAGTGTTCCTGTATGGTTCAGATACTTGGTGCGTTACGAAAGGCGTTTCCAACAAACTACAGACATTCATCAACAACTGTCTACGCTGGCTCGATGATGCTGAAGATCGGAAGAGATGGCGAGAAGGAATAAGCAATAAGGAACTCTGGTTGTCAACGAACCAATGAAGCAAGAATTTATCACCAAACAAATATAAAGAATAAAGTGTAGGTAGATGGATTGGGCATGCACTGAGAAGGCGGACTGGGGACATGACGCGCCAGTGCAGGCCGTCGAGTGGAACCGAAATGGGGAGCGACGAGTTGGGCGTCCGAGGTGAGGGTGACATGGATGAGATCGTGTGAGGAGGAGATGAGAGCTTGTGGGCAGTCATGGCGTGAAGTCCAAAAGGGTGCGTGGAACAGAGTACTCCCAGTTTGTGTCGATGAGCATCACTGGAATAAGCACATACATTGGTGCTTAGGTGATAAAGGGTATATGCTACAGATGCTTGAAAGATGCTTCACTCAACTATTTGACGATAAATTTTTCAGGCAGGTAAGATTTAGTAAAATATCTCCAGTGTTAATGATCTTACAGTAGTTATTTTTCAGTAGTCTCCAGTTATCTACCGTGTAACCTATGCACCCATTCATAATGGATTACTTTCCCCTTCTCTGACCTGATCCCACTTTTATTGAAAGTTTCCATTAGAGCTGTCTGGAACAAAGATAACAAACGGAGAAGACAATATAGAACTTGGCACCTTTATAGTGTATTAGTTCAGGCCACTACAATTTACAGTGGCATGTGGACAAAGAAAATCCGTAGAGATAGATGGATCTTCAAATCAGCTTCTTGAGGGATTTGTCTGAAGTGACTAACGGTGGAAAAATATCCTTGGATAACTGATCAAAGCTACGGTCAATTTTACCTGTATCATTTTTGGCATAATAATAAAGAAGTGGGATATATGTGTTGTATGCTCACTGAATGATGCTGAAGTGGAAACTACGATGTGTATTTCTCCCTATTTGGGATACGTCAGCTGGATTTGGCTTCAATCCAGTGAGACTTCAACCTGGCATCCATCACTTCAAACATCGTAGCGTTATCCATTAGGTCAGTAAGTCGCGTTAGCCGCTCCTTGTGCAATAGGTATAGTTTGATATTGGGACTTTTATTTCCCACTGTTGATCACTTTGAACAACACTTATTGGCGTCTTTTTGTATTTGAATGAGCTCCTGTGCAAATGCCTCAGTAAAGTCATTGATTTTATTTCGGCTAGTAGTGGAGTACAGGGTACGGGTTTCGTTCCATTTTGGGCTTGTTAGTTGGATGTAACCGCATTCTTATTTTTTAGTCAGAAGTTTGTTCGATTTCAATCAGAAAATCACAAATAATACGATAAAACAGAAGAATTTTTCTGTTTCAGATGACAAGAGAACACTTAAATAAATATGAAAGTTGACTAGTAGTCACTTGTGTTAGATACGACTTAAGGTTTTCAAGATCATAATTTGGAGAGTGATTGTCTGAATATAACCTTGACTTAAATTTCTTCTCATAACTAACCATTTTCTTATATCAGTCAGCAGTCATTTAATTAGATAAAGATTAATAAATAGTGTTTAAAAATTTAGTCAGTCAGTATCAAGCATTCCAAGTGTTATTTAATTTAAACAGAATACGGTAATCATTAAAGTGATAACTAAATTGCTAACAAGGTTAAACTGAATAGGTAGCATGATTCAATTTTAAAAATGACCTTGGTGGTTAAAGTTCAGCAAACTGTGTCTACAACTTTTTTAGTTAACCTTTTACTTAACTCCTATTTATTCTTTGAGTTGGTAATTACTCATAAAAGCTTTGAATTCATTTAACGTTGGCAGAACGAGGATTCTTGTTAAGCTTAAAGATGATGTGCATTGCTACCGTATATCACCGTTAATCCTGGTGTTAGTAACGAGGAATTCGCTTAACCTTAGAGTACCTCTGCAACAACAGGTCGTGCCCATGATTGTTGATGTTGGTTATGTACTGTGTCATATTATTCTCATATTCTCTATACTAATATTATTATTCTTTTGCTTACTTGAGGTCATGTAATGCAATGAAATGTATTTAATCCACATCATTATTTGCCATTTTCTTCCATTAACAATCGGATTAAAATAACTACTAAATTTACTGATGACTCTTTTTTGATATATTTCACATTTGACAAGACGATAGAAATTTATACCTTAAATTTTATATATTCTGGTAGCTTTATTGTTCATCTTTAAATTTCCTGGGTGATTTCATCCTCGGTTTAGATTTATGCAGAAGTGAAGTTGCCATATTCTCCCTTAAGTGTTTATATGAATGATTTCTCCTGAAGTAAATAAATATCAAGTGTACGACTAATTCAAATGGTTTATTGATGTAAGTGGGTCTAGGCTGACTTTTTGTTAACATGTCAACTTCAAATTACCTTCTTCTTCGGCTTCGTCCACCTGCAACACTCTTGTTAAATGGAAGAAATTGGTTTACATACAGATTGGGTCACACTTCTTTGAGTTAGAGTCAAATTTGTAAATACGTCTTATTAATCGTTGCCAACAAGCATAAAAACTGGGTCAGAAGCTTCCTCTCGACAGATTTCAAACATGCAGCTCATGACGATTATTGTCATTGGTAGCTGGATATACATTGTGAATACTTTTACAACTAGCAAAATATTATATAGGCCATTCAGATGAACTTATGAGCATTAGAGTTCAATGACTGATCCTTCCAGACCAACAAATTCATAATTCGGCTCGTGAGAGAACAGTAAATCCAACGGATAATGTAAGAGATAAAACGGATGTAGAGACTACTGTCTTTGTATGCAGACATTTTGAAAGTTAGACTTACTTGACTTTGTAGAAAATATCATCTAAGAGTTGAAGATGGCTGGAGTGTCACCATTACTGATAATTATATTTTCGTAACCAATAATCACAAACTCTACTATACAGCACGAATAATATACTCATAACTGTTCAACGTAAAGCAGTGTGTGCTTCTTTTTTAGTTGTCAATTCTTAACAGTTCAAGTTTTACATTTCAAAAACATACCCCTTTAAGCTTCAGCATGAGTTGTTCTGTGATGCATTGATAAGTTGAGCTGTTATTCTGAATATGAATGAACTCTTAAGCGATTCAATTGTCTAGGCGAAAAGACTGCTAGTTGTGAATTGCTTCTACCACGATAATGTGTGAAATAGCCCCGTAGTGAACTTGACGTAATTCAATGAACTAAGCATATCCAAACATCGGCTTAATCAAGGTTTCAGATGCACCTCACTAAGTCATGTGACAAGGCTTATGCTGTATTCAGTTTCTAATTCCAGACGATCATATTGCATTCATATATGGACATATTTTGACCTACACTAAGACTTGATGCATAAATTACCATGGTGACAAATCTGATGACCACATTGTGATCGATCTTGATAAGAATCTGGTTGATATGGAATAATTCTATCTTATTTGTTAAGCAGCAAACACTTTATACAATTGAAATAAATGGAATTTTTTCGTGAATTCAAGTTGTACCTTAAAGGTGTTAACTTATCAACAGTTATGAAATTTATATTCGTCTTAGCCTATGACTTCATGTTTCAACTGATTAATTATTGATTATTCGATGACTTTTGCTCAGTGACGATCTACTTTTAAATCTCTATTTCTTGTAATCACATCGCACTAAAGATAAAACAACGGTGATGCTCTCACATTAGATAACCGGTTTGAACTGCGACATACCACAATAATCCAGTGAGCAAAAATCCAACAAAAGAAAAATAGAATGATGTGCTCAAGAGTTAGATAACTAGGTCATTACCGAAGATTCTGATCTGTGTTGCTAAATCTTTCTCATCACTGATTTTTAATAACTCGAAGACTTGCTGTTTTCTAAGTAGGGTAGATTTATCGACCAGCGGTTACATAAGTTAGTGTCACGTTGCAGTTAAATACGTTTGGAGCTATTTTTACCCAAGTTCTCTCCTAGTAAACATCTCATGATACATAGATGATAACTTGGGAATGAATGAGATCAGCTCGGATAACACTAGAAAGTTTCTGTATTAGGCGATGAGCTGCAGGCATGATATAGTATATCTAACTCTCGCTTAGTGACGCAGAGTCAGAACCCTTGACTAAATGTTCGACTGCTGAGTTCGTAATCTAACAGTTCACAGATCTACAGTGGTTTGGTAAAGGCAATACCTAATACATACAGCTCAGTCTGTACAGGTTCACAAACTAATCAACTGACCACCTTATTCTGTATGTCGCTATACTGAATGAAAGTAGAAGAGTGCGAAATAACTACCTTGGTTAAATGTAAAGAAATATACTGCTCAATAACATGGGTAGTTAAGCAATGTCCAAACTGATCTGGGCAAAGATTCAGTTAATATTGCAGTCGATCGTATGACGAAGAATGATTTAGCTGTGAAAGATGTCTATGATGTTTATGAAATTGGTCATTTTAAAACTTTTCTTCCATACCATTATAAGCAAGTGCGTTCAAGCCAGCTGAGTAACTTAAGCAGTAACTTTAAAGACCGCCCGAGCAATTGATAAATTAACCAGTCAGGTTTGAGAAGTTCGACTGTGATGATAGTTCCTTAAGAAATAGAGGAATGTAATTGGTTTCTCCAGCAGTTGCTAGGGTGGCCGTTAATGTCACTTGACTTAATAATAATAATAATGACTTTATTCTTAAAGCTATTCTGAGAATACTCTACAGAGTTTTTAGCATGTCATATAGCATCAGTTGGACGGAGACAGTGTACATGTATACATAGCAAAATGAAACAAATAGAAATTACATAAAAAAGATAAGGATATTCGCTCTGTCTACAACCTTCTTAAAAATGCACAGTTAATTTAGGTAGACAGTCATACTAGTTAGGCGGAAAATTATTTTTGAAATTAGTAAAATATAGGAGGACCAGGAAGGGTCCGAAGAAAAACACACTTGTAACATTCTCTAATGCATATCTATCAATGCAACAGGGATCATGAAGACTAAGCAGTTTACATAGGTTATGTTCACGGCTAAAACTAAAGTTTGTAGTCTGACATTTTAAAGGATTAAGCATAAGACCATTCATAGAGGACCATCGTCTAACAGTAGGCAGGAAATCATTTAGTCTGGAAAAATTTGCCGAAGAGGACACATGTATGGAAACTGTCAAATTATCAGCATATTTGATGTAATTGATACTAGATGAAGATGGTAAGTCATTCAGAAAGAAAGGGAAAAGATAGGAAGAAAGGATGGCTTCTTGGGGAACCCCAGTCACAGTAAGTGATGAGGTTGAGCGCTTCCCTCTGTGACCGGTTTGTTGTTTCCTTTCAGAGAAGTAGGGATGCAACCAGCTGATCATTCAGGACTCAGTATTAGTCCCGTGTAGCTTGTTCAGTAAAAGAGGTCTTGGGACAGAATCAAATGCTGAAGTATAACCCCGAAAGGCTCACCTGACATACTCGCACTTCCATCAAGATCACAAGTAATATGGTGATATAAGACAGCGGTGGCATTCAAAATACTTCTTCCCCTTTCGTATGCAGATTGGTTGGGGTCTCCGAAAGCCGTCAGTGAGGGTTAGAGCACAAGTATTATTAGCCTCTCCATTATTTTTAAGAACTGAGAGGTAACAGCAACCGGACGGAATTTCGGACAGGCGTCTAGAGTTCCTGACTTAGGTACGGCGGTCATCATAATATCTTCCCAGGCAGCTGGCATGCTGTTTCCTAAGAACGATCTATTGAACATGTTAGATAATGGATGATATAAAATATCAGCACACTTCGTGAATACGAAGCTTGACATACTATCCGGACCTAAGTTGTGTGAAGGTTTCAGGAATTTGAGACACTTGAAAACATCTTTCTCGGGGGAACTCTGGATGAGATTTTTCATTGGACATATGTTGAAAAAGTGGGATGGGATAAGTAGGTTGAAGCATTGAAGATTTGTTCAAAGCACAGACATCGACATGTGCTCCGTTACCATGTTTACCACCAATGAGGTCTTTAAAAGTTTCCGCATGCTGGAAGAGCCTTTGCTTGACAAAAGTTTCTGGTTATATAGTAGACTCAGACGTTTAATTTCCAACCTAATTAAAACATCCAATCGACAAGCATCAATATTATCACTTGCTTTACATAGTCTTTCTTTTTCTCTTCTTAGTTTCTTAAGCTGGGGAGAAGATATACGATTGAAGCGTAGAAAAAGGTTTTCACTGGGGCAGCAGATATCCAGGCAGAACTTGAGATGGCATTTTACACCATCATCAGTATTCAAAACATCTCTGTCAAATATATTCCAGTCTGTATATTGTAGCATTTCTCCTAGACTTAGTATGTTACTAAGTGAATAGTTTCTATGTACAATCTTCTTGCATGTGAAGGCTGTTTTGTGTAGTTTGTCATATATTTTGGGCAAAACATGTGTAACGCAATGATCTGAGCTGAGCAGTGGGGTGTCCCTTTCGAGTTTCACACATATCAGTATCATTGACGAATATCAAGTCTAATGTTGCATCCTGACGTGTTATGAAATTAACAAGGCTTTGATGACCAAGATTTTCGAGAAAGCTTTGGTCACAAAAATTGAAATCACCACATATTGACAGGGAATCACAGAGTATGGGGGTTGCGAATTTCGTGAATCTATCTGAGAAACTGAATAATTCGGAGTAAGTTCAACTAGGCATCACATAAATATTTGTTATAAAAATAAAGCGATACTTGTTCAATTGATGTGGGTGGCATTTAACAGTGATGCGGTCCATGTAATCATTTGCGAATTTGAAGGATATGCAACTCGAAATGCACCAATGGGTACTGATGAAGGTAGATACACCACCTCCACCTTTCTTTGAGGAGCTACATCGATCCTGACAGAAAATTTTTAAACCATTTAGAAAAATCAGATCATCATCATAAATTTCAAGTAACCAAGTGTCTTGCAGTGTAATTATTCCAGTATTAGGGTACACACTGGAGAATATAAGAGATTGTAAGTAATCCACCTTTCCCTGCAGTGACTTGCAATTCGTGCTTATAATTTACAGGCAGAGCCATTTTGCGTAAGGTTATTCGCTTCAAAGCACGTTGCCATCCGACCTGATGCTTTTTCCTCATCTTATTTGATACTGGCTTCGCAGGAGGCCGTTAACTTATGAAGAATATGAGTGAATATATAGTGAGATCAGAAGACATAACAAAATGACTAAAACCAGTAAACATTTAGAAAAATTAAATACTATATATCAGATGGGAAATTTTGTAGCCCAGATATTCAAGCAGGCAGCCGTTGCAATTAGGACGATATAGAGAAATCTGATTTTTCCTGAAGCATAGATACATGGAGTCTTAGGGTGGCTTTAAAGGCCACCGTAACAAGGATCGAAATAACCAGTCGGGTTTCTTCATTTTACATGAAAAGCAGGTTTTTGCAAAATGAAGGAGTCTAATTGGTTACTTCAGTTGTTGCTAGGGTGGCCTTTAAAGTCACTGAGAGTCTTAACAGAAAGGTTTTAAGCGCTCAGCACTCAGTATGCAAGTAGCAGTTCAACATCTAAGACTGTTGTCTTCATGAAAAAAGTGGGTGGATTTTTGGGTAGCTTCACTACATACAATTATGCATGCTATTGTTGCTTTATGTGACAGGGATTTTCTTGTATCCGTCCGAGTGGCAAACAAAGATAACGAAGGAACCAGGAATCAGTGACCAGAAACATATTGAAGTTTACTTCTGAAAAGAGGCACCTATTGATTGGATCATACTTGCCAGTCCAGAAACCTAGTTGTCTCATAAAACAAGTTGCCTTAAAAACATTTACTAATTCAAAGATCCCGCTACGTTAATTTTAAGATTTTGTTCGCGAATTTCTTAAGGAATGGCACCTCAGTGGTTATTCAATACAGACTTGTAGCTTTTAATTGAAGAGACTGGTTGTGGTAGAACCAAATGATGGTATGACATATACTACTCATGTTGACATCTGACTCAGTAAACAAACACTAAATAACGCACTATAATTTCTCCTTCTTAATCTGAGTTGTCCCAGCAAACATGCGGGTGTGCAACTTGTCCGTAGATTACTGTCTTCACCCTTACATTCTTTTTTGAGCGATGTATATGTCTGTTCGTCTACTAATCCAGAAGTTAGTGGCTAAAAGCTCCAACTGTAAGTAATTCACGATTCAGTACAACTTGTCGTTCAGCTTAGTGTCTTTTTATACCATAACTGACCAATATATATGTGTGTGTGTGTGTTAACCTCAAACCATTAAAGACCTTTCACCAAAATGTCAAATAAATATTTGTCTAATAATTAGAAGTGAGCTGCTTCGCTGGTGTACACAGTGTTAACTTCTATCAGAAACTAAAATCAGTTATCAGATTTATCGCTTGATATTACGAAATTTGTAAAAGTGATTGTGACAAGTGACCTTACTTCTAGATTTCATATAACATAAAAAGAAGATCAATGATTCATTTATGTATGATATGAGCTGATCTAAAGATTTTAATTTTTTAGAGGATTACTTTCAGTCAATAGACATTAATAAGACATTGCTTTTATCTGAAAGTAGCTATTACGAGAATACCATCAAAGTCATGTGCTTATTTATTCATATGTTTGCTTGGATGGCATCCACACGATGATCGAATTCGCAAAGACGGCTATTCAGTTGACGTTTACATTTATAGTAGCTGCAACATTATTATTGTCTAATGATAGATGGTGTCTATTCCGTAAAGCTGTTTTCCGTAATGGCCCACTCTTTCTCTCGTTTGTTTTGCATCAACGACGCAATAATAAAAGCGTCCTAAGCCTGGATATCATTTTATTATTCTATTAGAGACATACTAAAAGTACGGTTTTTGAAATTGTTTACTATTTGAGTGTGGCTTCCGCAATCACAAACAGGGCATTTCTAACAATGAAATATATTTTTCATCATAAGAAGTTACCAGAAGCATAAAATTCACACAGTATGTCACCATATGATTATCTTGTTTCGCAAACCAAATGATGTCATGCCCTTTGACATTTTACATTATTTATATCTTTATCAACCTCACCTAGTTAACCAGTTCACTAGTTACTAACCAGTCATAAGCCCGGATAAACAGGGAAGGTTGGGCATAAGACCAGCAACACTACCACGGAAAACAAATCCAATCACCAAACAAACTTCAAAGCAAAAAGAAATTATTAATATAAAAACAAACTTATTCCTCACTGAAATCGGAGAGACAGAATGACACCAGGTGGTGAAAGCCTTCGGGAAGTCAATTGGCCGACTTGTCTTCTCTTCTCTTCTCTTCTCTCCTCTCGATGAAAGCGAGAGTAAACATGGGGATATGGAATGCCTGAACAATGTTTGAAGCTGGTTGGCAAGGCTGCCCAGATTGCAAACGAGATGAGAAGGAATGGCATAGAAGTGATAGGAATCTGTGAGGAATCTGCAGATGGAATGTAAGTGGACTCTCCAGACGGTCATCTGGAGACGAGTCAATGATAGACTTCTCCGACATTGTCACCCAGATGATAACCACGAACGAGCATACTGGATTTTCGAGTGACTATCATGATGTCAGCAAGAGCATCGAAGGCTCTCTCTCTCTCACACACACACACACTCTCACTCGCCCTCTCATGCAGTGGGAACCAACCTCCTCCTCCAGCATCAGGATCATGACAGCAAGACGGATTCAACTCAAAATGTAAGGAAAGTCACAATCATTCAATGCCACACTACACATCTACAAATAATGCAGATGAAGAGAAGAAGGAGGGATTCCACAGACAACTGCAATCAGTACTGGACAGGAAGCCAATCCAGTTTGCGACATCAAAATTCATTCTAAAAGGGTGTGGTGTGGTGTGGTGTGGTGTGGTGTGGTGTGGTGTGGTGTGGTGTGGTGTGGTGTGGTGTGGTGTGGTGTGGTGTGGTGTGGTGTGGTGTGGTGTGGTGTGGTGTGGTGTGGTGTGGTGTGGTGTGGTGTGGTGTGGTGTGGTGTGGTGTGGTGTGGTGTGGTGTGGTGTGGTGTGGTGTGGTGTGGTGTGGTGTGGTGTGGTGTGGTGGAGTGACATGAGTGTCAAACAGGGAGCGGACATCACAGGAAGAGAAGCAATCATGAGTCGAGAAGCATTCGGTGAAATGATGAGTGAGAATGGAGAACTGTTTACTGACTTTTGTGCAGTCAACGATTTGGTGATTGGCGGCAAGGAAGTGTGTACAAACATGAGAATATTAACAAGACGAGCTACATGGATTTGATTTCACCAGACACCACGACACACTACACTGAAAATCAGATCGACCTCATCTGAATGTGAAGAAAGTGGAGATGGATACACAGTCAGCCTACTTGACACAGGATGAGATGAAGAAGGGGAGCAGATGCAGGTAGGTTCACACCATTCACACCACTATCTAGTGCAAGGGACCCAACTTCCAAATCAAGTTGAAAGTCTTCGATTGAAAGAAGTTGGTGATAGAGGAAAGTTGAAGTTGAAGTTGGACACTGAGAACAGAAACTGCATTCAAGGATGAAACTAGAATGGACATCTTCAAGTCAGTCAGTCAGTCAGTCAGTCAGTCAGTCAGTCAGTCAGTCAGTCAGTCAGTCAGTCAGTCAGTCAGTCAGTCAGTCAGTCAGTCAGTCAGTCAGTCAGTCAGTCAGTCAGTCAGTCAGTCAATCAATCAATCAGTCAGTCAGTCAGTCAATCAGTCAGTCATCACGACAAAGTGAGAGATAATGAGCAACATTCCTGATGAAACCTGTGTGGATGAACACCGGAATTCTTTGAAAGAGATGTGGAAAGAAACCTGAATAACTGTGTTAGGAAGGGAGAAGAAACAAGACAAGACAAGACAAGGAATGATTCTTGACGGACAAATAGGAGGTAACAGAGAAGGGAGAGGAAGATGATGAAGTAAAAGATACACCAGCCCAGTCCAGTGTAGTGCAGTGCAGTGCAGGAATGAACAACGAAAAGTGGAACTGAACACAACCCTATATAACACTACACTGGACAAGGAAGTGAAGGAGAATACACACAAAGACAAAAGACACTTCTACAAAACACTGGCAAGTGAAGCAGAATAGGCTGCAGACCGGTAGGAGAGACCTGACAGACAACATTGTATCAAATAACCAGGTTACTTACTATCTGGGAGGGAAGAGATCAACGCAGACGAAACCAATGAGAGATCTAGTGAAGGGAAGCTAGTTAGCAAAGAGGAGAATCAAAGGTAGGGATGGACTGACCACTTGAAAAAACTCCTGAGTCGACCAACACATGCAGCTGCAGCTGCAGCTGCAGAACTACAAGTGAAGATAAATCCCCCAACAAAAGCAGAAGTGAAGTTGTGAACGCCATAAAGCTACTGAAATCCGAGAAAGCAGCAGCACCACATGGAATTCCTCATCAAGCACCGAGAACAAACACACAGTCATCAGAGGACACGCTCACACCACAACACTATTGCAGACGGTTTGCAAGCAAGTAATGAAGAAGAGTTATCCGGTGGTTGATTGGAGGAGGAGTTACCTTGTGTGTCAAACTTGCAAAGAAGAGAGACCTGAGTGTTTGCAAGATGAAGAACTGGCGTGGAATCATGCTCCACTTCTGTCCACCTGGAGCAAGCAAAATATTATGCCGCATCATCCTGGAGAGACTAAAGCATGCACTGGATTCAAAACTACGACCAGAACAGGCTAGCTGGCTGGCTGGCCGGCTACCTGGCCAGCTGGCTGGTTTCAGGAAGGACGAATCATGTGCGGACCAAATTGCAAGGCTTAACATCAT
Source organism: Heterobilharzia americana (assembly GCA_944470555.2). Classification (NCBI taxonomy): domain Eukaryota; kingdom Metazoa; phylum Platyhelminthes; class Trematoda; order Strigeidida; family Schistosomatidae; genus Heterobilharzia; species Heterobilharzia americana. The sequence goes on along the minus strand of OX104127.1, from coordinate 126,434,047 downwards.
CATAGAACAGAATATAGAATGGCGGTCAACTCTCTACCTCACCTCACCTCAACTTCATCGACTTTGAAAAGGTATTTTGACAGTGTTGACTGAGAAGTAATTTAGCAGTTGCTTCAACACTATAGAGTACCACAAACCTTTATCAACCTCATTCAACAGCAGCTTTATGCTGTATGATGCTACACGCCAAGTGATTCACAATGGAAAGCTCAGTGACGCCTTTGAAGTGAAGACAGGAGTAAAACAAGGCTGTCTACTATCACCCATGATATTGCTGATTGTAGTCGACTGTACTGTACTGTACTGTACTGTACTGGATCATGCAACAAACAGTGAGGAGCTGTGAGAAGAGAGGGATACCCTGGATCGGGGAAAACATCCTAGAAGATTTGGATTTCGCCAATGATGACTTTTGTCTAATGTGACACAAACTTGAAGATCTACAGGCGAAAACTAACAAGTTGACAGAAGAGACAGGGTAGCGAAGGAAGACGGGACTTGAAGTGAATGTAGAGAAGACAGAGGTGATGAAGATACCCAACCAACAACAACAACAACAACAACACGAAGAAGCTGTAATCACCATGAATGGGAGAAACTTAAAGGAAGTAGCCTCCTTCACTTATCTAGGCAGGCAGCAGTTTCAACCACAGGTGGTGGCACAGGCACAGACGAGGACGTCAAAGCCAGGCAGGATCGGGAAAACAACAAGACAGGCGTTCATTAGCCTGAAACCGATGTGGAGATCTTCTGCACTCAGCATGAAGCGTGAACAACATCCGGATTTTCAACACCAATTCAGTCAAGTCAGTGTTCCTGTATGGTTCAGATACTTGGTGCGTTACGAAAGGCGTTTCCAACAAACTACAGACATTCATCAACAACTGTCTACGCTGGCTCGATGATGCTGAAGATCGGAAGAGATGGCGAGAAGGAATAAGCAATAAGGAACTCTGGTTGTCAACGAACCAATGAAGCAAGAATTTATCACCAAACAAATATAAAGAATAAAGTGTAGGTAGATGGATTGGGCATGCACTGAGAAGGCGGACTGGGGACATGACGCGCCAGTGCAGGCCGTCGAGTGGAACCGAAATGGGGAGCGACGAGTTGGGCGTCCGAGGTGAGGGTGACATGGATGAGATCGTGTGAGGAGGAAATGAGAGGTTGTGGAGCTAGGTTGCTAAAAAATTTTAGAGAACCGAGTGCACTGGATGCATGCTACTGATCAGTTTGTGTAGGAAAACCCGCCTCTTTCTGCATCATTTGTGATGAAAGCATGGTAACTTCACCTGAGTTACCCAGAAATGGAATGTGTATAATTGTGTGTAGTGTAGCGCAATTCCTTAGATTTTAATAACTCTTTTTCGATAACATTTTCGGGCACTTGTAAAATATTTGTCGACTTGCGTTTCGTTTAATAGATGTAACCATCTTTTCATCACGAACAGAAGTTATTATGCAAATTCATCGCTTTAATAACCGTTAAACGAAATCAGAACCGTTATACTGGGCATGCTCCATTTGAAGTAATCCACAAGGATTTGAAATGATGAAACTAATTCAAAACGAATCTTCACCTTCTTCCCTTAACCAAATTATGAAGGTGTCTCCTGATACTCACGGAAGTTCACCTAGTTTCTCTTAGAATAATCTCAGCTCGTCGGGACATGATCTGACTTACTAACCAGTTGGAACAACTAAAGATGTGCTCTAGATTCATATAAATCACGTTATATGACAGGAATTACATGAACTTCTTTCCTATTTATATAAAAATGAGTAGATTTAAAACCCCAGCGACTGCATAACTGATAGGTTAACTATACAATAACTAGTGACATCAAGGATAACTGAATGGATTAGAATAAAACTACTGGTTGAGAGTCGTTGAAGAGCTAATTAAATGCTCAAAACATAGATCTGGCTGCATGATTTGATCGCTATTCGTTCACGAAGTTTTCCGTTAAATATCTTGACATTGTATAGAGTGAATTTTCTTATATTTCTTACTGAAAATTGACTATAGCTTGCTAAATTGTTCTAGAATAATGTCTCCCAAATATCTAGAGTTTATTCCATTGTGGTGTTGTGAGCACCAGACAAATACACGGCAGTGGATTTTTCTTGTGAATCGATTTTAACATTTCATTAGGAAGTAACAAGTTATTTCATCACCAATTACTACAGTTTGATGCTTACAACGGAGAGGTAGTGTAACCACTATTTAAAAAAGTATAAAAACAAAATAGCTTTCCTTAGCTTACAGTAAGTCAAAGTTTATGTCATTGTTGAGTGAGTGTTGTCACTGAGTTTCATGTAGAAGCTTGTTTAAACTTGATAAGCTTTCGTCCCATAATGGGTAGGGGAAAGCACAAAACAAAGACTAGAATACAGTCTTAAATGCAGCTTGATTAACTGAGGAAAAGTCTTCAAGGTCATCCTCTTACCTTATGACCTTGTCTATGTAGATTTTTACTGATAGTACACAAAAAAAAGCTATGCATTGAAACACTTATAAGATCATTTCCCCATTTGATTTTTGATTTTCGATGATAGGCCACTCACTTAAAGTGATACCTTTCTGCTTTATCTGTAACACAAGATGATTTTTCGATATTCCTATGTTTCAATGAATTAAAAGATATTATGACCACCTCAAAATGTTTGGATTTAAGCACAGGTAGTTGGATAAAAGAGATAAATCAGTTTCGGAGTTTCTGGATCTTGTTTAGACATTTGTTATGTTCACTAAACCACCACCTACCTAACAAATCATAGAAGTCGGAGAAGAAGCTAGTGGCGATATGATGGGAAAAATGGTATCAGTTAGTAAAGACTTTGAATATTGGTTTGAGTAGCATGGAGGAGTGTAGGTTTTTGAGCTGGAGACTAGAGTTCAACCAATATTGGCGTTTGAAAACACCTTTAGCTTGCTTCATCTCATCTGACACAATTATATTGTTTGAAATCATCACTTCCTTCACTGTTGTAGAATTCTTTTGCTTCCCTGACACACTTATTTTCAAAATATGCCGCTAATGGCTTTCCTCACCTTCCACATACTAAACCACATATAGCTTAAGTTTGTAAACTAGATAAAGTTATATATCATATAGTACATCTTATCATAGAATACATCTTTTGCCCGGAAAACTAATAACGTATGAGTTGAACAATCCCCTCTTACTTCATTGAAAAGTTTAATACGATTTTATCACTTATTCTTGAGGTGGTTGAGAGAACCAATGCGCAGATAAGATTGGGATTAATCAGTCAATTATCCTAGAAATACAGAAATACATCAGCAACAACAAAGCATGGTGGCGTCTCGGTTAAAGTTATCGTACTTAACATCAACAGGTCTAAGGGAAAGAAAATTAACATGGGGAAGGTCAGCAAAATAAGGGTGATAATGCCAGGTATTCTAAATACCTGCAAGACTGGGAAAAGGAGTTATATGCAGTAAGGATGTGTCGGGAAAAGAATATAAGGCTTGTGTGCAAACATGCCAACATGATCGGTTTCGTTTTGTTCACTGAGCGTTTTCAAACGCCAATTTTGGTTGAACTCTAGTCTCCAGCTCAAAAACCTACACTCCTCCATGCTACTCAAACCAATATTCAGTCTTTACTAACTGATACCATTTTTCCAAATATTTTAACTAGTGAACAGAACAAAATTAATTAATAAATGATTTTTCATAACTTCAATCTAACTTATCAGTTTGTTCGAGTTGTAGTTATACAGATGCCTAATTGGTAGATGAAACAGCTAGCAATTTGAAACCTTACTAGCTCGAACTTACTTCTCATCAGTGCTGACTCTGACTCAGACTGATCAAAGTGGTCTCCCTGTGCTCATAAATGACAGGATCTTAGTGGGAGAGATTATTAGCAAGCAACATAATTTGCCACCTGCATATTGCTTGGATATGTGGAAAGACAAATGGCTATAGAAGAAGTAAAAATGACTGCATCTGGTTGTCCGTTTGGTAGGTTGTAACCCAGAACACTTTGTCAGTAAACCTCACGTAGTCAGATTCTCAACCCAGACCTAAGGATTCAATCAATAAACTGAACGATAAGAAGACTGCAACAAGTGATTCAAAGCAGACAGCATGAAATTCATCTATACAAATCCACAAAGTTTGTTTAGCAGACTTGATGAGTTACCGGTACTACGTGATACGACTAATGCTCATCGTATCGGCATTACTGAGAAATAGGATCCATCTGTGGTCATATGACACCGAAATTTATTCGGCAGAGGTGACAGGTTTTGTTTACCTAATGTAGACAAGAAACCGTTTTATTTTGTCATCAATAGGAAGACATATTCAAGATTTGAATGTTGTCTTCTGGACGACCATGTATACATTACTTCATCAGATCATCAGAAGCTAAGGTAGACAAAAACCATTGGACGTCTGATTTTCTTCAGGTTCATACATTTAAAATCCACTGTTAGAAATGCAATTTTCCCAATAGTTTTATTTACTTCAGTGTTGAGTATTATTTTAAGTCTGACAGATTTAATGTTGAAAGTCCACATGATCTACAAACGTACAGATCTAACTGCTTGCTACTGATGTACGGTTGAATGTGTTATAAGTATGTGTAGAGAGTTGCCTGTTTTCACCCAGACATTAGTTCAATTTCTTTGACTAATTTTGCTTCGTACTGAATTAAAAAACCACAAACAAACGAAAAATGCCAAGAGAAAAACAAACGACAGAAGAACCAACATTCAGTCGAATACTTTTCAACAATTAACTTGACTTAATTCTCTGACCTTATTTCTTTGATTTTGTCTAGACTAGAAAGAATTTTTTACTCACAACTTCCCCATCATTGTCTTGCCTTCTCCTTCCCGTTTGTTTTTCCTTTTTCAATAGATATATTTTGTTATCATTGATGTATGTTCTCAAGGTTACGCCTAATTGATTTGAAAGACTGTTTTTAACCTCGAACTCAAAACTTTAAGATCCCCTCAAAGTTATGTTGTCGCTCAACGATTTGGTCCTTATACCGTGGTTGTTATTTGTGTTTTTCATGGATTAGTGATACAGCCGAAAACTGTGGTTTAGAAAAGTAAAAAATGAGTTCAAAAACCTTTCGCTGGCAAAATGGATGTTTTATGAATATTTGATTGTTTTTTTTAACACCCTAAGTGTACTTTTATTTCAGTTTTAATGTTATGGTCATCAACTATTATATATGTTGCATATATTTCTCATGGACTGAAAAACAACTTTAATGAACTGAATACATCTCTAGAATAAATTAAGATCAGTTACACTACGTTATGCCAAACGTCTAGATGAAATCAGCTTTAGGAAATTTCGATATATTTTGCTAGTTTTGTGCTGATTCTCACTACGATAGATGTCAGTTGGTTGAAGGCAATCGGTAGGAAATCCTGGACCTGGGTTTCGTGCTTGTTGGAACTTATCAGGAAGCCCCTTCTGCAGCCGCGAGGAAACTTATGTGTCTTCTGAGATTCGAACTCGCATCACAAGGTTTTGCAGTCAGCAACACCACCACTGAGTTATTCGGGCAGCGACCAACCTTCTGTACGTCTGGATTACGTGCATTGATTGGTTAGCTGACATCCATCAAAGTACACCACAATACTGAACCTTCTAGCTTGGTGGCAACATTGTAAAACGATCGAAAGAATTCGGTCAGCCCTCAGGACTAGACAACATGAAATTAGCTGTATTCCGGTGATCAGTCAGTGAGTGATTCTCAGCACTGACGGTGTACAGCAAGAAGATCAGTGGAGATTGGTCCTTATCAGTAACATCTACTGCAATAATCGGTGACTTACGCTATATTCCACGAGTTTTAGTAAGAATGCACTTCCCTAAGCCAGGAAAAAACTAAGTTACTTTGTGTTATGTTTTACCTGGAGAAGTGGATGCTATATCACCTGTTAACTTCTATGCATAAAGATATGACAGTTTCTACATGAAGCATGAATCAAAAAGCTTGAGCAATTAAACGAGAGATTAAACTTTTGACAATACTTTGTACCACTATTTCCAATGTTTGCAATCAGTAAATTTCACTAAGATTGTATCTCTATTTTCCAATCACCTATCATACATTCTTAATGCGAATCTTGTTCAGTGAAGGGGTGAAGTTGAACGTCGCAAGTTTTGACTTAGGCTGCGTAGAAATAGTGAATGAAAGTGAACAAGTATAATGGTAAGAATGGAACTCGTTAGTGAACAAAAACACATAGGTGAATAGCACTGGTTACTGACATGAAACATTAGCTGAAGCATAAAATAAGCTCCAGTGGTTTATCGTCTCAAATCAACATTCTATTGCTGATCGAAGACTGGTTTCAGGAAATTGAAGAATTATTGCGAGGTGAGTGGTAAGTAACGGGTTCATTTAGCTTATGACCATTCCTATTTTCTTTCGCATAGTTATGCTGATAACTGGGATAACTGACACTGTAAGCTTATTTAAATCAAGCACCTTTGTGACAGTTTCAAAGGTTTGATTGGTTAAAATACTCTTCTTTTGACCGGAACTCTACCACCCAAGATATCATAGTTTACCTTGTAATTATTCCTCCTAAATCCTGTCAGATATTTACAGAATGCATCCGAACATCAGTAGAACCTGACTACCGTAATGCAAAATGAGAACAGCAAGAAGAATGTTCTCCCAGTCATGGTTGATGGCAATGAGGATTTATTACTTTGGAATGAAGACATTATGGCTCTGGTAGTCTCCACAAGTTAAATCTGGTTGCAGTGTAACTTAGTCCTCTGTATGTACTAACCAGAAAAGAAACAAAGTGTGATGCTAAATAATATCTATCCATTCTATTTCAAAGATTTCTTTACCAACTGCTTGAGACATGAATGAATTTGATATGAAAAAAGAATTACATTTTCTAATTGATTGGATGAGAAAATATTGACTATAAGAGAAGAACATTGTGTAGTTGAAACCTATGGAAACGAATTAGCCAATATAGGTTGTCAATAAAAGCGTATACGTATTCGTTGATTGGTTGATTTGAAATGAGAAAAAACAGCGGGAAGCGGATACTGTTATACTTTCAAAATGATTAATTCCACGTTGTGCATGACATGTAGGATGTAAGTTACTGTGTTGATTGATATTGATTGCACACAGTTTAATTCAACAAAATACCCCTATAATGATCATATACAGTGATATCAAAATTTAATGACTTTTTTTAATTGTGCAGTTCTGAAAAACAACAAAACTAATAAGTATTCCACTCATATATACAAAAAATTTGATGAATTGTTGGGAAATTCACTTCACTTGTTGCGTACATTTCTTGACACACATCAGAGATGGGAACTTCAGTAATTAGTTGTTGTTACTCAATGAACAATGTGCTTGAATTGATAAGTGCTGGGTTCGACCTTCATTGGAAACATTGATGCTAGTGTAAATGAGCTAAACTGACATGACTCAAACAGAAATGGGGGTGCTTACGAAGTTTATATTGACTTCCCTCAAGAACAGAACATTTTAATAAATTCCGTGATGTCTTAGAGTTAGTTATGATTGGGATCTCAATTTTTTAATTCGTAATAGCTAGTCTCGTGATTGAATGTATTAAAAAGTAAGCTAACGTGATAACCAGAATTCTGTATTTTCTGTTAATTTGTGGTTTCAGTATACGTAATCCGGTGTAATTTTCTCGAATAAAAATTGACTACAAGAGTAGCAGTCCAAATATTGAAGGATTTAACATTCTAAGGTAACGCAAGTAGGACATACGATAAATAAGTAAAATTCCGGAAGTTCAGCTCAGTTAGTTAAAAACATGGGATGTGGCCAAAAGATTACACAACTCAATACAAGTGAAGGAGTAAACATCTAAGGTTGATGGAAGATGATGTAATCAAATAACAGTCAAGAAAGGTTACGAAGGTAGACAGAGGTTGACTACATCTTCTTTTGAATAGACAAATCAAGTTCGAGGTGTTCACTGGCTATGGCTTCAGAAAACTTTCAGAGGATTAAGCTTGTTTGTTTGTTTATTGCTCAAATACTGGTGCTTGATTTAATCAGTAAAGGTTCACAGTAAAATCACTGACTTGTTTCCTCATCAAATCTAACTTGGGGTTGTTAGGCTGGAAATGCCAGGTTATCATTCAACATATCTGTAACCATTTCAGCGACTACTCTTAGGGTTTATTAAAGTCAGTAACAAATAAGGATATCCCCATAGGATAGTCAACGCTGGAGTAAATGTGCATCAAACTGACAAACCAAAAGCAGTAATAGATTTATCAGCTGGAATTCACTGTAACCCACGAGATAACGCACTCAATAAGTAATAAAACGACCTGGTGAGTGAAGTGGTTTATTTCCTTTTTACTTGAAGGTTAGTTGTTTCACCTGCCACAGTAGTATCATACTGCCATTATAGTTTATCTGTATTAGAAATGTAGGGATTTACTCCTTCTAACGTGAACGCACTGAAGATAAAACCAGAGAAATACATTTGTTTAAACGTTTTAAACAAATATGTTCATTGAGCGTGTAACTATATCATCAGGAAAGATAAATTTCTAGTCTCTTTCCAGTCCATATCAACAACTTAATGGTCACGGATGAAGTATTTTGTTTTATGATTCTCTATAAGCTATCGCGAATCGGCTTTTTTCAATCTTCTGGTTGTGGTTAATTTCATAAAAATAGGCCTTTTTTTTTGTAGGCTGATCTTAATGCATAGTATTCTACTAACAGATCTAAGAGGCTGAACAGATAATTGGTTATTATCTTTATTTGAATCTTCCAGATTTTCATCCGTATATCAAGATCAGATTGCCGAGCGGTGCTATGACAAATAGTCTAACCATCGGTTAATTAATTACCACCACTTTTTAGATCAATATGATTTTAAGATGAGAAGACAGGATAAATGGTTGGTGGGACGATAAACTTGTTAATCATGGGGATTGCTCAGGTAGGTAGAGCAGGTAGAACACGTGCCAAGAAATCTGATGGCTACCGATTTACTTCATACCATAGTCGAGGTCTCTTTCTAAATTCGGTCATTATTTGAGGAATCTCAAGCGATGGACAAACACAACCCTATAGGATAAAGTGCCAAGAAATTTTTTCAGCCACTGGATTGCAACTTTATCGTTCATGCATTCAAAATTTGCTCAGTTGCCCATATAGTGTGATATCTATCCATTTCAGTGTTTTCAGTCGAAGGGGCTTACCATCAAACTCGAATTTTCCGCCCACTATCCCATTAGCAGCCATGTGCTTGCATTTCTTACGAGGATTACACCAGGAAACAAAAACTGTCTAATGATTCATGATAGTGTCCTAACTAATTTCAGGTCGTAATGTGAAATTCCATCCGACTTTTGATTTATTGGAGTTTCAGACATTCTATAGAGGTGATATACCATAGACAGTTTGAAACAAAGGACTAAAACACTAATGTTCCAGGTCTCGTTTTCATTTCATGTCACCAAATTTCATCATTTGATGATGACGGTGATGACGATTAATTAAATGTACACCGCATAATAAATTCACATCACATTCGGGTAAAATTCTTGATGACTGAAGTGAAATTAAGATCTGGTCAGCACCGAGCAGGCAACACAGAGCCTACTAGTTTGAATCTTGCTGCAATCTTGGTTTTAATTTCCCCTTCAATCATTATCCATTATCAAATCTATGAGTGTTGGTTAGTTTGAGTTGTTTTACTGAAGCAAATCTCATGGAATTTAGTACCTTTGTCATAGGTGACTTCTCTAGTACGCCGCGTTAGAAATCTAGTTCTTCATATAAATGCCTTATTTTTCCTGGTTTTTATAAAATCAGTGTTGTATAAACATTGAAATGCTAGATTTAGACAATGCCACTTCTCTTAAGAATGTAATGTACGCTATCGTTAAATAGTAAATAAATATAACCAATATTTTCGAGAAATATGTCCTGTGTTTGTTGACTCTCAGCAGCTAAATGGACTTTAATTCAAACACTCTGACACTCTAACTTGTGTTGGTCATAGCTATAATCATGGACCTTATCTATGAGGTGTATGAGTAGTGAATAGCTCGTTACTTAAGTGGATAATACAAGCTAAACAGTTTTCCGTAATAGAGGTTTTCTCCCAATCAATACAAACTATCCAGCATAGAGTGTCATATACCGATGTATCAGATTATCTGGTTAGGAAGTCATATGAAATAGGCTAGCTGACATATTATAATCATCTCTTTAGAGAGATGGGTTGGTTTGAACACAGAGGTAATTCCCAAGGGATTGTACGCTTAACATTTTTAGGATTATTGTCACATTTTTTGTTTGCCAGTCAACATCTTTGAATCCACCATTTAAAGCTCAGTGCTAAGTAGAATCAATTATACAGAATCTCATGATTATTTACTACATACCACTTAGCTTTATTGGTTAACAGTGAATAGCAAGAAGCAGTATGCTCATTAACTGTAATCGTCAGCAAACTATCATTTTGTCTTACTAAATAACGATTTAAGCGAAGTCGGTTTGCCCGATCTTAAGTGTTCTTAATTGTCTAACTACTGTCACGTTACTTTGAAAGTGTCTAAAATATCCCTGCTTCTAAGCTCTTGAAAAGAATATTGTAATGTTAGTGGATGACTAATAATCGCTACTATAGTCTAAGATTACAGAAAACCAATTTTCAAAAACAAAAAGTTGGTACAAAGAATTATTGAGGTATCACAACTCATCTGATGTTATTATACAACGGTGTCATATAATTTTCCGAGGGGAGGTTTATACGTATAGAACTAAGGCCTTCTGTACAGTGACAAGAGTTTATCGAGTGTTATGTGGTCTTTGTTTTGTTCTCGATTGTCTGTCGACTGTTTAGTGTGTAGGTACTTCCACTTGCATCTTTTGGATATTAACGATTGCTCCCTTCACCTTAGAGGAAATGTGCACAATGAGTTCAGCAGTTGATCAGCTGTTCCATGTTCTGATACTGATTTGACATTTCAAGGTAGTCACAATTTAATCATAGGGAGTCATTAAAAGTATCAGGTATGAGGGCATATTAATTTGGCCGAAGTAGTCTAATGCCCACTACAGTAACCGTCAGCTCACTGGTTTCACGGTTCAAAATCAAGCATATAAACCATACCGAGACCTTTATATCAACGCATAAGTGGAATTCCATCCGACTAAATGATGTACTTAAGCGAAATCAAAACAAAACAACGTCCAATGTTACTTTAAATCAATAAATCTCTTATAGTAACAAAACTCTGCCTAGAACTATTGTTGAGATTATCGTAAACGAATGAAGTCATTTTTAGGGTTAGGAAAGTGCTTCCAGTGGTTTTTAAAATAACTTTTTAGCATTTCTAGGTTTTTTAGTGACGATATGTCTCATGTCAAAAGGCCACAGAAAAGATCATTGAATGGTGACTAATATTGACTTCTTCTAAACATTATCCAAGTTCTGGTAATCACCATTGTTTTGAAGTTTTTGTGCGGCCGAGTTAGATTTTATATCATCTACATTCGCGATAAGGTTCCTTAAGAATTTGAGCTTCTAATTCCAGTTCAGCGTGGGCTAAAACTATATATTAGTGATGGATAGTGGCTACTAGTGGATTCTTCTTACTAGGGACTCGTCAGCTGGTGGTACCTACCTCCCAGTGAGCGTGTTGTCCCTACTAAGACTCAAACCCAGGACCGATCACCTCTAACTCCAGAACGTTATCCGCTGGACCACCAAGTCACAATAGCCACTTTTTGTGAGACAGGTATGATTGTTACGTTGTATTATCCCGTCTTTGATACGATGGAATTGGTTGGCCTCTATTGTCACACCCAGCTGATAAGTTCTAAATAGGACGAAACACGCGTTCTGGATCCCGCTGCTTGCCACTAATCATCATCAATACCTAATTGAAACAAGCAATAACGAGACATCCGCGCAAGAGTCAATATGTCAACAGAGATCGACCAACTCGTTTCAATCAACGACAGCATAATACATGTACCTACAAGGTCACAATTGTTTGTTGGCTGTTGACGGTCATAGCCATTAAAGCAATATCTAGACATGCAATTTTTACCGAAGGGATTATCACGTGATCTAAACCTAGCAGTCAAACTAATTTCACATGCATATATGCAGACAAATATGAGGCTGGATTTTAAAAAATACTTGAGCACGAGGCGCCTTAGCCATTTTGTTTGTTGTAATGTACAGCAACAGGACTTCATGAATAAAAACCACCTGATGATCTTCATTATTTTCAAATAAACTTTGATTTCATCCCTGTATATTGGAATCAATAGACAGAACAAAAACAAATGAAATAAAGTATCGTCCCGTTAAAGTCCATGTTTATATGGCCTTAAAAGAACGCAAAAACTAATGCAACACAAAAAGTGGTCTGAGGGCAAAAGTCAAAATTCTTTTCAAATGCACGCAGTCCTACAACACATAAACAAAAGTCAGTGACGATATTACCGTTCGAGCGTAGTCAAACTGAGCGTGGATGGACAGCCAATATGGCTAGAAAGTTTACGAAAAATTGACCAATCAAAAAGGCAGACATGTCTGGTTCTCTCACATTAATCCATGAGCCATTGGGTGATACATGTTTTAGCTTTTTTTTCGTCCAATCACTGATCGGGTCAACCCCCCACTGAACATAGTTATTTGTCAGCCTTAAACATGTGATTGAAGGTCAATGAATAGCACTTTGGCTAGATGAAGCCAGATTGTTCTGATATCCGGTCAAACGTACTGGATTGTTAACTGGACGCATTGAACCGGATTTGGAATCACTTATTATTCTTGGTTACGTCCATGTTGTGAGTCAAACATCATATACAATTTTCCAATAACAATAGCGGTGACATTCGTATGATCACTGTGCAAGCATGCGGTTTTGTTTATTGCTTATTGTATTCAATTTAACTGGTTAGAGTTGAGGCAATCAACCAGAATCCCTGTATCTAGGTTTCATAATTGTTAGTGCTTTTCTGAAAAACCTCGAGGTAACTGTTGTCGCTTCAGAGATCCTAGCTCACCGTCCAATTCTGCATCCTAATACCCTACCTTTGGTCTATCCCAGCAATGACTGACATACTGTTAAATTGTACGATATAGGTTGACTATTCACTGGACGGTAACCAATTTCATGTTATGTAGTCCTAGGTGATAGCTCAATCCTATTGATTATTTCGCTGTCATTATCAACCTAGGAGACTCCCCAATGCAGTACACTTCATTGTTTCTAAGTGGGTACTCTTCACTGTCCAATCAATGAAAGTTCTAAGAAAGCAGGTCTTGACCTGAGGTCCATTTAAAACCTAAGTTTTTAAATGATTAAACATATTCTCGTGATTCAGCCAAATATCTGATAAGTAGTTAGCTTGTATCTGGTTGCTATCTCTAAAAGACAAATAATGTGGCGTCAACTGAACTATGGTAGAATGAATTGTACATAAGTAGGTATCCCTTAATTGTTATTTAGAATTTAGTTTTTGAATTTATTGAACCTTACAATCGCTTATTTCCTATTGATAGTAGATAAGGAACAGTTATAGCATGACGGGAATAAGTTACTAATTAACTTTAGCATAGGGTTGTGGATAAGCTGAGTTTGAAGAGGAAGCAGTTTCATGTCAGTATAACTTGTTGCAGTTTACATAGTATTTGTTAAAGAGAGGAAACTGAAGAATTTGTAAGCTTTCGTGGTTTTTTTCGTGTCCAGTAACTTATAGCGCTAGAGAAAAACTTGAAAGTTGCCACTTATCCTTTCCTTCCGTCACACTATATACTGCTGTAGTGGCAAAACTGTTGGTTTTCAGCGAAAAGTGGATGAGCTACAACTAACGCTACGATTGTAAATTAAAACGACGACAGGAAACGAGTTCATTGCTGCAAGCAGGATCAAGAATAAACTGAATACTCATAGTATTTGTAGCGTCTTTATGACAGTAAGATGATTTGAAAGTGCGCAACTCCAAAGACCATTCTAGCTACTGCTGAAGTAGTATTTTCTTTCATCTAGAAAAGTGGATTTAGTGTAAAGCAAAGAAAATTTGTTTACTTTCCGTAGGGAACAACTAGAATCATCCACCTAAGCTACAAGTATTCTCCATTATTTTGAGGTTTAACTATAGGCAAAGTAGTAAGCAAACCGAATGATCCATTAAAAACCTTATCGTGTGGTTCCTTATGTGAATCTTTGCTCTAAGTATGCGCTTACATTCACTTGGTTACCATACAATGTCAGTGCATTAGTAGGTATGTCATCCAGGCTCCCCCACTTGGTCGGTGGATCTTAGTTGAATCTATCTCCATTTGCCAAGTATTGATTAACTATAATTAGTTCCATAATCTAAATATGACTCACATTTGACTAAAGAATCCTGTGCGTGACGCTAAGTTGTACGATGAGAGTTGTTACCACTTATTGGTTCTCCAATATGACCAATATGTATTCATACTGATTGGATGGTCAGTGAGAACTGCACAGTTGGTAAGAGGTTGTGCAGCCTAACTGAGCTAGAATATTTTGAGTTTATTACTGCTGTCTTTATCTCCTTGACACCGGTGAACTCGACAAATGTACACCATTTGAAATGGTGTAATCTTCTAAGCCTAAGTAACAGATTGACGGCTATTGAGTAATCGGAAGGTAGTATACTTCCATTTTTTGCATTCGTTTCTGCAGTTTTTATGAGTTATAGAAGGACAAAACTTCACCTTTCTTATTTACAGCCCTTGCTGAACCTCATAATATGAGACTTAGTGAGTACCACAACTTAAGGCTGTCATACAGCCCAACATTAGGACAGGTAACAGCGTACCTGTTCACTGTCATCTAGATTGACACTAAAACAAGAGGATATTCCAGAGTCATGACCAAAAATCTATATAGTCTTATTTGCTGTTAGGTAAGTTGGATGTATTCCGTTGAAGAAAAACTGCATTAATTGTCGAACTGAAAGATAATCTTTTGGGATCAGTTGTCTCTCCATTGACTTTTTATCCCCGAATTCTTTGATAATTCTTAATGACTGTCTACTGTTACTCATCTTCGCTCCCTTTTTCCATTGTTTAAACCCTTCTCTACCTATTGTTGCTTGCTGTAATTGCGCAGGCTTCTTATGAATCTACACTTGAGTTATTTCCTGCAGGAATGCGTTCACGCACACCCATTAATTCAGACGAAGCTGCTGAGTTGCACTGGATCTTTCTGACCACATTTTAGCAGTTGGTTACGGTTTTGACACTTTACAGAAGACTGAAGATAGCGCCGGGCTTCTGCTGGATGAGTGACTTTGTCAAGTCTTGATAACTGTCGAGCTGGTTTTCCCCTGTAAGCAGCTTTAGTATTCTCATCGCTAAGCTGCACTGACAACGGTCTTGCCGTAATTTTCTTACTTTCATTTAGGCTCAGACATATGCGTGCTCGAACCAACGCATGATTGCTGTTCAAACAAGTATTCCAGAAGATGCGGCAACCCACCAACGACTCCTTCCAGCGATAACTGATGGCAATTTGGCCCACCTTTCGGTTGTGGTTGGTGGACACCACATCGGACAGTGTCTCTGTATGATTTTGGTGCTGGCTAGAAATAAGTGGTCGTCTGAACACAGTTATAGCAGAAGACCACCTTTATCTATCCGTTCAACTGGGATACCGAAAGTGCCACCTAAGTGCCTTTCTGTCTGACTTAGTCTGCCCACTTGTGCATTGAAATCACCTGCTATGACGACCACATCTGAATGTCTGGCTTCCAGTACTAGGTTAGATAGTTTTCGGTAGAATACATCCGTCACCTCATCTTATCCAACCTGCAGTCAGTAGGTGCAGAGATCACAGAGAAAACAGCGTTTCACTACCTTTTTTCAGTCCTTTCTGTCCTGTTTATTCGGATAACACCAACTACCAACTAGGATTCAGTCGAACAGGGTATATTCTGGGTTAGCTTTTAGTTCTGTATCTACACCAATAAGACCGCGAGAACTAGTCAGTGGTGTCCAGCATCAATGTTCCTGCTTAACCTCCTTATTGATGTATTAACGGACATAACCCTAGGTGCCTCCGGCTTCACATTGATCTAGTTGACTTGGAATGCTCAGACGACATTGGCTTGGTAAGTGAAGGAACTGGGAAAAATGTGGAGTTAGTTAAACACCTTGAGAGGAAATCTGATTATGTTTGACATTCATTTTGCACCTGTCAAATGTAAGATGATCATTCAAAACCGATATACAGCTACGTCTACTTTAAAGATAGGGGTGAAATGGCGGAATGCATCGACCACTTCACCTGGAGAGTTGCACTAGACCAAACAGACTAATTACCGATGAGATCTCACCCTGGGCACAAAAAGCCGTCTGTTTTTTGCCAGCTTGCGTCATCTCAGGCACCGATGAAATTTCCGATTAAGGACGAATATAATTTGCTGTAGTCTGTTCTGCCTCGCTATACTGCTGAGCCATAGCCTTTGAAAGTAAATGTAAAGAGATTACAGGTTTCTTTGCAGCATACCTTACGTAAGATGGAATCAGCATGTGAGCAATACTGAGGTTAGGCGAAGGATACTAGGTAAAGCAGACAAGACATTCAATGAGGTTTTGGTGCTTCACCTACTAAGGTGACTTGAACATGTGTTGCGCATGCTGAGCCACTGCCTATCTTGACGTGCAATGTTAGTCGAAGCAGAATTGATTTGGAAGAAAGGTCATGGTGACCTGATCAAGACGTGACGCCGATCCGTGAAGTATTTGACTGTTGGCCTGAAGCATGTATGGAGGTGTGGAGTATTTGCTTGGGATCCTCGAGACGGTAGAAATCATTGACGTTACTTGGTGACAACCGGAAGTTGATCGAGGGGGGTGGAGATGTACTCACTCTTCGGCGTCTTCTATAGTTCAAACATTTTCACTAGTCTTGATTTTCAAATTCTTTCTGTTCCCATTCATTTTTGTCTGCTTTGATATCAATTTCTCTACTGACTTGTTCTTAACATACTGCTGTGAAGTGTGGAGACTTGGACCGGTGCACTTTGTATGTGGTTCTACATCGATTTTGTCTGTTATTACTGCAGTTCCTGAGACCGGTGAATATAATTTTGGTAGTATTTGCTTGCCCATAAGTATCTTGTGATGTAAATTACTTCAAAAAAAGTTACAGGGTAGAATGAAAATAGTTGTAAATCAGTAATGCACTTCAGTCACCTGTTAGATTTTTTATGTACCGGGGTACGAGTCATACTTTCTTCCTAAAGGTTACCCAGTTGCCCATTTCGAAAAAGCTGAAGACGTGTTTGAGTCTAAGAATTAATGCTTGAAAATAAATTCAACTAGCCAATTAGTAGTTTTGCCTGACCCCTCGATATATCTGGAGGTCTGCTTACTCGACACATTTGACTGGCTAAAGTTGAGAAGGGATGAAATATGGGTCACAAGGTTGAAAACAAACAAAGCAACAAATAAACAGTTTGTACAATCGCCAGGTACTTGTGTTTTGTTGTCAGGAGGATGGAAGGATTCACTGGTTAAGGAAGGTATGTATGATACAAAAGCGTATTGGAGTTGGTTAGTGTCCACTTTCATCTGAAGGTGGTTTGTACCTGGCATCCCATCTCGTTTGAAGTCGAAGTCCTAGCTCAGATTGTTTGAATTAGTCTCTATTTGGGGTTATTATGGGATAACATAAAGATGCATGTGAATTAATTTCATAGCTGTTGGTAATATTTACACTGTCAAATCAGTTAACTTGAAACAGCAAACTGAAATTCGGATCTGTATGAAACATTTTAATGTATGATAAATTCGGGTTTTGATCTTTGCAACGAAACTCGATCATCTGTTTGTACATATCTGTATTTTATTTTCTCAGCAAGGTAACGAACGTATGGATTAGTAGAAAATAGGGTAGGAGTGAACCAGTCTTTAGTACATTCTTGGTTTATTTAAAACAAACCAAGATTCCTTTTTTTTTTCTGGTTCCTTATGATATTTTCTGCTGTTATTTACTGAAATTCAAAGATCATTTGGCAGAGAATCTTAGTGTTACTGTTACCCTTGTATTTTTCATCAATACACCTATTTCATCGACCCGTGACTTTTTCTCGTGAATACTAGGAACAGTTGAAAAGGATGTTGGTGTAGAGCTAGGCCTTCATGCGGTTACATGCAATAGGTAGCACTTGGCTGTAGTAAGTTAGTATCCTAAAATTTACTGCAGCTGTTTAAATGAACTCACTGGTTGCAGTCTGTGAACACAAGAATGTTGTGAAAAACCCACAGCTTTCAGCATTTTGTTAGTAACATCTTGATCATAAAGTTCCAAAACTAATTCTAGTTATTATTCATATCCGAGATCATTTAGAACTATACTTCAGTTTGATTTACCATTCATCAGCTTCATGACGAGTTTCGTAGGATATTTCAAGCATGTAGTTAGCAACTTGAAGCTGACTGTATGAGATGCGACATACAATTCGGAAACCATGTAGACATTCATGCAGTAGACTACTATTACTTATTAGCTGGCCACATATCAGTAAGTGGAGCGAATAGCGATCTCGGGACCTATTGGGCCACAGTTCCACCTGTACACTACTAGATGAAATACAGACCACTGAACAAACAGCGAATCTTCAATGATTAGGTTAAAATTTGCATATCTCGTGGTTGTACGACATTTTAATTTCTCCGATTGCCAGTTCCTGTCTTTTGCTCAATGAGATTTCCAAAACTAAGCATTAATGTAGTCATTAGTGTGATTGAGCTGTTCAACAGCTTCATAGCCTAGCTGGGATTCGATCATATTGCTAATTATGCATTTAAGTTTTCTTATTGGTACTAAAGAGACTGAATAACTCGATTTTCTTTTCAGTGTGTAGTACGCCTTTTTGGCACCAAAATACGATTAAGTTCAGAAAAGGTATCACCTTTTGAAGTGAAGTGTCAGCTTGCACTAAACGGTAATCATTTGTAAGTTCCTAGAGTTTACTGTTTGATTAGGGCCAAGTTCCCAGTAGTATTCAGCAAAGTAATTTTTCAAACAAATGCATGCACAAATTCATCATCAATGTCAACATAGGACCAGGCATTACTGCGTAACGGTCTGAGTTGCCACAGTTCATATCAGTACACCAAGTAAAAAGACAGTGAGGCGCAAGATGAAGATGAGAAAATTCAGTCAAAAAAATATAAAGCACGAAAAGGGAGAAACGAAGAATGAGAAAGTAGTGAGATTCGGTATAGCGTCGTTAAGATGATAATGTGTGTATACATCTGCGCCACTGACATCGGTTCTGAGACATATCACCTAGAGTCTCCAACCACTGGCTCCTCTTGTCCCGTGAGCTCCAACCGGCTAGTCTGCATCATCCCACATGGCTCAAACCAACAGTCAAAGACTTCATACATTGGTGCCATATTTTAGTCTGGCCACCTCAGATCTTTTTCCAGCTTGGGCCTACTTCGGCCTACATTGTGTGACGAGGCAACCGGTGACTAAGCATACGTAATACGTGTCCCAACCATCTCAGTCGATGAATGCATATTTTTATTTTAAGGATTAATGAAAACGAGATCTTTAATAATCTTGTTTTGGTGGACTTTTTTTTCGGTTAAATACATGTAGATGTATTATTGTCTCAAATTCCAACGAGGTATTCAATTTAAACTTAAGGTTTATACTTTGTTTAACTTCTTACAACTTGGTAGAATATTTTTGTGATATTATTTACATTTTAGAAGTGCATTAGTTATTGTCTAACTGCACAGTTTTCATAAGACATTTGTATTTTTCTAGTTATCCTGTTTTATCGCCGTTGTCTGGACAGACGTAACACGCATTAACATTCAATGGTTCTAGACCATTCTACACACCAGTTGCAACTAAGTCAGTTTTGAAGTACAATTTCGACCTCTGTTGTTGATAAAATCTTAACACTATGAGTACAGATATAATGCTAACAGGCAATTTGTTGATTTGGTGTTTTGTATTAGCTGTTGGCTATTTCACATCGGTAGTTCAGTATTTCCATCCACTATGTTTGAAGGAAGATTCAAGTCAAGGTTCATAGACTTCTCGAATCTTATGTACTTGTTCCTTGCTTATTTGAAATTTATTCTTTTTTTGTAGGTTTCCAACGTTATGGTTGTTTCTCACATTTTTACGCTTGTAGTCTTTAAGGGTTTTAAACTTTTCTAGCCACTCATTTTTCTAGTTCATTTGCACAAATGTTTCCTATGTTGTTTTAAAACATTTACATCGAACCTTTTTGTTATTGATCCTCATCACAGTTGAAGGTTTAGGCATGTAGGTTTTTCGAATTTCTTTAGGAAAATTTAATCCTATTATGATCGTATGGTTCAGACCCTATGATCCATGCTTTCTCGTGACAGCAATAAACAAGTTTCAACCTTTGTTTTTAGTCTCCATAAGTCATTCAGAAATCTTTTATGCAAGATAACAAGTGATATTCACACTTAGGCTAAATCAATACACCATCTCGGTTAGTTGGCTTTAAAAGATATTTTTGAGTTTAGACTTATCTATAAACAGTGAATGAATTTGTTTGCGAATATAATGAAGTTTAACTGTAACCTTGTTATTTTTCGTCATTCATATTGTTTATCCAAGTGATCAGTTTACAAACATCCTAGCTATTATCTGTTCATTTTTATGTAAAGGCATCCTCCGCTTTCGAACGCGTTTCCCATCCCATGTTCTTCAGCCACTATTTCAGAATCTAGTGAAATTTATCAAGCTGATCTCACTGCCCTAAAATCTGCGGTACCATTCCTTACAAAGCCGTTACTAGCCATTGCAGGCTTCTCAAGTCCCAGTAATAATCCTGAATCTACAACCATCTCTTTTCCTATTCAGACAGAACCGCGATGGCAAACTCACCAGCAAACCCTCAGTTTGGGGGTTGCGAACAGCCCTAGCTTATCAGGATCTTCGTCTTTATCATCATCTCTAATCTCTCTACATTCTACCCCCAATGGCTGTATAACTAGTCAGCAAACTTCGGTGTCTTCCTTACCTGTACATTCAAATTATGTTCCGTCTGGTGGCAGGGACTCTCGCTGGCTTAAACTACGTGTATGTGCATCGGTTCTCGGGATATCTAATTCTTTACAGACTAACTCCAACCAGTCTGAAAATGAATCGAAGATCAACGAAGACAAATGTTGCATAAAATTGGAAAATCCTAACACGAAAGTTAGCTGTTCGACTGATTCAGGCCAAAATGAGAATGGATCAAGTTTTCACTGTACAATTTTGGGAACTGCATGTCCATATGCTCACCCGCCAGTAACTGTTCGAGTAGACAATGGTTATGTAACAGTGTGTTATGATTTCATCAAGGTAAACAGTGATAACCATTCTGAAATATATAAAGATTCAGTTTTCATTTGTTTATTATTTCTGATGAAGTTTCCACTTTTATCAATATAAAAAGTCTGGTTTCATTCGATCATGTTTTTATTCGTAGGAGGATTTCCTTGTGAGTTTATAGAAATAAGGCATTTTTATTACTGGAGTATATCATTCGAGTCTACTGGTTATTCCACTTATATGTAGTTATTCCTTTTCCCCCACAGCTTTTAAGGTGTGAAGTAGTGCGAAAATCTGACAGGCATCGGTTGAACCATGGTCAGATGATAACTATGGTCAGGAGATATTGCTAGATTACCTAACCACCCTATTTTTTGGGGTTCCTTGTGTTACCAATGCTGCTCGTATTCATCTGTTCTAGCCCTGGTAGTACTTGGTGCAACTGGTTTGCGGGAAAAATTGGGACAGAAGCACCTTTGATAGATCCTTTGTTCGTTGTAGCTCTGTAACACAGTGATTGACACGCATCACTTTGGCACCAAAGTATTATTCGTATGACAACAAGAGCTGCTAATAGTATACCATAACTCAGACCAATCGTCGAAAATTTTGGACACAGCCTAGCTTTCATTTTCGATTCCGCAAGTGTTATACATACACCTATCGCCAAAATAATGTACAATACTATTAGACAAATAGCCGATACAAACTGAGATACATCGTACAAACGTTGGTGAGAACCAGTAAACGTAAAGTCCACTTCACTGTTCGTAGCTGGTGAAATTGTATCTCCTACCAAAGAAGTAGGAATGGCTATTGGTTGTGAGTTTATGTGTGGCAGTCCGATGCCCACAGGTGGTACGATGGGTGCATATCCGATATTTTCCTCAGGATCTGCGAAGGTTGCTGGTCGTACATTTTTATGTTTATGTCTTTCTGTAGGTTCATGCCACAACCAAGTTCTTACCCATTCCAGTGTTAATATTATCAAAGCTAATAAATTCAAAATTATTAGACCTATTCTTATTGCAATGCATCCCCCTTCGTACCATAAGATTGCCAAAATTAACGTGCCAACCTCATACAAGCCAATGACTATCATTATGAATGTTGTCCAGCAACATAAACATCGTGTGAGTTGGTAGTCCTTACTGCATGGATATTTTTTGGCTGGCTTTTTACTGCTTGTTTTTAATCCTGGATATCCATTTGGCGCAAGATCTCCAGGAGGTGGCAAGTCAGATAATTTTTCCACTACATTTTCTGCTAAACCCATTTGCTTTAGTCGACGGAAAGCATTTTCAGGGACTAAACCACTACTTTCATTTTGCAGCATTCTTGGGGCGTTTATTTTTGGTTTGCTGGGTATGAAATAGTTTTCATCTCGATTAGAAGTGCGTGAGGGCTGTTGGTTTTGCAGGGTCTGGTGAGAAGTTGGATAATTTAATCTTGAATGTCCTAAGGATGATCGGTATAAAACATTTTCAGGAACAGTGTGATCGTTTCCATTTTCTGCGTTTTCGGAGCGTTACTTATTGAATACTCTAAAGTTGGTCGACTAGCTGTGTGCGTTTGTGGTTGTGAGCTAGTTATCGAAGCGTCAACTGACGTTCCAGTTGCCTGAGGTTCTTCATATTTAGGTTTGTTCCAATTTCTCTGTGTAAAAACTATGCTTTCTTGTAAATTTTCACATTTTTTTGTTTTGTGACTTCTATTTGAGCTAATCTGGTGTTTGTCAGGCGTCATCTGATCACTTTTCCTGTGCAAATTTTTCATCTCCATTTCTGTCTTCATTAGGTTCAATATTCTGACATCATTTCTCATGGATATTTATTTGTCATCTTTACCTGTACAGTTTTACATGAAACTCATTTTGATGCGTGAAACCTGCTTGATTGGTCGATAACATGACTTGCATCTGTATATTTAAATTACCAATCGATGTCATAATACTAGGGGTGGCTGTTTTAGTATATTAACCGTTATGCCTTTTTTTAGTATCATGGTAAGCCTAAAGTGATCTTTGGTGTAATATATAGCAAACAAGTGTACATTAGTGTTCTAATTATATGCTTTGACTATTAGTTTACTGAATGTCATCTTCCTATGTAACTAATTTATTTGCAGTGCAATTTATCTATGCACGCCTTAAGACATTTGCTGCTTTTTTTGCATACTCTCTTCCATATAGACAAAGTAGTACTGTGTGTTATGAAGTGTATAGTTACATTGTTACTGCTCCAATAAATTAAGGTGAATACTTTTCTCTCCGATCATTTCACTTTGTATATATCAATAGAGATTTTTAAGTATATTTGTAAGATGTGTTAAGTTTTTAATTTATGGTCTGGATGTACGTCTAGTGAATATGCTTCAGTGTGAAGTTCAAAACGAATGTGAAAAGTAGGTTGGATCAGTATTTCGCTTGTATTTAGTATTAAGAAGAAACTATTATTTGTAGATTTATTATTGGCTCATAGTGAAAACGTTGAATCCGATAATCATTTGATGTTCTCAGCGCTTGGAGTTTTGCTCTTGAACGTTCCATCACAAGACTAAGCTAAAAAACTTATCTACTATCGTTAACCTTGGTTACAACTCCTAACTACCATAACTGGAGGAAGCGGTGTCCAGCAGGAACGCTGACACTGCCGGTGTAGGAGATGATCATGTAGTTGTTAAAACGTCAATGTAAAGTATGAATAATTTTCAAATATTTGAACCTTTTCATGATACAACAGTCACTTCAAGTGGTTGAATAGGTTAATGTGATCTGAGAATTTCAATTGTCTTTTCTGAAATCGTTTGAATATGTGACCGACGATCTGGGTCATAAACAAATGAAATGGGTATGTGGGTGGCAATATCTACTTACTGACTAGCACAACTGGTAGTTAATACTCAGGTTATTCACCAGTACACTTCATTCGTCTTAAAATTTCTCATCAGTTAATTCAGAGAATTCGTAATCTCCCAATTTCTTAGCGTTGCGAATACTCTTGTTTCAAGTCTCCAGTTATTGTGTGTACGAGACTCTTGGATGTTGTTATGCACGCGGTTTTATTCACGAATGCTCTTTCTTTTAGGCATGCTTTTCGGTGTACTATTCATTTTTACTACTGAATATTTATTTCCATTGAACCTTCTCTTTTTTCACAAAGCGGAAGCTCTGCAAATTTTCCTACTGTAAATACTATCATCCACCTCCGCATCAAATTGAAGCGATTATTAAACGTGGCGATGAGCAAAGAAAACTTTTGGAAAGTCAACAACGTTTATCCGAACTGAAGGTAGGTTACTAGAGTAATTGTTTTATTCTTTTGCCACTAGAGCATTTTGTTCATTTCTAAAAAAATCTCCTATACGATGTTGAGTATCCTTTTCTATGAACACACTTTACCGTACTCTTGACATGACAATACAGTCCAGTCTTTTATACATGTTTCTAACTTTCATACATAGTTCAGCTAAATATTTAGTGTAGACGAAGTGGGGTATTCTCTCTTTAACAAATAAATGTCCAGTGATCGTTGAACTCAAACATACTTGCTAATCTATGTACATCTTCAAAATTACTAATAATTTGTTTATCCTTTTATCCTTCTGAGAATTAGCATTTCTTGGTTAATTCATTTTCTACTGATGTATGTAGAATGTTGAGACCACTGAAATCAGTTGATATTGTCTTAAGTTTGTTTGTTTTCTCTGTGCACTTTGAACTTTGAAGGTTAGTTCAGGTCTAGTGCACGATATACTAAGGTTGATAGTGTTACACATCGTAATACCTATCTATTTCCTTGGAGTCACAATTTCTGAGTTTAATGGTTATACTTTTATTCCAAGGGTGAGGGTTAAACTTTTTACCTTTAGATTTATTCATTTTTGTCCAATGAGTAATCCACTCAATGCCTAGTGAACTCTACTCTCGTAACTTGCTTGTTCCTTCTTTTTGGTGTTTTCTGCTGGCTTAGGTTTGTGAATCTGCTCTCAAACTGGAATCATTCAACGAAACCTTCATTGATATTACACTTTGTTGATTGAGCAGTATTAGCATAGCGTTAGCTGGCAGTTGATATATTGACATTTGTAAGCTGACGTGTCTATCTTTCTATTTACACCAGTCTCCAGAATACACCCCTTCATACATTCATACTCTCAGTCGTTACGTATATGTATACTCTGAAAGTGCACAGCTATTTTGGCAGGTCCGTTTTTTATATACTAACATCGACAAGCAAAACACAAAGAAAAATTCTCATAATATGAACCAATGATTATTGCGTGACACTATTAAAATTGTATGAGTGTGTGTGTGTTCACGTGCGTGCTTGTAACCACGGTTATTCACCGACCCCTTACCAATATTATCGACTTATCGTTATTTTGTGTGCTGTATAAGCTAACTTATATCTTCGTGATTAATGACGTGATGATTTGATAATCTGTTTTCTTCAAAAATGATCACCTGTGCCAATTCTGTGGAATTAAATAATCGAGCTCTTTTGTGAATGTATTTACGAATAGTTGGATGTGAAGTTTTTAACGGCAAACATTTAATCAAATATTTTATACTACCCCAATTAGACTTCCAATCTCATTCCAATGCAACCTTTGCAACAAACACTGCCAACCGGTTTACCAACTCTTAGTTCAATACCAGAACTTGTCCTGCAGCCCTCCGATGGCCACCTACTACACTGTTACAGCCTGCGGTCGGAGGCTCAGTTTATGGGACGTATTTGACACCATTGAACTCTCTCTCTGATCAAAATTCTCTGAATGCATCAACATTACTAGCAGCAGCTGTTCTGCAACATACTAGTTCTGGTCCTGGTCTTTTATCAACCTCATCCACACTGACTGGAGGAGGCTCAACACTTTCCCACGAACCAGTTAATTGTAAATCAACGAGGAATGGTGATAGGCCTACTTTTGTTACATCAGAGGTAAGTTCCAGTTCTTGTGGACTCTTCAATTTGTTTGTTTATGGTTATTTCGTTTTGGTTTCAGTCACACTTGTTCATATTCCTCTCGATATATGTGGCTTTAGTGTTTAGTTTGTTGTAAAATATGTTTGACGTTGTAACAGCTTGCAAAGCAAAAGCATTTGCATCTTGCTTGCACATTTATTGCTTATTTGTTTGAGAGTGGATACTGTAAAACTGTAATCATCAAAAGTCCTGGTGACTGAATAAATGCAACCACTAATTTCAATTCATTGTGATTATCGTAAAACCCCAGTTTGTCTTTTTTTGTCCACTGTTCGCTTTCTTTCTTAGCTTGACGAATTTGTGAATGGAATATACTTGAAGCGTCTTATGTAGACCACTTAATTCAAATGTACAGCTTGGGTTATGGAACGTGTCTTGATAATCTTTTGTTTTAAAGAAGGAGTCTTTCACCTAGAATGCAGTTCTTTAAAACAGTAATCAGTTTGGGCAGCATTTAATCCGATTTTTATCATCTGTTTTATAGCTAGATGATCAGTAATTCTATTTATGAAATCCTACTAGTCTGGTAGTTGATGTATAAAGACAAGTTTGGGTGAGGATAAGTAATATCTTGTCATGAAGCATCTGCAGTAAGCAGCTGAAACGAAATATTTTGTGATGTGTTTATTATCTCATACATTTATTTGTAAATTAAACAAATATGAAGAATAACATTGAAAGGAAACCTGTTACAACCACTCTCTAAATGGTTTTTTAGATTTCATCAGGATGAGATATATGTACTTGCCTTGTTAAGAACTATATGCGGCACATTTCACGTACCCCTTCACACAGTCTTATCAGTGATGTAACAGTTAGATGGTGTTAGTTAAAAATATTGTATCAATTTCATTTTGAAGGTATCAGGAAAGCTGTTACTTGACGAAAATGCTTTGTTACTCTAAGATACTCTAAGATATCTTCAGTTGATTGTGATTAAACTTTACTCGCCAGCTGACTTGTTTGAATCAACATGAATAAGCTCTCCAAGCTGTGGCTCACTGGTTTAAGTAGTCGATTTTCTACCAGTGAGTCAAGAGTTCGACATCGCTCCACCTACCTAGGTTTGGGCAGTCAGATAGTATCATTAGCTGTCACACCATATAGGTGTGGCTCATTACCTACTACACGATCGTGC
This sequence comes from Heterobilharzia americana, assembly GCA_944470555.2. Taxonomy (NCBI): domain Eukaryota; kingdom Metazoa; phylum Platyhelminthes; class Trematoda; order Strigeidida; family Schistosomatidae; genus Heterobilharzia; species Heterobilharzia americana. Next base: position 126,406,554 of record OX104127.1, on the reverse strand, counting down.
ACAAGGTTGTTGAGTGTATTTTGACTTGACTCTAAGCAATTTAGTTTGACGAAGTTGTCATGACATATAAGCTCAACCATCATATTAAGATGTTAGCTACCAGCGTTTCATGTTGTATGCATTTCAAAAGTTCTGTGCTCGAGTTGTCTGGGTGTGTGGACATGTCTACGATTTTCCAGAGTTTGGTGTTTTACCTTAATGTTCGTTCTCTTAAGAGACTAATGGTAGCAACAATCATTTAACTACTTTTAGTTATACTCACCAGTTCAGCAACATCTCATTTGGCTAAGGTTTGTCGTATAGGCGTCAACTGGTACCAAAGTTGTGGTAGAATAATCATACCCGGTCTTAATCTTGGATGCAATGATAAACGTTGTGTTATTAACGCTCCAATAGTTACCTGCATATGCCCATTTAGGATTATTCAGTGTGTTTGCATTATTGTTGCGATCCAGACATTCGCTCTGCATTTCCATATACTAACTGATATTCCATAACACAGTTCTTGGTATTCGTTTTGCTTCGTCTAAAGACATTGTTATTATAGTGCAGTCCCAATGATTTCTAGCCCTTAAATCAATAGTTATTCAGTAGTTATTTTTGTGGCTCTCATATTACTGCTTTCCTGATTTGACTTTCACTCCTTCCTTATCCTCACAATATATATATTCATCTCTGGTGATGCGCTGTTGCTCACTCACACGGTCGCTGATTCTTCGTTTGTACGCGTATGCGCTTCTCGTTTTGTGTTGCGCTTATTTCCGCATTATTTCAGCCAAGCTTGTTAAGCTTTAATGGTTGCAGTGCTACTACGCAGCTGGCGAATTCGCTATCAAATTCTCAATCCACAGAACAATGCCAATCTACTCAACAAAAGCTACCATTTACTGCGGCTAATTTACCACCCACTTGGTCGTTAGCAGCATCCACTTCTGTTACATCTGTTGATAATAACTCTCCAAGTGTTACAATGAGAAGTGAAGCTACAAATGTTGTTCCTGGCAATCACCACACAGCGCTTATTCGTGTGGGTATGAAACGTGAGGCTAGTATTGCTTCTGGAATTGTTGAAAATGGCTTGGACATGCATGTGGGTGATTTGCTTATTAATATTTTGTTGTTGTGTTTTTGGTTGCTTTGCTTTAATTTAATGTGCTTTGCCTTTATGTTTAACATGTTCTATTTTCATTATATGTTTTGATTATTATATCTGCTGCATATATTGTTGTTATCGTTTTCACTAGTGAGAATATGTCTGATTGTAATAAAGCCTTAACCCTAATTATACGGTTTTTTGTGGCATCTAACTAAAAGTACTTTGTTTTCAGAAATAATCTTCTGTTTTTTAGCATGACAGCATGTTATCAGTTTTTGAAAACAATGTATTTTTCAACTGTCTTTTAAAACAGGTTTAGTATCATACTGGTCATGAATATATACCGTGGAACTGTGGTTCAGCGTTCTAAATGGTCAACTCGTAACCGATTTATCATGGATTCGAAAACTGCTCAATATATTGACGTTTATGCAACCACACAGTATCCATATTGCCTCAGACAGTAAGGTGTGGTTCATTGCCTCATCCGCACAGCTGAACGTTGTTGCTGAGTTATGTATTCGATTCTTATTGTTGGGATAGGTGTACTACAGCACAAACCGTAGTTAAGAAACTGAGATTATACCTTCGATATTTGGGTTTCGTAAAATCTTTGGAATTCTATCTGTACCTTAGTTAGACTGGTTTTGTAGATCTGCTTCATGATTCTAGTTATGTGCTTCTGAAAGATGAGAATTAAGGGACCGTTAGACAAGTGTAATACATCAAGTATTCGAATTTAAGATATCTATAGTTCAGCTTCCTCGTAATGTATATCCCAACATTCAGTGGTTGTATGTGTTTGCCTACTTTGTTTTTCATCACCTCAATATTGTTCTAAAGCATGCACACATATAAGTACATAATATAGTGTCTAACTGACAGTTTCTGGATTCAATGCAAGCTAACGACAAATGCAACTAACCCCAACTTTTCATCTATGCCTTATTCATCAGTCCAAGTGCCTTATGTATTTATAATGCATGGGTCACTTTCCTCTTTCTATGTAATTATAGGATTTGGTACGTTTCCGTCTGAATTTTTGTACATGAATAAATGAAATTGTGTTCTGCAGAAATATGAATCTATCGCTTACTGCATTTTCAACCACTTCGTACTGTATTTTGATGGCATTCAGCGTTTTTGATTCAAGCAACCGTACAGATATCTCATGTAAACCTATGTGAACCATTTTACTTTGCTGATAACGTCATCTATTGATGGGAGATTTGAGAATTAACTTTTTTATGTGGGAGCTACTTCTCTGTGAACGCTAACTTGATGCAGCACTCTCTGAGAATGTAATCTTTATTGGATAACCGAGTAGTCTTAGGATCATCTACCTCAGACGAGTTGTTAATTGGTCTAGGGTGCCAAACAATGCTTTCAAAGCTTGTTTATCAAGATCATTATAAATGTTTTTTGACTTCTTTTTATGACTTTTTCGGTTGGGTTTGAAGAAATTATGAAAGACAGCAATAACTTGTGTTTATAACTCAACTTACAATTTTTATTTTTACAACGGGAAATTCGCAATCGCATTGTGTGGAATTCGACTAATCTTACACACATTTTCATGTAATTAGCTTGATTTTCCATCGAAAAAAAATTATTTCTCGTCTTCAGAAAAGTTTTAATCATCTGGTTTAAACATCCTCTGAAAGCTAAAGATCACGGAACGAAGAATGAGATATATTTTGAGATTCATCAACCAATTAGTTGCGAGTAATTAAGCTGTCCAAAACGACCCATTTATTTGCATTTTGTACTTTCGTTAATTTCGGAAGGAGTAAAAGTTTTGACTTTATATGTATTTGAATCTGTTACAATCGTGTTCATTGCTTCGAAATGTTTATTGAACCCTATTTTAATTTCTTTTATTGAATCTCATCCTTTTTCTCAAAAATAGAAATGGTTACCTACGAAAAAAGCAAATATATCTACCTCATCATCGCTAGATGGAGTGAGTCAGAATAAGGAATCGATCATCTCATGTAATGGTGATGATAAACTTGAAAGTTCTTTCCAAAATTGTGACTCCAAGAGTTTTTCTTCTGAATCTGGAACATCATTTCCTACTATTTTCACCTGTGGTCCTGTCAATCCTGGATTCATTCCAATAAATTCATGTACAGAGGTAGGGGGGCCTCATGCCACTGCCGAAGTAACAACTATCTTGAATCCCTTAAATATGAGTATTTATGGACTTCCATTCTCCTCGCAACCTACCGCTTCTATTTATGCACCATCTCAGTTCTTATATTCACCACTGTATTCTATGAATAATAGTTGTGATGCCTCTACATCTATGGCTTCAACAGCTGCAGCCTTGGCACTGAACAATTTTTTAATACAGCAACAACAACAAATACCGTCTCATCAATTATTGCGTACTCAGTTGCCTACAGTGTCAAATCCACAGTTATCTGGACCTGGTCTATATTCGTCATATGTACCATCAACTCTAGCCACTGCTGCAGCTTTAGCTGCAACTCAACAGTCTCCATCTCCTGATATACATGCAAATAATGCAAATTTTGCTTTTCAACAGCAACAACAGGCTCTTCTGTTATCTCTCCTTCTTCGGAGTCAACAAGTTCAACTGGCTGCAGCTCAGGTGGCAGCAGCTGGATACCTGTCACAAAATGATGCATCACGATTGCCTCCGATTCCCACTCTCCAAAATCCTGGATGCGTACTAGATTCGTCTTGTATGTTTTCCTGCATTTTTTAATTTGACTCATTGTTTCGATTTTGTTGTATTATTTTATTATTTATTAGTCCCTTGGGTTCCTGGTGGAACATAGGGCTTCAGTAGCACGTCTCCAGTGACCTTTGTTCTCTGAAATCTTTTGAACCTGGTTCCACGACAGCCCAGAAGCTCTCATTTCCTCCTCGCACGACCTCCTCCATGTCACCCTCGGACGTCCAACTCGTCGCTTCCCCTGGGGATTCCACTCGAGCGACTGGCCTGACGTGTGATGTCCCCAGTCGGCCTTCTCAGTGCATGCCCAATCCACCTCCATTTCCTCCTGCATATTTGTTGCGTGATAGGTTCTTGGTTGGTTCGTTGGCAGACCAGAGTTCCTTGTTGCTTATTCTTTCTGGCCATCTGATCTTTAGTAGCGAGCGTAGGCAGTTGTTGATGAATGTCTGTAGTTTATTGGAAATCCCTTTCGTGACGCGCCAAGTCTCTGAACCATACAGAAGCACTGATTTGACGTTGGTGTTGAAAATCCGGATCTTGTTCACGCTTCATGCTGAGTGGGGAAGATCTCCACATTGGTTTCAGGCTAATGAACGCCTGTCTTGCTTTTCCGATTCTGACTTTGACATCCTCGTCTGTGCCTGTGCCGCTACCTGTAGTTGAAACAGTGAACTAGTTAACCAGGCGAGGTTGATTTTGTTGTATATAAGGCATATTTTTAATGTTTTTAACATTTATTTGTACTTCATATTTTGTTCTGTTCTAGCCATCTGGGGTAAATGACATATCGTTTATATCAGCTTTTATTTGTGTTTATGAGTATATATCTATTTATTCGCAAGTTATTTTCAGCTGGAACATGCTCATGTTTTAACTTGACGCTTTCCGAGATTGTTTTTAGATAAAAACTGAAGTATTCGTTTTCAGAAGAAATTAGTTTGATAATTGTTTGATATTTCTGTTTCCTACACGCTGGCGACTTATTGAAAATACTAAACACATTCATTGAATAGACTATTTTTGAAGTGTTTCGACTTATCATCTGTAACATACTTGTATCATTGACAGCGTTGTGATTCCAACAAGATGAATTATCTCAGTGTGACATGATCTATTGTTACGATAATCATCAGAGGTCGAACAGTTCGACCCTTCATAGCAATGGGGAATTACAAGTATCAAAACAACAACCGATACCGTCTCACAAGAAGTGACTATCGTACTCCAGTGGCATAGTGGATAGCGCTTTTAGCGGTTGGAGTGACGGGTACTGGGTTCGAGTTTCAGTGGGGACAACGTCAGTCACTGGGGTGCAGATACATGCAGTTGACGAGTCTCAAAGGGGCCGAAATGCGCCAAGATGAATATGATAATCATCAATTTAACTCAGTCTGTGTCTATCTCGTAAGGTATCTTGTTTTGTCTATTCATCTGACTGAAGGATGCCTAAAGATTGTCACATTTACACCTTATATGCAATGGTAGAACATAGATCTTCATTATACAAGTAGTGTACTCTTATTCTAATTATCTGCATACTTCAGATTCATTTGGTAGATCGCGACATTGTACACCATTAGTTTACTTCCTGTGCTGGGTAGAGTCCGTTTGTAGGACTAATTATACACTTATCCGATGTCGTGGTTCTTTACTTGGTAACCGTGTACATGACTAAATATTTTAAGGTTAAAGGTTCCTACGTACGCATTCATGAGGTGCAGGTTAAAGGCTTCCTCGTTATTTTACTTCAGGTTGATTAAGTGGATTCCAGTCATCATTTTGTTTACCTGTGGATACAAACTTGTAGTCATATATCCTACCAGTGATTAGAGAGATCAGGACTACTGATAATCGTATTTAGAATAGTAATTTCATCTCTGCTGACGTTTTTGTATGTATGAGCCATGATCAACTATGGGATTCTCGAGAGATTCAGATTAGGCTTGTGTTTCTGTAAATTCTGGGTGAAGATGCCGACACATTACACAAGCACAATATTCTCAACTGGTATACTTCCTATGGCAACAGAATTCTTAGTTAGTTGAAGTAAATCAGTTTCATAGTTATATCAAGTACTTTCAAAGCTTTTAACTGAGAAAATAAACAAGTGATTCGTTTGGAAATATATTGGTAAATTAGATATATAGTCACAGAGGTCGTGTGCTGGCCAAGCGGCGTTCATTGTCTTAAGAACTCAAGTTTCAAGCAGTGTCCTGAGCTCAAATCCCTCCACCTAATTCGGCCTGGGAAACCGTGTATTATCATAAGTCCTTATTAATGATGTTTTAAAATAGTCCAGTTGGATCCTTCTTACATGTCTGTTTTTTGCAGATCTGTAGTACTCGCACACATTTTTATTCTGGATATTGTTTGTACTGTCTAATAGCATTTGGCTCACGTTAACACGTGTGACAAGACTGGACCCCTAATTATGTATTTCTTCTTTAGCTAACTACACCTATCTGTTAAACTGGCTAAGATTAAACTACCAAGCAGGTCTGTTCTGAAAGCGACAAAATGAAAACTCATTTTTGTTTTAGATAGTATATTAGTTGGAAAAAGGGTTTAGTTTGTGGATAGGTGGTTCCGGGGCAAATTACAACATTTTAGGTTTTGGACAATTTTTTTTAATCATTGTAGATATAAATACTTCTGGAGGACTGATTTTTTAGTGGTAACTAGTGTGATGAGAAGAGATAATTTACCGAAAAAAACTTTCCCGATGATCGTTGGAAATATGAGTAGGAATAATTGACTTGCATTTTCTGGGAATACAAGTGTGCCTTCTCTGCACTTTTTGTTAAAGTTCATAATATTGGGACGGTAGATAACTTCAATTTCTTTAGTCATTAAGATGGACTGATATTTCTCGGTCAGTGTAGCTTAGCCTTTTAAGATGAACATCTCATTATTTCAGTGGTTTTGCATTTTATGTTGGTTGCTTAACTGACTGTTTTAGTCAAACGGATTCGTTGAATTCCTGTCAGTTTATACAGTCAATTTTCTGAAGTGTAATGAAGTAAAGCACGAAACTCTTGATCTGATCAAGGACTAAACACTAGTTATGGTGACTGAAGTCATCAGGAATAGTGTTTTATTACACGAAATGTTGTAGTTAAGTGAACTATGTTTTTATAAACTATTTAAGTAATTTGGGGTCACCCAACATTTAAGTTGCATGGTTATTTGGAATTTTCATCTTAGTAATCAACTTCTTTAGGTTAGTATGATGGCTTTCCTATTGAATAATCTACTTCTGACCTAGTGTAATTATTCATTTGTTCTCATAAACGTTTTTCGATGTTTGCATTTCAGGTTCATTAGGGACGAGTCTTACATCTGGTCCTTATGGAACTAACAATTTCTACTCACAAAATCCAATGACAAATGTAGCCTACATCAACGAAAAAGGCCATGTAAGTGTTTGCTTTATTTCGTCGTTTAGTTAAAACGAACTATCCCACTTATTTAGTTCGCTGTTGGTGTTCTAACGAATAAATTATGAGAGTATTATTTGTTAGAATAATCATATATATTACAATTGCTTATGTTGAAATACTTCATACTTTTATTGCACTACCTTTCTTGACCTTCAGTCTATTCCCATTCAATTGCAAATTCCTGAAGCTCATGATGGTATTTATCTATCTATCCATCCGAACTTCAGTCAATAAGTTGTATTTAGAAATCAACCAACAACAGATTCACTTTTGTGATACCGGGAACATATACACTTGTGATGCGTTGTATGAATGTTTTTTTTATATGGTGTAACGAATTTCATGCGTAGCGGAAACTTTCTTTTAAATCCGTCTGTGTGAGAGCATCTTTTCTGAACACAAGCGTGATTCATAACTAAGTGTATAAATGCGAATGTAGTTAATGTCCCATGTTTTTTATATTTAAAGACATGTTTAGGGTGAGATGCAAGTTACTGTCAGAATTACTTTGTTCAGTCAGATTAGTCTGTGAAAGAATATTTTGATATTCAAGATCGTTCATTTCTTTTTGTTCACTGTAGCCTAGAATATATAAAATTTATTTTCAGCTTCTGGAAACTTTGCCAATATGTCGCGATTTCAAAGCTGGGAAATGTCGTCGTAATTCAGAGTGTCGTTATGTTCATCTTGTTGACGGTGAGTTTGAAGTATTCAGTTATGTCATTTAACTTGCGTGTAGTTTGTTTGAGTTTAATTTCATGTGTGCTAAAAAGTTTACTGACGATTGGTTGGGTTGATTAGTTGCTTAGTGTCATTGCAAGAAACGTTAAGTGAGTCTGCAATTCAGTGTCAATTGTAGGTACTGGTGTAAATAATGTTAAACCTTTGTTATCCAGTAGGATTATATTTGCTACTTGTTTGAAAACTAATGAAAAACAAAGAATCGAAGATGTAAGTTTTGTCCTTTCATGGCAAATGATCCGCTGTTGGTCGAAACGGTACTTTCCAAGAAATTGGAAATGATATTTAGCAGTAGATCGACCTTTTGGTAAATAGTTTTAGGAGTAGTTAATAAGCGTTATTAAGCTCTCTATCAATTGTGTTACAGTGTCAAATAAGTCAGTTGTAGGTTGAGGTTATTACGAAATCGTTCGCTCAGCGTCAGGAGCAGGGAGTTAGGTATTATTACTTGTCCACTTAAACGTGATCTTCATTCTGACTATGTGGGCAGTTAGTTACTCAGTAATTAAACTACCTAGTTGCGATTTGGGATTATTTGAGGTTAGCTTCCTAATATTGCGAAATAAATGTAGGGAGATAGTCGGACATTGAGCTTTCTAAATACTTTAATCATCATTTTTCTATTCTATCGTATTCAGAAAACGTCGAAGTCAACCAAGGTCGTGTGATTGTATGTCGAGATGCAGCTAAAGGCAGGTGCACACGTGTACCATGCAAGTATTATCACATTCCTTTGTTCGCCATCTCAGCTAATCGAAGTATGGCACTGAATTCTGCTCTGGCAAATGCTACGGGATTTTCAACTATCTCAACTCTATAGAGTTAGAAGTTATATTTGCACCATTTTCCCACCAAATCTCATAAGATATTTAGGTGTTTTTAAAGTATATGCATATATATACATAATCATAAATTCCTGTGTAGCAAAAAATAATGAATATCTGAGTTTTGTGGGCTACCTTGTACGTTGAAATAGATATCTTCTATTATTTCTGTCGCCTGAAAATCATCTTTGTTTCTTATTTTTTAAATGGATGTCTTCAGTGATATATTTACTCATTAATCACATCTTTCCTAAAATGATTATTATCTTCGACTACCAGCATCGAATTGCCTTCAAAATCATTTTTTTTGTTTCCGCGTGTTTTGTTATTACTTTCTTTTTAATTTTTGTCTCGTTTTGAAGTATTTTTCAGTATTTTGATTATCTTTTTTTGTTTCAACTAACTAACTAACTAACTGACCAACCAATCATTCATACAGTCATATAATGAATAAAGTCCGTTGGCGCACATTGTTTTGTAAAAATGATATGTATAAATAAGTAATTTTAGAATATCACCACGCCTCCCTGTTATCTTCAGGTATACACTGTAGTGTGTTCAATGTTTCAATACATCGTGAAAAAGTTTTCTAACGCACACATAACAGACCAACGGTTATTGAGTAATATTTGTCAAACTTTAAACCAGTTTTTCATGAATTGGTTGACAATAGGATGTCGATTTTTACGTTTAATTGTGTTTCCTATCTCCATCTATTTGTCTTTAAGACATTCAATTTTTTTTATATCAAACAACAATCACTTCGTTCCTTTTTTTAACTTTATTGGACGTGATTACCTTCACTTTGTATTTGTTGCAAAATACATTTATATACTCACTTGTATCGACACAGTTTAGATTCGAAAATTTTGTTATACATTTATTGATGCTGAATAATGTGACAGTTATCTTAATAACACTTCTCATTGTTGAAATTGCTCTTTTCATTTACTTCTGTTGGTAAAACTATACTCTTCGTTTCAGAGTTTCTTGAACAACCCTTGTTAAGTATCAATGATAACTAATTCACACTTACCATCATTTCTAATGGGGCACTGTTACCGAACATAACAAGTTTATTTCGATCACATGTGTAGGTTTCGATAGTGTATAGATAGATGGCAGACTTTTTAGAGTAACTCAAGCACAGATAGTAAGCATATTCAATCACTCATGGTGTAAAGTGTTTCCCTTTTCTGCATAAACTTAGCGATGGCCGTGCTGAAATAGGGAGGGGCATCTCCAGACTTTCAGGAGTCTGATACATTTTATTGGTCTTAAGTTACACTTCTCAATGGCGATCGCACTCTTACAGATCATTAGATTAATTGAAAGTCTACTGTGAATAGCAGGAAAGGCTGCTCTGATCAGTGAGGGTGGTTATCTTTATTTATTTGAATAACACAATTTGCTGAATAAGATGGCGTCATTTTTCCTCAAAGGCTTTTTATCAGCTGCATACAACCTGAATAAATAAGTTACTATAACAAGTACTAACACAGCTTACATGGCGCGTTTTAAGATACCGGTTAGTGTTTTAAAGATCAGGGTAATATTACAATTCAAAACACAAAGGAGGTTTAATTACCCATTTAAGTCAAACCATATTAATGTTACATAAGGCAAGGTGAGGGATATTCACGAGTGTGTGAAAAAGGATTGGAAATAAGTAGACTTTGTATAGGCTATGCACACACCGATATTTCTTGAGATTTTTCAGTGAAGAAGACATTCTCTTGAGAACAAGTGACTTTTAGAAGGATTGGTGTATGTTCAAGATGAGGGTAAATGTCGAGACGATTGGCATGTACGCTTGGATATAAACACGGACGACGATGGATAATAGTTGGATTTGGATTCACACTTCAAATAATCCAGTGAAGCTAGTTTTCTGTAACAATTTGAAGCGGTATAATACTAAATTAATATTAAATTTTTGTTGTGTAGCCACTGTTTGTGTGATTGAAAGAAAATGTGTTTACAATGCGCAATGATCATAAAACCAACTAGATGTTTTTTTAACTTCAATAAAAACATCAAATATAAAAGAGGAGTTTGTGAAACTAACACACATTAACTGTAGATAGTATCATTTTATTCAAAAACAAAGTTGGTGAAAGTAGCGTTGGTCAAAAGTGTGAGGCATATGGATTACAATAGTAACAGTAGAAGGTGACGGAATAAATTTAATCTAAGAGCGGTTGGTCTCAGGTGACCTCTTCTATTCAGTCATGATATTTATTGATATACTTAGAATTCTCCGTTGTTTTGCTGGATCAAATCGTTTTACCTCCAATGGCATATGGGGTCATATGCGGATGCCTCGATATTGCCCGAATGATGCGTCCCAAATAGGACAAAACGCGCGTCCTCTTCTAGCCACAACCAACCAAATTACCATAATTAACATCCGGACAATATCGAAGCATCCTCATAGGAGCCCATGTGCCAATGGAGATCGAAGAATTCGATCCAATGAAACAACCTAGAATTACAAGTATATCAGTAAATAGTAATAACTAATACCCGTTGTACAAGAGGTGGCTATCCGTGCCTCAGTGGCCTAGTAGATAACGCCTTGGCGTTTGAAGCGATGGATACGAGGTTCGTGTCTAAGTGGGCACAACATCACTCACTTGGGGTGCAGGTACATCCAGCTAACGAGTCCCAAATAGGACGAGACGGACGTCCTGGATTCCTCTGCTAGCCACGACTGATCTAATTATCACTGACGTATGATTATTATTGTCATCCGAAATAGTTTGAGAATAAATGTGAAGGCTGTAAGCTTGAATTTTCTTATGTGAAGTGTTTGCTTTCGTTAGGTCCCACTGACTGTTGTAGAATTTAATTATTGGTCATTTCAGAGTAATTTCAAGGCATTATTTGCAAATAAAACCTTACTATGATTTTGGGAAATAAACTAGAGAAAAATCCTCCCCACCCGATTCCGTGATATGATAAGTAGGTCCAACTTTGGAAAAGCTGTTTATAACCTATACAAGAGGAGTCTTATTCACCACCTTTGTGTAACTTTAATGTTTCTACAGAAGTAAAACGGTGGGATTGAATGTTCGATGGAAGTCATCGAAATGACAGACAGCAGGAATACGTAAAATAGTTGGAAAACCTTGAGTTCGAAATGGCAGTACACATAAGTTGTGGGTTCATGAAGGAAAGAATAGCAGATGAATCTACCTGTTCAGCACAAACTATGAATATGCTGATTCAGACATTGTGTCATTATCTTGTGGATTCAGTTTTACGTCATAGGCTTTGAAAGTGGTCTTTGTCTGGATGTCTGAACAGTTACTCAACCCTTACACAAACTATAATATCAAGAAAATTATGTTCATTAAATAACATGAAGTAAGGCCGCACTTCTAGTTTCTAGAATATGAATACTGGTAAAATACTGCAGGTCTTGGACTTCTGATAATTTCATGAAAACACTGACTTTGCATTGTTGAGAAGATTATATATTTGGTAGATTTGCAGTAAATATTGGTTACCTGTAGTTGTTATCCCGTATGTTTTTTGTAATACAGCAGACGAACGGGTGATGACTTCATACCAATAACGTTTGTTTCATTTCACACTCGACCTGATTGTCTGGATTGTACTAATCTTATTTTCTTAGCTAGTATAGACTGACTAACCTATTTATATTTTAACCTCACAAACTTTTCAATGTCCAGGATATACTTGCCACCCTTTTTCGTCCAAATTTCGTTCTTGTCACAAGAATATTCGTTAAACTTTCTATATGTAGACGACATTAATCCTTATAGCTATAATCATTATATTCTCGTGGCTCCAGTTACATGGCATGAGTGTTATCTTTTCTTCACACTGATAGTTTTATATTAAAAATTGTTTTAACTATGTAAGTAGTTTTTTTGTATTAACATTGAAAGCAGCTGATGAGAAACTTTAGAACAAAACGAACCCTTGGTGTCCTGCTAAAACTATTTGCTGTTCTCGCTTGAAAGGAAATTAAGCGAAGAAATTGCGTAAAATTGCTTAAGAAATGCATTAATATTCATTTTGCAATCATTTTACGAATAAAGTGTTTCAGTTAGCTCTTATGGATCTACCTGTGAACAACTTATCATGTAGTTTAGGCATGGTAGTATTTGCATTTCAAGGTCTTTCGCTTACATTACTGTGCAAATAAAACTTGGGTATTGCAGTACCCTGTCTAAAAATAGAGTGAAGTAGTTGACCATTTCATTTATCTGAGATGTCGGATCAACCCGGTAAGGTCAGTTGCCGACAAAATCTCTGTAGGGATACAAGAAACTCGACTAGTTTTTACCATCTGTGGCGATACCGCGATATCTGATTGCCTACTAAAGGCCAAGTGTACTATGCCGCAGTTTACTCTATGGTTATGAAACGCGACCATTAAAGGTAGAGGACATGAGAAGGCTTCTTGCTCTTGACTACCGTTGTCTTCATAGCATAGCCCATGTATTGTGAAATCACCACGCCGGTAATGCAGGTTCAAGTGTATAGTTTTATGGAGGAGATAAAAGTCAGTTGATAAGTTCATGAACCTTCATCGACTGAGACGGATAGGATGTTTTACACATGGCTGGTCATACAATCTTAGCCGAGGTAATGTTCAGGCTGGGGAGGGGCAGACTTAAACATGGAATCAGTGCATGAAGTCTTTGGTTGGTGGTTTGATCCATGTTGGGAGATGCAGACTAACTAGTTGCGGTCGTCGTGACCAATAGTTCGAAACTTTGAGTGGTATCGTTCAGAATCGACGTCAGCGACGCAGATGCATCCATACATTATCTTCATTCGAACAGCTATGCTGAATTCATTTTCTTATTCTAACTTCCTATCTTACCGCTTTTGGCCGATTTTCCTCTCTTTCTTCATCTCTAATCTTACTGCATTATTACTTGTGCTGATAGGAGATTTGACAACTTGGACCGTTATGCAGTAATGGATGGTCCCATGTTGTCACTGAGTGAGAGTGTAATTCCATATTAGATTAGTTTATTCGATAAACAGCACAGTGATGCAGTATTGTTTACTGGATGAAGCCTCAAGTACAAATTATAGCGCTTAATCATGACTTTCAAATTCACTTTTTACATTCAAATAAAAAACTAAATGAACCACAACTGTAAAAGTAAGAGTAGGTTTTGAAACAGAAGTAGAAAATGAAGAAAAGAGGGAATTGGAATTTTGTAATTACAATTTCTGAAATTGCCACGAAAAAACAAAATTAGGGTGAAAATTTCTCAGTCTTCTGTTACACTTCCACAACTGATTACGTTAGTTTTGTTTTCACCAAATGAGAAAACCGCTTTTTATTTTTCATCTTTCTTTTTCAATGGTAGTAAAATTTCCGCAAAACCCTCAAATTGTGAAGAATCATTCCTGTCGCATGTGTTAAGCATTGATTTGATGAACTAAGATTTAGTAGTCAAACTTTCCCTCCGTCTAGATTTATTGGACTTAAAATCTGTCACTTTGTGCTATACAAAATAAACTTTTCTTTTCACACACATTATTGCAAAGTGAGTTAACATTCCCTCTTAGTCTTATGACTAAAATTCTTCGTCCATTTTGCAAGGAATCTCTTGCACAACGGATGACAACCTGCTAACGACTGGTAGGTATAATAAAACAAGCTATTTCATATGTGTAGTTTTATATAAACAATATGGGACCAGGTATTTCCCTTAGAAATTTAAAAAAACAACAGTCATATTGGGGGTTTTTGACCTTGTATATTGTCACAGTTGCATTCAGACATCCCATCCATGAAATTTGTCTTACGTCATTAAACTACTTGTAAGTAAGCAAATGCTAATATGTAAAATGTTCTGGAGCTTTTGGTTGGATTGACTCGCATCAACCGTCTGCTGAATATGTTTTTATTTAAAAGCTACTATCTACGGCATGAACTTTATGTACTCAGAATAATTCAAACTGTTATTAGTGAACGCATCTTCGAAGGACTGTAGTCAGTCGATCAGTGACCGACGTCGTACCTTGGTCTTTTAATCTGCTCACCATATTTCATACTGAATTTCTGTAATTGAAACAGCTGGTGTTCCTAGTAAATTCGGTTTTGAAATAGACAGTGTGATATAAGGTTAATAACATGTGTTAATGATGAGAATCTAGGGCACTTAATTGCTAATCTGGTGCAAAATTATAAAATTTAATTTGATTACGGATATAAATGGGAATCAACTTTCGAAATCTGTTTTCAAGTGGTATCATGTTTTTTTCGATTTTGTGCTATGATGGGCTGCACTCTTGTATGATATAGAAATACTGAAGTAAAAATCAGAGTTTAAATTAATCAGCCAATTAATAATCATCAACTGCTCCGAGTTTCTTGTTAAGTTTATGGAATTCAGTGTGATACGTGTATTATGTATAAGTACTTCATTCACTAAATAATGGAGAAAATGGTACATTGGTGGTAACTAGTGCTAAAGAAATCAGGCGGGGAACGCTAAATTCCCCCCTATAGTCAGGTTCAGACAACGAAGAAACACCTGGAAAGATCTGGATCAAGTTTGGTTACTCTTGTTGCAGTGATGTGTTATTAAAAACCACAACCTCCAGGTAATTCGGAGAAGCTTGAATAAGTTTCTGCGAAATCGAGGTTTCATTGCTAACAACATATAATTTGACTTTTATTCTAATAGATCAAGTTATACAAAACGTGAAGCGAACAACAAGTTTTGCTTGGCGCTTTAAAGTCGCCAACTGTCCTGGTGTGCATTCACAGCCTTTGACGGAGAAGTCCTATTCAGCGCCTTCACAGGGTAGGGGTGTTTTCCATAGAAGTGAGACAGTGAAAACAAATTTCCTGCGCTTATCACCGGACTGATGGATACTGAGGGTTCGTTCAGGGGAGGTGAAAAACCCGGGTTCCTGGGCTTCATCTTCCAGATGTAACAAATGGCATATGGACCTATTTCGGTCACCGTCGACCCTGGGAATACAACTGATGTTGCTCCACAGCCTTGTGGATTAGACTTTAAGCCAAAGGCCCCGGGGAGTGGTCCTCTGGGACAATCGCCTACTTCTGTCTGGGCGCCCAGGCAGTATCTAATTCCTTACATGAGATATGCAATCACAATATACAATGACCATTTTGAAGCACTCACCCAAATTTCTGGAAATATGCAAGCTTTTCGCACCGTGAACACTATAACTAATTGTCCAGTTTGTCACTATTATATTGTTTTTTGCTTTTACATATGAATTGTATTTTTTAACTATTTTCATTTTCGCTTTTATCTTTATCTCCACCTCACTCAGCTGCTCCCCATTGCTTAGACTTCTGATCTGTCTGTACCGTTTTAGTCGTTAAATAGTTGCCCCCATAAAGCTGTGTTCCAGTGCGACATCTGACACAACTATGCTGAAACCACGAATACCGTTTAAGTCCTCCACCTTCAGCGTTCTTACTTTGATGTAGATCGGACAATGTACACGGTTGGCTAGGATTCTGGAAAGCCTCACTATTGATGTATGCTGCATCTCAAAGAGCCGCATACAAGATCCTAGTGAAGTCCTTCGAATTAGTTCACCGTCTGTCAGCTCGAAAAGTATGTTTCATGTGCGCTTATCCAGGGACCCTGTGGGGTCGGCAACCGGACTCGCTGGTATCGGTGTCGTGTTGAGCACTCGAACCGAAGCAGCACTACTCGACTGGATTCCCATCAAAAGTCGTCTACGTGCTGTTAGGCTAGAAGGTCCACATCGAATAAGAAGTAACCGGGATGGGAAAATATGTCTCTTTTTGATCTCTGCCTATGCTCCAACAAATCGCAACCCGGATGCGATAATCAGATGAGTGACCTTCTCAACCAAGTGCGCTCGACAGATATCGTAGTACTAGATGGGGACTTGAATGCGCATGTCAGGCGTCTAGGCCCAGAGGAGGGTCTTTCAGGGGGCCAATGAAGACTTGTTGGTCACAGGTCGGATAATGGGGATCGTTTTCTACGGCTTTTGGCGGATCACAACCGATTTCTAGCCAACACCAACTTCAGGCACAACCATCGCAGTTATGCTACTTGTCATCCTCCCTCTGCCACTGAAGCCTGGGCTCAAGTAGATCATGCTGTAATCAGCTACCAATGGCGTGGATGCATACAGGACTACCACTCCATATGGAGTACCTGTCTGGACTCGGATCATATTCTAGTGTATGCTAAGCTTGTCTGGCGTTTTGGTGGTTAGCAAAATCGCCGTCCTAAACAGGTCGATGCAACCGAATTAGTTACACCTGACATTCCAGGTAGATTTAAGGCTAGCTGTTGATCCTCCATAAAGTGTAGACGAGGATTGGCTACACTTACAAGACGCTATGAAAATGGCGAGTAAAACCGCTTTTGGCTTGGAAGAGCGTCCCTCTAAGAAACACTGGGTGTCTTCGAGCTTCCTGCAACTTCCTGATGCCCGTCGGACCTTTCCGGAAGATAGCAAGTACAGTGGTTCGCGTAAGTCTCTTATGTGGAAGAATATACAACGTTTACGCGAACCGTGAGGCTTGGTGGTCAGAACGCGCTAGTGAGATGAAAGCAGCAGCTGCACCTGACACCAGTCGGAAGCTATTCCAGCTTATCCAAGCCACTGGCAGCAAGTGGCCTGGTGTCAGTCAGATGGTCTGTAAAGAAGGTGGCACGCCGACAAACAATCTTCAGACGCCTGGAACGCTGGACGGAGCACTTCAAAAAGTAGTCTATCTGACCCCCAGCTCCAGCATTGCCTGCTTCAGTGTATCGTGATTCATGGTCAGTTATCACAGACCTATTTGACTAAGAGGAGGTCCATCAGGAACTCCAAATTCTAAAACGCCACAGGGCTTACGGCGCAGACAACTTACTCCTGGTTTTTTAAGAATGAAGGAACGACCATAGTCAGGGAACTAACTAGATTGTTTGAAAAGACATGGCAAACTGAGAGTGTTCCATCACTCTGAAATGAAGTCATTGTTATGGCCATTTTTATAAAGGATCTACATAATGTATGTGACAATTATAGGGGTATTATTCTGTTACCGGTCACGTCAAAAATATCGGCTGCTACCATACTTCTCAGACTTTGTAAAACGCGCGAGATGATTCGCAAAGAGCAGGCAGGGTTTCATTCAAGTTGTGGATGCATTGATCATGTATTCACCGTTCGCCAGATGCTTGAACATTGCCAGACGCGTTGGAGGTCAACAATCATTGTGTTTCTTGACATTAGGTTTGCCTTCGATTCGTTGGACACAGCTGTACTTTGGAACTGTCTGTTGGAGAGGGACGTACCTGAGAAATTTGTTAACATCTTGAAAGCCCTATATAATAACACCTTAGGCACAGGCAGTGGGGTTAGGGAGGGCTGTCTGATTTCTCCATTCCACCCTAACTTTGTCATCGATGACATTCTTGAGACAGCTCTGAAGGAGGTGCGTGACGGTGGTGTAGATCTGTTACCAGAGAACAGTTATTCGACCTCGAATATGCGAACGACATCACCTTAGTGTGTGATAACATATAAGCTACTCAAATTGCACTTAATCATATGGTGATTCCTGTCCATAAGTATGACATGTGGTTTGCACCATCGAAGTGCAAATTACTTTTGCAAGCCTGGTAGGAGCCTGTGACTGCGCTCACTCTCAGTGATGAGGAAGTAATCTAATAGTTCGCGCATCTGCGTAGTTGTGTGAGTACAGGTGGAGGTGTAAGTGTCAAACTTTCTAACTGGATATCGAAAGCCAGAGTGCTGTATGCCAATCTAGGCCACCTTTGGGGCTGTCTTGACAGTAGTCTGACCATAAAAGGTCTGGTTTACAACACTTCGGTGCTAGCAGCTCTGCTCTACGCCTGTGAAATCTAGCCTCTCCGAGCTGAGGATGTGGGACGACTTTGTGTGTCAAATCATCGTTACCTCTGTAGGATTGCTCATATCCGATAGCAACACCGTGTAAGTAATTCTGAGGTACTACAGCGTGTTTGGGCATGATGGAGATCGTCATTTAATAAATGAAGTCATCTGGAGACATCAGCTTCGGTGGCTTGGATATGTGTTGCATATGTCATCATTGAGTTCGATACTGTTCATTGTTTGCTAGTACAGGGACCGGATGGAAGAAGCCGAGGGGCGGTCAGTGCACGACGTGGCGCCATGGGATAAAGGACAGTTTTTGCGGGTTAGCATCTCTGGTGCATTACAACTTTCTGGATAGGGTATGACAGATCAACCAACTCAGTGGCTTGAGGTGTTATCAGATATGGCTCAGAATCGAAACCAGTGGCAGTTATGTGTAGCTTCTTCCTCTCTTCCTCAGCTGAAAAGTAATGAATGTCTTAATGGACTACCCTTCTAATCATGCGATTCATATTGTATTTTTCTTTTCTACTTATCCACTTGCCATCGCTTTGTGCCTTCAAAATAGTGCTATATTATTTTGTGTGGCAAATTTCTTGGTGCCCTTGTTATATCATGTTTGCGTTCTAACAATAATAATAATAATGATGATAATAATAATAATAATAGTAATAATAATAATAGAGCTTTTAAAATTGCGCAGTAGAAGTATTACAAATATTCGGCATGGTTTTCATTGATTATTTTACCAATGCTGAAATGCAGAAAGATGACTGAAAAGGTTTTCAAATTTTCTGACTCGTGTTATTTCAAGTGGATTTCAACAACTCTTATGCTGAATTTTCAAATGCATACATCTCATGATTCATGGCATAGAAAATGATCTGTGAAAATACCTGCTGAGTTTTGTGTATAAAAGAGTCTTTGATCCTCTAGGTAGTAATGATTTCAGTGACTGTTTGCGAAAATGAATTGTAAAACAAGTTCACGAGATACTTCTGACACTTTGTAGGAACTTGTCTAAGTTTTCGATTTCTCCCTTCGGTTTAAAGTAGAGGTATGTATGACAGAGATATTTATCCAAGTGACTACATAACATTTAAACTCCTGAACTGTTATGTGGACCTAAATAAGCTTTCTAGCGGTCTCCAGTCGCTTGTAAATTATGAACCCTTGCAGAAAGATTCAAGAATAAGGCTTTGAGAACTGAAAAATAGTATCTGGTTCACTAAGTTGGAACCTATAGATTTCAAAGCACACAACTTGAGAATTAATTCATAAAACAGCAAACACACAGTCATGGCACTGAAAAGAAGATTTACTTGCCGTTTGTTTGCTACTTTAGGACTAGATGGCTACGGTGGACTTACTTGGTGGGTATGGCTAGGGAAGTTAGAACAAAGGTTTTACGGTGTGCAACCTAATACTAAAACATACTCCAGTGCGTACTTCCTGTCCTCAATTTCTGGAAATGCAGGCATATGAATAACCCTGCTAATAGTGTGAGATGATCATACGCAGAATTATCATCAAAATTCTGTAAAAGTCGATCTGTAATCAGCAACATCTTTTCAGTAGTTCGAAGCTTCACAGGACAACCGTAGACTCATCTGCGATGTGACTGGTTCATTCAAGGTAGTTCGATAGCCACTCACGGGCGGAAAAACCTCAAAGTCGCAACCTTTAGCACTAGCTGGCTATTCTATTCTTGAGAATTTGTGACGTTTTTAATTATTTTGTTTCAATGCACATTATTCCATTCCATCGTTTGACTTTAGATCATAGTTTAGTAGAATGTATTTGTCTTATGCTCATGTTCAACACGCTGTTGTCTTTATCGTACAAACGACTGATTGTATTATTTCCACTGACTAACTACAATTTAATTCTCAACGTTTATTTTCCTTAAATGTTTTCGGCCCTAATTTGATTACACAACACCAAAACAGACTGATGGTATTGTTTTCTTAACGCTAAAATGCAATGCAACAAATTGTTTTCAATACTGTTCTCATCATCTATGTAAATCAACAAAACTGTTTTGTGAGATTTAAAACAATCCTATTGATTACATTTTTGTTTTATGTATACATAAGTAACTTGGTGCATTTTAAATTTGACCTGAAATATACTGTTCAACATGTATTGAACGGAAATTCAAACGCAATGCACTATAAAATGAAGAAATCATATGAAACTACTTAATCCAAACTTAATTTATGTTAACAGAAGTATAATAGAACTACAGAAGAAACCTGGGTCTCGTGTAATGTGGAAATATCCCAGCTCACTGAACTTCTGGAATAAGAATACTTTTTATGATAAACTACCTTTGTAAGGAAGTAGAATATATTAGTGTTATAGCATAACGGTTAATTTGCTATATAAGAGTTATCTACTCAGGACTCAAAACTATTCATGTTCTAGCCAGTTGGAGTCAATATTCAGTGAAGTTTCGAACTACGCATTTCAATTCGTCTAATGTAAAAACCAGAGTACCAACTCTTAAGAAACTGATGTTCTTGAGAATACTATTTTATGGTGAAAGTGCCTTGAGTATGCTAAGAAAAACCCACTTCGTGTAGTAAAGTTTTGATGAATGTTCTTCTGCAGTTCGATGCAGACTGCTTGGTTTTTCTCTTTTCTGAGTATTCAACGATTCAACTGCTCCTGTGAAGCCAGCTACACTTAGCACGCAATTTCGCAGGTGTAATAGGATTTCCGAATTCATTCCGTTATGTTTGAGTAGAGGGTAAGATCGATATGGAAGTTCCTAATCTCGCATCTTGTTGATACCAACCATTGAGTTAATTGCGAAAATATCTTTACAGTCATTTACCGGATTCTGTCTAATCACTTATGCTCTACGAGTTCGTCTTTTCCAGATATAGTAAAACACCAGTAAAGGCAAATGAAGATAGTGATAGGGAAATCATAGAGTTTGAGTGAAATATAGTAAACCTTACACTGAATACTGTTCATGGGAATATTCTCCAAATTCTACTTCCGAGATGAGTTGATCTTCAATTTCTACTGCTTCCTCACTTACGTTCCATGCTTTGTAACCGAGTTTCTCGTTCCTTTCTTCAGAACCTATACCGATTGGACGATAACTCTACTTGCTTTTCCCAGGAATATCATGCAGTGCACTACTTTCAAGCGTTTGTATTAGTAGTATACACCAGAAGCCATTGAGATTCATCTCAACTAGTTTAACCAATGTATTTAGAACTTATATAACTTTATAACTAGTATGTTGATAGATTCTATGTCTGATTTTGAAATAAAAAGCCATTTATATTATCCTGTTAATGGCTGATCCCGATTATTTGCCAGTTTTCGATACCTCTCTACTAAACCTAGCTGTTACAATTATTGTTGCAGTTTGAAAGTAGAGGATACGAAAAGGCCATAGGTTTGTGACCATAGGCCTTCTTGCTGCACTGCTCATGTATGGTCGAGTCAGCGATTTCGAGGTCAGGCGAAGGGTACTAGGCATGAAAGGAAAGCCAGTTGGTGGGTTTTTAAACATTTATCTACTAAGTTGGCTTGGATTTGTGTTGGACATGCAGAGCCACTGCCTATCTCGACGTTTGATTTTAGCCGAAGTTGGAAGAAAACTCAGAGTGGTCAGACCAAGACTTGGCACCAGTCCACTAAGTGTCCCATTGTTCGTGTAGATATCGTGGTTAGTGTCCTCAAGATAAGGGGTGTCAATAGTTGGTGACGGCTGATAGTGTTTACTATCTCGTAGATTTATTTACACCGACATCTTTTAAATCTTAAACCTTTTGACTAACTTTTATTTTTCAAATTCTTTATCCTCCCATAAACTTTTGTTTACATTGATAACACCCTATTTGGGCCCATTTGTTTTTTGTATACTGCTGTCAAGTGTAAGAGCTTGAACATCTGTGAAGGGCTCTACGTTGATTTTGTCTGTCTTATTACAGTTTTAGCCACTCTGTTTTACCATATATGACGTAAGTATTTCACTTCAATTTTCGGCTCAGCTCAATGTACCAGGTTGGTCTTCAGGTCTATGGACATTCCAGTGCAAACTTAGTGGTTCGGTCCCCTTGTCAAGCAAGCAGGAAACATCCAAGTAGTGGATGTACACGGAAACGAACATTCCTGCCAGAGTATTTTGTTAACGCCCCTTCAAACTGATTTGTGTTATCCCAGAAATCGCCAACTATCAGACTTCAATGCATCCACGTTCGGCGAGTAATCGACTGGTTGGCCGCACTCACTTAACCGCTAATCCACAATGACAACAGACTCACAGCTGTGTCATCCATCGGGTTACTGAAATACATCCAAAGCTAAGGCTAACGATACTGGGACCGCAAGGTAAATTAAACTCATCTCTGGGGTTCACTTCAATAACAATGACTACCGTAATTAAAAAGCTGGATTCCCCTTAGCTTTCAGTTGCACTGGAAGGAATCTGAGGGTTAACAAAAATGTCCATGATTCTTAGACCCGCATCACTGATCTTATGCATAAGGATCTCGTCGAACGAAGTTTTCGCTAAGTCAGCTTGGATATAAGTTGGCTGATATCCAGCAGGGTCGCGAGGAGGCTCACCATCGTAAGCAACTAGGCTCGGTCCACAATCGCCGGCGTACAAAACCCTTGGTTTTCACCAGTGAGCAACACTTAACCGTGCCGTGCAGCGCTTCTTCAAGTTGACGCCTTGGTACGTATTATGAAGCGGAACTATGCTGCCTAGATTGTTACTTCCTAATGAACAGCATACAAACTGCTATTTAAGAAACAGCCTGTTTCACAAAGAACTATGCACTTGTTCTTTTCTTTAACTACTTCCTGGATTAATCATCAACTCTGAAGGTTGAAAATTAATAATCTATAAATTAACTCTTCCTCAATTCGACAGATATGCCAAGATATATTGTTCAAAGATGCTACATATTAGTGTGAAGTCTTTGACGAGGAGCTATTTGAAAAATATCTCTTCACTCAAACTGTTGTCTTACTAAGCTCTAAATAGGATCTTTCTCAATCAAAGTTCGCTAACCAACTTAACAGTTGATTAGGTCAGTATGGCGAGGTTTGAACACGTTACCGAAATAAAGTGCACCTACCTATTCACTATACAACCAGATAGATCGAACCTGCTGTCGATTCCTCGAATTTCATTACTATCGCGGTGATTCCAAACTATTGTCTATCATAATACAGTATCAATGAAGATAATAATGCTCCCTACACAGTTCATAAAAATGCGCGTGAATAAATAGGTATTCATCATAACTACAGAAATTTTCATAGGTGCATTTTATATTTCAGCATATTTTGAACGTTCAGTAGAAAACTTTGCGTTTTTCCGTCTAGGTTTGCGAAATATACTTACCCACTATTCAATGTGCACTGAATAAATTAGTTTAGAAAAAATTCCATTTCAGTTCTTTTATAAAACGTATTACAGAGAGTCAGTACAATCTACTACTTAAATAGTACTCCAGTGTGATATATAGAGAGTAAAAGAACTTATTTGGAAACATACTGTATCAGAGTACTCAAGGTTTACTCTTATATGATTTTAAACCATCTTGGAATTAATGAGGAGTAAAACATCGCTTAAACGAAACAAATACGATATCAGTGAGATAAACTTTTTACCGATAATCAATAACTGAGCTCGGATAAAGCAATATATCGACACCAGCTCCAATATATGTAGCATGGTATTTATTAGAAAGATATTTGTGATGAATGTTTACAAACAATGACGTTATTCAGTTTTGGTAATATTTCAAGCAAAATCACGGGCAGACTGAGTCCTATTTATAGCCCAACACTTCCATTTGAGTATTTGAGGAGTAACACCGAAAACAAACACTACTGCTCAAAATTGCCCACAAACAATCAAATCTACTGTATTGCAACAACTATTCTCAACAGTTCTACGTCACTGCATCATTTTTAATTTTACACATAAACCATAACACCTTTTCATTTTGGTTTTCAAACCCGTCTTTACTCACGTTCTCCTCTCACTACACTCTTCGCCATTGATTCAAATACTGGCATGTTTGTATCATTTTCAATCGCTAAACAATTCC
Organism: Heterobilharzia americana; assembly: GCA_944470555.2. NCBI lineage: Eukaryota > Metazoa > Platyhelminthes > Trematoda > Strigeidida > Schistosomatidae > Heterobilharzia > Heterobilharzia americana. The sequence continues at coordinate 126,381,787 of OX104127.1, read as the reverse complement.
TTCCAAAAACACGTCTCATAACGTGGAATCTGATGTAACTATACTGAGAATACACCGTTCACTCAGACTGGCTCGCCGCCTTCAACATTCGGACCAAGTATTGCAGATCGGAAAACAAACGCGCTTCGTTAGAACTCAGTTTAGCCCCTCTATCGATGTATGCTGTATTTCGAAAACTCGCATGCAAGAACTCCGTGTAGTGCTTCCAAAATCTCCATCTGTCAGTTCAAAAAGCGTTTACTCTCCACTTAGCCGATGACACTTCAGCACTACCAGCCAGTCTTGTAGATGGTGGCATCGTGCCAAATGTTGAATTTCAAGTTTCACTAGTCGACTGGGTTTCCATCAACAACTGTGTGTGCGTGTGGTGTTGGGATAGAGAGTTCAATTAGAGAGGGAAGTAACTGACAAGGGAAACGACGTCTCTCCACCACCTCTGTATATGCCTCCCACTAGCTCCAGTCCACACACAACTGATGATCAGTAGCACCATCAACTGAGCGACCCTGTCTATTAGGTGACTCTACAGATATCGCAGTGTTAGCAGCTAGAGGAGACTCAGGTGTCTAGGTTCTGAGAAGAGTAGTTCAGGTGGCCAACGAGGACAAGTCGGTTACAGATGGGATAGCGAGGGCCATCGTCTGCAATTGTGTGCAGACCGCAACCTATTTCGAGCCAGCACCGACTTCCGGTACAGCCGTCATCATCGGGTAACCTGGGACCCTTTACTCTGTCACTCACTTTGAGATAAACAAACCACATACCAATCAGCTACTGATGGTGATGTACATTCCGAACTGCCACTGCTTCTGTAGCATATACTTAGACAATGGTCACGCTTTAAGGTGTGATATGTTCAATTCGCGTGAGTCATTATCAGCATTATATTTGTCATTGGTAAATAATGACTTACACCTCATATCAAGACATCAAGGTGAAAGAGATAGACAAGATAGATTAGTAAACGAGATAGTATTTAAAAGTAGGGAGTCTGAAACAGAGAACAAGATGGATAAAACAATAATGAAATTCAGCCAGAGGACTGAAATTACGAGTGTATGGATAGGTCTGCCTCACTGATACCGACTCATAGCCATATCACCCGGAGTCTTCAACGACCGACTTCAAGCGGACCCCGACCAGGAAGTTAAAGGTTATTTGACGGCTCAGACCAATATGTGTTACGTATGTCGTCCCAGTGGCTTAAATATCGTTAACTGTTTGTTAGCCTTGAGATTGGTTAACAGGAATGGAGAAGCAGTCCGTGTATGACGAGGCGCAGTGAAATGAAGGGTATTTATGTCGGGTTAGAATCTGTCGTGCATTATGACTCCTTAGTAAGGGTTCAAGAGAACATACAACTTAGTGGCGTGAGACAATAGCAGACATGGCTCAGGATGGAAACATGTGCCTCTTCTGAAAGGCAAAACGAAAATACTTCCCTTGATGTATCTTTAAGACCGGTTCTTTAACGACCAATTTCTGTTTTTATTTCTACTCTCTTTTCCGTTTCCTGTCACTTCGTAATGTTGCTTAATTATTTTATATGGTATGACTCTTGATACCCATATTGTAGCAAGTTTGTGTTCAAGCAATAATTATAACAAAGCTCAACACAGCGGGTAGCGGAAGTACAAGTCTAGGATACAAACGGTAAGTACTCTATTTTGTACTGAAGTGAACTTACTGCAAAATGACAGGAGATTGATATCTCAATGGCAAATTATAGAAATGGGTTTTGGCTGATCGACTAGTGTAGTGGAGATACCTGAACATTTATCGTTAAAGTAACCTGTAATTTTCTACGGTCACTGGAGTTATAGATTAGAAGGAAATCAAACAATACAGAAGTAATCAGTGATAAAACCAACACAATGGCTTTTCAGACGTATCTCTCCTACTGCTTTGGGAAGGTTTACTTTTTTCTAATAAAGAAGTAGTTGGTTGGTGATTTATTTTACTATCGTGAGGAATTTGAAGAAAGTAGAAGTAAACCCGAAAGATAATGACTTATATTTCTAATCTCGACAGATCTCTAAACAGCGTAAATTGCATATTTTCCTAAAGCCAAGATTATCAAAAATCCTTTCTTTTCTCACATAGATCTGACTAAACGTATCAGAATTGAAAACAAGTAATGTTTTCCAATGTCTAGTGTTTACATTTCAATTGTCCAGAATAAAAAAATCAAATCACCACTTTAAACCATATATATCAAGGGGAAAGCAATCTTGTCTGAAAAGAAATACACAGTTTACTGGTCAAAACCGACAGGGTTCAAGATTTTAACAACTTTCCCAATGGCGACTGTTTTTCCTTCGTCACGTAGGGTGAAACGTCCGAGTTGCGAAAAATTCTTAAATGTCTCTAAGCAAATTGCATCACCTAGGACCTATAAAGTAAATAAAGTATTACAAATGGGATCACTGTTGACATAACGGAACATAATAGGTACAGCACATTATGTCATATATATATGGCAAGTATCGACTATTCCAATTCTGGATACTATATAATAGTATCAATTAAAATTCTAAACACGGTTGTCAAGTACACAAAACTTGGGTATTAGTTACCAGAAAGTATTTCAGATACATCACATAGTATAACCATAAGAATAGTGCATCCAGATCAAGGCATGGCACCAGTCGATGAACTGTTGGTCTGAGCCGTGTGTGGAGATGTAAACTGCCTGGAGATGACATTTGTCTCAGTCGATCGTATTGTTGTGGCAGTGTCTCACTGTGTAATGAGTACCGGACAAGTATATAACGCTAATCAAAGCTCTCTATTCGGACTCACTCAGCCGTGTGAAGATATATGGGGAGTTGTCATATGAACTGACAACGACTAGTGGTATTCGCAAGGGATGCCAACTGTCAACATTCCCACTTAACTTCGTCATAGATGTACTAGGAGACATGACCTTAGGTACATCTGGTTTGATAGGAACTGACCTACTCTCTAAAGGTCACCTAGTTGACGTGGAGTATGTAGACGATATTGTCCTGCCAGGTGAAGATGCTGACAAAATGCAGCAGAAATCTGGACATTTTTGGCAAGCGTTTCGCATCTGTCAAATATAAGATGATACTTCAAGACCGGTCGGCCCCAAGTACCCCCAACTTGCTGATACAGAGTGAAATGGTGGGATGTGACGACCACTTCACTTGGGAAGTTGCATTAGCCAGAACGGGTTGGTCGCTGTTGGAATCTCAGGTCAGATACAGAAGGCTCACTCAGCATTTGTCAACTTGGGTCACTGTGGAACCAACTGGGGAGATTTACGACTACCCATCACAGGACGAGTGTAGTTTGCTGCAGTCCGTTCCGTCCTGTTGTACGGCTGTGAGACATAGCCGTTAAAAGTAGAGGACATGAAGCGATAACAGGATTTTGATCACAGATGTCTTCGTAGCACTGCTTGTGTTTGGTGGAATCATCGTGTGAGCAATGTTGAGGTCAGGCGCAGGATACTAACCAAATCGATTGATGAGGTTGTGAACCTTGATCGATTGAGATGGCTTGAACATGTATTGCGCATGCCGAGGCACCTCCTACCACGACGTGCTAAGCGAAGTTGGATTAGGTTGAGAGATGGTTCAAGGTGGTCAGACCAAGTTTGGCACCAGTCAATGAAAGCTCTTACTATCGGTTTGATTCGTGTGGGGAGAAGTGGACTGCCTCGTTGGGGTCGACGAGACGAAAAGAATCAGTAATTGGGAACTGACTGTTGGTGACATGGCTGGAAACCGGTCACAATGGCGCAGATGTATTCACTCCTTAGCATCTTCTAAAGCTTGAATATTCGCACTATTCGTTATCTTCAGACTGCTTATTTTTTCACACTACTATACCTTCTTTGATATCACTCTTTTTCTATCCACCTGTTCTCTGCGTACTACTGTGAAATGTGGCAACCTGAGCCGATGCACCTGTGTGCGAGGTTCTATGTTGATTTTGTCAGTTAGTCACAATGAGATTAACGAAAAATTTGAAGCTGAATGCTTTCCAAGACAGCTGATAGATTTGCCCAATCAAATGTGATATTTCAGAATATTTTTCTCCGAAATTTCAGTCTCTTAAAAGATGAGAACATCAGTACCAAGTTGCTAGAGGTATGAATTAATGATTTAGCCACTTAGTTCCCAACCACTGTATTATTAAGTTCAAATCGACACTAAACTTTCGAAGTAATGGTGGATAGTGGCTAGTAGTGAAATTCAGCACGTGCGTTTCGTCTTATTTTGAACTCGTCAGCTCGGTGTACCTGCCTCCTACTGAGTGATGTTTCAACTTAAACTCGAACCTAGGACCGATCACTTCAAATGCCAGACGGTTATCCAATAAGCTACTGAGTCACTTTCAAAGTATATATGACTTAAACATAGGTATAAACTTATAGCTAGCGAGTTACATTTTCCATTCTTCAGAAAGTTACGAAAATTACTGATAATAAATGGGCAGATAGCTGTGTGTAAAGATTAGTGATGTGGCTACTAAGTTTTTTAAGTTTAATTTTAGTTTTTTAAGTTTTTTTAACCTCGCCTGGTTAACTAGTTCACTAGTTACTAGCCCCTCCTAAGCCCGGGTAAACAGGGAAGGTTCGACATAGGGCTGGCAACCCTACCCCGTAAAACAAATCTAACCGCTAAACAAACTTCAAAGCACAAACAAAATATAAAAAATGAAAACAAAATTATTCCTCGCTGGAATCGGAGAGGCGAAATGACGCCACTTGGTGAAAGCCTTCAGGAAGCCAATTGACCAATGTGTCTTCTCTCCTCTCGATGAAAGCGAAAGCAAATGTGGGGATATGGAATGTCCACACCACGTTTGAACCTGGCAAGGCAGCCCAGATTGAAAACGAGATGAGAAGGTATCACATTGAAGTGCTTGGAATTTGCGACAGCACATGGAATGGGAGTGGACTCTCCAAACTGTCAACTGGAGAGTCAATGATAAACTTCTCCGATATTGTCACCCAGACGACAACCACAAGCACAGCACACTGAGTTTTGGAGTGGCTATCATTATGTCTCCAACACCATAGAAGGCTCTCATGCACTGGCAACAAATCTCCTCCAGGATCATGACAGCAAGATTCAACTCAAAAGGAAGGAAGGTCACAATCATACAATGCTACTCCACGCACCTACAAATAATGCAGAGCAAGAGAAAAAGGAGGAATTCTACAGACAACTTCAATCAACACTGGACAAGACCCCTCCCTAGTTGGCGATATCAAAATTCTAATGGGCGACATGAATGCCAAACTGGGAGGGGACAACATAGGTAGAGAACTAACCATGGGTCGAGAAGCACTCGGTGAGGTGATGAACGAGAATGGAGAATTGTTTGCAGAATTCTGTGCATTCAACGATTTGGTGATTGCAGTCAGGCAGTGTGTTCAAGCACAAGGATATCCACAAGTCAGCGACATGGATTTTACCAGATGGACACACTAAAAATCAAATCGACTCAATCTCAATCTCAAGAAAATGGAGACGCAGTCTACTTGACACAAGGGCAAGAAGAGGAGCAGATGTAGGTTCACACCACTCACTGTCTACTGCAAGGAACCCAACTTCCAAATCAAGTTAAAAGCCTTGAAGGAAGCTGGTGATAGGCCGCAGTTTAAGTACAACACTCGGAAACTGAAGGACGAAACTACAAAGGAAATCTTCACGTCAGTCAGCCATCAAGACAAAATGGGAGATATCGAGGAACATCCCTGAAGAAACCTGTGTGGAAGAACACTGGAAGTCTTTGAAAGCTATGTGGAAAGAAACCTGCACAACAGTATTAGGAAGGAAGAAGAAGATAAGGAATGGATCTCGACGGATACCTGGAAGCTGATAGAGGAGAGGAGGATAGTGAAGCAGAAGATAAACCAGTGCAAGGATGCTCAACGACAAGAGGAACTGAGTACAATGTATAAAACACTACAATGGACAAAGAAGTGAAGAAGAGTGCACGCAAAGACAAAAGACACTTCTACGACACACTGGCAAGTGAAGCAGAACAGGCTGCAGGTGGGAGACACAGAGACCTGACAACATTGTATCGAATGTCCAGGTTGCTATCTGGGAAGAGATCAACGCAGACGAAGCCAATAAAAGATGATGACGGAAATTTAATTACGAAAGAAGAGAAACAAAGGAAACAATGGGCCGACCACTTCAAGAAGCTCTTGAATCCACCACCACCACCACCTGCACTTCGTCCAGAAATACCACCTACAGCCCAGCCGCTGAACAACTACAAGTTAACATAAATCATCCAACAAAAATGGAAGTCCTGAACGCCATTAAGCTACTCAAATGCGGGAAAGCAGCAGGACCAGATGGGATACCGCCAGAACCACTGAAAACAGACACAGAGACAACAGCAGACATGCTCACACCACACCATTATTGTAGAAGGTGTGGAAGGAAGAGAAGGTACCTGGCTAGTGATTGGAAGAAGGGTTACCTTGTCAAACTGCCGAAGAAGGAAGACCTCAGTGTTTGCAAGAACTGGCGAGGAATCACTCTCCTGTCCACCCAATGCAAGTAAAATATTAAGCCGCATCATCCTGGAGAGGCTAAAGCATGCACTGCATTCAAAATTACGACCGGAACAGGCTGGCTGGCTGGATTCAGGAAGTACAAATCATGTGCAGACCAAATTGCAACGCTACACTACGCATCATCATAGAACAGAGTATAGAATGGCAGTCAACCCTCTACCTCATCTCAACTTCATCGACTTTGAGAAGGCCTTTGACAGCGTCGACCGAGAAGTAATTTTGAAACTGCTTCAATACTACGGAATACCACAAACCTTTATCAGCCTCATTCAACAACTATATGAAGATGCCACATGCCAGCCAAGTAATTCACAATGGAAAGCTCAGTGATGCTTTTGAAGTGAAGACAGGAGTGAAACAAGGTTGCCGCCTACTATCACCCATGATATTCCTGATTGTGGTCGACTGGATCATGCAGCAAACAGTGGGGAGCGAGAAGAGGGGGATACGCTGGCTGGACTGAGGAAAAGAACCTAGAAGACTTGGATTTCGCCGATGACTTGTGCCTGATGTCACATAAACTTGAAGATCTACAGGCAAAAACTAACAAGCTGACAGAAGAGGCAGCGAAGACGGGACTTCAGGTGCATATAGAGAAGAGAGAGGTGATGAAGATCCCGCACCAACAACTCCACCAACAACAACAAACTCCAATCACCATCAACGGGAGAAACTTAAAGGAAGTAACCTCCTTCACCTATCTAGGAAGCCCTGTTTCAACTACAGGCGGGACAGACGAGGATGTCAAAGTCAGAATCGGAAAAGCAAGACAGGCGTTCATTAGCCTGAAACCAATGTGGAGATCTTCTGCACTCAGCATGGAGCGTGAACAACATCCGGATTTTCAACACCAACGTCAAGTCAGTACTCCTGTATGGCTCAGAGACTTGGCGCGTCACAAAAGGCATTTCCAATAAACTACAGACATTCATCAACAACTGCTTACGCTCGCTACTAAAGATCAGATGGCCAGAAAGAATAAGCGACAAGGAGCTCTGGGAACGAACCAACCAACAACCTATCACGCAACAAATATGCAGGAGGAAATGGAGATGGATTGGGCATGCACTGAGAAGGCCGACTGGGGACATCACACGTCAGGCCAGTCGCTCGAGTGGAATCCACAGGGGAAGCGACGAGTTGGACGTCCAAGGGTGACATGGAGGAGGTCGTGCGAGGAGGAAATGAGAGCTTCTGGGCTGTCGTGGAACCAGGTTCAAAAGATCTCAGAGAACAGAGGTCACTGGAGACGTGCTACTGAAGTCCTATGTTCCACTAGGAACCCAAGGGACTAATATAATATAATATAATATAATATAATATAATATAATATTATATATATATATATATATATATATATATATATATATATATATATATATATATATAATACTAAGTTTTTGATTATATTTTCCACCGCATAACTTCATCAGGTCATATGGACACGATGGTGTAGACACTACATAATAGTGCAACATGAATTATGGCTACAAAACTCAGTGGTCAGAAAAGAATTTTTCCCAAGTGATAGAAATGAACAAAAACGACGTGTGAAATGAAGCGAAGCTTAGAATCGACTTTTATATTGCTTAAAGTTACTTATAATTTAGAACATTGCCTTCGCTCTTAAATAGACATGATTATTCGATCATGAGTTCTGTACACATAGACAGATAGTAATTACAGATAGACGTCTCGATAAATTGTCACATCACTTCACGATATGCACAAGATTTGCTCAACAAAAACTTCTCAACAAGTTCAACAACCGTAATAGGTACTGGTCTTCATTTTGGATGTTTACAACTACCTAACAGAATGCTTCCTGACATCATTTATCTACGCGACACACGCGATTAGAATATTTTTACAGAAAGCATTATACGCTCTTTTATCATCACGAGGAATTTTCGGTTCACTTCACCTCTTTTGTAACTTTTTTATTTGCTAGCTCAGTTAATAAACCGACATGAGATTGGAAACCAGCATTCACTACAACTAAGGAGTCAGCAACTACTTGGGTGAATTGTAAAGCAGGTTACAGTTTTTGCGAATTTATAGAGAGCTACCTGTAGGTATGGTCAAATGATTTTGAAACAGGGATACTAACATCTTAACGTTTATTTAGCAATTTTAGGAGTAATCGGAGGAAACTTCGATCACTGACTACAAATGTTTGTTAAACATTAGCGAGCACAGTTAAAAGTCAGTAATGGCGTGACATATTGAAGGCTTGTGAGTACTGAATATTCAGTAAGTATCCCTCTATTTCTGACCCAAATCCACTAGAAGCGTATTTTCCAAATCTGACTAGTAGGTTGTCAACGATTACACAGTTCTCATGAAATAAAAGGGCTATCTTACAAGTACAGGTAAGACAGTAATGTAATTTAAAAATCTTAGACAAAATTTGTCTCTCGGATGATATATGCTTTTATCACTTGACAAATGTGTAGAATGTGAATATTTATACACTGGTAGATAAGTACTATGAGATCACCAAAACGTACAGATCATATACAAAAGGATATTCGCTGTTTTCCTGCCACTACTGTGCATAACTTACTTCAAATCTTACAATAGCCGCATCATCCTTTTTGATAAACCTAGGACGTACATCTGTCTTCTGACTTGTTCTTTTATCTAATCGACAAATGATGGTATGTAAGCGTACTTCTCGCATACATGTATGAATATGAATCACAGCCATAAACCCTGGGCAAATTATAGACTTGTAATCTAGGATCAGTAACTGAGCATCAAACATATTTGAAACCTATAAAGCAGAGTAGAACAAGAGAAAAAGAATAACTTACAATAAATATAACCTAGAGAAATCATTACGCATGGAGTGAACTGTTCTATGAATTAATGGGGTTACCTAGAGTTTCAACTCATTTTGTTTTCAGGGTGGTACCTGAAGGGCGAACTGGTAACCAGAAACATATTCATATACCACACTGGGTTGTCAACCACCAGTAAACAAACGACCTGGACCACAGCCAAGCAAAACTCTCAACAGTGCAAGAAAATATAAACAAGTGTAAAAAAGGTCTCACGTCAGAAATCAGCCTATAGACGAAGTAGCGAATTTAAGCGGTTTTGAATATTGTTGAAATGGTTTGAAAATCTCTATAAAGTTATAAAACAGCTAAAAGTCACTGTTTTTATTGACTCTTTGTAACCACTATTTTTTGTCGATATAGTCGTATTCTAATTTTACAAAAACTCATCGGGCCTCATGGCGAGAGAAAGATTAAAACAGAACCTTACACGAAAGTTCATCATTTTAATCTACCACAGTTTAAACAGAATATAGAGAAAAAATGAAAAGTAGGATGATATCAAAAAAGCCATATGGACTGAGTAACATTTGGATTACACGATCTTTTGTCGCAGTTACAAACGCAACCTAGCAAAGACTGTTCAGTCGAGTAATGAATTGATACTCGCATGATAAAATTAAAGGAGAAATTCTATAAAAATGTCAGCTCGACAACAGATATTGCAAAAACTTTATTCAGGAATATGGAACAATCCTAAGAAAATGACGAGTGTTATTGCACTTAGGGGGACACCAGTTTCAATACACGCTTAAGTTTGAGATGAGTCCTATCAAACTTATTCCCTTTTAGAACACAACAAACGGTGTGCATCAATGAAAAATCACCAGAAACGGAAGGAAGGAAAGATGGGTATCTGTTTAGTTCGATTAAAAATATACCAGGAAATTCGAAACTAAGGGGGTTACGATCGTTGTTTATTGAGATCGCTCGACATTTAAGCAGCAGAGACCACAATGTGGACATATATACAACTTTCAGAATGATCAGTAAACAGATGACATCAAAACTGCTTTGAATCACCGAGTTTTCGATCATCAAATGTCAGACACAAGACCAACATAGGATAAGACATTACTCAGTAGTCGTTCGTGTTACCACACCAAGCAACAATGAAGAAGAAAGCAGTCAAAGGTGGTTGAAAGTCGTGATAAGATATCAAGGATGAACGAGAAAATACTGGATTTAGTATGAAGATTATGATAAGTTTAACGTATGGATGCATCTGCGCCACTGAGATTGACTCTAAGCCTAGGGTCTCTAACCACTGGTCGTTGTTGTCACGTGGACCCCCAACCGGGAAGTCTACATTCCCCTACACAACTCACATCAACAGAGAAAGATTTCATGCACTGACACCATGCTTTATTTTGACCACCTCTAACCATTTTTCAGCTTAAACTTACTTCAGACTATCAAATGAACTTTTTACTAGTAACTCTTGACAACCTTATTGGATCCATATTTTTCTTCGATTCATTTAGACACTTGACAGGTGATTATTGACTTGCGTACATAATGAACTATATCATAAGCCATTTTCCCTTTCTATTATTTCAATAATATTCCCATTGTTTCTTATCTCTTTAATTTATATTATCTTCCTTCCAAATGAGTGTAAATACATAGTATATTCCACTATTATTCGTAAGGGATATATTTTCGGCTGGAACTATAACTCATATCAAACATGGTTTTTTCTAGTATTATAACTAATGTATGCTATTGTAGGTCATTTGTAGCTGGAGAAGCTATGAATCTAATTTTTCTCACTTTCACGCAGAAAATTCACACGATGTTGTTAAATAGGAATGCAGTTTTGAGCACAAAAACCAGTATGCTCAAAGCGTGGAAATTAGGCTTATAATTCTGTAATCACTGTGTAAAATAGCAAGAATACGATCAAGTTAAGTTAACAACTAACAGGTTGTATGTACTAGGAAAACAGGAAAAGGAGAATCGCAATACTCAAGATCTGTTAACTAATAAGCCCTTAGAGATAACCTGTGCGAATAAGAATAGGCTTAACCTATTGGTAATCATATGTGGGTTTCAGATTGGCTAAAGGACTTTCTAGAAAAGTGTAGAACTTACCAAGGCCATCGGAAAATGTATATGAACCATTACTCATTGTAGATGTCTGCCTTAACAATAACGCTTTTGTCGTTTTTTCCGTTTCTTTCTGTTATTGAGGAACCGACAGACCATCAAGGGTGAAGCCTAAGGTTATTGTTTAAGAGCCAGCCCATTTATAGCTATATATATCTACCACAAAGATATATCAATTAACAAGTAGATCTTAAAGTAGTATGAGCTGGATATCACGCTTGAAAAGGTGAACATTTATTGATATAATGGAACTAATCCTGCTTCTTAGTCCACATTTCTTAGTGAAGGGTTAGTATGCTGATCAACTTTACTTGTTATCTGATCTCCATTTAACTCCAGTTCAATAAAAACCATTTACGGACTGCACTTGATGTAGTTCTAAGGCGTTTCACGATATTTTCTAATGGACTTTTTCGGCTAGTTATTCTTCTGAAGGTTGTTTGCAACGAAACTTCTTTTTGAATTTTCTAGTTGAGCAGTTCATACAGTATATTGATCTGTGCAATCATCGATTGTAGATTATCCGATAGAAACCGTGATACTGCATGATCTGGGTTCATTTGTGATGGAGAACCTCTGATGTCCCATGATTTCTTCGCATCACATCTAGGTATAAAAAGGGAAGACCACTTGTTTGTTTCCATATGAATTTATTGTTCCAGTGGTTTTTAGCAGGAGTTCCCTCGACTTTTGCAATTGTACACAAAAAAGTACACTAATATAACTTGTATGGAATATAGTCCCATCTATTGTGATGGCTAGTTTTGTTCTTTCCAACTTTGAGGAAGCGTCACTGAGAAGAGGCCTCGAAGGGTTACATCAAGTCACTTCAAAGCTCTGAACTGCAGTTGGACATCTTATGTGTACAACGTGTGCAACCATTTAAGTTAGGTCACAGGGACACATTCTGATTACTGGTTAGTGAACATTATTTTGTGTTGAACCTTATTGGTAGGGGTTTACCCAAGCACTTCCTATTGTACGAAAGATAGAATTCTTATCAATAGTCCTGTTTAGTATCCGCTTTACACTCAAAACATAAAATTTACATTAGCTGAGTTAGTCTACAGAAGTACACCACGTTTGGTGAATTATTTACTGCTGAATGTAGTGAACCAACTCTTTTGAATGTCAATGATTATGCAAACAGGCTTTGTTCTTCAGTTTCTTGTAACAGAATACATGTAAATAGACTATATGATATAAAGCTATCTGTATGGGTGGGATCTTCAGTGAAATTTCGAATACTCCTTAAATTATAGATGGTCGATTTTTTCCTGGCTGATTCTCACTCGTTTTCTAACGATGTGTTCACAAAATACCATGTTCTTAAAGATATATCGCGTAAATGAACTACTGTCTGGTTTTAATGTTTGGAATGCGGAACTATTTGAAAAGAATGCTAAATACCAATAGATAGATTCACACTTTTTTGAAACTACTTGTTTGCAGTACTTAGAAATGACATTTACAGCAAATTGCAGGCAAAATGAGTCATATATGTTCTTAAACAAGGACAAAAAATCTTAAAAAGATCATCCTACATCACTGAAGCAACCGTGACTTGATGTTTTTGCATCAAGGATTATAATCAATATATCCAACTGAACGCTAATTGTTACACTTTTGTTTGAACTTCACTGCCATTTGGAAGCAGTTAAAATAAAATTAATTTCATAGATCAGAAATAAAAGTAATGCAAATTACCTGACAGAAATTATCAGGTGAACAGAAACAGAAGCCAGGACTGATATCTTCCTCATCAATATTCTTCAATCTCAGCTTACAGTGTTCTCCAGCAGCAGCACAGTTCACCTCCACATCTCCTACAAACACCTTTTCAATGAGATAAAATTGAATATGACAGAAAATTAAGATTGCTCAACATATACGTTTCTTTACGAGTCTTACAATATATGAAGGAAAAAATGGAACATCGGCACACTTAAGTGGGATAGTCTGCCAGCCTACGAAGTACTTTTAGTGATATTTATCTGTTCGTTCAGCGGGGATTCCGAAAGTGCCACATAAGTGCCCTTCTGCCTCACTCAGTCTACCCATCTGTGCATTGCAATCACCTGCAACAACCACCACGTCTGAGTTCTTGGCTTTCGAAAAGAGGTTAGACAGTTTTAGGTAGAACTCGTCCTTCACTACATCCGAACTGCAGTCGGTGGGTGCGTAAGAAAGGTTACAAAGAGACAACGGCGAGTCTCATTATTCTTTTTAGTTCTCACTGAGCTGTTCAGCTGGACAGTGCAGAGGCGACTATCAACTGGAATTCAGTCTAGTGGTGAGCTTTCTGCTCTTGTGCTTAATACTACGCCTACACCTGCAAGACCCCGAGAGCTAGCTATCGAATCTCCAGAAACTCGAAGGGTGAATTTCGCGGATTCATCAGATTGGTCAGGAGAGGTCAGGTGAATAACCGCACTTGGGTCCTGTATGCGAGTCTCACAAACACAGGACAGATCCATGGCCCGAGTAGCTAGTCTTGGCCAATGAGGCCTGTTGATCAATTTGACGGAGGGTGCGGACACTGAAAGCTCCAATGTGTAACTTGGAGCGTAGTTTAAGGAGACCAGGAGTGTTGTCCTGTGGATTTAGATCGTTGTCGAAGGCTGCAGAGGTAGGAGAAATTGAAGATGATGCAGCATCATTAATTAAGAGACGTGAAGGAAGATTAGAAGGTAATGATGGGGGAGGTGGATAGAGGTCTGAAGAAACTTGAGTGCTGACAGAGTTACGAGGGCTGTTGACACTTCCCGGCTGCCCACACCGTGGAAGGCTATTTCTTCTTAAGGTGCCTGAAAGAGATTTGTGTGACCACAGAGCCCATTGGACATCTGCTTGATACCTGTCACACGAAGCCTTTTGAGCATGATTATTTTGAACTTTTGGATTTTTAGGGCCGGATGGTCGAAAAGAAACGACAAGTGAACCAACACCACCGGCCCGGCAGACCGTGGGGCATGGTGGAGTATGTTATTTTTGGGGCCGACCTTTTCTAGCCCTCCTTCCACTGAGAAGGCAGCATCAGCATAGCACTGCTGGTCATCCAAGAGAAACACCTTACCGGTGTCACACCCTATCCAGCTAGCAGCAGTACGGCTTCGCCCTCAGACCCCCATCATAGTGTAGTAATTTATAACACAACGGTAACTGCTTTTCATCTAACCACTATCCAACAGACCTTTCTGGTATGGTAGGACCTCGAGGGAACACGTGTTCCACCAGCATAGCTCGTTGGATCATTTTGATATGCAAGCCCGACCACCACGTCAAGGTAGCAGCTTCAGTCAGGGAATTAGGTGGATAAAAACGGTCTAAGGAAATATAGTATATGTATGGGATGAAAAGTTAGAAATGGGTAGGGAAAATGTCAATGATAAGGTTGTTTGCTAAGTAGTGCCTGTCCAAGGGAGAGATAAGGGGTGTGCAAACTTCTTTTATCATCATTGTTAAAACATTTATCATATTATTTCAAGTTGTTATTCATCGAAGACTGACATCAGTTGGAGGAACAAAGGAAACCTGGGAGCACTGGACAGCTGTTTCATCCTAGTATGGGACTCCTCAGCAGTGCGCACCCACGACCCCACCAGCAGGGATCGAACCCGCGACCTTCAGGTTCCGCGACCAGCGACAAATTTACATGATTGGTTTAATTATATATATATATATATATATATATATATATATATATATATATATATATATATATATATATATATATATATATATAATGTATATATATATATACATAATGGAAAGAAATATTATTCGTCTATATGTCTTGTTCCCATTTCTAATTTGCCTCTTTACTTCCGCTGTTTCTTTCTGAATTAATTTTAAGTCTTTCTATTGTCGTTATACTATTTATTTCTATGGTCCATTTTTCACTGTGTTTTCCGAAGTATATTTGGAATAAAATAGCATAACTCAGGTGTACTTTATTACATATTAACTGGTTACTGACTTCAAACTGAGGATCGCTCACACCTAAAAATCACAGTTTTCAACTCATACACTACAGCATATATATGTGATTCCAAAGTAACAAGTTGTTTTGTGAAAGTGAGTACCTACTAGATGTTTACATTATATATACCTAACCAGTTTATGAACACCAAGATCTCACATTATCTCGATGGTTGCAACACACTATAATACACACGGTACTCAAATTTGGAACTTGAGCAGGTTACAGAGATGTGATTTATTGGATTGGGTATTCAGTTCTTAAGCAACGGATCCTGGGTCCAAATTTTGTTTCACCTTCTATCCGGGCAACCGAGTAGTAAAAACCTACTAGTGTGGCTCAGTGCAGTACAAAAACGTACGCGGTAGAGCTGTACTAGATTTATGTAGAATGTGGAAAAGTTATCTTAATGTGGACATTAATTTGTATACCTTAAGTGGTGACTGGTAATGTATCACAGCTAGAATGGAGTGAACTTATTGATAAACTTTGGCAAACAACCTCACCGAAATGAACTTCACTGACGAATTACGTAGTCAGACACTTCAGAATAGTTGACCTGTTTCAGTGAAAGGACAACCACATATCATAATGATTATGGTAAAACCTTTAGATAAAATAAGTCCTTTGGGAGCTGGGTCTGCTGTGCCAAGACATAACCCCCACAATCATCAAGAAACTGCTATACATGTAAGTCTACACCACAGATATAGCGTGATTCACTGGTCTAAACTTTCAACTTTAAAAAAATAGTTATCACGTTTAAATCGTGTTCTATTTACTTTGGCCTAGGTAACCGGGTAGTATCAAGCTCTTGCATAAACCCATTATATAGATTGGTATGTAACGATCCTCATACAGATGAGTTGCATCAACCATTTAGAACTCCTGA
Organism: Heterobilharzia americana; assembly: GCA_944470555.2. Classification (NCBI taxonomy): domain Eukaryota; kingdom Metazoa; phylum Platyhelminthes; class Trematoda; order Strigeidida; family Schistosomatidae; genus Heterobilharzia; species Heterobilharzia americana. Next base: position 126,365,390 of record OX104127.1, on the reverse strand, counting down.
CAAGCCCGTCACAAATTACGTTTTTGGAACTAAATATCAATTCTACGTGAAATCCACCTAGAAGGGTATGTGCTTAATTATTATACTAAACATTAACCCAACAATTTACGACCTAAGTAAATCTAGTTATTCACTTTCGACAAAAAACCCCGGGGACCACGTGCGTGTTCATGCACCGGGCAATTAGCTATACAGTTTGAAACTACCTGTCTGGTCGAATTTCAGTAGATGGTGGACCAGGGGTTGAACTTATGACCCCCTGGTTGAAAGTCGCATAACTAGACCAATGGTTATTTACACCATTAAAATTGAAGTACAGATTAGACAACTATAGAAAGCAGTTGTCTTGAACATTTCACTTAACAACAGTTCAAGAAGAGCTCCTGGAATATTCCAGTTGGCTGACAGCCTATAGTAAAAAACGTGTTGCTATCAACAAATAGTAGCGCACTACGGTGTTCGAAGTGTAGATCTTTTAAGACTTCCTGTCAAATGTTAATATTGCATCGTGATGAAACATTACATTAAAACACCTTAAAATCAACAGCAATATGTGTGGACCTCACAACTAAAACGCAATAAAAACTCTTACTTGCACAACTTCCACGGACACTTTGTTAGGCATCAATACTATAGTTTGACCCTTTGATACAGAACCAGACTCGACTTTTCCAGATGCATATGTACCCATGTCTTTATATCTGTCAGTTACAGGTAGTCTCAGTGGGCCGTCTATATTTCGTGGAAAGCTGGGAAGACTATCTAGGTATTCCAATAAAGTAGGACCTCTGTACCATGGGCAGACTGATTCACTCGGAATATCGCGCAGAAAAGCCCCATCATATCCTGAACATGGCATACAATAAACATCGCTCTTAATATTAAATCCAATTTTCTTCAGGAAAGGTAAAATTTTGTCTTTGCATTCATTATAGCGAGTTTCATCCCACAGAACAGTTGGATCATCCATTTTATTGACTAATACGATCAGATGTTTAACACCAGCAGTTTTCACTAACAACCCATGTTCTCTGGTCTGTCCTCCTTTATCGAATCCAGTTTCAAATTCTCCACGTCTTGCTGATATGACCAGTATGGCTATGTCCGCAACAGCCGCACCTGATATCATGTTAGGGACAAAAGATTTGTGACCAGGAGCATCAATCAAAACAAATCTCTTCTTCTGAGTTTCAAAGTAGGCACGTCCACATTCGACTGTTTTACCTTTGTCTCGCTCTTCAGGATTAGTGTCCAAGGCCCATGACAGATACCAAGTCTCTCGATTCTTTTCCTTCGCTTCACGTTCATATTTTTCTAGAGTTCTTTTATCTACCATATCTACAAACCTCTAATCTTTCAAAAATAAAAAGACCTGTTAAGTAAAGTAAATGTCCGCCAATAGTTGACTTTCCAGCATCAACATGCCCGATGAATACTAAATTGAGTGTGTCTTTGTCTGGAACGATGGTTATCGTCTGAAAATCTGCCTAAATTTTCTACCGATCAATACCTTTTTTGGAACATCCCCATCCTTTTCAAGCTCAGGCTCTGCTTCTGAAATCTTAATCACCTGGTATTTCTAAATACTTACCTTCAGGTATGGCACTAGATACCAAAGGTTGACTAGGTGCTTCAACCTCAGGAGGGATACAAGGAACTACTTCAGCAGGCCTGAATGGTTTATAGTGAAACGGTTCACCGGGTATAAATTCTGGGGCATTTATATCCAACTGGGTAAACTTAGTAGTGACAGAGACATTTGGATCTAACTGGTCTTCCCACGATGCCATCTAGTTAGAATGTGGCGCGACAACTGACAAGGACACAGAGTAGAATCAATAATAGATGATATTTTGAAATTAGTCCTCAAACAGGCTGATGTAAACACATGATTAGAGCTTAACAGTGATCTCTTCAAATGTAGAGAGCATTAGCCTCTACAACTGATCACCTAAAACGACACCAATAAACAATCCGAAAGCCGCGGTCCAGTGGAATACTGATCCAGTCATACAGGAGTCAATAACTGCAGCTCATTACCGGGCAAAAATGTTATTAGCTGCTGTGATGATCATATTCAAGGAAAATGGATCTTCATACCAACAACCCGTTTCCAATGAAAGGGTAACTTGCCTTCCAGATTGGAAACGGGTGGCCGTCGTCTCAATATATAGAGGCGGAAACAAACTACTTGTCTATAATTACAGAACAACCTTCTTGATTTCTTCAGTTATCCAGGTCATGGGGAGAGCAGCAAATGACTCGTTTCGTAATCACCTACATAAGAAATCAACCTTAAACGACAGTCAACACGGTTTTTTACCTAGAAGTAATGTAACGCCAACTTGTTGATAGCTTGGAATAGCTGAACCCTCTCTGTTGATCGGAAGAAGCACACTTGCATTGGTCCCGCTTGACATTTATAAGGCCTTTCACAGGGTAAGTCAAGATATCTTGTGTAAGAAACTTCAGCTCATGAGGTGTACATGGAAAATTACTAACTTGGCTTAGAGATTATCTTCACAGCAGGTTGCAGTCAGTTAGAGTTGGTTCATGTTCACATGATTGGTCCCCGGTGCTGGTTGGCGTGCCTCAAGGTTCTGTTCTGGGCCCGCCACTATTTTTTACTTTTATGAATCACTTAACAGGAGCGCTTTGTTTTCATTTGCCATTATGCTGATGATCTGTGGAGTAGGAGGCAGATGCAGGTCTCGACAGATGTTTCGGTCTTCCAGGAGGACCTTACGAAAATCCTTAATCGGATCACAGAGAACCTGTTTCTTCTCAACTCGAAGAAGTGTCGGATGATGACAGCTGACAAATATAATAGCAGTCCCAGTTCTTGCTCCCGGGCGAAATAAATATCTGTCACTCTAATATGTAACAAGATCAAGGAGTCACACCAAGTGACACACCAGGAGCCCCAGTCCACTGTCACCCTGCAGCCGACAGGTCCTATGGAGTCTTGGGATTTTACCCGCGAACTTTAGGGGGTCTAACTCCTCTTTTCACTACAATGTATGTTCTGTACATTCGCCGTCATCGACAGAAAAATTCGCTTGTGGTGTCCCCAAACTCGAAGAAAGACATATCCACCCTAGAACGGGTACAGAGAAGAGCTACAAAGAAAGCGATTGCGTTACGACACGAACTGTACCCAAACCGCTTGATTGCTCTTAAGCTGCATCTAGTGTAATACCAGAGGATCACAGGGGATGTGATCATGATGTACCATATCGCCCATAATCCTCCCCATCCTGAAAGATCCCTTCTAAGCTCTAGTCGGAAACGCGACCCACCGAGAATAGAGCATGAGGGAGCACGTACATAGGTTCATGCTAACTCGTATGCAGTTTGAGTTTGTAAACTGCGGAACTTTCTCCAGAAGTTGTAGTAGCCCCATTGCCTGAAAATTTTGAAAGGATGTTAAATGCACATCTGGAGTCTTGTGGTACCAATGGGCTGTACTCGAGAAGCTTTCCGTCATCTCCAGGTCGGGTGCAGTAATACTACCTTGAGACCAGATTAATTAATAATCGTTCATCTCTATCCATTCAGGTTTTTCGGAACCGGAACCAGAACGTACCCCAATAAGGCAAGCTTAGAACTCAAGGTATCGTCATTCACCGACTCTACAACATGAAGTTTGAAGTCTGAGCTGCCGTGTGGACTAACACAGGCAAGTGGCCACCTATCTTTTGGCTGGAAATCGACTCACACTATAGTGACGTAAGCTTTATCTGCATGTATCGTTCAAGTTCTGTCTTAGAAGGGTCTGAGAGTTTCGCAAAGGATGTGTGAGGTAATCTCATCCTCTTTTCTATGCATAGCACTCGCTGAAATACAGTAGAAGGTGGGAAATCTGACCCTTATCCTTCTCCACGGTGCCTAAAATCCCGGCTCAAAACAGACGACCATCCTATTCCGGTCAGAGTTGTAGTCTTTTCTTCCCAAATGGTGGTATCTGCATTCGACATATCCCAGGTTGGTAGGTACCGGCCATCCTCCGGAATTTGCATGCGGTCTGTAGGTCACAGACCGAACGGTCACAATGGAAGCTCAAAAAGATGTGGTCGGTTTTTTCCCTGAGAGACTGACCGGAGGCAGGAGATCTAGGCGAGGCAGGGAAAAACTAATTATTCGATTGAGTTTCCAGCTGAGCTGTGGTATGGCCTTGGAAAATGCATTTAAAGTTCAGAACTCAAGCTATTTCCATAAAAGGGCTCAAACCTTCTTAAACAAACCTGATTAGGTGGGGGGAATTAAGTGGTCGGAGGTTCACCCCGTTGGTGATACTAAACAAAGAGACTTCGCTTCAGATTTAGGATTAGGAGCTAGCTGTTACTATAACTACGATAGTTCACAACGAAAGTGGAACTGGTGAATGATGGGGTAGGAACCAACTCCCATTCTTACCTCGTATCCAACGAAACTCACCCAGTGACTAGCAAATATCATTTGTGGGAAGCCGTCTGCTTTTCGACGCAATTAGTTGCTGTTCCTGAATAAAGTGCGCACACACTCTGCTCCTAAATGATTTCAATTTCTCCAAGTCTGATTTCGTGTTTCAGAAATGTGATAGGAACGAAATCAGTCCTAAAGCCCAACTTTTAAGCCTCGTTGAGGAACTGGGAATAAAGGTAACCGCAAAACTGCTGGTGGGATGAGAGGGTTCCCAAACCCTATCTCACTTGGGACAAATCTGCACAGAAGAAAGAATTTCGGTGGATAACCTTAAAATCTTCCCCCTAGTGGGATTTGCCAGGTTGCGACACATCCATGAAGCATAAATAATCCCGCCGCTAAAACTGCAGGCGCTTGGATTTATTTACTTCGAAGGGTCTTTGAGCAGGGTGAACCGGAAAAATAGCTATATCTAGCTGTATCTGATCAGCTTCTGGAGTTTCATACCTTATAATACCATATATGCCATCAGTGAGGTCATGCCACTCAAACCTCAAAGCTGTTTCAAGTGACCCCAAATAATGCTTGATAACAACCTTGAAATTTTGGGGCTGAAGGGATTCCACCAAACTGAGTGCAGAAGAAACTGCCGTGGGTTAACCCTCACATATTTTCGGAAGAACGAAAGTATTTGCATTAGCACCTTCGGTGATGATAAGAATCGACGGTAATCCGGGGACACTGGTATGCTGGTACTGAATCTAAGCGACCTTCGTACCTTTTTGCTGCTTATCCGCCGGCCTAGAAGAAACATTTCAGGCTTGATGGGCCTCAGTGGGCTGACCAGCAGTAACATTGAGATGGTTATGTTTTCGTTCGGTCAGTGCGTAGTGTTCAGTAGACTTGGTTATGATTTCTACTGTAGTATGCATTCACTATTGGCTGCCATTGAATGGCGAGCAACTCTCGGTATAATCGCTGAACTCTGTTCGCTTGACTTGCCCACCAGAGTACTTAGGATAAACAGATTGTGCCGCTGCCTTCTTATCTGCTACGTTGTGGTTACCTAAAGCGAATTGTCCCAAGCGTTAACTACAAGCCCCTGGGTCCGACAAATACTGACCCTATTGTGAACTTTGTCTGGAAATGCACACGGGGGTTCCATGGAGGCAGCACCTGGTGGGTTGCTGACACCCAGACAGAGACATGGTACATGTGGTGGTTTACATCCGGTCAAATTACGTCCAGCAGTGTTTTTGCTAGTCACCGCCTTTCTGTGACTTTGACAACTGCTGTGACCCCATCATTTATCATTCTAATAGGACTGAGTGTAAATATAGGAATTTAATGCGGTGTGACTGGGCTTTTGTGATTTGTCGTGAACTTTTTGGTGAATTGGCCATGTAACATATTCTTGGGAATGACTATACCGCATGCATCACAACTAAAATCCTTGTTCTACCTGCATACTTCTCGCGAACTAGTCGCGGAGAGTCGCATGTATGGACTAACTAACCCATACTGGAGTTTCAAAAACAGCACACAGTACCAGTGCCAACCGCTGACCTGAGTTTTAAGCCTCTGAGTCGTAAACTGATGCTCCGAAAAGTTACGCGTCCCAGGGCCTGAACAAAATCCATACTCTATTCTCCTGGAAGGGGCAACGATTCTGGCTAAACCATTAGGGAGGTCATCCTTTCACTCCTATGATAAAGGTGTAGTGCCAAAAGTCCGGGAGGTTATCCGCGTTAAACCTGTATTCAACGGTAGCCAACAAAGCAGCCGAATGACCGTGGACGAGTGTTTCGTTTATCCGAGCATTTCAAACTGGTCAGTTCACCAGTCCACCGTTATTCAAGCAACTACCTGATGCCCACTTATTTCCTTATGCTGTACCGGTGTGATTTTGGGAGAAGAACTTCATACGCTGCTAATGTACTGACTACAGTATACAGGTAAACTTGAATAACTAATGAGTTTTGTGGAACCCGGACGTTTAGCCGAAATATCTGGGCAGGAGGTTGGTGTCAATGGGAGTCTGTTCTCCACTGATCGTATGGCTGTTATCGCGCTTTCGCGATGGCCTCTCCCGAATTCGGGTGAATTCTGTCGTATTTTAGGAGACGGGATGTCGTAGTGGGACAAAATTCAATCAAAGCACCCTGCGTAGAGCGTCCAATGAAGCTGCTTGTTAAGATTTCTCGAATGATTCCGTTATTGGCTTTTCGTCTAACTTCAGGTAAATATCCGACTTTCTTTTAAATCCTGATTCTAAAAATCTGATTCCTTGCAAAGCCAAGTTAGTGGTGGGTTCACGTCAGTATCCATTGTACATTATTTTGCGGTTGATACGGGTAGATTATTGTAAACACGTCTTCTGTCAAGTCATCTATCTGAAAAACCGGTTAGTTTCCTGCTTCCTGCTTTCGAATGGCTCCCGTCCTGCACCAAGGTGATTCCTTCCAGTTTGGGACTCTCCATGGTCCTATTTCAGGACTCCATGAACGTTTTGGAACTGAATTACTACCAGAGCTTAAATATGTGTGTGGCAGCTATGCTGACATGGCATTCTTCGTAGATGCTTGCAGTCAAGAGGCAAATCCGTTGTGACACATTCAAGCAAAGCCCCTTTTGCAGTGATCTCAGAAGCGGATTTTGCAATACATAGCACTTATTAGCTTGCGGAGTCAGTACAGATAGTTGGCAAGGTGCTTAGCAGGTCCTCTTTTTTCATCATGGGGCTCCAAGATTGGCTTTGTGATTCGCAAACGAGTAAGCTATTAGGTTATATTCCACAAGCCTGCTGACGAATTCTCTTATCGCAGACTTGGTATTATCGATTTCCTTTCTGTTCTTTAGAATATAGAGTCCGATAGTTGATGTGATGCCTGTGGATAATTTGATAGGCTTGGGGTACACAGGCTCCTATAACTTTGATTTATAAAGCACTGTGGGGTTATTTCTGTAAAAATTAAGGTTGCAGAGACCACTTTTTTCACGTTTTTACTGTTAAGATCAGTTCTCAATCGCTAAATCTTTGACTAACCGTCTACAAATCAGCCCAAACGAGTATGAGGACTTAAAATCAAAAATTGAGCAATGATTGGGATATTTTAGTTTTATCCTAGCAGACACGGAGGCTTACCTGCTATGAAAAACGCATGGTGTCGCTCGACAGTGCACAGAGGCTACAACGAGCCATAAACTACGTAATCTTAACCCCAATGCTAGCCAAATGTGAATCATTAAATTTTAAGTGACCAGTGAAAATGCCTGTTTTCACAGTTGATTTCCAGGCAGGCTCAATAAAGAGCTGAGTGATAGAGAGTGTATGAATTCCGTTTCAGTGATTTTGTATGCGGCTGCAAAATATGCATGCCACTTAGAATGATACAGCGGTCGAATATGATCACATCCGGGGATGGCTGCTCTTCTTAATTGAGTTGGGTTCTTAAAATGTGAGGATATTTTATTCTCATGGGGTCTGATCACCATGGTAATAACGTAATGCCTGTGAAACTACAGTGATAAGGCTTGAAGGTGCAACTTTTCCAGCGTATGACCGTCTCATGTTGCTGAATACACAAAAAGGTTTGATGGGATGTCCAACATATTCTTTCACGGAACCGCCAGCTAGCGCAGCATCATGAGTATGGGCAAGGACGAAAGTGAAACCATGAGCAGGCAGGTTCATAGGATACGACAGGGTTTGTCACACGGTTCTGGGATAGAAGAGCGTCCGGAAAGGCTGAAACAGGGAGAAAAGTGTCTTAGGTGCTGCTTCCTAACATCTTCGAGCGACCGAAATTTGGCGACAGGAATTCATTAACCCTGGAATCAGGTCTAGAAATCGTGCGGAAAGTTGACAGGGTAGTGGTTTGGCATCTTGGTTTGTTAAGTGATCGGTCGTTATCGTTCGCTTTCCAGTTATCACGCCCATTCGCGAAAAAGCATGGGAGGTTTAAACGGCTACTAAAAACACAAATGATTTAAACTCGTGCTTTTCGAAAGGAGTTGCAATCTTACTGCGACTTGATATTTCTGCTTTTACTGTTCACGTATACAACGAAGGCTTGGGATTTCATTAAGACCGTTCTTCATAAGCTCTACAAGTCCATTTTATCTTTGGGTTTATTTTCGATTTTACTGCGAAACTGTGGTCTCATCTGGGTATCAAGTATGGTGTGATTTATTAGACCTGAGTATACACCCCCTATTCTAGTTTTTCGGAATATTTTTCATTTTCTCACCATTCGTTTCATGGTAATAACTTTTCAGCATGTAGATAAAAGGCAGAGCTATCGACCTGTTCAGTCAGCTTCGTAGTGTGATGCCTGGGATGGTAGGTTACAGAAGTCCGGCGCTAGCGAGGAATGCAAACTGAGAGATGGCATTTCGCTTGTGTAGGTCTGAAATTGGAGATCCTCTTGTGGAGGTCGTTAACGTGCTGAGAGCCATCAGGAGAGAATGGACGACGGAGCGCAAGAAGCCGAAGGGAGGGTGAAAAATTCGACAGCCATGCCTTGTAGCAAGGAATCTGTAGTCCGGGGGCCAGATAGGTGCAGGGTTGTTCGGGCCACCCGACAAGAGCGGGAACTGGTTCCACTGAAGACACAGAACCACCCAGCAGTGAAATGACACCCAGTCTAGTAGTTCATTAGCAAGGACTAATTTTAACCGATTACACAGGGAATGCAACGGGTATGCGGAGCGAGGACATTCAAGACTGGACGTGGACACGCATGCAAGCCACTCACGTGCTTATCAAACAACCAAACAAGCTACCAAAAACTTAAAACAAAGCAGCTAATCAGCCCCGGCGTAAAAACACTGCTGGTCGACTTGCCATCATGGCCTCTGCAGACATAGCAGAGGGTCCCGATTTCTCATGCAGCCCTTGCACCGAAAACGACAGGGCTACACAGGAAAGGTTACGTAGTGGGTTAAGGCTAAACCATATTAGGGCAGTAGGTGCAAACAAGTTTTCGTACTATTCTGCTTCAACGAATGAGAAAAAGCCTCAACTTTTTGAGCCGACGGCCCAACTCGTACGACGCTAAGGATATACTGACAATATCCTGTGAGCTGAGACCTGAAGGTGCCTGGGGACACTACCGAATATCCTGCTCCCCAAGAAAATGAATGCCAAGAAACCCCGGAGCTATAGTCATCATGCTCGCTTCAGCCGAAAGAATCTGACGACACAGAAAATACGTTAAAACCCGGGTGCCGGGGAAGCCCACTAGTGTTGCCGTAAGTGGAAATTTCCCGAAAAAGAAGATGAATCTTATGGGAATACAGTGCAGAATATTTCGTGAATACTTAAAAATAATAATACTAATAATCGCTTCATTCCAGACAGTGTGCAAGCCACAGTATAAAATTCTGAGCACAGGATTTTTCTAAATTATCACCCCCAGAACAATATCTTTGGACGTGATTATTGTATCAGAATGATACAAGTGCAAGGGTAAGAAATGGCCAGCAGGTGTTGGATTAGAGTCCAGTTCTTAATGAAGAACCGATGGCAACCCAAGGTTAAGTTTGACGGTGGCAGATCATTTGGCGATGGAATTGTGATGTACTTCTGGACACTGAAAAGGTCACTCCCGTGTAACGTCACACTTTCTCTCTGTTTTGTTATCAGCTCGACATGTGAGTTGAAAACATCGAAAAATGTCCAGTAATACGTGATGCATCCAGAAGGCATATTCAGGTGATTAAAACAAAGCGAAAGAAAATATTTCATATATTTGTTCAGTGGAAAAGTTTGGTGGTCAGAAGTCCATGCAGGCAGGATAGCGAAACCAGACCAAGACTGATCAAAGTGGCCTTTCCGTCCTCTCGTGCTTCAACATTCACATTTGGGGAATTGTGGGCAGGCAAAAAGCACTTGCCAATTGGAGTCTGCACACTTCCTGATAGGTTGCTGAGCGAAGGACTACGAAGAAGATAAAAGAGGTTGGAGCTAGTGTCACATTTTGTAGACTGCAAGCGTAAAAGGGGGTTAGCGGCTGAGAATATCTCATTGGTACACCACATTTGGGCCGGTCGCCAGCCCATAGGTTTAGGGATTCAGCCAAAAATTAGATGATTGTGAGATGTAAACAAGCGCATTGGAAGTAGAGATCGACACGGCTTTTATGCAGATGCATGAATTTTACCAGATAAACTTAATGAAATACGGGAACTAAGCAAGGAGACTAACGTCCCCCTCGTCGACGTTACCGAGACGGGGACTTACCCTCAAATTTCGTGTTCAGAGTCCAATGGTGCTGATACCAAGGTAATTCGCAGTGATGGAGCAGTTAAAGAGGTCCCATGACGTTTCGGGTTAGTTCTTTCATTTGGATACGAAGCCATCTACAGACGGGCATTAGGGGCAGTCCTTTTTCTGTCTCAGACTGGGTATATACACATTTGAAGTCCAGGAAGTCCTAGCACGCCCGCGGTCAACTTTGTCAATCCAGCATTCAGTTGAAATGATGACTTTATTGAAGGCCAATTCTTCATCCTTGTTGTGGAACTGGGGCCAACGGAAAACATGGTCACCTTAGCGAAATATAGAGACCTACAAACCCCATCTTGCTCAAACTCCTTCTACACAAATGAAGGATTCGCAACGTATAAACCTGCAGTCCTCCCTCTCATAGAAGGTAGTGATCATGTCGTTGTCAGTTTTTTTAACGCATGTAAAAGAAGCTCGTTTCTGCCCCCACACGACCTTGTTGAAGATTCAGGCGACTGAACACCTTGGCTCTTCAAAAGGCACCGTGGTGGTCATGCATGGTAGGAGCAAACACCAAAAGATTTCTTCTTGATGAAGTCGAAGGTGTCACATTCCAGTCTGGGGACTGTCGACTGTGAACTTCGCCGTTCATCTAAGCTAGTGGGTGATTTTATTCGTAGACTACTTAAGTTACAGAGACACTACTAGGCCTAACATGAAAGGAATGGTAGGGAAGACGCATGTCAATAGAGACTACTGAAGCAGACAAGAAGTACACACGTGGAGGCGTCAAAATCCGACAGGTGACAACATTAGGTTACGATTGCAAACATGCTTGTGCATGATCCGAGAGGCTGGACTTCAGTGGTGCATCGTTTTGACCGGCCAAATTGACATACTTAACTAATAGGACCTAAAGGGTTAACCGACAGTGTCGATGAAGCGGTGAAATCCTTGGGTGATCGGCGCTAGCCAAAGCTTTTCATCAGCTACCACCTACTCACGCGTGCGTGAACTTCACGATGGCCAGGAAGGTACATTTGCCGTTGGCTCGGGCATTGGGGCAACAGAGAGCCCAAAAGTGCTACTCACAAAGAATACTTCTGTGGGACCAGGGGAAGTTCATGCGGGGATTCTAAGGGAGGAGACACCAATCTTGGCCGAGTGTCTAGGTAAGCCATTGAGAGATTTTCCAAATCAAGGGGAAGTGCTTAATTCTCGGAAGCTAGGTCAAATGGCGTCAATCTTGAAAGGAGGTCAGTAAAACGACACTAAGAATTGCTGGCTGGTGACTCTGGTATCCACATCTTCCGGAGTAGTAGATAGATAAGCTTAGGAGGAACTGGGAAGTCACCGCATAGAGGCCTACTTCTTTGCACCCTAGCAACACGGATTTAGAAAATGTGCTATTGCGTTGATAACTAGGATGCCCGACTAGCGCGATACAACTAGCAGACAAGCAAGCTTGACAATGGAATAAATGTGACTGAATTTATTCCGAGACAGTACGCAGATTGGGCGTGAAGATTGGTGGGGTAGGGTGAATGTCTTGTTCCGAAACGAGAATAAAATCGAGGAAGACGACTTTAGCCCAAATGAGTAAGTCACAGACACACGTCTTTACAAACTATAGATTCTTAACATGCACGACCAAAACGCAAGGAAGAGATATTTTTGGTGTATTAGGGATAGGCTGCAACCATCTGCCCCACCAGTTATGGAAAAATGAGTAGAATTGTGTACTAAAATACGCGCGGATGCTTGCAAGTTGTAAATTCCGCTGTCTGGAATGGGTTACTTTAATCAAGTTACTGCTCATGGAAAGCACTTTATTGATCAGACGGCTGTGATGCAAATAAACAAATTTCAAAGTATGTGGAGTCATCTTAGACATCCTCTAGAGCCTTTACGAGGGTTGCTAGGGTATATGTTATGATACCAGATGGATGAGTGGCAATGCAGAGAATGGGGTAGTCTCAAAAATGACAAACCTACTAGAAATCTAGACATCTTTATTTCTCATAATAAACAGATTTATGAATTGTAAACCAAACACTAATTTCTCCAGCACTTAGGTGGTCTTTCGTATGTTTCATTCTGATGGGTCAGAGCATCCTTAAACTTGATTAGCAGTCACCAAAGTTTAGTTGCGTCATCCATCTTAAGCATGGATCAACCGATGGGAGGAATTAACACACAGATTCAATTTATTTCACATAACTGCCTTGAACGCATGGATAAAACTGCTGAGAGGAACGTTTGACGTAAACAAATTGACCGCTCTTAGCACTGCTACAAAATGTCAAGCTGAGCTACGTTACAGACTCCGAACTCTGTGAAGTATAGGTAATGAATGGTAGTAACTATAGCAAATGAAAATGGTGGCTGAAGTTGCATGTGGCTCTGAAAAACGTCCAGCTAACAAGTGCTGAGTTTCAAAGAGTTCCCTGCAAATTCGCGATGGTCCCTCTATTGTGATAGACGACAAGCACGGTGGTGACAAATAAAGCAGCACCTAGGCAGGCACCACGAGATCAATCCATCTATATCAGGATAGGACTCGACACTGCAAATGACTATTCAAGTTACCAGACGCCATGTTGGAACACCAAAATAGGAGACACAGGGGTTGGAGATAAATAATGGGGAAAGAGGTCAAAAGTAGAGGATCGTCAAACGGGAACAGAAATGAACAGACGCGTAATAATATTCGACATGGTAGCTAAGATGATACTAATGCATGGATGCGTCTGTACCACTGAGACCAATTTTGAGCCATATTATCTAGAGTCTCCAACCACTGGCCTTAGTTGTAACTCGGACCTCGACTGGGGAGTTCACGCGTGCATACATGGCTTAGATCAACAGTCAGAGACCACACGAAGTGATATTTTTGCTTGGCGGCCTCTAGTGTTATCCTGGCTTAAACCTACTTCAGTAAGCACTACACGAGGTGACAGATGAAGACCAGACCTACGTAACATATGTCTGTCTCATCTGAGTTAATGGAGGTCTGTCACTTCATCAATTAACTCCCCTCCTTTGCCTCAAACTCTACACCTGACTTCTACGTTACTAGTGTCGTCGTCCGATGGCACTGCCCACGCTACGAAAGAAATAGTGTCAAGCACTGGAGGCCTTCAACTCTTCTCCATACTTAATGGCCATGCTCCATAACGACATAGTAGAATACGACGGCCCGCAGTGTATTATACTTGTCTCTTACTAGGTAACTGGATAAAACACAAGCGCCAGGGATGGCGCAATTTTGTTGAAGCCGGTCGAGCCCCTGGTACCAGTGCAGAGGTTTCGTAGGCCGATCCGACTTCCCAAGTGGGTGCAGTGGTCAATGCGCTCAACCACTTTGCTCCATATTGATAGACTTCAACACAGACCGGTCCTGGAGTGATAATTCGCGTTTGGGTGGTGAGAAATACATCCCAAACATTCTCAAGTTGCCAATCGGGGTGTCCGAAAGACTCTTCATACTATCAGCGTCTCCGTCTACCACGGCTATGTCGTCTGCGTATTCCAGATCCGTCAAAGATTCTCTTGTGGTAGAATCGGCCCCTGTGAAGTTAAGTGGCCAGAGGGAAACCCCAATCATAAAGTCTGCGACAAAATTAAGCAAAAATACAGAGGGTGAACAGCACTAAGAGACACCATTTCACGTAAATGACTCGCCGGAAACTTCGCCATAGACTCTATCACACCATGAGTGTTCGAATATAGCGCCTGTAACATGGTGATGCAACTACCGTTACTCACTTTCTCCTTTCACTACACTCTTCGCCATTGATTCAAATACTGGCATGTTTGTACCATTTTCAATCGCTAACAATTCCTTCCAAAAACACGTCTCATAACGTGGAATCTGATGTAACTATACTGAGAATACACCGTTCACTCAGACTGGCTCGCCGCCTTCAACATTCGGACCAAGTATTGCAGATCGGAAAACAAACGCGCTTCGTTAGAACTCAGTTTAGCCCCTCCATCGATGTATGCTGTATTTCGAAAACTCGCATGCAAGAACTCTGTGTAGTGCTTCGAAAATCTCCATCTGTCAGTTCAAAAAGCGTTTACTCTCCACTTAGCCGATGGCACTTCAGCACTACCAGCCAGTCTTGTAGATGGTGGCATCGTGCCAAATGTTGAATTTCAAGTTTCACTGGACGACTGGGTTTCCATCAACAACTGTGTGTGCGTGTGGTGTTGGAATAGAGAGTTCGATTAGAGAGGGAAGTAACTGACAAGGGAAACGACGTCTCTCCACCACCTCTGTATATGCCTCCCACTAGCTCCAGTCCACACACAACTGATGATCAGTAGCACCATCAACTGAGCGACCCTGTCTATTAGGTGACTCTACAGATATCGCAGTGTTAGCAGCTAGAGGAGACTCAGGTGTCTAGGTCCTGAGAAGAGTAGTTCAGGTGGCCAACGAGGACAAGTCGGTTACAGATGGGATAGCGAGGGCCATCGTCTGCAATTGTGTGCAGACCGCAACCTATTTCGAGCCAGCACCGACTTCCGGTACAGCCGTCATCATCGGGTAACCTGGGACCCTTTACTCTGTCACTCACTTCGAGATAAACAAACCACATACCAATCAGCTACTGATGGTGATGTACATTCCGAACTGCCACTGCTTCTGTAGCATATGCTTAGACAGTGGTCGCAGTTAAATATGATGAGTCCACTTTCAGTGTTGGTGGTAAGCTAATTGTTCGCTCTCAGGATTGCAACTAACTGTCAAGCTACGCTACGTCCAAAACAAGATGCCAAACGTGCGGAAAGTATTGGCGATAAATGGTCATGAATGTTCGGATACAGCACTTATAACACTGTGAGGCAATTACCTGGCACAGCTCTCAGTCAGAGACAGTCACATAACGTTTTGATTAACGGAATTGAATGTTACCTTCAGGTCAAGAAATAAAGCCAATGTCGGGTACCAGTAAGTGTCTTTGTTCTGCAAAGATTGGATCTATACACCCACAAACGGGTTTCCTCGGCTTAGAGGACGATTACCCTCCTCTTGAAGACTCATGTAGCCAACGATTGAGACCAGTCAGTGGGGTATAAAACGTGACTCCCATATACTAGCTCACACCAGTTAATCTAACCATTAATCTTGGACAACAGTCCTTAAATACTTATGGGGTAATGCCATCTGGTGCTGTTGCTCTTCCTCGTTTCCTGTTATTTACAGCTTTCTCAACTTTCGCAATAATTGAGAGAGCCATCTCAGTGTTCTACTCTGGACAGCTAGTGACCGAAGATTATCTGGAGGTGAGGTGAGCTGTTCGTCGAAGTATTTTACCCATACTTCTCCGCCGTGGTTTCACTAACCATTGTCTTTGTTGCTGAAGTTTGCTTGGTCAGTCTAAATAACTGTCCACTGCCACGCATTGTAGCTACCCTCCCTATCTCCTAAGCCTCCTTTGCTCATGGTTGTTGTGACGACCGTCAGTTCACGTTTGAGTTGCTTCTGCTCCTCATCATGCCCGGAGCCTGCAGGGGTGGGTTCACATGGTATTATTTCGGGAGCTTCCTATATTCACTGAACCTTTCTAACGTTTTCTTGAGGGTCGGTCACGGTCTTAAAAGCTGTTTTGCAGCAAACTGGAAGTGGCACCAAGCTTCTTCGGATGACTGATGTTATTCTGATCCGTTAACTGTTTAGCCAGTTTCCTACTGAAAGCAACTTTGATTTTCTTATCATCACACTTTTTAGAACAGTTTCTAGGCTTTATTCTCAATTACATCTTGTTTAAACTGTCTGCTTCATTAATCGCATACAAATATTTTGCTTTTACAAGCAGTCTGGTGATTTTTCACGTCAAATGGTTATCACCTCACTATTCAATCGAACACCCTGGCAAATTTATTCTATTTGATTTTGGTGAAACGAGCAGTCTTTATCTGCAAAGCAAATTTATGTTTTCATGGAGAACAGACGGAATAGTATCTAAGAGTGAGTTTTACTGAACCTCGGGACATTTAAATAAAGTCTCAACATATGACTTAGTGAATAATATTTAAGCTGCCTCAAAATGACTATTCCAGCATCTTGTTTAGTCTCCTTATGCAATACGAATTGCTTACTACAACACTCAAAATTTGAGTTATTTAGCTCACTTCACTCAAACTGTATTTACCACTTCCATGTAACCCCCAGAGCATGTACATCAGGATGGCTGAAACTTGATTAAGTGAACAGATTTCATGAGGGAATCAAAGTGTCATGAAAGTTTGATTACTGGGCACTTGATAGGTTCAGTAGACCACATCTAAATCTCAAGAGAATTCAAAATAACCAACCGACTGAACAATACTACTTTAGTGAGGATAACGGAAGCGGTTGCTATCGAAATCGTTATACCGACTTTGCCAATCCTTAAAGAGGCAGTTACTAGCCTACAGTTTCAAAACCAGTCATTGATTCGTTGCTACTCATTATAAACCCTTTCAATATTTTAGTTTTCGTATTCTCATCCTCTTCTTTTAACAGATTTCACAATCGATCTTTTATCTTAACAGGTTTATTGTTCAACATGAACTAATATACATG
This sequence comes from Heterobilharzia americana, assembly GCA_944470555.2. NCBI lineage: Eukaryota > Metazoa > Platyhelminthes > Trematoda > Strigeidida > Schistosomatidae > Heterobilharzia > Heterobilharzia americana. The sequence goes on along the minus strand of OX104127.1, from coordinate 126,348,180 downwards.
AATTGATGTCAATGTTTAACCACGTATTGTTAACAGTAACTTGCCACATTCTCTTACGCATTCTTTCTTGTTTCAATTTTCCGACTTGCTAAATGTAACAAAATGACAGTTTGACTGTAAGGACACTGGGAAATTTCGACTTTAGCTGAAAATATACTTTATTCGAAACTCCTTAATCTTTACCATTTCCCTGATTATTTTTCATCAGTTGACTACCAAGTTTCCAATCATTAAGGTATGCAGTTTGCTTTGTATATATCCTGAAATTGTTAAGGCCTACATGCAACTGGAAAGGCTGTAGGGATGCGTGTTACAATTCCGTAACGTTTGATCAACCCTACTTAACTTGATGTGCTCTAGTACCTGCTTAACCAGTACTTTACCTAACGTGTAAGTACCGATAACAAAACACAAATCAAAAGAACTGATACGCAATGTATTTGAAGGAGCTATGTATTTAATTAAAGTAAATGTAATAATAATGAATGAGGGAAAAGTTTAATCAACTTATCTGGCTTGTAAGGCTGAACTAGGGACTCGGAGTACGTGCGTGGTAATCAGCACAATGGAGCGCAAAATGGCGTCCAAGCCTGCTCGGATGCATGCTCGTTAAAACAAAACTTAAAACACCCTAAGCATCCGGAGGCAAGCTAGAGATTTATTTAGTTAATTTAATTTAAACTATTTATTTTAGCCCTAGTTATATTTTGGTGCCAGGAAGGTGCACTACAGGTTATCCCCCTCCTAGAAGGTTGTTGGGATACCGGCAACCTTCGATCCTAGGAGGCGACTGCGAGGCGGACACGCAACACCTTTCCATATTGGTGATGGAGTAGGTGACGTGTGGGTCTCCGAAGCTAGTGCAACTATGCACACCTACGAGGTAAGATAACTTTGCGTCTAGACGCAACCCTTCTCGCAGTGGTGGAAGGTGACCCAAAGCCTCCGTCTACTTTTCCCTATTGCTTCTTAATCTACCGGGGAGTGTACAGGGGGAAATTGGTACAAAGAGAACCGAAGAACGATCCAAGTAGCATCGTCAGCGGCCAATTGTATCCAATTTTCAACGCATTTTCTAGGTTCTGCAAGAAGAAAGAAATAGGACATTAGAGTGCTAAGAAAAGAAAAACCAAACAATTCGAAGTGGGAGGAGTACAGAAAAAAAATAATAATAACCAACCAAAAAAAATTTTTGAAATTTAAATTGTATTTTTGGTTTTTCTTTTTTTTTTTTTTGAAAAAAACTGTTTGCAAAGTAGTGAACAAGACTTGTGAAAACTTTAGATATGAAAACGCATTGATAGTGTATGCCACGACAAAATAGTTGAAACTCCGAATTCACCAAGTGTGAAGTTGCGCTGGGGCTAATTAACGAAATCGGCGTATCGTTTGGGCCAATGTACACGCCTCCCAGCACGTGTAGAGGGTACTGGATCAGTGCTACTAGACGTGGCTCTTTTAGAAGGTTCAGGGTACGCGCGACTAGACGAGTCTGGCGGCAAGGGTTTTTCTAGTTGTGTCGGTGTAGAGGAAGGTGGGTCGTCCTCTATATAAGCTGCCTTCAAACGATCGACACTTATAGAATCCTGCCGTCCAGATCTGTCAATGACGAAAAACTTTTCTTTCTTACTGAGAACCTTGAAAGGTCCGTCGTATGGTGGCTGTAAGGGTTTACGTACACCGTCACAACGCACAAAGACGTGAGTGCAATCTTGGAGTCTTTTATCCAACTGCACCCGTCTACACTGTATCCGTGTGGATGGGGTTGGAGGCGACGCATGTGTAACTTAAGAGTTTGAGCATAGCCATGGATATCGGTAGGAGTTGGGTCACTACAATCTGAAGCGACCATCTCACCCGGCAAACGTAAGTTACTACCGTAAACTAACTCAGCAGGTGTACACTGTATATCCGTCTTGAGTGTAGAACGAATGCTGAGAAGAACCAACGGCAGAGACTCAGTCCATTTCATATTGTCGACTGCCATTAGTGCGCTCTTAAGGTGTCGGTGGAATCGCTCCACCAAACCATTGGAAGCTGGATGATATGCGGTAGTGCGGATGCGTTTGCATCCCAACAGATTCATCAGCTTCTGGAAGGTAGCGGATTCGAACTGTTGGCCTCTGTCGGTTGTCACGGTGGAAGGGCATCCAAACTGTGAAACCCATCCTTCGACGAAGACCCGACTTACTGTTTCGGCAGTAATGTTAGACAATGGGATGGCTAACGGCCAGCGAGTAAACCTATCGACACATGTCAGTAGGTAACTATATCCATCGGAGGGTGGAAGTGGGCCGACAATGTCTAAGTGGACATGAGCGAATCGTGAGTCCGGTTTGGCGAAAGTTCCAAGTGGTGGGATGTTGTGACGATTCACCTTGGAACGTTGGCACTGAATACATGACCGTGTCCAGTTTCGAACATCACGGTTAATACCAGGCCAAACAAACCTAGCAGATATGAGTTTGTCAGTGGCACGGATGCCAGGATGTGAAAGATTGTGCAAAGCATCAAAAACATGCTTACGCAAGGGTAAAGGAACAACCGGTCTGGGTGTGCCTGTGGAGGTGTCGCACAATATTGACACTTCACTGTTCAGGAGCGGTAAACGCTGTATCTTCAGAGAGGATGAGTGTTGAAGTTTTTCAATCTCCTCGTCTGAATCCTGAAGTTCGGCAATCTTCCGTAAGTCGACTGCTCGAGGCAAAGTAGTGGTGCAAACGCGAGACAGTGCGTCCGCGACAGGGTTATTCACACCAGAAATATGACGGATGTCCGACGTGAATTGCGAAATATAGTCTAGGTGACGTAATTCACGCGGTGAATATCTGTCAGTAGTGGTGTGTAAGGCATACGTCAGAGGTTTATGGTCGGTAAAGATGATGAAGTCACGACCTTCCACAAAATGACGAAAATGTTTCACTGAGGCATATATGGCGAGCAGTTCCCTGCCAAAAGTGCTGTACCGCATTTCGCAGGTGGATAACTTCCGGGAGAAGAATGCAACTGGGATCCAAGTGTGATCCGAAAGTTGTTGCAACACAGCTCCAATGGCCGTGTTAGAGGCGTCAACCGCAATGCTAAGAGGTAGGTTTACGTCTTGATGCACCAGCATCGTGGCGTCTGCTATTGCGGTTTTGATCTTGCGAAATGCTTCTAGTGCCTCCGGAGTCAAGCTGAAAGTTTTACACTTACTTTTCAGCAGGTCGGTCAGTGCAGTCAAAATGTGCGCACATTGGGGAACGAAGCGACGATAATAGCTCACCATACCCAGAAACACACGCAGAGCTTTAAGTGACGCTGGGACTGGGAAGTCTTGGATCGCCTGTACCTTTTCAGGTAGTGGGCGAATGCCTTGCTCGTCGATAACGTGTCCCAAAAATTTTAGTGAACGAACGCCAATCTGGCATTTGGCCAGGTTGACTGTCATCGAATGCTCTGACAGTCTGGCGAAAACCTGTTTCAAGTGGTTAAAATGAGTGTCTTCGTCAGGACTAGCGATTAGTATGTCGTCTAGGTAGGCATAGGCGAAGTCGAGTCCACGTAAAACATCGTGAATAAAACGTTGGAAGGTTTGTGCTGCATTGCGAAGACCAAAAGGCATACGGAGGAACTCAAAAAGACCAAACGGTGTAATGACGGCTGTCTTGGGAACATCATCAGGATGAACCGGGATCTGATGATATGCACGCGTCAAGTCAAGCTTACTGAAGATAACCGAGCCTTTTAAAGATGCAGTCAAGTCGTGAATGTGAGGGACTGGGTAACGATCTGGAATCGTTTTAGCGTTGAGCCTTCGGTAGTCACCACAAGGCCTCCAGTCCATGCCATTGTTCTTGGGTACCACATGCAAGGGTGAAGACCATGGACTGTTGGATGGTCTGATTATTCCCATTTCAAGCATGTGTTCGAACTCGGCTTTTACAGCACGCAGTTTCTCCGGGGATAATCGCCGTGGTTTCGCAAACACTGGCGGGCCAGTCGTCGTTATGTGATGAGAAACGTTCGAAGTCACACAAGGGACACAACGACTTGGCTTAAAGACATCCGGAAAGGACTGAATGATAGACGCGTAGGGACTAGAAGCGTCCGTCGTGCAGTACACGGGACTGAGGGGCGGCGTCTTTGTGACTATACCGGAAACAGAGAGTGTTGTGGTAGAATCTATCAACTTATGCTTGCCAGCATCTACCAGCAGCTGATAGTGCTGCAAGAGATCCATACCAATAATGCCGGTGGTCACATCCGCCACTATGAAAACCCAACGAAAGGGACGACGCAATCCAAGGTTGAGATCGAGGAATCTCCGACCATAGGTTGTGATGGGCGAACCGTTGGCGGCACGAAGTTGCAGAGACATTGGCCGCAGACGCTCTTCCTTCGTAGGTGGGATGACGCTAGCTTCTGCCCCAGTGTCAACTAGGAAGCGTATCCCAGAATGTCGATCAGTGACGAAGAAGAGGCGACATGGAAGTGGCTCGCCAGCGACGTTAGTCGCCGTCACGTGCTGGCTCACACGTTTCCCGCCTGGTTAGCCTCGAAGGTGCAAGGTCGAGTGCACCTTTTGGCATTGGCACCATAACGTTTATGGTACCAGCACAACCTGGGTTGGGATTGTCGCGATTTGGAACGTCTGCTACCGGTACGGGAGGCAGACCTGTTGCGCGAGCGAGACGTGCGACCGTTGTAAGAACTACCAGACCGCATTTCGTTCCTGATGCTGCACAACTCCTCATACAATTTCGAGATGTGAGCTATAACATCGAAACTTGTTGGCTCACAGCCGAGGAGGATGTGGGTTTTTGGACGAATCCGTGGCAGTAGACAGTGCAGCTGAGATACTAGTGTTGGGTTTCGTAGCATCCACAGCTCTGTCAGCCGCTTCCGCCAGCTCTATTAAGGGACACTTATGGAAGGGTGCGAGGATCCCTTGAACCGACTGTGGTAACCTCTGTAACCACAGTTGCTTGAGAAATGCTTCATCAATGTTGAAGTCAGCAATCAGCTGCTTCATCTGACGAAGCAGTTGCGTCGGCTTGCGATCACCCAGATGCACATCCCTGAAAAGTTCTTGCACTTTCTGCTGGTCAGTAAGTGCAACACGTTTGATGAGGGCGGTTTTGAGGCGATCGTAAAGATTCGGTGCTGGGTCATCTAGCACATCTGAGACGTCTTCGATCACATTTTCCGGTAAGCTGACGATGACTAAGTTGGACTTAGTTTCTTGTGATTGAATGTGTCTCAAGGCAAACTGAGCTTCCACATGGGAGAACCATGCAGATGGTCTGTGGGCCCAGAAGGTGGGAAGCTGGAGGGTTACGGCCATCTGCGCAGTCGAGTCGTTATCCGCCATTGATCAGGGAATTAACGAGGCACGATAGTGATAATAAAAAAATTACAATGCAAAAATAACCAATGAGGAGTGCAATAAAAAAAACGCTAGACCGTGCCAAAAACAAAATAGGCCAGACAAATCAACGCAAGAGAACAAAGGTACTAGACAAAGTAAGAAGTGATACTCGGGCTCACCAATTTTGTAGGGATGCGTGTTACAATTCCGTAACGTTTGATCAACCCTACTTAATTTGATGTGCTCTAGTACCTGCTTAACCAGTACTTTACCTAACGTGTAAGTACTGATAACAAAACACAAATCAAAAGAACTGATACGCAATGTATTTAAAGGAGCTATGTATTTAATTAAGGTAAATGTAATAATAATGAATGAGGGAAAAGTTTAATCAACTTATCTGGCTTGTAAGGCTGAACTAGGGACTCGGAGTACGTGCGTGGTAATCAGCACAATGGAGCGCAAAATGGCGTCCAAGCCTGCTCGGATGCATGCTCGTTAAAACAAAACTTAAAACACCCTAAGCATCCGGAGGCAAGCTAGAGATTTATTTAGTTAATTTAATTTAAACTATTTATTTTAGCCTTAGTTATATTTTGGTGCCAGGATGGTGCACTACAAGGCGATGAAATATAATATTCCACCAAGTTTATTGTTTTTTCTACAAAACGACTTCATGAAAATTCTGAATTAGTAGTTTCCTATTAGGTGTAAAACCTTCAGATATGATGTGAAAAGTGAAGAATGAGTCACTAAATCCCTCCTGTTTTTCTTTGTCAAATATTTATCACTGGCTTAAAATACTTCTGTCTAGTAATTTAATTTCGGTCATCATTTCAAGTGAGAAAAGTTTCAGCCTAAGTTTTGATAAGGTGGGGATGTGAAAAAGCAGTTTCACTAAAGGTATGGACATAGAGTGTTTTAAACCTTAAGAGATTGTTTCCATTGCATATGACTCAGCAAGTAAAAACCAGCTGGTCACAATTGACTCAAAATAGCTATCCACCATTCGAAAAGCTATTTTAACAGAAATTGATATATTCTCAGAGGTGAATTATTTCAAGAAAGGATGTAACCGTGTTGTATGTGATTAAAGAGAGAAAAATGGACCCAGAGACGTCAGAAATTCGTAAATGATGATAAATGAGAGTATTAAATCCACCTCATGACTGGTTTTTGAAAATGCCATACTAAACTGAACCGGAGTTTCTATTAGTAATCATAGTACAAGAAGTCGTCACTTGAGACAGGAATTCCTACATGTATGGAAGCATCAAAATAATTTTGAAGCATATTTCGCAATATGTCATGAGACTTTCCCAACTAGCCTTCTGAAACTACGATATATTAATCTCTGATGGATAAATAGGGTAAGGTTGGTAAACATGTTGAAACTCTAGAAAAGAAACGGTAGTGAATAATCATATTGGTTTTGGGTTATTTAACATTACTTGACAGTGGTTTAGTACAGATTGCTCTGAATCATCTCTTGAATGAAGCAAAGGGTAAGCTGACAATACTGAATAAAATGAACTGTTAAAATGATTCCGAGTAACTTCCAAGAAATCTATAAACCAACTTTGAAAAGCAAAATGTTCAGAATGAAAACAATGAGGTTACTGTTGACCTCACCCATAATTTCAAAGCAAGAGCTCAGAATTGTCTCTCTGTCAAATTTATTAATTCTTTAGCAATCAAGAAAATCACAATTCTTATGATTACACACCTTTCCTATTGTTAGTTTGGCGGTATGACGTTCGAAGTGATTCACGCATAACCATGTCTAAGTAAAATTTAAACTGAAGTCTCGATAAAACTGTATCATTCATAAATTGTATTGTGCCATATTTTATTCAGAGTTACTAGGTTTTGTGGAGGTGATACCTTCTAAAAATAAAAATGGGGAATACAAAATGTAGCAGTTATTATATTGCATATCCTCAGCCCTTATTATTGGTTACTGATGGGCACTGCAACAAGGTGATTCACAGTAGTGAAGTAAGGAGCAAGTAACTTCTCTTGTAACAATTAGTTTTGCTAGCAAAGGAAATTATCTAGACTAATAACCATCAACAATGATACTCTACTGAAGCTCATGTTGAAAACAGTAATTTTAGAAATGACGATGGAAATTCAAAACCAAAAAAAACTCAAGACCTGAGCTCATAAAAATCCCAGAAGGTCACTAGTAACGGGTAGTAGTGAGGTCCAGGACGCACGTTTCGTCCTATTTAGGACTCGTTAGCTTGATGTGTGTGCTTCCCAGTGGGTGGCGTTTTCCCCGTTAAGCATAAAAAAGTATACCCATCGTACAAATGAGTGGGTATCGCGACTCAGTGGATAACGATCTAGCACTTGGTCCTAGGCTCCGATCATAGTGGGAACAACATCACTCGCTGGGATGCACCAACAGCCAGCTGATGAGTCCCAAGTAATATAAAATGCATGTCCTCGATTCCACTTCTAGATACTATCATCCACCAACAATACCAAGACGTCATATTTTTAAGGTGGTGGTGACAGAAATCTCATGCTGTGAAGTGCAGCATGAATACCTAATAGAAGTAATTTTGCAGCCTTTAATTTGCAATAATAGAAGTTAATATACTTCCACCTACTACGATCGATCAAAAGAGTTCAAGATTCGTGACTTAAAATGTTGACAATGGATATGATGTTTCGACATATTTATTGGCGTATGACCCCATGCTGGACACAAAGACATACGAACGCTGGGTACGCCACAGAATTATGAGTACATTTTTGATGAAAAGTTAACGCACAAGTATAATACACCAATTCATCCTACAAAAGAAACTTTTTATTAATATATTTAGTGCCACATTATATTAAAGAGGAAACTTTTAGACGATAGATCGATAGGATTACCTTTTAAAAGACACATCTCTTATCGGGTTCGCGGAAATAAACTCCAAGATCCTACAAAAAAATAATGCTGGAATGATTTATATGACCGACTGTTCTACCCCCTTACTATAGACAACCTGTAGGTCAATTTTTGATTTATTGTAGGCATACTCAAAAATAAAACAAAGTGAAAGCGGATTACTGTCTCTCAAAGTTCAAATAAGGGCACACAACGCAGAAATCAATCAAAATTGACACAGAACCAGGGATTACTGTGTAATGGTTCAAGTTGCCACACTTCATATCAGCACATCAAGTAAAAAGCCAATAAAATAGAATAGGAAGAAAGAAAAATTGGCCAAGATAAGTAGAAAGTAATAAAAGAGAGGAAGGAGAAAATGATGAGACCAAGTATAGCGGTTAAAATGTGAATAATGTGTGTATGCATCTGCGCTACTGACATACATCTGTTCTGAGCCATATCGCCTAGATTCTTCAACCACTTGTTTCTCTTATCTCCCGGGCCCCAACCCGTTAGTCTCTATCGCCCTAAAAGGCTGAAACGAACAGTCAAAGACTTCATGGATTGATGCCGTGTTTTAGTCTGGCCATCCCGAGCCTTTTTCCATCCTGAACCTACTTTGGTCAACATTGTGTGACGAGACAGATGATGGTTAGGCATACGTAACATATGCCCCAGACATCTTAGTCGATGAGGGTTCGCAATCACATCAACTACCTTACCTCTCCTCCTTAAAACTCTACGTCTGACTTCTGCACTACTCAAGTAGTGAAACCACGAAACACGGCCTATGATACGAAGGTAATGGTGGTCAGACACCTTAAGCCTTCTCATGTCTCCTGCCTTTAATGGGCATATTTCACAGCCATACAGTAGAACAGAGCGGACAGCAGCATAGTACACTCAACCCTTAATAGACAATCGGATATCGCGGTGGCGCCACAGTTGGAGTTAGTTGGCAAAACCCAACTGAGCCTTTTGTATCCGTGTAAAGATTTCGTCGGCCGCTGAGCCACCATGGTTAGTGCGACTACCCAGACAAGTGAAGTGTTCAGTGAACTTAACTGTCCACTGCTAGCCAGGGAACCGTTGTAGATCGATTTAAAACAACATATCATGCAAAATCATTCATAGTTAAACACAATTTATGATGACCACATTTGTACACACCTAGCGTAGCTGAATTCAGCAAAACAATAACACGATAAAACTATGATTATTTTATAAGTTCCTAAATTCTTCCATACATTAATTAAGTTAGTGACATAATCTAAAAAGTTAAACTCAGTTATAAATTATTCATATTGTAGTTTTAGCAACAGTATGACTTCAATGAAGTTACACTTTATTAACTGGAGGTAACCGTAAACACTAATCGTCCTTAGAAGAATGTCATACACTCTACACAAATAGTAGAATAAATACTTGGTTTTTTTTGTTCAAGTGATAAGAAGTAGGACCGCATGGAAACAACCGACTTTAAAAAAACTCATGTGAAATCAGAAAACAGTAAATGGTGATGATTTTGAATACTGATCGGCGGTGAACAGTATATTACTGAGCCAAAATCACAGAAAAAAGAATAACACTAGACTGCTAAGATGCAGCACCTGCATTTCACTGTAAATTTCTAAATAACGAAAGTTACATAGAAGGATAAAAAAGGCGGAAAATTCCATTGTCAACTGCATAATTAGGAAGATCATACTACGAAAACAACACGAAACAATATCGAATATGTTGTAGAATGGGAAAATCCATAAAAATTGAGTTGCGGAATTTAGTAAGAACTTACCTAATATGGAAAAGGGTTAAATAAAAGTGTACTTTTATAAACAAAACCACTTTTAGCATACAAAAAAGAAAACGGAATAGTTCAGTTGACGCATTTCATATATATATATATATATATATATATATATATATATATATCATGCACTATAGCACAAAAGTTAATTATGCAATACACAGTGCTCAAGCAGAAATTAGAATTATAAATATAATTGTAAAAGACAGTTGGGTGAGTTGTTCCCAAGGGAATGAAAGATGCTACAACTTTAAAGTGCAACATATTTCCACTCTGAAAAGAGGTATAGGATATTTTACCAGCTGAAATCGTTTCATTTTACGAAGTGACGACTTTTGCACCTGGAATCTTGGAAATAGTCTACAGAAAGGTAAACAACAATTAAAAAACAGTTTGTCAGGGAAATAAAAAACACATTTATGTGGTGGATAGTAATGAAATTAGTTTTTAGGTATGTTTATCATAGATATCAAGTAACAGTGAGTGAGTGCCTTGGCTATTTGCGTTTAACAAGTCATATTCATAAGACTTATATGCGCATTTAACATCTTTTTACAGCTTCCACTTCATTCTGCTTATGTAAGGTATGGCCAATCGCGAACACAGGTGTATTACATCTGAAGATGCTTCTATCTGTTCTGCGAAATATGTTAGAGGAAGTATATATCATAAGATAAGTTTCTGAGGAAATCGGATTTGAAAGGACAATAAGTTTACCTGATCTTCATGCCTGGCTACTGTGACAATTGTCTATAGGTAAATATACCTACAAGATACATCGATAAGAAAATGTCTAATAGATAAATCATGCATTTCATCGCTTGCTTTACTCTTGTTGAACCTCATAAATTCAAACTAGTACTTACCATACTGTTTATGTGACTCAATTGACTTTGATGACATTTGGGATAAAAAAAATCTAACGCGTCATCACCCCAATCATTTGTAACTTTACAATTCTTAACAAAAAAATGTAAATTTACTCTGTACTACCTACTGATTATGCTTCAAGAGAAAATTGAGGTGTATTTTAAGCTTAGGTAGCGCCCAAGAAATGAACTTCGTGTCTGAATGGGGATATCGACTTAGACCATCAACGCATAATTATGCGGCAACAAATTAAAAATTAACCGTAATTTTTGAAATTACTAAGATTTCATAATATACAAAAAAAACTCAGCTATGAGCACTCATCAATGAACAAATACATGTCAAAATGAGAGTAGTTGTCAAGCTTTACCACTATTTAGTAGGAAAAACTATACGCTGCATCGTTCAACATCCAACACTATACATTACGAAACACCACATTCCATAGCAAATATACTATATAAATTCGATGAGTTTTCATCAGTGGATGTATGAAATGAATTTAATACTCCACTTATTTTGCTGGTTACTTCAATCTCCTTGCAAACATATTCTTCCGTTCGAAGCATATTTGGATATTTTCTATTTCTATACGCAGAAATAGACAGACAAAGTCAACACAGAACCTTGCACACAAGTGTATCTGTTCAAGATACCACACTTCATAGCAGCATGAAAGTAACAAGAGGACAGAAAACCGATGTTAAATAGACACAGGAGAATGGGTATGAAGACCAACATTAGAGGAAATATTCAGGCTTTAGATGTCAAATAGTGAATACATCTGCGACATAGTAAACGATTCTCAGTAATCTCACCAACGGTCCCCAACCAATGATCCTACGATCTTGAGGACCCCAGACAAGCAGGCTACATCACCCTACACGGCTCAAATCAGTAGTCGCAGACTTCATCGGCTGGTGCCACGTTTTGGTCTGGTTACCTTAAGTGCTTTTTCAACCCAATCCAACTCCTCCCAGCAGCGCACGTTGCGACAGACAGTGGTTCGGCATGCATGACACATGTCTGAAACACCTCGGTCGCCGAAAGTTGACAAATTCATTGACTGGCTTGTCTTCCTTCCCTAATACCCATTCCCCAACCTCGACATTGATCACAAGATGATTCCAACATAGCCAAGCAATGGTGCGAATACACTTAAGATCAAAAACCTGTAATGGTTTCATATATCCTACTTCCAATGGACATGACTGCAGCGCAGTATGCCGATCATCACTTAAGAGGAAGTTAGAAGCCTCGCCAGTTGACGCAAGTTGGCAAATACCAAATGGGCCTTCTGTATCCGATCTGAGATTTCGTCGGCGACCACTGCATTCGGGATGGTACAACTCCTCAAGTAAGTGAGGTGGTCGACACATTCCACCACTTCACTCCCCATCATCAATCTGGTCGTACTTGCAGCCGACCAGCCTTGAAGCATCATCCTACATTTGACAGGTGCGAAGTGAATGCCAAACATACTCAGATTTATGCTCGAAACGTCCAGAAGTCCCTGTATTTTGTCAGCGTCTTCACCTAGTAGGACATGTTGTCTACATACTCCATGTTAACCAGATAACCTTCAGGGAATAGCCCAATTCCTATGAAGTCATACGTACGTGTCCATTAGTACGTCTATGGCGAAGTTAAATAAAAACAAAGACACTGGGCATCCCTGGCGCACACCGCTAGTTGTCGTCAATTCATGTAACAACTCTCCATAAGCCCTCACACAGATGCATGAGTTCCAGTAGAGAGCTTTGATTGGCGTTATATATTTGCTCGGTTACTCTTATTAGTAATTCTCTAACCCCATTCTTAAAAACGTCGGATAGAAAGCCATCACGTTCTGCTGCTTTGCATCGAGGACAGTTGGATAACCAATACCTACGTCTCATTCCGGTTCAGGTTGGGTGTTGGGCAACTGAAGTGTCTTCTTGTCATTATCGTTAATAAGCGTAAGTAATTGCCGGGGACTACCTAATGCTGACGCCTTCTTCGTTTCTCTCGCTTTCGTCACCCACCACTGCTCGAGATTATTGCAAAGACTCTTGGTCAACTTACGTTTAAGTTGCTTTCGCCTCTCATCATGGTGAGAGCCTGTTAGAATAAATTTTATCGCACCAACAAGTTCCAATGATGTTGCGGAAATCCAATGAAGTTCGCTAACCTTCGGGTGTAGGATACCAATTGCCTTTACCTCTGTTTTTACAACTGACTTAATATCACTTCAGACTTCCTCGGGATGAGGATTACTATCAAGTTTAAATAAACACTTAGCTGTCTCCTCTCTAAATACGCACTTCACGTTCTCATCTAATCGAATAAGACGAGTAAAGCGCAAATATATACATGTTCGTACCAACGCGGGATCAGAATTCGAACAGTAACTCTAAGAATAACCGCAATCTCTTATCGATCATCTCCGGCGGTGGCTCTTAACAATATGATATATTTGTATCCATCCTTGGTTTGGTGTCAGCGGACGCTATGCGAGTCATTGTCTCTCCATATACTTGAAGCTAGTGCTGGTCAGAAATAATGGAACGAAAATTCAACAGGCGATCATCGTTGTCGGCTTGTTGGCATGGAATTATGTAGGTACCTCAAACACACCTTTCCGATTGCCTCAGCTTTCCTACCTGAAAGTTGAAGTTGCTCGCTTTTATGTCTGTATCTGAAACCGAAAACTTTTGATAGAATTCATTCTTTGCATCATCCGAACTGCAGTCGGTAGGCGCGTAGGTGAAGATTACGAAAGGGTATCGGTTGATCTCGCAATCCTTCCTAGTTCTTACAGACCCGTTCGTTCTTAAAGTACACAGACGGTTGTTGACTAGCATCCAGTCGAAAAGTGAACTTTTTGTTGGACAACTTAATGCTGCTGAATCTCTAGACACTCATATAGTGAATTTTGAAGATTCATTGCATTCACCAGGTAAGGTTAAGTGAATAACCGGATTTGAGTTTTGTATGTGTTTCAAAAACATGCATTCATCACTCGAGGTTTCAGAGTTTTAGCAAGAGATGTCTGCTGTCCGTTGAAAGCTCCAATATGAAATCGACAGTTGGGTCTTGGGAGACCAGGTATGAGGTTCCAATGGTTTGGGTCCTTAGCAATCATCTCAGAGTGAGACGGTGAGGAATTTGTCAGAAGCTTAATAATAGTATCAGGAAGTGAGGGCAAAAAAGAGATAAATGTGAGGAGGATATGTCGTGTTTGATTGGATCTTCTTTACTACTGGAAGCGTGGGGGCGGTTGACACTTCCCGGTTACCCACAACGTGGAAGGCTATTTCTTGTTAAGGCACCTGAAAGAGAAAAATATTTGTGTGACTGCTTGAGGCCTGTCACACGCAGCCTTTTCAGGATTTCTGATATAAGATTTGATTATTTTAACGCCGGGTAGGGAAAACCCATACGGTCGGTGCCGGAAAATCGTGGGGCAGGATGGAATGTGCTATTTTGGGGGCTAGTCCTTCCTAATCCCCCTTGCAATAGGAGAGGCAGCACCAGTGTGTTGCCGCTAGTCATCCAAGAGAAACACGTTGATGCTGTCAAACCCCACTCAGCTAGCAGCAGTACGAATTCGCCGTCAGACCTCCATCACAGTTTAGCAATTTGCACTACATGAGTAAGTGCTTTTTGTCTAACCACTGTGCAAAAGACCTTTGTGGCATGGTACGACCTTGAGGAAACAAGCATTCCAGTCAGTGTAGCTTGTTAGGACATTGTGATATACAAGACCGACCACCACTTCAAAATTGAAATTCTCGAGTGCTACAAGCAGATAATTTACGAAAAAAATACTAGATATTTTAAATACTATTATCTCAGTTAGCCTAATGATTTAAAAATATACCTATTAAGCGCTGAAAAATCCTCTAGTTGTTTTATACTAACTAAATCAAGAATTTTGAAACTGGACAACTTTACTGTCTGATAATTAAGGGAAGGGATTCACTTGGCCTAGTAACGCTGTGGTGGTCAACTTGATGTGCGATGGAACTGATTTCCAGGAGAACACCAATATTCACTGGAGATGCAGTTATGTGGTTGTAAGGGAAAGAAACGTTCATCATCGATTCCACTGTTAGTTACTAGTGGTTAATACGCAGCAGACTCATTTAATTGCCTAGTTTCGAGCTTGTGAGAGAAACATTTAATTTGATCCTAAAATATAACATTCATGGGAAAGTAAGATTTATGTATACGACTGATCACCTCAGCGTCAGACTATAAAAATGACTGTTCAATATTAGAATCACTGACATCTATTTCATAAATGACGATGAGAAGTGAAAGGATATTTTCATCAGTAGCAAAGACCAAACAAAAGTGGAAAATTAAATTACGCGGTTTAAAAAAAAGTGTAGTTTATTACAATGATAAAAAAGAAAAAGTAGAATCATTACCTGACTAAGATCAACACTTGTTAGGGCTCGAACTGCGTGAGGAACGGTACCTACTAAGGTAGCGAAATCTTTGCCCAGACTAGTTAGGTTCGTTGAATCTCCATTCGAACCATTCATTATGACAATCTCCTTAGTTTTGCTTAGTGGAGCTGCAATTTCGGCAGCTATTTGAGGCAATGTTTCCAATATGAGATTTAAGATAGCAGCATCACCGTATTTATTATAAACTTCAGCTCTTAAACGCATTCTTTCTGCTTCTGCTCGTCCAACAGCTTCCATAGCCTCAGCTTTAGCAATACCTTTCAGACGAATGCCGTCAGCTTCAGCTTGAGCTAAAAGTATTTTCTGTGTTCTGAAAGTTATTTTAGAGGAAAATATACATAATTTTTACTTAAAGTTAAAAAAAAACTTTTTTAGTGGATTGATATGAACTTGAACTAATGGTTAAGTCAAGTAAAATAGCTAGAACAAAAGCAATGATGAAAATAACCTAACCCTTATTCGAATTTCCTTATAAACTACAAGAATTTTCCAAAGGTTTTCTGTATATTTCCCAGTTTTTTATGTCATAAAAAGGTAGAGAAATGCGAAGAATGTGAATCGAAACCGTTGAACAAATATTCATAAACTAGAATGACTTTTATGAGGGTCAGAAGGACCATTATACTTTAGTGTTTTGATTCAAACTGTCTTAACACTGAAATGCAGGCATCATAAACAGCTGAAGAATTGTCCTTCCTTCTTGAATTGAATTACAAACTTCAAGGTATTCTAGAAATTGTATACGACAACGAAATCTCGTGACTACTGTAATTGTAGTTTCAGTAAATTTTTGTATGTATTGACAATTCAACTCTTGACATTTCTGCCTTAACTCAGAATGTGATTCGTCTGAGTAGTAAATCTTCCAGAAATTCAATCTTCAAACATGAAGTATTGGTACATGAGGAAGGTTGTTCAGTCAGTGATTTTGTAGGTCCAAGTATTTAGTAGACATTTTTCACAAACTGAGTAGATTGAAGGGCTGTGATTAGAAATCAAATGGTACTAGGTTAAAATTATTAATCCAAGGAAACACCTCTTGAAAAAATAAGTTTAAAACTGATTGTGTTGAGTCATTAACTAGAAGACTGGTAGTAGTCACTTTTTTCTACGAACTAGGAAAAACAATTTCACTAAGCAATATTTTTAATTTAATTTGAAAAAGGATTAAGTACTCGCTGTAGATATTTAAAGGTGTATTCTCAACAAAAGTCAAGCACTATCCAGGAATTTCATAGTGGAGTGAAATGATTCACCTAATCAATGGTTTTAAACTTTTCCTTGACTCTCCAAACCCCATAGAACTGTTACCGAAATTCATTTCAGAGTATCATTCACTACTTTATGAACAAAATTGAGAGCTGAGAAGATTCAAATCAACCAAATGGTGATTTGTTGGATTAATGGATATCACAAAAGTTTTTAACAAGGACTAACATTAGTTGAAGGAGAAGTAGGAGTGTGAAAATAGAGAATAGTTGTTTTGCTACCATTTAGGACTTCTTGTTAGTTCACACTCATGACTCCACGGAGGACTGATTCCATATTATCAGATGCCATGTAGAGAACATCATCAATGATCCACTGGGTTGTAGTTCAGTGGATCACTTCCATTAACTCATGATATAGGGCGGACATTCTTCACGAGACCGTGGGTGTGAACTTTCTAGGAGTCTGAAAGTAGGCAGGAAAATATCCCCAGTGTTCTTTATTCACCATTTATCCTCTGATTGATGTTAGTCTGTGATTACAACTACCAAAAAGAGTCAAATAGATTCACTCTTTCATAGTTTCCTTTGGAAACAGGCCAAAAAGGTAAGCTTAGATAAGACTGCGGCTTATCCAACGTTTCTCCTTGACCATTACTATTATTATTATGACAGTGACTATTTTATCATGATTACTTTCTCCACACCCACTGTTACAACTGTTGGACCTTCCTTCCAATTACCTATAAATAAACAAACTTCGTTACATTTATTCGCATTGCTAACATTCTTCAACTGATTTTCGCCTGTTGTACCTATATTTCCAAATATACTTGGTTACTTTGTATTAACACAAAAGTATGTTTCTCATTCTATCCCATGCTGATTCTTTATTTATTCCAGGCTGTTTGCAGTGGAGGAGTCGTGAAACTAGTATGAGCTCACTGTATTTTGCAAATCTTGTTCATTTTGCCTTGATGAAGACTGGAGTTTATATAAAACAAAATATCGTAAGTAAACCCGTTTAGGATAACTTACCTATACCCTTCAGCTATTTGCTGTAATCGATAGGCTTCTGCTTCAGCTGGACGTCGTATAGTAGCATCCATACTCTTTTCGCTACACAAAATGCCTTTCTCTTCAATTTCAATTTGTTTACGTCGTTCTACAATATTAATATTTACTTCTTCTGTCCTAATCTTTTGTCGTTCTTTGGCAGCCTGAAAATTGTCAATAAGATGCAATTACACTTGACGCAACGTTCAATAAAAAAAAGCGGAAAAAAAGAAACGCAGATTGAGTCACTGTAGTGAAAGTCAAACTCTGATGAGAGCTACAACCAATCAGAGATGCTCGGCAACGATTCATTTACTGGCATCAAAGTCCACTAATCGTTCACTAGATTCTGAATACTACTTATCATATTTGAGAGATGGTAAATAAGACGAGTTAAAAATGCAGTGCACGACATCTAGACATTAGGTGTTTTGGAGAAGTACTGACTGAATAAAAATTTCATACCCTTCAGGATTCATCAGCAAAGTTCTTCCAGAGATTCAGATATTGCTTGTTCAACACTAGACTTACAGAATTTACCACATAGATGATCTACCCTACAAAATGCTTAATGACATGATCAGTAATCCGATACTACAGTATGAAAATGACTATAATTACAAAATCAATTATGATAGTAGTAGTAATGATTGACTGACTGACAGACAGACAAAATAACATAGAAACTCGCACACCGGTGCATCAGCTCGAGTTGGCACACTTCACAGTAGTACAGAAAGAACGGGAGGACAGGAAAAGAGTGATATCAAAGAAGATAAAGTATTGAAAGAGAGTAAACAATCTGAAGATAAAATTCAAGCTTTATAAGATGTCATGGAGTGAATACATCAGCACCATTGTGACCGATTTTCAGCCATGTCAATTACGCTCTTTAAAATATCAAAATTGTCAGAAATGTCTGGTTCTCAGTCAGATAGTAAACAAAAAAGGGTACATTTTGATAAGTTTTGAATAACACAGATGAATCTGCTGTTCTTCAGAGATAAGTCAACAAAGGCATTATTATTATTAATTCGTACACAAACTACGCTTTGAACTATAATGGTGTAAAGGAGATGAATGCAGCTTGTAACTGGTGTGAACTGTTTATTTAATGGTCAGTATAACAAACATACGCTTACACCAAGTCTTCATACACCTTAGAGATATTCAACAAATAGAAATAAACCATTAAACAATAATAATCATGAAACCGACTGTGCCTACAGATGCAAGAACACATCCTTATTTTTGAGATGAATGGGGAATTCAGAAGTAGTATTCATCACGGAATGACATCAGTTGGGGAACCATTGGAAATCTGGGAACACTGAACAGCTATTTCGTCCTAGTATGGGACTCCTCAGCAGTACGCAACCACGACCCGGTTGGGGATCGAACTCAGGACCTTCAGGTTTCACGGCGAACGCGTTAATCATTCAGCCGCTGAGTTGGTTTTCGGTGGTTCACACTTTCAAACTCCTGTCAATTCACGACGTAGCGCGACTATCACCCAAGGTTTTTAGTTAACATCCGCTTCACTTCCGACTAGTTGACCCCACATGTCACGACTTCTCATTAGAGCTTCGTGATATCCATCTGGAAGCATGTCACCAATGAGCACCATGCAGGAATGTATTTTTGATGTATCATGTATTGTAATGTCTTATTACCATACAGATCTTGTTAACGAAGCATGTTGAAGGTGCAATAGTTTGAGCTTTTTCAGAAAATAATAGCCAAACTATTAAAGATAACTTTAGGTTATAAACATTCGGACCATAGTTGTTCTGGAAGAAGTGAGCGCCAAGTTATATTTAATCATTATATAAGCAAACTGTAATATAATCCTAGGACGTTTAGAAAATGAAAACAAAATTTTTCCTAACATCCCACTGTGTGTGCCGCAGCTTCTTCAGTAGAATATTCGGATCATTATCAGGCATCAAAATATCAAGGACAAATGCTATATGTAGCAATTTGTGTGTTTAAGTCATTCGGAATCCGAATGCTCTATTGAAGAAGCTGTTAGAAACACAGCGAAACGCTCAGAAAAACTTTTGATTTTCTAAACACGCTGGGACTACATTAAAACTTACTTATTTAGTTGATACAATGTACAATCACACGCTTATAATGATTCAAGTATACGGAGAAAATTGATTCCTGTCGTATTCATATAACAAGTTATAAATTAACTGATTTCCAAACCGAATATTAGACTTAATAATCAACCAGGAGGAATTTTCCTTTCCAGCACCAAGTATCATCGCATCCTTAGAAGCATATTTTTATTCATTATCAACTGTCATCCTTTGTAGAACACAAACCTAGAAAACACTTTGTTCGATTCAGCTGAAACTCATGTTTTCACTTTAAGTCTAATCAATATCCTTTTACATTCTATCTCGGCATGTAATGTTAGCCGAAGTAGGATTGGCTTTTGATGCGCTTGTCAGTAGAACTTTAATCCCATATTCGTACTCATAACTCAACCAGAAGCCATTATAAAATTTATACAGAGATTATTAGGAAAATGAACTTGTGTATCAGTAGGTTAATCTTAGTGACATAACGTCATTTGGGAAAATATGACAACATGGAATTGTTGGTATACTCCTAATGTTAAGACAGACTACAACCTTAGGTATATATTCGTAACTACAGGAACAATTAGTCAAGTGATAGTTTCATATACCACTTAAAATGTTTTATCAAATCGAATGACACGGCTCTCTTGGCATTATTTATAAATCTGTGGAATAAAGCGAATACTAAGGTCTGAAATAGAACTGCAAATTCCTTTGAGTAATTAGGACACGAAATCTGTATCATTCGTAACTTAGTGATAAGTTTATGTGTACAATCTATTCCTAAAGGTCACCAGCAGTCGAAATAGCTTGTTGGCAAAATATCTAACTCTGGTAAGAAGCTATGGTTGTATTCGAATTATCCGTGGGATGCTTCATTAGGATCGTGGAGAAACCATATTGGTGAGAACCAACAAACATAATTTATTTCACGGGATTCTTACATCTAAAACTAATACATTAAAAGTATCAATTTAAGAGAATTATGAATTTTATTTAGATAGTTTCTTGGTAAGCGAGAAATGGAATAGAGAATCGTTAAGTCTAGGAAAAGTAATCGAAACCTTCAATTCTTGACGAAAACTGTTTACTGTATGCTTAAATAAGTATTATAAGACAATATATTAATTTTACGAATAAATAGTACTAAAATTCAAACACTCGTGAGTGAACTATAGTAGTAGTTCAGTATTGTCATCGAATTAGTACTTTTAAAAAAAAAGTCCATATAACTAATCAAGTCATCAAACAACAATTAAACACTAAAGTATATTTATGATGGGTGAGTAATATACTGTTAAATATGATATCAATTAGAAACTATTAAAAAACTCGGTTGTTAGTTTTATTGTTACAAAGATGGTATTCGTTCTTGGCATACATGAGATTGAATGGGAACGGTAATTCAAAGGTTTCTTTTATTTTATTCACTCGTCATGATCAAAATGACCCAGAATATAGACCCCAATTTTTAATCGTTGAACATCCAAACTTTACACTTCTGCATTCTTACTAACTAATATCTCACCAGGGAAGAATGATTCTATCAATGAATTGAAAATTGACTATTTTAAGGAGAAGAATATCAACACAACTGCCTATTCTAAAGTTCTGTAAATGATTTAATTAGAATGTTCCAGTGAAAGGGACCGAACAAACTAATAAAATTAACGATACTTTATCAATCGTTTCAGGTTAGACCACAGACAGACAGACAAAATCAACGTAGGATTTCGCACACAGGTGCATCGGCTCAAGTTGTCACACAGTAGGATACAAAGAACAGGTGGATAGATAAGGAGTGATGTCGAAGGAGACAAAGTAGTGTGGAAGAAAAAACAAAGGTTAGTGAATATTCAAGCGCCATTGTGACTGATTTTCAGCCATGTCACCAACAGTCAGTCCTTAACAACTCATTCCTTTCTTTTCGAGGACCCCAGCCAGGCATTCTACACCTACCAAACACGACTCAGATCAACAAATAGGGACTTCACTAACTGGTGCCACGTCTCGGTATGGCCACTCTCAACCTTCTTCCAACCTAATCCAACACCCCGTTGCATGATTCATCAAGGTAGGCGGTGGCTTGGCATGCGCAACACATGTTCAAGCAATCTCCGCCGATAAGGACTTGTCTGTCTTGTCTAATGCCTTTCGCCTGACCTAAATATTACTCACGTGAAGATTCCATCAAACACGAGCAATGCTGCAAAGACATCTATGATCAAAACTTGTAACCGCTTCGTGTCTTCTATTTTCAACAGCCATGTGTCAGCTGTATAGAAGAACAGAACGGACTGTAGGGCAGTATACTCGTTCTTTGATTGATGGTTGAATATCTCGCCAATCGGCACCACAGATTACATAAGTCGGTTAGACCACAGTGAAAAGGCGAAACACCTTTTTTCTTCGTGAGTCAACTAAAATACAAATTAATATATTTTTGAGATGAATGGGGATTTTTAATTTCGAAGTAATATTTATCATGGACTGACATCAGTTGGGGAAACATTGGAAATCTGGGAACACTGAACAGCTATTTCGTCCTAGTATGAGACTCCTCAGCAGTACGCAACCACGACCCGGTTGGGGATCGAACTCAGGACCTTCAGGTTTCACGGCGAACGCGTTAACCATTCAGCCGCTGAGTCGGTTTCCGGTGGTTCACACTTTCAAACTTCTGTCAATTCACGACGTAGCGCGACTATCACTCAAGGTTTTTAGTTAGCATCCGCTTCACTTCCGACTAGTTGACCCCACAGGTCACAGCTTTTGAAACCTGAAGGTCGTGAGTTCAGTCCCTAGCCGAGTCGTGGGTGCGTACTGCTGAGGAGTCCCATACTAGGACGAAACCGCTGTCCAATGCTCCCGGATTTTCAATTGTTCCCCCAAATGATATCATTCCATGATGAATACTTTTTCTAAAATACAAATTGTTGTATGATAGAAATTTATCACAGAAGTAGTTCCATTTAAGTTCGTTAATTGAATATGTATATCACGCAGTGAAACAGCACTATTTAGTGAATACAGTTTCAAACACAATTCACTGTTGATACTGAAATCAAGATAACTTTACGGTTGGGATATGATTTATATAGTTTCAATTCTTTTCTTTATCATCCTTTGAAGTAGTGGTAGTGCAGTTTTCCAGACATCTGGATCAGGTGTTGAGTCCTCCATGTTGCGTGTATTCAATGTCCTTATCAGATTCTTCATGCAGTCAGATAAGCTGGTTTTTAGGACTGTTGTTTTATTCACTTCTATTGTGTGATTGTAAGCATAGTCATGTTTGAGCTTTTCGTTAGACTCCTTACTACACTAAAGTTTACCATGTTTGGTTGAACTTAGCTTCTATACTGGCAGACAGAACTGTGGATGCAGAAACAGCGGTATTATGGTATTCAGGTACACCTATAACATCTTTCTGATTTTCTGAACTATTTTAGTGTTCTAAATATGTAGTTATAAACTTCTTTACTAATTATATGAATGTAATTGATTCAATAATTCCATTTCATCTGCTTTATGTATGTTGTATATAGTGAAAAGGCTTTACGTGCTTATTATATTTTAAATAAAAAACTTTAGATTAAGTACTTGACCTAACAGATAAACAATAGTCACTGGATCAATATGCTAGTTTCATTTCTCTTATAATGTGTATTATTTACATCATAATTACACTGTTACAATTAGGCCTTATTGAATACTTTCCAAACCAGTTAATATTAACGTGATCTTTTGACGAAATAGTAAAAGTAGTCTCTTTTTCATTTGGACATCCATTTCAAATCTACTTGATACACATCAATATACCAGACATATTACTGTAAGATAATTTCTTAGTTCTCTCAGTTTCACTACACAACTTCATTGTTGCCAGTATATTCATTTATTTCCTATCGAGTTTTGATCTGAACAAGGAAATATTAAAATGTGATTTCTGAACATTTGATTACAGACTCATGCTCTATTTTCCTTATCAAAAAAGATGTAAAACTTGGAAGCCATGTGAATTGGGTTTAAGTATTCACCTACTGACTATTAGATCACACAGGTTCATACTCATTTCAACTACTTGGGTTCGATGAACAAAACAGTTTCATTGACCCAAATATATTAGTTGTAGTTCACTAACTGGCATCTATGCTGGGTGATTCGGTTAGTAATTTAGGTTCATTGACAGCTGAATTACGAAGATAACCTTTTCCATCTGAGTTGATTTATTCACACAGCGGAACAGTATTATTTACTAGATTGTGTTTCGGTCACAATTTATGGTTAATAGTAATACCAGCTAACTCCACAGCTTTGAGACATGGTTTACATAGTTCTAATCCTCTCTCCTTCTTTGTGCCATGGATAGAATTTTCCATCTATCCTTAACAGGTGCAGGATCATTCCTATTGTATCTATTTGGTGTTGATTTGATAACCGAAAATTCAATCATTAACCTTTCTGTCTACCCAACTAAGTTAGCTTTTAATACTGTTTCTCTGTCCTACCGTGTTGTATGGTTGGGTACAATCGTATGCACAGCTATAGCCCAGCTAATTTTCTAGATTACTCATCTTATTATAATCTATTAATCTTGATTTAGTTAAGCTTTTGTTCGCTGTTATTCTTATTGATCCTGGTCGACTACTTTGACCTATTCGTTTGGCTTCGCAATCGTTGCAAGAGGAAGCTAGGCTATCCGACCATAAAAACTTAGCTAGATCAAAATTGGTAGATCTTAGTAGGATTAGGAATCTAGAAAAAAGCTCGGTCATAGCTATGCATGGGGAATTCTACTATCCTTATCACAAAGAGGAAGAGAGGATTAGAACTATATAAACCATGTCTCAAAGTTGTAGATTTATCTTCATATGGCTATAGGCGATAAGTTGTATCCCAAACGTAATGCAGTAAATAATACTGTTCCACTGTGTGATATATCGAACAAATCAACTAAAATGGAATATCATTCTACCACAGTGCTCAAGTTTTACTTTTATATTTAGATAATCTCTTTTTTTCACATAATCTGAAAATAGACAAGCAATTTACCAGTTTATTATCACTACCAGTTTCCCATGAAATAAGTGTTTACACTCACGAAATGTTCACTGAAAGAGATGATAAAATACAGAAGTGTCAAGCCTGGTTAATCAGAGATCAAAAGGATGATGATAAGAAATGAATAATAACTAATTATAGGATCCATTTCTGCTTGTTAACTACAACTACTAAGCTGGATGGAATTTATCCCTTTGAGGACTTCATCTTGACAGTTTACACTTTGCTGCTTCACTTGCCTTGAAGCTTGTCAATTTCACGGTTAACTTTTCACTTTTATATTGGTCTACATAGCTTACTACATATAGCCTTCACCTAACTCAGCTGTCACAGAATACACTTGAGTGAACGCAAAACGTTGTAACATTGAACATTGTCTTCTCATTGGTTCCGGTTTTTCATGCATAGATATTCAGAGTAAATTCGCACCTACATATGCATGCTTATTCAAATACATCTGTTGTAGTGACCTTTTTCTCGTTCTCAAAAAAGAGCTACTTCATATTCATCGGTTGTAAACAAATTAGAAGTCAAAAGTTATATTATTTTTCAAGATAACGTTTGTAGAACTACATTATAATTAATTGTTTTTTTAAATATACTGACTAAGCAACGAAATTTCTTTCCAATAAACAGTCAACTAATAATCTTACTGAAAAGAGATCTTTTTACTAAGTCTTTTATACGGTTTCTAAATGTCTAAATATAGATTACCATTAAATTAATACGAATATAAGACTTGATTCGCTTACCGTTACACTTTCACTGTTCTCGAAGCCAGCTAAGATAAAAGGTGAAGATTACGCTAACTACTGTTAAATTATATCACATTTAGTAGGTAGCGGATTTGTAATCACGTGACAAACTGAAGAAGGTATAAGGAAACAGCAGTTACAAACCGAACAACCTATTGCTGGGTTGAAAAGGATTGCTAGAATGCTGTAGTCACCGTTTTGAAGTTTATTGATGTTTCAGCAATATGTGAAACTGCGGATCATTGTGTTAGACACTTTACTTTCGACTAATCAGTCGTCCACCGCCGTTTGAGCTTCCAGAAAGTTATGAAACCCTCATGCCATCAAATTTAACTCCGTATCTTGTGTATGAACCTGTATGTGATTATTGAGTCATGTATACTGCTGTGTTGACACTTAAGCTCCGTCTGCTATCAGAAATCATGTTGTTCAACACAGTAATCGTTTGGGTCATCATCGATATAACGCCATCTTGAATGTGAAACAATACTCTCCTACATCAAATCACTGATTTTATCTCCAACTGTGGATATATTAATCAGTACCCTCTAGTCAGTGATGAAAACGAAGAAATGACATTATTCATCCTTCAGCCAAGCACTGAAGACTGAGACAATTAGCGACTTATTTTCAAAATTTACAATTTCTTCAGTCGACTGAAAACCATATGATCATAGATTTCGATTGTACATTGTCGAGTTTACACCTGGAAAACTTTGTTTTCTTATCAGCTTTAAGAAAACTCTTGATGCTTGCAGCTTGGTACGCAAATATATATATATATATATATATATATATATATATATATATGAATAATGTCATTTCTTCGTTTTCATCACTGACTAGAGGGTACTGATTAATATATCCACAGTTGGAGATAAAATCAGTGATTTGATGTAGGAGAGTATTGTTTCACATTCAAGATGGCGTTATATCGATGATGACCTAAACGATTACTGTGTTGAACAACATGATTTCTGATAGCAGACGGAGCTTAAGTGTCAACACAGCAGTATACATGACTCAATAATCACATACAGGTTCATACACAAGATACGGAGTTAAATTTGATGGCATGAGGGTTTCATAACTTTCTGGAAGCTCAAACGGCGGTGGACGACTGATTAGTCGAAAGTAAAGTGTCTAACACAATGATCCGCAGTTTCACATATTGCTGAAACATCAATAAACTTCAAAACGGTGACTACAGCATTCTAGCAATCCTTTTCAACCCAGCAATAGGTTGTTCGGTTTGTAACTGCTGTTTCCTTATACCTTCTTCAGTTTGTCACGTGATTACAAATCCGCTACCTACTAAATGTGATATAATTTAACAGTAGTTAGCGTAATCTTCACCTTTTATCTTAGCTGGCTTCGAGAACAGTGAAAGTGTAACGGTAAGCGAATCAAGTCTTATATTCGTATTAATTTAATGGTAATCTATATTTAGACATTTAGAAACCGTATAAAAGACTTAGTAAAAAGATCTCTTTTCAGTAAGATTATTAGTTGACTGTTTATTGGAAAGAAATTTCGTTGCTTAGTCAGTATATTTAAAAAAACAATTAATTATAATGTAGTTCTACAAACGTTATCTTGAAAAATAATATAACTTTTGACTTCTAATTTGTTTACAACCGATGAATATGAAGTAGCTCTTTTTTGAGAACGAGAAAAAGGTCACTACAACAGATGTATTTGAATAAGCATGCATATGTAGGTGCGAATTTACTCTGAATATCTATGCATGAAAAACCGGAACCAATGAGAAGACAATGTTCAATGTTTGTTCGAAATATGGCTGACTGGCTTTCATACATTGTATTCACAAACAGAAGAATCATTCTAAAAACTACAGTTTAGTAGTGAAAAATCTCAGTGAAGTTCCAAACTTTTCGAAGGAAAAACCGACTTGAATCAAAACGAGTTGTTGGTTTTTAATATTTGATAAAACACCGCGTAAAGAGCAAAGTACTGTTATCGATTTTTTGCGATGTGAGTATTAGTAATGAGATTAATTATTTCGGATGCTTAAGACGAGTACACACCTACCTATCCACAGATTGAGATTCTTATTAAATCCTCAAAACTCAAGAATTAAAAATTCAAGATATTGACTTTCAGGCAACTGAATTATGACAGTCTCCCTTTTGAAATGGTTAATAGATATTCAGACCAATTGCTTACACGAACAAAACTTGATAAACTTGACTTGATCGATTCGGAACTTTAACCTGATGAGTTTTTTTCTATCGAGTAGTACCCGCTACTTATCAGGTGCCTATTCTCATTGAATACTGCTACTTTTCTAGAACTTTTATTTATGGTTGAGGGTTAGCCTACTGAAGTTTAGGCAGTCAAGTAGTACCTGACATAAGTGCGGTTCATATACAAATAAACAAATATATACCACGTTGAGTTACATTATTATTTTCATTGGATTTATGGCTTGCAATCTAGTACATCAACCTGCAATTAGTTGCTAAGTTGCATGATTAGTTTTTTTTTCAACAATTTAGCGCACAATGAGGCCGGTCTAATCTCGAATTTCTGAGAACCACTCATCAAGGTTGAATAAAGGACATATAAGAACAATAAAGAGCTACATACTTGCACACTTAGCTGAAACTAGACACCAAGTGCATAGTAGAAAGGCATTTAAAATTATTCATCGTATACTAACTAATTTACCATATGGATTGCGCATTCATTTGCTTCACATAGCAGAGGCGATTACTTGATGTCTATCTTAAAGAAGAACAGCTACCCACGAAAATTTATCAGAAGACCCCTATCCCGTTCATTATCAACTGGAAAGTCAGCGACAGAAGTCAACAAAAGAATACAAAGTACATAAAAAATATATCAGAGATCATGACAAGATTACTGAGACCACTTGGAATCTGTGTCGCTTATAAACCAACAAATTCCCTTCAAACACTATTATGCAGACCAAAGGATACAACAGCCAAGGAAGACAAACCAAATACCGTTTGCAAAATTAACTTCAATAATTGCGATCGATACTACATTGAACAAAATGGCCGCCCTCTTTGCCCTCGTTTACATGAACACCAATTGGCTACTAAATGTCACGACATTTCATCACTCATTTCAATGAACATGGATAGAAACTATGGACATGAATTCAATTTTGACAATGTAGAAATTTTGGACGGAGAGAGGAAACACAAAGAATATCAGGGAATTCATAGAAGCTTGGCATTCAGGTCAGTCAGTCAGTCAGCAATCAATAGATGTATAGACATAGACCAAATCTATCAACCAATCAGAATAATGATAAACGACACAAAGATCAGAGGCCGAGCAGAGGAACAGTCAATAGGAAAGTCTACGCGGTCAGTGACAACAACCAAAAGAAACAACCAATCACAAACCAGTTCGTCAGGACAAGCTACTGAATCACTCACGGAGAGATACTGACAGTTCACTTCACACTAAAGTTATTCATGAAGATGTCGTCTAGAAAGACGACGAAAGCTCCACGACTAAACAACCCAGCTCAGAGAACAGCATACAACCAAGATTGCAATCCACCTTTACAAGGTTAACCTTTTTATGCAAAAAAATTTGTCCAACCGCTTACATTACCAAGGTCTTCAAATCACGTAACTTTCAGCATTATTTTGTACACTTCTTGTCCCTCTTGTTCTATCAATATTCAATTGTCTTCCTATTTTTACGTAATTATTTACTGGATATGCCTGACCACTTAAGAGAAAAAACTCTAAAAAGTCCCATACTAAATGTCTAGAAGGGAATAGCTATAAAGATCCTCAATGAGCACCTGAAGTACAGCTCAAGGCTCTGTGAAGCGAAGGCTACTATATGTTTCATCGACGAATGTATTTCGATAAACCGTTACCCGAACGAATATTGGAAATCTTTACGTCACGCGAATAGTTAACTAGTTCACTAGTTACTAGCCAGGCCTAAGCCGGATAAACAGGGAAGATTGGGCATAGAGCTACCAAACCTACTCCGGAAAACCAATTCAGTCACTAAAGAAACTTTAAAGCACAAAGAAAATATAAAACATAAAAACAAACCTATTCCTCGCTGGAATCGGAAGGACAAAATGACGCCAGTTGGTGAAAGCCCTCGGGAAGCCAGTTGGCTAATGTGTCTTCTCTCGATGAAAGTGAAAGTAAACATGGGGACATGGAATGCCTGCACCATGTATGAACCTAACAAGGCTGCCCAGATTGCAGATGAAATGAGAAGGTATGGCATGGAAGTGCTAGGCTAGGAATCTGCAGATGGAATGCAAGTGGACTCTCCAAACTGTTAACTACAGAGTCAATAATCTACTCCGATATTGTCACCCAGACGACAACCACGAGCACACTGAGTTATGGAGTGGCTATCATGATGTCTCCAAGAGCATCTAAGGCTCTCATGCAGTGGGAACCAGTCTCCTTCTGCAGGATCATGACAGTAGAGTTCAACTCAAAAGGAAAGAGAGTCACAATCATACAGTGCTACGCTACGCACCTACAAATAATGCAGATGACGAGAACAAGGAGGAATTCCATAGACAGCTGCAATCAACACTGGACAAGACCTCAGTTGGCGACATCAAAATTCTAGTGAACGACATGAATGCCGAACCGGGAGCGGAAAACACAGGAAGAGAACTAACCATGGGTCGAGAAGCGCCAGGTGAAATGATGAATGAGAATGGAGAATTGTTTGCAGAACTCTGTGCATTCAACGATTTGGTGATTGGCGGCAACGAAACGTGTACAAACACAAGGATATTCACAAAGCGACATGGATTTCACCAAACACCACACGGACACACTAAAAATCAGATCAACTTTATCTCAATCTCAAGAAAGTGGAGATGCAGCCTGCTTGACACAAGGTCAAAAAGAGGGGCAGATGTAGGCTCAGACCACTCACCATCTAGTACAAGGAACCTTCAAAATCAAGTTGAAAGCCTTCAAAGAAGTTGGTGGTAGACCACAGTTCAAATTTAAGTTAAACACTCAGAACAGAAAGTGAGGGGGGAAACTACGAAGGACATCTCTTCACATCAGTCAGTCATCAGGAAAAAGTGAGAAATATTGAGCGACATCCATGAGTAACCCTGCATGGAAGAACACTGGAACTCTGTGGAAGCGACTATTTGGAAGGGAACCTGCATAACCTTGTTAGGAAGGAAGAATAAGAAAGACAAGGAATGAATCTCGACGGACACATGGAAGCTGATAGATGAGGGAGAGGAAGATGGTGAAGCAGAAGATGAACCAGTGCACTGCCGACTGGGGACATCACGCACCGGTCTCTCGAGTGGAACCCCGATGGGGAGCGACGAGTTGGGCATCCGAGGGTGACAGGGAGGAGATCATGTGAGGAAGAAATGCAAGGTTGTGGCCAGTGGTAGGGCCAGGTTCAAAAGACTGCAGAGAAGAGAGTGCAATGGAGACGTGCTACTGAAGCTGTATGTTCCGTTAGGAACTCAAGGGATAAATAATAATATAATAATTACGTCACTCAGGATTTTGACCCAACTGAAGAACACTGAAGTGTTATGCTCTGAATCAGATTGACTCGCTAAAATCGTATTTTACTGAAATGTTGAAAAATGTCACAGAAATTTCATGCTGCGAAAGAGCTGCTCAAACACTTAGAACAGGAATTTTCGAGTTATGCGGCAAAAGTTATCAATACACAGGAAGAAAGGAAGCTCATTAGGTTGGTCAGAAGTCTTAAAAACCAAACACCAGAGATGAGATTCCCGACTAACCCAGGTCAGTTTGTGCACAATTTTTCTAGTACCGACCTTGATGCTATACAAGTAGAAGTTTTGTCACTTGGCCCAAGCTTTTGTGATAGTCGTAATATGATAATTGAGAAGGAAACGGAAGTAGAGTTTGAGAACTTGTATACATAGGCAGATTGGTTTAGTACTCTCATCTAGTGAAGACGTTGACAGACTTAAGATTACAGTTATTGACTCCTGCCTTAAGTAAAAAAGTAGTTGGAATGATAAAAAGAGTACTTTAACGGAAAAGCACAGATAAGCTTTGGGAGAGCTTACAGCGAGTTAGAATCTTGTCATTACTAAGCCAGATAGAGAATCATGAATACTTTTTCTTGATGGATAAAACAGAATATACAGACAAGATGAATAACTTGTTTAGTGATGAAATTAAAGTTCAGAAATTAGTCGTTTGTGGTGATAAGACGCAGAAGATAGGAATAGATAAAACCACTGAGTTTCAATCCAGAAAGCGTCTTTGAAATGCTCAAACCTACTAGAACTGTTACACCTAGACTTTATGATCTGTCAAAACTGCATAAAATGGATTATCTCCCCGACCAGTTCTCGATATGTCGAACTCGCCGTATCATGCAACCGTAAAATGGTTAGCACAACTCATGAAGCCTCTCCACAAAGGAGTTGCAAAGCATAGCTTAAAAGATACCTTTGGATTTGTTGAAAAGATTGAGGATCTGAAGGCAGATAACAAGTCTATGATACCGCGTGATACCTTATCATTTCTTACTAACGTTTTTTTAATGGAAACAGTAGACTTTATTTGCAATGAACTGAATAAGCACGGCATGAAAATAGGTATTTCAGTCTCCACCTTGAAAGAACTACTTCTGAGGTGTACGATGAAGCCACATTTCCTTTTCAACAATGAACTTAACAGACAATCTGATGATGTAGCTATGGGATCGCAGCTTGGCCGAATCTTGGCAGAATTTTTTATGCCAAAACTAGAGAATAGTCCTCTGAAAGAAACTACTGGCCAGTTGGAATTATATTGTCATTACATAGATGATACCTTCATAGTTTTCAAAAATGAGACTGATAAGAATACTGTTCTTGATAAGTTTAATAGTGTTCATCCGACAATCGAATTCACAACAGAAGAGGAGAAAAATGACAGTATCTCATTTCTTGATGTTCTGCTATTAAGAAGGTAAGATGGAATTCTGAAATAAAGTATATATTGAAAGCCAATATTGGCGAGTCGATACACGCACTTCTTTAGTGCCATACCCCTCCAATGCAAGAGGAACCTCATGAAATGCTTAGCATACCATGCTACTGTAGTGGGCGTTGCTGATAAGAATGGATATAAGTAGTATATCTGGGAGGGTGGCAGAAATCACAGGTAATTATCAGCAATGAGTAGGGATTTCACCAAGAGAAACGCAAGAGACGAGGGAGGCGTATAAAGAGCAGACCAAGAAAGAAGCAGAAGAGGAAATGAAGCATATTTTGCAAGTGACGGTTTTAGTGCAAGGTTTACCACATTTAACGACTACTGTTCCACTTGTTGACGACGAACACTCTTTCCTGCATACCTATCCATTGTTTCTTCCACCACAGCTTTATTGAAATCCTGGTGTTCATAACAACCGTTAATCGATCATCATATCAGTATAAACGCCAACGACATTATGAGGGTGCATAATGTCAATGATTTTACAATAAAACGAAACCTACATCCTGAATTCAACAAGTTAGAACATGCAATATATCAAAAACACTATCTTATGAGACAACTATGCAAGTTGCATGAATCTCAGTGGAGACTAATAAGCTATTCTAAATAAGGCTAATAATACCGTTTTAACAATCTGTCGTAATACAGATTTTACCAACTCCTATAGAGCATAAGTAGATAGTTTATACTCCACCAACATCAAAAGTATCTCACTATTCAGCAGTACGGTTACTCGTGGATGGGTATTAATATACCACGCTGATTTCGTCTTCCCTACGAGAAGGGGAAGGGTTAGGAAAGGGTATCCCTAAAAATGGCACTTTCTCACCTGTTCTGAGGTATTTCGGTGCCGGTGCCACAGGTTTTATAGCTGGATTTAAGTTAATCAAAGCTAATTCAAAGCCTCTAAAAAAGCTGTATGACCGGTCACAAGTGAACGCTTAATGGGCTCTGGGGTCGTGTGCCACCATTACCAATATAATTCTTTTTCAGGTACCTCAAGAAGGAGTAACTATCAAGGCTGTTTCAAGCGGGAAAGTGAGAGCCACCTTCAGAACTTACGTAACCTCAAAACTCATTCTACACCAAACCAATGAACCACAAAAAGACTAATTCATGAAAGATAATGCTAAAAGTAATACCATTTTGATATGTTAACAAAATTAATTACCTGCAACTTATAGGCTAATTCAGACTCCGCACGAGCTGTATTCACTTCTTGATCAAAACTGGCCTTCTTCAATTGAAATTCTCGACTTGAATTAGCGATATGAGTATCAGCCGCGTAGCGCATATCCAAACGAGAGCGGTCACATTCTGCTTCCTTTCATTCAAATAAATACATTAAAAATTCAAAATTAAAATCTACTCAAAAACAAAATCTATGATTTGAAATGAATGGTGCAGCAACCTGAAAATTACCATACAGTCACTCCTAATTATGACTTTAAATCGATCCTAACCCTAGAGTAATGAATTAAATTCAATACAAACTACCGAACTAAGGATGAGACAGTTCAACTTGAGTAATAACAGAATAACACGATATTCTTGAGGACATTTCATATACATAGATGTAGTGAAATTGTGGTACAGTGATCCAAAAGCTGAATTTTCAAATGCTGGTCGACTGGATAAAATTCATTCTGCCAGTATTGGTAACGTTGAATTAACATTGTTAACAGTTCATTTATTCACAAGATATAATTCAAAGCTTACTAAACAATGAGTCTCAATGGAGTTATTTCTGTAAATGAAAGTTTTGAAGATAAAATGCATTTTTCATTAGCCAAATGAGTGAAACAGTTATATGTGATAAGTCTATGAACTAATACATTACATCACACATAACAGAGATAAAATAATCCCCACTAAAAATGTTTGATGTAAATTGTCAGCAATCTTAATAAAATAACATTTCACGTTAAAGCTGTTTGCAGGTATTATACATTCTACTAAAAGACATGAGTGTAACTTTAGGTTAAGTGAAATATAATAGATTAGTGATTACTAATTGCATACCACAAGCCTCCGATGAACTACATGCTAATTGTACATTTTGGTACACATTAAATGAAAACCTGCTGGAAGATGATGTTTCATGCTCCAAGTCAGTTTTGTTATATAAGTAGTCGGGTTTGCATATCACGATGATCCAACGAGCTATACTGGCGGAAAGCTTGTTCCCTGGAGGTCCTACCATGCCAGAAATGTCTGTTGGATAGTGGTAAGGTGAAAAGCTGTTACCGTTATGATGTAAATTATTACACTGGGGTGGGGGTCTGAGGGTGAAGTAGTACGGCTGATAGCTGGATGGGGTTTGGCAGTAGCAAGGTGTTTCACCTGGATGATGACCAGCAGTACCACGCTGATGCTGCCTTCTTAACGGAATGGGGGGAAGGGGGTTGGAAAATGTCGACCCAAAAATAACACACTCCACAATGCCCCCACGGTCTTCCAGTGCCTGTGGTATGAGTTTTCGCTATCCGGCGTTAAAACAACCGAACCTCTAGACAATAACCCACAAAAAGCCGTGTGTGATAGGTCACAAGCAGATTTTTCATGGGCTTTACAGTCATGCAGATCTATTTTCTCTTTCAGGTACCTCAAGAAGAAAACGCCTTCTACGTTGTGGGAAGCCAGGAAGTGTCAACCGCCTGCACACTTACAGTAGTGCGCAAGACAATCAAACACAACCTATCTTCCTCAACTCTGTTTCCTCTTTTCCTTTCACCTCCTGATAATGACTAGAAAGGACAGTGAGACTAGGCGATTCTCATTGGAAATCTCCGCCTACGCACCCACCGACTGTAGCTTGCATGGATTCTATAAGAAGCTGTACGTTTTGCTACGGAAACCAAAGTATTCAGATATAGTTATAATAGTAGCGAACTTTAACGCTCAAGTAGGGGAGCTGAGCCAATCGGAAAGGCGTCTGGGAGGTACTTACGGTATCTCATACAAAGAAACCGATAACGGTGATCGTCTCTTGCAATTTTGCTGCTACAGTCACTTGTTGTTGGAGAGAGGCACATGCCGTCCATCGACAACAAATCAATGATGGAAACAGATCATATTACTATCAGCCATCGTTGGATAGGTGGAAGATTACTGCTAATTCAGGAGTACCAGTTTGGACCCCGATCAAGCGCTAGTACGGGCTCATGTATATCTGCGCCTTATAAGTCGCAGGAAGCAGGCAACAGTGAACCCTTCCCATGGTCGATTGGAAGATGAGGACGTCAAGTCCGAATTTTAGGAAGAGATAGCTAGGCATTTTTATCTGAACATGATAGCAATTCGAATCCTGAGGAAACCTGGCGTCATATTAAGTCTTCAGTAGAAACAACGGTAAAGACAATTGGTAACCTACACATGAAGGTTAGCAGACGTCACTGGATTTCACCAACGTCATCCGAACTGATTAATGCGAGAAGACTGGTTCTTGCTGGTTCTGACCACGATGAAGATTCAAAGCAACTTAAACGTAAATTGACCAAGTGTCTTCGCAATAATCGCAAGCAGTGGTGGGTGGTGAAACCAAGAGTAATGGAGAAGACATCAGAGCTGGGTAGTACCCGCCAGCTATTTAGGCTTATTAAGGAGACCGGCAAGAAGAAGACGATGGTAAGTGAAACCATCATCGAAAGGGATCTGACGCTGATAACCTCCTAGCACAAGTGGCTAGAAAATTGGACAGAACACTTGGAAGAGCGATCAAATGGCCCAAAACAACGCTTCAGTTTCCCAACGTCGAACCAGCCTGAACCTGAACGCGACGTAGATGTCGGTCCTCCAACTCTCTTTGAGTTTGGAAAAGCTGCATTGAACTTGAAACGATGCAAAGCAGCAGGATCTGAAAGTATGCTACCTGAGGTTTTCAAGGATGGAGGTAGGAAATTGCTGCCTAAAGTGTCGGAGGTATTAGGTAGTGTATGGGGATCAGAAGTAGTGGCATCAGATTGGTGTACTTTATTGACCTTCCCAGTCTATAAGAAGGGAGGGAAATTTTGTCGTGACAACCATAGGGAAATTAGTTTGACAAAATTGTGTTCAAGATCCTGGTATCCACAGTTAACCAACGCCTAAATGGAGCTCGAAAACAGAAGACTCCAGAAAAATAAACAGGTTTCAGATCTGGATGAGGGTGCATCGACCAGATTTTCACCCTACGATAGGTTCTGGAACCGAGGCATACCTACCGGCCAGTGGTCGACGCTTGCCATATTTATTGATCTGAAGACGGCATTTCACTCTGCCGACCGTGAGGTGTTGTGCCCGTGTCTGACTGGGAAGGGAGTACCGAGCAACTATATAACGCTAATCAAAGCTCTCCTCTCTAACTCACGCAGCCATCTCAGGGTTACTGGAGAGTTGTTACATGAATTGACGACTAGTGTTGTACACCAGAGATGTCCACTGTCTCCGTTCCTATTTAATTTCGTCATAGACGTACCAATGGACATAACCTTATGTACGTTTGGCTTCACAGGGATCGACCTACTTCCTGGAGGGCATCTGGTTAAACTGGAGTACGCAGATGATATTTTCCTGCTAGATAAAGATGCTGACGCAGAACGCGTTAAGCAGAAGTCTGAGTATGTTCGGCATGTATTTCACACTAGTCAAATTTAAGATGATGCTCTACGACTGGTCTCCAACCACTTCTAATTTATTGATAGGGAGTGAAGTGGTAGAATGTGCCAGCCATCACTTACCTGGAAATTTGTATCAGCCTGAACGCGCTGATTGCCAATGAAATCTCAGCACGGATACAAATGGTCCATTTGGCATCTGCCAACTTGTGCCACCTGTGGCACCGGCGAGATATTCGGCAATCTATCACAGGACGAGTATACTGCGCTGCTGTTCGTCCTGTCACTTTGTAAGTCTGTGAGACATGACGGCTAAAAGTGGAGGACAGGAAGCGGTTACAGATGTTTGATCGAAGGTGTCTTTGTACCACTGTTCGGGTTCGGTGTAATCGCCATATGAACAATATCGAGATCAGACGAAGGGTACTAGGCAAGACAGGCAAGTCGACTGGTGGGGTCATGAACCTTAGTCGATTGAAATGGCTTGGACATGTACTGCGCATGCCAAGTCACCGCCTACTACGACGTGCCATGCTAAAGGAAGTTAAATTAGGTTGGAAGAGGGTTGAGGATAGCCAGACGAAGACCTGGCATCAGTCGATGAAATCTCTTGCTGTTAGTCGGAGTAGTATGGGGAGATGTGGACTGCCTTGTTGGGGTTTACGAGACGAAAAGAATCAGTATTTGAGGACTGACTGTTGTTTAAATGGCTGAAAATTGGTCACAGATGTGTTCACTCCTCAGCATCTTCTAAAATTTGAATATTCACACTAACCGTTATCTTCAGATTGTTGATTCTTTTACAATACTTTAGCTTCTTTGATATCACACTTTTTCTATCCACCTGTTCTTTCTGTACTACTGAGAAATGTGGCAACTTGAGCTGATACACCTACGTGCGATGTTCTACATTAATTTTGTCAGTTTGTCATTCATTTGATATTTTTAAAAACGCCTAGTTTACATATAATGACCAACTAGACTTGAGAGGTTGATCAAAGGAAAGTAAAGGAGATTTTATACTCTCTCAACAATCAGACAATCAGCATCCAGTGAAACACCCATGAAGTAACACTTTTCTACTGCATGATTTTTTTCATAGAGTATAATATTGCAAATTTATGTCTAAACAAGGAGCCTGGTGTCAGTGAGACGGCCTATAAAATAGATGGTATGCAGATCACTAACTTTCGTAGAGCGCCCGAAAATGAAGTTCAACTGGCCTACTGTTCAAACAAAGTGTACCTATATCCTAAGCTCCATGGTCATTTAACACAGACATACCTAACATAGTGGAGGTCAATAGGGAACTTAGAGTTCTGAAACCTCATAAGACAAAGATATCCTATACAGGACTCTTGTTAGGGATGATGAAACTGCAATCAAGGGACTCACTATATAGTTTGAGAATCTATAGAAGACTAAGAGTGTTTCATTACTCCGAGATGAAGCTATTCTTGTCAAACAAATCGGCAGGCAGACAGCATCAACGCAGAACCTCGAACACAAGTGGATCGGTTTGGGTGATCACAATTTATTATAGCATGTGAAAATCAAGAGAATAGAAGACCGATATCAAGTAGACAAAGGTGTATGTGAGGAGAATGGACATGAAAATCAAGATTAGTGAAAATGCTCAAGCATTAGAAGACACAAAAGAGTGAATAACATCTGTACCATTGTGATAAATTTTCAACTACTTCAAGAATCATCTTCAACCATTGATTCCTATCGTCTCCAGGATTTCAGTCAGGCAGTCTACACCCCTTACATGACCCAGACCAACAGCCAGAGACTTCATCGACTGGTGTCACCTTGAACCATCCTTCCAGTCTGATCCGATTTCTGCTAGCATTGCATATCGAAGTAGGTGGTGGCTCGATATAGGGATCACATGTCCAAACAACCTCGATTGCCGAAGGTTCATAACCTCATCATCATCTTTGCCTAGTCTCTAAATTGCTCATATGGTGATCCCATCATACAAGAGAAATGCTAAGAAGACACCTATGGTCAAAAACTTGCAACCGCTTTATGTCTTCAGCTTTTAACGGCCTTATTTCACAGTCGTATTACAAAACCGAACGGAGTGCAGCGCAGTATACTCGTTCTTTAATAGATAGTCTGATATCTCGCCAGTTGCGTTAGCAAGTTGGCAAATGCTAAACGGGTCTTCTGTATGCGTGCCAAGATTTCGTTAGCAACCAGCCAGTTTGGGCTGATGCAACTTCCCAAGTAAGTGAAGTGATCTATACGTTCTACCACTTCACTCTCTATCATTAAACTGGGAGTACATGCAGCTGAAGTACCATCTTACATTTGACAGGTGCGACACCCAACTCCGTTGCACAATCTTTAATGAAGCAGATTCAGGCTGGAAATAAGTCAAGCGGAGCTAAACTACAGCACAGCGTCAGTCCATGAAGTTTCTGGGTGTTGGTCTAAGTCGTGTAGGGGGACGTAGGCTTCCTGGTTGGAATTCATGTGACAGCCAAAATTAGTGGTTGGAAACACTAGATGACTGAGGCTGACATATGGCTTTGAAATCAGTTTCTATCAGGAGCCACTGGAAACTAGGAATCAATGGGATAGAATTCAAATCAAAAGCTTAACGACTCATGACTGTTAACGTTGCCGTTCAGTAGTTACGCCGGAATACGATGACCTGCAGCTGTTGAAGCTGGCCGATTTGAAATCAATCTTCAATGTCATTAAAAACTGGTTTACCAACCAGAAACTCATTTTTAATAAATATCATGAACTTTCTCTAGAAACTTGAGAACTGAGGCTCAGAAGCAAATTATTCATGAGTGTTGGGCCAAGCAACATTAAGAAGAAACTAACGTTAAAAACATTCGATTCCTACCATTATGGTTTGATAGTTAACTCACTGCGTTCATAAGGTTTTTTGGATCCCAGCTACACGAAGGGAAAAGTTCTGATCGCCAAGAGTTTCAGAATTAAACAACGCAGATGTTACTCGTCAATTTACGTCAGTTTATAAGTATCAAAGAAACAATTCAAGTCAGAACCAATGTTGAGGTTCATTTGCGAGATTAAGCCAAACATGCTCTGCAAAATTCAACGATACTACATGACTTAAATATACAAACATGTTTGAGAATTTAACTAAAGAAATGAATGTATGATACTAACATATTCTGTGTGTATCATTGCAGAATACTCCTGAGGATTAGTACAACCCAGATAGTA
Organism: Heterobilharzia americana; assembly: GCA_944470555.2. Lineage (NCBI taxonomy): Eukaryota > Metazoa > Platyhelminthes > Trematoda > Strigeidida > Schistosomatidae > Heterobilharzia > Heterobilharzia americana. The sequence continues at coordinate 126,307,839 of OX104127.1, read as the reverse complement.
GGTTCTGTCTCATTGTTTAACAGCAGTTAGCACTATCCGCCAAAATTGATACGTTAAAAATAGTTTACATTAGTTTACATTCATACTTATCAGTCTGTCCCAAGTTGTGAAAATACAATAAACTGTAATCATTGATCGATAAAATACGTTGACAGTCACTAGGGTCTTATAGTTAAGAAAGGAAATACCGTTTCATTTTTACCTATTAACGGTCCTGGAAACCGTTAAAGATAACGCATATCACTTAACATACCTGTCGTAAATCAACAGGATAATAAAAGTTTTGAATTCTCAATCAATTATGAAACTAAGGATAGAACGTGAGATTTTAATTAAGACAGAGCATTACCACGATGATATTGAAAGGAGTAAAAACAAAGATAATATTTACATTTATCTGGTTTGGCCTGGAAAAAAATTATTGAGGTTGTATATGGGTTGAAGGTGAAGACCATGGAAGGAAAAGGGACCGAACGAACATCTTTTATGTCCACAACTTTAGTTCGAACATTTTATTTGCTCTGACCTCTGCTAGACTTAGTAATCGAAGGCTTACAAACTTTGGGGATTGTGATGCTACTTCTATTTAGAAGGGTAAAGGCTTAATTTTTTACCAATCTTATGTTCAGTATTCACTAAATAGATAAGTTAGTTTGAGGAAGCATTCATCACGGAATGACATCAGTTGGAGGACTATTGAAAGCCTGGGAGCGCTGGACAGCCGTTTCGTCCTAGTATGGGATTTCTCAGCAGTACGCAACCACGACCCGGCCGGGGTCGAACTCAGGACCTTCAGGTTTCATGGCGAATGAGTTAACCATCCAACCACTGGGTCGGAGTTCAGTGGTTCACAGTTTCCAACTTCTATCAATTCGTGATATAGCGCGACTATCACCCGAGATCTTCAGATTGCATCTGCTTCCCTTCCGACCGGTTGACGTCACTGATCACGGCTTCTCATTAGAACTTCGTGGTATCCATCTGGAAGCATGTCACTAATGAGCATTATGCAGTAATATATTTTGAGATGAACGAGGATTTTAATTTTGAGGTAGTATTCATCACAATCTGACATCAGTGCCCCAAGGCTTCCAATGGTTCTCCAACTGATGTCAGCGTGTGATGAACACTACCTCAAAATTAAAATCCCCATTCATCTCGAAAAAAGATAAGTTACTATTAAACTTTGATGAATTTCACTGTCCCTTTGCCTAAACATGCTGCATAGTGTTCAACGAAACAACAATGGTCTGGCAGAGTTTTCCTACCTACGTAACTATCACTATAGTAGCAGTTAAATTTAGAAGTACACCCAGGTGTAACCAAACTCTGTAGCCTACTATTTATCTGTAGATGCATCATTCAGTGAGTGGTAAGTTTAACATGCAGTGTTGCGGCGTTTACCAACCTTCCTAATGTATATATTCACATTATTTAATTATATAAAAGAATAAAATAAAAGGAGAAGTCATGAATCTGTAATAGGCAACAATCTTTTGGAGACACAAAAAAACATAAATAGATGCAACGAAAACACACCTTAATTCCTGCATCACGTTCAGCCTCAGCAACTCCAATGTCAGCATCTCTTTTCACGTTTGCAGTTTGTGCACGCCCAGAGAATTTAGGTATTCCACACGATCATAAACATCCTTTATAGTGAAACTCAATATTTCAATGCCCATGCGTCCTACATCCGGTGCCGCTACTTCTCGAACAAGAGCAGCAAACTGGTCACGATCCTAGAACAAATACAGGTTATGGTTAAGCTACGAGGAATAGAACATTCTTGGCCTTGCTAAATGATATGAAACTTAGGGATTTATATATATTTCTTAGCTTGGTGGTCGCACTGCGAAATGATTAACATGATTCTGTCAGCACTCAGGACTAGACAACATGAAACTGGTTACTTTAAAGTGACTAATCAGTGCATGTAATCCAGTCCTACAGGTCAGTCACAGTTCAGATTTCTTAGTGGTAAGGTCTTTGACTAAAGGAGTGGGTGATGTGGGTTAGAATCTTAGAGTGGACATCAGTTCCCTTGAGGTTACAGATAAGCCTTGCTGACAATTGCCAACAAGTACGAAACCTAGGTTTAGGGTGTCCTGTCAGTTGCCTCCAATAAACTAACGTTACATATTTCGAGGAAATAATTAAAATCTCTTGTGAATATTGAGAAAGATGCCAGAAAAACTCGATAATCAGGCATAAATAGCTTTTACGATTTTTCCTTGGTAATCACTGTTATGGTCTCGAAACCGTTATTTTTACAACCTAGAGAAAAAAACATGTTCTACGTCATTTCTAAAGAAAATATTCATTCGTCAACGAAATTCACTACCTTAACAACAGTGTTGTGACCTAATTTTCACATAGTTTTCATTTTGTATGTACACAGTTCAAGCTAAATTTGTGTCAATGAATTCTCATTATTAGAAATATCAGGAAGTCATATTTACGTTTATTACCTGTGGCTCCATAAAGGTAAGTAATATCAATATTTATAGTAATACTGATAATGATAATGCATCACAAAAGTCACTCAATAGTGTCTGAGTACAAGGCCACCAATGAGACATATTTTAAGAGGTTTAATGAATATCTCTTGTTTGATTATTCCTCAGTAGGTGAAGCTGTGCTCAAGCTTCTCATTGATGGAAAACTATATTATCACAAGGACCAATCTAACCAGAGAATCTATGTTCAGCGACAATTACTAGTTAGATGACTGAAAGAATACCGTTATCTGGACACGATGATCAAAAATCTAAAAATGTTTCACATTTGCCAAACGTAAGATGATGTCTCGAAATCGATCTATTAAAACGTTGCATCTAACCAAAAAACAGTGGTATTTGAGTTAAACAGTTCAAATACTTATGAATTGCATGAACCTAAATGAATAGGTAGGTAAAAAATTTTGGTACCTATCTTTAAAACTCCGTTAGGTTTTACCACCTTATATCACCTGTAATGCCAGTGAGTTTAATTTGCCTATGAATTTCACCTAGGTGGAGTTTATTTAACACTTGGAGAAACTGGTTTAAATAGTTGAACTTTGATTAATGTCAAGAAGTTGATTACAGCTCGCGACCTATAGTTTTAAAAATTCCAGGTATGGCCAAAGATATCCAAATAACAACACAAGCTCTAACAGAAAGTAATACATATGGAACCCATAATCAGTATGACTCAATAATGGCAATGCATCTCAAGAAAGTTCTTTACAGAATTAGACGCAAAAGGTAGAGCCAAATATTTTGTTTGTAAAAAAAACTACGTTGCGCACATAAAAAATCAACAACTGAATATTCAAAAACAAGAAATCTTGTGACTTTTCTTCGAGTCAAGGACAATTTAACCTTTTTATTTAAATTCATTAGAAAAGTTATCTCTATGAAAATGCTGACCAATCAGTGGATAAAGAAATGACAACTTACACGATAGATTGCTTCTACTGTTAAAGTTCCTAAAATAGCTCTTAAATGCCCTTCCATTGTTTGAAGGATAGTGTTTTGAATATCACGTTGTTTCTTTCCTAAAAATTGTTGGCATGCTGTTTCAAGTAGCTTGTCGTCCCGCATCACCTTTACCTGTGCTACACCTGTCAGCGAACAACATCCTGATTAGAGGGATAGAAGTTGATCAGTTACCTGTAACAGTTAAAGGAACACCCTCAGATGTTTCAACATTTTCACAAATCGGATTTAAAGTCATAACACCAAGTGAAATTCTGGAAGGGTGGAAAGCAATTCACAAAGTTTACTTCTGAACTTGAGTCACAAGCCACCAAGCCCATCCCCATCCACCGATTATTGTACGCACTTTTGCAGCTCCACAACATCCCCCTTTTTAGAAAATGTGTACAAACAACACAACAAATTGGGTTTTTCAGTGCAAAGTAAACACTTCACATAGTTAGAAAGAGAATATAAGTTCAGACATACAAATAGAAATTATGCGCATATAGGCGCGTAAACTTCAAAACACTGAATTATTTAACACCATCTGTCATTAGCAGATGGATCTTTCCGCATTTTCCGAACTTTTAGCTCTAGATCGAATGGAATGCTAAAACTGTTTGGTCGATGGAGAGTCAGGATTGAGAAGTCTTCTAGATGTGTAGTATATAAAACCTTAGCTATCATCTGATGACATTCAAAAGTGATGAAAGAAGAACTTACAATCACGCATTCTGCAGGCAATCATTTAAACCATCAAACTGAGAGTTCCAGCACATTAGAGTTGTAAAAAGGGTGCAGTAAACCACTATCTGTGTAAACACCTGAAAAATGAAGGGGGGGAAAAATGGAAGGATAGTAGAAACTTAGGTTTGCGAAGGCACAGACACAAACCTTTTTGTCCATGTCGAAAACAAAGAAAAACTGCGTGCATCTCAAGAAGCGTGAACAAAGAACTTAGCGAAGCTGATCTACATAATTTGCCAGGTGGTAGCTGATAGTGGGGTCCAGGACGGGCGTTTTATCTTATTCGAGATCCGTCAACTGATCACACCTGGATCCTAGTGAGTGATGGTGTACCTATCAAGCAAATTAAATACCAACGCGTCCTCGGGCAACATCGAGGCATTCGTAAAGCAGACTGATCAATTCAGCCCAGTAGAACGATCGATGGATAAGCAAATAGGGTTACCTGCACATTAAGCAATGAAATACCCATTAAGCCATAAAAGAAGGAAAGGAAAATCAGTGAAGAGGAATTTATTTTCGAGGAATTCATTTTCCAAATCCCTTCAATCGTATTCATAAATATTGTTCTAAGCGGCTATCGAGGACAGAATGTAAATCAGTCACTAGTTAGATTCTTGATCACCTAGTCAATTTTTGTCATGTATCTCCATTAAAGTCTGCCTTCAGAATTATCCATGAATTCAACGCAAAAGACACAGAAGGAGTACGATTTCGCAACTCGCGCACTGCGAATGCATTGGCAACTCATCTTCACTGTAGATGGGTCCCTATTTCAACAGAGGTTGAGCAATTCAACCATATATAGCAACAAAACATTACAAGTAGCAAAACACCTGTTGCAAAAAAGGTGGGTATGGTGCCCAAGTGGCCTACTGGAAAATGCTTTAGCGTTTGAGGCGATGGGTGCTGCGTTCGAGTCGCAGTCGGAACATCACCCACTGGGGTGCAGGTAAATCCAGCTGACGAGTCCTAAATAGGACTAAACGCGTGTCCTGGATCCCACTGCCAATCACCAAGATGAATACAATATAATGAATACCCGGCGGTATTGAGGCATCCGCATAGGACCCTATCTGTCAACCGAGGTTGAGCAGTTGGACCCTGTATAGCAACGGGGAATTACAAGCACCACACAACAACCAAATAAAAGACTTCTACGAGGCAATCGACAGTCTCAGGAGTGCTTTAGTCCATTTAAAAGATAGAATTCCCTTTGCCTCTACACAGAATTGTATCTACTGATTAGACTTTCGATTGTGATGGTGATTATGTCGGGGAATCACCCCGCAAATTTCCCATCCTTGCTAAAGAAAATGCAGACTACACAAAACGGCCTCTAAATAATCCTGGACAACTGGAAAATTCACAAATTATCCCATCTTTTATAGTCCCGAAATTGATATTGGAAATATTGAAACTGTTCAAAAAGGACTTTCAAATTGCAAGAAAAGACGGATATCTGAGACATTTCACAGAATGTTGAATCCTAATTAGCTCAACAGTAAGGTAGGTTCAACTATATAACCAACTTGGACAGTATATCTGAAATGAAACGTTGCATACGTTAGTCACAACTAAAGTACATACACGAACAAACAAACTAAATTTCTCAGCCAAAGAATCTTTTCTCACTTTTAGACCCGTTCACGTGTGCACGCATATCCACATCTTAATCTTTAACTAACGGACTGATAAGTGATAATGACTACATTGATTCTCATATTATTATCATATATGAGCAAGGCGATCTGATCTGTCTCCATTTAATGCTTATGCATGCGATAACCTGCACAGGTTTCATTCTCTGAAGAAGCGGCTTGCACGAGGTCGCGAAAAGTCAGGAATTTATTTCTCGACCTCATTGGGATTGCACAAATATATTTCTTTTATAAGTCAATTATAGCTTTGCATAGAAGCTTCCAGGTGGGACAGATAATTTATTCAATAAGATCGTTAAGATGTACAGTTTATGTTCTTGGGTTGTGCAACGTATGCGTGAAATGCCGGCAGGACCGAAACTCAGTTGGATAAAGCCAAAAAGTGATCAAAACAGAAAGCGGTATCACTTCTTTCACGGAGGCATAGAGTATCTCATCAGGCTATTTAATATGCTGTATAACAAGGAAAAGAGATGCTCGAAGATACGAGTCAAATAATGACTACATTATGAAGAAGTTTCCACGTCTAATCTTTTAAACTTCGGTCAACTGGTTACTTGTATCTTACTTATGATATCTACATTCAACTCTATCTAGCTTAGTTTTGTACCTTTATAACTTCGTTTTCAAAGTTGTTGTAAATTGAGACCTCCAAATATTATTATTATTATTATTTTTCCCTTGGGTTCCTAACGGAACATACAGCTTCAGTAGCACGTCTCCATTGCACTCTCTTCTCTGCAGTCTTTTGAACCTGGCCCTACCACTGGCCACAACCTTGCATTTCTTCCTCACATGATCTCCTCCCTGTCAACCTCGGATGCCCAACTCGTCGCTCCCCATCGGGGTCCCACTCGAGAGACCGGTGCGTGATGTCCCCAGTCGGCCTTCTCAGTGTGTGCCCAATCCATCTCCTCTTTTTTCTGCATATTTGTTGGGCGATGGGTTCTTGGTTGGTTCGTTCCCAGAGTTCCTCGTTGCTTATTCTTTCTGGTCATCTGATCTTCAGTATCGAGCCAGCGTAGACAGCTGTTGATAAATGTCTGTAGTTTGTTGGAAATCCCTTTCGTGACGCTCAAAGTTGCTGAACCACATAGCAGCACTGACGACTGAACTGGTGTTGAAAATCCGGATCTTGTTCTTTGTGCTGAGTGCAGTAGGTCTCCACACTAATTTCAGGTAATTGAAGGTCTGTCTTAGTGTCTTTCCGATTCTGGCTGCTTTGACGTCATCATCTGTGCCAGTGCCACCTGTTGTTGAAACGATGCTGCCTTGCATAGGTAGGTGAAAAAGACTACTTCCTTTAGGTTTCTCCCGTTCATGATGATTGGTGCCTCTCGTTGTTGATATTGTTGTTCGTTGGGTATCTTCAACACCTCCGTCTTCACTACATTCATTTGAAGTCCCGTCTTCGCTGCCCTGCCTCTTCTATCAACTTATTAGTTTTCGCCCGTAGATCTTCGACGTTGTGCGACATTGGACATAAATCATCATCGGTGGCGAAATCCAAATCTTCTAGGCTCTTTTCATCGGTTCAGTGTAAGCTCATCTTCTCGTACTTCACAGTTTGCTGTATGATGCAGTCGACCAACATCAGGAAGATCATTGGTGATAGTAGGCAGATTTGTCTTACTCCTGTCTTCACTTCAAAGGCGTAACTGAGCTTTCCATTGTGGATCACTTGGCATGGCAGGTCTTTTCAAAATTGATAAAGTTGTGGTAGAGAGTTGACTGGCATTCTGTGTTCTGTTCTATGATGATAGGTAGCTTAGTGTTGCAATTTGATCCGCACATGATCTGTTCCTCCAGAAGCCTGCCACCCAGCCTTTTCCCGTCGTAATCCAGTTGAATCCACCCCATCCTTTAGCCTCTCCAGGATGCTGAGGCCGAGTATTTTGCTTGGGATGGACAGGAACATGATTCCGCGCCAGTTCTTGAGAAGACTTAGGTCGCTTTTCTTTGGAAATTTGATAAGTTAGCCCTTCTTCCAATCAGCCGGCAGGTACCTTTCCTTCCTTTCTTCCCTCCTTAGTTTCTTGCAAGCCTTCTGCAGTAGTGATGTGAGCGTGTCCGCTGTTGTCTCCGTGTCTGTTTTAAGTGCTTCTGGTGGGACTCTATCTGGTCCTGCTGCTTTAACGCATTTCAGCAACTTTATGGCGTTCACGAATTCACTTCTGCTTCTGTCGAAGGGCTTGTGTTCACTGATAGTTCTGTGGCTGAGGTGCTGATGGTATTTCCGGACGAGTTGCAGATGGTGATAGTGGTGGTCGACTCAGGAGTTTTTTGAAGTGGTCAACCCATCCTTTCCTTTGCTTCTTCTCTTTGCTAACTAGCTTTCCTTCACTATCTCCCATTGGTCTCATCTGCGTAGATCTCTTCCCAGGTAGTAACCTGGTTATTTGATACAATGGTGTCAGGTCTCTGTCTCTCCTACCAGCCTACAGCCTGTTCTGCTTCACTTGTCAATGTGTCGTGGAAGTGTCTTTTGTCTTTGCGCGCACTCTTCTTTACTTCTTTGCCCAGTGTAGTGTTTTATATATTGTGTTCAGTTCCTCTTTTCGTTTTTCATCCTTGCACTGCATTGCACTGCACTTTACTGCACTGGTACATCTTCTGCTTCACCATCTTCCTCTCCCTCATCTATCAGCTTCCATGTGTCCGTCGAGATTCATTCCTTGTCTTTCTTATTCTTCCTTCCTTACAAGGTTATGCAGGTTCCCTTCCAAGTAGTCGCTCCCACAGAGTTCCAGTGTTCTTCCATGCAGGGTTACTCATGGATGTTGCTCAATATTTCTCACTTTTTCCTGATGACTGACTGATGTGAAGAGATGTCCTTCGTAGTTTCCCCCCTCACTTTCTGTTCTGAGTGTTTAACTTAAATTTGAACTGTGGTCTACCACCAACTTCTTTGAAGGCTTTCAACTTGATTTTGAAGGTTCCTTGCACTAGATGGTGAGTGGTCTGAGCCTACATCTGCCCCTCTTTTTGACCTTGTGTCAAGCAGGCTGCATCTCCACTTTCTTGAGATTGAGATAAAGTTGATCTGATTTTGTGTCCGTGTGGTGTTTGGTGAAATCCATGTCGCTTTGTGAATATCCTTGTGTTTGTACACGTTTCGTTGCCGCCAATCACCAAATCGTTGAATGCACAGAGTTCTGCAAACAATTCTCCATTCTCATTCATCATTTCACCTGGCGCTTCTCGACCCATGGTTAGTTCTCTTCCTGTGTTTTCCGCTCCCGGTTCGGCATTCATGTCGTTCACTAGAATTTTGATGTCGCCAACTGAGGTCTTGTCCAGTGTTGATTGCAGCTGTCTATGGAATTCCTCCTTGTTCTCGTCATCTGCATTATTTGTAGGTGCGTAGCGTAGCACTGTATGATTGTGACTCTCTTTCCTTTTGAGTTGAACTCTACTGTCATGATCCTGCAGAAGGAGACTGGTTCCCACTGCATGAGAGCCTTAGATGCTCTTGGAGACATCATGATAGCCACTCCATAACTCAGTATGCTCGTGGTTGTCGTCTGGGTGACAATATCGGAGTAGATTATTGACTCTGTAGTTAACAGTTTGGAGAGTCCACTTGCATTCCATCTGCAGATTCCTAGCCTAGCACTTCCATGCCATACCTTCTCATTTCATCTGCAATCTGGGCAGCCTTGTTAGGTTCATACATGGTGCAGGCATTCCATGTCCCCATGTTTACTTTCACTTTCATCGAGAGAAGACACATTAGCCAACTGGCTTCCCGAGGGCTTTCACCAACTGGCGTCATTTTGTCCTTCCGATTCCAGCGAGGAATAGGTTTGTTTTTATGTTTTATATTTTCTTTGTGCTTTAAAGTTTCTTTAGTGACTGAATTGGTTTTCCGGAGTAGGTTTGGTAGCTCTATGCCCAATCTTCCCTGTTTATCCGGGCTTAGGCCTGGCTAGTAACTAGTGAACTAGTTAATCAGGCGAGATTGAGGCAGCCAAAACTAACGAGATGTTGTGCAGCAATCTAAGGTTTTGTGTATCATCGTGCTTTTGACAATCGGGTCAGATGAGTAACTCAATATAAAAAGAGTTTTGTAACATACATTGGTCATTAAGTTTTGTTTTTCAGGTAAGATGTTAATAGTGAACAATGAAGGCGGTCGCAAGCGGTTTCTGGAGCTGTGGCTCATTGATTAGGGGAGATGGCTTTTAAAAAATGGGTCACTGTTTCGACTTTTGCTCCACCTACACAGGTCCGGGTAGGTAGGTGTTATTAATAGCCGTCACAACAGGTGTGGCTCACTTCCTACTGCACGGACGTGCATGTGGTTGCTGATCATCCCTACTTTTTACCACGCAAAAAAAGTTAAACACATCTCAGCAACTTGAGATTAATAAGTTTGTTAAGTGTTACGGAACGGTTCTATATGGAAGTGCATATATTTTCTACAACAGATACGAAAGATGCTTTAAGACTCTGGTAGTAAGACACTAACTCTTGGTTTCATCTACAGTAATTTTAATTTTGGATAGTGGTGTTTTGTAAACTCATACCGTGCCGAGCACAAAGTTACTTCATCGAATAAAGACAATAACTGGAAATGGAAGAATAAGTGTGGAAGTACGCTGGTTAGCAGTGTAGCTCCAATTCACGTCACTGTACCTACACATTAAGATCATTTTGCCAATTATAAGCTATTACAGGTTTTCGAACTGACAGATGTCTGGTTGCTACCTTGATAATATTGGGTGGAAACATTGAAAGAAGATACAAAAGTTTAGTGATATTCTTAATAAAAGTCAAACAACCAACCAAGTTATATCCGATGACAAAAGTATGTTGCGCTTTTGAAAACAACAACGTAGGGAAATGCAACAAACAACAAGACAAACCACCCTTTCTTTATTGATTGTCCCTTGTGCATATCAGGAAAGTGTGGAGAAAATAACCAAAACTCAACTCACCAGCTACATGCACGTTCATGCAGTGGGTAATCACTCACACCTAATGTGCAACAGTCAGTGATAATAACTGGCTGTCTTTTTTATGTCTATCTCTTCACTTAGCACCGTTTATTTCAACAGATCCTAACATATCTTACACCAAAAAAGTATAGAAATGTAACAATTTACATCAATAAATGTTCAAAAAACCTAATCAATAAGTGAACAGTATTCACGCGCCAAACATACTTTAAAGTGCATCACTCGGATCTCACTTATATTTATTTGTATTTACACTAAGTGTTTGTTACTACCTAAAAGGAATTTAACACTGTTGAGTTAACTAAGCTGATTTTGGCATGCGAAAATGCAATCTACGTGAGTACAAGGAGCCACCACTACTTGTCCTACCATTACAATCACCCTGACTACAAAATACAGACCATTTAAAAACTATGAGTATATATTTGCATCAAAAGATGGAGATAGTTAACATCCATCACGATGGAAAAACTTCGTCTTGCATAACAATTTTTTGAAAATAGATATATTACTATGAAGAGATGTCAAAAAACCAGAGGGTTCAAGTCAATGATTTAGTAAGAGGTTTTGCAGTAATATCCTACTTCTCTAACTATTCTTGCAACCTAACTTATATCAGCTGGTCAGTACATCTACCGAGCTATGGGAATGGCATTCACCTGAATGTTGAGCTGAAATTCACCTCTGAATACACAAAAATGTTTCGCGTGGACACCGACAAGTGACGAGACATTTAAAACAATAAATGCAGTCGAGAAAACATTCATCTACATCTATGCATGATGCTGCAATCCCACTAGAAAAGTAGATGAATAGTGCACTATTCATCATGATGCCAGAACACACTGATTCATGAAGCTCTCTGTTTGTTGTCATATAAGGCTGTCAGGTTGTCACTAAAGCAGGTGTATTAAGAAGAAATCCATGTAGCACTAATCAAACAAAATTGGTGCTTCGAATAAATCAAATGGAACGCATGGGAAAGTAGAATAAAAGTCTTAACTTTTATTTTTGCGACAGTATACTGTCACAAATTTACCGAGACCTCAGGCAATTATCACTATTCATAGCCTATCTGCCATCTTTAATCAGCAATAGCATGGAATCCAAGTAAAAACGCTTTGTAGAGTCTCCAACTACCCCGCCACACACGCACTCCCAAAAACTGTCAATCTTGGCCACTAATAACTCCTCAACAACCGACCAAATGTTGGCTAATCGGCGTAGAATTGTGTAGCTTGGCTAAAAATGTTGGTGGATTTTTGCGTATTAATCGAAATGTATTTACATTCTTATGCGCGAGATGTGAAAATGACAGCAGTTACACATCAAAACTAGGTACAATCAAACAGCTATCTGAACTTAGACATTAAAATCGTCATAAAAACACTTGTAATGTGACGAAAAATTACCGGAGATAACGAGGGCCTCACTAGGCCCAACCGTATGTATATTTCCCATATAATTAAGTCAAAAAAGTGCGAACACTTAACAAGGCGTTTGAGAATATGTATCATGTAGAAAAACAACGCGCAATGCAACATGAACTCTTTTATGGGCTCACAAAGCTAAGTTTTCAAAACCATGATTACAGAAATCCGTCGTCACTCACGGAAACCTTTACAGCAGGGTCCCAAAAAAACAAATCGAAGATGGTATTAGGTGCTACAAAAGTAAACCTTTATCCACCAAATTCGAAGATGGAAGGCAACCTTCAAAAACACTGCAGACAGTATTAGTCACGAAAGAACTATCTAGTGAACTAATACCTGGAGACATAACGGTAAGCACCTCCTTCATACCAACATCAGGGTGCTAGGAAGAACCGAAAGGACTGGCAATCAGGATCCGATGTAACAGCACTTACCTCTACATGGATTCCCCTACAGCACTAAGCTCAGAAAGTAGCTTACTAACATGCTTCTACATTGAAGTAGGAGGTCTAAGAAGTAAACTGCTGGGGCTAAGAATAAGTTGCCTCCATCTGCATGCAGATATGATTTTCATTATGGAGACATGGTTCACACTAGACGTCTTGGAAGAGGAAATATTTTTACTTAGCGTGATCTTGTTCCGAAGGAACAGGCGTTTCACTTGGAATCATAGGAGTGGTCATATACATTGGCACGCATCTAAAGGTCGGCGAGGTGATTGATAACGTGTTAAGCCAATTACAAAACTCATTGTGGCGCTATTTTACCATAATGCAAACCAAGTGACTAGTGGGAGTGGCATGCAGTTCTCTACTATATACAAAAGAGCATAAAGTGCAATTTCTCGCCGTGGTTTCGACACCCACTTTGAGAGCCTATGACTACGTAGTCGTCACTGGAGACTGACACACCGGTATTTAACCCAGGATGCGAAGGAGGCTGTAGACATTTGCCTTTTGGGTGTGGAAGTCGGAACACATTTATGGCAGCGGAACCAGTGTAGAAAGTTGGGGAGAACGCCCTGGAGGAACCAGATGGAAAATGGTTGTGACTTGACCACGTCCTAATGGACGATGTCTGTGTCCAACTTTCTCCGAGACAGAAGCCATCACGCTTTGATGAGACTCGCTTTGACACCCAGCGAAAAGCTATCAGTAGGTGAACCAGAAGCGTTCCGCTGTTACCGGAAGGCAATTACCGGCTAGTGAAAGACGAACTGCTGTAGGCTTCAAGGTCACAAGAATGACGCTCCTTAACATTCTGGAACTCCGGATACATATTGAAGAAAACATCTGGAGCTCTATAGAAGACAGTGTTCCGAAATTAACCCGATGACTACCTCCCGAACGGTCTCGGTTAGAGGAGGCATGGTATACCTGGTGCACACCACACGAGGAATCAAACTCTCTGTTACAAGAAGTTAAGCAGCCTACGTGTTATAAGTGCTAGTAATAATGGACACAAATACCAGAGTAGCCCGTCCAAACAGCTAAGTTACTACCTTAAAGCCGTATATCGGTTGCGTCACAGGGAATGCTGACGAACAAAGGCTCAAACCGATCATTGGGTAAAGCGGAAAACGCCTGAACAGAAGTGAGATAGCTGAACTGTTGAGCAGTCGATTTGACAAGCAGCTCAACACGCTGACGCATCTACCAGTAGCATACAGCAATGCAGCGAAGTTCCGAAACCGCAATACGAAGCTGATGAATGCAAAAATTTTGCCAAACCAAGTGTCAGCAATCTTTGAAGTGCGCTTGACTCTGTTTTGAATATCACACCCCGGCATAACTTGACGTCGGCGCAAAGTAGAACTGGAGAGCCAAGACTCAGCGCAAGGTCACTCATAAAAAGGAGGAGAGGCACCGGGCACATAATCACTCCCAGTGATGCACGAGATGTTCTCCAAGCTGAATAAGGCCTGCTGGACTTTGTACAAAATTCCCTGCTATCGAAACAGTCCTCCAACTGGGAAGGCCCCTGGCCGCTGATACCTAGCCCTGACAGTCTTCGGACAAGAACGGCCTGTGGGACCACTCCAAGGGCTTGGAAAGACCTGGGAAGTTTACGCAAACGGGAACGTGGAGGTCCCAGAATGCTCTTCAGTTACCATCGGCCTGTCAGAAGGTTTTGGGCGCAGGACTAAGCCTTTCGTAAACCTTGTTGGGGATCACTTAGTGCCCCTATTTTATGGCGGCACTTTCCGTTATGGTCGCTTACCAAGCTCCCCATTACCTCGAACAAAAATGGTCGAAGTGGCATAGGTCGGGAGCACTTACACAAAAAGTAATAGAAACGCACAATCATAAATTAGAAGGGGATGTGGCGTGAGGTAAGGGTGTTTGAAGTTGGAATGATCAGGGGGCCAGGGTCACTTAAGGAGAAAAGAATAGTGATGATGACAATATCTGTTACTCAATATACAGGCGCACACTGGTTACACAGGTATGAGTTGACATATAAATAATATGTACCTTTATAGCATGTAATCTCAGTCCCACTTGTTGTCACTAGAAGATGTGCGTGCTGCATGTCCACATAATGGAACATCCTGGCAGGATGAGTGCACAACAATGTACAAATTAGACATACTCAAGTATTGTCTTCACATTAACAAAAAAACCAGGTTTGCATTTCGACACTACATGTATTACCTGGAGAAAAATTAAGCTTGAAGCCAATGCTTCCATCGTAACAGTTTGTACTGCTTGTTGGAGATGATGATGAAAATTTTATGAGGGAATTTATGCACAGATTGTCTATTTGTTGTACTTCATTGATGATTCCAGAACAGTATTATTCATGCGCGTTAATACCATTCCACATCAGAGATTCATAATCCTGAGGAATATTACGACTGAGAGCCAAATATCTCCACGTTTTCAAATCCGGCATCCAGAAGCAATAGACGTGTTTGAATGCCCGAAGTGGACCTCCAGGACATCTTGTCTGCAGTTTTCACTGGTAGGTGACAGCCCTGTGGTCGGTAAAGGTTGGACTTTCCCGGTCACTCTTATGATGAGTATATCCCAGGTTTTGATAATTATGAAGTTATGGTCCCATGAACATCCTTCGTTTCTGTTTATTGTAGTCAGGTATTGTGAACGAAGTAACGCTGGCTACCCTCTATGAGGGGTAGTTTCATCCAAAGTCTGCCCCTTAGATAATTAATTTTTGATGACGACCAAGCGAACATTTAGAGGTGAATTTCTTTCCTACGATGGGAAAAATAGAAACGAAGCAGCAGACAGGGAAAGAGTCGGTGTTTGTATTTCCATCTTTCCATCGTTTTCTGCGATTCACATTTTGATTTCAGTGGCTACGGTTTAATTAGGGTTTTTGCATTCTTGAGGCTTACTTGAACCTCGAGCCTTCAAAAATTTCCTGCGGAACATTCCCACCAAGCTTTTTCTTTTCATTGTTTAGTCTTTTAAATGTGTCTTCCGGATTTATCATTTACTCTCTCGCATTTCTGAGATGTATTCTAGCTGTCGTTTCTCAAGCTAGGAACAAGATAAAGGACGTTGCGTCAGATGGAAATGGACCTATTAGTACTCAAATATTTGGTACGCTGCCATTCTTAGGATACCCATGGGGAAGTTAAGGTTTCTCGACAGATTGATTGGGCTGCCACCTCCGAAATTGCGCTCGATTTCTTGTTCCTTCCTTGGTCCGGACCAGACCCTGATGCAGTGACAGTCACATTGGTGCCTTCATTACTGTTGTTACTAACACTGCTCAGATGCAATAATTATGTTTTTATAAGTATTGTAGAAGAAAAGAATTTGTTGAGATATTATTTGCTAAGATTTCCATTCTGTCACACATTTTCTAGAGTAAGGCAGCGATCATGAATATATCTAAATCATTTTCAGAGGTACAAATTCGTGACACCAACTGGTTATCTGTATTCTCTTTTACAAAACTTACTTTATTGATAAGTGGCTTCAGTGCAACTTCAAAACCGGCTTCCCGTTGAGAGAAGTTAAACCGCCCGAAACTTTTTGGGTACCTTTCTCTCGCTTCCGCGCTTCAGTGTAGAGATAAAACCCTTCTCGTCAGATATGACAGGGCTCCAAGAATTTATAGCGTGACTATCTAGGCTCAGGAAGCCTCACGGTAAGAAATGCACATGAATTAGTCACAATTCTCCAGGCCGCAGCTGTTTGCATGTCACACACCGAACGATTCAGGTAAGTTTGGTGCCGTTGTCATTGTTCTACCCGCATCTCGGTGGTAGAATTTTGCAGACAGCTCTCCGATCTAAACTGCCACAACATGTTGGCATCCATACAGTACCTCATCGTCATGCAGTAAAGGCAGCTCTATCTCAATATGACAATCACTTAGTAATGTTTCGGAGAACTTTCGACTCAACTGCATAGGCCATTATCGCATTCCTCCATAACAGCTGTAATGTTATTCATAACTTGGTTTGACAGGTAAGCTACGTCGGCCAGCACTGGTAGCAAGCTGAGCACAATATCTGGACTCACCTGGTATGCGATAAGCAATTCCACATTATAGATACAATGTGGTGTTTGGAAGTCAACCGGAAACTTAGGTCACATCCGGATCCGAACGATATACCCCTGGGCTACTCACTTGGGACCCTATCAACTAAAATACGAAGCCCTCCGCCCACTTTGAACCCTTACAATCTTGTGAAATTCCCCTCTCCAACCCCTTCAGTTTCAACTCGCTGTACATCATTATTTTGACCGAAAATTATTTTAAGTTGCCAAAGCCAATTTATTAGCTTTTTCTTCCAATCAACTTTTTGTTTACAGTTCCATATGTGACCATATATCCGCCTTCTTGCATGTCTTACATTCTGACAGTTATTCTTCAACTTCGTATAGAATGGGGCGCTTCCATATTTTGTTTCTCATATCGCGTATACATATAAGTACGAAAAACTTATGATTATTCCATGACATATCATTCAGCGATTGATCTAATTCAACATGAAGCTTTATATGCTTTAGCCACTGAAATTTTATCATTTATTGATTGTTATTTGTCCCTTGGGTTCCTGGTGGAACACGCGGCTTCAGTAGCACGTCTCCATTGCACTCTCTTCTCTGCAGTCTTTTGAACCTGGCCCTACCACTGGCCACAACCTTGCATTTCTTCCTCACATGATCTCCTCCCTGTCAACCTCGGATGCCCAACTCGTCGCTCCCATCGGGGTCCCACTCGAGAGACCGGTGCGTGATGTCCCCAGTCGGCCTTCTCAGTGTGTGCCCAATCCATCTCCTCTTTTTTCTGCATATTTGTTGGGCGATGGGTTCTTGGTTGGTTCGTTCCCAGAGTTCCTCGTTGCTTATTCTTTCTGGTCATCTGATCTTCAGTATCGAGCCAGCGTAGACAGCTGTTGATAAATGTCTGTAGTTGTTGGAAATCCCTTTCGTGACACTCAAAGTTGCTGAATTTAGCGCATCCTTTAGTCTGTCCAGGATGATGCGGCTTAATATTTTGCTTGGGGTGGACAGGAACATGATTCCGCGCCAGTTCTTGAGAAGACTTAGGTCTTCGGGTACTTTCCTTTTTTTCCAGACCTTCTGCAATAGTGATGTGGTGTGAGCATGTCCGCTGTTGTCCTTGAGTCTTCTCTCAGTGCTTCTGACTGGATTCCTTCTGGTGCTGCTGCTTTCCCGCATTCCAGTGGCTTTATGGCGTTCATGGCTTCGGGTTTTGTTGAAGAATTTATGCACACTTGTAGTTCTGTGGCTGCAGGTGGTGGCTGATTCAACAGCTTTTTGAAGTGGTCAACCCATCCTTTCCTTTGCTTCTTCTCTTTGCTAACTAGCTTTCCTTCACTATCTCCCATTGGTCTCATCTGCGTAGATCTCTTCCCAGGTAGTAACCTGGTTATTTGATACAATGGTGTCAGGTCTCTGTCTCTCCTACCAGCCTACAGCCTGTTCTGCTTCACTTGTCAATGTGTCGTGGAAGTGTCTTTTGTCTTTGCGCGCACTCTTCTTTACTTCTTTGCCCAGTGTAGTGTTTTATATATTGTGTTCAGTTCCTCTTTTCGTTTTTCATCCTTGCACTGCATTGCACTGCACTTTACTGCACTGGTACATCTTCTGCTTCACCATCTTCCTCTCCCTCATCTATCAGCTTCCATGTGTCCGTCGAGATTCATTCCTTGTCTTTCTTATTCTTCCTTCCTTACAAGGTTATGCAGGTTCCCTTCCAAGTAGTCGCTCCCACAGAGTTCCAGTGTTCTTCCATGCAGGGTTACTCATGGATGTTGCTCAATATTTCTCACTTTTTCCTGATGACTGACTGATGTGAAGAGATGTCCTTCGTAGTTTCCCCCCTCACTTTCTGTTCTGAGTGTTTAACTTAAATTTGAACTGTGGTCTACCACCAACTTCTTTGAAGGCTTTCAACTTGATTTTGAAGGTTCCTTGCACTAGATGGTGAGTGGTCTGAGCCTACATCTGCCCCTCTTTTTGACCTTGTGTCAAGCAGGCTGCATCTCCACTTTCTTGAGATTGAGATAAAGTTGATCTGATTTTGTGTCCGTGTGGTGTTTGGTGAAATCCATGTCGCTTTGTGAATATCCTTGTGTTTGTACACGTTTCGTTGCCGCCAATCACCAAATCGTTGAATGCACAGAGTTCTGCAAACAATTCTCCATTCTCATTCATCATTTCACCTGGCGCTTCTCGGCCCATGGTTAGTTCTCTTCCTGTGTTTTCCGCTCCCGGTTCGGCATTCATGTCGTTCACTAGAATTTTGATGTCGCCAACTGAGGTCTTGTCCAGTGTTGATTGCAGCTGTCTATGGAATTCCTCCTTGTTCTCGTCATCTGCATTATTTGTAGGTGCGTAGCGTAGCACTGTATGATTGTGACTCTCTTTCCTTTTGAGTTGAACTCTACTGTCATGATCCTGCAGAAGGAGACTGGTTCCCACTGCATGAGAGCCTTAGATGCTCTTGGAGACATCATGATAGCCACTCCATAACTCAGTATGCTCGTGGTTGTCGTCTGGGTGACAATATCGGAGTAGATTATTGACTCTGTAGTTAACAGTTTGGAGAGTCCACTTGCATTCCATCTGCAGATTCCTAGCCTAGCACTTCCATGCCATACCTTCTCATTTCATCTGCAATCTGGGCAGCCTTGTTAGGTTCATACATGGTGCAGGCATTCCATGTCCCCATGTTTACTTTCACTTTCATCGAGAGAAGACACATTAGCCAACTGGCTTCCCGAGGGCTTTCACCAACTGGCGTCATTTTGTCCTTCCGATTCCAGCGAGGAATAGGTTTGTTTTTATGTTTTATATTTTCTTTGTGCTTTAAAGTTTCTTTAGTGACTGAGTTGGTTTTCCGGAGTAGGTTTGGTAGCTCTATGCCCAATCTTCCCTGTTTATCCGGGCTTAGGCCTGGCTAGTAACTAGTGAACTAGTTAACCAGGTGTGGTTAGTAGTTATGAATTTAACAAATTCGCTGCTGAATAAATTCTGTTGGAGAAGTTTCAGATGATAATATTCACCGGAAGAATCGCCAATTTCGTTGTTTTCGTGTGAAGGATGAGAATTGAAATGCTCTTTTATCCTACGTTTTCATTCCAGTCGAATTCACCACTCGCAATCAATATTCCTAGCATTCCAGTCCACAAATTGCAGAGGTTTATCCTGAAAGACATTCCGTATCGTGATCTAGCAATTTCAACGCAATTCGCATTCTTTGTGAGAAGTGAAGTTAGACTTGCGTGTCTCTCTGTGCTTCCATATGTATAAAAGTGATTGAATGGTTCAGGAAGATGTATAGGCATGGAGATTACATGAATATCTGACGATCTATTTGCGTCAACCCTTCTCCAGTGGTTGTAAACTAAATGTACCTATTTTCGAATTTTGATATAGAAGTCGTAACTCAGAAATCTTTCGAGATTATTTGGACCTAAATGTGTCGAAAAACGTGTGTCTGATTTGTACTTTTTTGCCCACTGCACCAAACAAACTGTCGAGTTTTCATGACAGCGGCGTTTAGTTGGTCAACTGGCAAATAGAAAGCCCTTACAGGAGGTCGTTATGTGCCGCAAACTATGCCGACAGGTATTTATTTTTTGTATAATACCGATTTTGTCGGCGTTTTCGCCGATTTTAGTGTATATAAGAGCGTGTAATGGGCAAGAAATACTCCTTGTGGATGTTAGAGCACTCCCATTGGTATGCAGTAGGTTCAGATTTTGAAAACTTAGGGGGATTTGGTTCAGGTTTAGACTTCTTGTTTGGGGACGGAAGGCTGGGGGACTATATTAACCCCTTTTCAGTAGATTTCTATGCTTGTCTAATTCTTTTTGGAAGGGCCAATTGATGATGCTGACACTTCTAGGAGCCGGTTCCGGGCGCTGATTAATAGACGTGAGAACGAGCACTGTATGGAGACCATGTTCGTTCTCTGCTTTCGTAGTCTCCTACTATGCCCACTGAAGTGCTCCCGCCTAGTGGGGAAAAAGAGGATAGATCAAATCCGAAGTCATTTCTTAGAATCCTGTATAGCATGATTAGGGTTTCCCTCCGTCTGCGATAGGACAAGGTGAAGAGGTTCAGCTCCTTAAGTCAGTCTTCATAGGCGAAGCCAGCCATCGCAGGGATCATACAAGTGGCTGCCCTCTGAACTCCTCCTAGAAGGTCTGTGTCATCTTTTAGACAAGGATTAGCCACGCAAATACGGTCAGACCTCACTAAGGATGTGCACAAAATGCTGAACACGTCACCGCTTATTTTCGCAGACGTTTTGCGTAGCGCTCAGGGAGTTCTAAAACTCCGAGCTGGTACCAATCGACAGTGTGGCGTGGTTTTCAAGCGACAGCTCACTGCGACTCCTAGGTCATTGTGGGTAATACTGATGGTAAAGGAGTACCATCAATATAGTAGGTGTGGCTGTGTGTGCCCCAAGTGTATACTCACACATTTATCTACATTGATGGGCATCAGATACTTCTCTGACCAGGTAAACAAGCTGTTGAGGCCTACTATAGGCTCACGTATATCCCCATCGGCCCTAATTTTACATCATCAGCGCAGAGAACCATAGGGGATTTCGTGATATTTGGCTGCTTATTTACGTATGAGAGAAACAGAAGGGGGCCAGGGACTACACTTACGGCACTCCGCTCCCTACCAACTTCCAAGGGAAGAGTTGAGAATTGATCCTCAACCTTTGTCTCCTACCAAGAAGGAACTCTCTTACCCATGCAAGCAGACTGCCAGTGATTCCAAAGCTTTCCAGTTTCCCCAGCAACCTGGAATGAGGTGCTGTGTCGAACGCTCTACCAAAGTCTACGAAAACGACATCTACAGATATCTTTAGACCTGACCCAACTTTCTCTGGCTGCAAGAGGGTTCGTCGAGCAAAGGAAATTTCTACGAAAACCATGCTGTGAACGAGACAATAGAGTGTTGCCCCCTGGATGGGCTGTGATGGCTTTCTTGATCACTCTTTCTAGGGCTTTTACTACAGCACTGGTCCGACTTACCAGTCTGTGATTTGGTGGGTGATGCCTAGAACCTGCCTTGTGGATGGGTGTTACTATGGCATCCTTCCAATCACAAGGGAGTGTGCTCTTGCTGAGAGACCATCTAAGTGTAGTAGTCAGCGGGCCAGCTACATGGAGTGCGAGCTCTCTGAGCAGCCATGGGTGCAGCTCATCCGATCGCGCTGATTTTCCTACGTCGAGATCACTCAATATCTGAGATACGCCATCGCGATCGATATCCACGGAGTCTATTCTGTTGGATGTCAGTATTTCTAGTGTTCGATAAGTGTCTACAGAAGCCTCCTGTGTGAAGACCTCGGCAGAATATGCAGCTGTAGCTTCTTCTTTTTTCCTGTCGTCCTCAATCAAAAAGTCAGTTTCGGTCCCTTTGATCAGGGCCGGTATACCAAGACACATCTTATTTCTATAGTTCGTACAGGAAAATAACCTCTTCGGGTGTTGCAATGCAGCCTGGGGAAGGCGTGTTTTAAGGCATATTCGAGAACGGCGGATAGAAGCGATATGTTTAGTGTTGGCTTCTATGTAACGCCTCACCACTTTGGTGTACCGAAGTCGGTGGCAAGACTCCAGCGCCTTTTCTTACGTCGTAGCAAGATTCGGATTTCGTGGTTTATCCACGGAGGACAATGTTTCTGTCCCCTCGAGGCATGCCGTAGAACGAACGGCTGGGTCGCTTGTGCATATGACTGTTTAAGGGAGCATCATGCGCCCTCAACTGGGGCTTCTGGATTGACTGTCCGGTCCTCCGAAGAGGCTGCCAGTTAACAGCTTCCGTATTTGTCTTCCATATGTTGGGTTGGCTCGTACAAGACATCCGCTATGAATCTAAAGGTGATCCGGTGTGATCACCTCTGTAAAAGGTGGGTTAGGTGCCGGGTCAAGCATACACCATCCGTATGTGGGAATACTAAGCCTACAACTGGTGGAGCATATCTGGTTGGTGACCCAACACGCTGTATGAAGGCTAAGGAAACTGATGTTTTCACTAACCTGTGATCAACTGAATTACGTGGTACTTTCGCTGTTAGTCTATCTCGGTCAACTGATGACGCGTTGAGGCCTCCTACAACTAGACGTCGGCATCTACCTGTCCAGAGGGTCGGCTTATCCAGGAGGTAGTCTGCTGTCTCACACTCAAGGCTCCGATACATTACGATTACGTCAAAATCTTGCCCCTTGCATTCTAGTCGGTAGTGCAGCATTTCACATGTCCCACTCTCGTGTTCACTTGTTTCTTTGGCCTTTACAGTTAAAGTATTCTTAGCGTAAGGGATGACACCACCACCACTGCGTGGTAACCAACCACCTCTGAAAGGGACGAGCCCCCGTAAGTGTGCTTCACAGTCGCTGATCCAAGAAAAATGTCAGGTTTCTGAGATAACAGTGACATCGTTGTGACGGAAAAATGGTCTGAAAATCCCTCCTGATCACACCATTTGATGGCATTGACATTTATTTGAATATTCTTTTCCTCGTTATGGGTGGTGTACCTTTGACCCTAGCCTGTGTAGTGTTATTTGCTTGTTGGACTGTCTTCTTTGACTTTGCACTCAGTATTTGTCTTTGTATGATTGAGACTTATTATGAATGTTTCGCTTTCTCGTTATGTGACGCTGGATTGTTGACAACGTGACGTTGTTTTACTGCCCCCGACATTTTTTTGGTCCAACTTACGGTTGTACTGTGATTCGACTGTTTGTCTTTTGGCTGTCCACCTGAAGCGTTTGTTTGTGGATTTGATTCTGGTAGACAGTTTTGATCCCTTTCGTCGGGAATATTCTTATTGACTGTCAGGTTCTTAACAGTTGTACTTGTTTAACCAGTTTTTACCGTATAGTACTTATTTGCACGAGAGGACGTTTGGACTGTATAGTTACCCAACGGGACTGTTGAGGTATTTTATAATTGTGATATGACTTATTGTCGCTCTGATAGTACCGCAGATTTTGTTACGAATCTACCATTGAATCACCACAAACCCAGTTTTGATATTTCGACCCAACCTTTGACTGTGCGTCACTGGCGGAAGTTTGAGAGCCATGCAGTAGTAGGCAGGAACTAGTCAGATTCACGCCAGTCGGCACCGCCTAGTTACTTCCCGCGTTCAGGTCAGGATTATTGGATCTTAGCTGTTACAATCAGGGCTTTCGTTGCTTATCACATTACTAAGCTCAGTCCATTTGTTTAAAAGACCACGTGTACAAGACAACGAAACCGCTTAGATGAGGTTCCGTCCTATCTATAGAGGCTGCGGCACCATTTGTTGCCGAAACCTTACTACATGAAAACTCACTACTTTCAGATCCTGCTCTCCAGCTGCTAATCTGAATTTTAGTTCTGCTTCTACTGCTCGTGTTTTGATTCGATCAGCAAGAGCCGGACCCTTTCGCACGAACGCTTTAGATCCTTGAAGTCTGTGAGCTCTCTTCGGAATCTGATTTCTCCCATATGCCGGCTTGGACATGACTTCAGGCAGCCGAAACTTGTTTTCAACAACGACTGTCTCCCGTTTACCCACACCATATATCTTGAGCAGGGTGAATCCTGGCATGTTTTCCAGTAAAAGCTGGTCTATCAAACTGTACCTTGTTAAGATGATGTTCAAAAAGTTTACGTGACCCTGGGTCTTCACTTTCTTCCACTGTGTGGAAGATCACGGACCTGTCAAGGACCTTTACCTTGTCTTTTGCCATGTAGAGTGAAGATAGCTGGTTCGATGACCGTTACCGGCTTCTTAGCATGCCGTTTAGGCTCAATTACTCGTCATTTTTCAGAGTCAGGTATGCAAGGCTTACTGAAGTTTAGTCCAGCGACCTTGAAGCTGAGAGCCTTAGAAAGAAGTTGCGTTCCATTCTGTTTGGTTCTTGTCATTGATTGGGTCGCCGAACTAGGCGTGACGTGTGGCCTGCATGGTTCCGTCGCTGGCCTTGAGAGCGCTTCCCTCCTGTTCCTCTTGTCTGATGTAGGCCTAGTCCTACGGTCAGCAATTTTCAGACTGGGTCTGCCAGCTCCATAACTACACCCTACTTGGTGTAGTTTTTTCCAAGTCACCGTCAGCAAAACTAGTAGATAGTTTAAGCGCCCAAATTGCAGCTTGTCGCGGGGCATTCTTAAAACTTTGCACGACAATCTGTGTCAGTGGATGCTGTGTCATTATCACTGTCGCAGTTATCGGCTTTGAATTTCGACAACAGATTCTTAGTTATCATGGTTAGAAGTGTTTTTGCTTCTTCTACCAGGGTGTTTGTCTGTGACGAACCGATTAAACTTTCCGAACAGTATTAGTAGCAAAGATATTCTGAACAGATGATTAAACCGACGCCCAATTTATCCGTCGGCTTGGAACGCGACCTATCTGCAGTAGCTTCACACTACATATTTTCCGGTGCTCCGTATCCATTGATTTTTTCATACTAAAGTTAATATACAACAAATGCACCTCTTGAATGATGCTGCTTACGCTAATGCAAAATGTACACGAAGTCTGTGTATAAATACCGCCATTTGGACTATCGATCATTTCAACATCTAAATCAATCCAATACAACAAATATTCCTGGTGGATTTGATTTCTGTTACCTTTAAGCGTAACACAGTGACCTGGAAGTGCATTTATACAGACATACACTTTGGTTATATAACTGGATACTTTATTGATACTCCAGTTTGTTTCAGTGGGTCCTTTGTGGTTAGTAAAGCTAAAAACTGAAGATCATTCTAAGGAGTAGACTGTTACATTACTAAGTAGGGAACTATGCGGATGGACTAACAACGTTGGTCGGTTATAACGCAAGCCATGAACACTACGCGCTTTTGATATTGATAGTGGGACCTATCTGTGTGATGAGTTATGAAAATCCACGCCCGTCTCATGAATTTCAGCAAATTTTAATCAGATTCTACACACTATTGACTTGATATATCAGTTATTTAATACTGGATACCAGTTTGTAAACTCTCGAAAATTATGAATTTGACGGTGCTTGTAGACTGGTATCACTCATGTTAAACCCATTATATGGGGATAATATTTATTACCATCAAAACCTTGACACTGTATACGCTAAAAAGTAATATTTCCTTGTTCGTTTCATAACTAGCGGGATCTTCTGCTGTTTTGAATAGAGCTAAATAACATTCCGTCTGTACCACTCAGGACTCGTAAAGTCCAGTGGATATTTTGAGACGTGTTAACTTGATGAAGCCTGTAAGCTGGCTTCCCTCATGTTAAACCTTTTAAAGTGAGAATAGAACATTCTTCCACCAGAGTGCGAATATTCGAGCAGCACGATATACAAAGCCAGACACTTAATGCGTTGTTGTACCCCTTATATGCTGAGGTTGTCAGGCTTGTGCAATTAATCTGGGGCCAACTCTTACATTCGCTACACTACGTACCTGAGGCCACCGTGAAGTGGCGCCCGGCCCTACCACAAGCATTTTTACAACACTTTTGACCCACTACGTAGCAGAAACTACAGAAGTTCACTCAGTAAGAGTTTCGATTGGAGGAAAAATAAAACAACCTTTGATACGTAAACACAAAAATGCCAAGAATCCAGCCGGACGTGAAAAGTCACTCCCCTCTTCAAACAGCGTGCCCGGCGCCCAAAGAGAAATATGTGACGCCGAAAATGCATTGTGCATCCAGTATTCAGTTGCAGGGCTGTGGTGGTATTCAGCTGATCGTCAGAAATACATACAGCCCTCAAAGCACACATTATGGCTAAATGAAGGGAGAAACACTGTGTACTGTCCGGATACGTTTCCACACTCTTCGCAAACTCCGCTCAGGACGAAAATGCCTAATACAAATTGAGGAACTGTAGTTGAAAAGATCTGCTGTGTAATGGACCGTTCTTCGCATGACTTTCTGTCTCTTATGACTGTACGAGCATCCTACAAGTGAAAACCGTTCCTGAGTTATTAGTGTCTAAGTAGTGTACCTGAATATAAAAAATAATCTAATTTACATTGCTTCAGAACATAGAATTTCACCCGGCTACATCTTTTTTGTCACAAACCACTGATGCAGTCAGCCTAGAAAATCATAAATGGTTAGTTAAGTGCTGCGGAGGTCCTTGTTTAGTTGGAGTTTTATGCCGCCCTCCTGCAGCTGATGCCACGCTAAATAAAATGTTAATACAGTCCATTAGAGGAGCCCTGGAATTGAACTTCTCACAGGTCCTCACTCCGGGAGATTTTGACCTTCCCCAACTCTTTACCATAGAAAGTCCATCTACTGCTCTAAAAGACTTTCGGGGATTGTTACTGGAAAGCTCCTTGACAGAACGTGTTTCCCAGTGCACTCGCTGGGGGCCTGACGGTAAAGCATCCCGACTAGACTATATTATCACAAATCAGTTCACTTTGGTAAGCAACTTGAATGTTTTCAGCCCTCTTGGCCCAGGTGACCATGCAGTTATCTCCTTCAATATTTTTGTATCTAAGCCCCCTCTTCCCGATCAGCCTCTAGTTAGGAATTACAGGAGAACTGATTTCGAGAAGGTTCGGCAAGATCTAGAAGGTCCCGCTTGCTTAAATTGCGATGACCTACTGGGAATTGATGCTAGATGGGGTCTGTTGAAGAATATAACCCTCCAGACCATAGAAGACGCCACTCCTCTGATCTCAAGAGGAACTAACAAGTTCTACTCTTCCTGGCTCAAGTCTAGCAGGCGCAAACTAATACGGCGTAAACGGTCGTCTTGGAATCTATGGAGGTGCACTAATAGCCCTTTTCACTGGCTAAATTATGAAGACATCTGTAACAAATGTTCAGTAAGGATCAGAAATGACAGAAAAAACCACCAGACAACTTTGTAGAACCCTGGAGGGGAATCATGGGATACTGTACTGGTTGATGAAACAGAAGAGTAACAGTTCACTAGGTTTACAGGACCTCATTAGTTTGGAGATTCTCGATTCCAATTACGAAGTTGCAAACCTATTAGCTCATAAGTCCCAAAACGACTGTGATTTGGGGGGCAAAACCCCACATCTGTCGGACACCCATATCACAGAGGGACTAAATCATATAGAGTTTAAACCCATTGTAATTATGGAAATATTGAAGAAACTGAACCCGAATAAGCCTCCAGGAATCGATGGGATTCACCCATCAGCACTCAAGGAGTGTGCTGAAGTTCCGTGTGCCCCACCAGCAAACCCCTTCAACTGCTGGTTTCTGGAAGGCAGGTTGCCCTCTGACTGGAAACGGGTGGCTGTCGTCACACTTTATAAGGGTGGAAACAAACTACTCGCCTCCAACTACAGACCAATCTCCCTGGTCTCTTCAGCTGCGAAGGTCATGAAGAGAGTCATAAATGACTCACCACGTGATCACTTACTTCAGGATCCAATCCTAAACGACTGTCAGCATGGTTTTTCACCAGGAAGGCCGTGTAATACCAACTTGTTGATAGCTTGGAATAGCTGGACACTCTCTGTCGAGAAGAAGAAGCCTATACACATTGGTTTACTTGACTTTTCTGAGGCCCTTGATAGGGTAAATCATGATATCCTGCATAAGAAACTCCAGCTCATGGGTGTACACGGAAAATTATTAATCTGGCTTAGAGATTATCTGTACAACAGGGTGCAGTCGGAGTCGGCTCCACTCTATCTGACTGGTTCCCGATGCTGGGTGGTGTGCCTCAAGGTTCCATACTGGACCCACTACTGTTTCTTGCTCTTATCAATGACTTACCAGGGGTCCTTAATTCACATTCACCATTATATGCCGATGATCTGGAGATCTGGAGGGGAATACAGGAACCAACGGATATTTCGATCTTCTAGGAGAACCTTACGGAAATCCCTGGTTGGACTACAGAAAACCTGCTTCCTCTCGACTCGAAGAAGTGTCGAATTATGATAGTTGACAAACATAAAATTAGTCCCAGTTCTTACTCTCTAGGTGAAACAGATATCTGTCACTCCAACATGGAACAAGATCTGGGAGTTACACTAGATGATGCACTAGGAGCCTCAGTTCACTGCCGCCTTGTGAACCTTAGGGTGTCTAACTCCTTCTCTTTTCACCACAGTGCATGCTCTGTACATTCGTCCTCATTTAGAAAAAAATTCGCTTGTAATGTCCCCATACTTGAAAGGGATATTGCCATCCTAGAACGGGTACAGAGAAGAGCTACAAAGAAAGTGATTGAGTTACAACAAAAACCGTTCCCGGACCGCTTAGCTGCTCTTCAGCTGCACCCAGTACAACACGGGAGGATCAGAGGGGATATGATAATGATGTACCACATCGCCCATAATCCCCTCCATCCCAACAGATCCCTTCTAAGTTTTAGTCGGATGTGCGACTTGAGGGAATAGGGCATGAGAGAGCATGTACAAAGATCGGTGCTAACTCATTTGCACTCAGAGTCTGTAAACTGTGGAATTCCCTCCCTTCAGCAGTTGTTACAGTCCCATCCCCTGATGCCTTTAAAAGGAGGCTAGACGCACACCTCGAGTCCTACGGTACTCGAGAAGCTTTCCCCAGATCAGATGCAGTAATACTAACTTGAGACCAGATTAATTAATTAATCGTATCTCTATTCTTTCAGGTTTTTCAGAACTGGGAAGAAAATTGTGACCATTCCAAACTCAGAACGTATTCCAATAAGACAGACGTAGAACCCAAGGAACCACAGTTCGCTAATTCTACAGTACGAAGTTTGAAGTTTATTTACGGATTTCTAATCTAAGGTGAATCGAATTGTCGTTTGAATACATCGAAAGGTCGTATGTTTAAAGGTCGTGATTGCTTTAATAATGGTTTCATCCGGTGATGTACTGGTTGAGGCATCTGCCCCCAAAAAGGCGACTGAATCACCTTGGGTTGAGAAGTACAGACCAGTCGAGCTCAAGGACATAGTGGGTAATGAAAACACTATCAATCGTCTATCTGTATTTGCTCGAGATGGCAATCTGCCGAATATTATTATAGCTGTAACTTGTTATGTGTCTGTTAACGCCCTAACAGGGACCTCCAGGTTGTGGCAAAACTACAAGTATTCTTTGCTTGGCTAGGACGTTGCTGAAGGATGCTTACAGAGAGGCGGTCCTGGAACTGAATGCGTCGAATGACAGGGGTATCGAAGTGGTCAGAACTAAAATCAAAATGTTTGCACAGAAAAAGGTGACGCTCCCTGAAGGAAGACAGAAGATCATTATTCTTGATGAAGCCGACAGGTTGGTGTAATTGTCTTAATCTCTAAAAAGACTCGAAATCGTCTATTTTCTTCATATACTCAGTACTAAGGACAGTACACTTCAGCACATCTTCCATGATGCTTGATATCGTACTAATAAATGTCTAGGTAGGTCAAGTTGCTATGAAGAATTGCTACGTTCACTTTCGAACTGATTTCGCACGTTTTCATTATTGGAGCAAGTTTGGATGAGTCTTCTATCGGTATTCAGTAATAAGAATAGTAGGCTAGGTGCCCTGTGATAATTCTTGTTGTAGATATCTTTATGAAAATCTAGTTCCCACTAGAACGCGTTCATTGAAGACGCTGACTCAACTTATTGGCGTGAAGAGTTCCAGTCACTAACCGTTTAATGGTAGAAACGTCGACTCATGCTAAGTTGGTTAGATCGTGGTTTATGAATTTGCTTGCGATGTTCTCGGAGTTAATTCATAGTAGCAGGCAAGAAGAGAGAAAAGTTTTTCACCAGTCATTATTAAGGGCAATGAATGCGAGAATATCACTTCTTTTCCTACAGTAAGCGGGAATAAATTCTGTCGATGAAATTGTTCTTCATAGGAAAATTGGGAAATCTATCCATAAACCTAGTACTAACCTACCGAACCCGTCCAAGTACGTTGACACCCCTTTCTAGAGATGTACTGGCTGCCTGAATTCTGTATCTTAACTGGAGTTTAAGGTACGTAAAATAAATTATCGTGAACATATCCTGATGATAGTTTTTGATGGCTTTTGCATGGGCCATAGCAAACGAAAGCCTTTCGCTGCAGCTGCATTGTATTGTGCGGGAATTTTCGAATCATGGCCCAAGATGAAACCTGAGTGTTTTCGTTCGGAGACAGAGTAGTGGTATGTTATCAACGGAATACTGGGGTCTGCAGAACAAGAGGAACCGGCGGTTGGAGACTAGGTGATATGGCTCAGAACCGATGTTAGTGGCGTAGGTGTATACATGCTTTATCCTCATCTTAATGACGCTATACCGAATCTCACCGTTTCCTCATTCTTCCTTTCTCTCTTTTAGTACTTTATATTTCCTTTGGCTGAATTTTCTTTTCTTGATCTTTCACCTCACTACCTTTTTACTTGATGTACTGATATGAGCTGTGGCAACTTGGACCGTTACGCAGTAATGCCTGCTCCTATGTTGATATTGATGATGATGAGGTTTGTTAAACAGGAGTTTCCAGTCCGGAAACTTACTATGGTGCTAAAAAGTTATTTGATTCAGCGTGGTTAAGCACCTTTTCATGAATAATTTTTTCAAAAAAACCTTAATGACCATAGTCGTTGTACTCATAAGATGAAACATACTAAGTGAAAACTACTGGGCTTAAAACGGTTGATTATGACACCTTTCCAGTCCTTAGAGAGGCAAATGTGATAATATGTTGAAAAGATCAGAAACTGACTCAGCAACGATATTCGCTAGCGACAATAAAGATCTGATCCGTGAACCATCAAGATCCGGGAAATTTTTAGGCTCAAGATTAATGAGAGACTTTCCTTTGAAATAATGACAGGAAAGATTTGTACCTTGGAAAGTGGAGGATAGTGATTGTTTGTTCTCCGAGCTTTGAGGTTTGTCCTTGGATGTTGGATCACTAGGCTAAGTGACTTCATCCGCACCTACTTTATACGGATGTGAAACATTTCTAAGTTGCGTAAATGTTTAAAAAAGTTATTTGCCGACTTTGAGGGTTATTAGCATGCTGATAGAAGTGGACTGTCCTAATTTCTTATCCGAGGGTAACGTTTGTAATTGCTGTTATTGTCTAATTTATGCTGCTGACCTTATGTCTGATAATTGATTTGCTTGGTTGATTTCTACTTAACAGACCGATAGCTGCTATCTAAACGTAATGGTTGGGGTTGTATATCACAACGATCTCTTGAGCTACGTTCTGAAACACTTGTTGCCTTGAGGTTCTACCATACGAGGAAGGTCTGTTGGGTAGTGGTAACACGGAAAGTGATTGCTGATATAGTGTATTGCCACGCTATGATGGGGGTCCGAGGACTAAGTCGTATTGCTGGCTGGATGGGGTATGACAACAGTAAGGTATTTCCCTGGGATGACTAGTAGTTCCATGCGTATGCTCTCTTCCCAATGGGAAGGGGGGAGGGAAGGGTGTTGAGACCTAAAAACACCCTGCAAGGGCCGCATGTGGCAGGCCTAAAGTAGATGTCTCATGGGCTTTGTGATCATACAAATCTTTTTCTCTTTCAGGTGATTTAGGAAGAAACAGCCTTCCATGGTTGTGGGCAGCCGAAAAATGTCAACCGCCCTTACGCTCCCAGTAGTACACAAGACCCAATCAAGCACACACTGCCTCCTTTGCCTTCATCTCATGATACTAATATTAAGCTTTTCAACAATTTCCTCTCACTCTGCAACCGTTAGCAACCTTGGAAGTCATCGAAACGCCACTCCTAGTCTCCTGAGACGTCGCTATCGGTTTCACGTTGGTGCCCCCAACATCTAAACCGTATGCCAAGTCGGGCGGTAAGCGTCGCTCGCCAGAACTATGAGATTCAAAGCCGTGGATGCATGCTGTGTTTGTAAGGCACATACGGGATCTAAGTGTGGTTGTTAACTTGACCTCATCTGGCCAATGAGATGGATCTTCAAATTTCACCTTACGAGATTTCCCGAGACTCGATGGCTAGCTGGTGTATGTATAGCACAAAGTTATCGAGCAGAAAGCATACTTGGCTGAGATATCAGTTAACGGCCGTCTGCATGCGGTTTGACTGAATGAATCTGTAAAAATTAGGGAGGATAGTTTTACTTGCAGAAACTTATAATTTCATCCTACTCACCCACCGATTGGACTTCGGATGATGGAAAGGGTAAATTCGACCAAAGGCTCTCAATTTGGCTACGTAAATCAAAACCTTGAGATGTAGTCACATTAGCAGATAACTTCAGTGGTCAGGTAGGAAAGCTGTATCAATTGGAAAGGCATCTTGGAGGTATCTACCGATCCCCATGCCATCGAACTGACAACGGTCACAATGTTATTCTGACAATCACTTGTTTCTGGCCAGTACTAACTCCAAGCAGAAGGGCATCAAACCAACGGTGGATACAGATAAGTAATTGTTGGGAAGAGTCGATGGAGTATTGCCGCTTTTTCTGGGATACCTGTTTGTACTGTAAATACGCGTTAGTAAGAGCACGTAGTATTTGCACCTGATTGATTACAGGAAACACTGCAATCAAGCGTTTGCTTGTTCAACAGGAAGATGAGAAGCTCATTTACATGTTTGAAGAAGAAATAGTTAAGCGTTTATCTCAACATGGTGAAAATTCTTTTCTTGATAAAGTCAAGCCTAATATTCGGTCTACTGTGAAAATAGCGATGAAGTCAGTTAACCTACATTCCTGCATGGTGTGAGCGACCAGGAATCGCCAACCGCCCTCATAACTTTTTCAGCACTCAAGTTCCTTCAGATCATGACCAGTCTCCGATATCGTTAACTTCTAATCTTTCCTTACATTTCTTGGTCAATATTCCTACGTTATCGTTATTTTCTCCTAAGTCTCCAACTGTAGATAACGATTTGAGTCCACGCAACCACCCTCCTTAGTCTCCTATGCTGTAAACTACATACCGGAGCTTTCACTGTCTACATCTGTCTAATCGGACAACATGCTTTATTAGCCAAAACTCTGGTACCTCAGGCCATAGATGTATGTTGTGTTTGTGAGACATGCATAAAGTACGCAAGTGCGGTTATTCACTTAACCTAACCCGACCAATATCGTGGATTTGCAAAATCATCCTTCGACTATCTCAAGATTCGATGGTTAGTTCTCACTTTTGCAGGTTTAATGGAGGATTGAGTCTTAAGTGGGAAAGTTCATTGATAGATTGGATCCCAGTTGACAATCGCTTGTGCACTGTTTGTCTGAAAGGCACAGTGAAGACTGAAAAGGATAATGAAATTAGCCATTACCGCTTTTTTAATCTCTGCTTATACACCCACTAACTGCAGTTTGGCTGAAGCAAAACGCGAGTTTTACCTAAGGCTGTTTAGCCTTCTACTTAAAAACCAAACTTCCGGATGTGGTCATTGCAGCAGTTGATTTCATTTCACATTTGGATGAACTAAAGTCAAAAAGACTTCCAGGTGGTCCTGTCTAAATCCTAAATAAACGGAAAAATAATGGCAATTACCCGTTACAGCTGTGCTGAGACAACCCCCTATTTCTGGCAAACAACTTCAGATATAAGTGAAACATTGCCTGACGTGGTGCTCATCAACCTTAACTCAATGGTGGACATAGACCATATAGCTAGCAATTATTACTGGAGAGGGTTGGTGGAAGATTGTCATTCCTTCTGGAGCACGTCTTTGGACAGTGGTCGTGCGTCGGCTTGGTCACGTTTATTACTGATTTTGAATAGATGTAGAACAACGATAGCAGCAAAGCCATTGCAAGTGTAGCTCGACTACGAGGGCACTAAGGTTGCTTTTAGTGAAGATCTGGCTAGAGAGTTATTGGAACAGGACAGTGTGATTCATTTAGAATCAACCCGGAGAAATATCTAGTCTGCTGTAGAAAGAATGTTAAAAACCGTAACTAAACCCCAGGAAATAGTTACAGTCAGCAGATCTCAATAGCTTGTGAATTGCTGAATGAACATCAATGCTTTTCTGCAGAATTCGAGTGCAATAAGGAGCTAAAGTAACTAAAATGTAGACTGATGAGAAGTCTACGCAATAACGGCGAGCAGTGCTGGAAAGCGAAGGCTAAGGAGAGGAAAAAGGCCTGGACTATAGTTAACGGTAAGCAGTTATTTGAACTTACCAATTAAACTATGGTGAAAGGTCAGTGGTTCATGAGAACATAGAGATGGGGGGTGGGGCTATCATTCTCTTGCTGTAGCAATGATGAGCAGAAAACCTGGAGGGACAGTCCAAATGGACGTCAGCTAGTCTTTGGTTGCTCGCCATCCAGTCAGATCCTGAATGGAACTCTAAGATAGGTCCTGTAACTTGTGTATAGGTTGAGAACGCTGTAAATAATCGGGAACAAGAGAGGACAGCAGCAACAGATGACCTTACCCCAGAGGTATTTAAGGACTGCAGTCGAGGGTTATCAGTTAGACTAACTGGAGTATTAGCCAGGGTATGGAAATCAAATAGGGACACTGCTGACTGGTCTCAATCAGTGATTGTCTCAGTCTTCGGGAAAAGTGAGAAATTATCTTGTTAATCATCATGGGGGAATCAGCCTTACGAAAATAGCTTCTAAGATTAAGGTTCTATAATTATCAGATATCTGAGTGGAGTTCGGGAACGTCAAATGCGAGGTAACCAGCTAGGTTGGGTGAAGATGATGACAGAATGTTAGTTTTTTGGATGCCTTAAGTGGCAATTTGAGAACGCTTAAGACACTTCTTACCACTTCAATGGGAATCGATACTACATGACTAGTCTGCGTTGGTGCTTTTTGTAGCAATAGAGAGTAAAGGGGTTAAGCGCGTTGACCGTTTCAATTATCGTGCAGGTCGGACTGACGAAACCACTGCATGGATGCAAAAACTTTATTAGCTTTCGCAACCTTACGCCATTTATGACGCCTCCGTGATATTGTCTGTTGAGTGTCGAGTGTACTGCAGTGCATTTTACTCTGTTCTACTATATGGTTATAGAACGGTCATTAAAGGTAAAGGACATCAGAGGGCTTCAGTTGTTAAACCACCGTCGCCTTCGTAGCATAGACTGTGTCATGGTGTCACCACACTAGTAATGTAGAGTTTTAGGTAGTTGAGGAAAGTTACATGATGAGATTTCAAACCACCATCGACTGATGTGGCTAAGACGTGTGTTGCTGACGGGTAGTTAAGGTTCCCCTCATCGTGCAGTGTTGGTTGAAGTGGGTTCAGGCTAAATAAATATTGTAAATGATCAAACTAAAACATGACGTTCGTCCATGAATTCTCTGAATTTTAGTCTAGACCATGTAAGGGAATGTAGGCTTTCTAGGTGGGGTCTACGTGGCAACTGTAATCGTTGGTCGGCTCAGATGTGGCTCAGAATTGATCTCAGTTGCGTAGCTGTATTAACTCCTTGGTGTCTCCTGAAGTTTGAACATTTTCACTTACCTTCATTTTTTAGATTTCTTCTATACAGTTTTGTTGACCTTGATATTACTTTTTGGTGCCCACTTGTTCTTTGCTTACTACTGTAAAGTGTGGCAAGTTAAATGAACTGATGGACTTCTCTGCGAAGTTCTACGTTGATTTAGTCTGTCTCTGTAAGCGTTGATCGTTGACTGGATATCAGTGACCGTTGAGTCAGGCAGTGTTCATTTTGTTTTTTCAAGTTACTACTGGTTCATAAAAATGAATAGATTTAAGATTTCATCCATGCGATTGAAAGTCGTATTCAGGTCAAGAAATATAACTAGTTGGTTGCAGGTCAGCGTGCTTATGATCTAAGACCCTGTTGATATATCTATGGTTAAATTTTAGACCTGTTCGCTTTTTTCAGACTTGCTGTTTTCACTTTAGTGTCTGACGATAATAACAAAAAAAACTCTAGGTACCGTTTCCATGAAACTGATTCATCTTTTATCATCACGAGGATTTTTGTCATTTCTTGAAAACTGGAACAATCAGCAATTGAGGTCAGTGAGGGAATATCATCTTTGATGATTGTAGGTGATGTGGCTTAAAATCAATCGCAGTGGCGGTGATATTTCTGGGTCTTATCTTCAAGATAATCGTTATGTCCCAGTTGTTTGGTCTAATCCTCTCATTTTGTCTCAGCTTTCTGTTGCTTTCAGTCATGTTATTTTCACTTCCTTTTATGTTATCCAACTTAAGGAACTGGTTCGAGATATAAGAAATTGAACTATTACACCGCAGTTCTAGGTTGTATGTTTATAGTCTGTCTTGGAAGAGAAGCCTAAAAACTGATAAAGCGAATATAACAACACGTTCAGGGTCGTTTACTAGGATGAAAACAACACTGTATGAAGGCTGATAATCCATCTCGTTCTTTTAGATTTTTGTGAGTGGAGCAAATTTGTGACACTACAACTAATCGGCTGTAACTCGTATGCATAAACTGATGGGCCACAGTTCTTCAAGAAAAAAGATATAATAGTTTAAGTTATTAGATGCCGAAGAAAGCTGATTATATCTAGATAAATAATGCTGCTTTCATAATTTGATTACAGATATTGAATGCTAATTTAAAGTTAGACTTTTAAATAGTGTTTAAACTTGCATGTTACTACTGTTTTACAATTTTACTCAATAAAGTATGACTGAAGGCGCCCAACAGGCACTTCGACGAATCATGGAGTTGTATTCACGAACAACTCGTTTCGCACTGGCTTGTAACGATTCATCCAAGCTGATTGAACCAATACAATCAAGGTGCGCTGTTCTACGTTATGCTCGTTTAACGTCAGCTCAAATTATGGCTCGTTTGTTGGAGGTTTCGCGATCCGAAGGTGTGTCTTATACAGAAGAAGGCTTGGAGGCGGTTGTTTTTACAGCTGACGGCGATATGAGACAGGTGAGACCAACTGTGTTACTTTTAATCTGTGGTGGAATCGCAGTGAATAAAAATTGCGATATTTTGCTTCATTAACTATCTAGCTTCTAGCTACTCATATCTCTTGGAATGGTCTTCTGCTGAAGTTGGTAGCCATATTGCTTTAATTTGCGCATAATAGAACTACGCTTCAAATGCATCACATTTCTGAACTTTGTATGACACATGGTTAGAAAAAACTGTAGTCTCATGTCTTCTGCTCATTCTCTAATGCATAGTCGAATATCTTATCAGTGCTATAAATGATGCGAGCTGGAAAATGTCACGGGAGCATTTAGTATCCGAATTGAGATTTCTTCAGTGTTATAGTTTCGAAGGCTAATAGTTCATATATATATATATATATATATATATATATATATATATATATATATATATATATTTTCCGGAACGAATTTAATACGCACGCTTAGCTGCTAGCTAACTTGGTACGCAAGAGCCACTGATTGCAACCCCGGGACGAATAAAGAGAAGACCTAAGCTGGCAGATGGGAGAGTATTAATCCGAGAATATAATAATAATTCAATCCAAAAGACGTGAATAAGTATACACATGAAAAATGACTTTGTCCTCAATTTGAGGTATTTGCATAGTAAGAGTAAAGATTAACCAATTAACGATTTACATTACAATAGGGGCGGGAAGTAGACTACTAGTCATACCGTAAAAATGGTGTGGGAATGACACGTCAAAATGTTCAGATCAATAACAATGTTTTATACAAAACTGGGGCATCACAACAGTTAGCATCCAGTTTATTATGACTATTGCAATGTTCGAGATGAAGGGGAAAATACATTCCTGTCCTTAGGCTGTTAGTGTAGATCAGTTCTAAAGCATTATCTACACTTGACAGGCGTGAAAGGCATGTCAAAGTACTCAGACCTTTGCTTGAAGTGATTAGAATACTCTGCATTTTGTCAGTGTTTTGCTTAAAAAAAACTATAGCCCCTGGATACTTCAAGCTAACCAGCTACCTTCCGCGTAGTATATCGACTGGTGAAAGTCGGAGGTATTGGTATTTAGAGTTTATCTATCAGAACGTCTGCGACAGAGTTGAGTAGGAATGGGGACAATTTTCCCTCAACTAGATAGTTTGAGTTCGAATGAGTAGTTTTGATTTTTCATTGTTATTATAGAAGTTAGTAGAATCATGTCTTTCGGATAATTTTTATTCATCACCGAAATGGAAAAACAGGATTTTTGGATGCACTTATGTTCTAATATCTACCAATGAGAATAGTTAGAGATCATTATATAATCGGAGCAATGTGACTTCAGTACTAAAATTAACTAACTTTTCTGCATTACACCACAGACAGTTGGTAGTGCAACGAAGGAATTCTGAATAAAGTTCCTATTTTGTTTGGAGAGAGAGAGAGAGAGATGCATAACTAGGGAAGAAATTAATATCAAGTTATATACAGTAATCTTTTAAACTACACGTAAATAAACAATTTATGACGATCAACACGCTAACACAAATCTCCTTGAGTAATAGTGAAATTATATATTCTACATTATTAGCTATCTAGGTGTAGTAAAATGGTGATAGATGTTGGTAGAAAGCTGTTGTGGGTTCTTGTCTCATTCATCCTCAGAATTGAAACTTACAGTTGGTTTGGACACCTTATTTTTTCGATGTTTGCATCAATCAGCACTCTTCACTCTAGTGACTGTGTGTAATCGAGTGATACCATTTTCCTAGACATAGAGTTTAAAACAGTAAAAAGACGTTTATCTAGCTACTTATTTGTGCTATTAACAATGTAATCTGCAGTTTACATGAACTCCCAAAGTGTTTACTTACCTTGGTTACGACCGCTTTCATCACATACTATTGTAGAAGTTTGTGCAATATTCCGAAAACTTGTGTCGAATCCGTACCAACAGTGGAGGATTGTATTGAGTTGTTCATGTGATATTTTTTATTTGTTACAAGTCGCTCAACCTAGCAACATAATCACCTTTCGCCAAGCGGATATCTAAATAAAAATAAGTGCTGGTGAAACTTTTAGCTAGATCTCAGTAATTAAGTCAACTTGTTAAAAATTTCACTGCCATGAAATGGAACTTGAGATGCTAATTGAATTTCTTGACAAAGTAGTCCAATATTCGTGGTACAAGAAAGTCGTTAATGTATTAAAATTAGATAGAGGCTCATCGCAATAATAATAAAGCTAAAAACGGGCTAGGTACAAAAGGTGTTCAAGCTCAATGTACTTCTCGATAAACATGCGTAGGTGTGTATTCTTCACAAACCAAGACTCCTGTATTGAGTCCGAGTAATTGTTCTCTTGTTGACCTTACAGTTGAAGGGTTTCCAGAATGTCCTTACGTAGCTTTAAGGCGAAAATTGCAACCACGCCTGTATCGCACTGAAACATATTCGGATCTGTCGTTTGTTTACTCCACATTTCTAAATTACGAGCATTTTCCCATAAAGACACTTAACTAAAGAAGTTTTAATTATTTCGTTTGTCTGTTGGAGTTTATTAGAAATATCTCTTCGCAATTTCAAAATGACATATGCTCCTTTTAAGCTCATGATTTAAATTACCGATAGAAAGCGGCCTACATGAAAATCAACATTTTAGATCATCAGCCGCTAAGGTAGAAGTTTTAGATTTCAACTTTTTATTTATGTGTTACTCTGTGACCAGAAAAAGCCTTGTTGAACAATTTTGTCCTACAGTTAACTTATCAAAATAAGCATCCGATTTTTGATCTAGTGGTTTTATATGTTCATGGAAACTGTTTATAAATGAAATTGTTTTGTCGAATAAAGTGTCTTTCTTAAGGTCATAGGCCGATCTTTGTCTTCTGGTTTTCTTTACTCAGTGAAGGTTCTGAGGGAGAAAGGTCGCTATTTGTATCCAGTGTCTCATCGTATATTCATTATTATCCATTCGGTCACTTCAATTATCCCTGTTGCCTTGCATGTGGGTACGTTTTCCAAATGGTTAGTCGTAGAGTTCCACAAAAGAGTGAACCTTTTTATTTTACATAACTACTCAGTAGTGTGGCACCAATGTATGAAGTCTCTGACTGTTGGTTTAAGCCATGTAGGACGATGCAGACTAGGTGGTTGGGGTCCACGGGACAAGAGGAACCAGTGGTTGCAGACCTTAGGTGATATGGCTCAGAACCGAAGTCAGTGGCGCAGATGTATACACACATTATCCTCATCTTAACGAGGCTATACCGAATCTCACTATTTTGTCACTCCTCTTTCCTTTCTTCTCGTACTTTATATTTCTTTTGACTGCATTCACTTATCTTCATCCTTCACCTCACTACCTTTTTACTTGATGTGCTGATATGAGGTGTGGCAACTCGGACCGTTACGCAGTAATGCCTGGTCCTATGTTGATAATGATGATGATGATGAGTGTAGCAGTGAGTTAGGAAACACGTGAATATTGTGATAGAAATGAATTGTCATGAGACAAATAAATACAAATGAAACGATTTCCAAGATATTTGGGAAATTATATGCGGGTGTGTATGAGCTGTCGTAACCTATTTCGAACGATTAGGAGATTCTTATTGACTATAGATTTTACATCTGTCAGCAATCAATAACCTTTTCAAGATTGTTTTCATGTCTTAACCAACTTTAGCCCCAATATAAGTAACTTTTACGGCAGTAAATATCCTAGGGCGGGGTAGGTGATCACTCGGCATACGTAGCATAAACTCGGTCACCTGAAGTTCATTCTAGCTGAGAACCTAGTTGTCTGATATATCAATCGTTGTTGTGTAACTGCATCTTTTTCACACCGCATTTAAATCCAAACTTCACCATTAGTTTAAGTCAAACTCTATCTACACTAGAGAGTAAGGAATGTTATTTCCGCGTAACTATTTCTTTTAAATGAAGTATATCTACAAAATCCCACTGAGGTAGAAAAATTTTGGATACTTGTACAGGTTTTATTCTCTGAAGAAGCGATTTCCACGAAGTTGCGAAGCGTCTGAAATTTATTTTCTTCATTAGGATTTTACAAATATATATCATTTATAATTCATTTACCCAGTACTCAATTTATTCAACTCTATCAGGTCAAATTTTGATCCTGAAGTTCATAAAAAAAACTTTCCTGAGAAAGAAATCACCCAAATATGTGGAAGAATAACTAAAGCTTGTTGATTTCTCACTTTTGTGGGGTTTATGTTTTCATTTTTGGTAGTGTTCATCTGATCACAATGCATCTCTGTCAAGTTTGAAATAAGGTTCCTTTGACCTAACAAAAAGTGTATGTCCAGTAATAATAATATTGCCAAGGATCGCATTGCGCCACAGTTGTGTTTGTGAATGGAGTTGCTTCATTTTCAGCATATTTCGTTTATTTAAGTGCAAATATTGTGTAAGAGGAAATATTTCCTCACTAGATTTGTTTTTATAATTTCATAATATTCGTCACTTTACATTATAGGCTTTGAACAATTTACAGTCAACATATCAAGGTTTTGGGATGGTTAGCAGTGATAATGTTTTCAAAGTAAGTATTACTTCTGTGTGCACATTCAGTAGATATTATTGGTATTTTGATAAGAACTGTGGATTATTGTTCACGTTACAAAATTGGATTCCCGTCCACCTACTTCTCTTGAAGCTTTTGTATTGTCTCTTTAGTCTGGGTCAAATATGCACATAGCTATGCTTGGTGTTTGCATTGCACTATTCGTTTTAATAAACTCACTAAATTGGTCGTCATCAACGTAGTACGATGAAGTGTTTTTCGCAACACATGCAACAAGCTATCGTTTATTTTCAGAGGTGATGATTGAAGTCGAGAACTTCCAATATTATAAAAGCCTGTGTTTCAAAGTCTACCATATGCTTAGTTTTGTGTCTAACACAATCGTCTTCCTTGATCTAAAAGAGTTACTTCACAGAAAATCCTTTTTATCCTAGTTTGAAATTGCATGTTAAAATGCAGTTTGTTTATGCTTTATTTGTTTTTATTGACTTTCTAGACAATTTATATTCTTACAGTACATGTTCTTAGACTGAAAACAATCACTATTATTATCATTATTATTATTATTATTTATTACTATCAATAGTCGGGTATTTGATTTTTTGATGAAGGGTTTTTTATATATTGCCGAGTATATGCAAGTGTGCATGATAGCAGGGTTTCTTTGTTCCAGGTGTTGTTGTTCAGATTTCCTAGGTTTATATAGTAAATCCTTAGTGTAAGTGATTTGCATTGTCCTGGGATTTGAAGATCATGTCGTACCGGTGTAAGGTTAACAACAGTAGTATTCCTCTCTGAAGACCATTATTCCCATCAACATCGCCATTTCTCTCCTATAAGGCTAGCCCAAAATTGTTTATCTCACACTGACCTACGGCCTTTTGTTGTGGTTGGTAAGGTTTTTTAAGAAGCAGTCAAAACTCTAGATGCTGACGATTTTAAAAAGTCCATAGGTAACCAGTCGCATACAGAATTCAATTAGGCTTTTTGTTTGCACAATAGTAACTCCTCTTTGATTTACATCGAAATTTCAAAATTCGCATTTAGGAGCTGAGAAGTAATAACTACCTAGACTTATAATAACACGAAATCATCTGTTCTCACTATCTCTTTCCACTCCCAGCGTTGTTACTGTCTCAGCATCCTAAAACTCCTAACAGTAAGGTTTTTGCTTGAAGAATCTAATCATCATGGTAATGAGGCTGTAATAATAATGATAATAATAAATTCAATTCAACGCAGTACATTTTATGTATTAGTCTATGAGCCACGCTTCGTACGTGATGTCTTTAATACTACCCGGCTGTCCAGGTCCAAACAAGTGGGGTGTGGTCAGAGTTCAGGCCCCATTACTTGAAAGTTGAGTACCTAGATCGATGAGCCATAGCCCCACTTCTCTATTTGTGATAGTTTCTTACGCAGCCACTGACTACAGTTTAGGTGGTGCATGAATCGTCTTTTACCATGAAGCTGTCATTCTTTTTGAAAAGATCGAGTGTATAGATAGTCACATGAGCGGGTGCTCTTGTTGTGTGACTGAACTAAACAATAAAAATCAGAATTATGTTTTCGAAGTTATGTTCCAAACAAGTTTTCAAGGTGAGATATATTTACCACTGTGTTTTAAAAACAGTTAGGGTTGGCTTCGCTAAAGATAAACGAATCAGAAACAAAACAGATGAATCCAACATCCTTTAGAGTATTATAACTTGCGTGAATTGCGAGAAGCGTTATATTGGATTGATTAGATACTATCCACTTTTATAGCGATGAGAATATATATATATATATATATATATATATATATATATATATATAACAGTGACATTTTATATTACTATCATCATCATTGTTATTATTATGAGAACAAAATCTTGGTACAACATAGGAAACAAGATACACCATATAAATAATAAAACAACATTATGGAGTTGCACGAGACGGAAGAGAGAATAGCAACAAAAGCAGAAGTGAGTTACTGAAGAAGCAGTCTCAAAGATATATCAGAAACATTCATTATTTTAACTTTACTTTCCGATAATCGAAGAAAAAAGAAAACTGCCTCACGGTCATTACCTGTTTCAATCGTGAGTCGTCTGTTATCATTTAAAGCCATCGAGTTGTATGGTCTCTTAGACTGCGAAGATATGTGAGTAATGGCACTGAGAGACACTGACCCAACACAACTATTCTTTGTCTCATTATGCCACGTCGTACACTGATCTCTTCGCTTCTAATAACTATTCCCAAGGCAAGTGAAGAGTCAATAAATGACAGTCACCATCACTCCCAAACATGCGCCATTACCTCATCTCAGAATTACTGACATAGTGTTTCCACTGAATGCGA
This sequence comes from Heterobilharzia americana, assembly GCA_944470555.2. NCBI lineage: Eukaryota > Metazoa > Platyhelminthes > Trematoda > Strigeidida > Schistosomatidae > Heterobilharzia > Heterobilharzia americana. Next base: position 126,263,410 of record OX104127.1, on the reverse strand, counting down.
GTGACACAACGGAAACCAAAAAGGCCAAATCGACATCAATTTGGAGAGGCCAAGTTTCATAGAAGTAGAGTAGAACTATCCTCATCGATGCGCCCTGCATCCGACTTTTATAAAAAAGTTAGCGTCATGACTGTATTAAAGGTGGTCTTGGTTGGCGTATGCTTATCTGGCTTTGCGACATACGTTTGGAAATCTCATAAGTCGCACTTCCATCAGCACTCACACAACTACCCAGCCACACAAAATTTTCGGAAAGTTCCAAGCGTGAGCGTACATGAAAGCTGCTGCCAATTTTATGGAAGGAGTTCGCACTTTGACGGTGCGAAGCACATCTCAAAGATACGGAAACTGGTGGTGATTTGAGTAGCTTGTACGTTATAGCGCAGTAAAGCGATATCACCGTGTACTTTGCATCAAAAGATTTTCCATCTGACAGGATATCTGCAACAACGGAAAGCACGTGCTTCAGAGCTGTCTAAAAAATGTTGGCGGGAAAGTTAAAGAGAATTGACGAAGTTGAAAAGCCTAGACTAACCCGACTGATAGTTTGGAACGACGAAGAGAACTGGTTGCATGTTCTTACTGTTTCTAAAGTATTTTGTAAATAGTCGCCTACATGTTAACTAACTTCTCAGGAATATCCTCCGAAAGAATCCCAGCGCATAGCTCTTTCCCATGAATCTAAGGCATGGGTTTTCAGCCCACAGTATATGTAGTAGTGTTCGATCATTTGGCCGGGACCAAACATAATATATCCACAATTTGAACGGAACCCTGTTTGCCCCTCCAAAGCTTACGAATCATAAAAGCGACCAATACTTCAGAGAATACTAAGACTGATATTCCGATTGTCGCATATGTTACGTAGACTTTTTCTAAAGAAGGGTGGAACGATGACATTTTCTCTGAGCGATGAAACAATTTGTCATACCTTCACCAACAATTTAGTCACTTTTTCGACTACAGTCTCATCTTCATCACTAATAGGAGTTAGTTGTTTGCGGTGAATGCCTTATGGCTGTTTAATATTTTGAATTCTTTGTGGATCTTTGGATGGTTTGGTAAGTCGGTGTAAATTGACCACACAGCACACGAAAATGAAGATGGTGTCTTTGAGACAGTAGGCCAAATGGGTTGTTTTTCGAAGTGCATCACTCAGCGATACAGGTATTCACAAAGATTTTTGACTGGCGTACTACCTACGTGACAAACCGTTCCACTGATACTATTTTTCTTACTACCGAAGGATTGAATAAGCTCGAACCGTTTCCGATCATTGCCAGATAGAGCTGTTATTTCCATTTCGCTTGCGCGTTCTAGCCACCAAAGCTCAGGTTACCCATGGTCTGCCGGAATATAAGCGTCATTAGGGTCAAGACAGGTGCTTCAGAAAAAACAGCAGTAGTTGTTGATTTCAGTGGGATATATTTTAGTTCAACCTTGACTAGCAGATTGAGGATACTGCACAGCAAAACTGTGACAGATTTACTGGAAGTTGCTGCTAGCTAGAAATAGGTTGTGATGTGCACAAACTGCAGAAGACGGTCTGTATTATGAGACATGTAACTGATTCATTCCCATTGTCACACTAAGCACTGCTCCTTTGAACCTAGAAACTCAATCTCTGCATTTGACTCCCTGGGTACCACTATGATGTCTATCGAGTGCATCTGGTAGAGAAGGTTAGCCAGTTAGTGGTAGAACTTATCCTCAACGGAATCCTGGTTACAGTTGGGGCATAGAAAGATGATGAGAAATTGTTTCCCTTTCCCGTTACTTCTCACTCCAAATGGACGTTCTAGCTCAACAGTAGAACGATGACAGTTGATAGGGATTCAGTTGACTGGTGTAGCTTCGGTTCTGGCACTTGACACGATACTAACAGCAACAAGACCAGTTGCTGACGCCACAGGGTCCCCAGATGAGCGTACTGTAAATACACTTTTCCAGCTAACAGATGGCGAAGTCGTTCGAAGTACTTCACTGGGATGTTGTAGGTGGGTCTCTCAAATACAGTATACACCAACGTCGAGATTTCCGGAGGTCCTAGCCAACCCTTTCTGAAAGGAATCAGTGGTTGAGGACTCTTGGTGACATGGCTGGAAATCCGTCACAGTGGCGTAGATGTATTCCCTCCTTGACATCCTCTAAAGTTGGAATATTCGCACCAACCTTTTTTCAAATTGTTTATTTTCTCACACTACTTTATCTACTTTGATATCACTCTTCTATCCACCTGTTGTTTGTGTACTATTGTGAGGTGTTGTAACTTGAGTCGAAGGACCTGTGTGCGAGGTTCTACGTTGATTTTGTCTGTCAGTCAGTGTTTCTGTTGTCCGGTCCGCATCAAGGTCCAAACGTTGAAGATGGTCAGCTTGATTGGTGCACGTGGTTCCGAGAATAGTTGCGTCAGATATCACACTGTAGAGTAGCCTTCTAGAAGCAACCGCTTGGTGACCTAAAAGGTTACAGAAAATCCACGAATATGTTCAGTGACAAGCAGCTGAATCAGACAAAGATAAATGAAAAATTAAATTTGAGAATGATAACGAAAAGACAACATATTTTATGAAGTAAAAATAACAACACTGAATATAGTGGAATGATGAATTAGACAATTAGTTGCATTGTGGCTCTCATTCATGCAGGAAAATCTGATAAGCCCATGGAATTCGTTCTGATTCATAGATTGTGTGTGGATCGTGATGCTGTTAAGACGTCCAGGCTGCAGCAAATGGTTGTCTTATGAAACTACTTCTTTGACCTTGATGTCTGGTCCACAAGGTAGTGGAGCAACATGGAATGTTACTTCCCCTTGTTTGCAGGTGACCAAGGTAGGCACTTCTCTTTTCTGGATGCATTTACATCACTCGTTCGGAGTCAGGGTTTCACACTTCTCCTGCGTGTACCTCCAGATACACCAATCCGGTTATAAAATCGAACGTTCGATTTCGCACTGCCACTTCTACTGAAAAATCCCCATTATGTGAAGGTAGTGAGTAGGACTTAGATATTTGTCTAATTGTCTACCGAGGAATAGATATATAAACTGCATTATTGTATAGAACAAGCGTCTAAATGTGACGTTGTCAGAACCCAAGATTTTCAAACACTGAAATTCAAAGTATATATATAGTGATGTCAAAGCTGCTGAAGCTCATGGAGAATCGTGTAGAAATTCTTAAACCTAGCGTATCATTTAAGCAAGCATTGGTAGTGTTACTAAAACAAAACACTGACAACTGAAGCTTCATATATATAGCAACACAACCCCCACTAAATCATCAAACTACCTACAAATTTCTTTTCACAGACTAAAATGTCACACTACCTTGGTCATTAGCTTCTCTAACTAAGAATCGACACTGTTTCCTATAATTTTTTCAAACTTACTATACATTCGTCATTGAAAAATGTGATGAGAAGTTAGCAAGTAAGTTCAACTTTTTTTAACAGTTATGCAAGTTATAACAAGTGCACAAGTTATTAAACCATATCGCAATAAAGATTTTTTGATAATTTTAATTGATAATAATTGAACTCGTGGTGATCTTGATTCTTTTTCAGGTCTGTGATGAACCACATCCAATGCTAATAAAACAATTATTAGATCATTGTTCCAAGGGTGAGTTATCTGCTGCTCATAAGATCCTACGCCACTTATGGACTTTGGGCTATTCAGCAGAAGATATTATCACTATCACTTTCCGAGTCTTAAAAAATCATCCAATGGAAGAATATTTGAAATTAGGATTTATAAAAGTGGGTTTTTTTTAATAAAAAGTTGACCGTAAGGTATCTCTGATTTTTATCGATTTATTTTCTGAAACTACTTTTTGTTGTTAATATTCATATATTTTACCGAACCAATGGCAATGGCTACCATTTTTGGGATTGAGGTACTTTGGTTTACTCTTACAGGTCATTTGCATATATCATAGTTGTGAATTAAACTGTATCACAAATACAGATGACTTGGAGATCTGACGGAAAACAGAACTTACCGAATAGCTGTTCATCCGTTGTTTCTAGTTTCCTATCAATTCTATCGGTTGACTTTGAGACAGTTTTATGTTTCAAAATCGACTGAGTCGGACGTGACATTGTATGATCACTAAGTTTACAGAAGAAGATATTCTTTCTCAAAGTTTGGTGGTTATACTTCGTAAAAATATCCGGAGCTATTCCAACCTTTAAACTTTGAAAGTCATAATATCAGTCTAAAAGTAGCCTTAGTAACTGATAGTAAAAAAAACCAATTTCGCTTTCAGTTATCAGGATATAGTAAGCATATGTTTCAACTAAAATGCAAAATTTAAGGTCAAGGATGAGTATCAAGGCAAGAATTTGGATTAATTTCGATGTATACCAATGATTAGTAAATCATGACAGTGTAATGTTAATAAATTGGCATCTTTATTGTTGAACAAATGCATATTTCTGAACCGTAATTTCATTCCAGTCCACCTAGTTAGGCTTTGATGAATTGAGATATACAATCGTAATCAGGAACGGGAAATCTAAATTTTACTTCAATTCTCATATTTCAAAGGTGATCAACTAGTATTTTATTGTTGATCTGGGCGACTAGCAGAGGAATATAAGGCGCTTGTTTCGTCCCATTTAGGACTCGTCTGCTGGATGTACTTGCACCCCAGTGATATTGTCCCCACTGCGACTCGAACCCAGTACCCCTCGTTTCAAATGGTATTGCATTGGTTTATGCGAAGATTTGAGTTACTGACATACTGATTTCAGATGCATCTTACTAATTATGCTACTAAAAATCATCATACTTACACACTGTTTTATCTGATCGTATATAAATCACTGAGCGTATAACTATCTCACACTGAAGTTGCACAATTTTTATATTGTATGGTCAACCACTTTCTGGTTTACAGCGCGACTGAAACTTCTTTATTATAGTAATTACAAATTTAGAAAATTAGGAGATTGATTTTATTTTGTTTTCTATCGTTAATCAATATCATTCCTTGTTAGCAATTTGAAATGTACTCATCTTCAGTAATTGAGCCGCTGAACATCATTTTAAGACTTTATTTGAATTAAATATGACACCTAGATGGAAAAATCCACATAGAATCTTACACAACATTGTGTAATTCCAAGTTCTCACACCCCACAGCAACGTACAGATAAAAGTTAATCAAAATGAGGCCAAAGCAGGCAAACGTTTATTAACCAGACGGTGAGGTACAAATAAATAAAGCTTAATGAATGTGTTCGCAGGAGTGTGTACATCTGTACCATTATAGTTGATATTAAGCCACTGACTCTTATCGAATCAAATGACTCAAACCAACAGTATTAGACTCTATCCATTAGTGCCACGTATTCGTCTGGTCAGCTCTGGCTTTCTTCCAGGATAATCCTTCAGTTAAAGTTGTACGTCAATATACCTGGTGACTCAGTATGGGAAATGTGTCCTAACCACCTCTGTCTGTGATGGTGAACATTGATTGTCTTGTGTAGTACTCTACACCTAACCTCGACATTGCTCACAATGTCGATTCTACCACGTGGGAGCAATAGTACGAGTACATATATATGGTCAGAAAACTAGTATAATATCTCGTGGCGTTCAATGACGATGTCTCATTCTTGTAATAGGATAGAGTAGACTGTTGTGCAGCATAATCCTTTTTAGATACACATTCGGATATCCTGTCGGCATTATGGATGACGCAAGTTGTAGAATGCCACACGAGCGTTTAGTATCTTAACTGATATTTTGTCAGCATCTAGTCTATTATGATTGATGCAACTTTCCAGGTATGGGTAGTAGTCAACATATCTGACTACTTCATTTCCTGTTTTAAACTAGAGGTTGGTGGAATGTAGTCTCCCATCATCGTTCTGCATACACATCAGATGCGAAACGCGTACTGAAAAATACGAAGATTTTTGCTCAACGCGTTCAGAAAACCCTGTATTTTGTCAGCATCTTTTTCCACCACTAGTAGTTAAGAACAACAAGCAAATACCGTTTTCCATTTGAAATCATAATTAAAATTGATAGCCTGTATGGCAGTTTGTTGGCTTTTATATAGTTATTTAGGCTTTGCATTGCCAAACAATGAGCCATTCAATTTGAAAGGAAACGAGAAGACAAATACAAAGGAAGGAATGTTTATTAGTTAATAAGTGGTACAGTAGTCGTTAAATATGGTACACCTTGTACTAAGACAGTCATTTGCAAAATGTGCTTCATTTCCTCTTGATTTGCTCTTCATACGCCCACATTGTCTCTTGCGTTTCTCTGGGCAGAATCCTTACCCATTGCTGGTAATTCCCTATGATTTCTGCCGCCCTCTCAACATATACTTATATCCATTCTTATCGGAAACACCCACTGCTTATACTGTTCCATAGAATTTCATAAGTTGAGAATGAAAATGAAAACATAATTTAAATAAAAGTTATATCCCTGAGTATGCACATTTTTGTTGTTACATATTCTGAAAGCTACGACACATCCAATGAAAACGACGCAGTTTATTTCTTCTTAAAATACACAGCAACCTAATGTAATGATTGATTATTTTTTCCTAGGAAGTTGGCCTCACTCATCTGCGCATATCTGAAGGACTGGGTACATATCTTCAACTAGCAGGCCTCCTTGCTCGCCTTTGTAAGATTGTACTGCCCAAATGAATTTTACGTCCCATTATTATACTGTTTTCGAATGAGTTTTTGTACAACCAACAAATGTAATGTCTCAATTTTCAGCTGTTTTTTTGACACCAGATTCCTTTTATGTATGAAAATATAAAGTTTTTTCATTAAAAAAAAATACAAATCTGGTTTTGTATTTATTGTCTTCTGTAATCCATTATCAACCCGTAAGGTTTGGTATGCCGATACCCAAAGTCGTATCTTAGTTTAAGTTGAATTCCAACATATGTCTCGCAATTTGTTAACTTTTGAAATGATATTTCTTCCTTATATATGTTCATGTACATTGTGGCTAATTTTTTAGTAACTTTTATTGTACTACTGGTAGGAATTTTCTGTTATATTATACTTGAATCTTAGGAATATTTAAAAATATATAATAACATACAGGAAACTGACATTCCATTGTCCTCTATTCGTTATCTGAAGTGGAATAAGGAGACGGGACTGTTGTTTTTTTGTTATGCATAATATTTAACATTATTATGTAATAACCACAGATTTTAGTTCATTCCGCTCCATTTGTATGTTTTCAACCCGGTCGATATGGTCAAGAGATTGACAGTGTGGCACTAAAAAATCTGAAATGTTTCTCATTTGTTTCATATTTATAATCCAATTACTGCATGAATCTCCATGTGAGTTAGAAGACATGTGGAAGTAAACTTGAGTAGCTAAAATAGAATGATATAATTTAGAGATTGGATACATGGTTTGTATTGAGCATGTACTCGAAGTTTTGTGTAGGACTCAATTTCAAGTCTCAATAAGAAAAGGTGAATAGTAGTTATTTAGCATGAGTATTCGATGAAACCGCCTGCAAAATCACGTTATAGAGACACCATTCACTACTATCATTTATGTTTAGAAACCTGTCATGGTTTACGACTGCCTGCTAAATTTCAGTCGTTCAGGGATTTATGAGTTCAAAACGCCCACATACTTTACCGTGAACGTCCTAATTCCCCTACTGACTTATCGCGGCGATATCAAATGACAAAGAAATAACTTATGTTGTCCTGATCTCACTTCAAGTAGTGTTCTTTCAATAATCACTTATAAAATATATGCAGTTCATATCGGTTTAGTTTTGCCCATCAAATTCACTTCAAACAACCTACCTCTGTTGTGGGCTAAACTCTTCTGTTAACATTCCTAATAAGTTTGTGCCGAACTGAGTGAAATGGCCTTATAGTACATAAATTGTTTACAGAATTAAAGCACCTTAAGCTGGCAAATCCTAAACGCCTAACATCGGCCAACATTTATTCAGTTTTGTAATATGGCCGGAGCTACACAACACTCTGGTGCCTTTTATTATGGTCTTGGGTTTTACGAGTCAGTCATCTCCTTGAACCAGTGTGATCTGCATGAGTGGTTTTCATCTGCTTGTCTTTTAGTAGTATATTTTCGACTACGAAATTTTGTTAATATCAGCTGGATGTTCAGTTACACTTGGAACACTGAATGTTTGGAAGTTAGTTACTCAATTGTTATAGTGTGCGATTAAATCACCCAGATCTGCATAAAAACCTCTGAAGTCTTTTACAACCAATTGCGCTGCTTTGAAGTTTCGAAAGGAACATGAATCTACGCACAAATACCAGATTGTTTCAAGGGGCAAAATCAATGGAAGAGACAGTTGAGGAGGATAGCTTATATTTGGTTGGGTTTTGTATACTACTGGAAGCCTGCAGGCGGTTAACACTTTCCCGCTACCCACACCGTGGTAGGCTGTTTCTTCTAAAAGTACCTGAGTGACCAAAGGGTCTATGGGGCATCTACTTGAGGCATGTCACACTCGGCTTTTTATGTTGTTGATTTGAGGTTTGGTTGTTAGTTGTACTTTGTTCATATTTTGACGTTACAATGCATCTGTTATCTTAACGCCTTTTTTACTGAGGAGCAGAGTGACCATCAAAGGTGAAATCGAGTGTCCACTTTCACATATATATCTAACCAAGAATATGTCAAACCATGAACCAAAAAACAGTTGTCGCTATAAAAATTGATACCTTTAAGACTTAAGAGACGTAACTCCGGCTCTAAAGTTTTCGTGTTATCTTCTTGGTTGTTCTAAAAGCCTTTGAAATCCTAAGTAGTTTAGCTTTTTCCATCATAAGTGGTGAGACCGAACAGACTATCGCTTGTAGATTTTTGTAGAGCGAAGTATCTAAAACTGGGGGAAACAGCCACACATTTGCAGTAATTTCATTTCTGTTAGCAACATTATTCAGTTTTTTCATTGAATAAGGAACACCACCTTGCTTTTGTTAACAATATATTTCCACAACTGTACAGTTACAAATCGTGAATAAGCTTTCAGCATACTTATATCCAGTAGGTGATAAAAATATTCATCAGTGGTGAGAGGATATCCCTTGTTATAAAAAGGAGTTTAGAACTGAAAGCAAGTCGAGCATCTTTACGTAGTGAGAACATATGAGCAGGCAGAGATATCAAAATTTCCAGCCTTATTATAGTAAGCAGAACAATAAACAGTTTTCGGTTATGTAGTTGCCGTTTACCATTTTGAAGGGAACGGTAGTTTCTTTTTAGACAAATGCTATTTCGAGTTGTCTGGTCAAAATCTATACACAATCGCTCTAGAGTATTGATTGTCCTGAGTTTGGAACGGATACGACGGAACTACAGTGTTTTGCATTTACATTCATTCATACGTAGTTGTAAAGTGTGATGAGACCTATAACTTCAAAATAAAAGATAAAATGATGCTATCATAGTATGACTTCAAAAAACAAGTAAATCTAGACTAGCAAAATGTAGGACAAGCATAATAATTTGGAAACCAGCAAAGTGTATATCACCAGAAATAGTTAAAAACAACAACCAAAGATCATTTGCCAATTAAAGAAGGGAACAGTATGCAGAACATTCTGGAACGAAGTTCACTCCGCATCCTTGTGGACATCCGTTCAGTAGGCAATTGGCCACACCTATTGTGTGAGGGTTGATGAGGCCTGGCTGCCGAAACCTCGGTTGGTGGGGTGGTTTTCGAACCCGTGACCTGATGGTTGAAAGTCAAGTTTCTAAACTAATGAGCTACAACTCCACTTCAAGGATAGAATATTTTACCATGAAAATGTTATGAATTCTTGAGATGACACTTTCCTCACATATGTCGTTTGTTTTGAATTCATCATAGGTATGAAATATTTTCAAATCTGATATTCATTTATACTGTTAGTCTTGAACAAAAAATAACTGACGCATAAATCATGATATGTTACGCTGGTTCACAGTACTTCTGAATCGACAAAGTTTATCTGTTCTTACTCCACGTAATTTATGCTACAGAAAATACCTTAAATTATATCTGGTAAGCATTTCTGCAAATAGGTAGTACTTCAATTACAATAACTGTCGCAACTTGTAGCGGATAGATTCACCAGTGTAAACATTGCCTATTTATAATTTACTCTAGCACAGCTCTGCAGAAACAGTGGAGCAAGTGGTTCACTTAAAGGTACAGCACGATATAAATATGTGTAGAAGGCCTTCACTTCTTTGATAAACACTTCATAAGAAAAACTACACGTTTGAAGGCATGTGCAAAATATTTTCGCGCGGTGCCATTATATTCAATAGCCCTAACTTGGAACTCAGATGCAACTGATTTAATAATTAACTTCCTTAATCAAACCTGATGGGTGTTATCTTTGTTTGTCCTATAGTAATTGTCATCACCACTATACCGTAAATTAGTTTCATAATTTACTGGGATTCCAACCTTTATATTATTAGATTACTATGCGGCAGTACTTTGTTCCTCTCTACCTTTACACAAGATCTACTTAGGCGTCCACAGTGTCTGACAACTCACATCAGACAAGCATCTACATATTTTATTATCATCTCTATGACTATGTTCTAATTCATTTACTCGAACTAAAATTCTCATAATCTTAATGTCTTCGTACGATCGTAAAGCCTAGTGGAAAATTACATACTCCAAGTTTAGGATGAACTGGTATGACCAAAGGTTATATAACCCAAGTCATTTTTACCGCATGCTCTCAATATGTCCACGCTTTTATGGCTCCTACCAAGGAGGTCGTCATTACCTTTATTTCGCAAGGGTGCTTTCACAAAAGCCAGAGGCGAATGTTCAGTGCTCGTAACTTTATTCATGGATGTAGAGGGTCCACCAAGAAGGAGTAGGAAAATCCTGATTCCAATTCATTGGTACACAGCTTTCAGGACCAGTAGCTCGAGAAACTACTTGGGTCACTGGCAGCAAAGCCTCACATTATTACTCTGTCTTGTAAATGAGACAGTGGTCCTTTACGACAACCACAGGCATCCGGAGAGTATCACAACCTAGATACAAATCGTGAAATAAACATTCAAACTATGCTATTTTCAAATTTGTCTAGAAATACATTCTTGTTCCAGTCAGCTGTTTGTCACCTATAGAAAAATTCTCGCCTGCTTGCAACATTTTCAAATGCTTCGGTAAAGTTGTTTTACTGTGTGGTAATACATCCAACTATTCTGAAACCACAAGTTGACCACCTTCAACGTTCGGACCTTGATGCAAATCGGACATCAAGCAGGTTTGGCTAGGACTTCAGAAAGCCTCAATATTGATGTATACTGTGTCTCAAAAATCCACTTATATCATCCTTTCGACGGATTTACCATCTGTCAGCTGAAAAAGCGTATTTACAGCACGCTTATCTGGAGACCCTGTAGCGTTAGCAAACGATCTTGTTGCTGTCATACCAAATGCCAGACCCAGAGCTGCACTAGTGGACTGGATTCCTATCAGCACTTGTCTTTTTAATGTTAAGCTAGAAATTCATTCAAAGTGAGGAGTAAGTGGATGGGGAAACGATGTCTATTCAATTCACCGTCTATGTTTATGCCCCGACTGGCCGCTACTAGGATGCAGTTGGGGATAGGTACTATCATCAAATGAATTACCTCTACCATGTGCACTCGACAGATATCATAGTGGTAGCCGGGGAATGGAATCCAGGGATCGAGTTACTGAACTCAAAGGAGGGTTGTTTAGGTCGCCAGTGGGAATGAGTCGATTACAGGTTTGATAATACGAAACGTCTTCTGCAGCTTGTGAACATCACGACCAATTTCTAGCTAGCAGAAACTCCCAGTAAAGCTTTCGCCGTTGTTGCGCGATATCCTCATTCTGCTGATCAAGGTTGGACTAAAATATATCCCATTAGAACCAACTGCTGGTAGCGTGGATGCACGCTTAACTGCTGTTCTCTCTGAAGTACCTGTCTTGACTTTGATAACTCTATCGCGTGCTAAGTTCACCTACCGTTATTTTGGCCATAGAAGCTGTTTTCTTAAACGAGCCGACATTGCCAATATAAATAACAAACCGGTATACACCAATGTTGATCACTTCTGATGTCGTTTTAACGTCAACCTCGTAAAATGTCAGGTATAGAGCGCATCAAAGTGGATGGTCCCATTACATGTTTGTGAAACCCGGCCTCCACAAGCTGAGGGTATCATAGGTTTGTATACGGTCGCGACTATCTGCGCAGGGTTGCATGCATCCTGTGGTAAAATCAATTAGGCAATTCTGATGTGAGGCAGTGGCGTGTGCTTGGGGGTGGTGAAGACCGTCACTTCGTGAGTGTGGTCATCTCGAAACGCTGGCTTTAGTGGTTTGGTCATATGAAATGGATATCTTTTCAACGGCTGCCACACTGTTCATAGATAGCTTAAAACTGACTGGCAGAAGGAGAGAGGTAGGCAGTGTATGACACGGTACCACGGAATGTAGTGTGGTTAATTTAGCATGTGTAGTTGCCTCACGACTATGTGGTTGGAACCCGAGGGATCACACAGCTCAACAGCTTGAGACGATAGCAAACACGGCTCAGAATCAAAACCAGTGATCACGCCACAGTTTCTTTATTTCTGTTGATACTGAAAAGCGTAACGAAAGCAGTGAGTACTTTTTCAGATGTATCCTTGAGTCTGCTTCTTTGACAACCAATTTTTATTCTCGATTCTGTACTTTGGTCCTGTGTATAATGCGATTATTTCTCCCAGTGTTGTTATATTCTTTCGTTTGGCGAATCCCTTGTTGCCTACGTATCTCTGAACAATGCTCAACCTATCCCCACTCAAAAGAGATCGATGTGCTACTTCTAAAGTGGTTGACATGGCCATCCTCATCTAGTAGGCAAACTATTAAGTCTTTGGATCTTTAGCAGGGAAATGTAGGACGAATAGACTTCGTTGAATCTTCATCAGCTATCTACAACTTTGACTTAATTAAAGAAAAGTCAGGAAAGGCGAACAAGAAAAGTGTGGACAGAATTGTGAGGACCTGAATGAAGTCAAGATAGATTAAAATTTTATAGTTCTGTTTTTTTTTACTGAGACAAGTGTTATCGCTGGGCTTCTGTAGAAGTCAACCACAAATTATACATTTCTCAATAATCTACAGAAACTCACACCATCTATCCTGAGTTTGTTCACGGCTCGCAAAACACTAACACTGCTCCTAATATTGAATGCCGTGACCACTTTACTTGATACACTTACATCAAAAATTCAAATAGATTTTGTATCTGAGAGAACGACGTGATTTTGAGTCAGCCAGGTTTCTAGATGACCGCTAAAACCACCCACATTTTGTCACTACAAATTGCTCTGACTAAACAGCAAACGAGAATGGGATATTTCTACTGACGAACATTTTACCGCAAATATACTAGAAGCATCATTTCTCCAGTTGCTATCACTCAGAAAGTCTTTCGTCAAAACAGAAAGATTAAGTCATTTCCAGGAAGTCTGAACTACGGCCACACTGAACTGTTGGTTAGATCAGTTGAATAACTACTAATGTATATGCATTATACGGAACAGTCATCAATAAACAAAGTGCATGCTCATGATACACTCAATAGGAAAACAACGTTATCTAGCTAAGAGTAAGCACAATACACAAGTTCCGATGACCATAGAATGATTACTACATAGACTCAATAGTCACCACTGACTTAGTACGATTGACAGTTTGCAATAGATACGGTAATACAGCATAATATTCCAGCAATTTATCTTGTTACTGGAAACCGAAAACATTGTTGATTGAAGAGTTCGGTACATCTCTCAAATATGGTCCCTTTTTTGTAATTACTAGTCATTCAGTTATATTATTTAAGATAATGCAGTAAGTAACCCTTAAATTTCACAAAATGCAACCAAATGGAACGATTTTTCAAGATAACTGTGCCACAACGTATCTCAGAAGAGACCACTACACCACTCAGTTGAGCGAAACTTGAGTGGGTTTACGTTTTGAAATTGTCATATTAGCGGGGAAGGAAAAAGATGCTGATGAATTCGCCTAGTATGGTGATGGGAGGTTAACGCTGCAATATCGAGGGTCGGCGGATGTCACCAACTGACATCTGAACTTGATCGTCTTAATAATCGTAAGGAGAATACTGTAACTATAAAGTAATGCCGATCGTACGTTTAATTAGTCATTCAGTTCTCCATCACACTTTTCTAAAAGATGAGGCCTACTAGGTTCAGGTTGTATAAAGAATATGGAAGCTTGGTACCATCTATGGGTGAAATTTATATAGCCGAATTATGACTGCTCAGTTATTGCGTATCCGCTTTCATGCTGATGTATTACTAAAAAGAGAAGCTAGATCTCTTACAAGATCCATTTACCGAAAACTTCCATGGAGGGGATAATTCATCAATTTTCACAGTTGGGATCTTATTCGAAAAAAGATGAAATTCACTCAGTGGCCTTAAACTTATTCGTGCGGTATGCAACGAGGCACGCCTAATTGTGTGAGGGCTAATGTTCCTATCTGGCTGCCCTATTAACTAGAGGTAAGTTTTATCCATAATCTTTTAACTTGAATCTGAAAAGTTTGCACATATGACACACTGAAAAAAGATTTTCTATGGTTTATATTTGTAGTACACCTTCCTGGCACCAAAATATAACTAGGGCTAAAATAAATAGATAAATTAAATTAACTAAATAAATCTCTAGCTTGCCTCCGGATGCTTAGGGTGTTTTAAGTTTTGTTTTAACGAGCATGCATCCGAGCAGGCTTGGACGCCTTTTTGCGCTCCATTGTGCTGATTACCACGCACGTACTCCGAGTCCCTAGTTCAGCCTTACAAGCCAGATAAGTTGATTAAACTTTTCCCCCATTCATTATTATTACATTTACTTTAATTAAATACATAGCTCCTTCAAATACATTGCGTATCAGTTCTTTTGATTTGTGTTTTGTTATCAGTACTTACACGTTAGGTAAAGTACTGGTTAAGCAGGTACTAGAGCACATCAAGTTAAGTAGGGTTGATCAAACGTTACGGAATTGTAACACGCATCCCTACAAATTGGTGAGCCCGAGTATCACTTCTTACTTTGTCTAGTACCTTTGTTCTCTTGCGTTGATTTGTCTGGCCTATTTTGTTTTTGGCACGGTCTAGCGTTTTTTTTATTGCACTCCTCATTGGTTATTTTTGCATTGTAATTTTTTTATTATCACCATCGTGCCTCGTTAATTCCCTGATCAATGGCGGATAACGACTCGACTGCGCAGATGGCCGTAACCCTCCAGCTTCCCACCTTCTGGGCCCACAGACCATCTGCATGGTTCTCCCATGTGGAAGCTCAGTTTGCCTTGAGACACATTCAATCACAAGAAACTAAGTCCAACTTAGTCATCGTCAGCTTACCGGAAAATGTGATCGAAGACGTCTCAGATGTGCTAGATGACCCAGCACCGAATCTTTACGATCGCCTCAAAACCGCCCTCATCAAACGTGTTGCACTTACTGACCAGCAGAAAGTGCAAGAACTTTTCAGGGATGTGCATCTGGGTGATCGCAAGCCGACGCAACTGCTTCGTCAGATGAAGCAGCTGATTGCTGACTTCAACATTGATGAAGCATTTCTCAAGCAACTGTGGTTACAGAGGTTACCACAGTCGGTTCAAGGGATCCTCGCACCCTTCCATAAGTGTCCCTTAATAGAGCTGGCGGAAGCGGCTGACAGAGCTGTGGATGCTACGAAACCCAACACTAGTATCTCAGCTGCACTGTCTACTGCCACGGATTCGTCCAAAAACCCACATCCTCCTCGGCTGTGAGCCAACAAGTTTCGATGTTATAGCTCACATCTCGAAATTGTATGAGGAGTTGTGCAGCATCAGGAACGAAATGCGGTCTGGTAGTTCTTCCAAAGGTCGCACGTCTCGCTCGCGCAACAGGTCTGCCTCCCGTACCGGTAGCAGACGTTCCAAATCGCGACAATCCCAACCCAGGTTGTGCTGGTACCATAAACGTTATGGTGCCAATGCCAAAAATGCACTCGACCTTGCACCTTCGAGGCTAACCAGGCGGGAAACGTGTGAGCCAGCACGTGACGGCGACTAACGTCGCTGGCGAGCCACTTCCATGTCGCCTCTTCTTCGTCACTGATCGACATTCTGGGATACGCTTCCTAGTTGACACTGGGGCAGAAGCTAGCGTCATCCCACCTACGAAGGAAGAGCGTCTGCGGCCAATGTCTCTGCAACTTCGTGCCGCCAACGGTTCGCCCATCACAACCTATGGTCGGAGATTCCTCGATCTCAACCTTGGATTGCGTCGTCCCTTTCGTTGGGTTTTCATAGTGGCGGATGTGACCACCGGCATTATTGGTATGGATCTCTTGCAGCACTATCAGCTGCTGGTAGATGCTGGCAAGCATAAGTTGATAGATTCTACCACAACACTCTCTGTTTCCGGTATAGTCACAAAGACGCCGCCCCTCAGTCCCGTGTACTGCACGACGGACGCTTCTAGTCCCTACGCGTCTATCATTCAGTCCTTTCCGGATGTCTTTAAGCCAAGTCGTTGTGTCCCTTGTGTGACTTCGAACGTTTCTCATCACATAACGACGACTGGCCCGCCAGTGTTTGCGAAACCACGGCGATTATCCCCGGAGAAACTGCGTGCTGTAAAAGCCGAGTTTGAACACATGCTTGAAATGGGAATAATCAGACCATCCAACAGTCCATGGTCTTCACCCTTGCATGTGGTACCCAAGAACAATGGCATGGACTGGAGGCCTTGTGGTGACTACCGAAGGCTCAACGCTAAAACGATTCCAGATCGTTACCCAGTCCCTCACATTCACGACTTGACTGCATCTTTAAAAGGCTCGGTTATCTTCAGTAAGCTTGACTTGACGCGTGCATATCATCAGATCCCGGTTCATCCTGATGATGTTCCCAAGACAGCCGTCATTACACCGTTTGGTCTTTTTGAGTTCCTCCGTATGCCTTTTGGTCTTCGCAATGCAGCACAAACCTTCCAACGTTTTATTCACGATGTTTTACGTGGACTCGAATTCGCCTATGCCTACCTAGACGATATACTAATCGCTAGTCCAGACGAAGACACTCATTTTAACCACTTGAAACAGGTTTTCGCCAGACTGTCAGAGCATTCGATGACAGTCAACCTGGCCAAATGCCAGATTGGCGTTCGTTCACTAAAATTTTTGGGACACGTTATCGACGAGCAAGGCATTCGCCCACTACCTGAAAAGGTACAGGCGATCCAAGACTTCCCAGTCCCAGCGTCACTTAAAGCTCTGCGTGTGTTTCTGGGTATGGTGAGCTATTATCGTCGCTTCGTTCCCCAATGTGCGCACATTTTGACTGCACTGACCGACCTGCTGAAAAGTAAGTGTAAAACTTTCAGCTTGACTCCGGAGGCACTAGAAGCATTTCGCAAGATCAAAACCGCAATAGCAGACGCCACGATGCTGGTGCATCAAGACGTAAACCTACCTCTTAGCATTGCGGTTGACGCCTCTAACACGGCCATTGGAGCTGTGTTGCAACAACTTTCGGATCACACTTGGATCCCAGTTGCATTCTTCTCCCGGAAGTTATCCACCTGCGAAATGCGGTACAGCACTTTTGGCAGGGAACTGCTCGCCATATATGCCTCAGTGAAACATTTTCGTCATTTTGTGGAAGGTCGTGACTTCATCATCTTTACCGACCATAAACCTCTGACGTATGCCTTACACACCACTACTGACAGATATTCACCGCGTGAATTACGTCACCTAGACTATATTTCGCAATTCACGTCGGACATCCGTCATATTTCTGGTGTGAATAACCCTGTCGCGGACGCACTGTCTCGCGTTTGCACCACTACTTTGCCTCGAGCAGTCGACTTACGGAAGATTGCCGAACTTCAGGATTCAGACGAGGAGATTGAAAAACTTCAACACTCATCCTCTCTGAAGATACAGCGTTTACCGCTCCTGAACAGTGAAGTGTCAATATTGTGCGACACCTCCACAGGCACACCCAGACCGGTTGTTCCTTTACCCTTGCGTAAGCATGTTTTTGATGCTTTGCACAATCTTTCACATCCTGGCATCCGTGCCACTGACAAACTCATATCTGCTAGGTTTGTTTGGCCTGGTATTAACCGTGATGTTCGAAACTGGACACGGTCATGTATTCAGTGCCAACGTTCCAAGGTGAATCGTCACAACATCCCACCACTTGGAACTTTCGCCAAACCGGACTCACGATTCGCTCATGTCCACTTAGACATTGTCGGCCCACTTCCACCCTCCGATGGATATAGTTACCTACTGACATGTGTCGATAGGTTTACTCGCTGGCCGTTAGCCATCCCATTGTCTAACATTACTGCCGAAACAGTAAGTCGGGTCTTCGTCGAAGGATGGGTTTCACAGTTTGGATGCCCTTCCACCGTGACAACCGACAGAGGCCAACAGTTCGAATCCGCTACCTTCCAGAAGCTGATGAATCTGTTGGGATGCAAACGCATCCGCACTACCGCATATCATCCAGCTTCCAATGGTTTGGTGGAGCGATTCCACCGACACCTTAAGAGCGCACTAATGGCAGTCGACAATATGAAATGGACTGAGTCTCTGCCGTTGGTTCTTCTCAGCATTCGTTCTACACTCAAGACGGATATACAGTGTACACCTGCTGAGTTAGTTTACGGTAGTAACTTACGTTTGCCGGGTGAGATGGTCGCTTCAGATTGTAGTGACCCAACTCCTACCGATATCCATGGCTATGCGCAAACTCTTAAGTTACACATGCGTCGCCTCCAACCCCATCCACACGGATACAGTGTAGACGGGTGCAGTTGGATAAAAGACTCCAAGATTGCACTCACGTCTTTGTGCGTTGTGACGGTGTACGTAAACCCTTACAGCCACCATACGACGGACCTTTCAAGGTTCTCAGTAAGAAAGAAAAGTTTTTCGTCATTGACAGATCTGGACGGCAGGATTCTATAAGTGTCGATCGTTTGAAGGCAGCTTATATAGAGGACGACCCACCTTCCTCTACACCGACACAACTAGAAAAACCCTTGCCGCCAGACTCCCAAACAGACTCGTCTAGTCGCGCGTACCCTGAACCTTCTAAAAGAGCCACGTCTAGTTGCACTGATCCAGTACCCTCTACACGTGCTGGGAGGCGTGTACATTGGCCCAAACGATACGCCGATTTCGTTAATTAGCCCCAGCGCAACTTCACACTTGGTAAATTCGGAGTTTCAACTATTTTGTCGTGGCACGCACTATCAATGCGTTTTCATATCTAAAGTTTTTACAAGTCTTGTTCACTACTTTGCAAACAAAGTTTTTTTAAAAAAAAAAAAAAAACCAAAAATACAATTTAAATTTCAAAAATTTTTTTGGTTGGTTATTATTATTTTTTTCTGTACTCCTCCCACTTCGAATTGTTTGGTTTTTCTTTTTTTAGCACTCTAATGTCCTATTTCTTTCTTCTTGCAGAACCTAGAAAATGCGTTGAAAATTGGATACAATTGGCCGCTGACGATGCTACTTGGATCGTTCTTCGGTTCTCTTTGTACCAATTTCCCCCTGTACACTCCCCGGTAGATTAAGAAGCAATAGGGAAAAGTAGACGGAGGCTTTGGGTCACCTTCCACCACTGCGAGAAGGGTTGCGTCTAGACGCAAAGTTCTCTTACCTCGTAGGTGTGCATAGTTGCACTAGCTTCGGAGACCCACACGTCACCTACTCCATCACCAATATGGAAAGGTGTTGCGTGTCCGCCTCGCAGTCGCCTCCTAGGATCGAAGGTTGCCGGTATCCCAACAACCTTCTAGGAGGGGGATAACCTGTAGTGCACCTTCCTGGCACCAAAATATAACTAGGGCTAAAATAAATAGTTTAAATTAAATTAACTAAATAAATCTCTAGCTTGCCTCCGGATGCTTAGGGTGTTTTAAGTTTTGTTTTAACGAGCATGCATCCGAGCAGGCTTGGACGCCATTTTGCGCTCCATTGTGCTGATTACCACACACGTACTCCGAGTCCCTAGTTCAGCCTTACAAGCCAGATAAGTTGATTAAACTTTTCTCCCATTCATTATTATTACATTTACTTTAATTAAATACATAGCTCCTTCAAATACATTGCGTATCAGTTCTTTTGATTTGTGTTTTGTTATCAGTACTTACACGTTAGGTAAAGTACTGGTTAAGCAGGTACTAGAGCACATCAAGTTAAGTAGGGTTGACCAAACGTTACGGAATTGTAACACGCACCCTTACATATTTATGAAAAATGCATACCCAAAAAGATTTGTTGATAAAGTATGCACGAAAAAAGAATTTCTATAACATAGGTCAGAGTAACAACTTTTGATTTTGGAATTCAACTGCAACACTTCAAATAACACTGAAACACCGATTAATTAAAGCCGTTAACTCTACGCATCATTTCTACTGATCATCCAATGGTGAAAACATGTGCAAAGAGCAAATTACCACTGCCAACTGCTTCAGTAAGTGCGTAACACTTCAGCCGCTTCTGTGTAACTAAGCAGATAAGCTGTATACAGATGTAGACTGTTCAACAAAGAAGCAAACACTTTCCGACATGGATAAGGTATAGCCAAAGTTGAAACAATCAAGTCCCATCGGACATTAGAGTCGACAGTTAGGATTTCAGAAGGTCCACTTCATGTAGTCTTCAGAAATTTCAAGCTTCCAAAAGGTATTTGCGAACGTCTATTATGCACTGCTGACGCTTTAGTAATACAGAAGGGGAAGCCAGAATCGTGCTTAAAAGCAAGTTTCCCCTTCACTCCTACTAATCAACTTGAAATTGTTGATCCCCAAATGTAATTAAATCTTCTGATCTTTTGAACTATTGATTCACTGACAAATGCTGACACTTTTTACCGTGAAATGTACACAGTAATGAAATCTGACTGTAAAGTTTTGAGAGTGATACCATCGGAAACGAATTTATTCGCTGAAGTTTTTATTTATATTTTTAAATGGAAATATTCAAATATAATTAATCGGCCTCTCTGTATTGAACAAACGATACAAGCTTCTTAAAAATTATCAAACCAAGAGGTTATTGCACCAACAAATTCCGCGTATCGTGAAATTAACTGTTAGAGCAATCTTCAGATAAGTTATTACAAACAGATGATACTTAAAGCTTACACGGAGATATTTGTGTAAGAATTGATAAAACTTCAAGTTAGTAAAACCAAATAAAGAATAGTAACACGTAGAATAAGATCACAAAACAGCATCATCACATTGCCCATCCCCACAAATCGTAAGACATCACGGTACAGTAAGCAAAGTATATGACCGACCTAGCTGATTATTAGAGTTCACATTCAGGTTCGTTTGAAGGCAAAAAATGTTGATAGAATCCATGTGTCAAGTCAACCATTAAATCTGGTGTACACTCAGGTAGTTCACCAATCAAGCGACCGGGTGAACCACTGAATATGCTAAATGGAGGCACAACTGTCTCAGGTGGCAGTACTGTATTGTCTCTTAATGCACACGCATCTTTTAATACACAACGCCGACCAATGACACAGTTTTTACCAATATGTACATAAGAACCAATTTGTGCTGCATTGACAATAGAATCCTCCTCAATGAAGACGTTGTCCCCTATATGAAGAGGGAAAAATGCGACACCTTTACTAAACTTTTTAAACGGTGGTCGAATAACAGCCTTCCGCCCAATGACACAATGTCGCCCAATACGTATGTTGGCCAGGTCACCTCTTATGATACAATCAGACATAATTATGGTCTTGCCATTTAATACAATGTTTTGACTTCCACAGAGAACAGATTTTCGACTGACTTTGTTTCCACTAGCGGTTTCAATGTATTGTGACTTGGAGTAAAATACATCTTGGAGCTCCATTCGTCTAAAAGAAGTGTTATAATGATCGAAAGGTTAATAGATAGAAATCATCTGAGGTCTTATTGGAAATACTAATATATAGATATCAGATAATAATTAAAACGAGGTTAGCTCCATATTTTCAATACTATGCAAACGAAATCTTATCAAACTAAGAGTAACTGCGGTTATAGTCAGATAATATAAACAACCGCTCTAATTAAACTGGACCATAAAACAGAAAATCAGCAGATGACTAAAGCAAAAGAAGGTATTAAGTACTTTGGTGTGCTTGACAGAACACCACCTGAGCAAAATCAAAAAGTGCATGGGAATAAAATAAAGTAGACAACTATTAAGGAAGTATTCGTTAAATTAGGGTAGAAAATTGATGCGTATTTGTCAATGTAGGCTATAGACAGCGTCTTCATGAGGCAAGACTACATTCCTGATTTATGAGTTGGTCAAATAACAGATCGATCTCTTAGGTGTTTTAGATAAAGAGAGTCAGTTAGTCACTCAAAGTTCAGGACCGACAGGACTAGCTATCTCGTTTACTGATAGACAGATAAATAGACATAAAACATCACAAAGAATTGTATCTTTGTTCAAAAAACTGTAATCTCTTCATATCTTCTACTCTCAACAGCTGCACAACAGGATAGAACGGACTACGGAGCACTATACTCGTTCTTTAATAGGTAGTCGGATATCTCGTCACCACTAGGGATGAAGAAAGTTGGCAAATATCAAACTGGCCTTCCGTATCTGAGCTGGGATTTCTTCAACAACCATCCCATTCGGGTTGATGCAACTTTTCAAGTAATTGAAGTGATCGACACATTCCGGCACTTCACTCCCTACCATTAGACTAGGAGTAGGTGTAGACCAATCCCGGAGGATCATCTTACATTTGACAGGTGGGAGATGCATGCCAAACAAACTCAGATTTCTGTTTAACGTGTTCAAAAGACCCTGTATCTTGTCAGTGTTTTTCGACTGACAAAACAATGTCGTCTGCGTACTTCAAATCAACCAGATGCCCTCCAGCGAGTAGACTAGTTTCTTTGAAGTCAGACGTATCGAAGCTTATGTCCATTAGTGCATCTATAACGAAGCTCAATACGAAGAGTGACAGCGGGGGTTCCTGACGAATACTACTGGTTGTTTTTGGTTTAGATGAGAACTCTCCATATGCCCTTACTTGACTGCGTTAGTTCCAGTAGAGACCTTCGATTAGTGTCATAGACCTCGGTAAGCCCTTCACATTCAGACGCTACTCCAATACCTCAAGGTTGACAGAGTCAAACACCGCAATGAGGCTAAAGAATATGGAACATGACGGCCGCCGGTGGGTATGTCTGTGTTGAAGGACCTGTCGAACGGCGTGAAGGGTGATTGGTGCACTTCCGTTCAGGTTTGAAACCTGCCTGGTTCTCTCGAACTTCAGTTAGGTATGGGATAACAATGGACCTAAGGATCTTCGACACGATTTCTGTTAAACTGATTTCCCTATGGTAGTCACAAGAAGATTTCTCTTCCTCTTTATTGAATGGAATGACCAGTGAAGTAGACCAGTTTGAAGGGACTACCTCTGATTCCCATACACTACCCAGTATCTCGTTACTTTAATCAGTGATTTCCTACCTTTATCCTTAAAGCCTTCGGGTGGCAAACCGTTAGGTCTAGCTGCTTTGCATCGTTTCAGATTAGCAACAGCCTCCGAATACAGCTGGGGGACTGATATATATGTCCCATTCAGGTTCCGGCTGAATGCCGGGGCAGTTGTACTGGGTTTCAAAGTTCCATATTAGATTTATTTGATATAAAGCGCACAGTGATACAGTATTATTACTGTAGTATCACTGTGCGCTTTATATCAAATAAACAAATCTAATATGGAACTACATTCTACCACAGTGCCCAAGTTTTTCACTTATATTAATGGGTTTCAAAGTGTTCCATCCAACTTTCTAGTCGTGGGTCCTGAGAGGTTGTCAGAGTTCCATCGTTTCCAGTGACGGCTTCACTAACCACCATAGTCTTGCCAGTATAATTAATAAGCCTAAGTGGTTATCGCATGTTACCTAATGCTGACGCCTTCTCCATCTCTCTTGCTTTCGCCTCCAACCACTGCTGGCGATCATTTTGAAGACCTTTGGTCAATTTAAGTTTAGGTTACTTTCGCTCTTCATTGTGGTCAGAGCCAGCTGGAATCGGTCTTCTTCCTTATATCAGGTGTAGGTTACCGACTATCTTTACCGCCGTTTCAACAGCAGATTTAATATCACATTAGGTTTCTTCAGGATGAGGATTACTACCACGTTCAGATAAATGCTTAGCTATCTCCTTAAATACTTACTTCACATTCTCATCTTCTATTCGAGTATGCACAAGCCTCACTGTCACCTGTTTTCTGTGACCAGTAAAGCTTAAACATACAACAGCCCGTACTAGAGATTGAGTTGAAACATGTACTGTGGCAATCGTCCACCGATGGCTTGTAGCATTATGATCTGTCTCTATCCATGGTTCGCAGCTTCTGGCTTTGTACATTAGTTTAAAGGTAAATGAAAGCTTTGTGAGTTTACCTTATTTGAATGCTTCGATTATCTTCATCGCACTGCTCCATATTTGCGTGATGCAACATGGCTTTGCCAGACATTCGTTTGTGCTCATATCTTACTGTGATCGTATATTACCAGTAATATGCTGAGCTATCTCACGATATTTCCTACTTAAATCCCTTCAATCAGTTCGTTGAGAAGAGAATTATGTATAGATGATTCTGTTGTTCACACAGAGTAGTGAGATGAAGATTATCTGAAAAACGTGATGTGTTAGCACTATATCTTTTGAGCAGTCCGATAACATATGGACTTGTTGAATAATTTCCACGAAAGTTGAAAACGGGTCTATTTTATCAATGGGAAACATAAAGAATAGGAAGGGAAAAACAAAAATAAAGTCTGAACTACGTCAGACAGACAGACAGACAATAGTAACACAGAACCAAGCATTACTGGATAGTGGTTCAAGCTGCCACATCTTTGAATCACGTCACCCTCAGTACGAGAATTAAAGTCAATACTACCGGGGTAGGTTTAAAGTGAGTACCAATTGTTTTCGTTTGGATAAAAGAGGTTCAAGTTTACAGATTGCCCTCGAATACTTTTATTCAATACTTGAAAGGCACTTTTAATGACTAGTTTTTAGTAGAAGTTTAGCGAAATATGAAGGAGGATATTTTTCATCTGCAATCATGGGATCATTTATCCTCATATCTACGCTGTGAATTCACCGAGGGGAATGCCTGCCTCAGATTCTTTTGTTCTTTGAAAAATGCATAGGTACACCACATAGGTAAGTGGTATGGAAGTTTGGAGTTACTGTGGACATTTCCTACTAATGATCAGTATTTTCAGCTCCAGGTATTAAACTAGGTATCAATCATTGCTGCTGAAACATGACTAAATTTATGCTTTCATTAGCCTGCAATAACCGTAGATAAAAACTTATCACTGTTATTAGCACTCTTGAGGTGACGATTTCAGGTTAGATGGTTTTACTATTTCACAGGACTTGGTAGTAATACATCTGCCATGCAGTAATCGTCTTGGGAAGCTTTAATTGTGCATCTCATCATACTTCCTGACAGTGAAGTTCAGGTGGCGTTCTAGCAACATTACGTCGATTGGATGTTCCTTGCATCCGTCTATTAATTTAAACTTGTCTACAAATAACAGTACTGGTAACTTAAACGCACTGTATAACTCCCTGATAGGTTTTTGGAACGAAGATTATCTAAGTAGTGGTACCACCTAAAAAACCTGATAAATGGAAATTCGACAGTAATCATGATACTAATTACAAATACACTAACAAGATGGAAGTCATAGTTGGAAGCTTCTCCTAAAGTCCATTGCAACTGTCAATACCTGGTCGATGCCCTACAAATATACTTACATGAGATTTCCTTGGCACATACGAATCCTTTCTATGCTACATGTTATGGTATGTACTACACAGACAGACAAAATCAACATATGACCAGACATCACTGCATAACGGTCCAAGTTGCCATACATCATACCCGCACATCAAACGAAAAAAAAATAACATGAAAGGTAAAGAAATAGAGAAGAAAGTAGTCACAGTTGTAAAAGGTCGCGATAAGGAGGAATAAGAAAATACTGAGTTCACTATGACGCTTAAAATCAGGATAACATGTGAATAAATTTGCGCCAGTGAGATAGATTCTGAGCCAAATCACCTAGGGTGTCCAACCACATGGTTTCCGCTGTCACATGGACTCCAACTGCGAAGACTACATTTCTCTACACTAACTTTTATGCTTACCTAAGACAAGTACTGAGTTTGAATCGCTAAAGTGTTAAAGGCCTGTTGAACGACCGACCACTTGAGATGTTTGTCCTTAAGATTTTTCAGAAAAGAAAGAATTGCCAGTTATGCATGACTAAGCATTTCTAATATAATAGGT
This sequence comes from Heterobilharzia americana, assembly GCA_944470555.2. Taxonomy (NCBI): domain Eukaryota; kingdom Metazoa; phylum Platyhelminthes; class Trematoda; order Strigeidida; family Schistosomatidae; genus Heterobilharzia; species Heterobilharzia americana. Next base: position 126,236,969 of record OX104127.1, on the reverse strand, counting down.
ATAATATAGTTATCTCCATTTCAGTGCTGTCAGATTTAAGTTACAGCACAGAACTTCATGAATCACACTGATTTTAAGACAACACAAAAGAATCTAATGACAAAGCAGACATAATCATGTTTTACAAAAATTTAATGACTTTCAACCGGATTTGGAATCTACCTTCCTTTCTATAAGATTGGAGCACTTCTAAAGGGCGTACGGAAACGAGGACGAATGTTATCAGCGTACAGTACTAGTTTCCGCATAAACTGACCAACTATTGGAATTAACTTCAAGAAGAACTGGTGTACGTGACACTAACTAACCCATTCAAGAAACAACTGGATAAATACGAAAACCTGTTGAAAATATTACAATAAGCAGACAGACAAGATCAACATAGAAATTCGAGCAGGAATGCATCGGTGCAAACTGTCACAGCTCGCAGTAGCATACAAAGAACAAGTGAAACAAGTGATATCAAAGTAGAAAAAAGTGTATGTGAGAAAGAATTTGAGAACCAAGACTAATGGGGATGTCCAAGCTTTAGAAACGTCAAAGAATGAATACATCTGCGCCATTCTGAACGGCTTCCAACCATTTCACCAAGGGTCTCCGACCATTGATTGTTATCGCCCCGAGAACCCCAGCCAGGTAGTCTACACCTCAACACACGGCTCATATCAAAAGTCTAGGACTTCATACACTGATATCACTCGTAGTTCTAGCAACTCTGATACCTACTCCAAACTAATCCAACTTTTCTTAGCATTCCATGTAGAGGTAGGTGGCGGCTTGACATGCCCAACACATTCCCAAGCCACAATAGTCATTGAAGGTTCACAACCTCACCGACTAACTCTTCTGTCCTGCCCAGTACCTTTCATTTAACCTCTACATTTCTCATATGGTGATTCCATCATATGGAAGCAATGCTACGAAGACTTGTGTTCAAAAACCCGTAGTCTCTCCACATCTAATTCCAGCGTCCACGTTTCGCAACTGGATAACAGGACAGAAGGAACTGCAATGCAGAACTTCAACACAAAATTAATTCGTAATGACATGCTTAAACCTAGAAAATAAACCCACCCACCAGTTCCATCGCCAAACATCGACCTGGATAAAACGTTTGAACATCCTTATCCCATGCTGTTTAAGTCCTTAATACCTGGATGGTAAACTTTCTGCTGTTCCTTACAATACTGCTTTTTCTGTGCACACCTGGTTGCTCAACTAGGTTAAGGCAGAAATGGAATGTGACTACATCGTGGGTTATGGCTAAACCTAAAATCCAGAGATAATGGAAGTAAGTACTTTGTCAGTCATTTTACGCTGATTCCCGACCCAAAAATTTCCAGATATTCGTACTGTCTAGAAGTTGGTAAACGAGCGGCTTTACTAAACTGTCTTCGTGATACTTAGTACATAAGTGTTATAACTATAGTTATGACCCAGGATACAATTATAACATATTAACAATAGTCTGTTGACTATTATTCAAACTCCATAAAGCGCAAAATATAACCAACAAGGAGCTAGCAAGTCGTAATGACTTATAAAACAGAAAACATTCTGCCTCATTTTCCCAGGAAAATGTTACAAGCTTGTAACAAAAAAGAACAGAAAATATTTATGCCTTTGTATTCCAATCGATAAATTACTTCAAAATAGTTAGAAGCAAAATTTAAAAGCTTTAACCGGTACACACATTTATTTCTCAGATGCCTAGACAATATCTGAACTTATAACAACTACCTTTCGTAAAGTAAACCGCGTAAACCGCGGGTTCACTACCTCTCTTCAAACTTCAAACTTAGTGTTGCTAGATTAGTGAATGACAGTTCCTTGAGTTCTACGTCTGTCTTGTTGCAGTACGTTCTAGATTTGCGATGGTCAAAATTGTCTTTCTGGTTTCGAAAAACCTGAAACGACAGCTATGATCCAATACCCAATATTGATAGTGCGAGCGTAGAAAACTGATCGTTTTTGATCTCTCGCGTCTAGTCCTTAGGGCTTGGTTCGAGTTGTTCGGTTCACTCCTGCAGTGGACCAGGAAATTCCCTCTGCTTCCTTGCTTTTAGCATTGGTGAGGTGGATGTTCTTTGGGTTTAGTAAGTTGTAATTTATAAAGTGATTGGGGAGCCGCCGGTTGCTAGGACGTTTCAAACTTCGTGTGGCAGAATTAGCGAAATGCGGTTCTTTGGGTTCTACGTCTGTCTTATTGGAATACGTTCTGAGTTTGGAATGGTCACAATTATCTTCCCGGTTCTGAAAAACCTGAAAGAATAGAGATACGATTAATTAATTAATCTGGTCTCAAGTTCGTATTACTGCATCTGATCTGGGGAAAGCTTCTCGAGTATAGCCCATCGGTGCCGTAGGACTCGAGGTGTGCGTCTAGCCTCCTTTTAAAGGTATCAGGGGATGGGACTGTAACAACTGCTGAAGGGAGGGAATTCCACAGTTTACAGACTCTGAGTGCAAATGAGTTAGCACCGATCCTTGTACATGCTCTCATGCTTTATTCTTAACGGGTGACCCTCAAGTCGCGTTTCCGACCAAGGCTTAGAAGGGATCTGTTGGGATGGAGGGGATTATGGGCGATGTGGTACATCATTATCATATCCCCTCTGATCCTCCCGTGTTGTACTGGGTGCAGCTGAAGAGCAGCTAAGCGGTCCGGGAACGGTTTTTGTTGTAACTCAATCACTTTCTTTGTAGCTCTTCTCTGTACCCGTTCTAGGATGGCAATATCCCTTTCAAGTATGGGGACATTACAAGCGAATTTTTCTCCAAATGAGGATGAATGTACAGAGCATGCACTGTGGTGAAAAGAGAAGGAGTTGGACACCCTGAGGTTCGCAAAGCGACAGTGAACTGAGGCTCCTAGTGCATCATCTAGTGTAACTCCCAGATCTTGTTCCATGTTAGAGTGACAGATATCTGTTTCACCTAGAGAGTAAGAACTGGGACTAATTTTATGTTTGTCAACTATCATAATTCGACACTTCTTCGAGTCGAGAGGAAGCAGGTTTTCTGTAGTCCAACCAGGGATTTCCGTAAGGTTCTCCTAGAAGATCGAAATATCCGTTGGTTCCTGTATTCCCCTCCAGATCTCCAGATCATCGGCATATAATGGTGAATGTGAATTAAGGACCCCTGGTAAGTCATTGATAAGAGCAAGAAACAGTAGTGGGTCCAGTATGGAACCTTGAGGCACACCACCCAGCATCGGGAACCAGTCAGATAGAGTGGAGCCGACTCCGACTGCACCCTGTTGTACAGATAATCTCTAAGCCAGATTAATAATTTTCCGTGTACACCCATGAGCTGGAGTTTCTTATGCAGGATATCATGATTTACCCTATCAAGGGCCTCAGAAAAGTCAAGTAAACCAATGTGTATAGGCTTCTTCTTCTCGACAGAGAGTGTCCTGCCATTTCAAGCTATCAACAAGTTGGTAATACATGGCCTTTCTGGTAAAAAACCATGCTGACGGTCGTTTAGGATTGATTTCTGAAGTAAGTGATCACGTGGTGAGTCATTTATGACTCTCTCCATGACCTTCGCAACTGAAGAGACCAGGGAGATTGGTCTTTATTTGGAGGCGAGTAGTTTGTTTCCACCCTTATAAAATGTGACGACAGCCACCCGTTTCCAATCAGAGGGCAACCTGCCTTCCAGAAACGAGCATTTGAAGAGGTTTGCTAGTGGGGCACACGGGACTTCGGCATACTCCTTGAGTGCTGTTGGGTGAATACCATCGATTCCTGGAGACTTATTCGGGTTCAGTTTCTTTAATATTTCCATAATTATGAAGGGTTTAAACTCTATATGATTTAGTCCCTCTGTGATACGGGTGTCCGACAGAGGTGGGGTTTTGCCTCCCAAATGACAGTTGCTTTGGAACTCATGGGCTGGTAGGTTCGCAAATTCGGAGTTGGGGGACTGTCGTGGCCCCTGTCTGTGTATGTACCTGAAAGAGAGTAGTGAGGTAGTGGCAAAAGAATGAAGAAGAAAAGAGAAAATATGGGAAGGGTAAAAGGAAAGGAAAGAAAGGAAAGGAAGAAAAGGAGGGGTATAAAGAGAAACAAAAGGGAGAGTAAAGCCTGTGGGGGTTGGCGAGTGGTAGCGTGGGTTCAGTTCCCACAGAGGAATTAGTTGGTAGTATGGGTATCTTAAGCGGCGGGATAGTGAGTGGTGGGTAGGAGGGAGTTGGGAGCTAGTGAGGCTGGTGACTACCTGAGTACTTTCGCGATAGACCATGCGAGGTGACATAACTGCCTAACCGTCTGTTGAATGAGTCGACTGAGGGAGTTATAACGATATCTCACTGTAAGGCATCCCATAAAGCACATACTTTCGGGGTGAAAAAATTGGACCTGAGTATGGTGTTGGCTGTCTGGATCGCTGTCTCAATAGGGCTTCCTCGTGAAGATCGTTGAGTTGCAGGCAAAACTGATTTGTTTGGGTGGTCTGCCTGATGGACTATCTTGTATACCCTGATAAGGTCACCCACCTTCCTACGATAACTTGAGGTAAATAGGTTTGGGTGTTTAGGCCTTTCAGAATACATCTTTCCCCTCAGCCCCACAACCGATTTTGCTTCAGTTCTCTGTGTTTTTTCAAAGAGGTTAGAGTCTCCCTTGAGCGTTGGGGGGCCACCGTACTGAAGACCTCTAGATGCGACCGCACGTAGGATTTGAAAATGATGAGTTCGCCAAGCTGTCTAGACAGGAAGTGTAGAATGGTGGTAGCTCTGGCTGTCGTACCCTTGTAGTTGGAGCTGGTGTTCAAGGTGTCGGAGAAGTTGAGCCCCAAATCTTTCTCCATGGACACTGGTGATAGCACGGTCGCTCAGCATGTACTAGGAGTCGGTCGTACTTGCTTCATATTTACTGATATGCATTACCTCGCCCTTTTCCAGGTTGAAGCTCAGGCCATTTTTCGATGACGAGAGTTCTAGTTGCTGCAAGTCCTCTTGTAGTTCCTTACAGTCAGCTCCTCCGTTTACCACCCTCCAAATTTTAATGTCTCCAGAGAAGAGGAGGATGGGTGAGGATATTTTGCCTGGCAGATCGTTGACAAACAGAACGAACAGAAGTGGTCATAGGATTGATCCTTGGGATACTCCTGACATCGACGATCTCGACTCCGACCTTATTCCGTTTACTCTGGTGCTGAACTGCCTCCCTTCTAGGCACTCCTTAAACCGAAGGAGTAGGGGCTCACTTATACCAGCTGGCGTGATCTTATGAGGCAGGACTGTGGGTGGGACACTGTCAAATGCTTTGGCTAGGTCGAGAAATACAGCATGTACCGGTTTTCTGTCATCCCAGCTTAGTGTCCAGTCGTCCTAGGTGGTTGGTACGTTGGTGGCACACGAGCAACCACTCCAAAAACCATGCTGAGCAGTATGCATGGCGTTTTCCTTATTCAGGAATTCCCAGATAGTGTCAGCTACCAGGCTTTCCAACACTTTCGACACTATGAGGAGTACAGCAATTGGCCTGCAGCTGCCAAGATACTTTCTGTCTCCTCCCTTGAAGATCGGTGACAAGATGGAGCTCTTTTTCTGTTCGTTAGGGAGTTTGCACGACTCTACCTAGTACTCAGAGAGGTTGTAGAGTGGTTTTGTAAGCGTCTCGGATCAGTTTTTTAGGACAATCGGTTTTAGGTTTTCTCAGCCAGGGGACTCGCCTGGAGGTAGCCTAGATAGTTTCTCGAACACTTTTTTTATCTGTGATTGAGATGTGGTTGACTTCCTTCCCGACATGAAGCGGCACAGGTTTTTGGGATTGCTTTGTGACCTCTCCACCAGGTTTGTTTGAAAGTAGAATCTGTCGCTACGCATTCTAATGTCACACCGGTTGTGAATCCTTTTGTGATAACAAATAAATAAATGTTTTTGTTCCCAAGTTTTGAAGTTAACATGAGAGAAGCCAGTTTACAGGCCTCACCAAATAGATAATTGCAGGGAAACACGAAAGGTTTTAGCAGTATTGAATGATACAGAGGGGGGACATTAAATTCTATCATGATACCAAGTGTCTAAATGCCATGAAAATAGCAGGAAAATATCACTTTACGGTACACACACATCGTTCTGAGTTTAAATAATTTCTGCTCACAGTTCTTTCTTTTCATCAAATGGCGCAATATTCAGTGTTTGTGTTGTGAGTAGTCGACATGATTGACCTATCTACAAGACCAAGTGTTTCGTCAGATAAACGTCTATTTTAACAGCGATTCTTATGTTCGTGGAGTTATTGACCAATAATAACTTACTTCAGTGATTTCAGGAATCAGTAAGTATCCATGCAAAAATTTAATCCAGGCGAATGTTTAAGTTCAGGCGTTTCTCACTCTTCAAATGTTACCTTTTTCAGTAATTCAGATTGGTAGTAGTGAAAACATTTGTTGTGGTGCAAGTAATTAAAGAATGGAAGAGTCGTCGTTCAACAGTGGTGAATATTACACACGTGTAAAACTTCATAGACTTAAGTCTATGAATTCACATTAAAGTATGCAACGTTGTCAGGGAGATACATTGGCTGTTAATTAACTTCTATTAGGTGGATTGATACAAGACAAAGTACTAGAGGAATCCATTGCATGGCATTATTATGGATGTGTTGTCGTTAGGTAAAGTGAACTCTTGGGTCGGATTGTCTATCCAGATTTCCGCTGCATTTGTCACGGACCAGAAATCTGAGACGAGTTATTGTGCTTGGGGTTTCGTATGTGGTGGCACTTAGGGTACTGGTGGGAAGGTGGGTTGGTTGCCAAGCTGTTTGAGAAACAAGAAAATCGGGGCGAGCCAGTTGGATGCTTCTAGCATCAGTTTCTAGTATTAGGTGTGAAGTAGGATTTCCAGTAAGTTGACACTTTTTGATCAAACTAATGCTTAGGACCTTCTCGTCAGGCTGATACTGAAGGAGAAGAGAAAAGAAAGTTCAAGGAGAAACTGGAAAATGGAACACCACGAAAAACAAACTGGGAGGAGAGTTCTTGTCTTTTTAAAGTCATTCGAGTTATATGTAAACTTTAATTTATTCACATGAGAATGAATCTCCCTTTTTTTCTTATATGAAGTTCACACGAGTTATTAGACAGGCAGGTTTTGTTGGTAAACTTTAAGGGAACACTGGTTATGTATTTGTACCGCACAATCCGACGAGAGGACGAAAATAAAGTGATTGGTGCACCGTCAACATCAACTCACTAGATAAACACTGCACTCTTCACTAAAGAAAACATTTCTCTAGCTATAGCATCACTTCAAACCTCATACAGTGCGGGGCCTGATGGATTTCCAACCGTCTTGTTAAAAAGAGGTGGCAAAAGTATGTCGCTGACTCCCCAGAGGCCATTTAATACGTCCTCCAGTGGCAACTACACTGAGAACCTGAAACTATCATACACATGTCCCAAGCATTAATGTGGGCCAACATCTCATATAGAAAACTACCAACCCATAAACATCACCTCCTTAGTACCTAGGACTATGGGAAAGGTGATCGTGAAGGCAGTTGTCGACTACATAATAGTAGCAATAATGAAAATAATGTTTATTCCTGAACATACAGGCACACACCATTTTTACAGGTATAAATAAGTTTATATACAAACTACACCCATCTTCGTGGAAGGTAATCTGAATCCTTACCCGATGTCACTAGAAGGTATAAGTGCTGCATGTTCATACAATGGAACATCCCAGCAGAATAAGCGTGCAGAAAACTTACAAGTTGGACAAGTGGAAGTATTGTCTTCGCATTAACAGAAAAACCAGGTTTGTATCTAGACATTACAGGTATTACCTGGAGAAAAATAAAGCTTGAAGCTAATACTTCAATTGTAACAGTTTGTGCGTTTTGCTTGAGATAATGGTGAAAAGTTTATGAATTGTTTACATGTTGTGCTTCATTGACGATTCCAGTACTGCATAATTCATACATGTTAATAACATTCCACAACGAAGATTCATAATCTTGACGAATATTGTAACTGAAAGCCAAATATCTTCACTTTTCCAACTCCAGCATCCAGAAGTAATAGACTTGTTTGAATGCACCAAATGGACTTCCAGAACATCTTGTCCGCCGTTTTCACGGGTTATCCTAACGCGTGACTTAATTAGTCAGCAAAAGCTTCATATTTACACAATCCGAAGTTCCTTGAAGTTCGCAAGCTGCATTCATAAAAACTTAGGTACATTCCCCCATTGACTTCGTCGAATCTCTCAGCAGGCGTATTCTGCTTTGATGAGATATATTTTGTCTTAAAATCCACCTTCGCAGGCATTGGTTTCTTATTTGCATTTCATAGGCGTTCGTCTGAAAAACTTTGTAACACTAGAACACCCCGTTAGAAACAATCTTAAGGTTCTGAATTCCTGCCACGGCTCATCTCACAGTTTGATCCAATATTTCCGATTCTACGCGACGGTAGTCGGGGATTGAATGCTTGCCAAACACTTCATCTCCCGGCCTATCACCGATTTTTGGAAGCAGTTGAGCGCTGAAGGTTGATGACTGTTTTACTCAGTAGTGTCCGGTGAAATGCCTAGAAAGGCATTCAGAATAGGAGTAAGCCTTCTTTTTGACTTAGCGGCCGTGCCCACGGCACTGCCAGCATCACACCTCCATTTTTTTCGGTCCGTTCTTGTCTCTACACTGGTTGTTTCCGTGCCTAAAAAATCACTTCAGGGAACATATAAAGTTGGAAGCACCGGTTCGATAGCCTTTCTAAGCCTTTTATTCCACTATTGAAGGTGATTTACCAAATCGGCCTCCACTCCCGCATGGATGGTGCCTTGAGCGCAGCCTAATGGCCTTTATGTTCACCGATACCTTTATCACAATTGCCCCGTGAACAAGCCTTGGTCTAGCCAATCATCCTCTTAACGGCACTCGTTGCACCGCGTTTCGGAAGAAACTGACCATCAAAGTTAGAATTTTGTTGCTATCCCGGCCTACCGTATTGTCATGGGGAAAAAACTAAAATGAATTATGGATGTGCACCACCAAGGCGCAAGACCGCTCGGAACATTTCACTCTGACAGGTTAAACTAAAGGGAAAGTTTATCATAAAATTCGGAGAGTAACGCTGGAGAATGAAAGCAGAAGGTGATAAAGTCTTGAACTTCGCCTGGGTCACATCAAGTCAGCGTCAGTAGGGAAGCTTTTGACATCATCACAAAAATAAACCATATTCTTGGAAGGCGTGGAAACAGTCGACTTTGACTAAAGTGCGTGGCACAGACAGATGGGGATTCCCAGGGAGTGTGCCTCCTTGATGATGGAGTTATATCTTGAAGTTTTGTTCCTACTTGCTTCTTAGTAAGAGCGGGATATGAATGCTCACCATCAATTCAAGTGAAAACAAAATGACTCAAATTCTGTTTGAAGACTGCTGAGTGTGAAGCGCACACCACCCGCTCAGAGGTGAGAGTACACAGCTGACTTAACTTTACCGAAGGAGAGCCTTATAAGACTTTTGTGCGAGTCTTTTAGTGTTCATTTGTGCTGGCCTGAACTTAGAATGAATGAATGAATCTCGAAAAAGCCAACTGAGGTGAATAAGGTTGTGCATGATTTTCCGCAGCGTACCAATGCTCACTCCAATCTCTTTTTAATGGTTCTGGAGGTAAGACTTTTTCTGCACTTTAGGGAATCCGGAGATTCCGTGGGCCCAATTCGGACACGACCAGAATGCGTAGAGACAGTAAAAAGTGAATGAGAGTCGCCTCCATGTGTTTAGGCCCTTTCTATGCTGTCGTTCATAAGCTTTAAGAAAGCAAAAACAATTCTCTGAGAAGTGCGAGACACAACTTTCGAACTCCATAAGGGTAACCTGCACAAATACTAGGGTGTGACAGGGTGAAACTCAAACATTTGCCTTTACTAGTAAGGCGTATATAGTAAAAACATTTTGATAAACATGAAGATGTAAGGATACAGATTCGTCAAACTATTTCACGTTACAAAACAGTAGGTGAAGAAATAGATACGTGGGCAAAACACGAAAGCCGAAAGGAACGTGGACTCCAAAGAGTATGAAAATCTCTTTTTAAGCGCAACCTGCACAAAGGTGTTTTTGATAAAAGCTTACCGGATGAGTTACCTTAATATCCTAAATTTGTCCCAGCCGAACCCCCTTTTTTAAGCGCAGCGTTTAAGAGAGATAGTGGAACAGTGAACATTAGTTATCCACTTCGTTTGTCTTACACGTATCGAATTCAACATAATGGAGAAGACAATGCGTGACGAGATATGAATGTATTTACAAAAGTATGACCTACTGATATACAAGCAATATGGGTTTTCAGTCAGACCTTTTTGTTTCATATCTATTTCTGATTAGGTAGGACTGTACTAAGGCTATAAAAAACGTTGTGAACGTGGTGTTTACTGACTTTAGCAAGGCTCTCGTCAGTGTCATATATAGGGTTGACCAAAAGGCTTCGCAAATTTGATATTGGCGATGGGATTCAAGCATGGAATATGTGATATTTACGAGACAGAAGGCAAATAATACTAGCGACGAAAGTACCATCTGATTCCCAGACTGTCACCAGTGGTGTTCCTCGGAGCACTGTCATTGGAGAACTGCTCACCCCTATGTGATACTGGTATTTATTTCGCGTAACTTAATGTACATGAATGCGTGCCATTTTTACCTGTACGATCTTTGTGATTCATAGCTGCGAGCATAAAAGTACTGACTGTCTTGGTTGAATCAAAACCCAATTTTAAGAAAACCACCCTAATAAAATTACAGACATATCCCGGTCGTCTCTGCAACCTGCAGAGGTTGTGCACATATTGAGAATCGGTACTAGTGATGACGATTTCCATAATGACGGGTGTGCATTCCAAGCTAGTCTTTGAAAAATTATGAAAGTAATGACATCTATTCCTGAATGTATAGACAACACAATATTTACAGGTGTGGGTGAAGTTATACGTAAAGGACGCGTTTCCTTAGGGCAGACGACCTTAATACCAGAATTTCATTCATTAGAGGGGGATCAATTCTGCCGAGTGCTACAAGAATGGCCGATCCAAAACGTCTAGTTTTGGGGCAAATGGACTGCGGAGTGATAGGATTGACGAAAATTCAGTTACTTTGGTCTGAACACAGGAAAAAACTCAATAGTGGCAAATTAACGCTATCCAGACAAATCCCTGTGTTCTACCATATAGTTTCCGAATTTACTTGAGTGACGCACGGCCAAAGATTGGATCAGCAATATCGAAAACACGACCTGCAGTAAATCGGTTACAGACTCGCAGCAAATCTGTGGTACAATCAAAGCGACGATAAGTCGTAGCAAAATCACAAAAATACCTCAACAGTGCCGTTGGGTAACTGTACATTCCAAGCTTTCTCGGGCACAAATATGTACTATACAGTAAAAACTGGTCAAACAAATACATTTGTAAAGTGCCTGAGAATCAATAAGAATATCCCCCCACAAGAGGGGATCAAAAGTTGTCTACCAGAAGTAATAATAATATATTTCATACAACATAAGTTACGTGAAAACAAACCAGTTTACAGGTCTGATGATTTTGGTAATGTGAGTTGGCTATCATGTACAATATAGAGCTATACAGTGGACACCGTTCTTTGCGGTACATAAAAGATGCGTCTAGAGTAAGAACGTTAATGCTTTGCAGACAGCAAAGAGTGAAACAGATAAACGCCAGCATAATTGTTCGTTATACTGGAGCAAGCTCAGTTCGAAAGTAGGAAATATTCGGCTATTGCTTGAATCTTCCAATATTCTTGAAGGTAGGGCGGGTAGAACAACTGTGACCTTGGGCTTTATGTATTCGTCATAAGGTCTGCATGGCATAGTGCGCGCTGAAAAATTAAACTACTAGGATTCCTTATGGATGAAGGACTGGTTGGGTAAACCTGAAAAATGAATAACAAAGGCGAGCAGTAGACGAAATTCGGAATAGGAGCACAGAAATATACAATTAACATGCATGAATTACATAGTCCTGGAATCGTCAATGAAGCACAACATGTAAACAATTCATAAACTTTTCACCATTATCTCAAGCAAAACGCACAAACTGTTACAATTGAAGTATTAGCTTCAAGCTTTATTTTTCTCCAGGTAATACCTGTAATGTCTAGATACAAACCTGGTTTTTCTGTTAATGCGAAGACAATACTTCCACTTGTCCAACTTGTAAGTTTTCTGCACGCTTATTCTGCTGGGATGTTCCATTGTATGAACATGCAGCACTTATACCTTCTAGTGACATCGGGTAAGGATTCAGATTACCTTCCACGAAGATGGGTGTAGTTTGTATATAAACTTATTTATACCTGTAAAAATGGTGTGTGCCTGTATATTTAGGAATAAATATTATTATAAATACTACGCAGAAGTACATCTATCATGATATATGTAGGTGAGTTCATTGTACTCACTGCAAAAGTTACTTGAAGAGGTATCAAACCTACTGTTTGTAGATAAGCTTATAGGGAAGAAGATGAAGGTGCAAGCAAAAGCAGCCGAAACTAAACTGAAGCCGAAGATATCACCATTGAATAGAGAGAATAGAAGATTTTGGACCAGGTATTCACTTATGTTTAGAAAACCTGTGTAAAAAAGTTTCGTGAAGTTATAAACATTGAAATAAAACTCATGCTTTTTTCTGTGATGGTAACCACACTTTTTGTAGTCGTGAGGGAGGGATGATCATGGTGTTGCCTGCCGAGTGTTACCATATCAAGTGTATAGAGACAACATGATGGTGCATGATGAGCTGAGCTAGTAGACCTGGAGGACTTTTTTTGGTAACCTCATTCTTTTTACTGTTATTTTGTCGTCATAAGTACAAGAGCCGTAGGTTTCATAAAGATACTGCCATTGAGGCAAGGATAGTTCAAGTTTATCTCCCTACCATCATGCCTCTTGGTCAGTTATCACCATCTTCGCATATTTTCACGTTATTCTTTGAATGTTTTTGTGCTGCGCTCAATAGAGTTGAGGGTTACGACGACATTTCCAGCTTACTGTCAGCTGGCTAAGACCGTGCATACACTATTGACTCAATCACCCCTTGGTATATACCACAAGTCAGGCAACACTTATAACCAGTATACCTCTACTGATGCAATAGTCAAGCTTGATCTATCACGCAAAACTGACTTGTACTAAAGTACAGCACAAAGACTCTTAGCTTATTACAGAGAATAAAGAGAACGGTGGGTGGAATGTTTAGTTGTAGGGGGGGTTAAGAGCAGCTGAAGTATGGGAGCATGGAGGTTAGGAACAATAACTGATTTCAAACACAATTACCGCAAATTCGCACAGAATAGTATGTAAGTAAACAAAATAACTCACCGTTTGATAAATTCTTGGATGGCTGCTTTGGATTATTGCGTATTTGACTCTAGATATTTGGTGGGCCAATAAGGAATATGGTGTCGTCTACGTGGAGTACATTAGGAATCCTGCATACTCCAAGTTCGTTGAGGTAGTGGTCCAAGGCCGACTGAAATTTAGATATGGTCTTGCAGCATCGGACATCGTGCGGCAGTCCGTTCCAAATGTTAGCGTAACGAGTTGTGAAAAATGAAGACTTGAGCTGTTTGGGCGCATATGGTAGTGTGACTAGGCAGCCTTGGTCTCTAAGATTATGGGGTTTTTGCCGGCGAACTTTACTGTATCCACATCAGTAGTCACTTCATGGTGTAGGACTTTATAGAAAATGCTGAGGTCTAACTTTATTCGCCTTAACCACATAGGCTGTAACCGATTAGCATGACATCTGCCCTTGTATGAATTACCCGGGGAAATGAGTCCGGCAAAGTGTCGCTGGGTTTTCTCTACTTTTTGATTGTCACTGGACAGCAAGCAACTAAGTATGATAGGACAGCATTCTGGTAGTGGTCGCACTCACGCCTTATATAGAATCAGTTTGGTTTCATTCAGGTGAAAATTCCGGTGAATGAAGCCAATGAGGCGGTGTGATTTGAAGCACTGAACCGTTGCGTGTTCTGTAAAGGAAAGGTCACTGAAGTACCTTATTCCAAGGTCGCAAATACTTTGGAGCTGTTGGAGTGCAATGTCGTCCGGTCGAAGATTAGTTGGCACGCTTTGTTCACCGAAGAGCATAAAGCCGGACTTCTGTGTATTCAGAGGTAGCAGCCATGTGTAACACCATCTTTGTAGCTTGTTGAGATCGTTTTGTATGGTGGTATTGATGCCGCTACATTGGTTAGGGTGAAAAGTGTACACCACTTTCAGGTCATCTGGAAAGAGAAAGGTTTTCGCTGACTGAAAGCAGGCTCATATATCATTTGTATACATTATAAAGAGGAGTCAGAGAACGGAGCCTTGGATAACTCCACTGGTGATATTTTTGGGAAAGGAACAATGTGAGCCTGTTTTGACAACAGCAGCAGAAATGAGCCGATCCAGTCATGCAACTTGCCACTTATTCCAAATGAATTCAGTTTCTGGGAAGTGGGGGTGATGCACCTTGGCAAAAGCTTTAGTGAAATCGAAGTAAGGCGAGACAATCACGTTTCCATAGTCTCTACTGTTAATTACGTGGTTTAAGAATTCTAGGTGACATGTGATACAAGATTTCCCAGACAGAAGTCTATGCTGCCAGAAATTCATAAGTTTATGATCTGAAAGGTGAGAAAGGATGGCGTTTTTCACTACTTTCTCCATTATACGCGAGAGGACATGTTATGTTGATGGGGCGGTAAGTTTCCGGGTAGAGTCTGGAGCCTTTCTTAAAGCACGGAGTAATATGACTGGTCTTCCATGAAACTGAGAAAGTGCCAGAGTTTAAGGACAGGCTGAGTATTTTTGCTAGCAATATGCGGAGGTCCGCTCTGCCGTTTTTAATGAAAATCCCAGGTATCCCATCTAGTCCGTCACTGAGAGAGGGTTTCAGTGAGTTTATTGCGTCACGTGCGTTGCTTAGGTTAAGCTCAACTTCCAAGATTTTATGTGTTTCAGTGTCACTGAGTGTAGCAGGGCTGCGATTACAACTAGTGAAAGAAAGGCTAAATGTTTCGCTCAGTATTTCATATATCTCTGTGGTGTATACAACAATCTTGTTGCCTACTTTCAACATGTTCAGCATGTCAGGCTTATCACAGAGCTTCTTTTTAAGAGAAATGGCAAGCAGATAAGTCTTATTCGTATGTCCCAGAATTTTATTTTCAGTAAAGGTTTCACCTTTTCGCCTGTGAACTTCCAGGTCACTGAAAACGGCATGGATAGTAAGGATCGCAGAAAAGTCATGTGATGCGAAAACTTTTTTCTTAGCTTCCTTAGTTTTCTCCTGTACGTGATAGGGATGTAGTCTTTGATGTTAGTGTGTGACTTTTGTGTTTTCTTTGGGGCTACGGAGTCAAGTCAGATGTCTAAATTGAGATAGAAGTTTGCGAGAGAGTTGTTCAGATCATCGGATGAAATGAACTCGTCCCACTGTAGACAGCTTATCAAGTGTTGTGAGCTTGGCCAATCGACGTCAACAAAACTTCTGCGAACGAGTGTTGCAGGCCTCAATAATGTGGGAGTGCACCTACATGGCCTAAAGAGTTGATGGGCTACAACCTTGTGGTCACTTCCCGGGAATTCGGTGCTAGTATGTATGGTGAATGGTGGCGCGTTGTTTAAAAAAATCAGGTCAGGTATATTATGTCGTCAAGTACAGCTATGAACAGCCTGAACCTATCCATTGGTTTCTAAGGTTTGAAAGAATGGCTTGAAACGAGATGATCCTTGTAATGTCTCCCATGTGATACCCGGCGTGTAAAATCACCACCTACTACTGTACAAGTTGGTAGGGATGACAGCAGCTTGAATATCTCGTTGATATGTTCGTCAACAGCAGGCCCAGCACGCGGTGACCTATACAGGCAACCAACGGTAATTTTGTAATGTTGGCAGGTGTTGATATTCACGAATACTGTGTCATCTGATAGGTCCCAACCCAACGGGAGGGCGTTCGAAGATGAAAAACCGGAGCGAACATAGACGACGCAACCTTCATCTTTAGAAGTACTGCGGTCATTACGATACAAATCGTAATTGTCCGATGCCAGACTGAGGTTTGGGCTATCTGAAGTACACCAAGTTTCAGCGATTAAAATGCAGCGTGGTTTGATCAAGTAAGCTAGAGATTTTAGATAATTTAGCTCGTTGCAAATCGAACGTGAGTCAGATAGAAGAACAGAGAATTCTGATGGGGCTATAAACAGGCTTAGGTCATTAACGAGATGGGATAAAAGTGTTCTTTCATGGTCATCACTTGAGTCAACGGGATGTGGGGTGGGAAATGTCAGGATAAAGGCAGGTTCCTTAGCGTTGCATGCCGGACTACCCATTGTTGCCTCAGACGATGACCGACCATTTATTGGCCTGGGGGATGGAAAGGTGTCACTATAGTATTTTTACCACTGAATTGGCTGCTGGCTATAGCTGATAGCAGTTGACTCGAGTGTGTCATCATCTGCATGGCTAGAGGTGCTATTATTTTGTGAAGCCCGAAAAAAGATGGGTTTTGCGAGAGGTTCCAGGGCGTAGATTCTTCATAGAAAGCTGGATAGGTGTTACTTACGCTAGCTTTAATGTCATAGCTAGGTGAGTGTAAGGTCTTTTATTCCGAACGCTCAAGGGGATAGTTTTGGGTTTATTCACTTTGGGTTGTGAGCTAAAGTACGTTGGTGGTGCACTGGGGTTATATTCCTGGGTAGACGGAAACTGTACAGTGGGATGTGACAGGAAAAACCTATCATTATTTCTTGAAGCCGTATTCCTCAGTTTAAGTGGCTTGGGCTGTCTGTGGTGGCGCGCTTTACTCGCGCTCCTGTAATTGAACAGCTGAACCTTATTATGGCTGGATGAAATCGTCTTATTTCTTGTTTCTGGGCAAGGAGTGGTTTTATGATTATCTTTGTATGGGACTGAACCAACTTGAGAGAGATTCATGGCGCTATATGCCACCAGGCGGTTGGGGGTTCCTAATCTTGCTGGGTAGCATTGTTTGTTGTTAAAGCGTTTAGAGTTACAAGACTTTTCGCTGAGGGCCAATGCATTCAGCAACAAAGCCGAAGAGGCGGGTTGCACAGACTGGTCTACTTGTGTGGTATGAGCGGACTGAATGATTTGGGATCCCTGTGGTTCATCACTAAGATTTGTGTTGTCATCTAGGTCTATGGATGTTATATAAGTGCATGCTGGCAGTACGGAGTCAGCATTTCTTATGCTCCTTGTTGTATGGATAAGTTCTTCACTGGTGACTGGGGGTGTAAAGATCAGTGAAGTTCTAGTTAGATTGCCACCCTCACAACTCGTTGACTGAGTTCGAATCTCGCTGTCCCGTGGTTTTAACGAAACTTGAGATGTCAGTCCACCATGGAATTTCCGTGTGCGACGCTAACAAGAAGTTAGGTCAGGAGATATCTCAACCTTGTTATATGGTGTTGTGGATGCTATAATTCTCTGAGAGTCAGAGAAGTGTGGATTTCACAGCTAGTTAAACTGAAATAGAACAGGACATGGGAACCCAATGGTTTTTTTCCCTAGGCGACGAGCACTACAAGCTGAGTTGGTCAAGCCGCATGCTTGCAAACAGTCTTAACTCGCTCTAGTGGGGAACTGCCAGAGATTTTGAAGACTACTGAAATGTGGGAGGATCGAATTCGGTTACTTACCTCACTGGCTACAAAGTCAACTAATCTCTCGCATTTCATTAAACTATCAAGTGGGGAGTCACTTTTGGGGTCTAACAAATCCATCAGAGGGAGAAGATATTCTATCTTACACTGCACATTTTCAACTACCTTTGAGATTTCTAGAACATTGGACTTAACTTTATTAACACCACTGTAGATGTCAGTCAAAAGGTCTGGTAACCTAAGTGACGGACCGCAATCGCTGGTGGAACTTCTAACCTTAGGCGATGGACCAGGTAGTTTTTGCCCTTTCGCCCTAATACTCTTGTTTCTACGAGGCCACTGACACTTGTTTTTATTCTCAGAAAAGCAAGCAAGAAGCGTTAAAAATATAAATAATGCTATTATGTTAGACAAATAGTTAACGAGTTGAATAATAACAGATATTAGATATCAGTTAACTTCAACAGAGTCGTGGGTTAGGCAATAACAATAACTTTCCTTGCTAGCTTATAAGTACTTTTCAATAAGTGGGTGACAATCCAACTGTCTGCTATCTTGAAGTCGGGGTGAATACAGGTAACTTCAACGTTTGAAAGACAGGTTCAGGGCTTCTTCCTGTTACCTGTGGTCTGAGGTTTGCAGAATTTGGAGGAAGATATATACACTTTCAAGGGATTCAGCTTTTTCTAGGAGGCAGATAGCAACCGGAAGCAACAGAAACGGACAGAATTTCCTTGGACACGAGAGAAACGAGAGGTTACGTCAGGTTCGTAAGTCTAGCTTAATGGATTTAGTAAATCAATAGATGCACATTTTCGGCGGCCGGTCGAAAGATAAGCGGCCAAAATGCAGCACAACTCTAGCCACAACGAAATGTTGTTGCAGTAAAACAACGTCACGTTGCCAAAAGTTCAGCGTTCCGCAACAGTGAAGTGAAGCGTTCATGATAAGTCTCAATCGAGCGAAGACAGATAATGAGTAATACTAATAATAACATATATATATATATTTCATACAACATAGGTTGCATGAATACAAACCAGTTTACAGGTTTGATCATTTTGGTAATGAGAAATGACCATTGTGTACAGTGTTAAGCTATACATTGGATGCCGTTATTCATGGCATATAAGAGGTGTGTTGAAGCAGGCCCAGTTCGAAATTAAGAATTATTCGGCTATTGCTTGAATCTTTTAATATTCTTGAAGGTGGGGCAGGCATTACGGTCATGACTTCTGGGCGTGTGCGTTCGTCATAAGGTTTTGATGGTAAGGTGCACACCAGTAAATTTGATCTCTAGAGTTCCATTTGAAGGCAGGGCTGGTTAGGTAAACCTGAAAAGCGAATAACGAAAGCGAGCAGCAGGCGAAGTTCAGAACAGGAGCACAAAAATACTCAGGAGTAGATCAACCATGATACATCTGAGTTAGTTCTTTGTACTGACCACAAGACTTACTGAAAGAAGTATCCAAAGCCAGCTGTTTAGAGGTAGGCTTGGGTGGAAGAAGATGGAGATGCGCACGATGGTAATGAAAATTAGTCTGAAGCTGAAGATATCTCTACAAAATAGTGAGATTAGAGGATTTTGGACCAGGCATTAACTTGTTATGTACCTATGTACAAGCGCTTGATGAAGTTATAAACATTTAAGTGAAATTCATGGGTTTTTTCTAAAATGGTAACCACCCTTTATCTGATCACGAGGGGGATGATCATGGTGTTGCCTGTTGAGTATGACTATATTGGGGCTACCGAAACAATACAGTAGTGCAGAGTACTTACATGTGAGTACTGATAACAAAGGGTAAATAATGAAACATGGCACATGCTATGAAAATGCACCGACAGATAGTTCTTTTATCAATCCGGAGTAGAGGGATTATTTTAAGGGACGAAGTTTAGGAAATAGGTTCTAAGTCGAGAGGTCAGTTAGGTCATGAAGAAATGTAGCTTACATTAGAGTAGCTACTGAGTTCACTGTTGGAAATCGTATCGCACTTCGCTTCCTGTCCACTCTTGGTCATTTTTAAAATAAAATTAGACCTCAACTTAACTAACGCACCTAGTTTTCGGCATTGTGTATACTTTTGTCATCGCGGTTAGTCGCCCTTGAGTCTAGGTACCAGTAGCACCATTGTACATGGTATCATCGTTTGTGGTTGGGCCGTCAGCGAATTGATGAGATTCGTTAGATAGGAGGGATTCACTGAGTATTAGTTGAAACTGGATGAGAGATTGACATGCTCGTATAGGAGCAGGAAGTTTGTTCCACAGCATACTGTATTGCTTCATGAAAAACCTACATCAAAGTTTTGAGCGACACTTATTTCTGGGAAGGTGTACTCGCTAGTACGCAGATTATATGCCTGTGTTGATTTAAAAGCGGTAGCACATTTCGTTTTAGAGTTTCCAAACAAAAGGCGAAAAAGAAATGTTAGGTTGAGCTTCAGGCGTCTCAGCCAAAGTGATTATAATCCTGGTTTTTTGCATCTCGCTTCGCATGCAAGTCCTTCGTTATGTATTAGTAGGCGCCGAGTAAAGTTTCGTTGAATGTTCTCTACCCGAATTCTGTCCGATACTTTCATGTTACCATAGATAGCTGTGCAATACTCTAATACCGGGTGAACCATAGCCTTGTACAGTATACGTTTTGCCTCAGGTGTGAGTATGTTTCTGTGTAGAAGACCAATGAGTCTTCTGCCTTTGGAAACTATTGAATCTGCACACTTCGTAAAGACAAACTTCTGGAGCAAGTGACTCCGGGGTCTTTCACAGTGTTGTATATCTGCAGTGCGATGTCACCCAAGTGTAGTGTTATTTCTGAGTGGGATTTATTGAAACGGAGGATGCCACTTTTATTTGGGTTTAGAGGGAGCTGCCAGGTCACGCCGCATGTGAATATTCTCTTCAGATCTTGTATTTGAGAGAGGCCGTGTGTTAGTTCTGCAGGAGAAAAGCTGTAGACTATCTTCAAGTCGTCTGCGTAGAGATAAAGTGCGCCATTTTTGATAACGCTGCAGATATCGTTTGATAAATTGGGAAAAGTAACGACCCTGGCACACTACCCTGGACGACATCACTTTGTATAGGTCCAGGGGGGGAGTAGCAGTTGCTGAACTTTGCCACTTGGAAGCGACCCTCTAAAGATGTTCTAATCCAGGACGGTAAAGGGGGCTTGAAAACCATATGATTGCAACTCAGTGACCAGGCGTTTCTGAGGCACCTTATCGAATGCTTGCTTGAAGTCTAACAAAAGGGTAGTTACAAAAAGGCCTTGGTCGTGCCTGTATGTAACGTCGTCTAGATAGTCAAGATAGCTGATAGCGCATGACCGGCCTTTCAAGAATCCATGTTGTGCTGGTGGGAGTAACTGGTTTGCTGATAACCTAAAAGTTGCATACGCGTTCACTCATGATAATTCATCCCACTTCCAAGCACTAATACAAAGGGAGCTTGATATAAAATCCGCATGGTCTGCTGCTCGGAAACTTCAGTTCAATATAGGCAAATATGGCTGAATATGTTTTGGCGCTCCGTCGGTGGGTATCCAACTACATCTTCAGTCTACGAAACTTCCTGATCCTAAAAGTGTATGTGACCTTGGACCAAGACATTCAAGGGACCTCACGTTTTCTGAACAGGTAGCATCACAGACTGGCAAATCTAGGATGCTGATGGGTTGCATAGTTCGTAACTTCCACTTCAAAGAAGTCAGGTTACTGGTCTATAAAACTTGCGTACGTCCACTATTACAATACTGTCCATTTATACTGAGTGGTGTCCACATAATAGACAAACATAAAATAGTGTGTCGAAAGGTATTTCACAGCTAGATCACTGGGACACGATTGCTAAGAGGACTACAGCTCCAGATGCAGAACACTAAGTCCAGGACCACTTTGGACGAGACGACTCTAAACTAACCTGACACTCTCCTTTAATGTGTTACATGAACACACATTTACAGCCGGCCGGAACACAGCAGTTGCTACGATCCGCGCAACCACCCCCGTAGCGTCAAAATGAAATCTTTCAAATTCTGCTTGCGCGCAAACTTCTTCATAGTCAGATTCTCTCAGTTGTGGAACAGACTTCCAGCTAAAGTGAGGGCCTCCAAATCAACCTCTGAATTTGGTCGATTACTAGTTAACTTCCTATCATCTGATGACTTTTCCGGTTCATCGAATACACCAACAGTATCCTTCACGACACTCTATATACTCGGCCTCCTTAATGCGTAGTGAGACAGCCACCACACCTACACTGACCTTTCATACGAAGCGTTGGGGAGACTTCCATAAGTTGTCACAAACCAACGGCACATTCTGCCCCACCCAACACAGTAATCAAAAACAGAGATTCTACACCACATGACAGCAGGAAATTTATATTTTTAAATACTCTATAGAAAAAGGAAACGCAATGAAAGCCATAGCAAGGGAAGTTAAGTAGGGAGAAACATGAACATAGAAAACACCCTTCTTGTTGGAATTCTCGCTTTCTCAGTCTGCTGCTTTGTCTACTTTTTTCTCGTTGTAGAAAAATAATTCAATTCTAAACTTTGGCTTGGTTGTCACCAAGAATTAATTACCTAAGGGACAGACGATGGCCGAAACTACCCTTCATGGTGGGTAACCAGCTTCATCAAGTTCAGAATACCTAACTACAACAAACAGAAATAAAAATGTTCACTGTACTGCAACTTCACAATTACCAAAATCTAGGATTAACTCATTATAAAAGTGACCAGCAAAGTCCAACACTTACCAACTGCAAGACTGTCACGACCCGTGAAAACGGCGGACAAGATGTTCTGGAAGTCCATTTGGTGCAAGGAATGTTCATTGGACTACAACCTGATAATTGTCAAAGCCCAGGACTTAATCATTATGAAGTTGACCAGGAAAAGCCCAACACTTGCCGACCACTAGGCTGTCACGAACGGCGAAAACGGCGGACAAGATGTCCTGGAGGTTCACTTCGCTCGTTCAAACAAGTTTGCTGCTTCTGGAAGCCGGAGTTGGAAAAGTGAAGATATTTAGCTCTCAGTCATAATATTCATCAAGGTTATGAATACCCACTGCTTAATTAAATACGTCTTTAGGTACTCCGAGAACCAGATGGTTCTACCTGATCGTGTTTTTGTCGTGTTAGTGGTTGTTACCTCTGTGTATTACCAGACACATCGTCAAGAACTTCGGTAATTGGGCTATCTTTTTGTAAACCATATCCAATAGTGATGCCCAGGGACTACATGAAGGTTTGATAATGCTAATTTTGAGCATGTGGTCGAATTCACTTTTCGCCGTTTTGAGGTTGTTGGGGGCTGGACGGAGGGCTTTGGATGCCACAGGCGGGCCTGTGATTGTGACATGATGCGTAACATTGCTGGTCATGTGCGGCAGATTGTACTCCGGTTATTGTAGCTCAGGATATTTCTCTAACACTGCCTGACAGGACGCGTCTCACGAGTGTTTTGTTTCTAACGGTGGCTAAACTCGGACCGCCGTCAATAGATAATTTTGTGTTGCTATCCATCAGTGGTCGAAGTCGAGCACCCGCGGGTAGATCGTAATGGTCCGGTAAATCTATGGCAATGATGGGCATAGAAACATCAGCTAGGAGGAAAATCCAGCGCATGAGTTTAGGCAAACCCAAGTTGAGATACGCATACCGTCTCCTGAATGTTGTGATCGTGTTGCCTGTAGCTGTTTGGGGAGTGAAGTATGGACCCTGGTGACGCTCCTTTGTCGATGCGGGAAGAACGCCAACTTCTCCGCCGGTGTCGATCAGGTAGCGAACTTTCTTTTTCATGTAGGCGACGTAAAGCGAACGGCTGTTTCCACCGGCTAAGGTTGCTGTGAACGTTTGCCAGGTGGCAGTTTTCCATTTTGAAACTGTGTAGTTTCCGGCATTTTCTGACTTCGTCCCAGTAGGTATTGTGAAGCCGGCACCATTTAGGGTTTTCTACCCTGTTGTGTTCAGTTTTCGGACAACCGCGCGGGTTGCTGCAATGTGCTAGGATGCGTTTTTGTGATACCTTACGTAACCTAGGGCTCTGAGGTCGTAGCAACTGTTTAACAGAGTTACACAGCTTGGTTACTTCTAAGTCCTGACTCTCAGGTTTTCCGCAGACGAAATATACGTTGGAGACGGGACTGCTGGAGATTTCCCCTGTTTTATCCGCTGAGGCTGCCAGGTCATCGAGTGGAAACGACTGAAGTGTTTGAAGTGGTTGTGGTAGTTTCAAGAGAAACGTTTCTCGGGAAAGGCCATCGTTGAACTTTCATGGGCCCATAACTTCTCGGATGAGTGTGAGTATTCCAGTGTTTGAGTTGCTGCCTAGCTCGATGTTACGAAGCGGTTCGTTTAGGTGTTGGCGAACTGCGAGATCACTCTTCTTCAGGAGTGCAGCTTTCAGAAGCGCATAGGGATCACTTATTTCATGGCTAGGCATATGCGCTATAGAGTTTTTTATTTAAATCCAACTGTGGTTAACGTATAACAGTAAGACATCGAGAATGTGAATCTGTGAATGCCTGTTCGCAAAAATCTGCCTTGGTGTACAAAAACCATGTTTCTGCATTGTCTGGCCAGTATGGCATGAGCTGGATATTGTTTGTTGTCAGTTTAGTGTGGATAACCTTCGGAGTATGGTCGGACATGGAAAATTATATATGGATACATAAAGTTTGCCAAAATGAAAACGACGTAAAAGTTTAAGGAGCTGGTTCACCAACTTAGGAATCGCCCTGGTGCGAGCTTGGCAGATGCAGAGGACAACTACTAATTAGTCGTACTTGCTATATACCCATGAATACAAAAACAAGGAAGAAGACAATTGTGTAGCTGGAGGGGATAATCTATTTGCTAGGTTGTGCCAAGAAACCGATGCGTTCCAACTGACTGGCTAGAGGGTTGATTGCGAGCAGTGCAGTGTAACACTACAGCAGGCCAAATGGCGCCGATGCTTGATCGTGTGCCTGCAGCCTAACGAGTCCAGTCAAACTATAAAGGTCAGCATCTATATTGAATCTCGGTTATTGAATCTAGAGAAGTGCGTGACGCTACAACATCCTGGATACTGACTTAAACACTGTTCATCGAATTCTTTTACCTCCTCCAGAAATGATCAGCTGATGGATCATCAAGAACGACAAATGCCGAGGTCGAGTCATCTTCGATTGGAGGTACGGTTGTCTACTGAGCAGTCGACGACTGTAATTGGTCACGCGAACAAGTGACAGCAGCTCTTTTGGCAAGTGTATTCAGAAGAAAGCTGTATATTCATAGAGATACTTAATGCAAGAATGAACACAGGATGATAGCCTTCTAGCCTTTCTTGTAAAGACTGCCCATAGTGAGTATTGAACAATTGGTTGTGCTTCTTGCTTTTATGAGCCATTTTTGAAAGCTTTTAATGTCTACAGATTTGTCGGATGTTGCTGTATTTAGCCACGACAATTGCATTGTTTTATCCCAGTTAGATAGGTGAGCAACAGTAACCGAATTTTGTTCCTTAAGTTCATTTACTACTTCGAGTCACTGAAGTTTTAAGGACTTCTCAAACTAATGTGTGTCTGCTCAGTCAAATACGAATGCTGAAATAATGCGTGCGAATGCGGAAATAATGCAAGTCAATGCATTAATTAGGAATGCTGAAATAATGTTGAAATGTGATTTTTAAACAGAGCTTTCCGGACTGCCTGCATAATTTGGGCACATGCAGAATTATATAAGCGTCCATGTGTAAACTAAGCCTTATTTATGCACAGTTCCCGCCGTATTTCAGCACTGTCTGCATTAATACAGGGAAATTTTTGGAAACAATTCTTATCTCTTACATCTTGCTTGCAATTATAACGCCATCAACCCCATTATTTCCGCAGTATGGTTTGACTGGGATGTTTTTCATTATTGGCCATGTTTTTTCATTTTTGTAGTACATATATTTCTGTCCAGGTCTAGTTTCGTCTACAAATCTTTGGTACACATGACAGCACAGCAATGCCTTCGACTTGCAACTGGTCCTTTTACAACTTCATTCTCCATATTGCTTTCGGTTATGCTTTTGTCAAGTAAACTGTCCTGTAAACTATTCCAGCTATAGACGGTTTCATTATGTTAGTGCTTGTCGTTTGGCAGCCGAACTGAAGGATGTCAGGGTAGATGGCATAGTCGTGTCATTGGATAGCGAACAATTTCACTGATCACGTTTTTTCGAATCTCAGAATCTACTAAAGACTTGAAACCTAGAAGCCAGCGCAAAGAAATCAGTTAGTTTACACTAGCTTGTACGAGGATACGGGATATTAGACTAATTTGTAACCGTATATGAGTGAGATAAGAACAAGAATCGGAAAAGCAATACGTTACACCTTTTTGTTATGCTGTTCTCTCATCATAAGCTTTGGACCTGCGATATTAAACCAAAATGTTTACAAGAGAAATAGTTTATTCTATGTAAGGGAATTAAGCGTGCTAAAACACGACCATTCTACATAGTCGAGACAAGGTATCCAGAAAAAGTGAGTTGTCTTAGAGTAGTACTTTCGCATTCTTTGCAACATGAAGTTGAAGAAAGTCTTCACACTTTAAATAAGGGGTTATGTTGGGAAGTCAGAAAAGTATATTTTCCAGGAGTAGGGATAGTAGGTAAGTACCTTGTCAGGTGATAATTAACTAGCTAATTGTGTAAGAATATATGATGGGCTGGGTGAAGAAACAAGGATTTTATTTAAACAGACTATTTTAGTTGAGTATTGTGTGATGGAATAGGAAAAAGTTAAAAATTGTCACCAGGAAAGCTGTCAGTTGCTTCCTCTCGTGCGCAAATCAGGTTTCAAACATTTAATAGCTGTAATGGCAATTTCAGAAAGATATTGACTACTTTGTTTTCCAGTGATGGTGTCCACATCATGTCCTGTATGAGCAAAATACTGAGTGATTAGTTTTCTACATGCTTGTTCTTCAGACTAGTACTTGCCAAAAAAACTACGGTTTGGTTTGTTGCCTATTTCTGCAAACATACAAGTTTGAATGTACAGTTAAAGCTAAAAAGAAAACTGTCCCCCTCCAACCTTCCTTTCTCTGTTGGGATTTATAAAGGGAGTTATGTTTATGAAGCTTCCTAAACGACTCCATCTTTGCTATATATATATATATATATATATATATATATATATATATATATGTATATATATATATATACATGTATATATATATATATATATATATATATATATATGGCATTTTTGATCCATGTGGTGCCAGGCCTGTGGTACTAGTTGAAAGAAATAACATTGAGTGCGGTTAGTCATTCGTGTTCAGATAGTTTAAATACACTGATGAACTTCCGCATGCTTCAGGTATATGAACCGCGATGTGTTCAGATACATATCTTTGCTCCTGTTTAGAATAAATCTTCAGTGTCAGTTGGGAACTTTTTTTTGCGTACAAATTGAATCAACCAGCTTCCTGTTAAGCGTACAAGAGTCGCAGCTCAGGAACTTCAGTACCTAATATTTTGCACCCAACATAAAAATAGAATTTTCTTTTGAAACAGTTGTGCATAAGTCATCCTTAACCATCTCGATATAAAAATTCAGAATGGGAAGTTGGTACGTCCATTAAAGTATGGTACTTATATGTACTTAGTGGTAGATAAAGTAATATGAAGAGTTGAGGTAATCGTTTTCGTTATTCTGTATTGTCCAATTAACCCTCGGATAACATTTTATCATAGGTTATATCGTCTTGATATGACTATAGACAATAGATTGTGTCCGAAATATAATCCAGCAAATACTGTTCCACTATGTGATATATCTAATAAGTTGACTGAAATGGAATTACATCCCACCGCAGCTCTCAAGTTTTGCTATTATATTGATGTGTCTAAAATAAGTTTCTGACTAGCTATGGTAGAGGGTTTGGTAACCAGAAGTGGTTGTAAAGTAGGTAACTGTCTATACCTGTTTTTATTTATGGAA
Organism: Heterobilharzia americana; assembly: GCA_944470555.2. NCBI lineage: Eukaryota > Metazoa > Platyhelminthes > Trematoda > Strigeidida > Schistosomatidae > Heterobilharzia > Heterobilharzia americana. The sequence goes on along the minus strand of OX104127.1, from coordinate 126,209,316 downwards.
CTACTAGCCGTTTACTTGGATATGACAGGAGACCAATATCATCGAGCCTTGAGTTTACTACACATCAGCCGCGTTTAACTCCAAATGAACTGCCTGGTGTAAACTAAACTATAAGGTTCACTCCTGATGCAGACCTCAAAACGTTTGTTGTAGAAGTGATGACCACGGAGTTATGCAACCAATACAGTATGAAAATACCATGTTCATAAAGCACTTTGTTGAAGGAGAACGATTAGAGAAAAAAAATCCAGATATAGCTGTCTAAACTGTTAGTCTGCCGGTTTTTTGAGCCTATTTCACTAAACTCAAGTCTTTGCTACAGGTACTTCATTTATCGTTGTACTCTAGTTGAGTTTGGATGGTATTTTTATAGCATTTACGTAAGTGGTGCTGGGTATGTAGTTGAGTTAGGTTTCTGTTTCTGTGATGTTTTTCTGCACAGTATGGGACTTGATAGACATCATTTACTGGCTTTTATGCAGTTTATTTTGGTAGGTGATTTGCGAATTTATATGGAGAATCATTTAATGTGGTTGAGTAAACAAAAGCAGGATATGTAGTATGAAGCATAGTTTTGTAACCATTAGATGTATTCTTTGGTAGGTTCATAGTGCTTTTATTAAAGCTGACGTTCAAAAGTTTGTTTTGCAGGATGTGCAGTTTTCCTGAAAGTTGCTTGAAACTCCTGCACAAACGATATAGGTGTTTGCTTTTCCATCACGATAAGAAGTGGATTTGTTTGTTGTGTGTATTCATATAACACCTTTGGTGCATAAAAAAAGATGGTCATAGATCTAAAATGAACTGTATTATCTATCATTTGCAATACCGATTGGTATTTTGCAAAACATACTTGACAATACGAAATAGGTAACGTGATTTTGTAGATTTGTAGATAAAATACTGTAGTCGTAAAGTTAATAGAAATTAAGTATTTATTTGAGTAAGACAATTCATGTCCATGTGCAGCTAATTGTATTTTACACTTAGTACCCACATCTAGCGGTTTGTATAGATGGAAGTTCAGTTTAATTAGTTTCTTTTAAATGGGAATGAAAAGCTATTCCAGTTTGTTTTTAGCAGATATGAATTCATCTTTATTGTAGCTATGATTGTTGCTTATTTTAAACAAAGTTGGTACAAGGTACAGATGAAGTATGTGTATCGTAACGAGTTATATGCTGTTACATTTTAGTAGACCATATACTGATAGGAATTTTCAGTTGACACTATGAGTTGAATCAAATTTTGATACTCTCATTAACTTAGTAGCCTCGACCATCTCAGCAATGAAGTACATCTTTATGCACTCAATGATGGACCACAAGTTTTGTCTGAGGACTGATGATACTGCCTTGTTGCACACACCTCAGTGAGTAGTGCAAGCTTCAAATCCGTGACCAGCTAGTTGAGTCAGTCGCCTAAAGCAATGAACTGTAAATCCTCAGTGATAAACACTAACGAGAAAAAGTACGATGAAATGAACTTTGTGTTTATACTTCCACTCAGTTACAAACCTATGAAAAATGACAAGCGAATAAAAGTGGGTAATTGTCGATACTGTTTATTAATATGTGGGGTTGAGGTATAATCACTAAGTAGATGATATAATGAGGTTAAGGTAATCATAGGAAAATTCATTGAAAGTATTTCTACACATCCGAAACTGTCTAAAACTAGTGACCCTAGTTTAGGCAGATACAGGCTGCTTTTTATGAGGTCATCGGTTTTCTTTTGATATCAATATCCCTAAGTCGCTCTTTGGCAGCACCCAAAAAGCAAATATAAGGTTTTTAAAGTAACGGGCTATACGAATAACAAGAATGTGAATATACAAGGAAGTTACTTCAGATTTCAGGCAAAAAATATTGGTGTCTGTGAGACTGATTAGTTTTGAGCAGCCCCAGAGTCTCCCACCATTTGTTTTTCCCACCTCGCTGTTTCAAGCGCATAGTTTTTCAACCAGCAGATCACAGGTCAGAACTCTGTCTTCAGTTAACGAAGTGTGGATAGTCAGGTTATCCAGACTTGTATATGACCACTAGTTTGCCTTGTTTGTAAGTTGTTACGAGTCCCAGTCATCGTAGCACTAAGATAGAAAAAAAAGTCAATGTGTTTTGGCTAAGTTGATATGATATTCAGCGCTGCGCTACATTTAAAGCCAGCAGTTTGGGTTTTAACTTACCGTTCTCATTGTTGCGAGAAAATGGGTCGACTATATAATCAAGTTATTGAAATCGGTATAAGAGGTAGGTTAATCCCAAACATTAAGATGTGCGAAACTACTACTGCATTATCAAACTGGTTTTAATTGTAATTTCTTACTAGATTAGTTTGTTCAGTATACCAGTGATACAATTTTATTAATTATTATTCGAATTGTGTCGACATATGTCATTCAATCTTTCGGAGGTCGTAGAATCTCTCAAGTTCACATCAGGTTTATATCGTCTGTAGTAATCTCTTGACAAATGAGTTCCTTCGTAGGTTGACTGTACCAACGATAAGTATAAGAGACCATTTACCGATCGTGTACGATAGTTTACTTTAGTTTGCACTTTCATCTAATATGCTAACAATCCCTTGGTTAGCCCTGTCGTCGAACTGAATCAAATGGAATCTACTCAGCGACCTTGTGCACATTCGTGCAGTGAGTCACACCTATTCTCTGAGGGTTAGTAATACTACATGACTGCCCAAACCTGGGTAGGTGGAGCGGTCCTCGAACCCGTCACCCACTAGTTGGAAGTCAACTTCCTAAACCATTGTTCCACGACTCAATTAGTCTTGTAGTGATAGAATTCATCCTATTTTATTTAATAAAGGTTTCCAGAAGCTACTTTCTGCTATTTGTTTCTGTGTATCCTGACTTGATATATTTTTCTATGTCGTGTTACTGTCGCAGAATGTTACCAGGTGTTACGCATTGCAATGGAGTGATCTGGTGTTTGCCTTCTGCTTGCATGGTAACACTGACTAAAGACTTAATAACGAAAAAATCATATTTACCTAGAACTACTAGATGACTAAGTTTCCAAGCTGTTCAGAAGTTTCCACCTCTTTTGCTGTCGTATAAGTAGTGGTTAGCAGTTCTCTGTTTAATTTTCATTATTTACTATAAGCATTGTATGTTGATATTTTAACGTATAATCTCATTTTAGCTTGGAATTTGGTGTTTTCAAACTCGACGCTTCCGAGTCACACGAACGTCGCAAACTACTAGAAAAGGTGACTAACTGTTTTTAACCGGTACATTTCTGAATAGGCAGTCGACTATTTTGATGGTATAATCTCTCAGACTGTGCTAGAGATTGAAGAAGAACGTGCCGTAGAGGAAAGTGAAACCCTTACTAAAGTTGAAGCAGGTATCTTAGAGGGGAATTCAAACGCAGTACGATACAAGATATATGAAAAGTATGCAGCACGTCTTGAAAAGCTTATTGAACCACACATTTATCTGTATCTTGGACATTTCCAGCTCTTACTTAATCGCTTTGATGATGCACTGTCTGCTTATCTTAAGTTTGAATCCCTTTGTCCAAAACAATCTTCAGTCAATTGTGCCTTTCTTTATGGCTTAGGCCTATGTTGTTTCCGTTTCAACGCCTTCAGCAGGTACGTTATACTTTCAAGCATAATTTACGGTTGTAGGACTATTAAACTTTTCCAACAAATTTTATATCTTGAACCTTGGTTTCCAAAGTGCAAAGAGATACATATTCGTCTTGGTTATATTTATAAAGTTCAGAACAATTTTGAGCGGAGCTTAAGACACTTCCGACAAGCGCTAAACGATTCTACACCTGGCACATTTAGCCGAGTTGAATGTTAGTTTATTATATTACTAACCAACAAAACTGTAGTAAAGTTCCATATAGCACATTTGTTTGAGGTTTGTGGTAACCTAAACAAGCAAAAACCGAATACTTCCAATTGTTAGATACTGAGAAAAGTGGTGCTCCGTCACACATTCGACATCTGTGTCTGCGACAGTTAGGTATGTTATTTTAGCTACTAATTCTTTCATTTTATATTTATAGCACTCTGTGTTTACCTTTCGAGTACAATCTTGTTTAGTATGTTTTAAAAGCTGTTAGGGCTAAGATGCTCAATGGTTTACTGTTTCTGTTGGTAGCACAAAGCGTAAACTAATTTGTCTTGTTTTCTAAGTAATAGAACAAAATGTTGAACAATAGACTTGCCGTAGCTGATTAGAACGACCTTTATTTGGTAGGTATTGTATATCAACCAAGGCGTTTTAAAAGTTTTAGATTCATGATTGCCAGTGGCTATAATATTTTGTTGTTCTCAGTGGTATTGCCTGAAATCTATCACTAGCGTGTATATATATATATATATATATATATATATATATATATATATATATATAACCCGACCGATAGCTGCTACCTTGACGTGGTGGTCGGGCTTGCATATCACAATGACCCAACGAGCTATGCTGGTGGAACGCTTGTTCCCTCGAGGTCCTACCATACCAGAAAGGTCTGTTGGGTAGTGGTTAGACGAAAAGCAGTTACCGTTATAGTGTAAATTGCTACACTATGATGGGGGTCTGAGGGCGAAGTCGTACTGCTGCTAGCTGGATGGGGTGTGACAGCAGTAAGGTGTTTCCCTTGGATGACCAGCAGTGCCAAGCTGATGCTGCCTTCTCAGTGGAAAGGGGGGTTAGAAAAGGTCGGCCCCAAAAATAACACACTCCACCACGCCCCACGGTCTGCCGGGCCGGCGGTGTTGGTTCACTTGTCGTTTCCTTTCGCTCATCCGGCCCCAAAAATACAAAAATTCAAAATAATCATACTCAAAAGGCTGGGTGTGACAGGCCTCAAGCAGATGTCCGATGGGCTCTGCGGTCACACAAATCTCTTTCAGGTACCTTAAGAAGAAATAGCCTTCCACGGTGTGGGCAGCCGGGAAGTGTCAACCGCCCTCACAACTCTGTCAGCACCCAAGTTTCTTCTGACTGCTATCCTCCTCCTCCATCATTACCTTCTAATCTTCCTTCACGTCTCTTAATTAATGATGCTGCATCATCTTCAATTTCTCCTACCTCTGCAGCCTTCGACAACGATCTGAGTCCACAGAACAGCGTCCCTGGTCTCCTTAAACCACGCTCCAAATTACATATTGGAGCCTTCAATGTCCGCACCCTCCGTCAAATTGGCCAACAGGCTTCGTTGGCAAAGACTCTAGCAACTCGGGCATGGATGTGTGCTGTGTTTGTGAGACACGCATACAGGACCCAAGTGTGGTTATTCACCTGACCTCTCCTGACCAATCTGGTGAATCTGCAAAATTCACCCTTCGAGTTTCTGGAGATTCGATAGCTAGCTCTCGTGGTCTTGCAGGTGTAGGTATAGCATTAAGCACCAGGGCAGAAAACTCACTACTAGACTGGATCCCAGTTGATAGTCGCCTCTGCGCTATGAGGCTGAACGGCACAGTGAGAACTAAAAGGAATAGTGAGACTCGCCGTTGTCTCTTTGTAATCTCTGCTTACGCACCCACTGACTGTAGTTCGGATGAAGTGAAGGACGAGTTCTACCATAAACTGTCTAACCTCCTCTCGAAAGCCAAACGTTCGGACGTAGTGGTTGTTGCAGGTGACCTCAACGCACAGGTGGGTAGACTGAGTGAGGCAGAAAGGCACTTAGGTGGCACTTTCGGAATCCCAGCTGAACGTACAGATAACGGTGATCGCCTATTACAACTATGCTCAGATAACCGCCTATTTTTAGCCAGCACAAATTTCAGACATAAAGAAAGGCACTGTCTGACCTGGCGTCCACCGAGCTCGACTCAGCGATGGACACAGATAGACCACATTGCTATTAGTCATCGCTGGAGAGGATCGGTGGAAGACTGCCGCTCCTTCTGGAGTACGTGTTTGGACAGCGATCATGCGTTGGTCCGAGCACGTATATGCCTGCGTCTCAATGGACGTAGAAAAAATTTGGCAACAAAACCACTACGAGTTCTGCTGGACAACGAAAACACCAAAGCCGTGTTCAGTGAGAAGTTGGCTAGGCAGTTATCGGAACAAAAGACTGTCACTCATCCAGAAGAAGCTTGGTGCCATCTTCAGTCTACTGTAAAAGCAGCACTGGAGACTGTAGCCGACTCCAAGATAATGGCTAAAAAGAGCCAGTGGATATCAGCAGCTTCTTCCAAACTAATGGATGCACGTGAATGCATCCCTGCAGGCTCTGAGTACAATGAAGAGCGAGCGCAACTTAAAAATAAACTGACGAAAAGTCTGCGCAACGATCGTGAACAGTGGTGGGCAGCAAAGGCTAAAGAGATGGAAAAGGCAGCGGCGATCGGTAACAGTAGACAGTTATTTAGACTTATTAAGGAGACTGGGGGGAAATGGTCAACAACAGTTAGTGAGGTTATAGCGGAGAAGGACGGATCGGCGATTCACTCGCAGGGAAGGCGACTGGGACGATGGGCAGAACACTTTGAGGAACAGTTTAACTGGCCTCCAGCCACCATTGCGCTGCCCGCTATCCAGTCGGACCCTGAATGGGACATAGAGACAGGTCCCCCAACACTAGAAGAAGTTGAGAAAGCGGTAGGTAGCCTGAAACGGGGAAGGGCAGCAGGACCAGACGGACTACCTGCTGAGGTATACAAGAATGGTGGTAGAGTTCTCTTAGTCAGGCTAACGGAAGTGTTAGCCAGTATATGGGAATCAAATACGATCCCCTCCGACTGGTCTAAGTCACTCATCATCCCAGTCTTCAAGAAAGGCGAGAAGTCCTCTTGTGATAACCACAGAGGAATCAGCCTGACAAACATAGTGTCTAAGATCCTAAGTTCTATAATTCTCCGACGCCTGAGTGGAGCTCGGGAACAGCAAGCCCGAGAAAACCAGGCAGGCTTTAGACCTGGCCGTGGATGTATCGACCAAATATTCACACTGCGCCAGGTCCTGGAACATAGGCATGCTTACAGACGCCCGACAATAGCTGTATTTCTCGACCTGAAGGCGGCATTTGACTCCGTTGATCGAGAAGTCTTATGGCAGTGTCTGTCACTGAAAGGCGTGCCTAGTAAGTACATCACCTTATTGAAAGCTCTCTACTCGAACACTTGTGGGCATGTTAGAGCCTATGGTGAGTTGTCCAGGGAGCTATACTCATCAAGTGGTGTCCGTCAAGGATGCCCACTATCCCCATTCTTATTTAATTTTATCATAGATATTCTTATGGAGGTTTCCCTCTCGTCACCTAATTACAAAGACGTTGACCGGATCACAGGTGAATTTTCCTTAGATCTAGAATATGCAGATGACATAGTCCTGTTAGGTGAAGACGCTGACAAGATGCAGAGTCTTCTGAACACTTTGAGTGGGAATTTGAGAATGTTTGGGATGCGATTTTCACCACCCAAATGCAAATTTTTGCTCCAGGACTGGTCTTCAGCGGTACCGCGGTTAACAATAGAGAGTGAAGTGGTTGAGTGTGTTGACCACTTCACTTACCTGGGAAGTAGGATCAACCCGGTGGGTTAGTTGCCGATGAGATTTCTGCACGGATACAAAAGGCTCGATTGGCTTTTGCCAATTTGCGCCACCTATGGCGCCGCCGTGATATTCGTTTGTCTATTAAGGGTCGCGTGTACTGCACAGCAGTCCGCTCTGTTCTACTGTATGGCTGTGAAACATGGCCATTGAAAGTGGAAGACATGAGAAGGTTACAGGTATTTGACCACCGTTGCCTTCGTAGTATAGGACGTATTCCGTGGTGTCACCATGTGAGTAATGCAGAAGTTAGGTGTAGAGTTTTAGGGAGAAGAGGTAAGTCAGTCGACGAGGTTGTGAACCTTCATCGACTGAGATGGTTGGGACACGTACTACGTATGCCTAGTCACCGATTGCCTCGTCACACAATGTTGGCTGAGGTGGGTTCAGGCTGGAAAAAGGCCCGAGGTGGCCAGACTAAAACATGGCACCAATGTATGAAGTCTCTGACTGTTGGTTTAAGCCATGTAGGACGATGCAGACTAGGTGGTTGGGGTCCACGGGACAAGAGGAACCAGTGGTTGGAGACCCTAGGTGATATGGCTCAGAACCGAAGTCAGTGGCGCAGATGTATACACACATTATCCTCATCTTAACAACGCTATACCGAATCTCACTATTTTGTCACTCCTCTTTCCTTTCTTCTCGTACTTTATATTTCTTTTGACTGCATTCACTTATCTTCATCCTTCACCTCACTACCTTTTTACTTGATGTGCTGATATGAGGTGTGGCAACTCGGACCGTTACGCAGTAATGCCTGGTCCTATGTTGATAATGATGATATATATATATATATATATATATATATATATATATATATATATATATATATATATATATATATATAAGTTCTACACATTCCACCTTTACACCATTTTCTATCATTACAAGTCTGTTGATAAAATTTTGTAACATTAAATCAGGTTAAAACATGTCTTGTTACTACAAGTGGGTGATATACATAATGAACGCTTGCTGACCATACACAACTGGATATAATGTTGGTGCTTGTCTTATCTCATCGTTGATTGGACCGAATTGATCGATCTCTATTGGCGTATGGGCTCCTGCGCGAATGCCTCAATATTATTGCCTGTGTTTCACTTTTATATTTATGATGGTGACGGTAGCTAACGTGGCTCGGTGGTCTAGTGGATAACGCTCTGGCATTCGATGCGATCGGCCCGGAGCCGAGTCCCAGTGGGAACAACGTCACTCACTGAGAGTTAGGTACATCCAGCTGACGAGTCCCAAATAGGACGAGACGCGTGTCCTGGACTTCACTGCTGTCTAATATCCATCATGAATATAAAACTGGAAATAATTTTGTCTATTTTCGTAAGTGATCGCAAAATGTGATACGCTCATATTCTTCAACAATCAGTTGGTACTTAGGGGATAACGCTATCGAATCACAATATTTTAGCATCTAAATGACTCTACAGTATTTTGTTGGTAGAAGGTACGAATCTCACTTTAAGTTTAGGATCAGTTGCGTGGTTTGGTTCATTTCTCAGTGTTCTAGTTTTAAGTGACTAGCGTAAATATCGTACATATTTCGGTCGTTTAGACTTCATTGACTTACTACATAACTGGTTAGCCTAGGTTTGTTAGATTGGATCAATGTTCTAGTTTTGATGATGTCTGGCATTATAAGCAAAACTATATTCGAACAATGCAAGAAAAAGACATTTGCAGAATGAAATTAACTCATTTTGTTTCACGACCTTTCATCAGCTGCAAAGTCTACAATTGAAATGAAGGATTAGTAGTAATAATGACATAACATACTTAGAATATTATTGTTATTGCTTGTATGACACCGTCGTTGATTGGACCGAGTTGATCAGTCTCTGTTGGCGTATGGACTCCTATGAGGATGCCTCGATATTGCCTGTCTTTTAACTATGTATGGTAATGATGGGCAGTGGCTAGCAGTGGAATCCAGGATGCGCATTTCGTCCTATTTGGGACTCATTATTATACATAGTTAAAAGACAGGCAATATCGAGGCATCCTCATAGGAGTCCATATGCCAACAGAGACTGATCGATTCGGTCCAATCAACCACGGTATCGTACAAGCAATAACACTAAACCTATACCCGTCGCACAAAAAGTGGCTATCGTGGCTCGGTGGTGTACTGGATACCGCTCTGGCGTTTGAAGCGATCGCTCCCGGGTCCGAATCCCGGTGGGAACAACATCACTCACTAAGAGGCGGGTTAATCCAGTTGACGAGTCCCAAATAGGATGAAATTCGCATCCTGGATTCCACTGCTAGCCACTTCCCATCATTACTATACATACTTCAAATATGTAGAAATCCAGGATTAACAATAAGCTATTGAGTCGAAGAAACACAGGATTAGTAACTACAAATCCTAGTCAAAATCGATGGCAATTTTTGGAGCTTTGGAGAGGGGGAGATAACAAACAGACAGGAGTGTGAAAGAGCTGGTAAGTTGAGTAACTACATGAAAGAACCGGAAAAAAAACGTTAGGTTGATTGATTAACAGTCAGTAAGTAATTGATGAGATAATTCAATCAGTAGCATGAAAACTATATGCATACATATGAAAAACGTTTTGTACAGTTACCAAGGTAAAACAAGGTTGATTACAATCTGTTTTTGAGTACGTAGGTCAGGTTAAAAATGTTTGGTAGTGAGAGTGGTATGCTGCAGAGTTGTGAGAACGAACGAAAATTCTTAGCGATTGATAGTCAAAGATTGAGACGATTCAACCCGAGTGATTCGCAAAAAGGAATCGAAAGACTGAAAATCAGATGAGTTCATAGTATCTCGGATTAAAAACGTTTATGAGTGAAAACTGACCCTGTTTATAGCCTTACAGCAACCTTGAAAGATAAGGAATACTTAGTACATTTAAAGAGGCAGGAGCCAATCAGAACATTAGCGGGTCATACGAAACGTGCGGGAAAACAGCGTGAATAAACAAGTTCAAATCTTTATAAAAACTGTAAGTATGGAATATAAGGGATGTAGACATCCCTAACAGAGAGCTTCCGCAAACCGTGATAAACATTGGGTTCTTTGTTTGTTGATTATCCTGAAGGATTGAGAAACATCTGTTTAATGTCCTGTTTCCATTAAGTGCTTGGCTATTGTGCTGGTGAAGACCCTGTTACCTTTCACGTAGATTTTCCTGAATATGTTCATGAAATCGAATGGCTGCCCTTCTTTCGCTCCTTCCCATGTACCTGTCCCCCCCCCCAAGCACAAGTGAATTTCTCTACACATTTGGCGATGATGTGAGCTGGGTATTTGTCTACTTTCAACTGTGTTATTGAGCATACTATATTGTAAACTGAAATCAGTCTGGCAGCAGGGAAGTTTCTTCTCAATGCAGCTTTTATTCTTCTGTCCGTTCTTTCAGATGTCTCATCATCTGTGAATGCTAGACAAAGGAGATTGGAGACTCTAGATGATATGGCTCAGAACCGGCGTCAGTGGCGGAGATGTATACATACATTATCCTCATCTTAACGACGCTATACCGAATCTCACCACTTTCTAATTTTTCCTTTCTCTCTTTTCGTACTTTATGTTTCTTTTGACAGAGTTTTCTTTTCTTCATCTTGCACTTCACTACCTTTTTACTTGATGTACTGATATGAGCTGTGACAACTCGGACCGTTACACAGTAATGTCTGGTCCTATGTTGATATTCATGATGATGAGACGAAGGAAAACAGGTTTCTTCTCAACAGTTGTTTGTTTGGGTCTCAATAAATGCTTTTCCATGCTTCATGATTAGTTTCTTCGGATAATCATTAGCTATAAAAGCCTTCTCAATGATACGGAATTCTTCTTCCTGTTTGTCTTTTAAGCATAGCATTCTTATTCTAGTGAAGAGCATCCTGAATAAACCATGCTTATAGGTGACAGGACAGAAGCTGTTGTAATGAAGGCACTGACCAATCCACGTGTCTTTTCTGTGGATTGTTTCCTCATCATCATTATCTCTTCATCAATTACTTACTGACTGTTAATCATTCAACCTAACGTTTTTTTTCCGGTTCTTTCATGTAGTTACTCAACTTACCAGCTCTTTCACACTCCTGTCTGTTTGTTATCTCCCCCTCTCCAAAGCTCCAAAAATTGCCATCGATTTTGACTAGGATTTGTAGTTACTAATCCTGTGTTTCTTCGACTCAATAGCTTATTGTTAATCCTGGATTTCTACATATTTGAAGTATGTTATGTCATTATCACTACTAATCCTTCATTTCAATTGTAGACTTTGCAGCTGATGAAAGGCCGTGAAACAAAATGAGTTAATTTTATTCTGCAAGTATCTTTGTTCTTGTACTGTTCAGTTTTACCAAGTGAATTCAATGCATGGCTTTTCTGAAAATTGTATTCATTTTATGTAGGGATAATTGAAGTGATGTATTGTCTCAGTTTGTGAACATGAAATATAATACTTGCGTTTCAATGTAATGTATGATGATTTTTACTTTAATTTTAGCTTGGCTTCATCACACAGGAGCTTTCGGAGCGAAAGCTGAATCACCTAATGAGAAGAGTTTAGACGTTCAGTGGCTGCAGAGTGCTCTAGAATTAGATAACTCAGATGGTAAGACGTGGTACCTACTAGGTCGTTGCCAGGCCACCCTAAATCATGTTCAAGAGGCTTTCGCTGCTTACAGAAGTTCTATAGACAGAACGGAGGCCAGTGCTGATACCTGGTTTGTTTCCTAAAATCATTTCCTTGCTTTAAACATTGGGTTTTTTCATTGTAATCTAATTTTCTCTTGCAGATCCACGATTAGTCGTTTCCAGAGTTTCAAATCATAATTGTTTACTTACTATAAATTTAGTTTTGAACCCATGGAACGTTCCTCTCCGTAATTCATAAGATATTATCATAATTGTGCTATATTCAGTTATACATATTCTTGTTTAGAAAAAATTGACCGACTACCATCTGGAGAAAAAAATAATCAATCACATTTTTAACTATTTTCCACTGTACATATGATTCTCATATCTATGAATATTGAAAATTAATATTTTCGTGTTTTTCAATGTACTGGGGCATTTAGACTTCAATTTTCAGCTGTAGAAGCACAGGAATAAAACGTCATTCAGACTTGTTAACATCAGAACATTTATTGTTTCAAGGCTGTTTAAATTGATTGGGACTCTATTATCTATTGAAATAAAAGGTTTAGTGTAACGATAATGGCCTGAAATGATTACAGTGATCTAAGTACGTTAATCGTGAGCTTTAGTATATAAAGTGACAAGTCTCTGCATAAGTGTTACTGTAAATATTGAAATTTACTTTGTGAAATGTCCGTTTTAATTGTTCTTCTCTCTACAGGTTTCTGATTTTTAAGGGAATTAACCCTACCGAACCGCTTTCCAAAATATTTGGTGTAATTTAAGCTTTCTTATTACATTTATGCTGAGCATTACTCATAGAATTTGGCCCATTGATCTCATGCCTGAATACAATAGAAAATTCCAAAATGCTCTGTGTATAAGTGTGCATTTGTTGTGACGATGAATTTTCTATGGTAGCAACTCCGTTAGATTTATTATTTTGGTGCATTCCTTTATGAAAGTTTTTTGAGTTTTTTTGCACATGACCCAAGCCATTTATCATAAAGTTGTAGCTGAGCAAACTAAAGCCACGCAGAAAGATTTTATACTTGTCCATCATCATTCTTAGTAATGATCCTGTGATCCGCATAAGAGTTCATCTACCAACAGAGGTCGAGCAATTCAACCCAGTATAGCAATGGGAAATTACAAGTATCAGTAAACAGAAACTGACAGCCGTTGCACAAGTGGTGATTTTGTACCCCAGTGGCCTAGTGGATGACGTTTCGACGTTTGGAGCGATAGCTAGTGGATCCGAGTCCTAATTGAAGCAACATTACTCACTGGGGTGCAGGCACATTTGGTTGGCTAGTCCCAAAGAGGATGAAACGCGCGTCCTGGATTTCACTGCTGGATATCAAGTAGACTACAATGTAAGATGATCTTTGTTTTCAATTGCGTAAGACAAGCAAAATATGTGCAACTGCAGGTAATGTTGGAATGTCTGACTCTACCTAAATATTCATTAAGAACACTTTACACTGTGTATTTTTTTCTATAGACTAATCTACAGTAGCAAAATCCAATGTCTAAAGCATCTAAGTTTTGCTAACTTTATTGTAAGCATAGAACTTGGCCATTGTGGTGGAGTCGAATTCTGTATTGGGTTAGTTTATTTTATATAACATACCGTTATACATTGGTTGATTGTCATGATGCTTGTAAGCAATAAACTGTATTTGAGACATCATCTTCCGGTAACTAGTACTGTATCACTGTATTCTATATCAAATAGATTGAGACAGTATGGAATTACACTCTGTCGCATTGCCAAAGTTCTATACTTACATTGTTATGAAACTTTTGCAATTTAATTGTACATAGTGGATTGTATTTGTAATGGTTTCGAACCAAACCTTACAAAATGTTCCTACATTATCTTACAACTATTAAATAAAGGATGGATTGTTTAAAGAATGTAAAGGATGTTGTTTTTAACCTTCAGGCAAAAATATGAGGAGGGAAGCTTTGAAGAAAGCATAAACACCCATGTTCTTGATAGTGTCAAAAAGTGTTCTGGGTGATGCATGCTTTCATTGAGACACTTATTTTGTTTGATATTACACATTAGTGCAATGTAGTCTGTTTTTATAGTAGATATTAGCCATTAAAGCTTCCTAGAATATGTCTCTGTTGGAATATATTTGTGAAGTACTGTTTAAAACTCACTTTTGGGTTAGATTTCATGTACTCTTCCACTCACTTTTTACGCAACTCTGCACCTAATTTCGCCTCACATATTTGGCCCTTTTTCACCGTATGTAAAATCCAGTGTTTCATTTGGAGAAGGAATGACTCCAATTCTCGACTTTTTTTCGTGTTGGCAGAAGTGTATATATATATATATATATATATATATATATATATATATATATATATATATATATATATATGATTAGTCTTCTTTTCGTTTTAGTGTTTTTTATACTTCTCAAGACGTCGAAAACTTGCCTATCAAAATAAACTATTTAAACTGTGCATGTTTATCTTCTGAGTTATTATTAAACTTTTGCAAATGAATGAATATCCAGTGATTTTAAAAATATAAAATTTTTTTATTTAGGTGTTCCATTGGTGTGCTGTACCAAGAGCAAAGTCAGCCAATGGACGCCCTTCAAGCCTATTTCTGTGCTGTACAACTTGATAAATGTCATGTTGCAACTTGGGCTAATCTCGGCACATTGTACGAAAGTATGCAACAGTACAAAGAAGCTTTAAAATGTTATCAAAATGCAGTAAATGCTGACAAAAATAATGAGGTTTGTACCTGCTGTGTCATTTGTTGATTTATGCTCTCAGCCTCAAATTTGTCTTACTGTAAATTAAGTCTTTGTAATTTAGCAGTTTTATTCGCACCACTGAATATGCTTTCAATTCTACTACTAGTATTCACTGTATATTCTTGTAGGTATTCAATATGGGACAAAACGGTCTCCTATACAGTTTTATCACATACGTAATCGTCTGTGTTAAATCTAAGATCCCGCACATTAAGATGTGACACCAGTTCATAAAGCTATCGAATGCTGTTCTTCTGTAGAGAAGTCATCAGTCTTTATTACCAATGGCAACTATTGATTTTAATATTCTGTTTTCCTTACATCATTTCACTATTTTCTTAAACACCCGCGGAGTAGGAAAGTTCTTATCTGTTGATTCCAACGAAGATTTTTCTTCTTTATTGACAAATAAATGAACAAAATAGTTTTGGTTTATTTCTTCGTGTAGAGAAACTGATCTGTTTAAATTTATCAGTTTCAGTCATTTTTAATCAGAGATGACTCAGAAAAGCAGCATTTCGTACTGCCTATTTCCATTCGTATTCAATTTTACCAGATATTCTTATTGAGGTCTCCCTCTAGTTACCTGACTACACAAAGACTAACGTAATCGCGGGAGGATTTTCGTTAGACCTAGAATACGCAGATGATATAATTTTTCTAGAGGAAAACACTGACAAGATGCAGAGTCTTTTGGACACTTTAGTGGCAATTTGAGAATGTTTGGTATGTGGTCCTTACCACCCAAATGCAAATTCTTGCTCCAGGATTGGTCTTCAGCGGTGCTACGGTTAACAATAGAGTGTGAAGTGGTTGAGTGTGTTGACCACTTCACTTACCTGGGAAGTAGGATCAACCCCGCTCTGGTGGCTCAGTGGCCGATGAAATCTCTGAAAGGATACAAAAGGCTCGGTTGGCTGTCGCCAACCTATGCCACCTATGGCGCCGCCGTGATATCCGTTTGTCTATTAAGGATCGCGTGCACTGCACAGCAGTCCGGTCTGTTCTACTGTATAGCTGTGAAGCATGGCCATTGAAGGTGGAAGACATGAGAAAGCTTCAAGTGTTTGACCACCTTTGCCTTTGTAGCATAGGCCGTATTCCGTGGTGTCACCACATGAGTACCGAAGAAGTCAGGCGTAGAGTTCTAGGGAGAAGAGGTACGTCAGATGATGTTGTTGTGAACCTTCATCGACTGAGATGGTTGGACACGTGTTACGTGTGCCTCGTCACACAATGTTGACCGAAGTAGGTCTAGGCTGGAAAAAGGCCCGAAGTGGCCAGACTAAAACATGACATCAGTGTATGATGGTTTGAGCCAAGTGGGGCGATGTAGACTAGGTGGGTGGGGTCGTCGGTACAAGAGGAACCAGTGGTTGGAGACTTTAGGTGATATGGCTCAGAACCTATGTCAGTGGCGCAGATGTATACATACATTATCCTCATCTTAACGACGCTATACCGAATCTCACCACTTTCTAATTTTTCCTTTCTCTCTTTTCGTACTTTATGTTTCTTTTGACAGAGTTTTCTTTTCTTCATCTTGCACTTCACTACCTTTTTACTTGATGTACTGATATGAGCTGTGACAACTCGGACCGTTACACAGTAATGTCTGGTCCTATGTTGATATTCATGATGATTACCTAAATAACTAAACTTAAGAACTTAAATAATCATTCGTGAGTATAACAGATCAATATAGGAGTAAAGCCTAGGCACTGTGGTAGATTGTAATTCCATTTTGTTCTCTGTGTTAGAAATGTCACGCAGTGAAATGATACAGTAAATTATACTGTTTCCCTGTGTGACATTTCTGATAAACGGACTAGAATAGAGCAGTGACATATCTTTTTCTATGAAATACATAAAGTCACTTACAAGGAGGATTATTCATATTCTGAACGTTAATAACCATCCTCTGCTACAGCTAAATTTATGTTCTTTAGTAGCCGCCTATTAATATGTATTTAACTGATGGATCTATTGTACTCTTCGGTTATTGAAAACCCTTGATGATATATTTATTGTTGCGATAGTAAAATGGTTCAATTTTTGGCTATAAAGTCATGGATTCAAGTCTCGCTTCACTTACTTTACTTTGGCAAATTAATGAGTATTTTCGACACTTACAAGGTATTTTTGTTTTACGCAGACTACCGTAGACTCTGGGAAGGTTCTACTGGTGACATTCATCAAGAGTTTCCTCCCTAACATTCTTCTATGGATTTCATTACATGCCTATTTTCAAAAATTTTCACCCACTTAAAAACTAGTCTTGTTTCTGATGAGGTTTATATAAGCTTTCCTATGGTATTGGAAGCAGTAGGTGCTGGATTCAAGTCTGGATGGTAACGTCATCCCTCACAGGGGTATGGGTACATCCAGCTGACAATTCCTAAGTAGAACGGAACGTGCTTCCTGAACTCCACTGGTAGCCAAGGAACTACACGTTTCTACCAGTTGAAACTGAGATTCTGAAACTGATTGGTTTTCCACTATTTCGCATACCTAGGTAGAGTAGATGGGTTTGATACTCAGGTCACAAGTGAAATCCCTCCGAAAACGCAGAGGTTTCAAGCGGCATTTATCAACTTTTATCAGTATGTAACTTCTTAGCGATATTGTTGTATTGCCTACAAAGAAACCCTGTTATGAAACCTTTTTGTAACTGATCTAGTTCTGTGATATTCTTGATTTATCATGAAAGGATGGGAAGGTATACGAACAGTTAAACTAGTAGTTACGGAGTGATTGGATTTTTGAAATGTAAAGTAGGGCCACATATCTTCCTAACATACCTGACCTTCTGTAATCATGGTCACTAGTTCAAATATCGTACTCACTAAACAGCAAGGTGTATGTAGTGCTACAGAGCGTGGAAAGTAACGTTGATAGTTATTTTTTGACTGGTCTTATGCAGTGTCATTTGAATACTCAATTCTGTGGAAGTTTAGAGGGAATTTTAGATAACCTAAGTTTTCACTGTTTGCATTCATGAACGTGGTGCGCTATTTGTACCCAACGTGCCCATAAATTCATATTATTCAACATCTTTGGACCATATAAGAATTCATCTGAATAATCTATTATTATTTCATTACTCCGTCATCTTTTTAGGTTCGTCCAGAGATTCGTTCTCGTTTGGCTGTGTTACAACAGTTGGTCCCGAAACTATCTGAGAAAATAATCGGAGGTCCCTTCAATGGTCCTAGCAACAATGGAGTGACATCTAATCAAAGCGGTAATGGTCCTGGCCCAGGTTGTGGTGGGATAACGAAATTACCAACAGTCGACGAGGCATGGAGCTTACCTATACCGGCTGAACTTACTCAGCGTCAACTTCAGTTAATGTTACAGGAAGCAGCTGCCAATGATGCTGGAAGTGGTCATCATAAGCGCTCTGAAAGACACCTGGCGGGTCTTTTGCTAACCCCGTCTTCAAAATTAGCCTTAAGAAAACGCAGTAGTTGGCGACAATCTGGATTCAATGGTATGGTTTTTTTTAACACGTTTCTTTGAATAATGATATGCTTCCTTTTTTGCTATCGTGTTTGTATAAGGTAGTAAATTTTTAACTTCGTTTTAGAATTCGCGAATGACGACTCTATATTCAAGCACTCATGGGCATATCTAAGCTTTTTGTGAGCCATCAGATGAGTTGTGTACATCGATTAATGGCCATCAAGGACATCCATTCTTCCCATTATTATTTAGCTCTGTCATGGATGTGCTTATAGAGGCCTTTCTCTCCTCGTCTGACTTTAAAGGGATTGACCTTTTCGCAGGAGACTTCTAGCGAAGTAGAGTCCTCAGATGCAATAAAGCTGTTTAGGTAAAGACGCTGACTACATTCCAGAGCCTTCCGGGCACGTTGGTTGGCAATTTGAGAATGTTTTGGGAGTGTTTTTTTACCATCAAAATGTAAGTTATTGCTCCAGGAATGGTCTCTGTTGATGTCTTATCTAACAGTAGGAAGTGTTTGAGCATGTTAGCCGCCTCACTTAATTAGAAACTAGAATCAGCCCTGCTGGGTCAGTGACTGGCGATAAAAAAGGGTCACTTGGCCTCTGCCAACTTATGCCATTCATGACACCTCCGTGATGTCCAATTGTCTATTAAGAGTTGAGTATACTTCTCATCACTTTGCTCAATTCTACTATATGTCTGTGAAACATGTTTACTAAAGGTAGAGAACATAATGCGGCTTCAAGTGTTCGACCACCGTTGCTTTCGTGGTATTGTTGGTTTGTTGTGCTACCACATCAGTAACATTGAAGTCAGACGCAGATTCTTAGGTAGAGAAAAGTCAGTTGATGAGCTCGTAAGCCCTGATCAACTGATATACCTATTTTTTACTTAAAACTTTACTCATGCATTGTACACGTGGTGGTTTTATTACATGTAGACAGTGCTATGTACACAACGATCACGTCTTCTCATGTTCTCCACTTTTAACAGCCATGTTTCATAGTTATGGGGTAGGCTTGTGAAATTACTATGCAGTACATTTGACCCTCAGTAGGCAGTCAGATATCTCACAAAAGCCACAATTGACGTAAGTCAATGGGACTCTTTGTAATTGTAGCTAGGTTTCATGGACCACTAAGTCACTCGGTCCGATCTGACTTTCCTAGTAAGTGAAGTGGGAATGTTTTATATTTTTTCAATACGTATTTTTCATTTCTTTTTAGTATACCACTGTATGCTGCTATTACGTTTTATATTCCAGGTTCGTCTAAAACTGAAGAAACAGATGATTGCGGTGCATCTGTCTCTAAAAAGTCTCGTCATAGTGATCCATCCTCGTCAACACCCATCCAACCTTTAACCAACCAACAACTGCAGTTATTGCATTCCCTACAGGTACACTAATATCTGCATATCTAAGAAATAAATGTGTCACAAAAGATTTTATTTTATTTTAATGAATTATTTCCAGTATAACAAACTTTTCTAGAACACAATGCCTCAATTAAGGGAATTACGTGAATAAGTATATCATGCATAGTTTTCGCTTTCATAAAAAATGCACCTTGTGAAAAATGTATTCATATGATGTATATAAAGGATACTTCTTTTTCTTGAAACCAGTATTCATCAACAACACTAATATCGCAAACTTAGCGACAGCTTTGGAATTGTTAACAGCTGCTGTAGTGTTTCAGGTGAGATGCGGTAGGAGCCTTAGCATAAATAATTTTTATTTATTCGCATATTATCAAGTTAGTTTCTGGGAGGAATTTGAAGAGATTACCTTACGGGGGACTCATTACTTTCAGACACTGATCTACATACTTCTAGAGGTCACACATAAGGTTTTGTGAAAAATCTCTAGGGTTGCCGGAAGTCTACTCAGTATCTTTTAGAGTGACTTTCATAGCTTCATCCCACTGTTTTTATACGTTCTGGAAATATGTAATATCAATGCTAATTAGTATACAACACATGAGAGTTTTTCATACCAATGAGATTGCTTTATTTGAAAGCACAGTGATGAACTTACAACATGATATATGTAAAGTAACTAAGATTAAAGTAGCGTGATATTTGTTTCCTAATTTTTCCCGCAATATTAGTCCCCGTTTCGTGCTTTTATTGCACATTGCTAACAGAAATCTTTTCCATCTTCATAATGGTAGTGGGTATTTGACTGTATGTGGTTTGGAAGTGGTATCTGAACGTTTACGCCCTAAAATATTTCAATATAATTTTGTTTTTGTACATCACAGTATGTCTTAAAAGCCGTTTGTATATTGACTTTAAAAACAGATTAAATATCTATATACTATTCGAATCACTCAGTTCTAGAAAAAGTTTTGGTGAACTGTCACGTAAATTTTTCTTGTTTTGTATTCATAAGGCTCAAGGTAGTTGCTTAAACGCTTCACAACGTCAAATGCTTAACGACTTGCAGTGTCAAGCACTAAGATATCATCACTACAAGCTTATACAAAATCAGAATCTTTCAAAAATTTGTAAGTCTGGTAGCGATTTTACGGATGAGGCTGCTTCGACATCTGGTTCAGCCGGACCATTCCATGGGGATACTACCGGTACAACGGGTAGTTCCAGTGCTGATCGCAATCCATCCAGTGTAACGGGTGCAGATACAGTTGATTTATTTCCCACTGAAGATGATGATTTGACTGCAGTGGTTGACAGTCCTGGGTCTGGTCATTTGCCTGAAGAAGACTTGGGATTTTTAACAGATGATCTACTGGCGCAATTGAATGGGTCTGAAGCAGCTGCTGGATTAGACCTTGTTGAGCTAGCCTTATTTACGACTACCTCAAGTGCTGGTGATCAGCGACCTGCAAGTAATAACAACCAGGGTTTAATGGATGAGAAATCCAGTCAGCCCAAATGCGACGATTCTTCTACGGCCAGTTCAACTACTTCTGCAGCAGCTAACGCACCACGGACTATCGATTTAGATACATCTAAGAAAGAGGAAATGGATATGAAAAATTGTCTGACTCAGGAACTTGGCGTTGACCCTCTTATCAATTCTGTAGACAACTCGTCTTCAGATCCCGTAGATTTACATGCTTTCCTAACCAAGCCATTGAATCCGCCATCTAGCGTAACTGCAGCTTTACACGTCAATATGTCTTCTTCTCAAGTGAGTCATATCTGCCAAAATTGTTCGCTTTTTATGTAATATAGATGCATCTTTTATTTTTAGGTGTCTTGGATATATGTAGTGTAAGAAACCCACTATAAATGTCGGTCTTAATGTATACGTTTTAGTAGTGAGACGGTATTTTACGGTGTTTGTGTAACTTTTCCTGGTGCTTGCATTAAAATCTCTAATTTAGTTTGATCTTTGTATAGCACACGTCACAACCTTGTTTGTTAAAAATTTAGTGTAGGTACATTACTTTAAGACTCAAAACTAGGTAACTTATATGAAAATATGAAAATTGCCGTAGCCGTAAATGAAACGCCACTGTCTCTAAAATAAGGTTGTTTGATACAGACTATTGGATCATGGGTTAGAATCCTACCCCACGCTTTACTGTTAAAAAAGACCTAGTGCTGATAGCTCTGAAGTCATCGTTGTTGCTGACCATTTAATGCTTAAAGCTGTGCAGTTATTACATTGTTTAATTGCTTCTCGGATGGATACTTAAATTATTGCGTATTATAACAACGAACTCGATCCATTCTTCGCATAGTGTGTTTCTATTGTTTTGTTAGTTACTGCCCAATAATCTTACTGTTCGTTTATAATTTGTCCTTTCATTCGATACCCTTAGAGTTACTAGGATATTGCTAAATGAGTGGCTAAGTAAACTATCATTTTTATGCATAAAACTAATTGACGTAGGGGTCCATTTCCTCTAGTGCTCATCAATTAGCGTCTTTAACTCGATTAACCGTTCATGTAAACTGTTCACTGCATTTCTATCAGAAAATGCCAATTTTAGGCTAACTTTCCATGTCGACATTGGTACACGTCAACTATGTGTTGATGCAAACGGGTGTTAAATGTTATCCCCTATACCACCTTTACCGTATCTAAACAAATTGAAGGATTTTATAAAGCAATTTCATAGCTTCACATTCTCATTAAATTGCTTTGCCTTTTAGGTCCTATCTTCACTGCGTGGTCTCGGACGTTCCGGTGGACCTTGGTGGCCGGGTTTACTTCCAGAAGGGAGTCCGATTCCAAAACCCCCAGCAAAACCTTATCCACCTCCCCCTAAAGATAAGCTGTTGCCCCCTACACCAAGTGTATATTTAGAAAACCGAAACGACGCTCATTCACCGGAACTAATGCGCTATTGTTTCACGCAACCGGTTGTTGTAATACGTGGTTTGGCTGCTGCTCTTCGCTTAGATTTGGGTCTATTTTCCACTAAATCTTTGGTGGAATCGAATCCAGAACACCGAGTTGAGGTGAGTTAATTTCCAATCAAAACAGTTCTTAATCACTTATCATTATTATTTTTGCCGTCTGTGTTGTGACGGTCATCAATTTGTCTAGTCACCAACTGAAAAAGTAATTACTTTCAATCTAACTGTACTTCTGAATCATACTACTTAATTCTGATTGGTTCACTTTATTTCCCATATTTTTGTTATGATTCATTAAATGTACAGCATAGTTATGTGGAATCATAATGAGTTATGATTTGGTCTATAGTAGTAAATATCTGTTGTATAAGGTTTACAGTATGGTCACTAACCTAACTAGTTAACTCTAGTATTATATCGAAGTGGTAATCCCTAGCCCTTATTTCATACTTACCGGGTAGATTTGTTTGTTATTACTGAAGATTGCGTCTCAACACTGAAAACTATCCAGTGGTCAGTATATTCATAGATTTAGACTGACCATATCAGTAGCTAGATGTGAAGAACTCATACCTGCCTCTAGTTGCAGAGCTATACGAATTGAATTCTTTTGTTTTCTAGTGAAATATGTAGGTTTTAGGATAGGGTTTTAAGATGGAAAAGATGGGTTCATTAACTTTCTGTTGGCTAACTTCATCATACAAATGTCTTAATTATTTCAGCAATCAATTTTGGTGACAAATTATGCCTAGTCTTGAGCAGAAACTATATGCTGCTATTTTACTGCACTAGTCGGAATAAATTGGAGTCATCACCAACTTATAAAGGACTTTATTATAAATTTATTTATAATGAATATTTACGCACACAATGGTGTTTTCAATTTTGGTAATATTTCGAGCAAAACTATTGCCCATGACCACATTAATCGATAGAATTGTGATAAGTTCAATCCTCCATTGCGCGAACTTTTCATTGAAATAATTCAAAACTAATTTTTCTGTTGTTTTCCCATGAAACTTACACGGTTCTGATTAACTATTTGTCTTTTGATTGGTGGTTGGTTTAAGGACTCCACTATGGAATCCTTGAAATATATGTTCATACTCATCCCACTTATTCGGTCTTGGTAAATGCAGCAAGAACCTGCATCGATGATAGCCTAACTACTTTCGTTTAAGATTATTGGTGTCATTATCGTTTTCACATTAGTTCTACCCTGTATCCGTCTGCAGGTTCGAACTCAACGTCTTCAACCACCTGACCAAAATCTTGACTCTCAAGGACGTACTGTATGGTTTTGTGAATCACCAAAACAACAACAACAATCGCTAAATATGGTGCTTATCAGGCCGCTTCATTTATCGAGGCAATAAGAGAAGAAAAAGTTATGACTTTCTCTGGCAGCATACCAACCACTTCGACTCCAACTTCAAACGCAGTATCTAACTTGTCAGCAGATCTGAAGTCTTCTGCAGGTAACCTAACAAATGGTAAGGAATGTAAAGTATCGATCTCTGATTTTCACATATCTTTTGTACTTTTAAGAATAACTCAAGTTTTCCTATGCTTATTAACTTTCAGCCATGCTGGTCATTAACGTGTTTTCTAAGAATCGGGACAGCGTATTCATTTTTCACATGTGCGTTAAATTCAACTCAGTATTCGCATATTCAAGCCGTTTAAAATTGGATATCTGTTCGTTAGTGTAGGCGTTTGTAAATAGTCGGCACTGAGTGTGCGTTGAATGCTAGGTTGATCGGTCTGAGAAACTGTACAATGATTCAGAAAGCAGGGGTTACAGACGTCAACCAATTTTGTGCATCTTTTAGTCACTAATGTATATACTTTGGTTAATCAATGATGGCAACATATCATATTTCGAGAAAGACCAAATAACTGCAGTAATTATTTTAAGGAGGTAGATGGTATTCACGATCTCCTGATCGAAGTTTTTTCATCAAGTCACAGCAACTAGTTTCTGAAAGTGATAATAGTTTATCGGTATGATTCAAATGCTCTGCACCTTCGTGCTTTATTGTCACTCCTCCTCACATTCTGTTGTCATCACAATCGTATTTTAGTAGCTCTACTTTTATCACTATAAAATTTATGAAGTGACAGTAAAATAGTAGTGATTTGTACAAAGGATGCCGGATGATTCAATTACTATTTGAAAGTGTGGTCGTAAAGCAGCTTCTTAGCTCACTGCCATCAGGAAATCCACAACAATAATTATACAAATTACCACATCAAAACTGTGGTGTGTACGTATGTCATAACACATACACACACACCTGAGAAGCCATCTTGCTTTTATTCATTGAGAAGAACGGGAACAGTGCTTTCAGTAAATACAAGTCTGAGGTGGTGGTAAGTAGAGTTAGCCTTACTGTGTAAGTGAGAATAAAAAGTGTTAGCTTGACCGATGAGTTTGATCTTGCAATATTAAAGCATGCATACTAAATGTCATGGTGGAGAATATTTGTAGCTCAGGTGGATGGTCTTGGTTATATTGTGTCCTCTAAGCTGGGTTGTTTAATCGTGGAGCTTTCATCGTCTTTCGACATGACATCATCAGTACTAACCTCAGTTTGAAGTGAGCTGTCAATATCTCTCCATGAGTAATTTAGTAGCTTGCCCAGAGGAACTGGTTTGTGTTTGGTTGTTTTTTTTGATTGTTGTGTCATTGACTGTATAGATTTTCCTGTTGGCTGTTCCTCTGCTTGATTCTGATCTTTTTGTTGTCTATCATTTTTCTCATTGGTTGATAGACTGGGTCTATGAGTCTATACATCTATTGATTGCTGACTGATTGACCGACCTGAATGCTAAGCTTCTAGGAATTCTCTGATATTCTTTGTGTTTCATCTGTCCAAGATTTTGACTGGAATTAGTGCTGATGATGTCGTCTAGAAAAACGATGAAAGCTCCACGATTAAACAACCCAGCTCAGAAAACACAATATAACCAATACTAAATGTCAGGTCGCTAGATCTTCACTCTTCATTTTATTCGAGTTTTGTTACACATCTTAATATCTTCCTGATGAGTAATCGTTGCTTAGTGGGTTTGCAGGATAAAATAAGACGAAATTTTTACTGCGAATTTCACTAACATACACTTTCAACTGTAATCATTTAGTTTACTTTCTTTTCTTTCCTTCGCTTTTCATTTGATTCCAATGAAGTCATGCCAGGAAGTGGACGGAAAAACGCATCTCAATGGACGAGTGAATCAACAAATTCAGAATCCAAGTAAGATTGTTAGTGACTATGAGGTATTGCGCTTACGGGAATATTCATAACTGCCTGAATTGAGAAAGCCTTTGTCTCAAAAATTGTTAGGTTTTTTCTTCGCGGTTATCACGAACTTCGCTCTTCCCTCCTGGATATTGAGTAGTTTATAAATTCAGAATAATACCGTTATTTTTAAAAACAAGCTTGTTGTCTCATAATGAAGGTAGTGATGAGAACAGTCACTGCAATCTATCACTGGATGGTGGTGTTGCAATTTACCGTTGTTTGGGGATGATGAATTCGTTAGTAATAACTGAGTCGAAAGTATTTCTAAGACTTAAATTCTTTGTAAAGATTCACTCCATTCACGGAAAAGTCAATCATTTACAGTGATACTTACATTGACCATTGGTTTTCTCTGGGTATAATATTTTATAAATAGCAAGTTTGTTGAGCAATAAATCCATTCATGTTAATTAGCCTTAAAAGTTATGTTTCATTCGCTATATTTTTACTCTTCTATTCAATATGTAGTCCAAGTGGAGTAAACCATCCTCAACATATAGGTGTTAAATTTCCTGTTGATGAAAACCAGTCCGTATCACAACAACAAAATGCAGGACGTTCTAAACTGATACGATTTGGTACTAATTGTGACCTTTCAGATCAGAAAAAATGGTTACCTCAACTGCATGAACTGACAAAATTGCCAATTTTCGTACGCGTTGTTAGTGCTTTCAGCATGCTTAGTCATGTGGGTTACCCTCTCCTAGGATTGAACACAGTTCAACTCTATCTGAAAGTAAGCAAGGTCTTACATATCCTAGCTTATACAATGTGAAGTTAACAAAGCTTAGATTGAAATATTTTTACGTCCATTTTAGGTTCCTGGCTCCCGTACTCCAGGTCATCAAGAAAATAACAATTTTTGTGCTGTTAACATGAATATCGGTCCAGGTGATTGTGAATGGTTCGCTGTGCCGGAACAGTATTGGGGTGCTATCCATGATTTATGTGAAAAGAATAATGTAAATTTCGATAGAATTCAATATTTATTTGAGTAAAAATTAAGTCTTACTTTGTTTGTGAATGTATACCGAGGTCTTTTGTACAGTGTACAACTGTCATCAGAAATTACCAATCTGACACATCAGTGTTACACTTTGAAAGATGAATGTATTTTATGTCGATTTAATTAAGCTATTTTTGATTGTAATTATCTTACACATCTCATCTGAATAGTGAGACAATATTTACTCAGTAACCACGCCTAACATCCTTTTTTCGTCACGTGTAAATATAATTCTCTATAACCTATTGGTTTAATAAGCAACAGGGAACTCCAACCAGGCAACGAACCAACCAACAACCCATCGCCCAACAAATATGCAGAAAGAAATGAAGGTGGATTGGATTGGACATACACTGAGAAGACCATTTCGGGACATCACTTCCCAGACCAGACCCTCGAGTGGAACTCAAAGGGGAAACAAAGAATTGGGCATCCGAAGGTGACATGTAGGAGATGGTGTGAGGAAGAAATGAAAGGTTCTGGGCAGTCGTGGAGCCAGGTTGAAAAGAGTGGAGAGAACAGAGTGAAATGGAGACGTGCTATTGATACCCTATGTTCCACTAGGAACCCAAAAGACAAATAATAAAATAATATAACCTAATGGTTGATAATCTAGTACCTAAATCACTGAATTCTTTCAAGAAATACCTGTGGTTCTATAACTAACGCGTAAGCTAAATGTTCTGGATACATGAAAACTATAAGTGTAGAACTTGTGCACTATGGCAGAATGCAGTTGCATATTAGACCTGTTTATTTGATATACAACACAGTGATACAGTATTTTTTTTACCTGATGACATTTCCTGCGTAAACTATTGCTCATAAAATCACGTAGCTTTCAACATCTGATTTTTATAATCCTATCATCTCACATTCTTTGCTTTCAGTGGTAGTAAGATTTTCCACATCCCCACTTTAGTTGTTGCATGTGTTGAGTGTTGATTCGATAAACAAAGACTCAGTGATCAACCTTTCTCTCCACCAAACTATATCAAACTTAGTTACAATGGTTTTATCCCATCCTATTACTTGGTTATGTGTTAATGCCCGCATTACAGGAGCCTAGTTTTTTCGGGATTATTGATCCTGTTGGGGTCTGTTGCTCTAAATTTGACTAAATTCATATGTCCCGACAATCTAGCTGACCTCGACCAGTCAGTTTGACTTGTGTACTTGACCTCACAGTCATTGGATGAAATTTGGTAGAAGAGATTATTTTGTTCAGCTGGGCTTATCGAATCCCTAAGCACACAAAGTTTATCGCTGAGTGAGTTTGTGGGTTTGAATGCCATCCTAATTCCAGCCTTGTTGAGAACCCTACGTAAAATTTCTAATGTTCCTCCCTTATGTGGTAACGCAGTAGAGGCCTTAAACTCGTTTCCACTTGTTGTTACTAATCATGTTCATATTACCCTTACTACTTGGTTTTTTATGTGTTCTTCAAAATTTCCTAATAAACTCTGAAGGATAATTTTGAATAAGTAGTGTTTCTTTTATATTTGAATACCTAGTTTAAGTTCTTGGATTCAACAGTAAGTTTCCTGGCTGTATTATCTAAACACAATTGAGCCAGCCTTCCTTGATATTAAATGAGACGATCATCCGATAAATTAGGATGAAACCATTTTAATTAAGTTCAGTATGTTTAGGTGGAGAGAGATTGATTACTGAATCTTTGTTCATCGACTCAACACATGTAACAGGAATGATGCTGAAGATGTAGAAAATCCTACTAACACTTAAAACAAAGAATATTAAATGATAGGACTGTAAAAATCAGATGTTTAAAGCTGCGTGATTACTTTGGCATGATTTTATGTGCAACAACCAATGCTGGAAGCGTTGTCAAGTAAATAATACTGTATCACTGTGTGCTGTGTCAAATAAACAAATCTAATATAGAATTATATGAAGACTAGTTGTACTGTTCGTACTGAAGTGTGGGTGAATTGCAAGTTAAATATCTAGTACTCTAAACAATACCACTACTTCTAGGTAGTCATTTCTCAGAAGAAGGAAATAAACTTTATTAGGTGACTGTGCCAACAACTACCTGGTCGTTTGTCAACATTTATGCGCAAGTTGTCAAACTAATACCGTAAGAACAAATGCTTGATTTATGAACGAGTCTTGCTTTTGAGTTAGATACTCAATTGTTTACAGGTTTTCATACCATTTTTTTAATACTAGTTTCCATTTAATATAGTTTGTTTGATTTAAGTTGACATCTCTTATTCATCTCACACATTATTATTATTTGTCTTTTGGGTTCCTAGTGGAACATAGGGTATCAATAGCACGTCTCCATTTCACTCTGTTCTCTCCACTCTTTTCAACCTGGCTCCACGACTGCCCAGAACCTTTCATTTCTTCCTCACACCATCTCCTACATATCACCTTAGGACGACCAGTTCCTCAGTTCTCATTTGAGTTCCACTCGATGGCCTGGCCTGGCGCATGATGTCCGAAATCGGTCTTCTCAGTGTATATACAATCCAATCCACCTTCATTTCTTTCTGCATATTTGTCGGGCGATGGGTTGTTGGTTGGTTCGTTGCCAGGCCACAGTGAGTTCCTTGTTGCTTATTCTGTCCGTGTGATCTTCAGTATGGAATGAGCATAGGCGGTAGCTGTTGATGAATGTCTGCAGTTTGTTGGAAATGCTTTTCGTGACACTCCAAGTCTATGAACCATTACACAGAAGCACTGACTTGACGTTTGTGTTGAAAATGCGGATGTTGTTCACGCTTTATGCTGGGTGGAGTGCAGTAGATCTCCACACTGGTTTCAGGTTAATGAAGGCCTGTCTTGCTTTCCCGATCCCGGCTTTGACGTCCTCGTCTGTGCCACCTGTAGTTGAAATGATGCTGCCTATGCAGGTAGGTGGAAGAGACTACTTCCTTTAGGTTTCTCCCGTTGATGGTTATTGGTTGTTGTTGTTGGTTGGTTGGTTATCATCATCACCTCTGCATTCTCTACGTTGACT
Organism: Heterobilharzia americana; assembly: GCA_944470555.2. Taxonomy (NCBI): domain Eukaryota; kingdom Metazoa; phylum Platyhelminthes; class Trematoda; order Strigeidida; family Schistosomatidae; genus Heterobilharzia; species Heterobilharzia americana. The sequence continues at coordinate 126,179,254 of OX104127.1, read as the reverse complement.
GGAAGTCCCATCTTCGCCGCCCCGCCTCTTCTGTCAACTTGTTAGTTTTCGCCTCTAGCTCTTCGAGTTTGTGTGACATTAGACATAAGTCATCATCGTTGGCGGAATCCAAGTCTTCTAGGGTCCTTTCCCAGATCCAGCGTGTCCCCCTCTTCTCACTCCTCACAGTTATCTCTTGGATGATCCAGTCGACCACAATCAGGAAGATCATGAGTGATAGTAGACAGCCTTGTCTTACTCCTGTCTTCACTTCAAAGGCATCACTGAACTTTCCATTGTCAATCACTTGGCATGTGGCGTCTTCACATAGCTGCTGAATGAAGTTGATAAAGGTTTGTGGCACTGTAACCGTAGTGTTGAAGGAGGTGCCTGCAAAATTACTTCTCAGTCGACACTGTCGAATGCCTTTTCAAAGTGGATGAAGTTGAGGTAGAGATTTGACTGGTATTCGATGCGATGTTGTATGATGATGTGTAGCGTAGTGTTGCAATGTTATCCGCACATGATATGTTTTTCCTCAAGTCAGTCATCCAGCCTGTTTCGTTCGTAATCCAGTTGAACCCAGAGCACTTTGTAGTCTCTCCAGGATGATGCGGCCTAATATTTTGCTTGCTCTGAGTGGACAGCAGCATGATTCCGCGTCATTTCCTGCAACTACTTAGGTCGCTTTCCTTTGAAAGTTTGACAAGATAGCCCATCTTCGAACCGATCAGCAGAAACCCTTCCTTCATTACTTCTTTGCAAACCATCTGCAATGGTGTTCTGGTGTGAGCATGTCCGCTGTTGTGTCTGTGTCTGTTTTTAGTGCTTCTGGCGGGATTCCATCTGGTGCTGCTGCTTTCCCAGATTTCAGCAACTTTATGGTGTTCAGGACTTCGCTTCTGCTTTTGTCGGAAGGCTTGGATTAACTGATAGTTCTGTGGCTGGGCTGCTGGTGGTATTTCCGGACGAGTTGCAGTTGGTGGTCTGTTCAAGAGTTTTTTGAAGTGGTCAGTCCGTTCATCTCACATTAGCACATCTTAAATGTATGTGATGACGTTTTTGGTGGTTTCTTTGCGTAACAATTTGTCATGACTTGCTGCATATCACCTTTCAAATTTTATCCAATTTTTGGATTGTCTTCGCTTTTTTGTATCAAAATGTAAAAACCATTAGTCTAAGTTCTGCTTTGTTCACTTTTGTTTTTCGCCCACATTCTGAAGTATAAATATTTTTCAAGGCCTCATTAGGAATAGTGTCAAGGATGATTGAAATGAAGAACATTTTGCTGTTAGTTATGGCATGTTTTAATGGTGACACTATCATATCTATTTAATTATATACTGTTGCCATTGCAGTCTGGAAATGTTCTTCGACGAAACTTATAGAAGAGTTTATGATCAAGCTGACATTTGGTTATAAACACATACCAACTAAAAAAATGTGATGCTGTGTGAACTTGGTTTATTTCCCTGTTTCTAAATTTTATACCCAGGTGGATTATTTGACTGGTTCTTGGTGGCCAGATTTAGAGACATTGTACAAAGAAGAAATCCCAGTGTACAGGTTCATCCAGCGACCTGGTGACTTGGTATGGATCAATGCAGGTACAGTTCATTGGGTACAGGCAATTGGTTGGTGTAATAATATTGCATGGAATGTGGGAAGTATGACTGCTCGACAATATCAGCTAGCTGTTGAACGGTATGAATTTAACCGTTTGCGTGGAGTAAAATCTGTTGTTCCTGTGACACATCTCAGCTGGCAGTTGGCTAAAAATATCAAAATCTCGGATTCTGGATTGTTTGAGTTAATCAAGTAACTACTTACCATCTTTTTTTCTAGATGTGACTTTAAAATCTTTCATCCAATTTTTTATCATAGAAATTATTTGCACAGGAGATAGTAGTCTACATTTTATGAGTGTTATGTTAGCCTGGTGAACTTTGTCCATCAGTTTATCTAAAACAAACAAGTAATTTTGTTAAGAAGGAAATATAACTTTGTCAATTACTTTGTTTTGTTCTATAGGTTTATTGTTCCACCTGTCACGAAAAGAATCAAAAGTCACCATGTACACCCTCTTGCAGTAGGCAATGAGCCACACCTATTGTGTCAGGGCTAATGATGCGTGTTATCTGGCTCCCTTCACTTTTGTAGATGAAGAAGGACTCGAAGCTGCGATTCACTAGTTGGGAGCTGAGTGTCTTGACCAATGAGCCTCAACTCTACCTGAAACACCAACAAGTCGTTCTTAAAATATATTAGATCCTTTGCGTCTATCGGAGTTCTATTTATCTCGACACCTGTAGTCACATTATTGCGATTGTTTCAACTGTAAAGTAGCGATATACGACCATCTACACCTTTATCGTGTTAGGCATCTGTAATTTAACCTGTATCTCTGGGAATTGACAATTTTATCTGCAAACTAATAGTGAGAACTGGGATTCTCCCAGTTTTCTTGAGTCTTTTGTTTCCGAGCTACAGTTCGTGTTCTGATTGTTATTGACCCAAAGCTTGTTCATTAAAAGAAGGCTTCTTGTTGTTTCTCACTAAATGTGATTTTCGAATATATGGCTTCTTACGTGTTCTAACGTGTAACTTGAGTTCTGCGTGTTACATAAGATGGCAGTAATATGTATAGTCATTTATTCTTTTTGTTATCTTCGTAATTTGTCACACTACCACATAGTTTTGTCTTCGTATTTACTACATAAATAGCTACTTGTGTAAATACTGTGTTAGCGCTGTTTTTAACTTCAATAGATATATAACACTTGACAATATGTCTTGAAATAAGTGGTTAAGCTTTCTTATCCAATTGATTCACTGAACCTTTTCTGACTAGGATCAGTGTTTATTGTAGATGGTATAACCGAATTGTCTTAGGAGATTTGAAAACGAATTTGTATTATCAATTGTTGAGCGTAATAGTGGGAAAGTATGTATCCTTCAAATTATGCAGTTTTTTTAGATCATATCTTATTTTCGAAATGATTCATTGGGATACTCTATCCTTCTTTCATAAAGATCCGATAAATCTGTCAGAATTCCTTAGGATGTGATCAAAGTAGAACAAAGACAAGAACCAATTAGTGAGACGAAATATGTGTCTAGCTTTCAAACAAGTGTGATTATGTCGAACCCCACTCACATCGTTGGTGTAAAGATAAAAAACTGTTTTTTTTATTTTGATATCGTTTCTGTGATTCTTTGTAATGACAATAAATAACTACGGTATCGGTAACTACGTTCACCGGAACCAATTCTCAGTAATTCATTCCATGTTCCACCATTCATAAAGAGCTAATACAACCCTTTTAGTTGTAGCCACTTCAGGTTCATTAGGGAGACTAATCAGAGAAATTATCTGGTCATAAGTGCATCTACCCGATGACATTAAAATGTTTGTTTTATTTGCTTGTTTCTGTTTATTTATTTTAAAAAGCTTCCGTGTGTTAACATTTTTCTTCCAGACATACACTGCTTCGTAGTCTTGTTCAGTCTCAGTTGACTACTGACTTTCTGGAGAAAATGGGTTTAACTATTAAACATCATGGAAAGAGACCTGATGACATTGCTCATTCCTGTCATGACTGTGAGGTTGGTGAATATTTTGTTGTTGATTAACTCTAGGCAAATGCAATCTATGATTAGCAAAAGTGAAATTTTTATTGAAACCCTACATTTTTAATAAAGTTTAATTTTACCTTTCAAAACGAACGTTGTGAGTTATAATTTCTGACTATACATATGTAGACCTTATCAAAGCTAGAATAGGACTGAGACTAGAACTTCGTAGAGCGAGATTAATTGTGGGGTTACTCCAGTTGATAGACAGGTGTAATCACCTCTGAAAGTACCAACCTGCGCACATCAGCGTAGGATTTAATAATAATAATAATAAAGTGATCTGAGACTGATATTATCAGAGGACATAAAAGGGATTGCGACATTGATGTATGTGATATCACTATGTATAAGATATGAATGCCTCGGTGTTATGAAGACCAACTCTGAGCTATATCAGCTATGGCCTCTAATGATTAGCTTAAGTTATTGTTCAGACCTCACCTTAGAAGTCTACACTCCCCTACGTGAATGATAACAATATTCAGACACTTTTTGGATTGATATCGTATCCTTGTCTTATTTTTTGAACACTTTTCCAAACTAGTCCACCTGCAGCTAACATAATACATGGTTTAGACATGCAATAATGATACACATCTCTCGGAACGTGCGTAATATATTTCCTAACCATATCAGTCACTCAAGGCTAGGATACCGTTTATCTTATCTTCTTCCCAACTGATAGCTGGTACCTTGATGTGGTGGTCGGACTTGGATATCAAAATGACCCACCAAGCAATGCAGGTTGATTACTTGCCCCCTTGCGGTCCTACCATCCTAGAAAGGTTTGTTAGATAGTGGTAACATGAACAGCAGTTACCATTATTGTGTGAATAGCTACGTTATGATGGAGGTCTGATGGCGAAGTTGTGCTGCTAGATTGGCAGGACGTAACAACAGTAAGGTGTTTCCCATGCTGATGCTGCCTTCCCTGTGAAAAGGAGGATTAGAAAAGGTTCGCCTAAATATCACACTTCTTGCTGACCTGCTGTATGCCAGTGTCGGTGGTATGGTTTTTTTTATCCCGCGGTATCACAACCAAATCTCAATTGTAAGCTGTTAGAAAGACCGTATTTGATAGGCCTGAAGTGGATGTGTCCTAGGCTCTGCAATCACGCAGCACTGTTACTCTTATGGTTTCTTTTATAGATACCTCAAAAAGTAATCCTCCAAGGTATGAGCAGCTAGAAAGTATCAACCACCACATCTCTATGGGGAATCGATTTTCTTCAGATTATCAACCGTGTACATTTTTACCTTCGAGTCTTACTTCGCATTCTTTTATCAGCATTCCTACGTCATCTTTAATTTCTTTTAGTTCTCTGTAACGATTTGAGTTCACACAACAGCATCTCTGATCTCGTTGAACCGTTCTTAAATCTACACATTGGGGCTTTCAATGTCCGCATTCTCGACCAAATCAGCGAACAAGTTTCGCTAGCCAAGGCCTTGACATTTCGGGCCATGGACGTGTACTGCGTTTTTTGAGACAGAACCCAAGTGCGGTTATTCTCCTAATCTAAGCCGGCCAAATGGTGAATCCATGAGATTCATCCTTCAGGTTTCCGGAGATACGATAGCTAGTTCTCCCTATCTTGTAGGTGTAGTAGAGCACTGATTCCTAAGACAGAAAGTTCACTGCTGAACTGAATCCCAGTTTACTGTCGTTTGTACACTGTTCGATGGAGTGTGGATTTAAAAGAGTAGTGATTGTAATGAACGTCAGTTGATTTTTCATTGATGGTTTAGATAGTATAATTTTAATCAGACTACCTTATAATCTAAAAATAAGGTTTATGTCTGATTTACTTTCTCGAGCTAGATAGATTAACCAAATTGATCTGGAAATCAAATTTTATCGTAATGCGAATCAGCTACCAAGTGCAAGTTAGTGCAGTATAAGCAATGAACCAGATTTACTGTGACTGACGACTGGTGGTGATACTGCTTGGTTGCCTAAATCTTGGTAGGTGGACCGGAGGTTCCAATACGTTATCTACTGGTTGAAAGTCGAGTGCCTAAAACCAATGAACAACAGTTTCATATGTTGTCAAAATATTTGATTTGTACTGACTCAATCAAACTTTTCGAAATTTCCCTATGACATAGCTTTTTTGTTATCACTTAAATTGTTTTCAGATTGAAGTCTTCAACCTTCTATTCGTACTATCACAAGATAAGAAATTGGTTGTTAGATGTCTAGACTGTTCACGTCGTATGGATCCCAGTTTGAAAACATTCATTATTTTATCGGAGTACTACATGCATGAATTGGCTGAAATATATGATAAATTTCAGCTTCAGACTGTGAGTTCTATATGTAGTTTTCGTATTTATCTCTATTGTTCATTATGTGAAAATAAAAGTATGCCAATCTAACATTCTTCACTTGGGCCAGCAGAGTAAGCGAGATCCAGTCTCTTACGCAATGCAATAACAGTTTATAATTTACTTGAATCTGTTTTTGATCAATAAGTCACAGTTTCTTCATTTCGTTTGCAAAATAATTTTCATTTTCACTGATTTCCTAAAGGTTGAAATATTGTTTTACTCCTGAAAATCTTCTACTTATCCATATTCGATGATAAACTACCTGAGTAGTTCTAAATGATAAATGCCGATGAACAGTAATCGCTAGCCTGTAGGAACTGGTTTTAAGGAAGCACCAAATCGATTTATTGCATAAACACCGCTTCACTTCTAGTTATCTGCACGATTAAACAAGTATTGCATAGATAATTGAAGCTGATAAACTTTTTCTAAAAGTGCTGTCGATGTCCGTGACACAAAACACTAACGTTCTTACCATTGTGCATGATTTATATGGCTTATTTGAAGTTCATGTGTATACTAACAACTATTCGTTATTTCATTCGTTTCAGCAACCCATTACTGCTTATCCAGTCGGAAAATCTTGATCTAATGTGTATTCTGTGTTGCCAATCACTGCTGTTAACGGAATCGCAATAGCAGAAACTTAAATTTTGATATACTTTTCTACAGTTTATCTCCCCTATGTATATGAATATATATATGGATGCCCTAGTCTGATTATATGTACAATAAATTATGGTTGGAATACTTAGTAATGTATGTTCATTCCAACTAGGGATATTTCGGTTTCTTTTCACCGCATTTTTGTGATTTCGTATGTTGAAAACTCATTCATTTACTTATGTTCCTAACACATCCGTATGTAAATAAGCCTCACTACTTACATTTTAGTATATTGTATGAATTTATTTCTCTTGTTTTAATGAAAACTTGTTTATATCTCAAAAATACTTTTCTTTGTTATTGCTGCTGCCAACCTAATGGTGCAATAGTATTCGCTAAATGGAAATGTTTTAACAAATTTGTTTTATGCATTTTAATTGTGTTATGTGGGGGCGATGATTGAAAGCGAATGAAAATCTGATCTGAGCACCAATACTAATTCGAACCAGAATACACTGAACTGCTAGTTAACAACTCCCGATTAGGCTTGTCAAGTCCCAACTGTATTTCTATCGTAAATCGGCGTTTGTCGCTGTTATGCAAGCGTTAGTTAAATATCAACAGGCGAAATTAGAATCATAGGAATAGCTGGTGGATCAAAACCCTGTTTCTCTCGTCTCAACCGTATAGTTTCAAGTATTCTAAACTTTTTTATTCTAGCTCATTGTCCTTAGCATAGATGCGATATCTTATCCGTGACAAATACACTTCAGTTTGTGTCTATGCTACTATAGAAAGTTTTGAGTTAATATGAATCAGTTAAACTGTTGATTTATTCTGTTTAATCAAATAACTCACATACCTCTGCAGAGGCGGTTGTTAGTGTATGCTATAAACTCACTGAAGTCATAGATTATGTGTTAACTCCCTTGCGCAAGGCAACTAATGTTAATTGTGTCTGAATGTTTTACTGGTAATAATCGTAGGTTTTATACCTTTGTATGATTAAAATAGACTACGAAAAATGGGTTTAAATTAAATGTCGGTTTCAAGACAGCACTCCGGGTTTGATGACATCATCATCGGTATAAAAAGGACCATATCCATCCAGTAAAAATCCTAATACGCTACCCAAGCAGTCAGCTTCATGAATTGCTGCCAAGTTTTGGTTTGCATTTTTTAAGCTTATCCGACCTAGTCCTACTCTCTGGGTAGACGATGGCTATACAAGCCTTATGCGTGTTGTAACCGCCTCAGTTCGTAACTTGGTCGACTGTTGCTTTACGTACGATTTCCCTATACATGAGCATCATTTCGGAGAGCGCTTATGACAGTAACCTCATTCCCTTCAGTGCTCGTGTTCCAATCGTTCACAGTGTTCTGAAGTATAATTAATCGCTATTAATGTATTCCGTTTGCTGTAAGTCTTTTTAAAGTACGTACAAGCAAAAAGTTTTGCTCCTCATTTATGTAAATAACCTAAGGAAAACAGACTATCATCTTTCAGTTATAGATTACGCCAGAAGTTTCGTAACACTTCTGAAGCACTTCCCTCTATCGTATCGTCTGTCAGAGTACAATGAATGCATTTTGCACTTCAAAATGACGTAAAGTGTTGTTTAGATAGACAAAATCTTATCAGAAATGTCTTCGTGTTGGGCTGGGTGTAATCGTTGATACCCATGATTGAAAAAATCCTGAAGAGATAAGCCGGATCATAAATCGTAGTGAATTCGCCATTGGTTGAATTGTGTTGATTTTTTTGTGTTCGGAAAGCTCAGCTAAATTGGGAAGCTGAGTAATTCTTCCTCGTCGAAGAAGAAGAACTATTTATCAATGTCCTAATTGATTTTCTATGTATTGGTCGTCGATGCAACATAAGACAGTATATAACGGTTTAGAAATTTCAGAACTTCATTTGGATTTGGTCAACTGACTGATTGAAATAGCTGTAGCATCACTTATGCGCTACTACAACTGTCTTACTACTTTTTTCTTATTTTTGGCATATTTTAATCGAGTCAACTGTGATTGAGATAATTTTTAGACCACTCTAGCAGCTACTAAAATAAACAATCCTTTTTCTTTATCTTAGCTTGAAAAATAATATTTTTGTAAATTGACGAAATACAGTCGTTTATTTCAGTAGTTTCTTGAGTGGTTTCTAAGTTCACTCACATTTCTAAGCTTCATCCAGCAATTATACACTGTTTTCTAACTACAGTTCCGCTTATTACTGAACACATTATCTACCTATCTTTTTCTTATATTGAAGATTACTTATTTTTCGGAAACACCAGGAATTTATGCTTCAGTGTCATTTGTGTACAGCTTTGTGGGCGTAAACCTAATGATCATATATGTGATTATCTACATGATTCTACTTTTTACTTTTGTTTCTATTTTATCATTCATATTTACGAATTTTTAACTGTCTCTACTAACTTCATTTTTGTTTGTGTTATCTCTAAGTGGGATTTACGTCCTATCCATCCATCAACTAACCTCTTCTGAGACATTTTTATGCAACTCCATTAGTGCAATATATTCCGAACGAATATAATACGCACGCTTAACTGACAGCTAACTTCGTACGCAAAAGCCACCGATGCAACCCGGGACGAACAGAGAAGAAGACCGAAGCTAGATTTTATTCCTCCGAGAATAATCAATTATACTGTGTGATAATTGAAGGTGAAGTGAAAATTTGGACCACGGCCGGATTCAAACCAGGGACCACCGGGTTTTCGGTCCGATGTCCTACCAACTGATCTACGAGGTCCGAGAGCATCGGACTAAAAACCCAGTGGTTGCTGGCAGAATCTGGCTGCGGTCCAAATTTTCATTTCATCTTCAATCACCACCCAGTATAAATACTACTCTACCAAACTATGGCTATCTCAGATAGTCAAATGATAATAATCAGTTAATTAATTCAAAAACGTGAGTATGTATACACATGAAATATAACCTTGTCTGTAAATGGATACATTGACATAGTAAGAGTAGGGATTAACCAATAAGCGAACTACACTGCAAATGAAGCGGTGTAAACATGACAAGTTGAAAGTGTTCAGATCAATAACAATGCTTTATGCAAAACTGAGGCCTTACAACAATTAGACGAAGGAGTTTTATGCAGTAAATTGATGTTGTCTATTAACCGTAGTTCAGAAGATGAGAGGATTATGTTTTAACAAAGCACTAAAGCAAGAAACTCAGTTCTTGAAGATGATAAAACAGCTAGGTTTAATCCCATTGCGAGAAAAAGAGCTTCGCGATGTAGACAGCTGATTGATATGAGTGATTAAATACTTTTCTGATGAATGTATAATGTTCATTAGACAAACGGAAGTGACGTAAACATTCGACGGGGATTTCCATCATTCAGCGGTCTATTTCGCCATCAGTGTACTTGCACAGATTCATTTCAAAGATGAAAACCGTTCAAATTGTCACAGTTATATCAGAATTTTGTGGAGTGGAAATAAAATGTATCATCACTGTATTTCATTGAAAAAATTCCTATTCATAAATGTTAGTAATAACTGAGTACAGTATTGTAAGAAAATCAATGATTTCATCTAATTTTGGAGGAGTTAACCGTTTTTCTAATAAGTAATAATGTATATCATCTATCAACTAGTGATTTTTCGATGAGGTTTCTACTTTATGTACCTTACTACCAGACTCATTTATTCTCACTTGGATTATGTTAACTCAAAACACTGCAATATCATTTTCTTATGATGATTTCAGAGATTTAGTTTTCAAAAAAAAAATGGTAGAAAGTTGATTAGTTTTTCATTATCATCCTGCATTATATTTTGTCCATGAACTTAGAAACCGACCTCATGTCTTAACATTTCTTTAAGTATGGTCGATTTTCTTGGTAACAAATTTTTGATTGGTTCTATTTGTATTATTGTTATTTCATTTATTTTCCAGCAGCTGATATGCTGTTACATACCTGTGATCGGTGTATAAACTTGTTTAAATTTGTTTTTGTATAAACTGGTATGTTTGATTAGTAGTTGAAGTCCATGAAAGAATAGAATAGAATAGACGATTCTTTGCGTGTTGACGTGTGCAATTGAAGCATCGTTTCTTAAATGATACTGAATTATACATTGCAAGAAAACTGTAATAATTCTATCATGCTTATCTGCGTTGAACCACAATATTCAAAAAAAGATTATGAATGATGCAAATATTAGGTATTCTTTGCATTCAAACATCATCAAAGACATAAATATTCCCATTGAGTCATCAGTTAAAAACTTCAGGGAATGAATATCAAATATTATGTGATTGCGCTTAAAATATAATTGGTATGCACAGCTAATGACAAAAGACATCGACATAACTTTGCAGAATAATAATTGTTCAAGAAGATAATATAGCAATGAAAGTTAGATAAATTCTCAGATTTTTAACAGCGTAAATTAGTAACCCTGGTAAAACACACACGTAAATTGAAATTAAAAAAATGAAGAATACACCTCAATGAGAAATTGGCATCTCAGTCGGAAATTAATTAACTTTATTACCTACTCTACGTATCCAGTGTTTATGAAATCACCTAGAATCGATTGTAGTTTACTTATTTGTGGCTAGCAGTGGCCCCCCTTGGAACTTGGGAGCTGGATATTCCCGATGAAACTAGAACCTCGTGCCCATCGCTTCAAACGCCAAAGAGTTTTCCATTAGTCTGCTGAGGCAAGATAACCTCAGTGGGAATAACATCACTCACTGGGGTGGAGGTCATTGAATGCACGTCCTGGATCCCACTGCTGGCCACAACTAAGTAAATCATAATAAATATTCAGGCAATATCGAGGCATCTGCATAGGAGCCCATATGCCAAATTGATCTAGTATAACAACGGAGAATTACAGTTACCAATAGAATCGATCAGTTGAAACACAATGCCAAAGATTTTCTGCTTCTGTTTTTTACAGTAGCGTGACATAAAAAGTCAGTTGATGTTTACCGGTAGGTGTTTACATGAGGACTAATTACGTAGACATTTAGAATTTGTGGGTTAAAAATTTCTTTGTTGCGAATACCTGCACACACAACAAAAACACGTTAATTGAGCTGTAATAACGTAAATGAGTGACTATCACTGATCAGGTGGAAGTGTGCAAAGGTTAGAGAGGATGTTCAAATTGTTCATGAAGACTGAATACATTAAATTGCATCATTGCTAATAGAACAGCTAATGGTAGACAAACAATATCAACAAAGTATCAGACACTTTTGCGTCGCGGTGCAAGTTGCCACTTCTCATATCAGTACATTGAACAAGAATACACTAAGTTGTAAGATAAAGAAAACAGAAACGGTGGAAAGTTGCAAAAAGAGCAAGGAAGAACCAGACGGTATTAAAATTCGGTGTGACTACTAAAACGAGGATAATGTGTAGATGCATATGTACTTCTGACGTCATTCCTGAGCTATAACAACTTCCACCACTTGGTTTCGTTTTCATGCGGTCCCCTGTCGGGAAGTCTATATGGCTTAGACCAACACCCAAATAATTCATGCAGTGATGCTATGTTGTAGCCTGGCCACCACATCTTTCATCAACTCAAACCTTTTCCAGCTAACATTGCGCGGTAGGGTAGTCAGTGACTAGGCAACAGTAGCACTTGTCTCAGCCATATGAATTGACGAAGGTTCACAACCTCATCAGTTGAAGTACCTCTTCTCTATAAGATGCTATGTCTGACTTCTGCACTACTGAGGCAGTGGCAACACGATACGGCCTATTTTACAAAGGCAGTGCTGGTTAGATACCTTAAGTTTTAACAGCTACGTTACACAACCAGGTTACAGAACAGGGTGAATTCGACCATCAATGGGTAATTGGATGTCACGGCAGCGCCATAAGTGCTGATATGACTGTCTTGGGGTATGACGTGGGTTCTAATACTACGCGAACGAGATAATAACGCAACGAGATACGAATAATACCACTGTTCTCCCCCACACCCTATACTTCACTGAGCAGCGAAAATCAGAAGACGAAAGATAGCTTGTGACCGCAAGAACAACAACTTTTATATATATTTACAAAACTCAGAAAATAAAGCCATAAATAAACCAATCCGATTGGTCGTATGACTTCGAATTTGTCCAATCAGGTTGTCATGTCAGCATACATAAGTCATGATTTGAAAACAATTTCTCTATTGGTTGCCTTTTTGTCGCTACCTACCAAGTAGTGAAAGTCAGGCGAGCCTTTTGTATCCATATGGAGATATCATCGGCCGCTGAGCGTGGTCTGGATTTACAGATAAGTGAAGTTGTCAACTTAACCATTTCACTCCCTAGTGCTAACAGGACACTATCGAAGACCAGACCTGAGGCAACAATTTGCATTTGAGTAGCAAGAAGTGTATCCCAAACATTTTCGAATTGCTACTCAAGGTGTCCAGAAAACTCTGCATTTTGTCAGTGTCTTCACCTAACAGGACTATACCATCTGCGTACTCTACGGTTTTTCTGTGATTGGATCAATCCATGTCAAGTTAAATGACAAGGGGGAGATCGCCATAATGATGTCTGACAAAAGTTAAATGGAATTGAGAGAGTATGCATCGTTGACGGATACCACTAGGTATACACAGCTTACCTGACAGTTCTCACCATAGGCTCTAACACGCCCACAAGTGTTCGAGTACAGAGTCTTCAATAAAGTGGTGTACCCCTTTTGGTGACAGATAGCTAGGACTTCTTGATCGACGGAGTTGAACACCACCTTCAGGTCCAAAAGTACAGCTAGTGTTGGGTGTCACTATATGTGCTTGTGTTCTAGAACCTAGTGGAATGTGAATAGCTGGTCTATATACCCACTACTATGTCTGAAACCAAGCTGGTTTACCGCGTTTAGTGTTTCTGACCTCGACTCAGACATCTGGTAATTATGGAAACTAGAATCTTTGAAACTATTTTCGTAAGGCTGACTCTTCTGTTGTCTTTCCGCGTTCCAGACTTACAGCCTTTTTAACTTCTACAAGAGTTGGAGATCCCATCTGAATATTACACTTAAGATGCTGCTTCGGTATGCTTCTCATGCTTTTCACATCTATCTGGTGTTTAGACAATGATACCTTGGTACTATCGAAGATACTAGTGACTGACTTGTCTACATAACATCCAGGCAAATGGTGCGAGATTCTAATCCCACTTTACCTAATTCGATTGGAATAGACGATTAATATTATAAACTCTCAAATAATCAGTGTTGCTCACTGAGTTCCATTCATTAAAAACCACCGATCTTCACTTACTAATTGTAGTGATTTTTGTTCTTGTTCACTTCGGTTACTTCAGACCTGCGCAGACGGGAATGAAACAACAGGTCTTGGGTTATCTTGGGTCAAATCACACAAGATTGTACATTCATCATCCAAAATTGCTATACACTTTATGTTTAGGGAAGTTGAGTGTTGAAGTTTTTTCACCTCTGTTTCCAAACCCTGAAGTTCAGCAATCTTTAGTAAGTCAATTATTTGATGCAAAGAAATGGTGCAAACATGAAAAAGACCGTCTAACATAGGGTTATTCACTCCAGAAATATGACAAAATTCCTAGGTGAATTGCAAAATATAGTCCAAAGGAAATAATACACGAGGTGAATGTCTATCCGTGGTGGTATGTAAAGCTTAAAAAAGGGTTTATGGTCAGTAAGTATGATAAAATCACTACATTACACAAAACGACAAAAAGGTTTGACGTAGGTGTGTATATGTGGCAAGCGACTCATGATTAATTATGCTGTGCCGCATTTCTCATTTGGAAAGCTTTCGGGAGATGAAAGCAAGTGAGATCCAAGTGCTGCCCGAAAGCTGCTACAACACAGTTCCAATATTCGTATTAGAGGCATCAAAGTCGAAATAAGGTTTACATCCTACTGAAATAACTTTGTGGCTTTGGTATTTTCGATCTTGTGAAATGTTTTCAATGCCTTAGGATCCATGTTTAAAATGTACACCTACCCTTAAGCAGGTTGGTTAGTGAGTAAATATTAGGGAATAAAGCAGTGGTAATAACTCATCATACCACGAATCGTACTCAACACGTCACTCGCTTTTATCTTTTCAATTAGTGGGCGAATGCGATGCTCATCAACAACAGAAGCAAGAAGAGTTACTGAGCCGACATTTAGCTAAATTAACAGTTGCTAAATATGTGGAGAGCCTTGCAAAAGCTTACCACCAGTAATTGCGATCAGCATGTTCATTCCTGATATGGATACCATCATGGTAGGGATCGGCAAAACATAGACTACGCAAGAGATCATGAAAGAAACACTGCAATGTTTGTGCTGCATTCCTTATTTCAAAAGGAATGCGGAGGGATTCATATAGGCCGAACGGTAAGATGACAACTGTTTTCAGAAAGTCGTCCAGATAAACTGGTATTCGATGATAAAAACGTGTCACGTCAAGTTTACTAAAAGCATTCGTACTTTTCAGAGAAGCAGCCAAATCATGCATGTGAGGCAACGGGTTGCAATCTGGGGTCGTTTTAGCTTTGAGTCATCGATATTTACCATAAGGTACCAATCTATGCCATTTTCCTTTGGGACTATATGCAAAAGAGAAAACTATGGGTCTGATGATTCACCACTTCCAACACATATGTGAACTCAGCCTTGATGGTCTGCAGTTTATCTTGCGGTAAGCGTCGCGGTTCGCCGAAAACTGGCAGTCCAGTTGTTATGTGATGTGAAAGGTTAAACGTCAAGCAAAGTATCTTAGATGTTGGCTTGACAACATCAGGAAATGACCGGATGATGGAAGCATATGAGCAGGGAATGTCAAGGATGAAATAAATTAGGCTTACAGAAAGGATAGTGTTCAAAACGCCTGCAACAGAAAGCGTTGTGGTTGAATCCGTCAACTTGTGCTGACTTACATCTAGTATGAGTTGATTTTGCTGTAAGAGATCCATATAGATTATTTTGGTGTTCAAATCAGCGAAGATGGAGACCCAAAGAAGTGAGCAACTGAGCCCGAGGTTAGGGTCAAGTTATTTCACACCAGACATAGTGAAGGGAGAAACATTAGTGGCGCAAGTTATGCAGAATTTGGCTGCAGTCAATCTTCAATTGTTGGCGGAATAATGCTAGCTTCTACTATAGCATCTACCAGGAAACATTTCAGAACGACAATCAGTTATGCAGGAGAGGTGATATGAAATGGGTTCGACTGAGACCTTTGTCACCATCAAGTGCTGATCTACATGTTTCCCGGTTGCTTGGAGTCTAAGTAGTTTTATGCATTTCTCTTCACTAGCATCAGTTCCATGTACGGTACAAGCAAATTGCAGGTCACGAATTTCTTGGTTTTTTGAAGCAGATTCAGAACACGTCAGAGAAACATGACTGCATAACATTCGGTTTTCTTTCATTTCTTCCGGATGCTACAGAGTTCTCCATACAGTTTATCAATATCAGCATTTGGGTCGAAATGTATGGAGCCAATAGAGCGATATACGTCTTTGGCAGAGTTGGAATCACAAGTTGCACTGATGGCGGCTGACAGTCCGGATTAGGGTTACGTTATCTCAACCACTCTGTTAGTATCCTCAGCTAATTCTACTAACGGATAATGATGGAGAGGTGTAGGGATATCTTGAGTCGACTGAAGAATGCGTTGGAACCACAGTTTTTCGAGTAAAGAATCACCGATCTTGACACTCGAAACAAGAATTTGTAACTGACTCGGGATTCGCGTAGGATTATGATCGCTAAGGTGAACACCGCGAAATAGTTCCTACACCTTTTGGTGGTCATTCAGAGCAACAGGTTTGATGACAGTCTGCTTAGAGCGGTCATGGAGGTTTGGAGTGGGATCATCGAGAACGTTCTACACCTCTGACGTAATGCCTTCCGGACAACAGACAATAGCTAAGTTTGACCTACTTTAGTGTGGTTTAAGGGTGAATTAAGCTTCACCATGGGCGAACCAGGCTGTTGGTTTATGTGTCTAGGAACTATAAAGTTGTATGGCAGTGGTCATCTACACCACAGAGTCCTGATTTTCAACCATCTTCAAAACATGCTGCAGTAAAGAAGCGAGAATGGTCAAAAGTAACAGTAAGTCTGAAAATAAAAAAGAATGAGACAAAAACGAAAACAGCTTGATACATACTCCAAAAAGATAACCAAAAATGGAACATAATCAAATCTGAGGACATCAGTTTATTCGTGTTCCATCGTGAATATGACGTTTGGATAAAATCAGTTACAACTCTTCAGTTGTCGTTTTGATTTCATTTTCGTGTTTACACACATAATACCAACATTATTTATGTATCACCTATGTAATTAAGTTTGCCCTTCGAGACATCTCAATGCTACTTGCATCCAAACTTTAACGAGATAACTTTCAAACTTCAGGATCAAAATTTAACCTGAAAGAGTTGAGTAAGTTGATTATTGGCTAAATGGGTGATAAATGACTGTAAATATATTTCACCTCTAACAAGATAAGCTATAAGTTGGACTACTAATAAGTGGTAATGATGGGTAGTGGACAGCAGTGGAATCCAGGATACGCATTTTGTCATATTTGGGACTCATCAGCTATGCATACTCGCAGTTATACTATAACTATACCTGTCTCACAAAAAGTGGCAATCTTGGCTCGCTGGTGTACTGGATAACGCTCTGGCGTTTGAAGCAATCACTCCGGAGTCCCAGTGGGAACAACATTTACTGGGAGGCGGGTATATCCAGCTGGCGAGTCCCAAATAGGACGAAATGCACATCCTAGATTCCACTGCTAGCCTCTATCCATCATTACTATAATTAGAACACAGGTCATATCGAGGCATCTGTACAAGAGCCCATATGCCAAAAGAGACCGATTAATTCGGTCCACCCAATAGTGGTGTAATACAAGCACTTATACTACTACTAATACTTAAGTAGTCTGAGGATTTTCATAAAATTATCACGATTTGTTTATAAAAGCTGTCATTTTTGATTTGACGCTTGAAACACACCATGAGGTAAGACTAAGTTATTGTATGTATTTGTTATTAATACGCTTGGGCTACTGAGTTTATAAACCAAGCCTCTTTCCCCATTAAATTTATTCATTTGATATGGCACACAGTCACACAGTATTAGATATTGGACGACTTCTTAAGTGTAACAGTGAATACTGGCAAAACATCTTAGAGAATAAATTCATAGAATTATCAGGAGACTAACTGGTATCCCTAGTCATTTTGAGAATCTCAAGTGTATGGTTGTGAAGACAGCTACAAGCAGACACTGTAAACTTCTAATTTGAAAATCTGATGAAGTGGAAACTGCTACGTTTAGAATATGCTAAAGCACTCACACTAAGAATTTTAAAAATTAACTGAAGAAATAAAATACCTTGAGCAGAATGCAGTTACAAATGGAATATTTTCAAACACCAGAAAAATAAATTGATTATCAGTCCCTCATTTGAAAAGCATTCACCTAAACTTATACAAAATTCCTAAGCAAAAAGATTTTGATCAAAAGTAATAGTAGATCACCTGAAACCTAAAGATGTCCCTAGTAAAGAAATAGTATTCGAATCAGTGGATGATAAACGTCACCTGGTTAACTAGTTCACTAGTTACTAGCCGATCCTTACCCCAGATAAAGAGAGAGAAGGTTAGACGTAGGGCTACCAACCCTACCCGATTAAACTAATCCAATCACTTAACAAACCTCAAAGCACAATGAAAATATAGAAAATGAAAACAAACTTATTCCTCGCTGGAATCGCAGACATGAAATGACGCCGATTGATGAAAAACTTCGGGAAGCCAATTCACCGATGTGTCTTCTCTCCCGTCGATGAAAGCAAAAGTAAGCATGACGACATGGAATGTCCACCCCATGTCTGAAGCTGGATGACAAGGCTGCCCAAATTGCAAAGGAGAGAGAAGGTATGGCATAGAAGTTCCAGGAATCTACGAGAGCAGGTGGAATGGAAGTGGACTCTCCAAACTGTCAACTGGAGAGGAGTCAATAATCTACTCCGATATTATCACCCAGACAACAACCATGAGCACACTGAGTTTTCTAGTGGCTATCTCATGATGTCCCCAACACCATCGAAGGCTCTCATTCAGTGGGAACCAGTCTTCTCCAGGATGACGATCATGACAACAAGGTTCAAATCAAAAGGATGGAAAGTCACAATCATACAATGCTACGCTACGCACCTACAAATAATGCAGATGAAGAGAAGAAGGAGGAATTCTACAGACAACTGCAATCAGTAATGAACAAGACCCCACTCGAGTTGGCGACATCAAAATTCACTCCAGTGGGTGGGGTGACATGAATGCCAAACTGGGAGCGGACAACACACGAAGAGAACTCATCATGGGTCGAGAGATACTCGGTGAAATGATGAATGAGAATGGAGAACTGTTTGCAGATTTCTGTGCATTCAACGATTTGGTGATTGGCGGCAAGGAAGTGTGTTCAAGCACAAGGATATTCACAAAGCAAGCGACATGGATTTGATTTCACCAGACACCGGGACACACACACTACACTAAAAATTAGATCGACTACATCTCAATGTGAAGAAAGTGGGGATGGAGACGCAGTCAGCCTAGTGGACACAAGATCCGATGAAGAAGATGAGCAGATGTAGATTCACACCACTCACTGTCTAGTGCAAGCAACCTAACTTCAAAATCAAGTTGAAAGCCTTCAGAGAAGTTGCGATAGACCACATTTCAAGTTGAACACACAGAACAGGAACTGAAGAAGAAAACTACAACGGACGTCTTCATGTCAGCCATCAGACAAAATGGGAGACGCTGAGAAACATCCCTGAAGGATCAGGCGTGGAAGAACTGTTTGAAGGAGATGTGGAAAGAAACCTATATAACCTTATTAGGAAGAAGGTAGAAGCAAGACAACAACAAGGAATGGATCTCGACGGACATATAGAAGCTGATAGAGGAGGGATAGGAAGATAGTTAAGCAGGGGATGAACCAGTGCAGTGTAGAGAAACTGAACACAACCTATACAACATTACACTGGACAAAGAAGTGAGGAAGAGTGCGTGCAAATACAAAAGACACTTCTACGACACATTGTCAAGTGAAGCAGAACAGGGTGCAGGTAGGAGAGACACAAACCTGACAACACTATATCTAATAACTAGGTTACTTACTATCTGGGAGGGAAGACATCAACACAGATGAAGCCAATAAAAGATGAAGAAGGAAGCTCAGTTAACAAAATAGAGAAACAAAAGAAACGATGGGCTGACCACTCTAAAAAGCTTTTGAATCGACCACCACCTAAACTTCGTCCAGAAATACCACCTGCAACCACAAAACTACAATTGAACACAAATCCTCCAACAGAAGTCGAAGTTGTGATCGGCGTAGAGCTGCTGAAATACGGAACAGCAGCAGCACCAGATGGAATCCCGCCAGAAGCACTGAGAGCGGATGCAGGGACAACAGCAGACATGCTCACACCACTCTTGCAGAAGGTCTGGAAGGAAGAGAAGGTACCTGCCGGTTGATTGGAAGAAGGGCTATCTTGTCAAACTCCCGAAGAAGGGCGATCGAGTCTTTGCAAGGACTGGCACGGAATCACGCTCCTGTCCACCCAGAGCAAGCAAAATATTAGGCCGCATCATCCTGGAGAGACTGCAAAGTGCTCTGGGTTCAACTGGATTACGAACGAAACAGGCTGGCTGACTGACTTGAGGAAAAACATATCATGTGCGGATAACATTGCAACACTACGCTACACATCATCATACAACATCGCATCGAATACCAGTCAAATCTCTACCTCAACTTCATCCACTTTGAAAAGGCATTCGACAGTGTCGACTGAGAAGTAATTTTGCAGGCACCTGCTTCAACACTACGGTTACAGTGCCACAAACCTTTATCAACTTCATTCAACAGCTATGTGAAGACGCCACATGCCAAGTGATTGACAATGGAAAGTTCAGTGATGCCTTTGAAGTGAAGACAGGAGTAAGACAAGGCTGTCTACTATCACCCATGATCTTCCTGATTGTGGTCGACTGGATCATCCAAGAGATAACTGTGAGGAGTGAGAAGAGGGGGACACGCTGGATCTGGGAAAGGACCCTAGAAGACTTGGATTCCGCCAACGATGATGACTTATGTCTAATGTCACACAAACTCGAAGAGCTAGAGGCGAAAACTAACAAGTTGACAGAAGAGGCGGGGCGGCGAAGATGGGACTTCCAGTCAACGTAGAGAATGCAGAGGTGATGATGATAACCAACCAACCAACAACAACAACCAATAACCATCAACGGGAGAAACCTAAAGGAAGTAGTCTCTTCCACCTACCTGCATAGGCAGCATCATTTCAACTACAGGTGGCACAGACGAGGACGTCAAAGCCGGGATCGGGAAAGCAAGACAGGCCTTCATTAACCTGAAACCAGTGTGGAGATCTACTGCACTCCACCCAGCATAAAGCGTGAACAACATCCGCATTTTCAACACAAACGTCAAGTCAGTGCTTCTGTGTAATGGTTCATAGACTTGGAGTGTCACGAAAAGCATTTCCAACAAACTGCAGATATTCATCAATAGCTACCGCCTACGCTCACTCGAGACTGAAGATCACACGGACAGAATAAGCAACAAGGAACTCACTGTGGCCTGGCAACGAACCAACCAACAAATATGCAGAAAGAAATGAAGGTGGATTGGATTGTATATACACTGAGAAGACCGATTTCGGACATCATGCGCCAGACCAAGCCATCGAGTGGAACCCAAATGAGAACTGAGGAACTGGTCGTCCGAGGGTGACATGTAGGAGATGGTGTGAGTAAGAAATGAAAGGTTCTGGGCAGTCGTGGAGCCAGGTTGAAAAGAGTGGAGAGAACAGAGTGAAACGGCGACGTTCTAGTGAAGCCCTATGTTCCACTAGGTACATGAGACATAAATAACCAATAATTTAATAATCAGTGGACAATATGGCTGCTAAGCGATATGCAGTGGTATCGAAGCATCGAAGAAGCCACGACTTTGTTGAATAACAGTATAACACAGAGTACGGCTAATATAAAATATGATGGCATCGTGATTTTCCCGAAACTTTGACGGTAGTTAGAAACAAAGATGACTACTACAAGAAGGTCATTGAACACATTCAATCATGACCAATCAAGGAGATTAAGTGACCTGTAGATAATGTCATGATTTAGATCATAAGCTCCATCAACAACTTGATACGCTGAATCAAGTTGTCTCTGTGTTATTTTTATTCATTGCCGACACTGTCATTAGGGTTCGTAAATCTGGTCATAAAATTATGCCTTTATATTTGAAGTCAGAAATACCGCGCCACCCAGACAACAATTGAAATAACTAATTCTGTTTCTATGTTCTGTGAAACTGCTGTCTGGTCAACCGGAATAAAGTAACTCAATGGGTCACGTAGTTGACAGGTTTGCTTTCAGAGTCGCTGAGTTGTGTAGTCTCTCTTTAGGTAGTCATATCTTCATGGGTTCCAATAAATCTGTTCCTGGATTTAATCTTTCTCACTACTTACTGTGTAACTAGCCTTTTCAGTAGTACATCTGGAGTTTCTACATCTACACTGTCGATAGCCATTCCAAGTAGTGGTGCTATTGAAGTCTTTCTACGGCTGGGAAGATAGGGATGGTGAGATGGGGAAAGTACGTCAAATTTTTGTTTTGTGATAAACACAGGTTACATGCACTCATAATATTCATCTCGAAAGCAAACAATAAAAAAGCAATATGTTAAGGTACATTTACATGGTATTTAAATACCTTTTTAAAGTGAATCCTAAAGCCTGAGGTATGGTGTTTATCGAGAAGTTATAATACTCCATACGTATGAAATTGACTTCAGGTCGAAATTTGGAAACTGTTCGTCAGCGTTTAGAGTTACAATTAAATTCATCAGTATACGGTTCAGTTCTACACAATGGTGCATAATCTCCTGCATAACCAGTCTTTTATAGTAGGTGATGCTGGGAGCAGGCGACTGACATTAAAAGAAAACGAGGACCTAGAGTCAGTTCTACTGCAATTATTATCCATAGATTCAGTAGCATAACGTGTAAGAGAAGAACTGATTAAAGTCGTGACAGTGACGGATGTTAAAAATGTGAATCTAGGAGTCTTAAAAAGTAGTTTTCACTCACTGATGTAATCTTCTTCATGCAGAAGAAAACAATTTCAAATATTTGACTTTTTGAGGTGACGTGGTAAAACTGAAGAATTTTATTCAAAACAAAGTAATTCAAGGTTGTTGACATGGATCTTGTTTAAGAGCAGTGAGCATATGGAGCTACATTATAAACATCTAAAAGCAGTAGGAGTCGAATTCCCCCAGTAACAAAGCAGAAGATGGTAATGTTTCAAGAAAATTATTAATAAGACATATCGACTTTTCTAACTCGTCATTGCTGACAGAACCATATAACTACTATGTGAGTAAAATTTCTAAAGAAAGAATGAAATGTAATTGAGTTATTTAAAACATTCGGAGATGAATTCGCAGTTTATGGTATAGCTAAAGTGATGGAATTTGACAGATGGATGCTTGATATGTATGGGAAGTAGTCCATTTCTTAAACGTGTTTTTGCTAAAGTCATTGAGATCAGCATAGGACCAGACATCGCTGCGTACAGATCCAAGTTGCTAAACCAGAAGTAGACTTTATCTGCTCCCTTACTCCGGTGTGCCTTTAAAAACATTGGTATGCGCCACTTTTCACTTGGAGATGTAGCCACATGAACAATAACTTATACCAAAAGTTTTAAGTTACACGTTAAAATAGAACTTCACTTTATGTTTGATCTCTACCATTAACTTTTAGAGGTTAGTAAAGTGGTTTGTCTTTGCCATTACATTTAGTTCATAACTATGGATGACATATATAGTGAATACCGCTGGGAATAGTAACTATTAGTATTGATTCGAACACAAACTTACACTTGTGCGATACTTCAATCCCAAAGGGCGTATGTTTCGGTGGACATCATATATTGCATGACACTTCATTTTATGATAGGATCTAGAAGTTATGATGACTTTATATTAACGTTGCTTTATATGGAAGAATCAGTACAAATGAGAGAATACAGCTATCAGAATGAAGCTAATTAATGTACAATTTCTTATTAAGTGGACTAGATTTATCAATGCAACCAAAGACTACTGAATTTGATCTCAGAGATGTGGGACAGAAGCTATGAAAAACCATGTAATTACCATATCCCTCAGATTACAGTTAGCAAGAAGTGATTTCGGTTTGAAGCGTACAGTATTTATTTTTGTATAGAATAAAACTACACATGATCCAATGGTGTGTATATTGTCCGTTTATTAGAAGGTATCAATAATGCACACCATGTAAGCCTATCTGTGGTCACTTGTAAGATGTATTGATACTATCGAGTAAATTCTTCCTTTACAAACGTGTGCACTAAAATTTCAGAAGGCTAGCAGTAACCATACAAATACGCGTTTGCTGACTATTGGTCTGAACTATGTAGACTGGATATGACCGGGATGGACTAAGAAATCAGTGGTTGAAGACTCTCTGCGGCATAGCTGAAAAAAGTCACGATGCTACAGATTTCATTTTCGAAGACTTTAACCTTTTTGTTAACCATCCATGTTTCTATCCTGCCACACCGTTCTGAAATAAAATACTGTGTTGCTGACTAAAGGTTATCAACAAACACCAAGTGCTTCTCTACCCTAACCACCACTACCATTAATTAAGAAAGAAGATAAAAGAAAGCTAATGAAATTATGAGGCGGTAGGATAATCAACAACAAAAGGCTAAAGATACATGATATTTATCGCATTCCTTACAATATTATGAAGTATAAAACAGGATAATGGAAACTGATTTGAAACACAGTAATTAGTATTTGAGCGTACATGCGTTTCAAGTAAGCTCTCTTCAGGATCGACAATTATATGAATATGACTAGAAAGTAATCAATAAAAAGAGGTCTAAGGGAAATTATATTTGAGACAATAAATATAATAAACTTCTTTTTGCAAATGTCTTCTTTAGGATAGCCCGTTTAGCCAATCACATAAC
Organism: Heterobilharzia americana; assembly: GCA_944470555.2. Lineage (NCBI taxonomy): Eukaryota > Metazoa > Platyhelminthes > Trematoda > Strigeidida > Schistosomatidae > Heterobilharzia > Heterobilharzia americana. Next base: position 126,154,579 of record OX104127.1, on the reverse strand, counting down.
ATATAATAAGCTTCTTAGTATGAATATCGGTGGTTAAGGAACTAGTATCACATGGATGAAGCCACTCATAGGGGGATATTCAGTCGATTGCAGGCGTAAAAATTATAATAGCTATTGATGACTCCATGGCTGAAAGCATATCGGTGCATACGACTTAGCTCGTCGTAAAATTACATGTTTAAGCCAACTCACTATCGTGTAATCACAAAATTATCTCTAAATATTAACTTTTTAAGTGTGAAAAAACATGGAAATTCATTCTATATTCTCCTGTATCTTCAGCACTATACATAAGATGTCAACAGACTCTAATTCCTATCATGTCACACGCCATCAGTTTACCATGATCCTATCAGCAATAAGTTACGTGTAGATTTTCTTAGGTGATGCACTTTCCTTGGCATTCTTACTTCAGGTTGAAATTCATCATGGACTGAACTTTGGAAACCTGAAAGCACTGGAAAACTACTTTGTCCTAGTCTCGGACTCTTCATCAGTGCATACCCTTGACCACACCTAGCCACAGATTCAACCCAGAACTTTCACGTTTCAAGGCATCCATCTGATGTCGTCGTTAAGTAACTGTCCTTATGTTCGACTTGTCTGCTTCCCCTGGTCACGACTTCTTACTTCAGAAAGACAAAAATACTAGGATAAGTAGTTTTTCCGAAAAGCTGTATGCATTCATCACATACCCGGTCTATTACTATTCTTCTAGGTCAACATTGTGCACTTAAAGCCAACAAACGGCTTCGCAGTACTCCGAAGGAAACTGCGAAATAGTATAAAATAATTTAACATCCTCTTCCATAGTATTTCGTCGGTCTTAATTTCATCTGTGTATGATGCTTACCACATGTACAATGAGGTTGCTACAGTTGCTCACAAAATTCCAAACTCCATTCTGGACAGTGGGTTTACACGTGAAATGACTCACAAAGATACAGTCCGCAAGTTGCAAGTTCAGGACTATGTATTTCATACTGTGATGGTCAGCTGAATTACACTAAGTGGTAAATGCTTTAATCCACTAATTATACAGAGGACAAGCTGCCTTAGGGAAAAGTGCAGAAGTTATGGAAACAGATGTTGCCAGCACCAAGAACTGGTTTCATGCCCTAGGGTGGGGAAAAAATGGATCGGATATACCCGGAACCGGTAAGCTATTTAACTAAATTTAAATCCTTCACTTGTCTCAGTTTAATTATATACGTTGATCAAAATAGTTTATCAATTTCCTCCTTCATTGTGAATATCACGTAATGGATTTTCTTTCATCATAGTGGAATTCAGAGGGAATCCATGAAGCAAGAAGGAGTCAGTGTATCAAGACGTTGGAGTTCGAAGAACTTACAACAGAATGACTGAACCCATAGTCGTCTAGAATGTCGCATATATGTGTACATACTGCATGTTTCTTACAAGAACGTTTTACGACTAGCTATATGGTACGTTTTTCACATATACTCTTCTTTTTGCTATAATAACTTAAATTCTATTCATTTATGCATAAAATTAATGGTATAAAGTCTGAGGCAACTTCATCAAAATAAGGGATACATGGAAAAATGAGGGGGAAGTATTCGTTGAAAACATCGTACAAATCGAAAAATGAAGAAAATATTGTGGTTAAAAATACAAAATATGTGGGACTAAAAGAGAAAATTTGTAATACAGTCATGAGGTAAGAAAAAGGGCGGCCGGTAGAAGCGTGGGAGGCCTGATCTTGATGTCGCATGAGAGAGGTGAAACGTGAGAATAGGTGGGAAACAAGACACCAGGGATATGGTGTTGTATTCAGTTCACTTTTAAATAAGTTTCATCAGTTCACACAAAGCTGTCACATCCCACTCGCTTTCTCTGACTGGGAATCTTGAGTGGACCCCAGTTTCAGTCACCATTAGGACAACATTAAAACCACGTTAGTCCATCTTACAACTGTCTAGCTCCACATTTATCTAACAATTTATTGCAGTTTATAAATTTTTCTCTCCTCAACCATACTCTAGTTAAAAGATAAGAGTAAAGGCTTTGGTACATGAAAATATGATCAATATACACAGATAAAATACAAAATTTATGTAAACTTTTGGCGTTAACGAGCGTTTCAAACAAAATGTAGTTGTTTCACTTCACGTGTTCCCATGATCAATTCCTTTTGTATTCAGGTGAGCGGAGCACCACTTTTTAGTATATACCAGGTAATACGTGAAACTTAGAAAGGATAGCAAGTATCTGGTTTAAAGATAACTACGGTGAATGTCAGTTTCAAATGGTGTAATATGTAAATCTTCATTACCATTTGTTTCTATTCTTTGTATCTAAATAATACAAGGAATTCCGCTGTTTTCGAATTCTTAGTGGGATAGTTAAACCCGTCAGAGTCTCAGTAGTGGTAACAATAATATAATTGTTCACTAACTTATGGCATCGCTAAAACAGGTTTCATAAGGCTTGGTAGGTTGACGACTAATGGTTCGGCTTAGAAAATCGCAGTTTACGTCAAATGTTTTGGCGCATGGTATTTGTCAAAAATACCACCAGGTAACCAAATACTTCACATTACTTCTGAGATCGATTAAGTAGCATATACTTTATCAAAGAAAACTACCTTCCATAAGAAAACGATTTCTGAGGCATATGAAAACTTAGAGGTCTTCCAACGGATCATTTTCAAGTGACTTGTACAAATTACTCGGTTTGAAATACTTCTCTAAAATAAATCTGAAAGATACACACTTGTTAACTTCTTTTGATTATGCCTATAGTGATCAGACCACCATTAGAACTCTATTCAGGATGTTCGGGATCCAGCTTCTGACTAGATGTGTTATCTTCCTCCTCTAGGTTGACAACTGAGGAGCTAAAATCCTCAGATGTGATTATTTGGTCGTAACCAACTGTCAACACGGTTGAAATCCCTTGAAGCAGTTGTTATTTCTATTCCATGTTACTATTATGTGGCTGGTTGACTTCTCCAGCCAAGTGCCTGGTGTATCTGATTATAAATTGTCACTAGACTGAGTCTGAAAGCTCTGTAAGTAATGTCAACAGTTCAGCTGCCTCCGAACTGGTTGCCCACGTAAACTGCTAATCCACCTACCTCCTTGTACTCAGTGTCTCTTCTGAACGAAAAAACGCCGTCTGTATTCGTTGCGACGTCAATAACAACAAACTGTTACCGAATTCCTATCAGGACTATAATTTTTCGTGGAAGATAAAGGTGAGGGGATCTAAGCTCCATCAACAAAGTCTGCGACATTGCGGTGGAGCCATGGCTGACGGTATAAGGTCATTTGCATTGTCAGAAGACGTCATTACTGTGGGTCGATTTTACAGTATAACCAGCCTTGTCAGATTTTACCTCAAGCCAGTTTCTATTGTCACTGTTAAATTAAGGTTGTTAGTCTGGTCGTCATTGCATCGCTTCACAGTAATGGTTGCTGTAGAAAGAGAAATAGCTGTTGTTTGCGTATGTTACAGAGTTAAATTTATACGTTTTCAGCAACGAACATTTCCGTTGATGGTCTCCTGGAATTTATTTCATGTCTGTAGAAGGTTGATTAAGAGCTCCGTGGATTCAAAACGAATGGCGGTCGATCATCCAAGGTGAAAACATACTTGTCCGATATGGCAAGCGTGGAAGTATATAGATCGCCTCCACTGATATCCCACCTAACCCTATTCATGCAGGTAGCAACTGACATTGCTGAATATCAAAGGCGTATTCTCCTACTGGGTTTCTGGTCATAAGTTCTGTAATTCCATGAATAATCAGGTCTGTGTATCATTCCACACGGAGCGCTTCTAGGGTGCTACTTTTCATTGTAAATGTCAGATTAAGTCTCACCTTCATGCTGGATAACCAGCTGTTGACCATCATGTGAAAAGCAGGAAGAATTTTCCAACCTCCATTTCTTTTCCCAGCATCATCTTCATTAGCCGGGGCTTCCCTGAGGTGAACGTCTGCATTCGTATAGCTGACTGTTGACAATTTTTCTAGATCCAATATAGGCTTCTGAATTATCCAGCATCTTATCTTGATACTGAAATGCACCATAAAACTTGGAATCATTATGATGATTTTATAAATTTCCTTTGAAGACAGTTTTCTTGAAAGTTTACCAGATGATTGATTTTTAAAAAGAAACTTGAAAAACCTGAGGTAAAACCATTTTGTTTTAGTTTGGAGGTTTGTGGGGATTTATTGACCAGCAGTAAAATTCTTAGTGGCGTAGACCAGAAAACTGGGTCGTTGTGCTGAATACCCCTTAATTTTAGACGAACAATTCTCAGTCTTTTCTCTTTTGATACAGTGTAACTGAATCATTTCCCCATTGCACTCTTCTTAACGAGTAAGGTTTCATTTTTGTGTTTAGAAATCAAACAAATCCTAAAGTACTGCATTTTAGCATCTTAACTAGTTTTTGGTACTAGTTATCACTCAGTCATATGATTTTCACCAGGTTTTTTAGTGAAGAAATTGTGTTCTTTATTTGTTGATAAGACGTAAAAAAATATCCTTATCAGTTGACAGTATTATGGAAATAGATGGATGGCATAGACTAATCAGTTTAACATCATCTTGTCTCATCTTAACAAAATCAATACAGAAAGATGATTTAGATTTAAGGGAATAAAGATATCTTTTGTAAATTCAGAAAAGTCTACGGCTTTTATTGGTGAAAGCCCAGTAGCGCCAGCTCTACTATTAGTAGTCCTTAAAGTAATTTAAACTTTGTTTCGATGAATGTAAACTACTGTAAAGTTGATAATCTTTGTGTTTATAAAGTTATGCTTATTAAGAGATCGCTTTGACGTTCATGCACTGATCTTCCTTTCGTTGGTCAAATATTATCATCATTATTTGTCCCTCATGTTCCCAGTGGAACATAGGGCTTCACTAGAACGTCGCCGTTTCACTCTGTTCTCTCCACTCTTTTCAACCTGGCTCCACGACTGCCCAGAACCTTTCATTTCTTACTCACACCATCTCCTACATGTCACCCTCGGACGACCAGTTCCTCAGTTCTCATTTGGGTTCCACTCGATGGCTTGGTCTGGCGCATGATGTCCGAAATCGGTCTTCTCAGTGTATATACAATCCAATCCACCTTCATTTCTTTCTGCATATTTGTTGGTTGGTTCGTTGCCAGGCCACAGTGAGTTCCTTGTTGCTTATTCTGTCCGTGTGATCTTCAGTCTCGAGTGAGCGTAGGCGGTAGCTATTGATGAATATCTGCAGTTTGTTGGAAATGCTTTTCGTGACACTCCAAGTCTATGAACCATTACACAGAAGCACTGACTTGACGTTTGTGTTGAAAATGCGGATGTTGTTCACGCTTTATGCTGGGTGGAGTGCAGTAGATCTCCACACTGGTTTCAGGTTAATGAAGGCCTGTCTTGCTTTCCCGATCCCGGCTTTGACGTCCTCGTCTGTGCCACCTGTAGTTGAAATGATGCTGCCTATGCAGGTAGGTGGAAGAGACTACTTCCTTTAGGTTTCTCCCGTTGATGGTTATTGGTTGTTGTTGTTGTTGTTGGTTGGTTGGTTATCATCATCACCTCTGCATTCTCTACGTTGACTGGAAGTCCCATCTTCGCCGCCCCGCCTCTTCTGTCAACTTGTTAGTTTTCGCCTCTAGCTCTTCGAGTTTGTGTGACATTAGACATAAGTCATCATCGTTGGCGGAATCCAAGTCTTCTAGGGTCCTTTCCCAGATCCAGCGTGTCCCCCTCTTCTCACTCCTCACAGTTATCTCTTGGATGATCCAGTCGACCACAATCAGGAAGATCATGGGTGATAGTAGACAGCCTTGTCTTACTCCTGTCTTCACTTCAAAGGCATCACTGAACTTTCCATTGTCAATCACTTGGCATGTGGCGTCTTCACATAGCTGTTGAATGAAGTTGATAAAGGTTTGTGGCACTGTAACCGTAGTGTTGAAGCAGGTGCCTGCAAAATTACTTCTCAGTCGACACTGTCGAATGCCTTTTCAAAGTGGATGAAGTTGAGGTAGAGATTTGACTGGTATTCGATGCGATGTTGTATGATGATGTGTAGCGTAGTGTTGCAATGTTATCCGCACATGATATGTTTTTCCTCAAGTCAGTCAGCCAGCCTGTTTCGTTCGTAATCCAGTTGAACCCAGAGCACTTTGCAGTCTCTCCAGGATGATGCGGCCTAATATTTTGCTTGCTCTGGGTGGACAGGAGCGTGATTCCGTGCCAGTCCTTGCAAAGACTCGATCGCCCTTCTTCGGGAGTTTGACAAGATAGCCCTTCTTCCAATCAACCGGCAGGTACCTTCTCTTCCTTCCAGACCTTCTGCAAGAGTGGTGTGAGCATGTCTGCTGTTGTCCCTGCATCCGCTCTCAGTGCTTCTGGCGGGATTCCATCTGGTGCTGCTGCTGTTCCGTATTTCAGCAGCTCTACGCCGATCACAACTTCGACTTCTGTTGGAGGATTTGTGTTCAATTGTAGTTTTGTGGTTGCAGGTGGTATTTCTGGACGAAGTTTAGGTGGTGGTCGATTCAAAAGCTTTTTAGAGTGGTCAGCCCATCGTTTCTTTTGTTTCTCTATTTTGTTAACTGAGCTTCCTTCTTCATCTTTTATTGGCTTCATCTGTGTTGATGTCTTCCCTCCCAGATAGTAAGTAACCTAGTTATTAGATATAGTGTTGTCAGGTTTGTGTCTCTCCTACCTGCACCCTGTTCTGCTTCACTTGACAATGTGTCGTAGAAGTGTCTTTTGTATTTGCACGCACTCTTCCTCACTTCTTTGTCCAGTGTAATGTTGTATAGGTTGTGTTCAGTTTCTCTACACTGCACTGGTTCATCCCCTGCTTAACTATCTTCCTATCCCTCCTCTATCAGCTTCTATATGTCCGTCGAGATCCATTCCTTGTTGTTGTCTTGCTTCTACCTTCTTCCTAATAAGGTTATATAGGTTTCTTTCCACATCTCCTTCAAACAGTTCTTCCACGCCTGATCCTTCAGGGATGTTTCTCAGCGTCTCCCATTTTGTCTGATGGCTGACATGAAGACGTCCGTTGTAGTTTTCTTCTTCAGTTCCTGTTCTGTGTGTTCAACTTGAAATGTGGTCTATCGCAACTTCTCTGAAGGCTTTCAACTTGATTTTGAAGTTAGGTTGCTTGCACTAGACAGTGAGTGGTGTGAATCTACATCTGCTCATCTTCTTCATCGGATCTTGTGTCCACTAGGCTGACTGCGTCTCCATCCCCACTTTCTTCACATTGAGATGTAGTCGATCTAATTTTTAGTGTAGTGTGTGTGTCCCGGTGTCTGGTGAAATCAAATCCATGTCGCTTGCTTTGTGAATATCCTTGTGCTTGAACACACTTCCTTGCCGCCAATCACCAAATCGTTGAATGCACAGAAATCTGCAAACAGTTCTCCATTCTCATTCATCATTTCACCGAGTATCTCTCGACCCATGATGAGTTCTCTTCGTGTGTTGTCCGCTCCCAGTTTGGCATTCATGTCACCCCACCCACTGGAGTGAATTTTGATGTCGCCAACTCGAGTGGGGTCTTGTTCATTACTGATTGCAGTTGTCTGTAGAATTCCTCCTTCTTCTCTTCATCTGCATTATTTGTAGGTGCGTAGCGTAGCATTGTATGATTGTGACTTTCCATCCTTTTGATTTGAACCTTGTTGTCATGATCGTCATCCTGGAGAAGACTGGTTCCCACTGAATGAGAGCCTTCGATGGTGTTGGGGACATCATGAGATAGCCACTAGAAAACTCAGTGTGCTCATGGTTGTTGTCTGGGTGATAATATCGGAGTAGATTATTGACTCCTCTCCAGTTGACAGTTTGGAGAGTCCACTTCCATTCCACCTGCTCTCGTAGATTCCTGGAACTTCTATGCCATACCTTCTCTCTCCTTTGCAATTTGGGCAGCCTTGTCATCCAGCTTCAGACATGGGGTGGACATTCCATGTCGTCATGCTTACTTTTGCTTTCATCGACGGGAGAGAAGACACATCGGTGAATTGGCTTCCCGAAGTTTTTCATCAATCGGCGTCATTTCATGTCTGCGATTCCAGCGAGGAATAAGTTTGTTTTCATTTTCTATATTTTCATTGTGCTTTGAGGTTTGTTAAGTGATTGGATTAGTTTAATCGGGTAGGGTTGGTAGCCCTACGTCTAACCTTCTCTCTCTTTATCTGGGGTAAGGATCGGCTAGTGACCAGTGAACTAGTTAACCAGGCTAGGTTGCATATGTCAAGTAATTGTTGTATTTGTTAACAACATATATTGGGAAACATATCAGTTTTCAAAGAGCACTTCAGTGTGAATTAGGTGAATATGTAGGTTTCTTAAAGGAAAGATATCTTATATAACGCGTGCTTATCAGACTTAGAGCGCATATGGTACTGTTTCCACTCATTTCTATTTCAATTTTAGTTTATTGTAGTCTTTACTGTTTCATATTTTCTACATTTGCAGATGTGAATATTTTTGGTTTTGTTATTTTGCTTATCAAAGATTTTTGTCATGAAGAATAACTTCTTTTGCAATTCTTGTTCTTAAGAATGAAACACTTTACATCTCCTGAATACTAATCGCAAATTTCAGCAAAATCTGTAAACCTAATACTTCACAAGCATGCAAGTGTTTGCAAAGACACGGATGTTTATTAAGTGCTGTGTTAATTGTGTGTGATCTCTATGAGCACTATGAACTGTCTTTTTGTATACTTGAAAAATACATATTTGCTAATCGAGGAGTGCCCTCTCAACACTAAAACTACACTAACTTTACATTTAAATAAAGAATTTTAAGACTATTCTCTGACAATAAAAATTATATACGGTGTTTTGGTGCATAAAGTCAATAGTTTGGTTAACAAACCTACAAGTAAACTTGCCGTAAACACTAGAAAATGCAATGTTAACATTAGATATAGATTGTATTTGTGTAAGTTACAGCGGGTTTGAAATCAAAGGGGTTTGTTGAAGATCTTATTAAAACGATAATGACATACACCATAATGAAGAGCTCATATCAGTACCCTTACTGGTTGTTTACCAGTTAAAACTCAAGGCTTGAGGTTAACCACTCGTATATTGGCTTTTATATTTTAATTACTAGATCTAAACATGACCTATGAAGGTCTACTTTTTTCATATGCTAAGTTGACTTTGCATTTTAGTGGTTGTCGATTTCGTCACACTAAAGAGTTGAAAATCACAAAACTGCTTGGACCAACTATTGAAACTAAACATCCAACTGTACTAGGCTAAAGGCTTCCTGTTGAAAAATGTAGATAAGCAGTGAACGTACTCGTAGGTAGTCAGAAAAACGACCATTAAAGCTGTCTTAATCTTCTAGTGATCTCGACTTCATTGCATTAATCTACATAGTCGATCCAGACTAATTCCTTTCTAAAGAAATGGAGATACAGTAGGAACTACCAGTACGTTAACTCTTAGAGGCACCCTCCATAGACAAATGACCTTTAGTTATTTTTTGGTTAGAAGTGTGATTGCTAAGGAATATGTAGCAGACCGACTGTATCATACCTCTTTGAAATGAGGCCATCATTGAATTCGTATTTAAAACATGTGTGGATAATACGCACAACAATCATGAGAGTAGCAGTCTGCTAAACGCTGCACGCCAACACTAGTGGCTGCCATTCCTAAAAAAAATTACTCATAATGAGCTGACCACGTTACCCTCAGATTAATTGAGTGTTCACCCTGCATTTGATGCTCAAACATTGGTACGTATTGCAGGGGAGAACTTACGAATTTCTCAACTTCGAAATTGTTCTGGACTTTTCGCATGGAAGAAGTCTCTGCAAATGTCTGTTACAAAATGGTGTTCATCGGAGGGTTATCAATATTCTAAGGTCCCTATATAGAAATGCATACACAGTAATACGTTAGATGAAGTGAGTGCATGTGAATCCTGTTTGATTCGGGAAGAAATGCGTGATTTATTCATTTCTGTTAAACTGAGGTCGATTATATTCTTAAAACAGTCTTGTAGATAATTGATGACTCTCTAGATGTTCTACTTGGCAGATCTTTCGTCCCACAGTATGCGGATGATATTGTTTTACAGCACAACAGCATAAAACCAATCAAATCACAAATGTTCGGTTCGCAACCAGCATCTTCAAGTATGATATGTGATTTGCATCAACAAAGAACAAAATGGATTGGCTGGTCACTGCAGTGCAAACAATATCATAGTATCCAGTCGCAGGTGCTGATTACTTTGGTCAGATCTAAGAACTGTCAACATGAAGTTGGTTATTCTCCAGTCACCAGTCGATGTCCTACAAGAGATCCGTCACTGTCTGGACAGGTCACTAGAAATGTCTCTAACTGGAGTTCTGTGTGATATGAGTTAGAATCTCATAGGGAAGATCATTCATCTGGAGGCTGAAGAAATGCCTTGCTGACAAGCCGCAACAAGCATGAATTTTAGATTCAGTACCTCCTACCGATTGACTTCAACCACCTTACAGTAATCAAAGTTTCAAGTGCTTTTACGAGTTTGACAAAATCCTGGACTTGTGCTCAAAGCTGGTGATAAAACTTTGGAAGTAGTTGAAGGGTTCATATGACTACGGAGTTGTGTATATGCCAGTGGTTTGAAAGATAAAGTAGCTGACCCTTAGGTAGGTGCATACTAGTCCTGTTTTTTTAATATCTTCATGATCCCAGTCTGACTGTTAAGGATAGAAGATACAGCACTTGAGCGACAGCATTTCAGCTCCAATGGCTTTCTGTGTTAAATTTATTGAGCAACATGATAGTTTAGAGGATGTTTGTGCAGAGTTGGCGTTTCTTGTAACACTGTGATTTCTTTATTTCACTTCAAGAAACCATGTGACCTGTTGAGTGAAGCAAAAATCAGAAATAGCCCATGACTGAAATTAATCTTTGTCGTATTATTGTTCGTTTGTGCTTTCTTTTATTGCAAAGTAATGGGAAGTGATAAAACCTTCAAAAAGTTATTTAAACGTTGTTCTGACCACTCTCCTATTGTTAGTTTATATCTCTTTAGTTTGTGGTAGTACTCGTTCAAGTTACAGCCTAATAATCAAGATGCGATAAATTTGTATTTTTAGTGAAAACGAATGTTGCAATGGATTACACGGACATGCAGACTGGCTAAAATCGGTCTTTATAAAAGGAGTAACCAATGGAAGAGACTGAGGTATTTGAAAAGCTTTTCAGCACTTAAACTAACTGGACAAAATCATTTTACAACTTTAACTCTGTATCAATACAAGGATAAAAAATGTGCTCACCATTCATTTAGGAGTAAAGATATAAACTTGCTTGTTAAGTGGAAATAGTATCGCTGAGTTTTAATTTAGAATCTGTCTGTAATCATCCGTGCACTACCATTATGTCTTATTATCTCTTTTGTGTTTACTGATCGACTTTATAGTCGAATGTGCTGTTTTACTTGTTCCGTGTATAGGTTGATTAGGTCATGAACTTTATCGTTCATCTCTGTTTTCATATATATGAGGTAGTGTTCATCATGAACTAACATCGGTTAGAGAATTACTGAAAGCCTGGAAGCACTGGATAGCTGTTTCATCCTAGTATAAGACTCCTCAATAGTACGAATACATGACCCGCCGGGGATCGAATTCAAGACCTTCAGTTTTCATGGTGAACACACTGACCACTCAGCCACTAGGTCAGAGTTCAGTGGTTCACAGGTTCCTACTTTTATAAGTTCATGATATAGCACAACCATCAATCAAAGTCTTCAGCTGGCATCTGCTTTGCTTCCTACTGGTTGATCCACAGTTGCATATGGCTGATGAGTCCCATACTAGGAAGAAATGGCTGCCTAGTACTCCGAGGTTTTCGATATTTCTCCAACTGATGTCAGTCAGTGATGAATACTACCTTAAAAGTAAAATCCCCACTAACCTTAGAATACATTACTGCATAGTGCTCATTAGCGACATGCTTCTAGAATGATATCCCGAAGTTCTAAAGAGAAGCCGTAACCTGTAGGGTCAACCAGCTACAGCATATTTTCTTAAAGATAGCTGATATCTGACTGCCACACTAAAGTTCTACGCTGTTAATAATTCACTTTTCATTATATAGGAGTAAAACTTGGACACTGGTAGATTGTAGTTTCATTTTAGTCTGCTTATTAGATGCGTCCACATTCGTGGACAATAAATTATGTCCAAAACGTTACCCAGCACATAATACTGTTTCACTGTGTCAACAGAAAGAAATAAAGAGACTAAAAGGGAGTATATTTACGTTTTCTAGCTGAGTATCAAATGACAATGAGTTACGTAAGTGTCAAATTTTTAGGCGGAAAATTATCAGTGGTACGTATCAATTTTAGAATTTATTATTTTCTACTCAACAAGAAAGTAATTAATTATAAAACCCCTTTGTTACGCACTTCAATTTCATAAGTCTCAGTCAGTGATCAAGAAGACTGATTTTTACACACTTTGCTCATATACCAGTTTACACATCAATTTTTAAATCAAAAATTATCGTAGCAAACAACTGAAAGCGAACAAATATTGTTCCTCCAATTGTTTACTGATCTATTTGGTCGTTTTTTGATTTTGTGTCTCAAAGAGTAAACAACTATAGTTTTCAAACATGTTTACTCCTAATCAGTGATTAGAATTTACTAGCAGTTGGCTTGTAATTCATCTGCCCCCTAAATAGATCAAAAGATTTCAAAGGGTGATACAATGACCTTCCTCCGGATTGGTCGTATGGCTTTGTTTAAGCAAAGTTTTCATTTCATATCTGATAAAGTTTTAGAATAATCCGTTTATTTGACAAGCAAATGGAAATTGGAAAATTAATTAGCTGACTTATGCATTAACGATTATTTCTGTTTTGTTTGTTTTTATGTGTTGACAATTAATTTTTAAAAATGTAAAAAGTGTCCAACTGTCAGCATCAGATTATAATCGTAGTTCTTAACTGCTTACATTCTGTTGATAAAACTTACTGAAGGATTGAATCTGTATTATTGTTAAGTTGATGTATAGACAATACATCTAATCAGCAGTAATTTCAATGGTGTTATACTGTTTTGTTATACGGGGAAGCATACTGACACATAGGACAAGTCTTAAGTGTGAATACTGATTATTACATCCAGTTTAACCAATAATTAGTCCTTTTCTTCTTTAGCGTAATGTAAACTTATTCACATACACATGAAGTTCGGCAGAAGGGCAAACAGTCTAATGCAAGGTAAAAGTCTATCTTTTCCATTTTCTATAACGAACAGTTGAAACCTAAGCGAACTGAAGATGAATTCAAGTTACTACTCAGCATTGACACCAGTTGAGTTCGATTCTTGACAAGGTCATGGAAGTGCACTGCTGAGGAGTCCCATACTTGGACGAAACAGCTATCTAGTGCCCCAGTATTTTTAATTGTCCTCCAACTGATATCACTTCAGTGATGAATAGTTATATCCTCAGTGTCATTTTACTTTAATTATTTTTTGCTGATATAGTTACATTGGGTTATGTTAAGGTCAATTCATCGATGTAAACTGCTAACTTTATGTTGACATGGTCATCAAATACATTACACAGTTAAAATACAAATAGTGTTAAGTATATATATATTTATCAAGTAATTTGTTACTGTAATCACTAGGCTTGATGACACAACATCTCAAAGGACTAGATCTGAATCAAGTGCTTTGGAATAATTATTATGATGTTTTGTTGTTATATTTTATGCTTATTAGTGTTTATAGAATCAGGTATTTCTTTGACCTGGAGGAACTTAGGACTTTTAAACCGTTGTAAACCATGCGTTAATGTTAGACTGATTGATCTGAATGGTGATCTAATGATGTTTATAAAAATGAAGTATTGAGTTGTGAATCACTGAAGGAAGTCTGTATTAAATGACTTAACAACTGTACTATAAGAAAGCACACTGCCCTTAATCAATAAGCTTTCGCTTTATACTACAATACACATTTGACTTTATTGATCAGTATCAAATGAAGTCAAGTCAACCTATCTTGGTGTATTACCCTTTAATGGTTTGTTAGAAATGCGCATTTACTAATTTACTAGTATACTTAATAGCTTGGGATGGAAAACTTTTGCGAATCAATAGTCATTATGCATCGAGAGAGTCAAAAGGTACTCTTTGGCCGAAAAAAATCACTCTTGATTGCTCTTATTCAATCAGGTTTCAGCCTTAGCTGTGAAGGGTTCACGCGGTCACAAGCAGTGTTCAACCTGTCAAGCAAATGAAGAATAGAAATACATCTTCATTTCTGTGATGGAATATTGAGTAAAAACTGGATACGATCCATTTTGATAAAACCTTCAAAGTCTTGTGTAAAATGTGAGTGTCTTCAAGAGACACCGTAGCAATTGCTGAAATAACCAGTTACGTTTCTTTGCAGCATGAAAAACTACCTTTTCTACCGGAATACTGACACCTGATTGATTATTTCATCAGCTGCTTGGATGGCCTTTAAAGTCATTCGTAAAATGCTACCAAAATATCCGAAAGGAGTAAAGGTAAGATACCTAGGCATGGCTGAAGCATTATCACTTCATAAGTACAAACCATCATTATGGATTCAAGAGAAGTATGAACAACCTCTTTCTTTGTCATGGCCATTGTAAAAAATTGGTCATTCTAAAAGATTCTTTTATAACGATCATTTAATTTTTCCATATATAACGCAGCTCCTTTTTGATTATGTAGTGTACTTTAATTAAAATCCTTCTGAAATGTTCCGTCTCGCTGCATATTCACCAGTGTGCTGTTAGGAGAATGAATACACTGAAAGGAAACATTTTCTTTGTTGTAATCGTATTCTCTGTTTTTATTGGGCTCGTTGAAAGGTAACTATCAAGGTCACCCTGGTAACCACCGAAATAACCAATCAAGCTTCTGAATTTTCTCTCGAATAGTAATTTTTTCATGAAATAACAACCAATTATTTTTATTTCAGTAGTTGACAGGGCTGCCCTTACGGTCACCCTCACTAAGTTATTAGATGTTTCAAAGCTTTCAGGATAGGGTTGGAGCGATTGTTTAAGAGATTAATCGACTGTCTATGAAGTGTATATTTAAATTGCTTCCTTCTATTCTTTGTCATGACAAAATGTAAAGCTAAACCGTATCTTTAACTTTGATGAAGCTGTTAGCGCTTAGTAGCAACGAGCCAATAAAGTTCACTCCTGTTTTTTCTCATTAAGAAATACAAGTACCAAAATAATAAATAACATTTCATCAATCAGTCAGTGAGTAATATTTTAAAGAAAGAAGAACTATTTCCTACACATATATTTTGCGATTTATTAAAATTCCATATCATTTCCAGTTTCTTTTCAGTTTAGCAAAATAATGTTTTCCGTTTTTTCATTTCTTTGAAAATGTGCTTTGCTGACTATTAGAAGTATCCAATGAATTCGTACGATAAAACTGTCTTCTAATTTTCAATAATTCTCTTGTTACAAACAAAATGTGCAAAATACTTGTCAATCCAACTAAAATACAGACGATTACAATGCCAAAAAAAGTAGTGACATCTCACCACAGCTGATTGTCATAATAATAGCAGTTATAGGCATGACAACGCCAAAGAAGAAATCACATATTACAGAAAACAGCATCAGTGTTGCCGATGGGACTGATTCATACTGGTATAAGGTTATGGCTAGGATACCGATGAACAGAAAGCCAGCAGCACACCATAGACCAACACCATAACATTGTACATGATATGTATAAATGATATAACCAACTTCTAGCACTGAACAACATAATCCCATGATCAAGAGAAATAGACCTGTTAGCATAGTGAACAGATCCCATTTATCTCCATCGTCACACCAGTAATTAAAGTACAATTTAGGTGTATTTGAAGAAGGTTCAATATCCACTACATGTGTTTTTGGCATGTCTTTTTGGTTATTATTGCTAACAGTACTAATGATGATGAAAATATTGCACAAATTTTAATAAAATGTTTGTCTTCAGGTTTTCAAATCTCCAACGGTTTATGTGACAATAACTTTTTACTATTCATCCAACTGTAGGCGTTTAGTATACATGAATCCCAAAATACACTAATTATTCATCATTTTGTTTAAAACAAACTCCGATTTGTGTAAACGTTTCTGAAGTCTTTTATATATATTCAAACAGTGTGACATGTGTCAATACCATCTTCAATACACAGATGCACATATCCAATTGCTTAACCAATCAAATTTCACTTCTCACTTTATATCAGAATGTGCATTTGATTAAACCGACCTATACCAATTTGAATTAAGAGAGTGCCTTGAAGAACTGCCTTTTAATAATTTGTTAGGACTACATCACTACCAACTTCACATACATAATCAACTAACTACTCATCTATTCCACAATTTAAAAGTAAGTTAAGGTCATTTTGATGTTATTGACAATATAATATTTAGTGAACTGGTAATTGTAATTTACGAAACAATGAGAAAATTGAAAGCTTTACAAGAGAAAACTTAAATCGCTTGCATTTAATCAGTATAAAAGCTGTTTATTACATTTGGTTGGTTCTGTTAAATTAATACTGAAATCAAAGCACATTATGCACCATTTTGGTGGGGGAGATATTGAAAGCGGAAAATTTAAACTGCTAAGAAAGCTGGCATCCTACATGGGCTTGGGAAAAAATTTCAAGCGTTTCTGTATACATATATCGTTTGAGGTAACTACAGTATTAGTCCTATTCCGATTACAGAACAATCGCCAATATTTAAAATCAGTAGCTACTATTTGTTGATTAAATTTCTTATGATGCATAAGTGCACAAAAAGAGAACCGCTTTTTATGGAAAGCTGTCATCAAAGTACGCTGAAACACTTTTGAATCTAAGCTTTTGATTTTAAACTGTTACTCGCCTCTGAGTTATTCTAATAATAAACCCTCCGTACTCAAAGTTCTTAGCCTGAGAAGTGTCATTGAAAATCCATAAAATAACCCTTGTAATTTTTAACCGTTGTCCAGTGCTATTGCGAATGTCACTTGTCCTTCAAGATCTGGCTGGCATCATGGGTTACGACTTATTATTAGGTCTAGATGAGGTTCAACGTTTACAATTCATTCACTAATTAGCAGGGGATCCTTAAAGTTAATCAGGTGAGTTTTGATTTCACACTTCTAACGTAAACTTAATTTGACGTAGATAAACTTCTGAAACGATTGAAAATAACTAAGATGTTGTCATTGCGTCTACACTAATGTATTATCTACTTAACTTCCGATTTCTTTTGGCTTTATTACATAATAGATGCCGTAGAGATTTTTTCTTGTGTAATTCCGGCATAGTGTATTAGAACAAATAACAAAATAAATAAATATTTTGTATGATTCCTCAACTCGGTGCCCAAGTTTTTTCAAACCATCCAGTCCATTGTTGGTCAGGATACCTTCAAATCTTTCCTTGTTATTTGAATTCTTACTGGTTTACCAGTTTTTACACGATCCACTGATTTTATTCCTACTGTGTTATTAACTTGTGTACTCCCTGCACTATTATTATCCTCATTATCTTTCGTCATCTCCACATAGTTTTCTTCCCACACCCAGAATTTTCCACTACAATATGCACCGTGAACTGACACAACTTAGAGAACCATTTAGAATCTGAGGGACCAGAAAGCTGCTTCGTTATTGTTTAGAATACCTCAGCAGGGTTAATCCACTACTATTATGTCTTTTGGATTAGCATCAGCTACTATTTGTCTGAATATCCGACTCAGTCGACCTCACAGGTCACGATTTCTCACTGACACCTCGAAAAATCTATCTGTAAGCAAGTCAATAACAAGCACTAAACAGTAAATCAGTCAGTGGTTTTTGGGGACTGATTGGTTGCTTTCAAAATAATATTCAATTTCATGTGTATTCATTTGAAGTATTGGTCTGCTGTGTCCTGTGGAATTGGTTTTTTGACACTAACAATGACACTCCGTCATTTATTCACTGGATTTTAATATTTGTCATGAGTTCAGTTTGTATTTAATCGATAAGATACCATGAAACGAAAGAAAATCATCTCTACCCTGCAAACTATATTATTCTTGTTTTTGATCACTCGGAGTGTACACGTTTCACGGTAATCTGCATGCAAATCAGATGTACTTGTGTTTTAATTTCAGAAGAAAATGTATTATATCTGTTCCTTTGAATTTAGTGGCACCATAGATTCAATCAAAAATTCATTTGGAGATAGTTTTCATCAAGGAGTTGAAAACAGAACTTAAAGAAACCGTAAAGAGTTGAGTGACATAGGCATAAGATATCGTCAGATTACTGAACACATACTCCTCCTGTCACCGGGTTTTCTTAAGGCTATATTATTATGAATTAAGAAAAAAAACAATTTCTGTCGACTGAAATGAACGAGGGACGTTAGTCCCTGATTGTTTCGATCGATCGCCACCACGTTATAATAGAATATTGTTATTACTGACGGATAGTCATAGACAATAGAATCTGGAAACAGCCTTTCGTCGAATTTGGGACTTGTCAATTTGAAAAGCTTGCCTCCTAGTGTGTGATGTTGTTGGCTAGTCAATTCGGTCTACTCTTCAACGAGGAAATATTAAGTTCAGCTAAGCTATTCATTCATAAAATCATCCGCTAAGACTTTTATTTCAGTACACTAACACAGATTTTTTCCAATAGCCAAGGAAAAATTCACTTAGTGTTGGACAGAGCCTTTCATTAATAAGAGTCAGATTTTAGGTTGGAATTCATCATGAACTAATATCAGTTGGCAGAAAATTGGAGACCTGAGAGCACTGAGCAGCCTTTTCATCTTAATATGGGACTTCTCAAAAGTGCGCACGCATGACCTCACCCCGCTCAGCCAGGGAACGAACCCAGGAGAAGTCCCATACTAAGACGAAACAGCTGTTCACTTCTCCCAGGTTTCCAATGTTCCTCCAAGTGATGTCAGTCCATAATGAATTCCTACCTAAAATCAGTTAATAAACCTCCAGAGAGGTTCAAATTTATTCATACGACAGCAGTGACACTACTGGGATCCACTATCTGCAGAAAATTGAATCGATTACTTACGCCTCGCATTGCTAATGTTAGGCATACGTTCTCATACAGTAAATCCGTTCATTAGTCGTAGGCAGTCTTTATATAGTACTGAAGTCTGCCAGGATTACAGAGAATAAGCTAGCTGCTTGGTCTTTTATGCAAGTTGTCAGCATTGTGCGTCCACGGAGTTATGTGAGATTGCACGCGAACAAATGTCACGTCTCACAGAAAACATGTTGTCATTTATCTACTGAGATAAAATTCAGCTGAGCATACTTTTCAACTTCTCTGAAGTTTGGTTGTCCATATGGTGCGACCATCATTAGAGGTCAATTAAAAGTGTGACTCAGACTTGTTATAAAATTAGTATTTACGGAGATTTAGAATTACAGCTTACCAACAGATACTTGTGAGATTCGTAAAACCACTCACTTAGCCAAAAAGAAGCACTGGGAACTTGATCGTCAGACTTCAATCAGTGCTGCATGCTTAGGAACTGAAAGCTTTATTTCTTTCGATTTGGTGGCCGATTCGTGAAATCTTTTGTTTATTTGGTCATAATACCGAAGCACAGAAAGAAATGTGGCTGCTGGCATCAGTTTCCCATCATTAGAGATATTTTGGACGTTTATTCTCCCAGACTTGATTGCATTGGCATTTTAAATATATCTCTAAAAGGTTTAGGTAACTGATTTTTAATTCTAATAACACAAAATGTCATTTTCTTCAAGATATTCAAATGAAATAAGCTACAATGCTAATCATTACTGATTACATGTTTCGTCTAGTTACACAACTTCAAATTTCGGATAAAATATTCGCACTAAATAATTCAACGCTAACCAACCTCAAAAGCAGACGAGCTAAACTAGTAGTGATAATTTGACTTTCGGTGAATGCACTGTGTAACAACTAAAAATTACTTAGGTTATATGCACTCAGAGTATAGAATTTGTGTGCAAGGATGCACAGATTCCCGATTGACTTCTGAAATATCCTCATCATATTTTACTTATATTGTATCTTTGCTGATTTTTATTCTATGATATCCTTTTTACGCCTATTTATATGCTCTGATGGGGGTGAAAAATTGTTTTTTTGGTTAAAATCACTTGAAAACATGTGCTGAACACTTAAATTTGTGACGTCACTTGGACCTATGAGTAAAGGATTTACTACATCTACAATTATTTCACGAGCATTTTAGTTAGGAAGGAAGATCCGTTTGAAAATGGTTTACAAATTGCGCGATCCATGTTGATATTCCTCACATCTGAGCCGTTGCCCAACTCCGATGTCAGTAGGGTTGCTATTAGGAACCATCCACTCAAGATTGCATGGTGTGATCACTGACACAAAATCGTCATGAACTAACGGAATGTACAACTGAACAACTTCAGTAATTAGAATTTACTCAGGCTGATCTGTTGATTTCATCACTCAGATAGAAGTGATCTAAACATTGGACAGTCGTTCCTTTCGTTTGGATTTGAGCTCATCGGCAGTGTGCCTGGACAAATATAGAGCACAGACATGAGTTGTCATATCATCGCTGATGAACTCGCTCTCAAACAAACGAAACGGTCATCCAGTGTTTAGATCACTCTGATCTGGTTGTGAAATCAACAGATCAACCTAAGGGAATTTCAGATAATCGAGTTGATCAGCGTTATAGTAAAGTTTGTACTATTAACATGAGTTTATAATTCATATGTTGTCATTTAATTACAGTTAACGTAAAGATTGTTGAATACGTTGTACGCAGTGATATAATATTCATAGTACTAAGAGAGTGAATCGGAGATAATCACTACTTCTTAAGATCAAGCGGAGTTTCAGTGGGACCACCATTTTGATCGATTGTTTCTTCTGCTTGGACTCCAGGATTCATTTTAATTCCCAGCATCGCATTTCATGAATTACTTCAACTGAATTTAAAAGCTCTATTCATTTATGAAACAAACAAATTACTCCAACAACTTTATCCAATCGTTTAGATACATGTTAATTAATAATTTAGTGTAAACAAAGCCACAGCGCTAATCGCCTCTTGATATCTCTTAAACTGCTGATAAGGTCAATTGCATATTCACTATCAGTAAGTGATAAAAATTATACATGTTTGAGAGCTGTTCTTATTTACTTTTTCAAAAGCAAAACAGAAACAGAAAGCGAACTAATTTAGTATGATTTATGGCTTTTATAGATTAATGCATAGGTTGGCATTTGAAAAGCGTGTGAAAATCCATCTCCATAATTATTGAATTCAAGGTACTTTTCATCATAGATTGATATCAGTTAAAGAAATGTTGAAACTTGGATGAACTGGACAGCCATTTCGTCCCATTTTAGTACTTTTCAGCAGTATGAATTCATGATTTATTGAGTGATCAAAACCAGGGCTGTCAGATGTCACGCCGACAGTATAATCCAACAGCTCGGTTGAAATTCAATGCACCTTATCAACCTAATTGTTTTAGTCTAGGAAAGAGCGGCCATTATTTAATATCGTCGGTGAGCAGCTATCTTTACTTTCTTATTATTGATCATTTTAACATGAAAAAAGTTAAAATAAAAACCATGATTTCTCTGAAATCGGGACATTAAAGCGTATCACTTAATAATCATGTGGTCAAACTGGTTCGCGTGAGCGGACATATTTTTGTTATATAGCACTTCAATTAACAAGGCATTTAAATATTTGCTGTGCTGCATTGGGATAACTACTTGTAGTGAGTTTTCACTAAAGAATAAAGAGAAATTTCATGCTAAGATCCCAGTTTGTCGAAGAGAATCTTGAACAGAGTCGTTTATAACCTCAGAAAGAAAGTGATATTTACTACTCACTTATCCACTGCATATCTTATGCAGTTTTATACAGTGCAGCATATTCCCTGAGTTTTATTCATTCTTTTTGTAGACGGTGGAACTACAAAAAGATTTCATGTTGAGCATCCATGTTTAGTGGAGTCATTAGTAATCTCATTATTTTATCGTTTCATAACATTTCTGGACAAAATCTTGGAGGCTTTGGATTTTCAAGACTTTAGGTATGTCCTCATTTCAAACGTATTTGGATAAGTTTGCAATATAACAAGGAAATAATAGCAAAAAACGTTTTCAGTGAAAATCATTTTCAGCTCAGTTCATTTGAGTTTATATCCAGCAAAAACTATCTTAAAGGAATCTAATAAAAGCAGTAAATACTAATCAGAAAAAGAAGGAATGAATTTGAACTGAAACCGAAATCATTTATTCTGATAAAAATTACAAATATTGGACAACGGAACTGGAATAAAATTAGGAATTTAATTAAATTTATGACTATTCTCATGATGGGTCTACACTTTCTTGAACACAAAAGCTGTCTAGAACTCATCTGTGTGAATATGATTTAGGTGTAGCTTTTTGCATTGAAATTGAAGTGCACTGTACATCACTTTTGATGAACTGAGAAGTCATTCTAGTCTTCCAGAGGTGCAAACGTCTCCGAAAATAGATATGCTGATATCCATCCTTTTCCTTGAGGTAACTGGAGCCGAAATATACTGTCAAATATATTTATGAATATGTTTCTGTGTCCTCTGAGTGTAGTTATCCACATTGAAATATGTAAAATGGTGGATGCATATTGAACAAATGGGTATTTTCAAATCATTTTATGGAGTCAAAAGTATTCATTTTGTATAATTTCTTGTTATTTGGTTCCGTAGGATTTACATAAAAAATGCGTACCATTTAACAATCAAATGGCAAGTGAAACTGGTCAGCTTTGGTATTGATGGAAAAGGGATCTCCTTTTTCATTTGCCTTAGGGAATCTAAACAACCTAGGGATGACTAGACTGCTTGAACTAGGTTGATCGTACTGATTTGCCGTAATCACTAATTTGTCTTTCATTATCTACTGCTACATTTCTTCTTGTCTGGATCGAAATCATACCTCGGTATCCTTGATGTTTTTCACCTGTGTCTCATCTTATTGCATTAAGGGACGTCCCTATTAATATGAATGAAATTCACGGCATATTATATTTTCCCCTTTGTAATTTCTGAATAAACATTTTTCCTTTAAATTACGCTACCATTATCTGGTTGACTATAAATAATTTTTGTCGAATACAAACACAACTGTAAGGTTTGTGAATAAAATAAACACTTTTCCTTCTGTTGCATTCTTGTTCTTTAATTTAATATACTAACTTTTTATTCGACCAGGGATGAACTTACCAACCTGTGAAATGAAACTGATTCTTTTGCCGAGCACTATATTTAATTTGTGGTTCTCCAGATATAAATCTATCTTTGTCAGTCAGTTTTGTATCTAAGGGCCTGAAAAGGTTGATACACTAATGTTTGTTCGCTGAAGAGATACGTTTTTTTCTTGTGGTAACTGTTTCAACACTCTGTGGTGCAAAAATATTCTAAATTTAAAAAACTTCTTACCCACATTCTGTTAAGTATGGGGTTTTTCTGCTGCTGCTTTAAATAAGCTAGTTTACAGTAAGACCGAGTTGTGAATGCATAGACATTGACACTTGTCATCCCTAGATTATGGAATCCAACCTTCATAGATTTCTACACTTACATCCGGTATTCTTCATATAGGCTGTAGCAGTTCATAACTTGATGTCAACGAAGCTACGCTTACAAAACTTTTGTAAATCATTTATTCTCTATGTAGACAGATTAGAATAATTTTTACTCTTGAAATACAAACTAACAATTTACTAGGTTTACCAGATAACTGCTTTCATGTATTGATTCTCTGTTTTGGAAAATAAAATGAAAGCCTATCTATACGTTAAAGTATATACTATGTCAGCTAACAGTTAGGAGGTGATTAACAAACCAAGTTATCATGTGATTTTACATGAAAGAGAGTAGACTGGATTCTCTCTTAGTTAATTTAAATCTACAGAGGTTGTTTTGAGTAGAGAATTATAGAGGTGTGAGTACTTCTAAACTGTCTTTTAAAGCCTGAATTAAAAAGTTTATACTCAGTTTGATTTTTTATCATACTGTTCTAACATTCTGCTAACCACTAACTGGTTAGGGGTGAGTAGTTTGTTGTCTGACTTAAGTGGTGACTGACTGCTATTCATTTTAAAATAAAACCCATACATACGGCAGAAAGTCAGCTGATATCAAAACAAGCTATTTTTAATGCTAGATGATTGACAGCAGTTAAGAAGAAATTATTGTCACTCACTGATAAGTTGTGCTCCATTATAGTTGCGTGCGATTTCTGCCAGTTTAAATTTCTCATTTTTGGTTCTTTCAACGGGAAAGTTAAGTAATGAAAGTTATCATTTTAAAAGCAATATCAACATTTCTGAAATGCACATACGATTTTTTGATGAATGCCAATAAGTATGATACCTACCTCTTTGGTATTTTTTCTGTTGCTTTCCAGTATCAAAAATTGTGTGATATCTTTAGAAAAATTAGAAAGTTCATGGTAAATCTGGAAATTGGTGTCTTTCCATTGGGACACCGAAAACACAGAGAGTCTGGATTCACGGCAGAAATCGGTGATTTATTTCAGTGGATACTTTTGTTATCCTCCATTGACAATTAAGCTTTATGAAATATGAGAATTATTTAACTCTGTCTTTTAAATGTTACTTTTATAGTTCATCAGGTAATTTTTCATTTCGGAAAATTACTTTCTATGCGACATATCAGCTCTTTGACTACTTTTTGTGTGGATTTCATATTGTTTTAGCTATAGTTTCAGATAGATCTACTGGAAAATGACGGTTTTAGCCTAACATTCATCAGTGTCAAAATATTTCTCGTTAAGGTATAAAGATTACTGAATTACTTCCCAACTTTTAAACTTCCCTTTCGTACAAGTCTGACGTGCTATACGCCAACTTTAAAATGTCTACACCACAGGTTCATTACTTTAGTATTTATCAGTCCCTGCTTTTTACACTTCATATACAGATTCACTTGTTTAACACTGTTTTCTAAAATAAACACTGCAAAATTCGGTGAATGAGCGAGCAGTGTCATTGTTTTCAGAAGACTTATGGTAAGAACAAGAATTCAATTCTAATCTTGTAATTTCAGCTTTTTCTGTTAGTGGAATTCATCCAAAAATATTTGTAATGTAAGTTACTGAGAGCTTTCAATACTTGTAGAAAGATAGTGTAAATGTACTTGGATGTCAGCCTTATCTTGAATGAAAGCATAACGTGTTTCTTTACTAGAAAACATTCCTAATATCTCTGTACGAACTTCTTCTTTGATCGTTTTCACCAGAGTAAGAGGAACCAGATTTGTAGAATAAAGTGTTACTTTCTCAAATGACTGTATATCTAGTAAATGTGTAAACAGTTAGTAGATATACAAACTGAGTTAAGATTTGATAGTTTAAAAAAGCCGGGTGTTGGTCCAAATATATTCGTTATTTTGATGCCATAACTTGCAAATCTGTATCATTCATTGAACTGAATAGATCGACCAGTATTGACATATATCTGTCTCCTGAGCGGATGCCTTGATATTGCCAGTATTTTCACTGTTGATATTATCAGTGGACAGTGGTTAGTAGTGGAATCAACGATGGGTGTTTTGTCACATTTAGAATTCATCACCTGAATACACCTGCAACGCACTGGGTAATGTTGTTCCCACTAGGACTCGAAGCCAGGACCAACCGCTTAAAACCCCATAAGGTCAACGATTAGGCTACCGAGTTATCATAACCAATCGACGACTGAGATTTATAAACTATAATATCAAAGCTATACAATACCCATCGTACAAGGAGTGACTATCATGACTCCGTGGCCTAGTGGATAATGCTCTGGAGTTTAAAGCTACTGGCTCTGGTTTTGGGTTCGTGAGAACAACATCATCAACCGAGAGGCGGATATATATAACAGATGAGTCCTAAATATGACTAAACGTACTTTCTGAATTCAACTACTAGCCACTATCGATCATTAGTATCAAAACAATTAGCTGAAATGATCTAATCAATGAAAAAGCAACGGAGGCTCTAGCTATTTATGAACTAAAACCTGATCTGTGTGTACAAAAGAAGTATGTACAGTCACTGTTTGTATCATGGCAACCCCTATTAGCTTCCCCTCCTCCTTTGTTAATTTAACCTTTGAATCCTTCCTTTATTACTATTACTGTTATTATAATTGCCTTCACTGTGATTAGTTTCCGGTGCTATTTCACTTAACTGTCTTGATCTTCTTAGAAAACACTGATTTCATCTTGACCAACTTGTCTGATCCTATTACATAATACTCAATTGACTTACCACTTTCACCAATTTCTTCACCCCGTTCTGAGTTATATACCTTCTATGAACCATTCCATGCATTACGTAACCTACTTTGTTACCACCAGTACTTCAATTGTTATCATAACCACAAGTGGTTATGTCACCATCCACTTTATTATTATAATTATTATTGTTATTATCATCATCATCATCATTGTCATCATATAGTATTTAGTTTTCCTCACGGGATATAATTTTTTTCAAATACGATATATATATGATTGCACAGCTTGAAAATAAATTCGTTGAAAGAGTCTCTTCGCTGAATATCTTGTTCTTCATGGAGAAGACATTAAAAAGAGATTGCTATTTTTTGTGGGAAGCATATCCCACTTCTCAGCATGACTTGGTTTCCTCTAAATATTTGTTTTTAAAATAGGCCAGTTACTTATTTGTTTATTTATTTTTCACACTTTATCTGTTCGAATTTCATAATCCAGATTTATTATTTCAGACAGTTACAACTTTGCATTGTTTAGGTCTCCGAGAATATGAATTAAGTTTGTGCGATACTCACCATCTCACACTACTTATCAAATAACGTCAGCTTGAGCTCTGAGCAAACATTTACACACAATTCATTATCACTAAAATTTAAAATGGCCTTATTTCTAAACACTGTACACAGTACCATTTTATGATTGTAACTATTTGTCCCTTGGGTTCCTAGTGGAAAATAGGGCATCAGTAGCTTCCCGCAGTTATCTCTTGGATGATCCAGTCGACCACAATCAGGAAGATCATGGGTGATAGTAAACAGCCTTGTCTTACTCCTGTCTTCACTTCAAAGGCATCACTGAACTTTCCATTGTCAATCACTTGGCATGTGGCGTCTTCACATAGCTGTTGAATGAAGTTGATAAAGGTTTGTGGCACTGTAACCGTAGTGTTGAAGCAGGTGCCTGCAAAATTACTTCTCAGTCGACACTGTCGAATGCCTTTTCAAAGTGGATGAAGTTGAGGTAGAGATTTGACTGGTATTCGATGCGATGTTGTATGATGATGCGTAGCGTAGTGTTGCAATGTTATCCGCACATGATATGTTTTTCCTCAAGTCAGTCATCCAGCCTGTTTCGTTCGTAATCCAGTTCAATCTAGATCACTATATAGTCTCTCCAGGATGATGCTGCTTAATATTTTGCTTGCTGTGGGTGGACAGCAACATGATTCCGCGTTATTTCTTGCAACGACTTAGGTCACTTTCCTTTGAAAGTTTGACAAGATAGCCCATCTTCCAATCGATCAGCAGAAACCCTTCCTTCATCACTTCCTTGCAAACCATCTGCAATGGTGTTGTGGTGTGAGCATGTCCGCTGTTGTGTCTGTGACTGTTTTCAGTGCTTCTGGTGGAATTACATCTGATCCTACTGCTTTCCCGGATTTCAGTAAATTTATGGTGTTCAGGACTTCACTTCTGCTTTTGTCGGAAGGCTTGGATTAACTGACAGTTCTGTAGCTGGGCTGCTGGTGGTATTTCTGGACGAAGTGTAGGTGGTGGTCGATTCAAGAACTTTTTGAAGTGACCAGTGCATTGTTTCCTATGTTTCTCTTTTTCGGTAACTGAGTTTCCTTCTTCATCTTTTATTGGCTTCATCTGTGTTGATGTCTTCCCTCCCAGATAGTAAGTAACCTAGTTATTAGATATAGTGTTGTCAGGTTTGTGTCTATCCTACCTGCACCCTGTTCTGCTTCACTTGACAATGTGTCGTAGAAGTGTCTTTTGTATTTGCACGCACTCTTCCTCACTTCTTTGTCCAGTGTAATGTTGTATAGGTTGTGTTCAGTTTCTCTACACTGCACTGGTTCATCCCCTGCTTCACTATCTTCCGATCCTCCTCTATCAGCTTCTATATGTCCGTCGAGATCCATTCCTTGTTGTTGTCTTGCTTCTACCTTCTTCCTAATAAGGTTATATAGGTTTCTTTCCACATCTCCTTCAAACAGTTCTTCCACGCCTGATCCTTCAGGGATGTTTCTCAGCGTCTCCCATTTTGTCTGATGGCTGACATGAAGACATCCGTTGTAGTTTTCTTCTTCAGTTCCTGTTCTGTGTGTTCAACTTGAAATGTGGTCTATCGCAACTTCTCTGAAGGCTTTCAACTTGATTTTGAAGTTAGGTTGCTTGCACTAGACAGTGAGTGGTGTGAATCTACATCTGCTCATCTTCTTCATCGGATCTTGTGTCCACTAGGCTGACTGCGTCTCCATCCCCACTTTCTTCACATTGAGATGTAGTCGATCTAATTTTTAGTGTAGTGTGTGTGTCCCGGTGTCTGGTGAAATCAAATCCATGTCGCTTGCTTTGTGAATATCCTTGTGCTTGAACACACTTCCTTGCCGCCAATCACCAAATCGTTGAATGCACAGAAATCTGCAAACAGTTCTCCATTCTCATTCATCATTTCACCGAGTATCTCTCGACCCATGATGAGTTCTCTTCGTGTGTTGTCCGCTCCCAGTTTGGCATTCATGTCACCCCACCCACTGGAGTGAATTTTGATGTCGCCAACTCGAGTGGGGTCTTGTTCATTACTGATTGCAGTTGTCTGTAGAATTCCTCCTTCTTCTCTTCATCTGCATTATTTGTAGGTGCGTAGCGTAGCATTGTATGATTGTGACTTTCCATCCTTTTGATTTGAACCTTGTTGTCATGATCGTCATCCTGAGAAGACTGGTTCCCACTGAATGAGAGCCTTCGATGGTGTTGGGACATCATGAGATAGCCACTAGAAAACTCAGTGTGCTCATGGTTGTTGTCTGGGTGATAATATCGGAGTAGATTATTGACTCCTCTCCAGTTGACAGTTTGGAGAGTCCACTTCCATTCCACCTGCTCTCGTAGATTCCTGGAACTTCTATGCCATACCTTCTCTCTCCTTTGCAATTTGGGCAGCCTTGTCATCCAGCTTCAGACATGGGTGGACATTCCATGTCGTCATGCTTACTTTTGCTTTCATCGACGGGAGAGAAGACACATCGGTGAATTGGCTTCCCGAAGTTTTTCATCAATCGGTGTCATTTCATGTCTGCGATTCCAGCGAGGAATAAGTTTGTTTTCATTTTCTATGTTTTCATTGTGCTTTGAGGTTTGTTAAGTGATTGGATTAGTTTTATGGGGTAGGGTTGGTAGCCCTACGCCTAACCTTCTCTCTCTTTATCTGGGGTAAGGATCGGCTAGTAACCAGTGGACTAGTTAACCAGGCGAGGTTACACAGTACCACTAGTTCCTTTAAATGTGATCTTAACTATTGTATTATTTAAAGAATTTTCACACCACACTGAAAATCAAAATCTGGATTTTTCTGAACGTTTAAGTGTGTGTGTTACAGCTGTTTAGGTAGAATGTTCAACAATAAAATGGTACATGTACCGCTTGACAGTATATATTTTAATGTTGAATAAAAATCCGAATATTGTGCTGAGATTGTGGTGTCGTACACAGCGAAACGTTCAGAAAAATCTTGTTTTGAATTTTCTAAACACGCTGAGATTATATTAAAACTTAATTATCTAATGATTACACCTGACTCGATTCTTAATTTTTTTCGAGAAATTCTTAACCGCAGTGGCCTGGATATCAGTAAATCAAAATTGCTTTCACCAACGCTCATTTTTGTCTGATTATATGCCTTTTTTTTAGACCACTTTGTTTTTCCATTTTATTTCCCTTTCCAGAGCTGCATATGACATTGTCCATCATTTTTTTGCATGTGATTCGTAGTTAATATTACGTCAACGTTTATTAGACTATGTTGAAAACAAAAGATTTCAAACAATTAGTCCCATTTATAAATTTGGATCATGTAATTAGAAAATCAAATTTCTCGGAATTGTGTCATGTATTTGTGTAATTCATTTCGAAAAATCTCATCACACATTTACTTGTCAAGTAAATTTATTCAGAACTGAAAAATAGGTGAGAGGCCAATTTAAAAAAAAACTCATGATAATAGAAGATTAAAGTTAAGAAGGATAATCAAAAGTGAATGATAAATTTCATTATATTCTTGGCAACAAAACATAAATCTTGACATAAATAGTGGATGGTGGCTATCAGTGGAATTTGGGACGTGCAAGTAACTCAAAGTTGGAGTAGCTCCAGGATAAATTGTTTGTGTGCCCATAAAGGTGCCTTCTATTTGCGGATAGTTATCAGTTTCGCAAATCTCTGTATTCACCTGTAACTATTTCCATATAAACATTTCGAAAGTTGTTCAAACATTAATTCTATGATAGGCTCATTTGTTCTTCCACTTTTTTGTCTTGACAAGTATGTCACGGGAGTGTTTAAAGTACACTACGAGAAATCGACTAAGTTTAAAAATATATCATAACATCATTCAGTCTAATTTAATCTACAGTATTTGAATTTGATCAAGTTGATGAATGAAACAACATATACATTTCCATAAATTTTTCTGTCTGAGAATAAGTGTATACGCTTGTAAATTAGAACAAGACATATAAACGAACAATACTGTTTTCAATTAGATCCTCTTCAGGCTCTACTCTAATAATACTAGCTTAATATATAAAAAATTAAAGCAATCATGTAGATTTGTTAGTTGATATGATAAGTGTTTTAAAATAACGACAGTGATAGTAATACAAATAATAATAAAGATAAAAGTGATAACGTTGACTAAAGGACTTGCAATATAGATGATAATGTTGATAATAACCAAGAAAGGAGTATGAAAATGTAAACACTACGATAATTACACTGGACCAAAAGCTTAAGAAAATAAAGTTAGGTAATGCTGAAGGACGAGGTAAGTGGATAAGCAAAGTCTAGACAAATACAGTAAGTATATGAAAGGGGTGACGAATAAGAAAAGGGGTAGGAAAAAAACCGAATGATGAAGTTATTAACTAAGTATTCCCTGCCCAACGGAGAGATAAGGGATGTACAAATTTCTTCTGAATACAAAGACTAGTATTATTAGCTCGAATTCTCACAGCTTCTTCTATGTGTAAAAGACGAGTTTGAATACCTTTCGAAAGATGAGATGGTATGCGGTGAATAATCGTGAAAGTATTGGTCTTGTCTACTAAGTGACCACTACCAACGAGGTGAGATAAAACCAAACTTCTGATGGATTTTATCTATCCCTTTCCCAACCATGAAGGTACATTCTCAGCAACACCTTTGTTAAGTCGTTTAGTAGTACGCCTTATGTAGCTTCTGCTATAGGAGCAACTAAACTTGTAAATACACATAAAAGTAGCAATACTAGATACCTTATCTTCTTTCAAAGCAGCAACAGTTGGTCTACTGGAAAATGATAGACAGAGTTGTGCGGCGTAGAAAGTCGTCAGTGTTGTTTGCTTATATGTCTTGTTTTAATTTACTTCATGGGAATTTTTTAAACTCTTGAATCTCAAGTGTACCAAATGTTCAAGTTGATTCTTTTGCCTACGTGACCTCCGAACTACTCATTATGTACATTTAAGTTGATGAAACTAAATGAAACGGCTTCTACTGAATATAGTGAGCCGTTTATCTATACTTCCTGATTTCAGAGGAGAACGGCACTCACCGTTTGCTTATGGTCACATGGAAAGAACGTAGAATAGACATTCAGCAGTTTTTCTTAAGTAAACAGTCTATTTTTATAAGATTTTCACTGAATTTTGATCACTGTTTTGTGTTTAATTTTAAAATGCTAATTTGATATGAATATTTTTGTTTTGCTTGTTTTATCTACCCACATTTCAGCGATTCACACTAGAAAAAAATCTTGGAGATATACTAGTTGGAAATACGGTTTGGAACGATGGCCTTTTGAAGGCTCAGTGTTACGTAAAACATAGACACTTCAACAATTAAATCTGGTTATGTATTAGCGATGAAAATATGCAATCCCTTAGTACTAAATATAGTGGGAACAGACTAACATGTTTGGAAGTAGGAAGCTGAACTCAGGATATATAAATGGTGTTTAGAAATTAGTCAGAGTTAATTACCTTTGAATAAATATATCTCCTACCTCATATGTTAAAGAAAAAGGAAGCATAAGTTTCTGTGAAAGATAAAGTTTAGGATTCTTTTTATTAGAACACTATAGTTTTAACTTTATTAGACACTAAGTTTCAGTTATGTAGAGTAGATTCAGTCAAATCATTTAGTGTTACACCCTGTATGAATTCCATCGATTAGAAGTAATGACATTTTACCTCGGCATTTTGGTAGTCACGATCTGAAATTCCCCAAACCAGTCGTATATGTCTATTAAACACTGAATTCAGTACTAAGGCCTTCAGATAAGAGATCCATTTTCAAGATATGTTACTGTACACTGACTCGTCATTGGAGAGTAACCGATTTCATTTTGGATAGTCCCGAGTGCCGATCGAATTCTGTCAATTATTTTGCTATGTGGTCACCAAGATAAGAGGCTCGCCATTGCAGTGCATTTTGGTAGATGTTAGATGATTGAAGACAATCAGTAGGAAAAATAATTGTCCACCGTTACCAATTGCCACTGCCTTTTCCATCTTCTCAGCCTTCGATACCCGCAAACTGTTCGCAGTCATTGTGTAGACTCCTCATCAGTTTACACTGGAGTTGCTTCCGCTTCTCATTATGCATGGAACCTGCAGGATTGCGTTCACGCGCGTCAACTAGTTTAAGGGAAGTTGCTGAGGTCAGTTGGCCATTTTTAAAGTGAGCTACGGTCTTCAGCACTATTTTTACAGCAAGCTGGAGATGACGCTACGCTTCTTCTGGATGGGTGATGCAGTTCTGTTGCGATACCTGTCAAGTCAGTTCCATGCTGAAAGAAGCCTTAGTTTTCTCATCGTCAAGCAGTACTCACAATGATTTTCTTGCCGTAGTTTTTCTACGTTCATTTAAGCGTAGATGTATGCATACTCAAAAGGATTGCCTTTTTTAAAATTTCTGTGATAAAGTTGAACAGGAACAGTGTAGATGAATAAACTTGTAGAACCCCAGTGGCTTTGGTCAGCCTAGGTAACACCTCACACTCTCAGACTACAGCGTGAATCTAGAAGCTAGATACACTTATTCAAATTTTTCTCCACATAAACCCCTCTATGAAAGAAAATGCTGTTTCTACCTCATGGAGCATGACCGATGCAAAGTATTAGATAAAAAATAAGCGGATTGAGAGATTAACACAACACAACCAGTCAGTATAAACATGGGACGTGGTATTCCCCAGTAGCAGTTCAAGTTGCCATACTCTGGAGTACAACACGGTTGAAGGTATCAAAGTGATAGAAAAATACTAAAGGAAGTGATCAAAAGTAACAAAAGAAAAATTCAGCGAATAATTTTTCTTATTGACCAATTATTTTCAGAAACCGTATATTCGTATTTATAGTTAAGACAGAAATATGTATCCATGAATGGCTAGTGGGTCAATACAAGATCAACGAAAATTGTTAGTAGAGTTACAAAAACAAAACAAAAGCTGACAAAAATTCTGAAGAAAACGATGAATCGATCATCAATATGGAGCTATTTGAACTACTGAAACCAATTAGTCTGAGGTCTTCTTAAAGTTCATAATAAGGATGATCCTCTTCGTCCAGTTCATGACATAGACAATTCGCCATAAAATCGGATTGCTAAATAATTAGCCAAAGTCCTTCAGCCGGTAAAGAAGCAGATCAATAACTACAGCACGCCTTACTCATTTGACTCCATTAACTCCATAGGTATCAACGTGTACGGAAACTGCATTTTGCCAGCGGATGTCTTGTCAATCTTCATAAGTGTCCCTCTGACAGAAACAGTCTGTTCTTCGTGTGAATACTTTGAGATCAACAAATTTGTTATTGGGATTCCTAAACGCTTTCTGAAGGAATTGATGTTTCACTGCATCTTCAGTGTAAAATTCAGATATAATTAATAGTGAACTACTTTATCAAAAAATAGATTAGTTAGCAACGGATTCACCATTAGGTCATCTTTATGGCTTGTCTAGAAAGCAGTAAACTACATCTATTGATCGACTACTTACATATTTATGACATATACATGGATGACAGTCTCATCATCTGTGAGGAGAACAGCTACCTTGGAGGCATACTACGAAACTTCACTGAATGTCAAAAATCAATTAAGTTTACCATGGTAACTGAAGAAAGCTTTGAATTTCACTTTCTGTAAGTAGTTAGGACTGATTAATAAAAAACTAACCGAGAATGAATAAAATACCAATTTTGAAAGTTAGGTCTCATTAGTCAAGAAAGGTAATCTAATCCATTCACTATTCACAAGAATAAGAATTTTTTAAAAAGTTGAAGTAAATGAGGAGCTGGAAGTACCTCAAAGAGTGTAATGGTTATCTTTCAGGATTCATTGAGAGGAGCATGAAGCCTCGACATTATCAATAAGGAACACCTACGGTTCCAAAGAAGACATAACTTATGAATGTAGAATTTAAAGGAGACACCATTGCAAAGATACTCAAGACTCAGTTAAGTAAAGCCCTGGTAGTGACCTTAGTTTCCGACCAATTTCAATTTTTTTCTCTAGTCAATAACTGACTGATAAACAGTCACAATTTTCGCCACCTTTGTATGCATCTACCAAATCACCTGCTCCTGTGGAGCTGATTAAATAGGCCACAAAAAGCATGTTACTTTCAATCTCATTTCCGAAAGCCATCCTGCATGAGTGTCTTAAGAAGAATGCATAGCGATTAACAGATGGATTATTAAGCACCTAGTTAAGTCTAGTCATTCTGCTCCACCTGGATTTTCCTTGAGAGACATTTATATGGTCGAATCAAACATTCCGAAGGGAGTATGGATTCGCCACCTGAACACAGCAGAAACTTCGGTAATTTACCAAGTAATTCATTCAAGTCTGATCTCTGCTTTCAAAAGTGGTAAGTCCAATCTCTAACTTTAACATGGTCATATTCTCTCTTAGACATTTTATTTACTTATGTGTTAAACGTTTAATTGTTTACTTAACTGTATTTATTGACACTTATTTTCATCCGCTGTCTTTACTCCACTATTGTTGGTTTCAATAGAACTAACACACGTTTCATAACTGTTTTGTTACTTCATATATTACTACGTAATCACCTAGTGATTAACTATTACTGGCATTTCAGCCACTACCTAGGAATCTCATAAACACTTTTTGATGAGACTTGATAAAACTTGTAATCTTTATTTTTCATTTTGTCAGCAATACTAGTAAACTTTCTTTCGTACGTTGTGAAAGAGTTCTCACAGTTCGTCCTAAACGGTTGACTCCACAGGAGCAGCTGAATTTCACATAGACATACCATAGATCCCATCTTTCAGACGTGATGATAAGATACATCTGTCGCTGAACTTCAGCCTCAGACTGACTGCAGCAAACGTCTTCTTTAATGAACGTTGAAGTGTGCTTGCAGTGATTTCGGCTAGATTATACCTCTTAAAGGGAAGGTTGGTGAATCTTTACTTCTGGCCACAGGTGAAGTTGACTGGTTTTCCTGTGCTGCTTATCATAATCTTCTTAATGAAATTTTTATGGTATCCATTCTGTGAAAGTGTTTATCAAAACTTGTAGCTCTTTGTTTACCGTAGTGTCGGAGCAAATTCATGTTATCCTTTCAAACAGATACCGAACCAAGTTCCTTTATTGCCATAGTGTTAGGAGACTACAAAAGTGTGTACACCTTCCACTCAAAAATGATTTGTGGTAAACGCTGCTGATGATTTCTTCTCCGTGTGACTTAAAGGGATATCTAGGAAGGAGGTTTTAATTAAACTTTCCAGTTCATATGAGAATGTTATCTGTGAATACGATCTGTTAAAATTCACCAATAGTGCCTTTACCTTCATTTTCTTATCCTAGATAATAAAGGTATCGTCCATATTCTACAATAAGTATCCACTGAGTCTGTATACGGCTTCAAAACATCATCCTTTAACTTTGATATTAACAAGTTGGCAAGTATTGGTCCAAGTGCGGAACCCATTGCTATCCCATCCATCTGTCTGTTTATATAATTGTTAAAACGAAACTGAACATTAAGTATACATCGTAATAAGGACTATTTAAAATCGTATATAGGCAGTTTTCTGTAATAATTTCCAGAATATAATCCACCATTTGCTAGTGGGATATGTGTGAACAGTAGAGCAGCATCCAGCGATAGCCTGACTCTGTCCTGTATGTTCTTTTATTAAACCAGTTCGAAAACATCTTACAAGCTGTGTCTGGATGATATCTTTCTTGACCAAACCATTTCCCCACACAGCGGTGAGTTGGGCATGTCTAAAATTGGTCTTAGTAGTTAGTAATCTTCAGGTAGTCGGTATAATCTGGAATATTGGTTCCCCCATCCATCAACTTTTCACACATTTAGGGTGATATAATTCGCTTCGTTTCTAGAAATTTCAGGGAACTAGTTGTTTCTTATTCCATCTTCAAGATCATACACTCAGAACCTCATTATTTCTGAAACTTAGATTCATAACTTAGAACCACACTCATTCTCCTTATATAGTCCATTTTCCCTAATAACACCACACAGCAGCCCTTACCTGATGGAGTTATAATGAGATCCTGATTGCTCCAGCGCTTATCTATGCTATTTCGTCAGCATGGAATTTTGGTGTGAGTATCAGCAGTCTACGAAAGTTGTTTTCAGACTCTCTACTTTGGATTCTACAGGTGCTGCTTAAAAAGCACCTTTCTTTATGTAGTTCATATATTTCACAATGTATTTGCCTAAATGTGTACATTACTTTCTTTACTTTTTCTGGTACAAACACATTTCGATCTAAATAAGAATAAGCTGATCTGATTGGTTCATTTATTTCATCATGTTAATGATTATATACTTTTGCATTGCGAATAGTGTCGTCAGGCAAAAAGTTAATATACAATTAGATCCTATTGGACCGTGGGATGCTGATTACTTCATCAAGCTTAATGAATAACCAAGAAATAGCTTAAACTAAGCTATGCACAATATTCAGCAACTTTCCTGGTGCATGACAGAATTATAACAAAATATAAGACTCCGCCTCCATGCCGCCCAATATACAAAGATGCATTCACTTTTTCTCAGAAAAAGGTAACTGCTTCCCGAACAAATATATTTCTCCATGAACTGATGGTAAGGTAGATTTTCCTTCATTTAGTACCAGGATTAAAACACAACTTCATTTTTTCCACGTACATACACATTTTGCAACATACAAGCCTCAATGAGTAATATTCTGTAGTTGTTTCAGTCTTTAGTTCAGTCACATGCATACTTCAAATATCGATCTAGAAGAATGCAAAAGATTCAATGAAACATTTCCTGCTGCCAAGTTACTCCCCCAATACAACAGCAGACTGCAGTTTAGAAACTAAATTACACCAAAGAAGCTTCACACACTTATGTCACATTCAGGGAGTGGTACACTAGCAACTAGCAACGTATCCAACTTTCAGTTAAGACAAACAACCACCTTCACTTATCCACATTATGGTTGGTCGACAATAACGCTCAATATGGTCATGTAGTAATGAATGGGCGTGGTATAGTCAGTCATCTAACCACCCATTCAAACTACCTCATTCTGTGTGAATATATGTAGTGCCTACAATTTCCACACAATTAGTGTACCGTACAGATAATACACAAACAAGTAGGCAGAAACTAATATTCCCGTCACATTTGGCAAATAAATGACTATCTGTTCACAAAGTTGTAATGCCTTGATGAGCATCATACAATGAACATTAACTCAGGATATTCCAACATTCACCTAAAACCTTATAACTAAGCAAAAGACAAGGCTAATCGTACTATTAACAAAAGAATCTGGACTTATAGGAAACCGCTTGTTTATGCATTCCAGTGCTACTCTTTTCAACCATGAGGAAGTAACTTGTGTCCTGAAAAACAATTTATAAATAAATAGTGAAAAACCTGCACATTCTATTTGTGTAAACTATTCGTATGAACTGCAAAACACCAATAACATCCCGTGTGTGGAGAAACAACGGAATGTTCTACTTGCCATGCATAACAACTCTATTCTCACATTCAGCTCACAACTATTCTTAAACAATCAACCTACACGTTACCTCAATATCTTACTCTCTCCATCTCGATATCGTTGGAAATGCAGTACACGTAAATTCTGTTGACCATCAAATCTAATGTTAGGAAGCAACTCGAAAATTAAACAACTTCAATGATAATTACGACCTAATGAAATCTTTCTTATGCGAAAAACCCTTTCATAAAACAGTTATGTCACAACATCACTCCCTAGTCATCTATGCAGGTTTTCATTTCACCTCACTAATCAGTCCACATTTCGCCATTGAGAGATCGCAGCTATTAGGCTGCAAACCCATCACTCGTTTCTCATAGTTTAAATGCTTTACTTCTTCATTTGTTAACAAATAAACATGATACGTATATACACGAGTCCATGTGCTTTAAACCGTTCTAATCACCGGATTGAAAAGTAAAAGGTCGCCAATACTTGCCTTCTCTTCAGTCATTCACCTCATGACGATTGATGTGTGAATTCACTGGAGTACTAGATGCCTTTGAAGAGTCATACCCACTTCACAGACGACTAATTACTTGCACTTAGACCATTGAAGTTCGGCATGATTTAAGCAATGAATAAACTGATAGTAACCAAAACAAAGAAAAAGCACCCAACAAAACACTCACAAAAACTATTATTATTATTTATTATTTGTCCCTCGGGTTCCTAGTGGAAAATAGGGCTTCAGTAGCACGTCTCCATTGCACTCTCTTCTCTGCACACTTTTCAACCTTGACCCACGACTGTCCACAAGCTTTCATTTCTTCCTCACACCATCTCCTACACATCACCCTCAGATGTCCAACTAGTCGTTTCCCATGCGGGTTCCACTAGAGGGCCTGGTCTGGCACTTGATGTCCCCGAATGATCTCCTCAATGCATGCCCAATCCATCTCAACTTTCTTCGTCTGCATATTTGTTGAGTGATGGGTTCTTCGTTGGTTCGTTGCCAGCCGTGAGTGAGTTCCTTGTTGCTTATTCTTTCTGGCAATCCACCTGATCTTTAGCAACGAGCCACCGTAGGCACTTTTTGATGAATATCTGTAGTTTTTTGGGATGCCTTTCGTAACGTGCAAAGTCTCTGAACCATATAGAAGCATTTATGTTACTGCAAAACAATTTACACTCATGTGTACAAACAGTAACTAAATACTTGAAACAAAATACTCACCGAGCTCGTATCATTCGAATTACGATCCACTTGAATTGCAATCGGTTTCAACTGCCTTTTCTCTGTATAGAAGAAAACTGCTAAAGGTGCACACAATTCTCGGCCACGCTTACAACTGAGTCCTTCCAATATATGATAGTCGAGCATGTACAACCGATTGGCAGCTACCATTTGACGCAGTGTCCAACCCTCCAATTGAGGTTTCAACCAATTTGCAGCCAGCTGAAAACTATAAAATGACAACGCAAATAAACGATTCCACAGTATGCCAACGAGCCAATCTAAGGATTTCTATACATACTCTCAATTACTCAAAGTTTCCACAAAATTTAGGCATCAAATACCAGTGGTAATGAAGATAATGGGTTTTTCTCTCACAATTATCAAGTTGATAAACAGTCAGACCACCGATCATGCGAGAAATAGTTCAGACTAATAAATCATTATTATCCATAAACCTGATGATCTTTGTCACAACTCCTTTCAGCAATCCAGAGATTTCCACTTCCTCTATTGCATAAATGAAGGAAATCGACGCATTCATCCCGAATGCTTTTGTAAAAGGCTACCGTAGTATCATTCCGTGACAGTTTTCATTACACTTTCGTGATAATCAATTCTAACAGATAGATGTTTCTGACCACTTCAAATGATACGACAAATCATATCCAATTGGTGACTGTTCTCAAACAAAGTACCATAACGACAAATATTGCGAGATGGTATCATTTCATAGTTTATCTACAACTGTAATAACAACTAACATGGCTTACTATAACTAAGCAGTTCCCATCACAGTGAACATCAGTTGGAGAACCACTGAGAATCTGAGAGCACTGTACAGTCGACTTGTCGCATTTTACCATCACTTCACAATGGACCAACTTCACGACAACCCCATATCAGAGCACATATTACTATTCAAACAGTAGACAGCAGTTCAATGGTCCACAGTACTCGAATTACGTCAATTTGTGATATACACAATCGATCCTTTATCGAGTCAAAGGTGGCGGTTGATGGGAAGCCGTAAACTACGATGGATCACCTGTTCAGTGCCTACGTGTATTCATTTGTTCTTCAACTGACGCCGATCCATGATAATACAAGACTACTCATAAATCCACAAATCCTTACAAACTAACAAGTGGGTAAAATGTTCCTCAATATTTTGCAGTTATATGCGATAAAATGAAATACTAGTAACAAATCGTTAATTATAAGTTCAGTAATCCAGAGTACACAGAGGATCACAACTCAAATCACACTCATTTCTACTCAATTTGGTCACCAGACATCAATAACTGCTTGGCGCTATAGGATGTTGGATTCCTATTCACTTTCACTACATTTCATCTCATTGTGCCATCTCATAGCCACCCACAAACATGCTCTTCTCGATGGTATAGCATCAGTCTGTCATTTTTACTTACATACATCTCATCACAACTGCACGTAAACTTGTAGATAAGATATACTGTGAAGTTCAATTCACACAATTCCGCTGTCTAATTGTTCGCACCAGAAAAGAAAAACTCCACGCAGATAAGTAAAAAGAAGATACGCAGAAGTTACGCTTCATAGCTGAACAAAACCATTGAACTGTTGACTGAATAATCTGATCACCCCGAAGTGGTAGATTAGCTGAGACAGTATTTATTGTTACAGTGACTCTTCTGTCCGTATGAAGTTCGTCATGCCTATGGTTTATAATGGATTTCCTAAATAATCACCAGTATCGTAAACTCAATGTATGTTACGCATTTCAGCATTCAGCATATCACTAGTATATATTTTACGACCTCCTGAAAATGAAAATTCACCCACAGACCACGTATGCTGGACTAGAACAAAGCCACATAAATGAAGACACAGTCCATTGCAAGTTTGTTTTCGAAATACTGATGTCCGGATTATCATTCAGTTTCCTCTAGTGATTACAACATCAGAAAACCCAATTTATCATTCTATTCACATTCAGGTTTCCATCAAACCTCCAAAATAAACATTTGTATTCTCATGGTTGTATCCCGTTTGGAAACAATTTCCACATCGTTGTTGACTATTCTCATTCGTGCAGATTCAGATGTCTTTCTCTTTATCACCATTCTGATAACTCACACTTCGCTACAAATAGTATGAATGATAACCTGAACTGATACAGTTTGATATACATTTCTGTCTAGCAGAAGGCTGTAAACCACACCTATTATGGAGGAAACAATAACACGAAGAACCTGGCTAAACCTCATCAGACAGAACGCATCTAGAACCGCATCATAATAAGCCAGCAAACCACAAATTTATGTCTACCGATAGCGCAAACTTACCACTCGTATTTACGCATGCATTCCTAGAAGACTATTGGAAAAGGAAGCAGACTGTTAAGTTTAGTCTTCTTTGTTGATTCAGTTTTCTAAGAGAGTTGAAGGCTGACTGTATATTCTATTATGTCACTGTTTATAACTCTACACGTTAATCCTGCATAGTTTACATTAAACGATCATACTATTTTAAGGCAACTGGTGGCTTTGATAAATTTAAACAGTGTAATGAGAAGAGGAAGATTATCTGAAACATGTGATGTATTAGCGCTATACATTTCCAACAATCTGATCGCACATGGACTTGTCGAACTAATTATGTGAAAATTTACAAAAGAGGTCAATGAAGTTAATGGGAAACATAGGAATAGGAAGGGATAGAAAAAAAAACCTTACTCTTGGTATGAAAATTAAAATCAATACTACCAAGGTAGGTTCAAAGTGAGTACGAATTGTTTTTGTATACATAAATTTCCAGATAAATAGTTCGACAAGTCCATGTGTGATCAAATTGTTCTAAATGTATAGCGCTAATACATCACATGTTTCAGATAATCTTCGTCTTCTCATTACGCTGTTTAAATCATACTACTTTTCAGTAGCGTGAATTGTTTCTCAAACTGAATGTTCGTGAACACACATGCTCTATAGATCCCTAGCGCAACAAAGCATGATAGATCTTCAACACACAGAGAACACTGATTCTCAGCTTTCGCTATTTTATTTAAATAACACCAGTACCGTGTTCTCAATCTTTCACTGCACTGAATAGCTTAAATTCCTTCTCAGGTGAAAGCTTATAAAACAGCTTAGTTTCATTTTTGTAATAGCATATACAAGCGAATCAGCATCTCCTCTTTATTTATAATTGCCTTGATAAATTTCAAACTATTTCTTAATCGCATCATTTAATTTGTACAACTTCGCTAGATTTCACACCATTTTTAGAAACCAGCTGGTGGTCATGGACACTAAAATTTTATCAACATACTACTCTTCTGATAATGAGAACAGTTTCAGTCAAACAGACAGCTCGATACATAACTAGACACTACATGTTTGTTTTAATTGCCGACCACCATTATGACAACAGTACACTGAACCTAACGACTTTCTGCGAATGCTGAAGAGAGATATCTCCTACCTTTCACCCATTCACTTGAAATAATTTGGGAAAATTAATTAGAAATAGGATACTACATGCATAACTTTGAATCATAATTAAACATTACAATTGATTTCGGAAGTTGCATATGAATGAACAAAAATGCACGTTCCAAGTGTTCACAGGGGAATACTACATTTCAAGCGATTTCTTGTATTTCCACGAGGGTAGTATATTTGGGAGTTTGGAATTTCATGATTTAGTTTCCAATATAAAATATTGAACCATAACACTATACCAAGTTTATTTGCTGTCCACCTACCTCTGACTCATACCATTACTCTTTAGATGTTCGGTACTTTATCCTCTTCTCCTGCCAGAATGTGATCACTGCCAGTCGGTCAGTATTGATTCCCTTGCAGTGGCTAATATCTATCCAGTTCGAACAGAGCTTAAATTTGATAGCTAGACTAAAAATACACTTAGCACTATTCAATACTCCATCCCGGATACTTGTTGAGCTAGCTTGGAGTGTAGTAAACTTCTCCACAGTGCACCCCCGGTGCAAACACAACTACTACTTCACACTTTTATTTTCTCTTATAATGAGTTCTACAAACTAACACACAACAGACGGAAGTCTAGTAAATCCAATTCATGTTCATAGTCAGTCTTTCCAACTAATGAACAAAACTACATATTTTAATATTGTAAGTTCTGAAGTCACAATTTGTGGAACAAAAGCATTACAATCATCCACTTCCTCAAGTCATCTTCTAGAATTTATAAGATCATCCAGTTCCCAATGTTGAACTTGAACTTGAAGTTTACATAAGCGTGAAATCAATCTGGGGGATGAACTACAATTTGTGACTAAGATAGTAAAATCTAAAGCATGTCTGATGTTTTCATCACTCAAAACACCTAGATATGGAAAGATTTTAGTGAATAAATATATAATTAAGTTTCATCAGGCAGATACCTTTAAATACAATATTTTTTACAATAAAAAGATACACACATCGAGAGACTGCATCAATCTGAAGAACGAAAGTAACATGAAC
Organism: Heterobilharzia americana; assembly: GCA_944470555.2. Lineage (NCBI taxonomy): Eukaryota > Metazoa > Platyhelminthes > Trematoda > Strigeidida > Schistosomatidae > Heterobilharzia > Heterobilharzia americana. The sequence goes on along the minus strand of OX104127.1, from coordinate 126,110,486 downwards.
ATTTGGTTAACGTTTCAGAGCGATATGGAGTACTAGTTTTCTAAGCAAGTAGGTATAAAAGAGTTAGCACAATGTTACAAATCAATAACTTGGGTTTAGACAGGAAGTGAATTTGGGGAGATAAATCAAAAGACAGCATATCATCCAGTATCAATACAAGTCTGTGTTACCACGACCAGCTCAGATAATCAAAATGAGAATCATTATGATGCTCCCCCTCTCTCATTTTAAGTATATTCGGATTGGAATGAGAAGTCCTGACTGGGAAGCCAGTGTGAATGCAACTTAGCGGTAGTTACGCGTCTTGATTCCTCATGGCAGTTAGGAAAAATCCTTGGTGACTGAAGGGAAGTAGAAATCTGGTTATCAGTTGGATCAGCTGGTAAAGTACCTTGCGGAAACTCGCCGGTGACTGGTTGGAATCGTGACACAGGCAGAATTTTCATTTCACCTTCAATAATCATCCAGTATCAATACAAGTCTGCCAGACCACGACTTTCTCAAATAGTGGAAACGGCTAAAATCCATGTATGATGAAAATAAAAAGTATCAAGGCATTATTATCAGAGTTAAAATACAGGTTTACAAAAGCCGTACACACAAAATGTCTATACAACCATTGGTGACAGTTTATAACTGAATTTTAAAGGTACAAGGCAGTGGAAGATTACAGAAAAACAAGGGGAGCTGTCAGATTTTTCTGAAGAAAGCTTAAGATTTCGTCCCATTAGAAGGCTGCGTTATCTCAAGCTGATATTTCGAAATTATCGAAAATACCATAGTAACGCATAGGAGCGAATTTCTATACACGGAAGATAAGCTAGCTGATGAGGTTGTGGAAATAGATCAACTAAGGTTATTGCCGGAGGGTTGTGCATCGCCACACGTTATCATATGATTCTGACTAGCTTAATAGTAGGATGGAAGGAGCTTTAATTTGATGACATCAACATGTGTACCGACTCACTTTCTAGTATTTGTTCATTCAGTAACTGAACATGCTGTTCATATAGATGCGCAGTTATTGATTTTCACTCTGTCACACCTAATATTCTGACACACGGCTCATGAATTCTCAGTTGAATTTCTGATATGTTTTATCTATTTATTTATCTATTTTATCCACAAATATGGCACTTCCATAACTCACTAATCAATGTGAGCGGTAATCATCGATTTCATCTTAACATAACACTTGAATGTCCTTATTGTCATTTCCATAATAATAATTTCTTTCCAACACTTACTTATCTTTATACAGATACGGTATTTTCAATTCATAGAGGACTAAACTTTCGAAGCGTGTCTGAGTTAGGATGCACATATCTACAGTTATGTCTTCTCAAAAGGAAAACCAACCCTTTTTCCCTTACTCCATATCATACTAGTGGATTTCGAAACACTACACCCACGTGTCATTTTTAGTCTGTGAAGATCTTATAAATCACTTTTGAACTGATGAGCAACCTTACCTCTTACTTGTTTATACTTTCTATAGTTATAAGTCTTTATTTATTCACATTTTTCCATGATGTTGGCCGCTGGTTATGCACTTCACTTGAGTACACAATACAAAGTCAATGCATCCGGCTCTCCTAGCGCCACTCTTACAAGACAGTTTTAATTCTTCCCATAAATATTCTGATTAATTTCTGGTTTCTACTCTAGTGCATTTACGGAACACGATGCTGCCACTTTTTGAGTGATTATTTGTAGTAGGTGGTTATTCTACGGGGAACCTAAGACTTATGGATCTGTTCAATATAGTTTTCAAGTTTATCAGTCCTGTAAAGGGTGTGAATAAAGGAGACTAGATAAATCAATGCCTAGATGTTTATTTGAGATACTAAACACTGATGTTCTGCTATTTTTTTAACGGTAATATGCAGAAGAGTTCTATTTGCTCTCCATTTGGAAGTTAGACAAGTTCTGTCTCTAACTTGATGTCAAGCTTTTTGACATGTTCCTGAGTATCTATCTTTTTGATAAAGCATCGACTAAACATTTCAATACAGTTCTTCAAGTGAGATATTAAATACGTCATTTACAGTATTCTGAGTACATTTTCAAAAAATTTGAATTCGTGAGGACCCTAAGACGATACCAGCCGGAAGTAAAAACCCAGTGGTTTCTCCACTAGTATAACTCTTCCGATGGGCTCACTGCGTGAAGTGGCTCCTTGGCTGTCTGAACTTATTCTAGGGTGTCGTGGTGTAGCATCACACACTTCCCCAAAATCAATGGCCTAGGCTTTGACGACTTTCGACATTGATTCTGACCTTGATAGTTTAACTGGACTCGCTAAGCTGAAGGCACCCGGTCAAGCATCCTCGCCATTTGGCACGCTGTCGTGTTACGTTGCACTGCTCGTATTCGACTCTCCAGCCAGTTGGAACGCATCGGTATTTTGGCACAACCATCCAAATATACTATCCCATCCAACTACGCTATCATGTTCTTCCTTGGTCTCGTATTCGTGGGTATATAACAAGTCCGAATAATTAATGATTGGTCTTTGCGTCTGTCAAGTTCGCACCAGGACAAATCCTAAAGTGGCAACTAAAGAATAAAATGCAATAAATCGAATTGTAAGTCGATCGTAATCCTCAGTTTTCTCTGACGCTCCCTCCGGCGCTCGTTGCACCTGGAATAGAAATAAAAGTCTTTAATACAACGAAAACGTTTCGGAAAGTTGGGAATTATTTATATATATACATACCGAAAAATAAAAATTTACGCTTATTTTCACCTTTTCTAAAAAAAATTTCATTATATGGTAATTTGGGCTAGAAAAGAGCCTAAAGGGCTTTTCGTGAGCCACGTGACTTTACATTTTTGACGAGCTAAGCACGACTGAGCCCACTCCTTAACGTCTCTGTTCATCCCAGGCCAGCAGAAACGTTGTGCGATAAGCCTGATGGTGGCTCGTACACCTGGATGAGAGAGTTTGTGCAACGTATTGAAGACGTTACGTCGACAACTCTTCGGAACTATTGGGCATGGTTGACCAGCAGAGACATCGCACGAAATTGTATCCTTGTCTGATCCAACCGGACAAAGCCGCAGCTTAAGAGTTGTGGACGACAACTCATGATGCAGCTCAAGGTCTTCCTTTTGACGCGGGGCTGGTTCAACGAGATCAACGTCCTCGATACGACTTATCGAAGCTATTCGTGATAGTGCGTCGGCTACGGAGTTATTTGCTCCAGAAATGTGGCGGGTGTCTGACGTGAACTGGGAAATGTAATCCAGCTATCACGACTCACGAGGGGAGTATTTGTCAGACGCCGAGCTGAGGTAAAATGTTGACGGTTTGTGGTCTGTGAAAATAATGAAATCACGACCTTCCACCGAATGTCGAAGGTGGCGTACAGAACAGTACATAGCTAGGAGTTCCCCACCAAATGTACTGTATCTTGTTTCCGCGTCTTGCAGCCGCCTCGAGTAAAAGGCTAACGGTTGCCACTGGTTGTCAGTCAATTGTTGCAAAACTGCTCCAATTGCTGAGTCAGATGCATCAACAGCAATACTCAAAGGAGCATTGGGGTCATGATGCATAAGCACGGTTGCGTTCGAAATGGCTCCCTTGACTTTAGAGAAAGCAGGTCTAGCCGCGTTGTCCAGAGACACGAACTTCGTAGTTCCTCGAAGTAGATCTGTTAGTGGTCCCATGACAGAGGCACAGTTGGGGATAAACTTTCGGTAATAATTTACCAGGCCGTTGAAAGTGCGGAGATGTTTCTCAGTGGTCAGCTCTGGATAGCTCGTGATAGCCGCCACTTTATCTCTCAATGGGAGTATACCTTTGTTGTCAATGGTATGCCCAAGGAAGCTGAGTGATTCAACTCCTATTTCACACTTCTGTAAGTTGACTGTGATGTCATGTTTTTTAAGTCTTTCAAATGCGAGGTCCAAATGTTTGAGGTGAGTTTCTTTATCTGGGCTCGCAATTAGACAGTCATCGATGTAGGCATGAACAAAATTCAAACCACGGAAGTTGTCATCCGTAAAGCTTTGGAATGTTTGTGCTGCATTCCGAAGACCAAATGGCATGCGCAGGAATTCAAACAGGCCAAAAGGAGTAATGATGGCTGTTTTCGCGATATCTTCTGCTGCCATAGGTATCTGGTTGTACGCTTCGACCGAATCGATTTTGGAGAAAATGTTCATTCCGCATGAGGTTGCAGTCAAATCGTAAACGTGAGGTATCGGCTAGCAGTCATCTCTGAACCCCTCCCATTACCTTAGTCGCCAGTAATCCATAAGAGACGATACCACCTAAATGATATTGTGATTTCGGTTAAAAGCCTAAGGAGCTATCTAACTAAAACGACATGGTAATGGTTGTCCAACTCACTTCAAGCCGCACACAAGGTAAGTTTCATAATTTATTAGTTTTTTCAACACCAACAACACAGCAATGAGACGCAGCGAATGACCTCAAAAGCAGTATATCAGCCTGATCGGTCAATCTCGAGGGTTCCCGTCACTAAATTGAGTTCTACCACAAGCAGTTTATTTAAAAACCGTGAAAAAGCGGCTTGCAGACATATAAGTTTATTCCGTTTCAATAATTTTAGCCACTATTTTCCGATGAGTACTTGTAATGCACCTTCCTAGAACCAAAATACAACTAGGTCTAAAATAAATTGATTAAATAAATTAACTAAATAAACCTCTAGATCACCTCCGGATGCTTTAGGTGTTTTAAGTTTTGTTTTAACGAGGATGCATCCGAGCAGGCTTCTAAGCCATTTTGCACTCCCTTTGTGCTTGTTAGCGCACACGTACTCAGAGTCCCTAGTTCAACCATACTAACCAGATAAGTTGAAAAAACTTTTCCACTGTTCATTACCATTACATTTATTCTATATAAATATATTACTTCGTCGAGTATATTCCTGAAACCAGTTCTTTTGACTTGTGTTTCGTTACCAGTACTTACACGTCTAGTAAGGTACTGGTTAAGCAGGTACTAGATCACATCAAGTTAAGCAGGGTTAGTCAGACGTTACGGAATAATTACACACACTCCTCCATATTCATGACCATGACTGATGAAATTGCAGCTCACCTTTCCGGCACAAAAATACGACTATGGCTTGAAACAATAGGTTAAACCGAATCAACTAAATATTAGCTGGATAAAATTATAACTTTCCCACGGATGCTTAAGGCATTTTAAATTTTGTTTTAAACAGCATACAGCCGAGTAGGCTTCGACGCCATTTCGCTTCTCATTTGTGCCGGTTTACACGCACATCCTCAGGTCCCTAGCTCAGCCTTATAAGTTCGATAAGCGTTTCTCTAAACATTGCCTTCATCTTCATTCCATTTAAATATATTGCTGTTTTGAGCTTATTTCTAAATAACATTCCTTTGGATTTGTGCTTTTTTATCGGTGCTTGCACGTTAGGTAAGGTGCTGATTATGTAGGCACATCGAGCTAAGTAGGGTCGGTTGAGCGTTACATATTAGTGACAAAGTCAAACCCTTACAAACCCATTGGGAGGGTTTTCGTTTTACGGGAAACAGCCTAAATTTCTGCGGAATCCGAATCTTCTTACGCATCGTAAGATCTTAAGTGATTTTCGAGGCTTTTCCCGCCAAAAATCAGCGAAAACATAAACGCACTGCCAACAAGTAGTTTAAGCACACGTGAGCCGTTGGAAAAGTGAAACAATGTCGAAGCCCACAAGTAATGACATTTTCATGGTCGCTTTCACATGAGGTATCATAGTACGCCAGCTGGTTTCAACAACTTGTAAATGAAAATGAGGATATCAGTGTAGCACTGTCCACAAGAACACCATATACTGTTAGCCATTCTTTGTCCTCGAACACACCCTTGAAGAAGACCGCTTTCTCTTTTTAAGTTCTTAAATGGTTTCAAATAGTCGGAAATCAGAAGAAGAAACTTTTCCTTAACTAGCTTGATGTCTAGAATGGGTGGGCCACAAACTTTCCTCGTTATTAACCTATGTAGGAAAGTGAAGGAGTGAAAGATTTTTCCGTTAAGTAAGAAGAGTATGTTATTTGTCTACGAGCTCACACCAACATCGTAGCCAAGCACCAAGTCAGCATTCGGAAGATTCCAACTAAGAAACTTGAACCGCCTTGGTGGGATGAGCATTCTAAGAACTAATAACCCTTTGGATAGTAAAGGTTACTCCTGATATCTAACCTCCTGTTTCCGAGGCCTAACGTTTTGGCGTGTCATTTGGGATTTGCGTTGCCACCAATGTTGAAAGGGTGACGAAGAGGGTTTACAGGAGCTTGAAAATATAGATAGTATACTTCGAAAGACGTAGATCAAGTGCGGTCAGTCATCTCCGGTGTTTTTTAAATCAACTTCCTCGCCCAAATTTAATTGGCCATCTCAGGATGCATTCTAGTTTTATTTTGTCTCTTTATGGCTGGGAGACAAAGACCAGTATTCTGAACAGAAATCGAAACAGTATGAAGCTGTTGAGTATCTGGTGAACTAATCCACCTTCAAGTGGTACAGTTTGTTTGTGAGTTATTAGTGACAAGGTGGTAGGAAGTGCGTTTCCGTCTCGTTTGGTAAACCGGCTTTTGGTTTTGGGTGGGTAAACCGCCTAAATCTTTCTCCATCAATGACGCTGCTTGTTCTGTAACACAAAGACTATATGCGTGACATGCATCACGGTTAGATAAATGCATATTACTGTATCCCAGTTTTGAAGACGCATAAGGTCTTCCTGTAGGAAGACCGAAGCATACTGTCTTCTGGTTTCTCTCAAAAGACTTACATCGTCGGTGGAGGTGAGGATTTGTAAGGGACATTTTGAGGCAAGTCACTCGGGTACATTAGGAAAAATGCTTGCCTCTGAACTTAGGGAAACTTCAGTTTGAATTTTTGTCTCCTAGATAAGAAGAAGCTTACTGGGAGTCCAAGCAAATGGTTAGGCGAAGAGGCTGCCAACCAGTCAATGAGCTACGAGTTCATCACTATTGGATTTCGTTTATCAATAAGATGGTCATGACTAACAGATTCCAATGCTTTCATGAAGTCCCCGATGGTCAGCATTGCTACTTCACTTACTGCAGTAATCAAGTCGTTATTGTGATGAAATTGTTTTCATATCCATGCTGTATTAGTCTAAAGGTGACCATGGATACAGGTCGTCTAGCAATTCACTATAAATTAACTACTGGATCACTTAGGTGTGGATGAAGCAGTTGCTGGGCTGTTAATCTTCAGGCTGCACCGTTGACATCGTTGCAGATTGTTGTCATGTGACCTGATTTTCAAGAGCTGAGCATTCTTGTTGATTTAGGGAATCTCTGGATATACTTCAAGGTCCAAACAAAGGGGTGCTCCTTCCCACGAAACAGACATGGATTCTCCTGGATCCTGAAAAATATCCTTCCTGAGCAGTAATGACTTGCGCCGCATCGACCGAATACCCAGGTCAACGACCAAAAGTCCTACTTGATCACTGAGATATTAGGTTACGCCTAGATGGGTGTTCGATGATGGAAGTGTCTCCAAAAACTGGTCATTTAATTATCCCACCACCTCCGTGACTATGGTAGTTGCCATTAGTCCCTGCTGGTTGACCGACTGCTACATTGACCTGTCAGAACGATGCGGCACAGTCGAGAAGACATTTCTGGTTAGAAACAAACACGTCTGTAATTCTAACTTGATTCTGGTGCCTTTCCTGCTTATAGTTACTTTCTGCCTAACTAGTTTGCATCTAGGTTCCCTACCGTTTTATTTGTGTATTGGCTAACTAGTGTTTTTTTAACGTGAGTGGTCACAAGTGTTAGGTGGAGTGATTTAAAGCACACCGGGGCTGAGATTGGAACACCCTGGCTGGTGTGATTAACGATTTTTTCAGGTATGAACCGTCACTTAAAAATCGTATCCCATCAGACATGGTTAGCCTCCCAAAATTTTGTTCCACTGCCCCTCGGTGACCAGAGATATTAGGTCGTTATAACAGAACTCGTGGGGGGCTCAGTTGGGTTCTTTCATAGACATATTGAAAAGCCAGGAAAGCCGTGATCACTTCCAAGCAAATGAGGGGGGGGTGTAAGGTTGCCTATCACAAACTCTTCATCACTGTAGAAATTCTAGATCGGACGGACTTCGGGTGTCCCTCAATCACGCTAGTGATCTCACCTACCTACTAGCCTCGGACCCTAAACAAGGTAATGGGACCGCGCTTGATAGACACTTCTGAATGCATGATCCATAAGAGTAATTTTATGGAGGTTGAGGCCGCCCGGTATGTCACATATCGAAGACAGCATGTGAACTATATTGTCCCCGAAGTTTTATCTTCGTTTAATTATCTTTCGAATGAGCAATGTGGTTCGGGTCCTACAAAAATTGCCGGAATTTCGAATCAACCAGTTTCAAGCACATGTGTAATGCTTGACTGCGCTAAGCTACCTCTTGTGTAATGGTGACTATCCGCATTCAGAATTTCTAGCTTTCGATAACGCGTTAACAAAGTTATCAAGCCCTTTATTACGGTCGACCTCTATTTGCTGAGGTCCTTATTTTGCATTGGTCTGCACTGACTATGATGACTTGGAAGGATAAGAGGTTCTTAAGCATCGTCCTCACTCGATCATGGCGGACGCAGAGGCCAACCGCTAATTCTTAGTACTTGTAAAATACCCACCAGTGTAAGACCAAGGAAGTACACGACAGCGTAGATGGGTAGGAAGAGAACAACCAATAAGTCATCCTGAAACGCTGGTGTGTTTCGATAAATTGGTTAGAGGGTCGTGCACAGGTAAGACAACGTAGCGCGGAAGTTTGTCACTTGGCTTAGCTGCTTAACTGTATGCCGTCGGTTTAACCAGCCTGTTAAAACCATGAAATTCAGCATCAATGCCGAATCACACTGAACCCCCTGGCCGCTAATCCTGTAAGATCATTTTCCACCACGGGTCCACCATGTGGTTCCAACAACTGTCAGCTAACCAAGATTATAGCAAACGGTGTACTTTATCCTTGAGTTTGTCATGCCAAAGATGAAGATGAAACTTAGGACACACGTTCAGTCCCACTCAGTTCTTCTTCGGGCATACCTTCACCTCCGTGGAAATGATGTAGTTATCCACACTGGAAGCGTGATGCGAAATTATTTTGAAATATGCCAGGTCTCACATAAAGCTGCTACATGAAGATATTGTTACGGCGCTGTGGAGGTAAACTGCGGCCCGCTGTACTGGAAGATAGAAGGCTACCTCCGAACACACTACATACAGCGCCGGTCAAAAAATAACTATCTAGTGAACTTATGTCTGTAGACATAACGATGAGCACTTCCGTCACACTAACACCAGGATGCTAAGGAGAACCAAAAGTAGAAGCCTGGCAGTCCACTAAGGACCGGCAGCGAGAGTCCGACATAATGGCACACTTCTGCATTCTTAGGGATAAGCTACTGAAGCTAAGAACAGTGCTTTCATCTGCATCCAGATGTAATTTTCATCAGGGAGGCATGGATCTCATCGGACTTCTTGGGGTGGAAAATATTTTCACCTAATGTGAACTTGTTCTAGAACGACAGGGAGTTCAGAGAAGACGAAAGAGTGGTTGTGCACCTTAGCACGCACCTAAGATGCAAGGAGCCGACTGATAGCGTTTTTAGACAGTTACCAGACCCTTTTGGTGCCATTTCACCACAAATCACGCTCTGTACAAGCCGCCTTCGTGAACAACAGAGCATAGGGCACAATTTGTCATCATGGTTTTGATATCTGCCTCGGCAGCCTATGACCATGTAGTCCTCTCTGGAGACTTGAGCACAACGACACTTAACCCGGAACTATAGACCATAGACATATTTCTTCTGAACATGGGCTTCAAAACACATGGCTGCAAGGCTAATGAGGAAAATTGTAGAGAATATCCGATGGAGATCGGATGGAAAAGGGTTATGGCCTGACTGCATTCCAAGAGGTGATAATCTTTTGGTGGACAATATCTGTATCCAACTTTCTCATAGGAAGAATCTATCACACTTTAGTGAGAGTTTCTTTGATAACCAGGGAAAAAATACCAGTTGTTGAAGAAGAAGCACTCTATTGATGCCGGAAGGAAAGCTGCCAGCTAATGAACATTAAACTCTAGGAGGGGCTAAGGCCACAAGCATGGCACTCTCTATCGTTCTGGAACGCTGAATACACATTAATGAAATTATCTGGACACCTATCGAAAGGTGTGTTCTGAAACTGAACAAGCGACCACCTCTGAAACAGTCTTGGGTTACTGCCACAGTCCAGAGTCAAATGCAAAGGAAAAAGAAGGCATGGTATGGGTGGCGCACGTTGCACAAAGAATCCGATTTTCCTAGCTGCAAGAAGTTACTCAACCTGTGTAAAACAGGTGTTCGTGACGACAGGTACACATACCAGAACAACCTGGTCACACAGTTGAGTTGAAATCCTAGAGTTTATATCGGTTTGTGTTACGACGAAAGCCGACGAATGAAGGTTTGAACCTGATCACAGGACCGACCGTAAAACCCATGAATAGCGGGAGACGGCCAAACTGTTTAGGAGGCGATTTGGCTGACAGCTCAACACACTGATGCATCCAACACCGACGTACCAGGACTGTGATGCGAAACTGGCGACCTCCTCAAACCAAGTGTTTGTGAAACTTTCAGCACTCCGAATGGGGAGATCTTCAAACTGTGACGACGTAAGACCGGTGGGCCTACGGAGGTGTACCGAAGCACCAGAGGAGGACCAAAGACTAAAATTTCCCGACACACTGGATACTAGTGCCAACTATAATGGGAAGGCAGAGAAGGCGAACGCCAGAGGTGCAAGTACTCTGGAGTAGTTGGAGAGATGGGCGACAATGTTGGTTTTCGTACGACAGACCAAACATACGCTCAGTGTCCTAGAAAACCCAGATTATTCACACCAAGCTATAGAACGAAGAGCGATGGCTTACTAGCAGCCTACGAGATCGCTCACTAAGGCGACTACGCCAAGGGGTCGGTATTGTCGACCGGAACATTCACGTGGGAACCCCATCAGAACACATCACCAAGAGGGAAAGAGTGAGATGAATTTTACACATTGTGTGCCTTGTGCAACGCCTCGCCGAATGGAGTGGCCGCAGCTACATGAGTAGACTCTTTCAAACGACTGTTTGACGATTACGTGAGCTCAGACAACCTAACAAGAACCTCTGACGGTAGCAACTGAAGGCATGCTCATACATCCTCGTATACCCAACTCCAGTATCTGCAATAAGACTCATCCCTTCAATGCATCATTACCAGCAACACATGCTTTTCCACAATTAGTTTACAAAAATTTCATAGAATAAACAATCACCACCTCCAGTGCTATAAACAAGAAAAACACAAAAACTTCTACGACCACTGAAGAAGTGTAATCAGACGGAAAAACTAAGTCTCAGGACTCAGAAACGAAAGCTCAAGAACTAAAAGTGTCCTCTTCCCCTACTATTTAAGTTGGATATTTAGTCATAACTTTAAATATATTCTAGGTCTTCATTGTTTAAATTAGTTGTGGTGTTTAGGTCTCGGGTTGTAACAAGATTCAAGTGTTTGGGTAGAGTGAGAGAGAGTTATTTTGTGGTTAATTGATGTGTTATTTCTATGCATCTGCTAATTTAATGCTTCCTGGCAATTTCTTATGGAAAATATTTAGGTTGGATAATCCGATCTGAGAATCATTGGTCGTTTGATGCAAAATATCAACACATTTTCGAATGGCGATAAACAATTGTCTTCCGCTAGAAAAGATTGTGTATTGCCACTGACTTTTAAGGCATAGAGTTTCACTCATAAGTGTCTTTGTTGACCAGGTAGAGTTGTTATGAAGCACATTTTCGCAAAATGGGGACCCGGAAATGACTTCTACCTGTGTTCTTCAGTCAAGATTTATTATTCGTGTAGGACAGCAAGAAAACTAGATCATCACTGAAAGTTATTTCAGCCACACTTCTTTGTCAGGTATTTGGTGCCTCTCCTCGACGTTTCCAGCCACCAAAAGGGCAGTTCCGATTTATCAAAGTGCAACATGATTTACGTGAGCATTGTGTAGTCTGTATTACTTAAGGGAATACTTTTGGATGCAGTTAGCCATGAGTCACACTTATTCCCTGTGTACTTATGGTTCTACTCTGTTACCCTGTTGGATGGAGGTGTAGTGAAACTGCAACCTGGGTCCTACTGCCTAAATGTCGGGTGAAGCCAAAAGTCAGGTCATTGTATATATATATATATATATATATATATATATATATGCGCATGCGTATGAACACTGGTATAAACGTATGTATGGATGTGATTCGTGCTCTTAGAAGCATGTATATTGTGTTTCCTGTCGTGCTTATTCCCTTCATTTTGTTTACTGGCTTATTTATTAATATCAGCGTGTTCGTTATTAGAACCAAGCAATTGGTGATTCAGTTTAATAAAGTCTAGTGGTGTATGGCTTAAAAATTTCACATTGGATTTCTGAAATGTAAAAATGGATATCCAGTGAATCAAATCGTACTCTTGAGGTTGTTTTACCTTCAGCAGGATGGTGAGACATTCAGTTAAGATTGCGTGCTTGAAAAGCATATACACATGATACTAGAATGGTTCTTTTTATTCAAATGAGACATTCAACCCAGTAGTAAAACGTTGGAATATTCTTGTGCATGAGGATGGGCGTTTAGACAGAACTATTGGGAAATGCACGTTGATTGGAACCAAGTGGTGTCGGAAAACAGCTGGTTGAGAAAATGAAACAGAAAATGTGTTTGTGTGTGATGGTTGTTGAGAGTTCAAAGTTTGAATTCCACTGTTTGAAAGTGGAAGACAGTTAGCAAAATCACGCTCAAGCGAAATCGGTTAACCATCTATTCAAAACAGCTAGCTGGGGTAGTGGATAGGAGACCTTAAGGGGCAATAGAGCGTACTGTCGACCTCATTTAAGCTGCTTTCTACCTAACCACAAAGTAAGCATGATATTAATGTTTCGGGGATTCCAACTGGGACTGAATTTGATAATATCATATTGGACTGTGGAGTTGTGGCTCATCGGTATAGACAGTTGACTTTCAAGCAGTGGACCACAAGTTCGAACAACACCTGCCGAGGTTCGAGCAGCCAGGTAGGATCATCACCCCTCACACAATAGGTGTGGCTCGTCGCCTGCTACACGAATGTGCACAGTGTTGCTGAGAGCATTTCAATTCGACTTGATATCTTACCGGAAACGGCAAACATAACAGGTTTTGAGGAATTACTTACGAAACCTTTTAAGGAGTGAAAGTGTTGTCCTTTGGGTTTCTCTCTTACTTTCCAAGCAGTGAATACGGGTTTGGAACAGCGCTATAACACTTTCTGGGTAAGCGAGTAGTTGCCTAGCTCTTACTTCATAAATCGTAGCCCAGGACATCAACATGCATTAAGATGTTGAGCTGCACTCTTTCAAAACAGTGGTCATGAATGATCAGTTAGTAGAGAAGGTTTGAGCTAGAAAATCAGTCTGATACTGATCACATGTCTTTTATTTTATATGGGAGGTTATAAATTCTTTAATGGTCGGTGTAAAAGGATTAGCTTAACAAATATTCCCTAAAACTCTGGGATGCATAATCATCTTAAACTGAGGAATAGTAAGTTTGAAAGACCAATTTATTATCTTCCTATAAATCCTAGAACTAGAGGCGATTTCCAATTCATGAAGTTCCCAACTCGGTTCCAACCATGTGGAGGTATAGCTATCTAACTCAGGTCATCCAGGCGTTTAGGATTTGGCTCAAGATAGCTTGAACTCTATCACAATGATGCAGGTATGCTTTACTGTATATCATCTTCAAAGTTTTAAATGCTTCCACAAAACGGTATTTCAGTATTTCTTCCTGTTTTCATCTCTTCAGTTACCATTTTAACACTAAACCACACTGTCAAATTGAGCCAGTATACTTCTGAGCTATGTTCCACGTTGGTTTTGTGTCTGTCTGATTCTCCCTGTGTTGTTTGTTATAAGGTGTGGCAAATCGTACTAATTTACTTTTGTACCATGTTCTGTGTTCACCGCGTCAGTAAGGCAAAGTCAGGTGTGGTTTTCAGTAACAGGTGAGTGAATCAGTTGATGAGGTTGTAAACCAGTGATGTTTGGGGTGTGCGTTGCGTATGCGCAGTCACCGTACACCCTGTTGGGCAATGTTAACTGAAGTAAGTTTAAGCTGAAGAAAGGCTAAAAACGGCCAGAATTAAACATGGAATCATTGCATGAAGTCTTTTTCTGTTGGTCTTAGCCTTATAAAGAAATGCGGACTTACCGGTTGAGGTCGATGTTACAACCAAAGTCGATGATTTGAGACTCTGGATGATGTGCCTCAATCGATACCAGTGGTGTAAATTCATCTACACATTACCTTCACCTTAGTTGTCATACTGTCTCATCCCTTTTTCCTCTCCCTCTACCAGTTTAGTTACATCCTTCCGAATTTCTCTATTATCTTGGTGCTTTCAATTTTAATATACTTATATGCTGTGGCAACTTAAACCTTTCATCAATAATGCCAGGTCTTATGTTGTTGTTGTTGTCTGTTTGACCCTTCCAGCTCAGGTTTTCCATAGATTGACTAAATAATCAGGGGTATCTCGTTTTACTCATTATTAAATGCTCCTTCGTTTCCTCCCTAGTCATTCTTATTCCGGTCCAGTTTTATATTTTCCTGTCTGCTGCGTTTTTAAGGCCTCTGATAAGTGTAGCAACGTAAGTCGACGTACTATTTTGTGGTTTTCTATATTGCTTTAAAATGACTGATCCTAGCCTTGTAAGGTAACTAAAGTGAGTTCACCGATGCCCTGAGGTCATCGTCGAGGGGTTTAGATCCACAGTATTTTCATGTTAGCTGCTCCGCATATTTAGTCAAGTGGAGGTGGACTTCTGATAAAATGTGTAATTTAATAGTAGTTTTTAACTTGATATTTTCTGGCATGCCGTACTTGAAATGTTTACCAAACACTCAGCTACTTTCGGGCATTAATACTGTTCATATCATGTACATCATCACCATCATCAAGATCAACATAAAACCAGGCATTACTGCGTAGCAATCCAAGTTGTCACATCTCATATCAGCACATCAAATGACAAGGCAATATAATGGGAGATGAAGACATACTATGTGCAGTATGCAATGGGAAATTGTTGGTTTTGTTGATTCCCTTAAATCTACTTCTACTTGAGTGAATATCGTAGCAGACGGTGGTTTGATATGGATATCCTAGCCACTTCAACTAGTTCAGTTTCACCACCTCATTGATCAAGGTACCTTCCCTTTCTGAATTTTTATGTATAATCTCAGCTGATTCTGTCGTCTTACTCCATATACTACTAAAGGTATAAAAAGCCGATTCTCAAGGAAATAGGTTGGGTTCCTCATTTCGGTTATGGATGTATTGATTATATGTTTATCCTTCACTAAGTATTTGATCATCAATGCTCGTATCAGTCATCGAAAACAGCAGCAATGTATCGCAGTGACTTGAGACAATATTGTATGCGCCTCAGGACTGAAAATAGTAATGAGCAGCGTTGTGTGACTTCTCTAGTAGTGAATAGTAAGAAAAATAATGAGTGCTCTTCTGAATCTATCTTATGTATCAAGGATTATTGCAAAACTTAAGTAGGAGAATACAACAACTAATGCGGCATACTGAATTATTGTCATTTTTAGCCAAAAGCAGCACGAGTAGGTATAACGAGCATGGAGATTAAAAATGATTGTTTTTGAGCCATTTCGGAAGTCTTGAGGTGCTGTATAAACAATATTTAGTGTTTTGTTGTTTCACCCAGTCCAATATACTTTCACAAAAAGTAAAATAGTGTTAACTTGTGAGTTTGGTAAAAGTACATATCTTCCTGATATATGTAGAGCTGTGGTTCATTGGTGTAGGTAGTTGACTTTCAACCAAGTAAAACGCGTTTTCAAAACTCGTTCCACCTACTGAGGTTGGGGCAGCCGGATAGTATCCTTAGCTATCACATAATAGGTATGGTTCATTGTCTACCGCACGAACGAGCACATGGGTGATGAGTGCACTTGGATTTCGACATATCCTCCTGAACTGTTTCGTTTTGAATTCATTCATAGTCACTAACAATACCTTATTTGTGTTTGGGTATTTTTCATCGATAGTCGATAGAAATGCCGTAACGTCCTGAATGCGAGATGAGAATACAAAGTTCCATCATATTGTTTTGTGGATATCAGCGTTCTTGTAAAGTTGTGTGGTCTACTTACTACCAGTAATCGCTTTAAAAATGCCAACTTTAAAGTTTTACGGTGTAATACCACGTGACATATATAGTTGAATGCTACCCACAGTAATTGAAGGCGCTCATTAGTTGAGGGAGAGTTATTAAAATCACTTTTGAGGCTGTTTTCAGTTGCATGACTACTCGAATTCATCTCGGATATGTAAATTTGTAACGTACTGGCTTTTTGGTAGAAAAAAGTTAGTCTAAGTAGATAACTGTCTTGTCCACTTTTCATTTCCAGATTTATCACAAATATCTGGTTATGTCGTGAAGAGGTATATACGAATATGGGAGGAGCAGCTACTAAAATAGCATTTGAAGTATGTGTTGTAAGCGGTGACTACAGTGGTGATGAACTTGGTCCTGGAGTCAATATGGTCATGTTTGATCACTGTGGTAACCAGTCGCCTACAATTACGTTGGATAATATTTTCCAAAATGACATTGACTACACACAAGCGAAATTCACCATAGACTTACAGTCTTGGAGTCGTTTGAAAGTAATCCATCATTTTCATAGTAAAAACTTTTGTGAAATGCAGGTGTTCAAAAGATTGCATCACATTGAATTTTGGTGTACAACTCAGTCTTATCCTCCACCTGCGTGGTTTTTGGACCGAGTGATTATAAGGGATAGAAGGTTCGGGATGACTGCTGAGTGGAAGTACTTTTTCTTTCCCGTCCATCAATGGATTAGTCCTGATCATCAATATGTTGTGCATGACTGTGAAGCTTGGATTCCTCAGTTTGAGCCATTTCCGGAATTGAGAGAAGAAGAAGTTAGTAGACGCATGCAATTCTTTGCCTTCTTTCAACGTGCTAAAGGTCTGCCTGTTGAGGTTAGTTAGTTTGTGGTTTAGTGATGAGTTTTTAATTAGTTACAGGAAATTCCATCTTCAGAGTTGTTCTCTTCGGATTCCCGGGTAAGTGATACTTGTTATTCTTTATAGTTATTTTCTAGTGGGATATTGAACCTCTTGTTCTCGAGATTATTGAACGCACTGGTCTTGCTGAAGAATATACAAATGAACAGTCTTGGAATTCTCTTGATGCACTTGGAAACTTTTATAAGAAATATAATATTACTGAACCTGTGGTAAGTTGCTTTTCCCTTGTCATGCAAATTTTGTCAAATCACAAATAATTGGAAAAATTTATGTTTGAGGGCAGTGGCATATCTAGACTACTAACTTTTTAAAATAAAGTGGAAAAATAACCATTAGTTAACTTCATGGAGTGAAATAAAATATTATGACTTGTCAGTCCGCCGGAATCACGTCTAGTAATTTTATGAAACTTTTACGTTTAATCTATCTACTTCATGATAAAGGTAAGTCTGTAAACTGAGAATTCTTGGTGATATGACTGAAAATCGTTCACAGTGGTGCAGATGTATTCACTCTTTGATGTATTTTCAAGCTTGAATATTCACACTAACCTTTATCTTTAAATTCTTTATTCTCACAGAATTTTGTCACTTTTCCTACCCACCTGTTCTTTGTATATTACTGTGAAGTGTGGCAACTTGAAGTGATGCATTAGTGTACGAGGCTCTAGGTTGATTTTGTCTGTTTATGTCTCTGAACTCACCGTAAATCAAAATTGTTACACAAGTTAGTGTTTTTATGATGTAATATTCTGTAAAGTCATTTCAGTCATGCAAAAAATGAATAACTGCACTCAGTTTAATCGTAATCAACATTAATTATAGTGCAGATTCAAAATTTCTATTATCTGTTAGAAGTTTTATTGATAAGACATCGTTTCGATTCTTTTTCAAAGCCATCAATTTAAGGGTAATAGTGTATCCGTCTGAATATATTTCTTCTTTGAACAAGAAGATCGATATTTTGTTAAGATGCATTGTTAACGATTCTGTCGAATGACACTTATTAGTGATGACATGTAGTTGCAAATACGACATGAGGCAGTTGGACTGAATTAACAACGTAATGTTTTCTATGTTAACTTGATGGTTTTGTCTTGTCTAATAGAAATTTTCGAGCCGTTGAGCTACATTAAAATGACCATAACCATCATTTATGAACTATGTTCATTCATTCAAAGGACTTTAACTTTATGAATGGACGCTTGCACGTGTATGAAGTATTCACTGGAACCACAGTGCCACTGAACAGATGATTCGTTTAATAGTAGTGTGGTACCAAAAGGTTTATACTTAACAGTTAGGTAATCATGGGTGATTTTATGATATAATCATGCTGGTATTCACCACGAACTGATATCAGTTGGAGAACTATTGAAAACCTGGGAGCACTAGAAGGCTACATCGTACTAGTGTGGGAATTGCCGGTGCGCATCCATAACTCTGCCGAGTATCGAACCCAGGACCTTCGGGTTCCACGCGGTGCAAGCCACTATTAAGCCTCTGAGTCGGAATCAGATGATTCACACTTCCTTACTTCTGTCAGTTTGCGGTATAGGGCGATCGTTGCTGAATACCTGTCCTCACATCCGACTTGGTTTACCCCACCAGTCACTGCTTCTCAGCAGGACTTCGGGAAATTTCATTTCGAAGAAAATCGCTTATAAGCACTGAATAGTTTGGAGGTTCAGTGGTTCTCCAACTGATGTCAGTCCGTGGTAAATATCAGCTTTAAATCAATAAGTCATCGCAAACCTCCAAAGTGAACATAACTATATGTTATGTCGGCTGTTAGGACGTCAGGGGGAGTAGGTCTTGCTATTTTTTCATAGAGTTGATGAAAAAAACTTGTGGCAGACTTTCATTCTTATAAGGTTGAAGTTGTTGAGTGTCTACTTTATTATTAACTGTATTTTCCTATTAATTTCAATATTGGACCGGATCAGTCGTTCTGTTTCGGAGTGCACGCTGCTTGAGCCGATATCTCGATATTGCACTCCAGTTCTCACTACTAGCCGTCACCAAACAAGTCGTAGTTGAACATGAGTTGAAAAGAACAACGAAATGACAAGCAGAATTATGCGTGTTGTTTCTCCAATAAGAATTTCCATTGAGATTTTTCAAAGGTCTTGCTTGAATTATCAAAGGTTTTATGATCATTTAAAAAGATATTTATGGAAATGTGAGGTGACTCAAGCATCCTTACAACTTAGCACCACTTTACGAGAGAATTTCGCTTTTTAAGGGGTTCTGGGCCAGATATAAAAGTATGTATTTACGGCGTGTTCAAATTTTTAACTTACTTTACTGTTGAATTTGTAAATGATAATAACGCTTATGATGATTTTGATGAATGTTTCAATCGGCATTTTTTTTAAACATGCATTATCTATATCTGTTTCTGGTTACTTTTTCGGTGTACAGAGTTTGCAGTTTTGGATGATGAATGATATTTGTTTCGGTGCACAACGTATTCGTGGATGTAATCCTTTCACTATTCAAGTATGTCGTACATTACCGAAAAGGCAAGTGAATTTTATTTACCTCCTACTTTTCTCATCTTCATTATATTAACATTCAGATAACTATTGACAATTATGTTTCAACAGTAGGTTTTAGCGGGGGAGTAGTTGTCAGTCATCTATAGTGTTGTTTAGAATGCAGGTTTAGCAACAAAGTTATGAAGTCAAAACTCTGAGATGATGGAGAATATTTGTAGCTCAGGAGGATAATTTTGATGGTGTTGTGTTCTCTGAGCTGGGTTGTTTAGTCGTTGAGCTTTTGTTGTCATTCTAGACATCAACATCAGCACAAACTTCAGTAAGAAGTGAGGTATAGGGTTTTGCTCCATAATTTATTTCGTAGCTTGTCCTAATTACCTTGTGTGTGATTGGATGTTTCTGCGAAAGTTTTGTCAGTTTCGATTAGTTATCCTAATGATCTGAAATCTGACCTTCTTGTTGTTTCTTATTGGTTGATGGATTGCGTCAATGTCAATATATCTGTTGATTGCTGACTGACATGAATACCAAACCTCTAAAAATTCTTTCCTACTGTATCTTTTGGCCTGGATAACAGAGACTGAAGAGATTTTGTGAGCTTATGAGATGCAGCGATTCCAGAAGGCTTTAATAATCTAAGCGTGGCCTCGGAGATGTTTTTTATGTAGGATAGGGCAATCCGTTTGCTGGTTTTCGAGGTTGACTTCTTTGTTGCTGACGAATTATGTAAACATCTTTTGATGAAGCTGTGTTGATGGATAGTCGTTCTTCTGGAAAACAGTCATCATATAGTTTTCCTCTTTTTCTCCGTAGAGCTGATATACTACAGTGTGTCTTCGCTCTTTTGAACAATTTTTTTTATACAACTGATTTTGTACTGTTGAGTTGTTGCTGTTGTAGTTGAGGATTTGATCCATATGAGTTGCTTTCTGTATACTTCAGTTTCCAATTTCCCCGAATCCGCTCTGGGAAATTGTGAAAATCCTAGATAGAAGTACAAAAAGTACCAGAAAATTTTTAGAAGCTTGGTATTCAGGCCAGTCAGCAATCAACAGGCATTGACATTGACGCAATCTATCAACCAGTAAAAACAACAAGTGGGTCGAATTTCAGATCATCCGGACAACTAATCAAAATAAACATGGAGACAATGACATGAAGTTGTTAGTAACAACCTATCACACACAAGACAATCAGGATGAGCTACGAAATAAGCTGCGAATAAAACCTTATAGTTCACTTCTTCCTGAAGTTTATGCTGTTGATGTCGTCTAGAATGATAACTAAAGCCCCACGACTAAATCCAGCTCACAGAATACAACAATAAGAAAGTGAAGACTTTCCTGTGCATATAAGAAGTTATAAGAAAGGAATTAAAAATAAAAACGATGGTGTGTGAGATTTTTTGGAACAAGTATAGCGTTGGATATCTTCGAAGTCTGTAGTCTTTAATACAATGCGTAGCCTGTTTAGTATTTTTCCTGTCATACTTTTAATGACTGTAACCAGGTTCATTATATTTTTCTGTTCATTACTCTGGTCTTTTCGATGATTTCGACATGTCACATTGAGATAACAGAGGTTTTTGAGAAGACAAAAACTTGTTAATGTTACATCAGGTACAACTTTTCAGTGTAATATTTTTTTTTACAAAGAAATATACACACATCAATCGTTGTAATGATACGTGTAATTTCTCGTTGCTACACAGGGCCGAATTGCTCGACCTCTGTTGGCAGATGGGCTCCTATGCAGATACCTCGATACTGCTGGATATTTACGATGTTATGTTGATCTTGGTGACTAGCGGAAGAATCCAGGATGCGCGTTTCGTCCTATCTTGGACTCGTCAGTTGGATATGCCTGCACCCTAGTGGGTGATGTTGCTCTTACTGAGTCTGAAACCCAGTACCCTTCGCTTTAAACGGCAGAACGTTATCCACCAAGCCACTGGGGCACGATAGCCGCCTCTGGTGAAACGGAAATCAGTTTTTAGTGATACTTGTAATTTCCCGTTGTTATACCGGGTCGAATCGCTCCACCTCTGGCTATCGTGCCTCAGTGGCTTAGAGCATGATGGCGCTATGCTGTTTGAAGCGAAGGATACTGGGTTTGAGGCTCGGTGGGGATAACATCACTCATTTAAGCTATTCTACGCAGTGAAACCCTAATGATGTGATGCTGGTGTCATCCAAATGAGATGGCGAAAGCTGAGATATCAAACTTTGTTGCGCTGGGAATCTATAGAGCATGCGTGTTCATGAACATTCAGTTTGAGAAACAATTCACGCTACTGAAAAGTAGTATGATTGTTTGATGTAAATTATGCAGGATTAACGTGTAGAGTTATAAACAGTGACATAACAGAATATACAGTCAGCCTTCAACTCTCTTAGAAAACTGAATCAACAAAGAAGACTAAACTTAACAGTCTGCTTCCTTTTCCAATAGTCTTCTAGGAATGCATGCGTAAATACGAGTGGTAAGTTTGCGCTATCGGTAGACATAAATTTGTGGTTTGCTGGCTTATTATGATGCGGTTCTAGATGCGTTCTGTCTGATGAGGTTTAGCCAGGTTCTTCGTGTTATTGTTTCCTCCATAATAGGTGTGGTTTACAGCCTTCTGCTAGACAGAAATGTATATCAAACTGTATCAGTTCAGGTTATCATTCATACTATTTGTAGCGAAGTGTGAGTTATCAGAATGGTGATAGAGAGAAAGACATCTGAATCTGCACGAATGAGAATAGTCAACAACGATGTGGAAATTGTTTCCAAACGGGATACAACCATGAGAATACAAATGTTTACTTTGGAGGTTTGATGGAAACCTGAATGTGAATAGAATGATAAATTGGGTTTTCTGATGTTGTAATCACTAGAGGAAACTGAATGATAATCCGGACATCAGTATTTCGAAAACAAACTTGCAATGGACTGTGTCTTCATTTATGTGGCTTTGTTCTAGTCCAGCATACGTGGTCTGTGGGTGAATTTTCATTTTCAGGAGGTCGTAAAATATATACTAGTGATATGCTGAATGCTGAAATGCGTAACATACATTGAGTTTACGATACTGGTGATTATTTAGGAAATCCATTATAAACCATAGGCATGACGAACTTCATACGGACAGAAGAGTCACTGTAACAATAAATACTGTCTCAGCTAATCTACCACTTCGGGGTGATCAGATTATTCAGTCAACAGTTCAATGGTTTTGTTCAGCTATGAAGCGTAACTTCTGCGTATCTTCTTTTTACTTATCTGCGTGGAGTTTTTCTTTTCTGGTGCGAACAATTAGACAGCGGAATTGTGTGAATTGAACTTCACAGTATATCTTATCTACAAGTTTACGTGCAGTTGTGATGAGATGTATGTAAGTAAAAATGACAGACTGATGCTATACCATCGAGAAGAGCATGTTTGTGGGTGGCTATGAGATGGCACAATGAGATGAAATGTAGTGAAAGTGAATAGGAATCCAACATCCTATAGCGCCAAGCAGTTATTGATGTCTGGTGACCAAATTGAGTAGAAATGAGTGTGATTTGAGTTGTGATCCTCTGTGTACTCTGGATTACTGAACTTATAATTAACGATTTGTTACTAGTATTTCATTTTATCGCATATAACTGCAAAATATTGAGGAACATTTTACCCACTTGTTAGTTTGTAAGGATTTGTGGATTTATGAGTAGTCTTGTATTATCATGGATCGGCGTCAGTTGAAGAACAAATGAATACACGTAGGCACTGAACAGGTGATCCATCGTAGTTTACGGCTTCCCATCAACCGCCACCTTTGACTCGATAAAGGATCGATTGTGTATATCACAAATTGACGTAATTCGAGTACTGTGGACCATTGAACTGCTGTCTACTGTTTGAATAGTAATATGTGCTCTGATATGGGGTTGTCGTGAAGTTGGTCCATTGTGAAGTGATGGTAAAATGCGACAAGTCGACTGTACAGTGCTCTCAGATTCTCAGTGGTTCTCCAACTGATGTTCACTGTGATGGGAACTGCTTAGTTATAGTAAGCCATGTTAGTTGTTATTACAGTTGTAGATAAACTATGAAATGATACCATCTCGCAATATTTGTCGTTATGGTACTTTGTTTGAGAACAGTCACCAATTGGATATGATTTGTCGTATCATTTGAAGTGGTCAGAAACATCTATCTGTTAGAATTGATTATCACGAAAGTGTAATGAAAACTGTCACGGAATGATACTACGGTAGCCTTTTACAAAAGCATTCGGGATGAATGCGTCGATTTCCTTCATTTATGCAATAGAGGAAGTGGAAATCTCTGGATTGCTGAAAGGAGTTGTGACAAAGATCATCAGGTTTATGGATAATAATGATTTATTAGTCTGAACTATTTCTCGCATGATCGGTGGTCTGACTGTTTATCAACTTGATAATTGTGAGAGAAAAACCCATTATCTTCATTACCACTGGTATTTGATGCCTAAATTTTGTGGAAACTTTGAGTAATTGAGAGTATGTATAGAAATCCTTAGATTGGCTCGTTGGCATACTGTGGAATCGTTTATTTGCGTTGTCATTTTATAGTTTTCAGCTGGCTGCAAATTGGTTGAAACCTCAATTGGAGGGTTGGACACTGCGTCAAATGGTAGCTGCCAATCGGTTGTACATGCTCGACTATCATATATTGGAAGGACTCAGTTGTAAGCGTGGCCGAGAATTGTGTGCACCTTTAGCAGTTTTCTTCTATACAGAGAAAAGGCAGTTGAAACCGATTGCAATTCAAGTGGATCGTAATTCGAATGATACGAGCTCGGTGAGTATTTTGTTTCAAGTATTTAGTTACTGTTTGTACACATGAGTGTAAATTGTTTTGCAGTAACATAAATGCTTCTATATGGTTCAGAGACTTTGCACGTTACGAAAGGCATCCCAAAAAACTACAGATATTCATCAAAAAGTGCCTACGGTGGCTCGTTGCTAAAGATCAGGTGGATTGCCAGAAAGAATAAGCAACAAGGAACTCACTCACGGCTGGCAACGAACCAACGAAGAACCCATCACTCAACAAATATGCAGACGAAGAAAGTTGAGATGGATTGGGCATGCATTGAGGAGATCATTCGGGGACATCAAGTGCCAGACCAGGCCCTCTAGTGGAACCCGCATGGGAAACGACTAGTTGGACATCTGAGGGTGATGTGTAGGAGATGGTGTGAGGAAGAAATGAAAGCTTGTGGACAGTCGTGGGTCAAGGTTGAAAAGTGTGCAGAGAAGAGAGTGCAATGGAGACGTGCTACTGAAGCCCTATTTTCCACTAGGAACCCGAGGGACAAATAATAAATAATAATAATAGTTTTTGTGAGTGTTTTGTTGGGTGCTTTTTCTTTGTTTTGGTTACTATCAGTTTATTCATTGCTTAAATCATGCCGAACTTCAATGGTCTAAGTGCAAGTAATTAGTCGTCTGTGAAGTGGGTATGACTCTTCAAAGGCATCTAGTACTCCAGTGAATTCACACATCAATCGTCATGAGGTGAATGACTGAAGAGAAGGCAAGTATTGGCGACCTTTTACTTTTCAATCCGGTGATTAGAACGGTTTAAAGCACATGGACTCGTGTATATACGTATCATGTTTATTTGTTAACAAATGAAGAAGTAAAGCATTTAAACTATGAGAAACGAGTGATGGGTTTGCAGCCTAATAGCTGCGATCTCTCAATGGCGAAATGTGGACTGATTAGTGAGGTGAAATGAAAACCTGCATAGATGACTAGGGAGTGATGTTGTGACATAACTGTTTTATGAAAGGGTTTTTCGCATAAGAAAGATTTCATTAGGTCGTAATTATCATTGAAGTTGTTTAATTTTCGAGTTGCTTCCTAACATTAGATTTGATGGTCAACAGAATTTACGTGTACTGCATTTCCAACGATATCGAGATGGAGAGAGTAAGATATTGAGGTAACGTGTAGGTTGATTGTTTAAGAATAGTTGTGAGCTGAATGTGAGAATAGAGTTGTTATGCATGGCAAGTAGAACATTCCGTTGTTTCTCCACACACGGGATGTTATTGGTGTTTTGCAGTTCATACGAATAGTTTACACAAATAGAATGTGCAGGTTTTTCACTATTTATTTATAAATTGTTTTTCAGGACACAAGTTACTTCCTCATGGTTGAAAAGAGTAGCACTGGAATGCATAAACAAGCGGTTTCCTATAAGTCCAGATTCTTTTGTTAATAGTACGATTAGCCTTGTCTTTTGCTTAGTTATAAGGTTTTAGGTGAATGTTGGAATATCCTGAGTTAATGTTCATTGTATGATGCTCATCAAGGCATTACAACTTTGTGAACAGATAGTCATTTATTTGCCAAATGTGACGGGAATATTAGTTTCTGCCTACTTGTTTGTGTATTATCTGTACGGTACACTAATTGTGTGGAAATTGTAGGCACTACATATATTCACACAGAATGAGGTAGTTTGAATGGGTGGTTAGATGACTGACTATACCACGCCCATTCATTACTACATGACCATATTGAGCGTTATTGTCGACCAACCATAATGTGGATAAGTGAAGGTGGTTGTTTGTCTTAACTGAAAGTTGGATACGTTGCTAGTTGCTAGTGTACCACTCCCTGAATGTGACATAAGTGTGTGAAGCTTCTTTGGTGTAATTTAGTTTCTAAACTGCAGTCTGCTGTTGTATTGGGGGAGTAACTTGGCAGCAGGAAATGTTTCATTGAATCTTTTGCATTCTTCTAGATCGATATTTGAAGTATGCATGTGACTGAACTAAAGACTGAAACAACTACAGAATATTACTCATTGAGGCTTGTATGTTGCAAAATGTGTATGTACGTGGAAAAAATGAAGTTGTGTTTTAATCCTGGTACTAAATGAAGGAAAATCTGCCTTTTCTTTAGTTTGTATCTTAGAAAGTCGGACACAGTTGGAATGCTATAAAATCAACGATAGCATCCAAATTGAGGATAAATTGTCAGTCTAAAATGTACAGATTTACCCACTAAGCGTTGCAGTAGCCTAGAGTGATTCAGTTTACCTGTTGTTATCCACTTCTTAAAATATATAGTTCATTGGCGAGGTTTACTATATTTTCAACTAATCGGTTGCTGTATTGAGTCCTGCTTAACCTATAGATGTTAGGGAGACCATGCAGTACTTTTATCTGGCATACCATAAACGTGGCTCATGGTCGTGTCATAAATCTGTGTTTGATTACTGAGTTACTGAATTCACAAAGATTTAATTTCTTTTTGAATCTTACCGCATCATCGTTTTACACAGAGAACATAACAGTTTATTCTGAAAATTCATGAATTTCGCTGTGTAGTTGGTATCCATACTTAGACACACTTTTCATTTTTGTGTACTTACGAAATTTGTGCGGCATGTTTCTGGGATATACCATATGAATAGTCTTTAAATTTTGAATCGTTTCATTAGATGTTCATCTCTTTTGATTTTTAGATTATTCTGCCAACTGATCCAACTTCAGTCTGGTTACAAGCAAAATTATGGGTGAATTTAGCTGATGCATGCCATCATATGATTGTCGGTCGTTTATTAACTCATTTGATTTTGGAATCAATTTACGTATCTCTACGACGTAATATGTCACAATCTCATCCAATCTACCACTTGGTTGCACCACATTTCCGCAGTATATTACCAGTAACAAGGTAATTTGTCAAATGAAAATTTAGTCAACAAACCCATTTCGTGAGAAGACAAGTAAAATAAGTGAAAATACGTTTTTGTCCAGGTTCCTTCAAGCTCTACTTTTATATGTCAGTCTTGTAAAACACGACATATGCGTGTGTAGGTCACAAATTTTGAGTGAAATAAACAAAGATCTAGCTATTTATATAGAAAGGTTGTGCAGCGTAATAAAACGATTGTGAGTAGTTGACGGAAGTAGGTGTGGAGCTGTGGCTCACTATTTTAGGGAGTTGACTTCTAACCAATGAATCATGGGTTCCGGACCTCACTCCACCTGCTGAGGTGTGGGAAGCAAGGTATTATCACCAGCCCTCACATAACAGGTGTGGCTCATGGGCTACTGCACTGATGTGCTTAAGGTGGTTGCCTGCATTTCATTTCGTTCGTTCGGAAATAGGTATGCTTGATGACATTTTGATAGAAAATTAATAGTTGCAGGTGTGAAATGATAATCCAACTTAACTAAGGGTTAAAAAAAGAGATGAGTACAAAGGAAATAAAATTATTCACTGAAAGAGAAACATGTGAAAGAGTAATTGTAAATGAATAACTTATTGCTTGGGTGTTCAATTTGGAACTGAATAATGATGGTAATAATAAGTTAATTTTAGATACTGTCGGTAGTATTACATGATTATCGGAAATTTGAAGTCTTAGCAAACTTCTCCTGAATGCACACAGCTTGACTGCTACTGCCTCTGCTGTCCGGTGAAGATAAAGACGGACACCGTATGGTAGTCAGTTTAGAAACTCAAATAACAGTTGAAGGTGTATTAGCGTTTTTTAGGATTTATTGATATTCTCTTTAAACAGTTTCTCAGGTTCTCCTGTATGCCTCATTCTTGTCATCCATGCGTAGACTGATTCACTAACTGACTTCGATTTGCTTTATGGTTTCGGTAGAAGACTCATTTCGTGATCTTTAATGATATGGTTCTTGTTGATCATATTTTTGCTTCTTGACAGGCATTTTCTGATTGAGAGATTTCAGAATGAATGCTTAATGGTCCAGGTACTCTACAGAGCTGTTCAGTTTTGGTACGATTGGAATTTCGTTGGACTTTTTATAAATATTTAGATTGCTAGGTAGTATGCATTTTCATGTCCAGACGTAGCATGACATCTCAGCCGTGAAGCTATTATTTGCCTCTCGATTACTTCTATTCGACTTTTGTTGTTAAATTGGAGATTATTCTCGTGCACAATTGGAACATTATTACTTTTCCTTTAAATTTAAGAAAATTAAAAGAATGGACCTTCGAAAATGGGTGGATATCGCGTAACATACAACTGTCACGTAAAGGCATCAAGCAGTTATTAAGACGAGCATTTAAGAAATGGCGTTTTGATGTGAATGCAAACATATATCGTGAACTGGAGTCTAGAGGGGTAGGTCTCTATTTTTATCCATATTTTCATGAACCTCGGAATATACTTATTATGAGGACGATGTAGTTTACAGATCGAAGCTTGACTGTTGATCTGTGCCACGTTGCGATATGCATACTAGCCGGTTGGTGTCCGAGTGACAACAGAAACCATTGGTTGGAGACTTTAGATGATATATCTGACGATTGATGTATCTACACTTTATTTTTATCTTAAGCGTCTCTCTGAATTCATCATTTTCTCATTCCTCCTTCCTCTCTTTTACTACTTTCTATTTGTTTTAACCGTTATGAGACATGGCAGCTTGATCCGTTACATTGTAATGCCGGGTCCTATGTTGGTATAATTCAATTATTTATTATTTAACTAGAGCTTCAAATCATCAAGCAGAAGCGTTCGGTTGTCATCGGCAAAAGATGACGGTGGTTGAACCTAATGATGGTCAATTTAAAAAGGTGATGCAGTTCTTAACCAAGAGAACTTGCCAAGGTTAGCTGCACTTACAGTAGATGAACTCAATGACATGTTGGAGTTTTTATGTTCGATTATAGTCCATTTACTTATATCGTTGGATATTTCTCACAGAACAACCAATGATATAGCTGGTGGCACAAAACCCTGACGTTTGCTAAACCAAAACAATATTCACTCGTATGTTTTTTCTTATAGTTTAGTTCAAGGGTAATCAACGCTTAGAGTTCATCTTTGGCAGATATAGATTGACAGGTTGCTGTTTCGGATTGAAGATCACATGTTGATTGATGTTGAAGGCTCTCTGGGTGTGAAAATTCAAACTGAGAGAGGAACAAAACTACAGGAACATTCAGAAATTGAGCCCACAATGCTTATTTCTGTATTAAAGTTCCATTATTTACTCACAATATAGAGAGGTTTCTTAAAATATACTTAACATTTGTTCTGAGATGTCAGTGGATAGTTTACAAATGATATAAACGAAACTTTGGTTGGGTGGTCTATCGCTAACATGTCGTAGTATTTAAAAGCTAAATACTTGACATTGGCAAAGATTCTGAATCACATGATACGAGCAAACTGTGTTGGCTGCAACAGGATTACCTGATAAAGCCAACATCCCTTTAGTAGAGTTGATACGACAAACTCACATTCAATCCCAAAGGACAAACTGGACTGTGAGAAAAAGCACTGTTAACAGAGTATCTCTAAAGGTCACTGTTTTACAACTACTGAAGCAGCCAATTAGAGTTCCGTATTTTATGAGAAACTACCTTTTTAGTCGAAATGGAAAAACCTAATTAACTATCTCAGTCTTTACTATGACGACCTTTAAAATGATTCCTGTTGGGGTGGTTATTACAAAGTAGGTTTTGTCATACATTTGCATACGATAATTTATGGCTTTTATGTACGCCATCTGTCATTCAAATATCACATGAGCAGAAACGCAACTCTCAGACCATATGGGAATGCTTTAATCCCACCCACTCACTGGGATAGAAAGGAGACAACCTTGAAAACATTTCTCATGTAACAGGTATTCTCTAACAGTCAGGAAAAGTGGACACGATAGGCATTTTACAAAGGTGAAGGATTTTGCGATAGCATAGCTCAGTGAAACCGAAAATACTTTAATGTGATAGAGGGGGACATTTTTTAACGGACTTAGGAAAGACTAGTCGACAGTGGAGGGAATCACAACTTTTAGGAAGAAGTTATTAAATTCGAAACCATAAGGGTGTGCAGTTGAATAATGAGAAATATATTGATACAGAGACAAGTTTTGCAAATGAATAGGTCTTAGGTATTGTCCTCCTAATCTTCATGTTGCTTCTTTCCTCAGCTCTGTCATTTTTGAATTCCTATCTGAGAAATACTTGAGTTTCTGTGAAGAACGAGTGGGAGTCATGAAGCACTGGACAGTTGATTTCTTTTTGTTCCTAATTCGGTAATGCAGATCTTTTATGGCTTCTGCGATCTAATTGGCTAACTTGAGATCTTTGCTACACGCGGGTTAATAGTCAGCCATTAGATGTGAGTTCAGCAGTTGAGGCACATTTTAAACCTTAGGTACTCCGTATTACTTTATTTGTACTATTGTCTAATGTAACGAATCTAGATTGATCATCTATGCTAATAAGTGATAAACTAGTTTCTTACTATTTATTTATTTCTGTCCAAACCTACTCACTGTTATCCAGCATTTCATTATAATCACTTTCAGTCCATTCTTGGTGAACAGCTATGCGTACAGTTCATTTTTCAATAGTTACATAGTCCCACCGCGGCCCAAATTTTCGTTTTACCTTAAATCATAACCCACTATCAATACTAGTCTACCAAACCACGGTTATCTCGGATAGTCAAAATGATAATCAATATGATGCTCCCCCTATCTTATTCAGTTAGATTTGGATTCGGATGAGAAGTCCTGACTATACAACCAGTATGAGTACAATCAAATAGTAGTAACATGTCACGAATTCACATGAAAGTCATGCAAAAGCCTTGGTGATTGAAATGAAATAAAAATCTGGTCAGCAGTTGATAGAGCACCGGGCCGGAAACCTGATGATCGCTGGTTTGAATCCCCCTGCGACCCAGATTTCCACTTAACTTCCAATCACCACCAGTATCAACACAAGTCTACCGAACCACGGCTATCTCAGACAGTCAAAACGATATGCATGATCATTCACTAAGTATATGTAGTACTGATTCTGGATTTGATGTTATTTATTAAAGTAGTAAAATTATATACCAGCCTATTCTTTTTGGAGTAACGTTTTACCTCAACTTCTTCTCTACAACCTTTCAATTATACATTTAGAGATTCTACTGTAACGTATTTCTTCTAGTGTTTTCGTCTTATTTCGTTTATTTCAACAGTGATGGGAGGCTGTATTTGTCTCAGTTTTTACGTAGTTTGCAAGCATCATTTTTGTGTAGAAGAACCAGAAGAAGCAATATTTTGCTGATGTGCATGTTAAGTCGGATGACAAATTCATGAACCTTCATTAATTGTGGTTATCGGGAAACATTTCAGGCATACCTAAGCATTAGTTGTCACTATGTACTATACTGACTAGAGTAAAAGTAGTATATTAGTTGCGTCACAGCAGTCAGTCTAAGATGTATCCACTGGCTGTTAACGTGTATGGAATGGACAAGAATTGAATTTCTCTCTTGCTAAAATGCTTAACACTGTGTTTTCCTTACCTGTGTTTATGAAAAACGGCTTTTCTTCTGCAAGGTCCTGTAGCACTTTATTCATCCACCAACTTCTCATTATGGCACATATTGTTGATGTAATTTATTGTCAATTGAAACAGTGCTATTATATATTCATGTTTTTTAGTTTAGTTATACCATCTTGCATTTTTGTGTTTATATATTCTTCAATCAGGTCTACGATCCAAATGGGTTAGGCAACTATCCATATCGTGAAGATGCCTTACTAATATACCATACATTAGAGCAATTCGTATCCAGCTATGTTCGTCTATTTTATCGTGAGTTTCATAGGTTTATGTAGTCAATGTTTCTTCTGCTTCCCATTATGTTTGTAGTGCTCGTTCTTGCTTCTAGCGAACTTCACGAAGCGTGTCATGATTAGTAAATAAGACAATTAAAATAGTAATACTGTTTAAATTCATGTAATTTACTTGGTGATGGCCAGGAGTGAAACGCAGGACCCGCGTTTCGTTTCATTTGAGATTCGTCATCTGGATGATAGCGATGACGTTCCTGCCTGGGACTCGAACCCAACACCTATCGCTCTGAATGTCAAAGCGCTATCCACCAGACCACCGATCCATGAGAGCCACCTGTTGTGCGACAAGTATCAATAATTAATAATATTTAGGACTGCTAGCCACAACCAACCAAATTACCATAATTAACATTCAGGGAATATTGAGGCATTCGCCTAGGAGCCCATATACTAATAGAGGTCGAACAATTCGATCCAATGAAACAACAGAGAAGTACAAGTATATCAATAAATAGTAATAATTACTACCCGTTATACAAGAAATGGCTATCGTGCCTGCGTGGCATAGTGGATAAAGCCTTGGCGTTTGAAGCGATGGTTATGAGGTCCGAGTCTCGCTGGGAACAACATCACTCACTGGGGTGCAGGTACATCTAGCTGGCGAGTCCCAAATAGGACGGAACGCGCGTCCAAGATTCCTCTGCTAGCCACAACCGACCAAATTACCACAATTGATCATAATATCTTTATGTTTTATGGTTATCGTCATTTGTGACTTCAATTACTTCAACTTCATCGTTTTCACTATCAAAAGATCTTGAGAAATAACTATCCTGCCTGCACTTGAAGTTGTGAAATTTCGATCCGTGTTCATGATCACTTAGATTTCTAACTGACTTATTATACTTTATTCTGGATTTTGTTCTTTTTTTATTAGTATCTGGGTCAGGGCGGTAGTTGGTATCAGTTTTGTGAGGATTTTTCATTATTGGTGATCGTTCACTTTGAATCATAGCAAGACAGAGATTTTTTGGTTGGAAATTGGCACAATATTAGTTAGTAAAGATTAACCGATGTGCATAGATCATGTTCAGTTGTAATGTAAATAAAAAAAACAGGACAGAGGACAACTGTTCATTTAAGACATCAGAAATATCTATAGTGAGTTGTATTTTGCAACGGAAGGATACAGTATAAATTAATGATTTTAAAAAGTCCGTACATGGATTATGTTCATACATTAATTGTTAATAGTTGTTTGGAGTGCTTTTTCTAACTGCTGTGTTGTTAGATAAACTCCTAATAGTTAGAAATATCCAGGGAAAGAAGTTATTTTCGTTTTTTTTCTTTCGTAAATTATCTTGCATCATTCAATTAGCAGAGGAATGGTAAGTTATCCAGTTCACAAACTGGTCATTTCTACTAAGCAGAGACTTCTCAAACAATCTATGAAATGTTCTCTTAAACTAAGCTGGAAGAGCGTTCAATAAATTCTTAAAAATCACACCTGTAAACTCATCATTTTTTTCAAATCTAAGTTGCAATATCCCAATGTGATAGCTGAACACTTCAGGTTTCATCTACGGGTCGTTTAATGTCTTAGTGTGATAAATGGGTTTCTTTTTGTGAGAATCAAACGACATTGGGAAAGACATTCATGCTGATTGATTATTTCAGTGCAACGAATAGCTTCTCGTATGGAACCACTGGCATATCGTTAGAGTAATAAACAAGAGAGATTCAGGACATATCATGACAATTTGTCAGGGAAATTTATATTTCGCTATCATCGCAGCATTGGGTTTTAAAATGGGGAGAATTGTGAACAGGATGAAGTTACATTTGTAATTTCCGCTTTCAGCCATTATAAACTATTTACAGAATAATGTCTTTTAAAAGCTTGTCTTTCACTGTTTTATCTCGCTAGAAATATCTTCTAGCATGTAGAACTTAATAACCTCGGATATTATTCACTTGTTAGTGAATAGCAACGGAGTCGGAGGCATACATTCCATCGTACTGATCACTTGTTAGCTGTATGCACTTTTACATTGTAGCTGCTGACGGTTGTGCTGTTGATAGTCTAACGGAGCACCTATCCTTTCGAACATCACTTGGTTACTAAGTTAGGAGAGTCATATCTTTCCCTAAGAGTGTTAATGGTTGTTAGCAAATCAATATCGTTGTAAGGATGTTCGGATATATTTTCATCAGTTTTTTCTAATATCTCTTCCTCGACAGTGGCTACCGGTTTAAGTGATAATAAATAATAATGTAACGTAATCTGGTACATCTTTATGTTTTAGACCATTAGCCACACTTATTGCCAAGGCCGAAGTCGGCTGGACGGGTTTCGAACTCGTGACCCATTGTTTTAAAGTTGAATTTCTAGGCTAAACAGTATCAGAATGAATTTCGTGGCAGTACAGAGACATTGGGTCAGGGATACCCATGTAACAAAATAGGTCGATGATTAAGTTCGACAAAGTGAACAATGGGGATATAATAGGTTTTATAAACTACATTTTGTTTAGTTAGTCTGACTGAGTGTAAGGCAGGCAACTAATTGAATTCGTTAATAACTGAATTTCATCAATTTCTCTGGACTAAGATTAAGATTACTTCATAGTCATCCTAAGCATGACCCATTCTTCAATTCGTTGTTTGTTTTCAAGCAGTTTTCAGCAGTTCTTCAATAGGAATGAACAGGATAGACCGAAGAAATTTCTTTGACAATGTAATGTGATATACATTAGGGTGTTTCCGAAACATTTTTTTACTGTTGTGTGAAGTGAAGTTTGTTGAATAATTGAAATGTTATTTGTTCTTATTCTTTGTGATAGCCGAAGGAACTGAACAAATAATACGTGATAATGAATTACAATCCTGGAGACATGAAATTGCCAGTCCCATGGAAGAAGGTGGCTTGGGTTTGGTTGGAGTTCCTGGTAGTACAGTGAAAGTAGGTATATTATTGTTATAGTGTGTAAATTGTTATCATTGTTTGGTATTTTTCAGTGAATGCAAACGT
This sequence comes from Heterobilharzia americana, assembly GCA_944470555.2. Lineage (NCBI taxonomy): Eukaryota > Metazoa > Platyhelminthes > Trematoda > Strigeidida > Schistosomatidae > Heterobilharzia > Heterobilharzia americana. The sequence goes on along the minus strand of OX104127.1, from coordinate 126,075,162 downwards.
ATGGATGATATTTATACTGCTGTTTATCTAAAAATTCTACATATAAGTGTATCACACTACTGTATGAAATGTGGTTTTATTTTTAATACGTTCATTATTCTACTAGGCACAATTCTATCTAATTAATCCGTATCTATCTAAATAGTGATGTTACATCTTTCTCAGGTCTTCATTATGATAGTCTAGTTCGTATGCTTTATTATTCTAAATATATTATTATTACTTCTAACACAACGTAGATATCATACTAATTTTCACCTTGTTTTGGTGTCAGTTGGCGAACTATTTAAGACCATGAAACACAGGATAGCTGCTTCATTTTAGTTTAAAACTTCTCAGCGGTAAAATCCTATAATCACATGAGGAACCGAGCCCAGGAGATTTAGGTTTTAATTACAGGTTTTCAGTGGTTTTCCAGGTGACGCCAATCCTTGATCAATCCTTGAGATCAGTTAGTCCTTAAAAAACCGTAGTTGAACTACAATCTAGACAAATGTTGGTTATTCAGTTGCCAACTCTCTTTTCGATTCTGCTTAATAGTATCTTTCGCCATCAAACAACTTACCTAGCGTCCAAAAGTGACCTCATTGCTTGAATCAAACCTTGCTTTCGGGCACACTGATTAATAACTTTTTATATCACATATATTCATTTGTTGCACACAACATCACTTGTCTGCTGGAAAACATATGGTGTATCAGGGCAGTACTTCAGTACACTTTGTTGCATCTCTTATGTTAGCACAGTGAAATGCAAGATAGTGTACGGAAGTGATCATATCAGATTTCTTCAGTTCAATAGAACTGGTTAGATGAAACTATCAATTTACAAGAGAATTAAGTTTGATAGATGCAAATGGGATTGTTTCCAATCTGTGGCGTCTAGCTGTACACGTTTCACCACGCAAGGAACTCCATTATGGAGCTTTTTCTGCTGTTAAACTCTAAGCTCTCTTCAAACACTTTTGAAATGAAGTTTTCCACCGAGTGACTCTAGACATTTCTTTATTCTAAGATGTTTTCAGTGCCATTATTTATAATAGATATTTTAATTGTTGTACAACCAATTAATAAATGGTTTAGAAAGTTCATAGCCAGTGACATCCGCAGACGAATGAACCTTTTTTCCAATCAGCCAATGGAGATCTTGTGGGAAAATCAGGTAGCCAAGATCACCGGACATGATGTGTAACACAAGAATCATGAAATGTGATGATTTGGGTTTAAAGTGAAACCAAGATAAATTAATACGTGGTCGAAGCCTAAAATATGTTTGAAATGGGATGTTGCTATTCAGTAAATACATTGTGGTGAAAGTCTACGTGCTTCCTTTACAAAACAGCTACTATATTTTACCATAGAAAGACTGTTAGAATGCAAGTATTCACAATTCCTCTCGGCTGAGAATTTAAAAGATCACTAAGGGGAAGAATTCAAAAGAATTACCTAGTTATTTTATACGTATCACTACTGTCGAAGTCGAACCACGAATGCTTCTCTCATAATGAACTTCTTTTTTACTCATGCCTCTCAGCTGCTTATTACGAACGCCGTTTCGGCGCACTCTGATACCCAGGGTTTAGTTGGTTGTTTTCATGGTATAGTGCAGTTAGTAGTTGCATAAGACGTATTTTGATGCATGGTGTTTAAGCGGTCTGTATTTTGAGACCGTCTTAGAGACTATCCTCCTTTTAGTGACTGTTCGAGGAACGCGTTCATTCTATCAGTCATATATTGTGATAAAGAAGAAGGCGAAACGTCGTCATCGGCATCTATTGAGTTATTCAAAATTGGTCATTCACGAATGGATTTTCTACAAGTGAACAGAAATGTCACTGTGAAAAACCTAAAATTAATTGGTTCAGTAATCACTTCGTCATCTGAAATATATTAAAAATAAATAATCAGGGAAGATATGCACAGCTTGGCAGGTGAATAGGATGAAACTTCAATGATATTTGTGGTGCAAATGTTACAGATGTCTTTCAGTTGCTCAGAGTAGTTTTGCTTTGTGTTAGGTGGTGGTTGGAGGCGATTGGCAGGAAGCCCTGTCTTTGCACCTATCAGCAAGGAGTATCTGTGACCTCCAGGGAACTGATATCCCTTCAGATATTCAAACTGCGTCATAGTGATGCAATCAGAGACGCTACCACTGAGCTACCTGGGCTGCGATCGACCTTGTGCTCATGTATTTTATGTTCTTGAGCAATTTGAAAACAGGTAGCAGTGTCTGGCTTTAAAAATTATGGTCTATTATTATTGTGTTCATAATAAGCCAAGGATAGCGTTCAAACAATTTTATAAGAAAAAAGTTCACAACATCTTAATTTTTGTGAAAAGATATTTCACTACTTAGGTTTTTAGATTGAAATACTTGGAAATGTAATTTTTGCGCTACAAAAAGCTGGTTTACAGGTAACCATTTCGCTCCTAGCAAGTACCACTTTATCTTTGAGGAAAGATGATGTTTTTAGTTCTTTAAGTTTTGAGTTATGTACTTTTTGTTGGTTAAAAAACGTATACCTTCAATAAAAATGCTACCATAACAAAGTTGGAAGAAAAAGGCTGGTAAGGACGAATGGAGTAATTTATTTAAAAACTACAATGTGTACTTATAAAATCTCATAACTTTGCATTCAGCATAGTCGATGAATTGTAATTCGGTTCTTATCGCTTTTTCGCTTGCCTTCTGTATTTCCTTTCGATATGTCTTGTTTCTTTCTCAAGAACCTGTACTGGTTGACTTTCAACACATTACATTTCTCAGTGACATTGCATTCTATACTACTTATGTGGTATTTCTATAAGTCGAGTATGAATTAGGAGAGTTCTGTTTCTGACGAGTTTTCTTGAAAACGACTTTACAGTCAGATTTCTAACTGCGTGTTTATTTTAGTTCTCTTAATCTGCACATGAAATCAGATGATGGCGTCTTACACTACCTGCCTTACTATTTGTGATCAACATACAAGTGAACTTAATTCACAGACTTTATTCAGCACTTAGGATCATAGCCGATCCAATTATGTATCTTCTAATTTATCATGACTTAAATATTCTCACTATACCGCTCTTTGTATGATAGCACTGAACAGTTCAGGTTTGAATTTCATCAGTGTACTACACGTATAAGTTGTTATAAAAGCGAAACTTGCTATTGGTATCATTTTAATTATTTCCAAACATGAGTCTTTCTTATTGTATTATGATCAACATCATTGTCCACTTATTATGTTAGTTCATTCAAATTTGCTCTGTTGTACACTGAGTCTTGTGTAGACATGATAGTCATAGTTACTGCTTGTTTAAATTGTTTTCATTTATGTAATCTATTGTATTTGTAAAAGTAATATTAATATGCACATTTGCCGTACAGCTTCGTTCAAATTCTAGGGTAGGGCATTATTCAAGTGACAATGTCATGGAAGAAGTATTTGGTTTAGCTACTGTCGATGAAGTGGTGAAATTTCTAATGGGGATTCTGTATCTTGATATAATTATTGCTGGTTCAGCGCTTCGTCTGCCAATGTTTGATGAGTATGGATTCCCAGCACAGTATCCTCTCAGTTTGTTTGGTCAACCGCCAATAGATAGAAACACATTCTGTAAGTTATTGAAAGGCAAATTGGTACATTTTAATGAAGTTGAAATCTACGTTGTTGATATGGCGTAGTGTTTAGTACCTCTGACACTAATATTTTTAAACTTGTACGAAGACTGACATTCACTTGATTAAATCAGCTGTATAAGCAAGTAGTATTTCAGTGTTATCGAGAGTTAGACAACTATTATTAAGTTCGAAACTTGTGATTTGAAGCTGAGTTATCTACTATGATGATTCAAGATATGAAGCGCTGAACTGTTTCTAACTCGAGAAAACAGTTGTGTTATGTTCCGTAGAATTCTTGGAAATTTCGCCTACTCTAATAGTTCACTAGTTACTAGCCCGCCCTAAGCCCGGGATAGAGAGGGAATGTTGGGCATAGGACTACCAACCCTACCTCGTAAAACCAATCCAATCACTAAAGAAACTTCAAAGCACAAACAAAATATAAAACATAAAAATATACCTATTTCTCGCTGGAATTGGGGAGACGAAATGACGCCAGTTGGTGGAAGCCTTCGGGAAGCCAGTTAGCCGATGTGTCTTCTCTCCTCTCGATGAAAGCAAAAGTAAACATAGGACATGGAATGTCCGCACAATGTTTGAAGCTGGCTGGCAAGGCTGCCCAGATTGAAAAAGAGATGAGAAGATATAGCATAGAAGTGCTAGGAATCTACGAAAGCAGATGAAATGGAACTTGATTCTCCAAACTGGTAACTGGAGAGTCAATAATCTACCTCGACATTGTCAACCAGACGACAACCACGACCAAACTGAGTTTTGGAGTGGCTACCATGATGTCCCCAACACCATCGAAGGCTCTCATTCAGTGGGAATTAGTCTCCTTCTGCAGGATCATGACAGCAAGATTCAACTTGAAAGGAAAGAAAGTCACAATCATACAGTGCTACGCTACGCACCTACAAATAATGTGGATCAAGAGCAGAAGTAAGAATTCTACAGACAACTGCAATCAGTACTGGACAAGACCCTACTCCAGATGGTGACATCAAAATTCATTCTAATGAGTGGGGTGACATGAATGTCAAACTGGGAGCGGACAGCACACGAAGAGAACTCATCATGAGTCTAGAGATACTCGGTGAAATGATGAATAAGAATGGAGAACTGTTTGCCGACTTCTGCGCATTCATAGATTTAGTGACTGGAGATTTGTGTGTACAAACACAAGGATATTCACAAAGCAAGCGACATGGATTTGATTTCACCAGACACCGGGACACACACACTACACTAAAAATCTTATAGTCTTCATCTCAATGTGAAGAAAGTGGAGATACAGTCAGCCTAGTGGACACAAGATCCGATGAAGAAGAGGAGCAGATGTAGATTCACACCACTCACTGTCTAGTGCAAGCAACCTACCTTCAAAATCAAGTTGAGAACCTGCAAAGAAGTTGGTGATAGACCACAGTTCAAGTTCAAGTTAAACACTCAGAACAGAAACTGAAGGACGAAACTACGAAGGACATCTTCACATCAGTTAGTCATCAGGAAAAAATGGGAGACATGAGGCAGCATCCCTGAAGAAACCTGCATGGAAGAACACTGAAACTCTATGAAAGAGATATGGAAGGAAATATGCAGAACCGCGTTAAGAAATGAGAACAAACAAGACAAGACAAGGAATGGATCTCGATGGACACATGGAAGCTGATAGAGGAGGGAGAAGAAGATAGTGAGGCAGAAGATGAAACAGTGGAGTGTGGGGATGAACAATGAAAAGAGGAACTGAACACAACCTTTAAGACACTGAGCAAAGAGGTAGAGAAGAGTGCACCGAAAGATAAAAGACAATTCTACGACACAATTACAAGTGAAGCAAAACAAGCCACAGGTAGGACAGACAGAGACCTGACAAAAGCAGAAGTGAAGTCTTGAACGCCATAAAGTTGCTGAAATCCGAGAAAGTAGGAGGACCAGATAAAATTCTTCCAGAAGCACCGAAAACAGACACAGAGACAACAGCAGACATGTTCACACCACTATTGCAGAAGGTTTGGGAGGAAGGAAAGGTACTTGCCGGTTGGAAGAAGGACTCCCGTGTCAAACTTCCAAAGAAGGGCGACCTAAGTCTTTGAAAGAAATGGCGTGGAATCATGATCCTATATCTGTCCACACAGAGCAAGCAAAATATTAAGCCGCATCATCCTGGAGAGACTAAACAACGCTCTGGATTTAACTGGATTACAACCGGAACTGGCTGGATTCAGGAAGAACAAGTCATGTACCGATCAAATTGCAACGCTACGCATCATCACAGAACAGAGTATAGAATGCTAATCAACTCTCTACCTCAACTTCATCGACTTTGAAAAGGCCTTCGACAACGTCGACTACGAAGTAGTTTAGCAGGCAGCTGCTTCAACACTACGGAGTACCACAAACCTTTATCAACTTCATTCAACAGCTATTTGCTGAATGATGCTGCACAATGGGAAGCTCAGTGACGCCTTTGAAGTGAAAACAGGGGTAAGCGAAGGCTGCCTACTATCACCGATGATCTTTCTGATTGTGGTCGACTGGACCATGCAGGAAACCGTGAGGAGCGAGAGGATGAGCACACGCTGGACCGATGGGAAGACCTTAGAAGATTTGGATTTCGCCAACGGTGATGATTTGTGTCTAGTATCGCACAAACTCAAAGATCTACGGGCAAAAACCAACAAGTTGACAGAAGAGTCAGTGCAGCAGCGAAGGCGGAGAAGACGGAGGTGATGAAGATACCCAACCACCACCAACACCAATCACCATGAACGTGAGAAACCTAAAGGAAGTAGTCTCTTTCACCTACCTAAGCAAGACAGCATCTTTTCAGGCACAGGCACATATGAGGATGTCAAAGCCAGGATCAGAAAAGCAAGACAGGCTTTCATTAACCTGAAACCAGTGTGGAGATATACTGTACTCAGCAAAAAGTGTGAACAGCATCCGGATTTTCAACACTAATTCAGTCAAGTCAGTGCTTTTGTGTGATGGTTCATAGACTTGGCGCGTTACAAAAAGCATTTCCAACAAACTACAGACATTCATTGACACCTGCCTACTCTGGCTCGATACTGAAGATCAGATGGCCAGAATAATAAGAATAAGCAACAAGGAACTCACTATGGCCTGGCAACGAACCAACGAAGAACCCATCACTCAACAAATATGCAGACGAAGAAAGTTGAGATGGATTGGGCATGCATTGAGGAGATCATTCGGGGACATCAAGTGCCAGACCAGGCCCTCTAGTGGAACCCGCATGGGAAACGACTAGTTGGACATCTGAGGGTGATGTGTAGGAGATGGTGTGAGGAAGAAATGAAAGCTTGTGGACAGTCGTGGGTCAAGGTTGAAAAGTGTGCAGAGAAGAGAGTGCAATGGAGATGTGCTACTGAAGCCCTATTTTCCATTAGGAACCCGAAGGACAAATAATAATAATAATTGTAATAATCAAGAATCCTTGAAACTATCAATGATCACGTTACTTTTGATTTCATTGGCTGGTGTGTCGATTCTGTATCGGCCTGCAATTATGCAGCCTACATTTTCATTCGAATTTGTTATAATTATTCTTCAGATTAAATGTGTACGAAGTTTTTGTAAATCGTACCATATAACGGGAAAACCTTTTACACTTTTGTGTGGTCATTTGGTGCTTGGAAACGGTCATTAGGAGGTTGTGGTCTCTGATTTCGTACTGGTTACACTTACTACTACTATACTATATATCTTTCAGCGTCATATGAACTGATGCTGACTCATAGATTGGGAATTGTATTACAGTAAATACGCTTTGCTTATGAGTACTGAATCGCTTGTAGTCCCAGAGCATCTGTTGTTCAGTGTGCTTTATTATTGCGAATGTAATGGGCGAAGATAAATGTACTGACTAGGTTTTAATAAACTTACCCGTGGATTAGCTATTCCTATTTGTTGGCGATACTAATCAAGCGATGCATTCATTTTCTGATCTTGAACATTTCAGGCGTGACTTTTAGGACCATTCTTACAACTAAACCTATCACGACAAGTGACGGTTAGTCATATAGTTAGGAATTTATTGCATAACTGCAAGTCAGTAAGAGTTTATTCGGTATTTCTCCAGTGCTTCCTATTCTTGGTTCTCAACAAGACTTATTAATATGTTCATAAAACACTCAGTCGGACTGTTCGTTCAATAACGACCTGGTGGTGTAAGTTAGTGGTTGATTCCAATTACTATACAAAGTTTGTGAATCCGTAAGATGTAAGCTGAGTGTTATTTTTGGAAAGTATTGTTTCTGGTATGCCAAACCGACGAAACAGTTCCTTTGAGAGCGAAAGGACAACATTCTAGCACCACATGGAGTACAGAGTGTAGCATCATAGTATGGTCTTTAAAATCATTTCGTTCAGGGTTTTTCGTTGCAGACAAACTCGACATAGTTCGTTTGGATACTGTGTGATATTGGTATATGTAAAATGCATCTTCATGTAATTACCACTGTGATAAATTACAACATAACTAGAGAGTAACCTATTTAGTGTCGCCTAATTTCAAGAGCTGGTCGAATTCTGTCGATCACTTTGTAATGTGATTGCCAAGCTTGAAAACAGCATGACAGTGCAATTTTTAATAATATTAGGTGGTTGAACAGGAAACCCTACGCCTAGGTTTCATGCTTGTTTACAGCAAAACCTGTTAGCAGCCGCTAAAGAATTGATGTCACCTGAGAGATTTGAATCTGCATCACCTAGTACCATCACATTACAAAATGACCGATAGAATTTGGTCAGCATTTAAGACTAAACAGCATGAAATTGGTTACTCCCCAGTGACACAGTCCTATAGGAGGTCAATCATGACCTTAATAGCTTATTGGTAATGTCCCTGAGTCCTATACTAGGTAATTTGGGTCCGAATCTCTGATGGGACACTGTTCCAGTTGTGACTGCAGGTATACCTTGCTTGTAAATGCCAACAAGCAGGGATTCTAGGTCTAATTTTCTCTATCGATTGCCTCTAACCACTATGAAGTTTGTTATCATCCTACTTGGGGTTTTTCGGTTTTCATCTGTATGGTAAGCAGCTTAAGTTTCAATAATAGGTGATGTGTAACTTCTAATCAACGCTGAGTTTCGCTTCAGTTTTGATTCGATTCAAGCATTGGCTAACAGATTCTATATACGTTTAATGGTAGTTTGTGATCATTATTTTACTATCATGGGATAAGGTGGACTGTGGACGATAGATACTACTTCTGGGGTCAGTGATACTTTAAAGTTATCCTAGTTTACTATTTCTTGTCATTTTCCTTTTTTTTCTAAAAAAAATAATTTAGGTGATAGTCCACTCTCTGGTCCACAAGGAAGTGTATTCAGTTTTTCAAGTGTTCAAGGTTTAGATCATGTCCTAGCCTCATTGCCTAATCGTCAAATGACTGTGGAAACTGTTCTGTACACTAGATTGGCAAGTCGAGTTCAGCAGTCAGTACTGGGTCAATTCGAATCCGATTTTATATTTAAAAAGAAGGCAGTTATTTTGTTAGAACAGTAAGTTTTCTTGTATGTAATGTTGCTTTTTTGTTACATCCATTAACTTTATTTATTCTCACTGATGAATATACGAGCAAGTCACTTTCCATATACTCGAAATTGTACTAGTGGCTTGATTGTTCACTAATTTATGGTGAATTTATTGTTAATCAGTTGGAAAATGTGCTTTCATCCTACTTACCACTTTTCTACTCCATTTTTCATGAGCACTCTGTTATCTTTCGACTATTTTCTCAGTTAGTTCACTTATTGACTGCCGTTTCGACAAGGTCACCTGGTGATATAATCATGAATAGCTTGTCTAGTTTTATTTGTTCGTGAAAGTAACTTTTTTTCAAGACAATTTTTGTTTTTGACATATTTTCTCTCTCTAAAGCCTATAATCGGGTCGACAGTTTTTATCTCTTTTGTGACTAGACATGCGTGCTCAGCCCTTATTCACTCGTGTCTTTTTGCTAAATTAAACGGCAGAAAAGTAATGGATATGAGGGTTCTTTTGTTACGTTACCCTTATTATAATAAAGTGAAGTTATCGAAAGTTGTCTAGAAACTAACGGCTACTGACCTTAAACAGTAGTCATCAATGCCCTTATAAATGAAGAAGCTGTAAAGACAATCAGCAAATTTGCTTAACTGTCTTAATGTTAACTAATGTATCGCAGCTTGAGCTATGGGGCTGTAGTTCATTGACTTGGGGAGATGACTACCAACAATCGGGTCATGGGTTCAAGCCCTGCTCCACCTACGGAGGTTTGAACACCCGGATAGTATCACTAACCCTCACACTCTGGGTGTGGCTTCATTACCTGGTGCATGCATGTGCGAAAGGTGGCTGAGTAGATCAGTTTGAAGCATGAGTTTCTTACTGTCTAATCGGTCTTGTCCCCACATCATCTGCACATATGCATACCTACATTTTGTTTCTTTTTTTTTGTCAGTTGTAATTCTGTAAAGTTGTTTTTTTTCATCTATCTGTCGAATAGAATGATAAATTATAGAAGCATTATGTAGAATTTTATCCGGCTTAACTGTCTGGAAAACACTAAGCAAATATGTACTTTCGGCAGTATCTGGTAAAGCTCCTGCACATAGTATATTTGACACTGATATGATGAATAGAATTCAAATATGAGTATGTCAATGAACGGATAACATTTAATGTGATGATAAAAAGCAACAATGTGAACGAAGAATATTCTCACCAGCTTCTGCAATTATAAACTCCACTTGTACATTGTGAAATCAAGTTAAGTTAGAGGCAGATACATTTTCAAAATGGAGTAAGATTTAGGGACTATGAAGAAATCGATTTTCCTCTTTTAAGTTTCTCAATATTGGGATGACACAAATATAGATGAATGAAGTGATAGTGGAAAAAATGCAACCCATAAAGAAGACAAGAGTGATCTTTAGTTTACGTAAGACCGAGGGGGTAGTACGGCTTGGACATGTTCCTTCTGAATGTAGAGTTCAGGTTTGATCAACCATATGGCGACAATCTCCGCTATGTTGAGCGTGCATTGAAGAGCTACATATGGTATCGCTTTTAGAATACGATGAACAACATTGAAAGATTTATTAGTATGTATATGATGCCTTGTGTCTACTAGGTGCACCACGTGTAGCTGAACAACGTCTGCTTAATGTAGCGGAGGCCATTGCAATAAGACTGATGAAACCTGAACTCTGCACTTAGAAATAACATGTTCAAAGGCTTTTCCTCCCTTGGTCATCAGTCAACTAGCGACCACTCCTGTCTTCTTTATTCGTTGTATTTCCGTTTACTGTCACATCATTCATATATATCATCCCGATATTGACAAATTTAAAAGGGAAATTGATTTCCTTACAATCTCACTCCATTTGAAAAATGTATTTACCCCTAACTTGGTTTGTTTTTACCGTGTACAAATCCATTTTATGTCTGTAGAACCTCATGAGAATCTATTGAGAAGAATATTCTTCTTTCAGGTTTTTACTTTTGCTTAGTGTTATGGGAATCTTTATATATTTGAAATCTTACAATTTGTTTGTTCTGTGTTCATTCATACTCCTTACTGATAATCGGGTCTTTGAACAGGTGAGATGACCACTTTGTGTTTAGATCAGTAGAGCATAACTAGTATTTATTTGAACAGTAGTTTGATATCAAGTGTGTTACACTTACTACAGTATTCGTCCTTTATTTTAAGTATGCACTACTTCTCTATCAAATGTGTTAATACTAAAAACAAAAGAAAAGCGATTTGATTATAGGTGACAGGTCACTTCAGCATATTTGTTCTCACTTTCTTAATGCACAACCTGCTATGATAGTAATGTATCTAATAACAGCAGAGAACTGAATCAGTGAATAGATGAAAAATAATAATAATTATAATACTAGTAATTTAGTACGAAAGTCATATCATTGTTTTGATGGTCTTTGTGGTAAGTCAGTCATTGTATACATGTAGAAAGATACACAAATTATTGTCGTATCGTAGTTACTTAGATTGATTTGATGCTGAATCACCTATGGAACCTATGGACTAAATATGAAAATGGTTGTAATTCTTATCTTAGTCGAAGGTAAAGACCATAAGACGGAAAGGGGCTGAATAAACTATCTGAACGACAAACTTACTTGGAAAACTGTAATCGGTATCACACCTGCTACTCGTAGTTAGTCGGAAGTATACACAAAACTACAGAATTCCGGTGCTGCTCTTGATACACTGGCAAATGGTAAAGTCTTGTCAATCTTGTGGTCTGTATCCACTAGGCGTCTTGGACTTATTTCAGGTTTTTCCATGATCTTTATTGTTTTTTGGTGTAACCACGCTGGATAATGTTTTAGCAGGTCATGACAGACAGATGAAATCATCGTAAAAACTCATACAAAGGTGCGTCGGTTCAAGTTGTCACACTTCACAGTATCAAACAGAGAACAAGTGGATAGAAAAAAGACTGACATCAAGACTGACTTCTAAAATGAAGGTTAGTGAAAGTATTTAAGCGGTGAATACATCTACGCCGTTGTGACCGATTATCAGCCGAGTCACTAAGAGTCTGCGATTGCGGATGCGTATCGTGTCGGGGACCCCAGCCAGGTAGTCTGAACCTTCCTGTACGGCTCAGAGCAAAGGTCAGTCACTTTATGGAGTAGTAACACGTCTTGGTTTTGGCACGCTGAACCCTACTCCAACCTAATACATTGGAGTTGGAGGTAGGTGGTGTCTCGCCGTGTGCAGCACATGTCCAAGTCAATTCAATTACTAAAGGTTTACGACCTCATCGACTGACTTTCCGTCATTGTCTAGTAGCTTTCGCCCAATCTCTATGTTGCTCAAATGGCGATTCTACAGTATGCAAGCAGTGCAGTGTTCGGAAAACTGTAGTCCCTGCATATCTTTTGCTTTCAACGGCCATGACTCACAGCCGTATAAGAGGACAGAATGGACTACAGCGCAGTATAGTCGTCCTTTAACAGGTGGTCAAATATCTCATCAGTCAGCGCCAAAGCGTCAAACGTATTCAGTTTTCTATTCAACATGTTCAGAAAACCCTACATCCAATACGTCAGGATGAGCTTTACAAGTTGCTCTACGTAGGCTACTTTTGCAATAATAATGATGATAATAATAATTTCCATTCGAACCTGATAAATTCAAATATTATCTTTGTTCCATTATCGTTGCATTGTGTTTTGATTTCATATCTCGCCCTTAATTTCAAACATTCAAACAGTGGTATATCCAGTTATTGTGCAACAATAATTTATTCCTCTCTTTACGCCTACGCGGATGCACAGTCCACTGAAACATCCATAATGGCTGGTTGCTTAAATTATATAAACTTTTACATGGTTTTGTCGCTGCTATTCTTTAACTTATATACTCCAAGTTGTATTTTATGAATGATAACGGTGAAAATGTCAATAGTGAATAATCTTCATTGTATAATTGTGAAGCCCTACGGGAAATTACCCAAAATACACAAGTGCTTAAACTGTTTTCGATTAGTTTAGATCTACACTTATTTGATTGCTGAAATAATAGAGATATAAGGCATATCCGTTTACAGAACCTGAAGATACTGTTCACTAGTAATGGGACTTCGATTTGTTATGATCTAGTCTTTTCGACTTATTCAGAAGAATCAGCAGAGAAAATTCTGGTGAAATACAACGTTCGACACCATTGCTTCAATAATCCCTACGTGTTTCAAAAATAAAAGCACGTTGGGATTATATTAAAATATACTCTTAAAACGATAAATGATAATAATAGTTGAACTGGAACACGCTCGCATGAATATGCACAGTCTTCAGCTTATATTCAAAAGAATAAAGGTTTATTTCTTTCAACAACGTTTTGAAAAAAGATGTAACGTTTATTCATGGTGTCGCTTTTCATAGCTGACGTTTCAGTATTCCACACTGCAGTCTAAAATCACGATGTAGTGTTTGCTGTTCGAGTATTCATTTAAGTATTTCATGCATTTAGATACTTTGATAAGTTTGGAAAAAGCAAGAAGGACACGATTTGCTGAATAGAATGATATCATTCTGTTGCATGAATACTCCTCAGCTGCATACAGTCTAAAAGTGTAATAGTTATTAGAAATTGAGGTATTTCAAGATTGGAAAACCAATAATCACATTTTATGCAACGAAATTATCAGTAAATCATATAATATATGAGAGAGTTATTGATTTAATAAAGGTAGGAAATGTAAGAAAGGAACATTAATATAAATCTAAAACTTGGGCACTTTGTTGCATATAATCATATCAATGTAAGAAAGAAGCACTGAGAGGGTGCTTTCCTGCAGCTAAACATTATATCAGTATACAATACCACATGCTCGCTAAATCAGTTCAAATTGTATAACTAGCCTTGTCATGTCATCTCCAACTGCGTTTGCGAATTCACATGCACTTGCAGTAGAAAGTACTTTAAAAGGACTGAGAAGAGGGTATCCACCATTTGGTTCGTTGAACATATCCTCAAGAATCTGTACTTGAAAGCAAGTGAGATTCCAGTCAGTGTAACTGCCACACACCTTAGGGACTGTGGTAAATTGTAGTTCCGTTTTAGTCTGTTCATTAGAATTGTCACACAGTGAGACAGTATTATTTACTGGATAACGTTTTAGGTATAATTTATTGTCCTGATATGAATGTGGACAATAAATTATGTCCGAAACGTTATCCAGTAAATAATACTGTTCCACTATGTGACAATTCTAATAAACAGACTAAAATGAAATGCTAGACACCTCGTACACACAGGACATCAGGTTGAAACGTAGAATACTTTTAAAACAATAAACGTACAGAAAATGTCTAGATTACTGCGCTTCATGGAAACCATCGCTATAGAACACTTCTATCGGGCCTCTGTACATATAGAGTGTGACTATTCTCCCACTTCCTTGGTGACTATGAGTGATCCTGTTGTATTGTATGACTCAATAACCATTGTACTTTTCGACTATATGCAGCTGAGGAGTATTCGTAAAATAAAATGATATCACTTTGATCTGCGAATCTCATCTTGCTTGCGGTGTCCAAATTCATTTCAAGTCTCAGTTGTCATACATATTTCTTTCATGCTGTTTATTCAGTTGCTTGTCTACTCTTTTCTTGATGCCTTCTAGATTTCGAAATCAGTTAGCTGATATGGCTAAACAGATTGATATGAACAATAATGCTCGTGATATGCATCATCAGTATCGAGCATTGGATCCTTCATTAATGCCAAATTATCCTGGAATCTAATTCACCCGTAACTGTGTTGTTACTTTAATTACACTGTTACTTATCGACTAATATCATATTACCGTACTAACATAGTTGAAATATACTCTCGAACTGGGGGAAATAAGTCAATCAACCAAATACATATCACTTATATTCGCTGTTTTTTTGTATACATTTTGCTCATACTTTTGATCTGATTGTTCTTGAGAAGTAAGTTTTCTTTACACTTATTTCTTGCATACATATCATTTCTGTGATCAGTTCAGTGAAGCAGTTTTTATTGATAACAAGGAGGAAATCGTCTTCCTCTATGCTTTAATTGATTTTCTAATCATTTTATTTCTCCTTTTGATATAAATATTTTGTTTTTGCCTTTATTACTATTATTACTGCTGTACATATAAGCATTAATGGCATATTACTTTATATAATGGATGAGAATTCAGCTATCATTCAATTTCTATATCGCGCTGTGATTAATGATCGTTGTGCCGAAAAAATTACAACTTTTGGTAAGACTATCAATATCCAAAATATGCATTCCAATGTAGCTATTTTTTGTTAGTGTTATTAACATTACTTTCTTTGACCTTTGTTTATCACTACACTACATGTGTACATGTATACTTCTGGCATAATCGACATCGACTGGGCGTGAACATGATGATAATGATGACAATATACTTGGTATTTTGTGGTCTCTTTGTATTTTTGTGTTTAATTTTAACTTTTGATTTTTATCTTTAGCTTAGTTTTTATTTTATTTTAAAAAAATACTTATTCACCGTGATTGTTCTTCAGTTGATCTACTATTTTCTATTTCCTATTGAATTTAATTTGTCATTGACATGTCTACTGATGGTGGTGTTTATTTCAGTAGCGATAGTAGTGAGTTTTATGGATGTACTTTTACAATTCACTCAGTATAATACAGTTGTTTGCACTAGTTTTCCTCTTTTTCATTGTTTTATTGTTTGTTGGATCAGTATATGAGTGAAGAGAATGAATGAATATTGACCAATAAAGTTGATTTTTTGTTTCTTGTTGTAAACGTTTCTTATGAACTATTGATCACTTTAGTTTTCAAGTTTGTTTTAACGCGTGCTCAAATTTAATTTTGATGATAAGTTAGTTTCAGTTTAGTGATCATATTAGATCAATAACTATTGAATATATATTTCATCCTTTTTGTGAACTCAATTTGCATCTGGCACGTACGCGTTTCTTGTAATTGGATTTAAATTACTTCATGTTTATTAGGAACAATAAGATGGTATCGGATACTTTCATCCTTGGTCATTTCTCAGTAAAAAGCGGTCTATTTCCCACTAGGATATCTTCGTAATTTCTAATTACTGTTAGACGATGGGATTTTAGTCTGTTGATTAATTATTGGTGATCATTGGAGAAAAATGGGACTGCTGTACAGTAATATGAGATTTTTTCATTATTATTTAATGTGTACCGACGTGTAGCGAAGGTCAACTTCTATATCGGTCTGCTTCAGTGATGACCTGTCGCTCAGTTATCATAACTGTTCGTGTTTTTGCTACCGTCTTCTTACGCAGCCTTTCTTCTCGTTCAGTTTGGTATTGTAAAGTACAGTTATAACCGGTAAATATCGAAGGCGGTAGGAAATGAAATTAACCTTATGTCGCAAAGTCAGAAGAATAACTACATTTCCTGATCGTTCAAAGGAAGACTTTTCATCTGTATGATGTCGAACTGCACACGACAGCATCTTATTTTGCATAGATTATGTTTATTGCTGTGCAAATTATTCTCAAAGCAGATTTGCACGTGGTTATTATTAAAGACAAAAATATAACTGTTACTTTGATAGCGAATATCTGCATATGAAAAACGATCAATAAATAGGAAGGACGTATTATATCGAAGAGAATAATTTTTTACTCACTCTTGGAGGGAAGTCCATGTTCGTCTTTTCTGAAATTACGCAAGTAATATTTTGTTTGGCAAGTGGGATTTAACCGGTTATCAGTAAACCGTGTTTCTCAATTAAAATTAAATAAGATCGATACTTCAGTATCAAGCCAAGCAAATAAAAGGTTGCATGACATTTCGTTTGTCAGTTTGCCAGTGTATGTGTGTGTGAGCATATGCCTGAGAGGCAGCAATATGCAATCAGTTGTGTTAGAATGTTGTGAAAAGTAACTATAGTCCAGTTTTTCGATTAATACAGGCAGTAGACATCCAGGATTATCTGTCATAAAACACATTAAGAACTGATCATGAGTAGTGTTATGCCTGTTATCATTATCTATATTTTTATTGAATTTATCGACTCCCTTTCAATAATTAATTACATGATTGTCATTTCATTTCCTTATGTTATAGATATGGCGGTTAAAATGACCTCACCATTGTACTTAAAACAATTTTCCGTGCAATTCACATCTCCATTGCGATCTATTTCAACAACGTTGCCAATAATTGGGCCTTTTGTTACTACTAGCTTTCTTTCAAATCCAGGGTAAGTGGTTTACTGTTAACTTACACTGTTTGGCAACTGTTTTTGTTTGCATGACGCACGATACTTCTTATTGAATTTTGTGTGGTTAAAATTGAAAATAAACGCGACTCAAACGGCACAAATTTAGTAAAGTGAGTTAAAGAAACTGCGCTTATATTTAGTTTCCAATTATTTTTCGAAGTTTACGCACACAATCGAAGTTTTTTTGGTGTGATGAATCGACGTGCTCCATTTTCAACCCTGTTTACATATACGACAACTTAATTTAAGTTTAGTGAACCAAGTTTATTTGATTGATTCACTTCTACCCACTTTGTTTCTAATGGATCTAGGCATACGTTTATGCTTATATGGCGATAGTTAGATCGATCGAAATGCAGTTATCCACCATGTGCATTTTCGTGCAGTTGGCAATGAGCCATACCCGTTGTGTGAAGGCTAATGATACTACCTGAGTGTGGGGTTCCAACCCATAGCCCATTAATCGAAAGTTCTCTTCTTAAACCAATGAGCCACAACCTCACTGACGATGGTTGATTTCTAAGGGAATAGGTTTTAGAACCCAGAAACTACTGCATGTATACACTATTGTCGTATTTGTATTTCTCAATCAATATAGAGCAAAATTAATTTATTTTAACCGACATTTAGCCAGATCAAAACCGAAAATTATGATATCCAAGCTTATATGTGATAACTTGATTTGAGTTTTTCTAGAGAGATGATTCTGCTCTGTCAAATTGTCGAATAAATATATTCATATGTTGTGTGTTATGTGTGATGAGTATGTGAATTACAGATTGAGATTTGTATATACACATGTGCTTGTGGTTCTTATTTCATGTGTTGGGCGTATCAGTATATGGGAGTGGGTTGAAACTAGGTCAAGCTGGGTTTTATTTCTTCATTCCTGTAATTTTAATTACACTTTATGTGGGAAGATTTTGATATGAAACGTTCTTCATTATTTCTAAACCCTTTCTGAATAACTTCGATATTGTCAAAGTTGACCTTGTGACCTAAAATGATAGAATTTAGAAATATCGCTCAAGTGTTTGCAAGCTTTTTCAGCTCTACTAGATTTCTTAAGGGGTCGAGTGGATGCCTTTTGGTTTCCTTTTTGTTAACTTTTATCCTACGCGAAGTTTGTCCAATGTATATTACCACGTGGTCCGATAATTTTATTTTATAAACGCGGGTAGATTGTGAACCTAAGGGTAATTCCGTTTTTACATAAACTGGGGTACTCTACAATGTTCTGTAGAACACTAATACTGCATTTGCTGGTCACTCTTCTAATATCATCCAAGGTGTGTGATCTTTATGGGTTGACCATTGTTGTGGCTCATGATTTAGGAGTACTTTCACAATCTAGTTTATTTCGCATTTTGCGAGTGAATTTTGCGGGATAGTTGTCCATTTTACGAATGCTGTTAAATTACTGTTTTTCTTTATCTCTTTTATTTTCATCCGTTATTTGAATATGTACTAATCTTAAATGATTGAAAGCCAAAGACACCTTCGCACTCATGGGATGTGGTGAATTAACACCTATATATTTGTTCAGATGTTTTTCGGGAAATGGTCATTCTTAGATGTTCATTTTCTTTCCGCTTAAATTTATCATATGTTGTAATTCTACTGAAAGTAGTATATTTCGAATCTGCAAAATAAATAGTTATTTTTGTTATGGACTTTTTTTTACCACCTTCATAGTTCTGTAAAAATTTGCTGAAAATTACCTTTGAGTACAACATTTTCACTTCCTAGGCATTATGAAACACTTGTACGACTTACTACTTCTTTATTTATCTATTGATAAATATGCAGCTTAGAAACCAGTAGTCATTCCCTACTAAAGGAACACACATCATCATCATCGATATCAGGATAGGACCAGGCATTACTGCGTAACGGTTCGAGTTCCCACACCTCATATCAGTACATCAAGTAAAAAGGCAGTGAAGAGCAAGAGAATGATCAGGAAATTCAGTCGAAAGAAATATAAAGTACGAAAAGAGAGAAAGGAAGAATTAGAAAGTGGTGAGATTCGCTATAGCGTCGTTAAGATGAGGATAATATGTGTATACATCTGCGCCACTGATATCGGTTCTGAGCCATATCACCTAGAGACCCCAACCACTGGTTCCTCTTGTCCTGCAAACCCCAACCACCTAGTCTGCATCGCCCCATTTGGCTCAAACCAACAGTCGAAGACTTCATACACTGATGTCATGTTTTAGTCTGGCCACCTCGGGCCTTTCTCCAGCCTAGACCTACTTCGGTCAACATTGTGTGACAAGGCATACGTAACACGTGTCCCAACCATCTCAATCGATGAAGGTTCATAACCTTGTCAACAGATTTACCTCTACTCCCAAAAACTCTAACCTGACTTCTGAGTTACTCACGTGGTGACACCACAGAATACGGCCTATACTACGAAAGCAATGGTGGTCAAAACCTGAAGCCTTCTCATGTCTTCCACCTTCAATGGCTATGTTTAACAGCCATATAGTAGAACAGACCGGACTGCTGTGCAGTACACGAGACGTTTAATGGACATTCGGATATCACGGCGGCGCCACAGGTGGCGTAGGTTGGCAAAAACCAACCGAGCCTTTCGTATCCGTGAACAGATTTCATCGGCCACTGACCAACTTACCGTGGCTGATCCTACTTTCCAGGTGAGTGAAGTGGTCGACATACTCAACCACTTCACTCTCTATTGTTAGCCGAGGTGGGGGCACCGTTGAAGACGAATCCTGGAGCAACAATTTGCACTTGGGTGGTGAGAAACGCATCCCAAACATTCTCAAATTGCCACTCAAAGTGTTCTGAAGACTCTGCAGCTTTTCGGCATCTTCACTTAACAAGACTACATCATCTGGATATTCTAGGTCTAACGAAAATCCTCCTGTAATTAGGTCAACCTCTGTGTAATCAGGTGACGAGAGGGAAACCTCCATAACAATATCTGTGATAAAATTGAATGAGAATGAGGAGAGTGGGCAGCCTTGATGGACACCACCCGACGAGTACAGCTCCCTGAACATCTCACCATAGGCTCTAAAATGCCCACAAGTGTTCAAGGAGAGAGCTTTCAATAAGGTGATGTACTTACTCGACACGCCTTTCAGTGAGAGACACTGCCATAAAACTTCTCGATCAACGGAGTCAAATGCCGCCTTCAGGTCGAGAAATACAGCTATTGTCGGGCGTCTGTAAGCGTGTCTGTGTGCCAGGACCTGGCGCAGTGTGAATATTTGGTCGATACACCCGCAACCGGGTCTAAAGCCTGCTTGGTTTTCTTGGGCTTGTTGTTCTCGAGCTCCAATCAGGCATCGAAGAATTATAGAACCTAGGATTTTGGATACTATGTTCGTCAGGCTGATTCCTCTGTGGTTATCACAAGAGGACTTCTTATCTTTCTTGAAGACTGGGATGATGAGTGACTTAGACCAGTCGGAGGGGATCGTATTTGATTCCCATATACTGGCTAACACTTCCGTTAACCTGACTAAGAGCACTCCACCACCATTCTTGTATACCTCAGCAGGTAGTCCGTCTGGTCCTGCTGCCCTTCCTCGTTTCAGGTTACCTACCGCTTTCTCAACTTATAGTGTTGGGGGGCCTGTCTCTATGTCCCATTCAGGATCCGACTGGATAGCGGGCAACGCAATGGTGGCTGGAGGCCAGTTAAACTGTTCCTCAAAGTGTTCTGCCCATCGTTCCAGTCGTCTCCCCTGCGAGTGAATCGCAGATCCGTCCTTCTCCGCTATAGCCTCACCAACTGTTGTTGATCTTTTCCCCACAGTCTCCTTAATAAGTCTAAATAACTGTCTACTGTCACCGATTGCCGCTGCCTTTTCCATCTCTTTAGCCTTCACTGCCCACCACTGTTCACGATCGTTGCGCAGACTTTTCATTAGTATATTTTTAAGTTGCGCTCGCTCTTTATTGTACTCAGAGCCTGCATGGATGCGTTCACGTGCATCCATTAGTTTGGAAGAAGCTGCTGATATCCTCTGGCTCTCTTTAGCCATTCATTTGGAGTTGGCTACGGTCTTCAGTGCTGCTTTTACAGCAGACTGGAGATGACACCAAGCTTCTTCTGGATGAGAGACAGTCTTTTTTTCGATAACTGCCTAGCCAACCTCTCACTGAACGCAGCTTTGGTGTTTTTGTTGTCCAGCAGCACTCGTAGTGGTTTTGTTGCCAGATTTTTCCTACGTCCATTGAGACGCAGGCATATTTGCACTTGGACCAACACGTGGTCGTTATCCAAGCATGTACTCTAGAAGGAGTGACAGTCTTCCACCTATCCTCTCCAGCGATGACTAATAGCAATGTGGTCTATCTGTGTCCATCGCTGAGTTGAACTCGGTGGACGCCGCGTCAGACAGTGTCTTTCTTTATGTCTGAAGTTGGTGCTGGCTAAAAATATGCGGTTATCTGAGCCTAGTTGTAATAGGCGATCACCGTTATCTGTTCGTTCAGTCGGGATTCCGAAAGTACCACCTAAGTGCCTTTCTGTCTCACTCAGTCTACCCACTTTAGTATTGAAGTCACCTGCAACAACCACCACTTCCGAACGTTTGGCTTTCAAGAAGAGAACTCGTCCTTCACTACATTCGGGTTGCAGTCAGTGGTTGTGTAAGCGAGGATTTCAAAGAGAGCGGGGAGTCTCACTATTCTTTCTGTATTTGTATTTTCTCTATTCTGGGTTTCTACATTTACTCAGTCGAGTTCATCTCCCCAATTGTCTCTGTTTATCGATATGAGCGAAGATAGATATGTCACGATACTTCACTACCAGTTGATGTCCATTTAGACAGATACGAAGAGGCCAACCGCTGTGTCCGATATATTGTTCTTCTTATTTTCTATAGTTTATTTTGTAGATAATGTCTTACTTGTCTTTCTTTTGCTATTGTATCTTTTGGCCTGCATAACAGAGTCAGGAGATTTTGTTGGCTTGTGGACTACAGTGATTTCAAAAAGCTTCCGTAATCGGGTAGAGATCTAAAAGACGTTCTTCTTGTTAGGTAGGACGATCCGTTCGTTGATTTCTATGGATGAATTTCTGACTGACATCGAGTTAGACAAACATCTTTTGATGAAGTTGCCTGGATAGCCGTTCTGCTGGAAAACAGATATTAAATAGTTTTCTTCTTTTCTCCATAACTTCAATGTAATACAGTGTCTTCGGTCTTTTGAAAAATGTTTTCATGTAACTCATTTTGGGGTTTGTTGGATTTTTGTCGCTGTAATTGAGGATTTGATCCGCATGAATTGACTTTCTGTATACTTCAGTCTCCAATGTCGCTGAGATTCAGTTATCCATCCTAATTCTCCTCATTGAGCAGAAATTGTAGCTACAGTTGCAGCATTGATGACATAGTAGGTTACCTATCTGAATTGATCCTATACTACAGACGATAAATCCACGAAAAATATGCAAGTAATAAAAGCCAGTCATAATACTAACACTAAAATGTAAAATGCAAACTTTGACTAGGTTATAACACGTTTTTTACAGTTGAGACAATTGATTGTTTTGTGTATCTGCATATCCAACTGTTGGTGTGACCTGTGTAGAAAACTGCGGACGTCATGGTTGATATTCTGTAGACGGCTAAGATTCGTAGTTCTAGACTTTTGTGTTGAGTTACGCTCAATTGCAGTGGTCGAGATTCATCCACTTCTCATCATCTAAGCTGTAGCCTCATATTTCCTAAGTACCTTTGGGTGTTCTTGTTTATACGTTTTGGCATTTTATTGCTGTTAATATTATCTTTTCACTTATTGACTTTCCCATTACTAACTACCACTTTAATGAGCTAATACGAAGTCTTGCAGCTGAAACCTTTCAGTAGTTAAACCAGACTATGTTAATTTTGTTTGTTAACTATTTTACAGATATCATGACCTCTATTTATAAAACACACGTTCTACCATACATGAGCAATTGTAGTCTATTAATCCGAAGTTTATTCCTGATTACTTCCGAATACATTTCCAGGAGTCACTGGTGTATGTTCCAGACACGTCGTCTATACCGCAGAAGTGAAGAGGTGAAAAAGTATTTCACAGAAACTGGAGATTACAACCCTCCTAATCAGGATGTCATTGACAGGTTCAAGCGCTTGCGTTGGGGTGCATATATTCATGCACGAGCTGGGCGTGATAAACATCTATATCGGTGAGTCATATATATATATATATATATATATATATATATATATAAAACCCCTGTATTGTTGTATTCTTTTACTGTATTATATTCATCTTAGTGACTACCTGAGGAATCCAGAACTCTCGTTTCGTCCTATTTGGGGCTCGTCAGCTGGATATACCTGCACCCCTGTGAGTGGTATTGTTCCCACTGGGACTCAAATCTAGTATTGTGTTGTATTTTTGTTTCTCACCAAACGTAATAGCGCAATCGGATATTTACTACCTATCTGGAGCATATGTGGTTCACGCGCGAGAAAATATTTGTTTACATTTTAGTGGTTCCACTGTATTGGAAATCAACAAATATTCCTAAACGTGGAACATCAAATTTCACTTCAGTCTTATGTGGATACTTTGATAAGTAGAGTTGTAGTTGTACAGTGCTGAATTTTTTTACTGGAACTTAAAAGGTATCCAGTAGTCACTGGTGTTCATTGGTTTTACAGTTATCAGTCTATGATGCATTTTATCTCTTTAACAGTTATTTTATTTAGTTTCAATTCGGGGTTCCATATAAAGATTCTTCAACTGCGAAATCGTTTGTTGCTGTTGTTAATCATTTATTAGCAAGAGTATCCTTTGTTCACTGATTTCGTGAATCCTAGACCTTCGAAGTCATTTAACGCCTTCAAGGGTCTTGTTGTGTTACAGCTTTTCAACGACAGCCCAACTTTTGTTTATGGTAAAAGTTACTGGACCACTGTTATATTTTAAAAATTAGTATACCCAGTGGACCGAAATATTCGAGTTTAACTGCTGAAAAATAGTTGTCTACGTTCTCATCCTTTGAGGAGACTTTGTTCTTCACAACATTTTCACATATAATATCTGGTACTGGGTTGAGATTAACTAAGCTATTAGTGGGACATCGTTTCACTTTATAGTGTCAAGGTTCTTATTATGATCAGCATTGTTAGTTAAGAATAAGAAATTATCTTGGGTTGTATGTCATTTTTAGGCTATTTTGAAGAGTATCTAGTTTATAGTCTGCTCAAACATAACAGCTTAACAAGCACATAAAGAGGTGTTAGGGCTGAAGTAATATCTTATTTCTTGAATTTTGACCGACAGAGCGAAAGAGATAAAAATGGTTTTCCTCTGTCATCACCTCCAGTATTTAGAAAGTTGATATTCCTCTAAAATTTGAGTGATTTACATCAGATACAAGCACATTAAATAAGTACACTGAGTGTTTTACACCACAATGTGCGAACTGTATCATCTATCTGAACATTTACATCTACTTTTGTAAGTTAGTCTTAGTTATAATCTCGATACTAATGAAGAAGGCTTGATTAAGATATTTTAACTGATAGGGTTGAGTTGACAAGTTGTTTTCCCACGTTTGGGTTTGCATGCTGTCCAGAATTTCTATACTTCTCTCAAATATGACCGAAACGGATATTATTTGTATCACTGAAGCATCTCTTATTTGAACGATACAATGATCAACATTGATGTTAGGGGATTTCAAGTAGGAGTGGTTGACAAATTAACAAAGGTTTAATAATATTCTTCACATATTCCAGCATCCTTTATTTACTTCGATATGCAATTGTAGGTTTAGAATATTTTAAGAAGGTGATTTGGAACCAAGTACCTTGATCTCTGTTAATACTGACTTAATTTTTACTTACTAAGTGTATATATGCTATTTTTATGAGTAGTCCAGAGGGTTTTGGTTATAGAATGCAAGTCAGCAGTAAAAGAAATTTTTCGTAGCTCACATCACGATAAGTATTCCATCTCTAGATTCATTCACTTCAAGTCATTTGCTTATTCTTTCGAATCCTTATTACTGTGGTCAAATGTTTACTGTTAGAAAACACGGCATGTCAGACCGATGATCTGTAGTACAATTTTATAGGCTTTTCCATTCAGCCTAGTTCTGCAATGCTTTTATACCACCTTCTTTACTGCACTCATATCCGGAGAATGTACTGTGAGGTATCTGTTGATCTGCGGTTAAATTTTTAGTAATGTATATACCATAATTCTTTTTGTACATATTTTTTCTTCATGTACTACGCAGACGAAGTGCAGCTGAGGTATCTCGACGTTCTGAACACATTCTCACAAGTCGTGCAACTTCATTCTTATTAGATAATATGCTCAACAAGCAATGGCAGAAACCAAAATATTATCCAAATGATATATATGAACCATATCATAAGCGAACTGGAGTCCCGTGGGATTATGGTTTGAGGAAACCGAAATTCTTTCCTTGACTATCAAGAGATGTTTAGTTTATTATGTAAAGAAAATAAATAGTCTCGATTTATAGTTCAATGTTTGTTTTCTCAGTGACACATATCGGGAAGGGTGGACTGATAACTTTAAATATGTGATCATAGTTCTGTTTAATTTCTAGATTGTCGATTGAACTGTAGTTTGTGGATTTGGGGAGATGAATTTCAACCAATGGGCCACGGATTCAAGCCTGCTCTAACTAACTAGGTTTGGGCAACTAGGCAGTACCATTTGCTTTCAATAGGTATGGCTCATTGCCTGCTGCAGGAATGTGCACAAGGTTGCTGAGTGCATTTCGACCCTATTTTCTAGATTGTTGTGTCTAAAAAAGCAGGTATTGGTTTTGCGTACTGTGTACTAACTTTTAGTTTATTTGGTCGTATTGATCAGATTGAAATGATTAAGTTGGGTCTCCAGCCAGCATTTCATGTTTTGCCAATGAATGTTCCACAGATTATTGCGTAACTGTATTTTAGTAGTAGGAAGTAATCTACTTTTAGAAAAAGGAGTTTTCATGACAAACTGACATCATTTGGAAAACCACTGAAAACTTAAGAGCACTGGATAACTGTTTCATACTAGTTCGGTTATGCCCAACTGCCCACTTCTACCAAGTCGCATGGGATTGATTTCAGGTTCATTATGTCACAGAAAAAACATTACGACCCAACCGCTGGATCAGAATCCCATGATCTATATTTCCAAAATTTTGTCACTGTGACATTTTGTGTCCATCATTCAGTGTCATTGGTTTGCCCTACAAGTAACATCTGACTAAAAATATGAGAAATCCATTACGATTTAAGTCACATGTGAGCAACTGATTTTAATGTGATTTTAGTTTCATGCGCTTGGTAGCTAGCAGCTAAACCCAAAATGCACGTTTCGTCCTATTTGAGACTCGCAAGCTAGATGCACCTGGACCCTAGTGAGTGATATTATTCCCACTGAGACTCGAATCCAGTAACCATGGCTTCAAACATTACAGTGACCGATTAAATAACGCTTTTACATTTGAAGCGATGGTTACTGGATTCGAGTCTCAGTGGGAATAATATCATTCACTGGGTGCAGGTGTATCCAGCTTACAAGTCTCAAGTCGGACGAAAAGCGAATTTTTGGTTTAACTGCTAGCCACCAGATAGGCGGTAACAATGAACAGTCAGGCAGTATTGAGACATCCTCATGGGAACCCATCTTCTAACAGAGGACGAACAATTCGACCTAGCATAGTAATAAGAGAATACAAGTATCAAACGTCGGAGGTTTGTGGGATTACCAGAAAGTAACCCTGGTTGTTGATATTCAGATTCTTAGTTCTCACTAAATTTTATATCAGAGAGTGTAATACTGCAAACTAATTAAGTTACGCGTAAATTGAACGTGTATTCAGTTAGATTTCCTGTATCTGAAGATAAGCAAAAGGTAGTTGTATAAAAGCATTTAAAATTCCTCATACCCATCTTGTATCACCCCTAACTAAATATACGGATCTGACAGTCGTTTTAATTCGGAAGACTATCTTGCTTTCTCGTAGCAATAAATGACTCTCTATTTAGTAATTTGCAAACTCACATCCAAAGTTGTGTAATAGCAAAACAGGCTACAATCAATAACAGGTAGGCATAAAAATTCTAACATTGCATCGATCAATCAAACAACGGCAAATATCAAGACAGCAACAAATAGCTAATCAGAGAAAAGTATCAAGATATGGGTTACTTATTAGTGGTTGAATTAGTAGCATTGAGTAAATGTTGCATTTTTTAATCAAAAATTTCCTGGATTGGCTAAGTAAGTACAACCAATGTTATTGCTGTTACTATTAAACCAAATGTGTTACAGCAAGGGCACCATATGGACTAATACAACATCATTTCGAAGATATAAAGCGAAGGGGAATGAATAAATAAACGAGTAGAATGATTAGAAAGACGCTCTAATATTATGCATTCAAAAAGGAGCGTTCATTACTTTTCCGCAGAGGAAGATAGGATAAGGCTGCAGCGTGATTGCCACTGTTTTCGAATCTGAGCCATATCTGTTGACGTCTCAAGCCACCGAGTTATGTGACCTATTGGACCCCATCCTAGGAATCGTGATGACGACCCGATACATTTATCCTTCAGACTAGAGTGCCACGTCATACACCGACCGTCATTCCGCTTCTATCCAGTCCTAGGCCTAATAAACAGTGAATGGTATGAAAGCCATTAGGACGACATGCAAAACACATGTCCAAGCCACCGAAGTTGGTGTTTGCAAATGACTTCATTTATTGGATGACGATCTCCATCATACCGAAACACGATGTTGTACCTCAGAATTACTTGCATGTTGCTGTCACCACTTTCGAGCAGTTCTACGGAGACAACGATGACTGAACACAGGTGTTAAACATTCTCAGCTTGTAAAGTCTAGGTTTCGCAGACGTTAAGGAGAAATGTTCGCACCGCAGCATTGTATGCTTGACGTTTTAATGTCCGACTGCCGTCGAGACGACACCAAAGGTGGTCTAGATTGGCATATGCCACTCTGAACTTCGATATGTGGCAATAAATTTCATCATTCAAACCTCCACTAGCACTCATAACTACCCAGATATACCAACAACTTTTCGACTACTTCCAGCAGCTCATCATCGAGGGTGAGCGCGGGCATGGACTCCTGCCAATCTTACGAAAGTACTTTGCACTTCAGTGTTGGGAAGAAAATACCATACTTACAGACACCAAGTGATTAAGTGCAGTTTGAATGGTCTGTGCGTTATCGCACAGTAGGACTACATTGTTCGCAAATTCAAGGCCGAACTGTCGTTATTCAGGCAGTAGATCTACACCACCATGGTTTTGATCACCACGAAAACGCAAAAGGAGCTTAGCACACACTAAAACGTGATCAGAGTCCATACGAGTACTGCGTATGGAGAGGCAGTTGTGTATGCACCCATGCCACCAATGGCTGACTGCGATATAATCCATTTGAGTCCAGGTTTGAGGGACTTACAGTATAGATAGGATGCAGTCAAGCAGTGGTAGTAAGTCTTTGCACAACTAATGAGGGATAATATGTTGGGAAAGCAACTGAACCAATAACGCACTTATTGACTGATACACTTCGTGATGGTAGACAGGCTTGTGAACTGTACTGGCCTTTTTATATTTAATTAGTTAGGTTGTAGATCGTGTTTATGAATATTCATCTGCCGAACTTCGTTGCATAAGGCTGTTAGGCCCAAATCTCATTAATACTTGTCTTATCCAGCTGTTCCAAACCTTCTTCATAGTCTCGCGAAATCAAAAACGTCTCTTCGTGTCGTTGATGAAGGAAAGCCGTTTTAGTTTTCACCACCTGCTACTGTTGCTATTGATTTGTTTACAGAAAAGTGTGCTTCACTTCACTGTGTGCATATTAGCTAAAAATGACAAGTTTTCTAGAAAGTTTATTAGTTTACTACTACACCACTAATGCTAGATGAATAGCGAGCTGTCTTACATGACGGTTCTCCAGATTAACAAGTCATTCTCATGAATCTCTATCATGGTTACATTATTCATGATAAGAATTCCACAGGAATTCCTTGGGAACAGCAAAAGCTTCCGCAAGTTAAAAGTTAAA
This sequence comes from Heterobilharzia americana, assembly GCA_944470555.2. Classification (NCBI taxonomy): domain Eukaryota; kingdom Metazoa; phylum Platyhelminthes; class Trematoda; order Strigeidida; family Schistosomatidae; genus Heterobilharzia; species Heterobilharzia americana. Next base: position 126,045,667 of record OX104127.1, on the reverse strand, counting down.
GCGTGATCTTTGCATTTGAAGGAGATACGTCCGACTTCTCATTTTCCCTTGGTCATTATCTCCGTAAGACGTCTCATTCATTTCTTTATTTATTATAACCTTACAAATAACGTTTTGGTAACCTTGTACTGACTTAACCATAATCACCTCGTGAATGTGTTGTCAGTTTTGGATGACCGTGTATTGACTCATTAGCTTCTGATGAACACATATCTCTGTTTTAATTATAAACACAACTATACAGCTTCTGAAAATGACGGTTCGAAAAGAAAATTTTCTCAGTGAATCGTCTTTTGTTAATTATCTGATAGTATAATGAATGAAGAGCGACCTAAATCAGTCTCTTTCAAATTGGCTCCTTATATTGATTAATTGCTAATCTTCCTTTCTTAAGAATGTTTCATTTTCAAAAAAATGGTGCGAATCATCCTTTAAAAATATTCTATTCTGCATGCTTCTCAATTGTCTTAGTGAGATTTATACAGATGGTTTACAGCACAGTCTGTTTACTGGATACCTCCAATAACATGTCAATACTAACAGCGTTATCCTCTACTGTACTTGTATCGTCTCTTTCTTTGTATTTGCAAACATCATATCCACTCTTTTGTTTTTGGACAGGGACTTCACTTTTTTATGCTAAATTCATTATTTTTTCGTGTCAGTCAGCCTTTCAATGTTATTAGGTATGTCGTTGAGGTGTTTCATTGATTTACTATAGTTTTTTTCTGCTGATAAATCTACTAAAGAATTTCTCAATGAAACAGTGTGTTATTTAAAAATGCAGATTTGAGGTTAGCTAATAATAGGAACTCATGTCCTTTCATTGTATATATTACTGATTTTACCATGTTCTTCCCAATGCAGTTTTGTTGTCCTTGGTTAGCAGTTGAGCGTAGGAGCTCATGTGCCGACAGAAATGAGTCAATTCGGTCCAAAGTAACAATCAAACGACAGATATAAGTATCAATAGATAACAGCTAGTACTCGTAGGGTAAGAGGTGTCTATTGTGACTTAGTAGCTTAGTGGGTCACTCTTTGGAGTTTGAAATGATAGATGCTAGGTTCGGCTCCCAGGGGAACGCCATCCGTCCTTGCTGGGGTGCAGGTACATTCAGCTGACAAGCCTCATATTGGATGAGACGTGCATCCTAGGTTCCATTGCTAGTCACTCCCAACCAAATAGCAGCATGATTAAAGTCACTTCACTTTTAGCTAGGTAAGTAGTGCTCTTCAAAAGTTCTATTAATATTAAGTTCATATTGTGCATGTCAAATCGACTGCAAGGTAGGCTACTACCGTTTCAGGTCTTTTGAAACTTGTTTTCTGAAGTATACCAGTAGCCTTAAAAGCCATCCTAGCAACGGATGAAGTAGCCAGTTGGATTGCTTTGATTCGGCTGGAAAGGTAGTTCTTCATAAAATACAGTGATTTAATTGCTTACTTCAACAGCTGCTAGGGTCCAGAATGACATTTAGAGTCACTCGAAGACGTGTACTATTAAGGCTATTGCAGTAGATGTTTTTAAGTTATTAACTCTGCTATACGCTAGTTATTCAGAAATATCCATTTTCATTTGATTCGCATTAGTACCTTGATTTTAATTGGGTTTTAGTACCAAAGAATATTTGATTATATCGCATGTCATCAGTTCTTATAGTTGCTATAGGGACTATATGTGCCACAGATGTGTTTTTGAATGCCTCTTATTTAAACGAGACAGAAATTTTAAATAAATAAATATATATATGTACATTTTCATCCACTATCTCAAAGGTTTTCATTCTTGAACCAAAGTTTTATTAGAAAAATAGCAGTGGGTAAATTCTTCTTATTTCTCAGGTTTTTATGCTGGCAGATATAAACCTATGATGGAGAATATTTGTAGCTCAGGTGGATGGTCTTGGTTGTATTGTGTTCTCTGAGCCAGGTTGTTTAATCGTGAAGCTTTCATCGCCTTGCTAGACGACATCATCAGCACTAACTTCATACTGAAATCAAAATCCAATATATGCCATAGGAATGATTGAACATGAATCTCAGATTAATGGCAAATTATACTCACATTAAAATTTTCTTAAATGGAGAGTATTAGGATTCAAGATTCGCGGGAGCGAGTCAACTTGTAAATGTAGATTGATGGAGCCAAATGCGTCAACTTGTCTTGCACACACTGGCGAATCAGCTGTGAACATGAAAACACAATACGGATACTTGGTAGATAGAATTTTTTGCTATTCATATTTTTATCCAACTCTCTGTTGAATTACATATATAACTGAAGCTTCTGAGCATATTATGCTAACTTTATCTGGATGTTTGTAATCCTTATTAAACTATTTCATCCCCTGCTAACTAACCTCATATTACTGGAAAAATGTATGTTCAAAATCTATGGTAATATAATAGTCAAATATTTTAGGTCGTAAGCAGCTGACGAGAAACCGGTGAAATAAAATGCTACCATGTTGTTCAGCTGCAATAGTTGTTCTTTCTCTATTCAACTTCATAAAAGGGAATATGTGTATAAAATGTATTCCTTTTCTTCAATAAACGCCACCAAAATAACACTGTTGTACATCCACTACTTTGTACATTTAATCTGAATCAGCAACGATAACTTTAAGTTTTTAATTTTCAAGCTTGCAAACCCAATAAAGCAAGTATAAGAACAAAAGTATCTATCTCTAATGATGAGTTAGTTTTGCCTAGTATGATGAGAAAAAGGAACATATACGATGGTCCGAAATTATTATCAGTGATTCATTGAAACAGTGAGCTGTTTTGTATCAGCTAACCCGCATGCTTCTAAAATACACAAAAGAAAAAACTGAATCATAAATAAGCATATATGGGTGTGTGTGACATAGCATATATCAGTGAAATCCTCAAATGGTATACATGGTGCTTTGTAAGACATGACCTATCAACTGCCTTTAATGACATAAACATTACCAAACAACTTTTAATTACGGGTAGAGACTCCAGCGAAGCGTAAACAAGGGATCAGTATTGTTGTACATTTTACTGCAACAAGTAAGTCTTTACTTTCATAACAAAGGTGAAAACTTTGAGAATGAAAATAAAATATCTGCAAATAAGAACCAGAAGCTGAAAGGATTTAGTAAGAAGGCTTACTCTTGAATTCAAACCTACTGGTATTCAGCACCAAAGTGCATTTATTGCCTTATGTAAACTCAGTCTATTCTTACGGTCTTAAGACTTTCAGTTAAACACTCGATTCAAAATTGTTACCGGTAGACAAATTCAAGGGTATATGATCTCATCTTATACTGGATGGGAAGCAGTCATTAACATTGGGTTTTGTGCTGTATATTTTGCGAATTTGACTAATCAGTCGGCTTGCTTAAGAGCATGCACTCTTAGATATATTTGAGATATGTTATCCTAACATACGTTCACTGTATACTTTAATTTGAGATACTGACTATAACGGGAAAATGTTTCAAGAAGGCCACGAATGATGAAATGAACAAGAAGTATAATTCTGTGAAACCTGCACTAATGTATTGACTAATAAAAAAAAGTGTCTCGGTATGAGTATTGAAGATGTGTTTGTGTACCAGTGATTAGTGTTATTGTCAACTTTAGTTCAATGACGAACTTGACTTTTACCGGAAACAGAAAAAAATTGACATATATATGTGAGTGTCACTACTTGATCCCGATCTGAACTGATGAGGGCAAGACCTGAATAGCTAGTCCTTGTGATGAATAACAGACAACTGCAGATCTCCCAGGATATAGACAATTAGTATTTGACGTGAAAATATAATTCAGTTAACAATTCTATTTTGGAATCAGTTTTGACGTTTGATGAACCGGAGACCACTTGCAGTCCGACCACTAAATGGATGTTTAGTCAGCTTCATTCATCACTGCTGTAGGCAATGGTCGGCTTACATAATAGTTTCATCTGAGATGGTAAAGTTAAAAGTGACACTTACCTACGAGTTATTCGTTTCTTTTTATACTTCTCGTCACTTTTCTCAAGCAAATGAAGTAAATTACTTGAAACGAAGTAAATTGCTGGATTATATCAGTGCCTGCACTCTTATGCTCATGTATACTCGTACTACTTAAGTTATCATAATGAAACGATTTTCACTGGGGTAACTAATCCCATCTATACAGGCTAAGACACTACATTCGTTTTATAGAGTACTTGCATAATATACGCCTGCTGTCAGGCTTGAAACTGTCCAGTCATATGAAAACCTGGGAAACAGTTACTCATATCGGTAACAAGTCTGTCTTGAGTGAATTTTCTGTTTGATAATTTTAGTAAAACGTACATATGTTTTGATAAAGCATGTTGAGCAATATGTAGTTTAACTAATTTTTAATATGAAGTACTTTAAATAATTGCCGGTTTTACAGAAGTGATTCGCTTACATTAAAGACTCTTATAGTTCCAATAAACATCGAGAAAATAGAAACACAAAAAACTGAAATACTTGTTGATTGGCATATGAAGCTGAATCGATTGTAAAGAAGCGATTTCAGCACTTTTGTTAGTGAAATGTTACATTCTAGAAAACAGCGTTCGTTATGAACAGGAAAACATGTGTGTTTCTCTTTAAAATTCTATGTGTAGTACAAAATACATTTTACCATCGATTCATGAAAACAAAGAATTACAATTTCGCTATTATTTCCCTACAGTTATCTGTTTCTAGGAGTGGTCTTTGTGGAAACAACTTTAGCAGAGTGTTTCAATGAATTGTGTCAATTTTTCAAATGTGAATTGTGAACAAATAAAGGGAAAGTTAACTTAGTGAAATTCCGTTATCAGTATTATATTTCAGTAATTTACCAGTAATTCCATGATATGTAACATATTGTACTTAACATCACGCAGTGAATATATTTATTCTTTCTTCACATGAATGAAATTGTGCTTCGGGTATTTCTGCGGAGACCTTAAATATTTCATGCCTCCAATGGTTATTATTAATTAGTAGATGCTCATTTATTAAATTATTGTGCAAGCATCTCATACAAATGTTTAGAATGAATTATAAACAAAACACTAATGATATTAAAACTGATGAAATTGACTAGGCTTTATAGTATCTCAATATAAAAGTTTGAATTTCTTCTTCCGAGTAATTAAATAGTAATTCCATCGTTTTCATATCAGAGTGAATCTCTAGTTAATTTGTAACAAAACAACTTACTACTGAATTCTTTTCCGGTTAATAATGAGTAAAAAATTTTAAAAAAATACAGAAAGAAGTTGAAAAATTTTTTCATCCTATTGATCGAAATGATGATGTAAATTGAATTGAATCAAACAGTTATTACACAGTGTTTGACCAACTTTCAAGACAATGCAATGATTAAGTCTCGATCTAGAGAAATACATTGACATCGTCAACAAACCATTTTATTCGTATGAAATGAGTAGGTTAGATTCCATAGATTTTACATCTTTCATGAATAATTTACGGCTTATCACCTGATATGGAGGTAAGAAAGTAATCAGAAAAGTAGCTTAGTTCTCACTGAAAATGACAGTCTCAATAACTTATGACAGCCACCTGTCGTGTAATTGAGAAGAACAATTCACTTGTTCGATGGAAGTAGAGGAAGCGGAAATAATTAACTGATAAGAATCAGGAAAACAGAAATCTTAAATTACTGATGGAATAAATAGAGCTTCTTTAAATCATAATGTTGTTTTAGATGGCTGTTTATAACATCTAAAGTAATATGGGGCCACATATTTTCTGTGAGATTTTCACTGTGCATTAATCAACTTACTTTGTGAACTTATTACATTTTTTGCTCTAGTTTTCGGTCTTAAGAGTTTTAGATATTCTAAGGCAACCTGATCGATCAGTCCCCCCGCCCACTTGGAAACCTCAAGCAGCGCTTTTGCATGGAAATGAATGCTCTCACCAGAGCTGTCCGGTTAACGCACTCTCAAACTGATTACTTTCATCCCAGAAATTTAAGTTTCAGGCTTCAATGAATCCACATACTCCGGATAATAACTAGGAATTACCTATAATCCTTGGTTTTCACGATCCAGAAACACATGCCCAACACCACTTAACCATGGCGTCTAGTACTTCTTCATGCTGAGGCCCTGGCACTTAATCATGAAGAGGATCTGTTCTTCCTAATAAGTTACTTGACTGAATACTTGTATCCTTGAGTATAGAACTTTTGCAACTTATAATTGTGCGGTTTGTAAATTCAAACCTCTAGGTATTACAGAAGTCAGACGGATAAACAGTAAAAGTCAGGATACATTCAACGGCTGTTTTGCCTTTTTTAAGAAATTAACAGCTAATACTCAATGTAGACACCAACATTAAGTTTACGACAACTAGCCCAAGTGACTAACAGAGCAATATAGGGAACGAGAACGCTACTGACATAATGAGACACTCACAATGAACACGAACAGAGACCGTTCACCCTCAGAACCTTTTACTTCACTGGGCCACAGAAAATGGAAGACAAAGACCGACTTGTGACTGTAAGAAAGACTTTATTTGACAAAAGACGTCACTTATATGTAGTTTTCATCAATGTACGAAAGTCTAGGTCACAAGCTGGATACTTATTTTGATTGATCAACTGTAGGAATACATTTTCATATGAGGTTTCTCCAGACCACGTCGTAGCATGAAACGAAGGTTGAAATTCGAAACTTCTACCTAAGTGGCTGATGACTTGGAATGTTTATTTCCATTTAGACCACTTCTCATCACCCTTCTCGTTAAGAGTGTATGACTTCTCTTTCGGATCCACTTGAAAGAGGTATGGTCTTCTTGTTTGTGGAACTGACGTTCTGGCAGGAATAGGCTATCTTTGTTCTCCATATGTGGTATATCAAAGGTATCCAACAAAAGTTCAAGCATAAAATTTTACCTCTTATTGCCTGATATCTCTGCTGAGGGTCGTATGCGGTTTGCGTGGCTGGTCCATGTCTGTCCGCCAACCAACGAGTAACTTTGAAGTAAAGTGAAATAACCATTGATAGTAAATATCTTAACGGAACATCTTGTTCATGTATCTTAGATGAACTGTACACAAAAGGTGAGTGAGATGCCCGAGGGTCCAAGCTGTTGACTGTGAAATTAAAGATCGAGTTCACTTTCAAGATATCTAAGAGTAGTGCTTTTTTAGTTGTCTTTTCTGGTGAATCTGCTATATCTTTGTTCCTAATGTTAGTTTTGGACTTCAATAGTTCATTTAGAACAGAATTCATCTTGACAAAAAAATCATCCTTTTTTACCACCATTACATTTGAACGATTACCCAGTATAATATCACGATATTCTCATTATTTCTCAGGTGTTATCAAGTGATGTTCTATCGGTAAGATTCTGAACTTAGCAACTTGGGATACTAGGTAACAGTTTTCATTATTGACTAATCTAGCTTTGAAAGTGCAAGTAGGTTAACTGATTGAACAGGTTTTTGAATTCAGCTTCAGTATCGATTGCGTTGACAAATTTCCTCATATATCTACTCTTTTACCAAGCTCTTTGACGAAGTCCTTGAGAAATTAGAACATTTTTTGTACTAGATTTCTTAGATGAAGTTGATAAACTTTGCGTGACATACGACATCCAAACTATTGACCAGTTTGTCGGAAGAAGAAGCATCTGTCCTCAATTTTGCAATAAACAACTTTATTGATTCAATGTGAGATTTTTCTATATGTCAAAAGCTCTTAACAAAAGGCAGAACTTTACATGAGCATAGACACTTAACAAACTGACGAGCAAAGCTGCACAAACGCAGGTATTTGAAGCAGAACTCAAGTTGAGTAACTTATCGGATTATTCTGCAGCGCGTACTCACCAGACGATTTCAGAACTTAAGTGATTGCTTAGGGAGACATTTCTTAAGAAGTTTAATACACATTTCCCTTATAAAGGTTAAAAAAGGCGGGAACAGAGATTGAAGCATAGTAATGCAGATCCGAGAGTTAATCAAACAATTAATCAACCTTTCTTTTTCATCAGCTGTTCTGCAGTTGATATCAATTGGTTAAATAAAAAAATTTATTGAATTCCTACTACTTTTAAGTGAATCAAACACTATTTCACTGAATTTCTGTTTTTATTCATATGGTGACAAATTAATAATAATGACATATTGAGAATATAAAGTGTCAACGAAAATCAAATTTAACAGTCAGCAAACAGAAGTATTACTATTTATTACTATTACAAAGAATTCGACTAGTCATAGATTCAGCTTATCTCGCATTCTAGATGTGACAACGCTGAGTTGAATAACAAACAAATCACAGTTACACATATCAATATATATCCACTAATGAATGGATATTATTTTTACGACTATGTGCTGAAATTATAAGACTGATTTCTCATTAAAACGTAACACTTGGTATTAATCTAGGAAAATGAAGTTGTTTTTGCACAAACTAGTAATGACGTTAAACAGTATTTTAATTACTATTTATATGATTTTAATTTTATTATTCATAATCCATTTGTGTTATAAAATACACATGAAAATACTCAGTGGAATGGATGTAAAAAAATTATCTCATATTAGTTAACTGGCGAACTGACATTCTACTGAACAGTATCATATGCTTACTGTCAAATCAAATAAGATCAAATTAGCATAGTGTATACGGAAGGTGAATGGATAATACTAGCCTAAAGCACCACGATTAGAAGCTAACGAACAAACCAGTAATAATTTTCAACACTTTCTGGTTAATAGTAAGAAGAGAGATCTTCATTAATGAACTGTTGTTGTCTTTAGAAAAGCAAAGACTGGATAAAATACTCCCAAAAAGTACAATGGTGTATTCAAAGTGTTACTAACGAATAGAAGATTGATATTAATGGACGGGGAAAATATAAACGTATCAAGTTACAGCCCAAAATGGTGCCGATAGCTACAAATTCCAACTGCTTAGTTAATATGATGAATTTTGAAGTGATTCTATGAGACTATTTGACACCTACAACAAACATCAATCTTACATAGAAAATATGCTAATTTTGTATTCAGCTGTAGTTGTATTGCAACTCAGATACTACCAACAGTAAATTAGCTTGGACTAGGTCTCGATCGATAGCAAAACGCTTTTCAATCGAGTTGTGAACCCATAGAATGACGGATTAGTGGATATATTTCAATGTGATTTAAAAAATAACGTTCGATGTTATTGAAAGACAACTAATCTGGATGTATACTGATTGCATATGTTCCTTTCAGTAGAATATAAATGTGGAGTAATATCACTTACTATTTCCCTAAAACCGTGTATTGTTTGACTGGTAGCTTTGGAATTTCTTCTGCAGACAATAAACTGCTTTTCCTGTCTTCAGATCAGTCATCGAATATTATGAATGTACCCTAGAAATATAATTTCAATCATAATCCACTTTTAGCTTTTTACTGACGAACTCTAACCAGTTATTCAATATTCTCGGTCCCATATATATATATATATATATATATATATATATATATATATATATATATATATATATATATATATATATATATATATATATATATATATATATATAACTAGTGTTATTGCTTGTATTACACCGTCGTTGATTGGGCCAAATTGATCAGTCTCTGTTGGCATATAGGCTCCTGTGAGGATGCCTCAATATACCTGTGTTCTAGTTATAGTAAAGATCGATAGTGACTAGCAGTGCGCATTTCGTCCTATTTGAGAGACGAGAATTTCCACTAAGTTTCTTATGCTCCATACCCTTAATTTTAGAAGTTTTCATCTTGTTTTGTGATAACTACACTCTTAATAAAATTCATAGTTTGTTTGTTGCACCTCTACTTCAACACCTGAAACTCTGAATCTAATATTTCAATTTCTCAGTCTCAACTGGTAAAAATGCACCACTGAACGACATTCATCACTCAGTAGCTCCATATTTTTCGATTACATGAAAAAAATTTTCCAGTTCACCTGATTAACATTTCAAAGTAGCTTTCATCATCAGTCGATGTCAGTTGCAGAATTATTTAAAAACCATAGAGTGGGGACGAAAATATATCAGTGATAACAAATGACTACAATACTGCGTTTCAATATGACAGAAGCAGGAAAAAAGTGGACCATTGAATTATTACCTGGTGGTTGAGTGGTGACGTGCTTAACTCCAGAATCGACAGTCCTCGGGTTAGATCCCTTATATTATCCTGGCTGTGAATCGTCGAAGGGTCCTAAACCAGGATGAAACAGGTGCCTAGTGCTCCTAGGTTTTCAAATGTTCTCCAACTACTGTTAATCCATGATGAAAACTATTCGGAAAGTTATGAATCTCCATAAAAGCTGTGATTGGATTACACAATAATTTTCAATTCAGATATTCAGATCGGTAAATACCCTGGTAATTAACCTTTGACCCTTGTTAGCATACATCACCTCTTTTAAAAATGCTATTTTGCTGTATGGCTATGATGAGAAGTTACAAAAAGAGTTTTTTTAACTGGTGAACGTGGTTTTTTATAATTTCACATGGAAACTGTTTTATGAAATAAGAATTTTAAAATTTACAACAATAAATAACAAATTGTAATTGAAGAGAAATAGAAAAGGAGATGCATATTTGGTCTAGTTTGTATAAATGAGGTGGAATGGTTTTTGTTAAAAAAAAGAGGTCTAGACTGGTGAATACTTGGAAGAGTGAGATCCGTACAAAAGTTTTCACACCAGTTTCCTTCAAAAAGATGAAAGACGATATGAATCGTCGACATGAAAAATTCTCTCAATAGGATTCGAATGGCGATAATGACCAGGATGTAGTCACAGCACTACTAATGACTATTCAGTAATTAATTAATACAGTAAATCTTTCATTCATGATATGTTGACTGATGTTGACAGAATTTACTCACTTTTGTTAACCAATAAAAGAGTAGGTTTATTATAAGAGTGGCTATTGTAACTTAGTGGTGGTTGAAGCATTTGTTTCTGGGTTCACGTCTTAGTGGGAACAACATTACTCTCTGGTACATTCGACTAAAGAGTCCCAGATAAGTCGAAAAGCGCCTCCTGGGTTCCACCACTACTCGTGATTGTTAAATAAAAGAATTTATAGTTTACGCTTCAGTACGTTTACCCTCTATGTGAGCAACTTAGGCATAGAAAAATAATCGAGAGAAATCACTACATACTACAATTGCTTTTAATGATATTTAACAAGAGTTCTTGTCAACATTTCGAGTATATCTTTAACCACTGATGAGCTATTAGATATGATCATCTTAAAACTCCAAAACAGCTTAAGCTAACTTCATTTACTGTATAAAAATATCATACTAACTGTTCAGACTTGTAGCTCGCTTACAAATTAGAAAGTAATTAGGTGTTTATTTGGATAAGAAGTGTACGTCGACTGAACTTATCAAACTACTTTACATATTTATTATTTTACCCTGATGTGTAAAGTGACTTGAATTTCTTGATGGTAAACATGTTAATGGAAGCCACATGCCAAGTAATTCACAATGGGAAGCTCAGTGATGCTTTTGAAGTGAAGACAGGAGTAAAACAAGGCTGTCTACCATCACCCATGATATTCCTGATTGTAGTGAACTAGGTCATGCAACAAACTGTGAGGAGCGAGAAGAGGAGGATACGCTGGCTGGACCGCGGAAAAGAACCCATAAGACTTGGATTTCGCCGATGACTTGTGTCCAATGTCGCACAAACCTGAAGATCTACAGGCGAAAACTAACAAGTTGACAGAAGGGGCCTGGCAGCGAAGACGGGACTTCAAGTGGACGTAGAGAAGACAGAGGTGATGAAGATTACCAACCAACAACACCATCAACAATAAGCTCCAATCACCATCAACGGGGGAAACCTAAAGGAAGTAGCCTCTCTCACCTATCTAGGCAGCACTGTTTCAACTACAGGCGGCATCGGCACAGACGAGGACGTCAAAGCCAGCCAGGATCGGAAAAGCGAGATAGGCGTTCATTAGCCTGAAACCAGTGTGAAGATCTGCTTCACTGCACTCAGCATGTGGAACAAGATACGGATTTTCAACACCAATTCAGTCAAGTCAGTGCTTCTGTGTGATGGTTCATAGACTTGGCGCGTTACGAAAGGGATTTCCAACAAACTACACACATTCATCAACAACTGCCTACGTTGGCTCGTTACTGAAGCTCAGATGGTCAGAATAATGAGAATAAGCAACAAGGAACTCTGGCCTAGCAACTAACCAACCAAGAACCTACCTCTCAACAAATATGCAAAAGGAAGTGGAGATGGGTTGGGCATACACTGAGGAGGCCGACTGGGGACATCATGCGTCAGGCCAGTTGTTCGAGTGGAAGCTAGATGGGAAGCGACGAGTTGGGCGTCCGAGGGTGATATGGAGGAGATCGTACGAGAGAGAAATGAGAGCTTGTGGGCTGTCGTGGAGGCGGGTTGAAAGATTGCAGAAGAGAGAGTTCACTGGAGACGTGCTACTGAAGCCCTATGTTCCATTAAGAACCCAAGGGAGAAGTAATAATAACCCATTTTAATGATATATTAGATGTCATTTTCTGTGCAACTTCAAAAGTTTAGGTTTTGACAGCAAAATTTGATAGATTTTGACTTGTACAGACGGACGTACCGCTTTAAAATAATAATAAATACAACAATAATAATAACGGTAATCTTCGGTAGGGCTTAGGCCAAGATAAGCACTTTTCGTTCCTATGTAATGACTTTATACAATTGCATTGAACGCAATTTCACCTTTTGACTCACACATAAGACATTATGTTTACTGATGTATTTACAAATATTGCATTTAATATTCTACTTTGAAGATATTTTTATCAAAATTAGAATTTAAGTGAAGAAATAAACTTTTCTGACATGTTCAAAAAAGCGTTAACAGCACCTTTTCATGAATTATCATTACGGATAGAATGAACACTGAAGAGTTTAAGTCTTTCATATATGATCTCAGTACCGGTTATTAAGGAGCACTGACGGTTTGCCTATGAACAGTTTGATACAACTAACCCATACTTACTGGTTTTCATACGTTTTTCTTCTGATATTATCTCAAACGTAAAGGAAATGTTTTAAATTATTTAACTGAAATAGAAGACTTAATTTGATTTTGGATATATTCGAAGTCAATTATTTACAAAGTTTGTCATTTAATTTCAGTGTGATTTTTCAGGAGATTGAGTGAATTGCACACATGATAGGCATAAAAGGTATCATTCTAAGATTACCAAAATTATGACTACTCGCTTGTAGGAGTGCATTCAATGCATGGAAACCAATCTCCTGTCTCGTCCTACAGAAATAACTAAAATCTATCAAACACCACTGAAGACCTTGAACCTTGATGGTAAATCCTACGGCTTCAGTATTGAGTGATACTATTTTGGTTGTCGGAGGAGAAGAAGAAGTAACAACTTTAAGAAGGCAGTTATCCCCTACTATCAACTTTCAATAAACAGGAAACGCAAGTTCATAAGTTCCTATTTAAGACTTTAATTAAATCTAACATCGAATGCAATGTACCAAGAAACCGAGCCTTTTTCATGATAGCAACATTAGAAACGTATGTTCCGTGCTGAAAACTAGGCAACATGACACTGGTTGACACACTTTGTTCTCTGCTGAACATTTACAAATTCGTACATAAATATCATCATCAAAATTACTATAGGACCAGGTATTACTGGGTAGCGTTCAAATTGTGACACCTCAAATCAGCATATCAAGTAACAAGACAATAAAATGGAAGATGAAGAAAGAAAGGAGGATCAGTAAAGAAGGAAATAGTAAAAGAGAGGGAGGAGGAATGACAAGATAATGAGACTAAGTGCAGCGGTAAAGATGAAGATCTGCGCCAATGACATTGGTTCTGAGTCATATCGCCTAGAGTCTCCAACCACTGGTTTCTCTTGTCCTACATACCTCAACCGGCTATTCAGTATCCCCTTGTATAGCTCAGACAAATAGTCAAGGACTTAATGCACTGATATCATGTTTTAGTCTGGCCTCCTCGATCCTTTTTCTAGCCTGTTCCTACTTCGGCCAACATTATGCTACGAGGCAGACGGTGGCTAGACATGCGTGACGCATGCCTCAGCCATCTCAGTCGATGAAGGTTTACAAGCGTATCATTTGATTCATCTTTCTTCCCTAAGACTATATGCCTAACTACTGCGTTACTCACGTCATAACACTATGAACCACAGGCTATTTTACGAAAGCAGCGGTGGTTAAACACCTGGAGCGTTCTTATATCTTCTGTCTTTAATGGCCATGTTCACAGCCATAGAGTAGATTAGAGGGGATAGCAGCACAGTACACCCGATTCTTAATAGACAATCGGATATTGTGGCAGTGTCACAAATGGCGTAAGTTAGCAAAAGTTAAACGAGACCTTTGCATCCGTGCAGAGAATTCGTTGGTCACTAACCCACCAGGGTTGATCCGACTAACCAAATAAGTGAAGTGTCCAGTTAACTCAGCAGCTTCACTCTCTATTGTTAGTCAGGGTACCGTAGAAGGCCAGTTTTGAACTTGGGTGGCGAGAAACACATCCCAGACATTCTCAAACTGCTGCTCAAGGTGTCCAGAAGACCTTGCATCTTGTCAGTGTTTTCATCTAGCAAAATTATATCATCTGCGTATTCTAGGTCTACCAAAAATAGTGACCACTAACTGAGTTGTATATTAAACCGCCATAATTTACACTGGTATTGCATTCCACTGAGCTAATAACTAACACCCAAATTGCAACGGACGCGAAAAATTACTACCGCTAAATTTATATAAAGATATTTTTCATCAGATGCTTTATGTCTAACTAGCGCATTTGTCGTCTTTTATGTGGTTGCATATAACTGACAGGAAGCGCTGAACCTAGGTTTCGTACAAACAATGATATGACTTTCGTACTAAATTACTAGTATTATAATTATTATTATTTTTCATCTATTCACTGATTCAGTTCTCTGCTGTTATTAGATACATTACTATCATAGCAGGTTGTGCATTAAGAAAGTGAGAACAAATATGCTGAAGTGACCTGTCACCTATAATCAAATCGCTTTTCTTTTGTTTTTAGTATTAACACATTTGATAGAGAAGTAGTGCATACTTAAAATAAAGGACGAATACTGTTGTAAGTGTAACACACTTGATATCAAACTACTGTTCAAATAAGTACTAGTTATGCTCTACTGATCTAAACATAAAGTGGTCATCTCACCTGTTCAAAGACCCGATTATCAGTAAGGAGTATGAATGAACACAGAACAAACAAATTGTAAGATTTCAAATATATAAAGATTCCCATAACACTGAGCAAAAGTAAAAACCTGAAAGAAGAATATTCTTCTCAATAGATTCTCATGAGGTTCTACAGACATAAAATGGATTTGTACACGGTAAAAACAAACCAAGTTAGGGGTAAATACATTTTTCAAATGGAGTGAGATTGTAAGGAAATCAATTTCCCTTTTAAATTTGTCAATATCGGGATGATATATATGAATGATGTGACAGTAAACGGAAATACAACGAATAAAGAAGACAGGAGTGGTCGCTAGTTGACTGATGACCAAGGGAGGAAAAGCCTTTGAACATGTTATTTCTAAGTGCAGAGTTCAGGTTTCATCAGTCTTATTGCAATGGCCTCCGCTACATGGAGTAGACGTTGTTCAGCTACACGTGGTGCACCTAGTAGACACAAGGCATCATACATACATACATTATTATTTATTATTATTAGTCCCTTGGGTTCCTAGTGGAACATAGGGCTTCAGTAGCACGCCTCCAGTGACCTCTGTTCTCTGAGATCTTTTGAACCTGGTCCCACGACAGCCTAGAAGCTCTCATTTCCTCCTCGCACGACCTCCTCCATGTCACCCTCGGACGTCCAACTCGTCGCTTCCCATGGGGATTCCACTCGAGGGCCTGACGCGTGATGTCCTCAGTCGGCCTTCTCAGTGCATGGCCAATCCATCTCCACTTCTTCCTGCATATTTGTTGCGTGATAGGTTCTTGGTTGGTTCGTTCCCAGAGTTCCTTGTTGCTTATTTTTTCTGGCCATCTGATCTTCAGCAGCGAGCGTAAGCAGTTGTTGATGAATGTCTGTAGTTTATTGGAAATCCCTTTCGTAACGCGCCAAGTCTATGAACCATCACACAGAAGCACTGACTTGACTGAATTGGTGTTGAAAATCCGTATCTTGTTCCACATGCTGAGTGCAGTGAAGCAGATCTTCACACTGGTTTCAGGCTAATGAACGCCTGTCTTGCTTTTGCCATCCTGGCTGGCTTTGACGTCCTCGTCTGTGCCGATGCCGCCTGTAGTTGAAACAGTGCTTCCTAGATAAGTGAAGGAGGTTACTTCCTTCAAGTTTCTCCCGTTGATGGTGGTTGGAGTTTGTTGTTGTTGTTGATGGTGGTGGTGCGGTATCTTCATCACTCCTGTCTTCTCTATATTCACCTGGAGTCCCGTCTTCGCTGCCTCTTCTATCAACTTGTTAGTTTTTGCCTGCAGATCTTCAAGTTTATGTGACATTAGGCATAAGTCATCGGCGAAATCCAAGTCTTCTAGGTTCTTTTCCGTCGTCCAGTGTATCCCCCTCTTCTCGCTGCCTACTGTTTGCTGCAAGATCCAGTCCACCACAATAAGGAATATCATGGGTGATGGTAGGCAACCTTGTTTCACTCCTGTCTTCACTTCAAAGGCATCACTGAGCTTCCCATTGTGGATTACTTGGCATGTGGCATCTTCATATAGTTGTTGAATGAGGCGGATAAAGGTTTGCGGTATTCCGTAGTATTGAAGCAGTTTCCAAATTACTTGTCGGTCGACGCTGTCAAAGGCCTTCTCAAAGTCGATGAAGTTGAGGTAAGGTAGAGAGTTGACTGCCATTCTGTGCTCTGTTCTATGATGATGCGTAGTGTAGCGTTGCAATTTGGTCTGCACATGATTTGTACTTCCTGAAGCCTGCCTGTTCCGGTCGCAGTTTTGAATCCAGTGCCTCTTTAAGCCTCTCCAGGATGATGCGGCTTAATATTTTACTTGGGGTGGACAGGACAGTGATTCCGCGCCAGTTCTTGCAAGCACTGAGGTCTCCCTTCTTCGGCAGTTTGACAAGGTAACCCTTCTTCCAATCGTCAGGTACCTTCTCTTCCTTCCACACCTTCTGCAATAGTGGTGTGAGCATGTCCGCTGTTGTCTCTGCATCTGTTCTCAGTGCTTCTGGCGGTATTCCATCTGGTCCTGCTGCTTTCCCGCATTTCAGTAGCTTTATGGCGTTCAGGACTTCCATTTTCGTTGGGGGATTTATGTTCACTTGTAATTCAGTGGCTGCAGGTGGTATTTCTGGACGAAGTACAGGTGGTGGTGGTGGTCGATTCAAGAGCTTCTTGAAGTGGTCGGCCCATCGTTTCCTCTGTTTCTCTTCTTTCGTAATTAAATTTCCGTCATCATCTTTTATTGGTTTCATCTGTGTTGGTCTCTTCCCTGATAGCAACCTGGTTATTTGATACAATGTCGTCAGGTCTCTCCTACCAGCCGGCAGCCTGTTCTGCTTCACTTGCCAGTGTTTCGTAGAAGTGTCTTTTGTCTTTGCGTGCACTCTTCTTCACTTCTTTGTCCAGTGCTTTATACATTGTGCTCAGTTCCTCTTGTCGTTGAGCATCCTTGCACTGGTTTATCTTCTGCTTCACCATCCTCCTCTCCTCTATCAGCTTCCAGGTATCCGTCGAGATCCATTCCTTGTCTTCTTTCTTCTTCCTTCCTAATACTGTTGTGCAGGTTTCTTTCCACATCTCTTTCAAGGACTTCCAGTGTTCTTCCACACAGGTTTCTTCAGGGATGTTGCTCGATGTCTCCCATTTTGTCTTGATGGTTGAAGTGAAGATCTCCTCTGTAGTTTCATCTTTCAGTTTCCGAGTGTTGTACTTGAGTTGAGGTCTATCACCAGCTTCCTTGAAGGCTTTTAACTTGATTTGGAAGGTTCCTTGCACTAGATAGTGGTCTGAACCTACATCTGCTCCTCTTCTTGACCTTGTGTCAAGTAGACTGCGTCTCCATTTTCTTGAGATTGAGATAAAGTCGATTTGATTTTTAGTGTGTCCTGGTGTCTGGTGAAATCCATGTCGCTTTGTGGATATCTTTGTGCCTGAACACACTGCCTCCAATCACCAAATCGTTGAATGCACAGAATTCTGCAAACTATTCTCCATTCTCATTCATTTCACCGAGCGCCTCTCGACCCATGGTTAGTTCTCTTCCTGTGTTGTCCCCTCCCAGTTTGGCATTCATGTCGCCCATTAGAATTTTGATATCGCCAACTGACGTCTTGTCCAGTGTTGATTGAAGTTGTCTGTAGAAATCCTCCTTTTTCTCTTGCTCTGCATTATTTGTAGGTGCATAACACTGTATGATTGTGACCTTTCTTCCTTTTGAGTTGAATCTTGCTGTCATGATCCTGGAGGAGATTGGTTCCCACTGCATGAGAGCCTTCGATGCTCTTGAGGACATCATGATAGCCACTCCCTCAGTGTGCTCGTGGTTGGCGTCTGGATGACAGTATTGGAGTAGATTATTGATTCTCCAGTTGACAGTTTGGAGAGTCCACTCCCATTCCATCTGCTTTCGCAAATCCCAAGCACTTCGATGTTATACCTTCTCATCTCGTTTGCAATCTGGGCTGCCTTACTGGGTTCAAACATGGTGCGGACATTCCATGTCCCCACGTTTACTTTCGCTTTCATCGAGAGAAGACACATCGGCCAATTGGCTTCCCGAAGGCTTTCACCAACTGGCGTCATTTCGCCTCTCCGATTCCAGCGGGGAATAAGTTTGTTTTCATTTTTTATATTTTGTTTGTGCTTTGAAGTTTCTTTAGCGGTTAGATTTGTTTTACGGGGTAGGGTTGCTAGCCCTATGCCCAACCTTCCCTCTTTACCCGGGCTTAGGACCGGCTAGTAACTAGTAAACTAGTTAACCAGGCGAGGTTACATACATACATACATACTAATAAAGCTTTCAATGTTGTTCATCGTATTCTAAAAGCGATACCATATGTAGCTCTTCAATGCATGCTCAACATAGCGGAGATTATCGTCATAAGGTTGGTCAAACCTGAACTCTACATTCAGAAGGAACATGTCCAAGCCGTACTACCCCCTCGGTCTTACGTAAACTAAAGATCACTCTTGTCTTCTTTATGGGTTGCATTTTTTCCACTATCACTTCATTCATCTATATTTGTGTCATCCCAATATTGAGAAACTTGAAAGAGGAAAATCGATTTCCTCATAGTCCCTAAATCTTACTTCATTTTGAAAATGTATCTGCCTCTAACTTGACTTGATTTTACAATGTACAAGTGGAGTTTATAACTGTAGAAGCTGATGAGAATTTATTGATTCGTTCACACTTGATTTTAAAACATAAGTTGTTCAAATAGCTAAATTTTAGATTATTAGTTGGATAATCTATAAATACTGAGTATTTTGGTTATAAACTTCATAATTTATGAGCATATTTTCCAATTCTCTCTGAAGGTTTGTGGAGACATCAATTAATTTTTTGTTAGAATCTATCATAGACTGACATCAGTTGGAGGAACATTGGAAACCTGGGAGCACCGAACAGTTATTTCGTACTAGTATGGAACTCCTCTGCAGTGTGCACCCATGAGTCTACCGAGGATCGAAAATATGGCCTTTAAGTTTCGTAACCAAACGTTACCACTGCGTTGGAGTACAAAACGCAATATTTCACAGGATAAAAAATAGCTAACAATTCCGTCGTATTTGATTATATTTGTAACCTTTTCAGTATTAAGCAGTACGTAGAGTATGTAGTGCTGAAATGAAATACCTTTGGAAAAAGCTTTTACCAGCTGAACGTCAAAATGTTAGATAAATTCACTTTAATCTATCCATATATATATATATATATATATATATATATATATATATATATATATATATATGTATATATATGGCGCCTATATACAACTCAAGAATATTTATTTTGTTTATTTCTAGTCAGTGCACAAGTGTGTGTGTGTGTACTAGATAAATGGGATTCTTATCAAAGATTTCGATGTACCAAGTTAACTAGGTTGACGATAGTGTGTATGCTTGTGCCGTAATCTCTCGATGTACGCCCACTTCAGAATAGGCGGGAAATGATCATAAGTGAACAGCGGAAATTTCACCATAAACATTCCGCAAATGCTTCTTAGTGATAATTTTTCTTCTTCTAAATGTTCTACTTGTATGCAATATGTAAGTTTTCTGTTTTTACTATATTTGCCTTAGCAACAATTCTGCGCTACTGGAAATTGTAGTTACACGCAAATTTTGAAAGAATGAATTGATTTTAATGTTTGTGTCATATTAACTCCGAATAAGAAAAGGAGTAAAAATGAATTCACACTAGAATTTGTTTGAGAAACTAACAGAACCGTCAAGGCCATAGAATGCTACTTCAGTCCTATTTTGTAATCCCTATCGTTGAACAGAATAGAAGAGAAATATTTTCAAGCTCCATGGAAAACAAGTTACTATCTAATCAGCAGATCAGTAACAAATAAAGGTCAATTTTTAATTGTAGCCTCTGAATTTATTTCACTCAGAAATATGGGTAAAAAAAAGTTGTGATAACACTAACTAGACCTCAGAAATTTATGAGAGTTGTATGTCAACTCCTTAATTAAATGAAAACTGACTATTTATCTCACCTGAGGCTTCCCACTTCAATCAATAAAGAGATTTTGGGCAGCTCATCTGGATTAGGATAGTTAGAAGTGAAAAGTTCATTCTATTGAATCATCATTACTACTTTTCAAAGCATTTATTGACAAAAATTGTCTCAAAGAAAAATTCACTATAACGAAAAATTCTTATAAAATACTCTAGTTTTACAAATGTTACACTGATAACGCACGGATGATGATTGTGTCTGTAAAATACTTTGGCTAAGGGAAGGTTCAGGAAAGAAGAAAGTTAAGCGAGTATCACATTGCTTAGAAGTTGGGGGTTAGCTTTTTGCTGCTAAAATGTTTCCTGTATCAAGGTTAAAACAAGGCGGGTTGAGTATTCTGTAGTAATGTAGAAAAGATAAGGCTGTACATTGAAAATCATTTATTATTCCCTTCTGATCGATTTAATTTACCTTATCGTGATTGCTATTTTTCTGAAACAATTGAAGGACAATGGGGAGTTTTATTTATTGTGAATTATTTATGGGATAATTATAGAGAATTTTTATTTTGTCCAGAAACTTCTTCCCCTTAGAAATATATTTGATTCATGTGCTTATAGTTGATAGAGTATAGATTCTTCATGGACACGATCAAGTGGAAACGAACCCATATTGTATTACGCATAACATTTATCCAGTTTTATTGTCGTCAAAAATATTGTATGCATAATGTACTACTCTATTAAAAAAATGGTTTTTGTTCTTAGTGAAATTTACCGCAGAAAATCGGTGCCGGATGTGAAATACCCAGTAAGGCAGTCTTGCAAAGAGCAGGCTTGTAGTAAGATTCATAAGGAAACAATAGTTCATCAGCTGGCTATCTGTATATGTATAGTAAAGGACAAATATCTATCAGTTGTGTTTAATAAATATTTGACTACCTGGACTCTCTACTAATGTTTTCTACATATATCGCTTCGTTTTACACTACGTGAATTCAAAGCTTACCTAACAATGCAATTTCGATGCAGCAAAAAAATGCTTGCTTGATTTAGGAATGTTTGAGCAATTTCAGAGCTATCTAGAAGAGGTTTTCTGGGGGCAGATTTATGACACCAGTCAACATCTAATGCACTTTACCCACTCATTTATTTCTACATTACTGACGGATAAATCTTTCCGTATTTCGGTAACGACAAGACGCGGTTGCAGAGAAGAAAACGTTTTCTTTTCGACGTAGTAATTTACTACATTGTGTCGGGAACATCGCTATCCAGTAGATGCTACTGTTTCACTGTGATATTTCTAATAAACAGACTAAAATGGTCTTCGATTTGGAAGAGAGGATTGGGTTACAATAGAGTGAATATATATACTCTTTGTCATTGTCAAATTTTTAAACACTTTCAGTAGTTTTCACTTATGTATTGCCTCTCATCCAATGAATGTTTATTTATTTCAATATCATTCTTTTTCTGTTCAATTTCTTTTTTTGCGACGCTAAAATGTGTGGGGACTTCAACTGAGTGGCGCAGGATATGACACAGCTTTAGGTATTTGACCGTCGCTGACTTCATTCAACTTTCACCGTTTGGAGTATTTCAGTCACGTGTTACACGTCTACACATAGGTTCTCTAGCAGCGAACTAAGTTGAGTCAGGAGTAGGATTTACTTGAATAAAACCTGAAAGTGATCAAACTTAGACATGATAAAAAACCAAAAAGGCCCTGATTTTTTATTTGAGTTGCATAGGGGGATATCAGCTTCTTGGTTAGATTTCGAGATACAACAGACACCGATGCAGACCATTTGATATAACTCAGGATCGATCTTACCAGCATAAACACAGTTATGGTATCATCTACATAGTATTGTTGTTCATCCCAGTTTTCTTTTCGTTCTCATCTTCTTTTGTTTCTGCTTTTTGACCTCAGCTTTGAAATCTTGATGAAAAGTTTAGCAAACTGAATCGTTGAGCAGTTATTTTCGCTTTCACGTTGTTTGTCAGTGTTTATCATGAAAGTCAGTGAATTTATGTTTTACTCAATCAAAGTTTTTTTTGATGAAATTACTTTTGCTTTAATACCCACCAGGTTTGTATGAGTTGGATAAAAAGCAGCGTCTCTTATTCTTATTCTGACAACATAAATCCACCTACTTTGGCATTACAATAACTGGTAGTCATGGATTTGAGTAGAGAAAACTACTTATTGTTTTACATGAAACAGACAGAAAACTGACCATAGGATCTTCACCAAAATGTGTCAGTTTGTTAACGAATAGTGGCCATTTAGTAAAACAGAGGACACTGTTTAGCATAACATTCAACCTACAGTTGGTGCTATAAGTAGCACAGCTAGGCAAAATCCAACCGACTACTTTATATTTACGCCAAGATTTCGTTGGCAACCAGCATAACGCTGCTAATTTAACCACTTGATCCACCATTATCAAACGGTGTAGACCAGTCTGTTAAAGCAACCGTTTACGCTCAAAGGAGGAAAAACGCACTCTAAACTCTAGAGTTGTAATTAGGTGTTTAGAAGACTTCTTGTGCTATTACTGTTTTCACTTAACGACACTTTTACTTTTATAATCCAATTCAACTATGGAATTTGTTAACAGACTCATCTTTTTGAATTCAGGACAGGGTGACCTTCATAAATATATCGGTGATGAAATAAGACGGAAATGGAAAAAAGTAATGATCATTGACTTCACTCATTCAACATAGGCACCTCAGAGGTTAGTTAACCATGGCTTTCGGTTGTGAAAATCAACTCTCCAAGTGTACTACCGCTCGACTCATTTTGAATATAGAAATAAAAATAAAGGTTAACAAAATGCGAAAAGCAAACCTTATCTTGGCTAGAAATTAGAATTCTTAGGTGAACAAAAGAAATATGCATGATTTCAATAAAATCTGAACGTCAAGTATTTCATTTGATGATTAGTATAGAAGTGAAAGTACTCGCCTAAATATAAGTTTACACCTCATTCCACATGGACTTATTTCTTTACTAAGCACAAAAAAATACTTGGCCTTCATTAAAATGTTTTTTAGGAAAAATATTACATTTTCATGGAAGACTACTATTTAGGGCTCAAATAGACCTAGTTATAAACAATCTACAACATGTGGTGCTTCGGACATCTTTGTGAACGATGTTCCAACTTCCCATAGACGGTGGAATTTAGGGAAAATAATAGATTCACTTTCAAACTTCTGGTTACTGATCTACTCTCGGCCTTCCTTTCGAAAAATGTCAAAGAAAAAATAATTGAGAACCATCCACTTGTGTAACGAGTTTTTGTGTCTGCAATCAGTTATTTACAGTCATATATATTCATCTTATTCTCCACTAGACATTTATTTTCTTGTTAGTTGTAAGTCGTTTCTTACTCCTCACTTTCCTTAAATTTTTTATTTCCTAGTCACCTAATTAACTTGTCAAAACAACGTTCATCTAAAAGAATGTTACACTTTTTTCACTGCTATTGTCATACGAACTATTTCATGTATTTCACTTTCAAAGCATATCATTCACTCACTTCTCTAACAGTAAACAAGATCATCCTTGTAATGTTGTTGCCTTTTGAGTGAATAAGGAATATTCTTTTCGATAACTTCTTCAGGTCCCACAGTTATATATACATATTGAGGAGTTACATGTCAACAATGTAAAGATTCCGCTTATCGGTTTGTCAGTGATTTTATACAGTCGAGGAAGTCATTCGAAAAAAGTCGTAGGATTCAATTTAGAATAATTGATTATCTTAATGATTGTACGGCTTGTGAGGTGATAGCTTAATAAAATAATAGGAAGAGGTGTTTATGACAACTGGATGAAATAAACTAATGAGGACAAAATAGATTAAGAGGATTTGTCAAAATTATTTCAGATTATAGGGAAGAAAGTGTATCTACAGTTTGGAGTTAGATTATCTGGGATAGGATTCTAATGAGTTTGGGCATGCCGAATCGAGTCATGATAATCGTTGTGTTTACGAGTTCGACTGCTTCTATGGAGCCATTAACGTCGGCCGCTGTTTTAGGAATTCGATTTACCGTGCTCACGAACACCTAGAGTGGTAAAGATTATTGTCAGCTCCATATTAGCACATTTGGTTGAAATAAACCATAAAGTGGATGTGAATCAGTTGTTTTCCATTCCATCCCCAAAATGCACTTGGCTAAGGATACTTCAAACTGCAGAAGCAGTAGCAATCACGAACAAACAACCCGAGTTGTGTGTTCAAAATAAGCAAGTATTACCTCTACAATTACCGTGACTCGTTTCGGCATGCCCAAACTCATTAGAATCCTATCCCAGATAATCTAACTCCATACTGTAGATACACTTTCTTCCCTATAATCTGAAATAATTTGACAAATCCTCTTAATCTATTTTGTCCTCATTAGTTTATTTCATCCAGTTGTCATAAACACCTCTTCCTATTATTTTATTAAGCTATCACCTCACAAGCCGTACAATCATTAAGATAATCAATTATTCTAAATTGAATCCTACGACTTTTTTCGAATGACTTCCTCGACTGTATAAAATCACTGACAAACCGATAAGCGGAATCTTTACATTGTTGACATGTAACTCCTCAATATGTATATATAACTGTGGGACCTGAAGAAGTTATCGAAAAGAATATTCCTTATTCACTCAAATGGCTTTTGAATTATAATAGGAATTTTTAATCTTATTGCCATTCAACCTTAGGTTGTGTAAGGTAACATTTCTGGACATCAGCCTAGGTGTCATCATTGGTGCCCCTCGATGCGCTGCAAACACATACCACTTAAGTGAAATAACGTCGAGTTATAATCAGTTGATAACTATGTTCTTACGAATCCTAAGTAGTTTATGTGAAAGGATATAATAGATGAATAGTCTGTTCGAGCGACTAATATCAAACAGTCAGCTTTACATTGCTTCAGTCTTATTTTAAAAAACGCAGAAAATTACAACAAATTAGTAGGAAAACACTATTGTTATCATTATTATTTATTCGATGAATTTTATCAAAAAACCTTGAAAGCAGAGACTTATACAGACGTCATAAAGTTATTGTTTCTCACTAACTACTACAAATATGGAAAAAATCAGTATATTTAGTGCTGATAACATTATAATCTTCATCTACAAGAATGAGAGTGTCAAGTGTTGAACATGATGTTTATTCTGTTCTCTAAAATACATGGAACTGAACTTTTTGCATATAATGAGTTGTACAATTGAGTTGATAAAATATCCCAAGATGATATTGTTATTATGACAATAATAGGTGTAATACTCCTAATACAATTAGTAATGATCATCATTAGCAGCAATAGCATGACCGGCAATACATATATGAGCATATGAAAGACATAGGATAAAAGTATTGATGATAATTTGCAAAAGAAACAATTTACACGATGTATAACTGCTTCAACGAAATGTAATATCTACCCAGAATATTTAAACACCTTCCATCTAAAAGTGAGTATCATTGAAAAACAGTAAAAGATGGGGATTTTTCAGCTTTGAAAATTACATTAAATGTTGCAGATTTGGTGCACCACAGACTAGTAATACGATGTACAGTCAAAACACGGGGAAACAGCGACAACATGGTAATACTCAAGTTCAATTCGGCATAATTCTTTAGTGGAAAATCACTTCGTTTTATTATTTACAGCAAGTTTACACTGAGTTGACTGTAATATACGCCATTCCACGGTTAAAACACGAAAGAATAGGACCAAATTCATTGTTGTAAATATCGTGAAACTTGAGAGCAGGATCCAACTGACAACGACGGGTAATTTGTTTCTGTTTAAAACTGCCCATCCGAGAAGGGATAGTGTAAGACATATGCGAAAGATGATGAATGTAACTGTTCAAAAAGTTAAAGAAGGGAGAGATTGGGAATGTATTCTTTTATAATGAAGAAAACACGTTATTGTATACTGTGAATAGCTTAACAACATCTTACCTCTGAACTCAATAAGTGGGTGAACACTATATACACTTATTAATGAATACATTTCATTAGTTTCTTTTACTATGGCTGAAGTAATAGGCAGAAGTTAATAGACTGTACTCGTCGAAAATCCGTCAAAAAAATATCTCCCATACACAGTCATAATCAGGTATGAAAAACACTCAACAATTTGAAATAACAATTCTATTCACTGAGATTCTGATTGGATTACTTCTGCAATAGTAATAAAGGTTCGTAGTTGGAGATTACGATAGTCGTTGTCCATTGTTCTCCAACCCTCAATATTTGATCCCAAACTAGAATAGTTACTACAGAAAACGATATTGAGATGCAGAATGAACACTCAAAATTACACTAATTATGAAATGTCATTTCAACAGCCCTACGATCACACAACAGTGAAAGATGCAGTCAATAAAATAAGTATGGAAGATGTATCAAAATGGTTGCGTTTAAGGATTCAATCATTACACAGTCACATTAAGATTCGAATAAAGCAAGGAGAACAATGGTAGCATGGTTAGCATTCATGTATTTTACGGATACTCAGCTGACTTACAACCCATGGGATATACTGTTTATGGTGAAAAAGCAAGATACACAGCGTGCTTTTATAAATCGACAAGAATCTTTCGATTGACATGGAAGATAACGAAGATGTGGAGTGACCAAAATTGATGGACTTTGATGAAGTTCTCAAACTACTCAAAGGTTAACTATTCGTGCGCTGCATGATAGGACTAACATTCTACAGAAAGTTTAAGAAATGAGATGAGATTGTACATAGTGTTATTCTAAAACTAGTAAAAATGATATGAAAATTAAGTAGGTGTTATGAATGATTAAAAGATTTTCACTTTAGTGGGTAATAATATGATTACAACTTAGAAAGCGAGAAAAAGTTTTGAAATAGATCGAAAGAGAAAATGAAACAAACAGAGGATCATGAGGTCTTGAAATTCTGTGGTTACAACTTTAGAGGATTAAAATTACTAACTTAAAGGCAGACTGACCTTCTTATCTTTCTGAATAAATAGATCAGAGTTGAGTCTTTCAATTGAAAATGCTTCAGCAAGCTGATAAAGGTTGTGTTTCAGTTGTTTATTGATCATTTCGAATGATTTTGATATATTGACATTACGTCCAGTATCAAGTAAACCCCGAGTGATTGTACTATTTGAACTCCGTGGACCTCGAAGATTTGGTGTTTGGGTAGGTCGTTTTCTATACAGCCCTCAGTCTATGGTTCAACCTTGTGGCAACCTCATCCCTTTTGAAGACACGGAGTAGAATGTTTATTCTATTTTTTACTGTACAAATAATCTTAAAGCAGCCTTACAACATCAAAGTTCATCAGTTTCGGTAACCCTACATCTTTGTTATCTCTTATCTCAACTAAAAGATTCTTGTCGACTTATGAAAGCACGTTTAATTTCTTGGTTTTTCATCGTAAGCAGTATAATGGTGATGGGTTGTAAACCACCAGAAATATATGCCTGCTAATTCTGTAATTATTGTTATTGTTTTATTCATATTCCTTAAAGAGAAGAATTTTATTAAATTTTTAAAGAAGCGTCTCCCTCTTCAACCCTAAAATTTCCAGGATTTTAGATACGGTAAAAAAAAAGTAACGAAATCATTTAACAAAGATATACACATTCACGCTTTCGACAGAATTTTTGAGTCGGAATCAATGTAATGAGCATTTCCCCATTTAAATTTTGTACATCCTGTCAAATTACTTACATTTTCATAGTACTAAAACCCATAATACATAGTTCTTATTCTGCATGCATTAGGTAGATAACCATTGATTTTTGGAGTCACAACGTATGTTGAAAAAGCATTCACTTCCTTAGACGCGCATATGTATCCACCTACAAGACTAAGTCAAAGCTACTGCGTGATAATGACAGATGATATCTTATTTGAACCCAGGTAAGTAATGTATTACTATGTAATCTACAGTCCATAAGTTTTAAAATTGAGTGTTCAAATCGTAGATAGGAGTTTATCAAATCATAGCTGTAATCAACTGTATTCTCGGACTGTATCTAGAGGAATTATGTTATAATAGAAAAAGAAAGTAGATCACAAGATTATTATGTAAATGAGTCGTCTACAAAATTGTTAAGTAATCAGCCAGTTTTTGACCGAATTAAAGATCATTTAGAGAATTCACACACCTCTACAAGCATTATAAACATTCATTTGAAACTAGTGTTTACGGTGATACTGTCACATAGCATTTATAACAAAAATATGTTTTCATTACACGTTTTAATTTTATCTCAATCTTAAAAATAACAAGAGTGAGTTTCGAGTTTGTCACAAGCAACTGCTTCACTTAAAGTTTGTAACAAGTGAATTTTGGTATCAAAATTAAAGTTATCAGCATATCCCCACAGTACGGAAACTAAGCCTCATAGTTTTCTTTTATCCTGAAATAAGCCACATAGTCCAGATTTTTTCACCCTTCTTCTTCCATTTAAACTTCAAACACAGATTAAATCCAGTTGCTTAATTTCCACCAAAATCATTCTTTCGGTTTGCTTTAATATTTCCTTTGACGATGCTGAAGGGTATAATTGATATGATCAAGGAAGTGACTGTTGCGTAGGTTTCTATGGTGTTTATTCCATTTCTGGTAACCGGGTGTGTGGGTGAAGTATAAACAGCCTATCAATATTCCAATGTGGTAGTGGTAGGAAAACAGTTATTGCTGGTAATAAATGATGATCATTTTTTATTAATTCTTTTTAAAAGGGACTGAAATGTCATGCGTCAATTTACTTTCTGATTTATTATTATTAATATGACACAAAAGTAAGCAAGACATCTAGTAAATATTTGAGATACTCTCACGGGTAAAATATTCATTAGGAACGAATAATTATTGAAAGTGATAAAAAGAAATGCATAGCTTCGGTATCGGCAATACAAACAGTGAAGTGCTGCTGGAATGAGCATACGAACATTATATTAGTTGGTTTTGGGGAATGAACCAAATTAGAAAAACCGAAAAATGAAAAGAGTAATAAAATGATAACAAATGAAGACTTCACCAACGAAGTGTCATAACAGAATGAATGGGTAGTAACATATGGTGTACATATTTTTAATGACTAGAAATTTTTCCGAGTGAATCATTATGGGGAAAAGTCCCTAGAAATACAGTTAGGGTATGCAGCATTAGATATTCTAGATGTAGTAGTTGGTAATAATAATATTAGTGTATTTCAGTAATGTTGTATAGGCTATTGCAGTAAGCTATAAGCTATATCTGTTGAGTGAGCAATAGTGGTTCTTTCAGGTGGCTTGGAATTCGGTAGGTTGAGTATTCAGAATCTATGTTTCATTAGCTGACAACAGGATGCTGAACTGATGAATCAACACTTCGTGAGTAACAATGAAGGGAGCTATTGTTAAGTTTATCTATAAGGGATGAATATGCGAGGATAGCTCAAAAATATATGTATGTTGAACAAAGAATGCAACAATGCATCATTCATGAAACCGATTTTCAAACTCAAAAGTGAATCGTACTCAGTAACCTTGTGCACATTTGTGTAGTAGACAATGAGCCATACCTACTGCGTAGGGGGTTAATAATACTACCTGGCTGGCCAAACCTCAGAAGATGAAACGATTTTCCAGCCCATGGCTCACTGTTTGGAAGTAAAATGCCTAAACTAATAAGCCACAGCTCTACTGTTTTGTCATACTAAGAGCTACAAAAGCCAAAACACAAAGTGAGCAAATGGTTGGGATAAAACGACTATCTTCAAATCAAGAAAAGTTGTACAAAAGAAAACAAAAGAAGGATTTCCAAGAACGTGAAAAAGTGGAGTTATCAAAATTAATATACTGCATTTAAGCTGAACGACCACCACCCGCACTTCTTCCAGAAATAGCACCTGCAGCCACAGAACTACAAGTGAACATAGATCCTCCAACAAAAGTCGAAATCCTGGGCGCCATAAAACTACTGAAATGCGGGAAAGCAGCAGGACCAGATGGAATCCCACCAGGAGCACTGATAACAGACGCTCACACCACTATTGTAGAAGGTCAGGAAGGAAGTGAAGGTACCTGCAGACTGGGAGAAGGGTTACCTTGTCAAACTCCCGAAGGGCGATCTAAGTCTTTGCGAGAACTGTCGCGGAGTCACGCTCCAGTCCACCCCAAGCAAAATATTTAGCCGCATCATCCTATAGAGACTAAATGACGCGCTGGATTCAAAACTACGACTGGAACAGGCAGGCTTCAGGAAGTACAAATCATGTGCAGACCAAATTGCAACGCTACACTACGCATCATCATAGAACAGAGTATAGAATGGCAGTCAACTCTCTACCTTACCTCAACTTCATCGACTTTGAGAAGGCCTTCAACAGCGTCGACCGACAAGTAATTTGGAAACTGCTTCAACACTACGGAATACCGCAAACCTTTATCAGCCTCATTCAACAACTATATGAAGACGCCACATGCCAAGTAATTCACAATGGGAAGCTCAGTGATGCTTTTGAAGTGAAGACAGGAGTAAAACAAGGCTGTCTACCATCACCCATGATATTCCTGATTGTAGTGAACTAGGTCATGCAACAAACTGTGAGGAGCGAGAAGAGGAGGATACGCTGGCTGGACCGCGGAAAAGAACCCATAAGACTTGGATTTCGCCGATGACTTGTGTCCAATGTCGCACAAACCTGAAGATCTACAGGCGAAAACTAACAAGTTGACAGAAGGGGCCTGGCAGCGAAGACGGGACTTCAAGTGGACGTAGAGAAGACAGAGGTGATGAAGATTACCAACCAACAACACCATCAACAATAAGCTC
Source organism: Heterobilharzia americana (assembly GCA_944470555.2). NCBI lineage: Eukaryota > Metazoa > Platyhelminthes > Trematoda > Strigeidida > Schistosomatidae > Heterobilharzia > Heterobilharzia americana. The sequence continues at coordinate 126,014,107 of OX104127.1, read as the reverse complement.
CAATCACCATCAACGGGGGAAACCTAAAGGAAGTAGCCTCTCTCACCTATCTAGGCAGCACTGTTTCAACTACAGGCGGCATCGGCACAGACGAGGACGTCAAAGCCAGCCAGGATCGGAAAAGCGAGATAGGCGTTCATTAGCCTGAAACCAGTGTGAAGATCTGCTTCACTGCACTCAGCATGTGGAACAAGATACGGATTTTCAACACCAATTCAGTCAAGTCAGTGCTTCTGTGTGATGGTTCATAGACTTGGCGCGTTACGAAAGGGATTTCCAACAAACTACACACATTCATCAACAACTGCCTACGTTGGCTCGTTACTGAAGCTCAGATGGTCAGAATAATGAGAATAAGCAACAAGGAACTCTGGCCTAGCAACTAACCAACCAAGAACCTACCTCTCAACAAATATGCAAAAGGAAGTGGAGATGGGTTGGGCATACACTGAGGAGGCCGACTGGGGACATCATGCGTCAGGCCAGTTGTTCGAGTGGAAGCTAGATGGGAAGCGACGAGTTGGGCGTCCGAGGGTGATATGGAGGAGATCGTACGAGAGAGAAATGAGAGCTTGTGGGCTGTCGTGGAGGCGGGTTGAAAGATTGCAGAAGAGAGAGTTCACTGGAGACGTGCTACTGAAGCCCTATGTCCCACTAGGAACCCAAGGGACAAATAATAATAATTTGAGCTGAACAATTGACTGACGAAATCAATGTAGAACCTCGCACATAGGTGCATCGGCTCAAGCTGCTACACTTCAAGGTGGTAAACAAAGAATAGGCAGGTAGAAAAGAGGTGACTTCAAAGTAGGTAAAGTAACGTGAGAGGATAAACAATCTGAAGATAGAAGTTAATGCTCTGAAGAACCTATTTTCAAGTAGTAATCAAACAGGATTTAAGTTTATCTGATGGCTATGCAGAATTTTTACGAAACATCAAATGACGAGATTGCCAGCATAAAAACTGAAACAACCTCACGCAGTCAATCTTAGTTCTTTGACTAGACAGTAAAAGTGAAACGTAAAAGTGGAAAACCCGTCTTGTCAAGTGATGCAAAATACAATGAACATTAGGAAAGTCGAGAGATTGCAGTCGGTTATGTGTTATTCGGTTGTGTAGGGAAGCTGATTAAAGTAATAATACCGTAATGGGAACAATATACAACGACTAGCAAAAAATGAAAATCCTGACCCGAGTTCACTTTACCCACATACTTTTTCGACATCATAACTCCTTTAACTAATGATCGAGTCAGTCTACACACCATTTTTGAGAATCTCAGTAGGCTTATCAATCAATAAATCTTAATACAAATGTGTTTTTTTTCTTTCTATATCAACATGACAAACTTGGCGTACAAATAGGAATAGGAAGTGGCCAAAAGACACTAATGAAGCCAATCTGAGAAATGAAAATGGTGGTAGAAAGGAAAATAGTTGCACTTGCACATGATATGGGTTTAATAAGAAAGAAAGAAAATTGTAAGTGGAATTTTCATGGAACTGAGAAGCTAAAATGAGGAGAGATTAGGTTAACCTTTGAAGACAGCAAACGGGCGAATTCAACGACTAGCCCTACAAATAATATTGATGACCAGTGTCTATGCAGTTTGAACTTAACAAATTTGTCAAACATATCATTGTTTTCAATGATGAAAAAAGAGAAAAAAGTGACTTACTAATGTTCGCGACAGCATTCATGCGGTAAGTTAGTGATTCAGGAGCGATATTTAAAAATTTCATCACTTGTCTAGCATGTAGAAATATACTATTCAGCTCCATCAAAAGGCCAAGTAGTGCGTAACAAACAAGAATGCGGTAACAAGATACGACGTAAAAGCAGGTCAACACCTAAAACATAATAATTGTAGAAATGAAGGAGGACTGATTACTGTCATGTGGTGGAATATGATCTCCACAGATCTCAAATCAACACCACCACAAATATTGTGGTATATATCGTGAATGAAGTATCCTGTTAATGTGCGCTCAAAATCACACTATACCTGTTGCAAATCCTATAATATGGTAAGCATACACATTTTCTGACTCGATTATGTTATGAACCAAATTCGGATAAGCGCAGAGGCTAATGTTCCTATTATTTACAGCAACGAACTCACCAAATAAGAGAACTGAGTCCAGATATCACAGCATGGATAACAGAAATGGAATAGTTTCGAAACCGGGTGAAGGCGTACGTACTTTGCACATCTTTATTTTCAGTACGATACGTTCGGAAAAAATAATCAATTGAACAAAAAAGTGCGAATGCTAATACAGAAGTAGTGTACGTATCCGGAAATTCAATATTCACATTCAAAACGCGACCATACAAAGTCATATTTCTTGATCCGCTGCTCACAAAATGCTCATTATGGTGCACTTAAACACTTGTTCTTACTTAGGACAAGTTCCGTGTTGTTGAATCAGTGAGCGATGGTTCTTCGAGTTCTGTGTTTGTCCTGTTGGAGTATTTTCCAGGTTTTTAATAGTTAGGATTGCATTTCGGCTACCCGAAAACCTGAAACGACAGAGGTAATCAATTTATTTATTTATTTATTTTACTCCTCCTGGTCCATAAGTGGCAGCTTCTGAGTGCAGCCCGTCGGTGACATGAAACTCTAAATGTTTATCTAACCTCCTTTGGTAGGTATCAGGGGATGGGGCTGTAAAAACTCCTGAAAGAAGGGAGCTCCACAGACTACAAACTCTAACCACGAACGAGTTAGAACGGATCTCTCTTGCTCCACTCTTAATAGGTTGCCCCTGAAGTGAGGTTTCTGACTGAAGCTTGAGAGGAACCTGTTCGGTTGAAGAAGATTATGGGAAATATGGTACGTCATGACCATATCCCCTCTGATCCTCCGCTGTTGTGCTAGGTGCAGATAAAGAGCAACTAAGCGGTTCAGGCAAGGTTTGCACTTCAGGAATCGTCATGGTGCGAACTTGACAGAGGCAGAGGCCAACCACTAATTATTTGAACTTATTATACACCCATGAATACGAGTCCAAGAAAGAACACAACAGCTTAGTCGGATGGAGTAGTATATTTGCGAGGTTGGGGCAAGATACAGATGCGTTCCAACTAACTGGCTGCAGAGAGTCGGTTACAAACAGTGTAACGTAGCAGGACAGCGTGCCGAATGGCAAGGATGCTTGACCAGGTGCCTTCAGCTTAGCGAGTCCACTTAAACTACCAAGACCAGCATCAATGTTGAATCTTATCAAACACTAGGCTATTGATGTTTGAGAAGTGCGTGACGCTACAATGCCGTAACCAGATCACTTCCTTCGTGACCCTTCTCTGAACCCGTTCTAGGATGGCTATGTCTTTCTTTATGTATGGGGACATCAGAAGCTGGTAACCTATGAAGAAGGATGAGAAACCATCACCAAGAAAACGGGAAGTGGAATTTACTGACGGAACCTGTCGACAGATTATAAAAGGGCTTCACCAAACAGGGTGAATCTAGCATCTTCCGGTTCTCACATCCCCAGAGCTGCCAAACGGAGTCTGAAAACTACTCACGGTAAGACTAGATCTACTTCGGCTGAAAGAAACATATGTGAACCACTCTTGATGCCAACCACGGAACCGTGCAGGCTGCAGGTCATACCCGAATCGGAGACCTGATCATTGGGAGAGACTAAACAGAATCCGATGCAATTCTTTTCTGTGTCTGTCAGCGTCAGGGCCTCTGGAATAGGCCTCAGCAGACCCTGCATACCCGACGCTGAGAAATGGCAAGTAACCAAGTTCCAGTGCGACGCCAAGAAGCCAATATAGGTCACAGAGCCAGCTGTCAACACTCTATACAGAAAAGACAAAGCAGAGCTAATAGTAATACATAATGAATCTTCACTCTCACATTAGTAATTTAACATGAGAGGAGTCAGTTTACAGGCATCATCACATTGATATATGTCAAAAAATCTACAAGATTTTGCGGGTCCTGAATAGTACAGAGATGAGGTCGTCTAACTCCATCGAAAAAATCAGATCGCGGTTACGGGACAAAGAAGATACCACTTTAAGCATTTGAAGTGCGTCAAAGTGAAGATAATATAAATTCTCACCCCCATATAATGGAAATAACTTGACAGATACCAGTTCACAAGCACCATCAAAATGATGATTTTGAAAGTCTACAGAATACTGCCGGGAGTTATGTAACTCACATAGCAAGTTATTGATATGCATAAACTTATTAAAACTTGCTGCAAATCAAGAGATGGGCATGGATTTCCATCTGTCATTACACAGATAGGTTCCACTATCAACGACAAAAGCGTGCAATGTTCGAAGTTTCGCGTTATAACTAAACCACCTTGTTAGTCTATTTGCATATTTTCTTATTTAGTAATGTAAACATCCATTCACTAGAAAGTCCTTCAGTTTTAAGCTCTGCTAGCAACAAAGGGCCTATTTATGTGATCTGGAGTATCAGTAAGTATCCACAGTTATATAACCAAGGTGAGTGTCTAAATCCATGCATTTCCAGTTCACCATGTGGCTTAAAGGTAGTATACATTAATTCCACTGGGAGTATTTCTAGTGGTAAATGAAGGTAGGTGTCCTGACGGTTAATAGCCGAAACGGTAGCAGTTATATATGGACTTCAGGCATCGTTCATATTAGCGTAAGCAGCATCATTCGAGAAGTGTATTTGATGCATGGTAGCTTTTACTTAAAAAAATCACTTGATACAGAGTACCATAGGACATGTGGCGTGAAATTACTGCAGGTAAGTCACATTCCGAGCCAAAAGGTGTATTGGTCTCTCGTCTGATCATTTGTTCAGAATATTCGTGCCACTATGGTTGTTGGGAAACTTTAGACGGTTCGTCGCAAGAAGAATCCTGACCAGCTGATGAGTAGATTGTGAAGATGTTCTAGGAACCGCGAAAGATTAGAAGCAGTCCAATAATTCATGTAGTTAAACATCACGTATTATTTCCACTTAGTAGATACGTTCAGATTGAAATTCAACATTGAATGTCGTCATCGAGCCGTTGCTGTAAAGTAAAAAACAAGGAAGAAGCACGGGTAGATATGGGAAAGGGAATTACCACGCAGACCAACTTGGAAAAGAGAGAAGTTCCTATACCTTTAGACCTATCCTAACTCTGTGTACATTTTCATGTTTGTATGTGATTAACCGCACATTTTTCCATCATGAGATTCTCAAAACTTTTCTACGCGAGTGTATCGTGGTAGCTTTGAGAGAGAACCCGTGTACATAAGTCCATTATAGTGAGGGGGGAACCAGTGATCATACCCTTGTGAGCAATCGTCAACCCATAAGTATAGGAGGAATACGAGGGCTGTAATAGCTCTGTTTCATGCATTTATAGGTCCAAGTACGTCCTCAGTAATAAATAATAACAAATATCTTTATTCTCAAGTTACGAATTCAACATGAGAGAAGCCAGTTCACAGGCCTCATCAAATTGATAACTGCGGAGAAACATAAAAGGTTTTAGCAGTATTGAATGATACAGAGGGAGGATATTAAGCTCTATCATGATACCAAATGTCTAAATGTTGTGAAAATAACGGAAAAATATCACCACAGTACATGCACATCGTTCTGAGTTTAAGTCATTTCTGCTCACATTTCTTTCTTATCATCAAATGGTGCAATATTCGGTGTTTGCGCTGTGAGTAGTCAACATGATTGACCCATCTACAAGACCAAGTGTTTCGTCAGATAAACGTCTACTTTAACGGTAATTCTTATGTTCGTAGCTCTATTGACCAACAACAACTTTCTTCAATAATTTCAGGAATAAGTAGACATCCATACAGTCATTTAATCCAGGTGAACGTCTAAGTGCAGGCGTTAACGCCTGAGTGAGAAATTTCTCACTCTTCAAGTGTTACCTTTTCGAACATTGCACGCTTTTGTCGTTGATAGTGGAACCTATCTGTGTAATGACAGATGGAAATCCATGCCCATCTCTTGATTTGCAGCAAGTTTTAATAAGTTTATGCATATCAATAACTTGCTATGTGAGTTACATAACTCCCGGCAGTATTCTGTAGACTTTCAAAATCATCATTTTGATGGTGCTTGTGAACTGGTATCTGTCAAGTTATTTCCATTATATGGGGGTGAGAATTTATATTATCTTCACTTTGACGCACTTCAAATGCTTAAAGTGGTATCTTCTTTGTCCCGTAACCGCGATCTGATTTTTTCGATGGAGTTAGACGACCTCATCTCTGTACTATTCAGGACCCGCAAAATCTTGTAGATTTTTTGACATATATCAATGTGATGATGCCTGTAAACTGACTCCTCTCATGTTAATTGCATATGGGAAAATAAAAATTTGTTTATTTGTTTACATTGTACACAACAGTCAGTTCACATTGCCAAAATGATCAGACCTGTAAACCGGTTTGTTTTCATGTAACTTACGTCGTATGAAATGTATTATTATCATTATTATAATGAATAAGCTGCTCGCATACATTCTTTCGTGCAATTTTCATCATTGTCCTAAGCGAAATTAAAAGGCGTCACGACGGCCGCGTTCGTTTTAGGCTTTATTTTACCTCAGGTAATGCAGTTAATGTTCAGGTACAAACCGTAGCTTCTTTTGTTGATGCGAAGATGATACTTTCATTTTGTTCAACTCGTAAATGTTTGCGCACTTATTCAGCCAACGTGTTTCATCATACAAACATGTACCACTTATATCCTCTGGTGGCAAAGTTGGTGGGGATTGAGATTACCTGTCATGAAGATACATGCAATTCAAATGGTAACTTATTCATGCCTGTAAAAATAATATGTATCTGTATATTCAGGGATAAATATTACCATCATTACCGTTTATAGTAGAGTAAGGGACACCGTGATTGTGTGGTTTTTCATAACCCCTGTCGGACATTCCCGAAATGATATTCACTAATCTGCGATTGCTTTGCAAATGAAGCCCATGTATTCAGACATCTAGGGCGAAAAAGTCTGCCTTCCACAGTTACGTACCATACGTTATGCTAAATGTTCCACCCAAATCATTATGCTCACGAAATGATTACAGTCCATCTATCGCATTTAGATATCGTGAAATATGTGATGTCAGCTGTAGTGGACTTCTCTAGAAATAGGTATACTGCAGAAGGACCTGAGTGTCCTGATGCTTGCTAACAAGTATTTCTCTCAATTGTATCTACCAATGACAGCTCCCATGGTTTCTCTCTCAGTACATGTGCAAGCCATAAAACCCATGCATGCTGTCAGCAAGCTAATAGCAAAACTGTCCTATAAACAGAGTTGTATCCCTTCAGGGCATTTAATCCGCCTCGTGTGATTTCTTTTCTAAATGGTCTTAAGATCAGCGGAATGGATTCGGATGCCACACCTTTTGAAAGTGCGCCAAGTTAAGTAGGCACTAGGAATAAATTTGACCAACAGACGAGAGTTAAGAGGGTGAACAACAACATCATGCCACAGGCTCTGCTGTGGAATTTACTGGTTTTGCAAGGGAGCCAGAGGTGAACCTCAAAAAATCTACATCACTTCATGACGGGGAGAAAATCCACCTTTCAGGGGTCTGGCGTCACGATTAGCTTGAAAGGAGAGAACCTCTTTAGGCTGCGGACTGCCGGGGACCTCAGTATCATCTTCGACACACATCCGCACACTGCGCGGCTGCTCCAAAATTAACGGCTGCCTGAGGGACCTTCGGCACTATTCGGTGTCGAGGCGTTGCATGGAGTAAAGGTAAGCCCTGCTCTAGTCCTCGGAAAACTGTCAAAACTTCGCTTGGGGGAAAAACTTGGACACATCGAAGTTCCGCCGTTTGTTTTAGAACGATATGCGGGTGCCTTATGCAGCCCACTCCGTAATCTATCGCAGCGTTCCTTGGGCAAGCGCATTCTTCTGCGAGACTGGCTTCCGGTGGTAACTGGACAGCATGCTGGGACTTCAGAGCCCCTGTTCATGTAATTATCCTGGGTTTTGTCAAGGCTGTTGAAGCCATCTTACACTCCGTTCTCATTCGCAGAATATCGGTGGCCAGACGGCCTCCTGGCCGCGGCATCATTTTGAGGACAGAGAATCCTGCATGAAACTCAACAGGATTTGCTCGACTCCGAGAAAACCACCATCAGGTGTATCACAAAGAGCGGTTGTTTGTCTTCTGCGTTCCTTCTTTTCGCGAATGACCTCTCATTGGGTTTAGGCTGTCAAATCTTATTTTATGAAGGGCTGTGACATCACGAGCAGAATCAGGTGCACTACGAAGTGACCTCAGGCTGCTCGGAGAGAGGGTGAAAAATAACGGACAAGCACCGACTCGCAAAAGGCGACCTACTCTGTCTGTGGTACGTAACTTTCTCCTGCCAGCAGGTAGGAAGACCCGGGACCATTACCGACTGAAAAGCTAGACACCCGCCCTAATCGTCAAGGAGATGCACCTATAGCCAACCAGGTGTTGCATTTCTTGGTCAAAAAACTGGGTGCCATCGTTCCGGAACATTTCCTGAGGCTGTCCAAGACCTGTATATGATCTCATAGGGAGGGCCCGCAAAGTCGTTGTACCACAAGACCCGTGAAGAAATATGAACCTTCTGGAGAAAGTTCAGAGGCGAGTAACAAAGGATATCGTAGAAATGCGGTGAAAGCTACAAGAGGACAGACTGGAAGATTTTGGACTTCAATCTTTTTGGTACCTTGAGCTAAGTGGAAGGTAGATAACGTCTCGCAAAATTCGAAGTAGTTCAAGCCACCCGAACTGTGGAATCCCATCGAATGGCAGTCGTTTTGGTAAGCCACGGAGGATCGCCCAATAAACAACGGAAGCCGATACGCCTTCGCACGTTTTTCTCTGCCTGTTTGCAGCTAGCAAAGCGTATTGCCTACCGGGATTGCCACTGCTACATCTGTCGACAGTTTCAAGCAAAGGTTAGACAACCATGCAATAATACACCTTGTGCACTCAACCAGCCGGGCTAGGGACTAGGTTGCTTCAACTAACTTGTTCCTCATACATCAGCAGGGTAAAACCTATTCTGAAGCTTCTGTGCCGCCGCTATCAACGCGAAAGTGACTGAGGATCAGGCTCCCCTGTTAGACATCTCACCTCCAGTTACTGTGCCCCTACCAATAAGATTACTATCTCCATCTTCATACTCCGTAGTATAATCTCACTCTCCCCTCCCTCCCCTTTGACTCTGTCTTTTGAACCTATTCAATAATGTTCTCCATATCTGTTTTATACCTTTGGATCTACCTAGGTTTCGCCTTCCCTTCCGTTCCACTTCTCTTCATCTTGTTTCTTCACACTTCTTCTTGGTTTCACCGGGCATCCTTTCTTCTTTTCCACACTCTTCACAACCGACTGAAATAACCACCTGACGGCACGACACTTGCGGAACACCGCAGTCCGTGGTAAAATCAAACAATACCTGCGAGTTTACTCGACACGATTCCACCCATCTAACCAGTGACAGCTACAGCATGCGCGTGGGTACATCTGCTGTACTGGAATCCACCGAAGACCTGGAAACATACCATGGGACCAGCAAGGGGGTTTAAAAAAGTCATTTGGTTTGCGCTGGCTTTCTAAAAGATATTGGATAGCGCGCACTGATACTGCTCACAAAAGACACCCCTCGGGACCAGCCAACCTCTATGAGGTGGTGCTGCTCGAAGGAGCTTCAGAAAAGGCACCACCAAAGCGCAGTGGAAGACACATTTTTGATTAGAACATCTATATGAAACCTAGGACTACACATATAATTGTAGGCATGACAGCATGTGGACAATTTTAAATTTTACGCACGGTTAACTTCCTTGCACCCTGGTCACCCGCTCTGCTTTCTGTATTCTTATTATAAATAGAACCTTGAAAACCTGAATTTAGGTCGGAATTACAATATTTCATCGGCGCCATTCTTAAATATTACCGCATCAGTTTTCGAGCAACTCTTCCACAATCGTGCAACTTGCGATAAACGTCCGTGTGGTATCGTATGAAGATACTTCCATGAAGCCTGTTGACAGTTATTCATCCTGTGTTTCGTTAGCCGGGGCCATTTCGTCCACTGCAGCTGCAAACAGTATACAAAAATGCAGAAAAATGCTCACGACTTTATCTACAGGCGCGGAGTCTTTGATTTGAAGTCAGAGGTATTTGACCAGTAATCGTCGAGTTATTAGGCACGATGCAGAGCTTTATGGTGGCTTTGGTGGACATATGTCCAACTTAGCAAGAACAAACAAAAGTAGATCGTTTCATCGGGGAGCGTACCTTAACGTCTCAGTGAACCTGGAGATCCATGTCCTGCGAAAAATACATTGAATCTGCCGCGGTAATTCCCTCCTTCAAGTTGAGGCACCTGGGTAATTTGGCCGGCACTACTTTTTTTGAGAAAGAACTTGCCGGGTTGCTTCCTCTTCCTTTTTAATAATGCTTCTACGTATTCACCAAACATGACTTTTATTCCTGCTAGATAAATCAAAAACATAACGAAAACTCAATATTTAACTTTAATGGTACCATTCGTACTTGATGCAAAACTTTTTTCCTTCAGACTGGGGATTTCCACTACCTGAGATGTAAACGGGATAGTAAAAAACATTTAAAAAATACTACCGAAGATTTTCCAACACCAATTTTTTTAACCGTATCCGTGAAAATGGTACGCACCTTTAAATTCATGAATACATTAGCATTGTGATTATTACCTTGTTCGAAAATTTAAGCAAGTCAGTCAAGAATTCTCTGAACCAGAGGATGGCACCCGACTCCTGGAAGTTGGGACACATAACGCCAATCTTCAACGGAGATCAATGAGGCAACCCAAAGAAATACAAACGGTCACACATCTGTCCATTCCTTCCAAGGTAACGGAGTCTTTGATCAAAGATGGGCTGGGGGATTGCGTAACAAAGAACAACTCTAGTACGCGGCAACAACGAGGATTTCGCAAAGGGTCTCCTGCACTAATGATCTACTGACTTCAGTAGATAGATAGACCAACGTTGTTGACTGTTGAGGACGAATCGATGTTGTCTACCTAGATTTGCTTAGGCATTTCATCGTGTTGATCGGGGCTGCCTTATTGATAGATTGAAACTTATCGGGATTCAACCACTGCTCATTCACCAGTTGTCTTCATATTTACTAGGCTGTTCATTTAGAGTTCGAGTGGTCTACTCTATATCCGAAGAGACAGAATGTCTTAGTAGTTCTCCCCAAAATTCAATACTACGCCTCTTCTTTTTCAAGTATACATAAACGACTTGCCTAAATCGGTTTCTTCCGAAATCCCTTATTTGCCAACGACGTGAAACTGTGGAGATAAATCGAAAGTGAGGAAGACAGTGTTTCCCTACAGGAAGACTTAACCAAACTTCAAAACTGAGCAGTCAGTAACGGGCTCGCATTTAATCCTGAGAAATACTATGTGATACACGTAAAACATGATGCATCTCGTGTTAATAGCCTCAACAGCATCGAACCGGTTGTGTCACTGACAGAGGAGGTCTCGGGCGTTTTGGTCCCTCTAGCCTTGAAATTCCGCGCCAGCTGTGACAGAAACGCATTTTTTGGAAACTTGGTGTTGGTAACTCTTAAGCGAATTTTCGAACAATTCGACCGTGGATGCTTCAACCAAATTTTCAACGGCTTCGTGCGGCCTAACCTGGAGTTCGGGATCATCTTTCCCCCTTTTCCCCCCAGAAGGACAAACTAAGCTCAGAAAGCATCCTGTGGGGCTCGACAAAAACCGTTCGAGGACTTAGGTCTAAGACATACGAAGAATGGCTGGTTGTGCTGAGTCTGCATCCTCTAGAATGCAGAAGAGTAAGAGAAGACCTGGTAATGACTCACAATATTCAGAGCACGCCTGGAGACCCACTTCGTCACTAATTAAATCTCATCTGCAGCACAAATCCCGGAGGTAACACACAGAAACTCGGCATGGAAATGGCAGGTTGGATATCAGGCATAACCTCTACTCTCTAAGAGTTGTTAAACCCTTGAAAGTCCTTCCTGCAGATGTGGTCGAGGCTACTTCGTCTGAGTCCTTTAAACCCCGACTGGGTACCCATTTGACGTGTGTGTGCCCAGAATTAATTGAATTTCCACATTTTAGCAGTAACTTTATCCTCTTTTTTACTTTTACACCTGTTAACAGCCACAAGGAGTTGTGATCAACAGATTTTAGACGCGGAAGCCAGTTAGACTGCAGCTTCTACTCCGCCAACAAACACTTGAACCATTTGAACTAGATCGCCGTCAGAATGCCCAACTCCAAAAGCACGTGGAAAACGCAAAGGACGTTTTCCTCAGGTTTGTAGCCTTGAGAAGTCCATAGGGATCACTTACTTAAGAGCTTAACATAAGCGCTGTAATGCATTTGTTTATTTCCTGTGGTAGCGAACGTGTGATGGCAAGAAATCAAGAATGTGCATCTGCGACTCCTTGTTCTCAAATATCTGCTTCAGCATGCATATTCTTCTGCATTGTCTGGACAGTATGACTAGAGCTGGATAGTGTTATTCGTCGGCTTAATATAGATGAGCTTCAGAGCATGGTTGGACATGAAAAGGAGTCATATATATATATATATATATAAAAAGGTTATCAAAATGAAAAAGAAATGAAAATTATTCGTACTTGTTATGTACCTAAGAATTCGAGACCAGGAAAGAAAACAATAAAGTAGTTGGTGGAGTAGTATATTTACGAGGTCTTGCCAAGATACCAACGCTTTATAACTAACTAGCTAGAGGGTAGATTACGAGCAGTGCAACGTAACACGACAGCGTGCTAATTGATGTGGATGCTTGATCGTGTGCCTTCAGCTAACCGAGTTCGATAAAACTATGATGGTAAGCGTCAATGCCGAGTCTCGTCGAACCCTGAGCTACTGTATCTACAGAAATGCGTGACGCTACACTTGTAAATAAGTAAAAAACCGCAAGAAGTAGTAGTGCACGGATTTTAGATGCGGAAGCCAGTTAAGCGAAAGCTTCTTCTATTTCGTTAACAACCATCTGAATAAATTGGATATTGAAAGCGCTAATCTAAGTTGGACAGTACCGCGGTTTTCGGAGTTTGCAATGTGATGCTGTGAATTAACAAGTCGTCTAATAGAATTTAATGAGCAACCTTTTTGTTGTTGCGAGGATTCGACCTTTTACTTCTGAGTATGTGCAATTTGTTTTGGGTTTATGTTTTAAAATTTGGATCAGAAGTTTGCCTTAAAAGTTTTGTATTGTTTTTGATATGAAAACTTTGATTTTATTAGTTCTCACTATGGACTGAGAGTTCTGATAATTTAACAAAGAGTCTTTATAGCTTCATTCAACAGATCCAAACTTCATGAGATATCAGGCTCTGAAACAGTTAGTATTTGTAACATGTTTTACATGTCAGTAATTTCCAATTTATGGACGTCATTGGGCTAAATACGGTTTAGTTACTTGATTTTTAAAAGTGTAGTAAACATGCGTTTTTGAAGCCCCTGGTAACGCACGAGAATTTCAGAGTACATTATTTCGTACGAAGGTTTCTCTATTGATATGTAACGGCCAGTTATCAGTAGATGTTGTTTAAAATTTTATTTTCATTGTTAAGTTGAGTGACAGCTGTTTGAACGCAGGATAATTTAGAGAGTGGGAAAGCCAATTTTTAAGGACAATAATGAAAGCAATTTTTAACTGAGACAAGACATTCCTGTCAATTGATACTTCATGAATGCAATATCACGTAACTTTGCCAAGATGTCACTATCAGTAATTTATACTCTGTGCTGATTGAGGGTGAAATGAAAATTAAGGGTGTGACGGGATTCGAATCAGCAGTCAATGGGTTTCTAGTCTGCTGCCTAACCAACTGGACAGCAAAATCTGACTGCTGACCAGATTTTTATTTCATTTTGATCACCAATGGTTTTGCGTGACCACCATGGTAATTCGTGACATGTTGCTACCACTTGATCGTAATCGCGCTGGATGCCCAGTCGTGACTTCTTATCCCAGTTCTCATCTACCTGAGTCAGAGAGGGGAAGCATAATATTTACTATCATTCTGACTATTCGAACTAGTAGTATAGCCTTTCAGTTCAGTTTGTAGAGCAGCAAACTGGAGATCCGTTGATCGCTGATTCGAATTCCACCCTGGGCCATATTTTAATTTCACCTTCAATCACCACCCAGTATCAGTGTCAATACTAGTCTGCCAAACCACAGCTATCTCAGACAGTCAAAATGATAAGTAATTTCATCCACCCAAAAAGGAGTTAATTTTGGCTGTCTCGTGGTAACTGATATTTTGAAGTTGTTGGCATCCAAAAGATTTGGTTAAAAGCCTTATCCATAGTTGGTGTGGTGGGATACATTCGAATAAATGAAAAAAACATGACTAGAACTGATGGCCGACTGACTAATTTATTTCATAGTGAAATAGATCTATTGCACACATGGAGGTTCGTTATGTTACAAGGATATTACAACAGTACCATGCAGAAATGATCGTGCTATCAAGTCAGTAATCGGTTAATTAAACCTGTCATATTTAAACTGAGTCGAGAAGCGGGGAAGAAGACAAGTTTTCTATACCAGCCTCAACTGACCAGGTGAAGACATGTATGTGGTCTGGTAGATTTAGGTCTCATTTAGAACAAAAGTCACTGGGATTTAGGTAAATCCAAATCTGATATAGCTGGCATCCTGGGTTTCACTGATAGGCATCAACATACAAGCTATATCGCAATGGATATTTATGCAAAACCAAGACATGCGTATTGGAGCATATAGACAACAGAGACCAATCACTGTGGTCAAGTATAGTTGTTGTTCTATACTCCTTTTTGATCGACCAAATTGGGTAATGTTCGGGAGTCCATTATTAGGGGACCAGCTTACAACGTTCAGCATAGTTAGCTCAGTAGCAACATGCAAATTTACAGATAAAAAGGCAGATGTAAACACAAGTGGTATTCTGTTTTACACACACTGTCGAATCTAACTATGGCTCGAGAATACTATATAACAGCTAGGGTAAGAGAAACTGTTTTTGGTCCACATTGAAAGACGGTTGCTCGATAATTCAGCCTCAGTGTCCATTTTGAATCCAAACTTCTTGATAGAAATTTTCTTAGGGGCTGTAAATGGGTGAAGAGCAGTTCGCTTCTTTAAGCTTTTACCTGTAAATCTCCTGAAATATCCATTGTTTATCAGTATTTTTCTAACAACTTCAATTTAATCATCACCTATATGCTTGGAACAGGTTTACGAATGATGAACCATCATTTATGTACCTTCTGCTGGGATGAATTCTTTACACCATTTTTTTAGTGATCCGTCTCTGAATATCATTCACTTCTAAAGCCTTGGAAGAATGAGAAGTAAGCCTACTTAGTCTTTTTCTAGTCATTGAATCCCTGGAGTCCTTTAATTAGCAAAATATATGACATGTGAATAAGTGTCGGAACGTTTGTGTACAGAAAGTCCGGTTAACATGACTTCAACTCACTTTGCACATTTCAACATGATTGCCGTAATTATTAGCTTTTTAACCTCTTCGAACATCACTTGATCCATATCTTACCTCCTCATCTTCTTTATATTACTCTTTAGATCCTGTTCACATAGGTCAGTCCCTTCACCGCTAGAAACTCTATCATATGTATATTGACTAAACAACGTTTTAGTGCTATTATCTGACTTTTTACCAAGTACGGATTGATAATGAAGTCGCTGAGAAGAAACATTTCTTTGTTGAATAAAGTTTAGAGATAGTGAACTATCTTTGGGTTCAATTACATTTGTTCTTGAAAACAAGGATACGATGATCTCGTATAGTCAACACCTTAGTTGTGTAAACTTAAGGCTACTAAGTGTTAAAATATTGTAGGTGACCACAGTTTTGTCTGTATAGATTAAGTATTTTGAATACAGCAATGGTTAGTTGCTGACACATTGTTTAAATTGCCTCAAACCAAAATGATAAACTTTATTCTGCTTTTTACATTTCTAATTTTAATAAGTAGCAGTAAGTCACTAAGTAGACACTATCATTTGCTCTGTACAAAATAAAGAATAGGCTTTTTATTTCCTGCTCACAATAGTAATCCATGAGTTCATAGTAGCACCAGTCTACACTATGTAAACATAGCTCACAGACAATGTGTGAGATAGAACATGTTTACTTGCTTGGGTAATTATCTATATTCTAGAACTTCATGCCTTAACTTCAACGTATTACTGCTTTAAGATGCAAAGCTGAACATTTATAACTGAAAATGAGTTTTGTGTTATTTTTAGAACAGAACCACTTGAGCCTACATCTGTTACACACAAAGAACCATTGTTTTATCGCAATAAATAACATTTTTGCTGCAGGCTGAGGACTGAAGATGAAAGGGAAACCTGGACTACGGCAGAACTCAAATAAGGGGTCTCGAGATTAACAGCATGGCGTTCTACAATTTGTTGAGCAATGAGATCTTCCTGCTGATCAGATTCTTATTTAACTTCATGTTAACTGGGCTTGAAATCTTGAGGTTGCTGGTTCGATTCATGCTGTAACCGATGTTCTTACTCCACCTTCAGTTATCACCGGATATCCATAATACTAGTCTGCTAGACCATGCCGGTTTCAAGTAGCCTCAACAACAAATGACATCTTATTTAGCTGAAGTGTATGTTAGCCTTGTGGAGCTAACGATTTTAAGAGCTGAAATTATTCATGCTAAGTATTTCTGATTTCTATCCACTTATGTTTTTTGATTTATTCATACAGTGAATTCAAAGAGAATCCAGAACACTACATAACAGTCAGAGAAAATGAGTTAATTTTAGTGAATGATAAAGAAACAGGAAATGAAGCGGTTGCAGACCACAGAGTTCGAACAAGGATATTTTCTCTAGACCATATATTTGGCTCAGTTGATTATTATAATCCGGAGCAGGATTCGCAGGCCTTAGTAAGTGCTTTTGAGAATAATTTTAGCGTAAACTTAAAATTACTGTTAACTTGGTTGCATTTCAACCCATTTCAGAAAATTTTGTGAAGTCAAAATGACAGTTGATTGTTTTCATTCATAGTCAGAAAGTTACACCTAATAGCAAATAAACATGACTGTAAAATTCAAACTTTTGATTTCTAAACCTTTATTCCAGTGCCGTTTTAACCCAGATGCAAATGTCATTCATAAATATAATCGACTTGCACACTATTTTGTTTTTTCTGTTGATCACAATTTGCTAACTCCGAAACAACTCCGGTATAAGTTCGTTCGTTTTGGAGTGGTCAACAGACTTAACTACGAAATAGAGGTTCTATTTTCTGTTACGACATATCGAAAAAGTTGGCTGACAAATACTCTAAGGTAAATTTGATCATATAAGTTATGTAGTGCTCGAAGGAGGTTGTGAGGCATAGTTGAGCAGTTGTAGAACAGAAATAGACTACTGTTTAGATTAGCTGCCTAGTAGGGACTTTTTTGGCGATTAAATAGTAGTCCTAAGGACAACCGGACTTCCCAACCCCAATGGAAGATAATAGCGTTTTAATTTATCCATTTCGCATAAAAATACACATACAAACAGTTGAGAACAGAACAAGTTAGTATAACTTCAGTTCACCACACTTACAACAGCTTTAGGAAAGAAAATTAGCTATAGAGGGAGTAATTTTCAGGCAAAGAAGTGGTTTATAAGAAAAAAGATAAGGAATAAATGGAATCCGATGATTATTTTCCGTAAGAAGGGCGGGTAAAACCAAAATCTTCATTAAGGTTAGATGAGAGAGGAACTATGATCGCAGTGTTAAGATCTGAATGTCTTCAGTTACGCAGCCTTTATTGCCAGAATAAATCTTAAAGAAATTCACTTGATAATATGAAGGTCCTATTGACTTAGAAACCAGCAGAAATCCGTCTTCATCATGGACAAGTTGAATTAATTCAGTTGTTTTCAGTGAAAAGAAATAACAAAATAGGTGGTGGCAAGACTTTAGAACATATAAAGGAGGTAAGAGTTAATTACAGAAAGAAAGTACCAAGTGATAATTTAATAACATCTCTAGAACTCAGGCAAATTAGCCAGAAATTCAACACATGACTTTCACCAGTATTCAATGTCTTTCAAAGTTAGATATCACACCTCTTATTTTCTTTCAATAACTTTTCTTCAACAAGCTTTGGAAACTAAAGTTGTCTCGTTATCTGCAATGACTTCTTCGTCACTTACTTCAGTGCTAATTAACTTTGAACTTATCTTGGCATTGTTGAAATAGTCATCTGTAAATTAAGATCACATGATCTAAACTCTACCTTGATTTAGCAAGTATGGATCGCTAAAAACCTTACTCACTAGGTCATTTGTAATACTTAGCTGCTCAATGAAGCCTAGAATAACGCGAAATCAATATTATGAGTCATGAGCACAACTGGGAAGTCTTAGGTGTGCTAACATACTGTCAAAATATGCATTTCGAAATTAAAAACTACCCTAAGATTTCAAAATACATCTACTAGTATACCGAACAATTGATCTTCATGTATCACAGGCTGAAATTATTCCCTAAAGTTTTAGGTTTTTCAGCTTTATTGTAGTACTTACTTTAATACTTATGGTGTTTTAGTTGAATTTCATGACAATTCTCATCCTTTTTAATTAATTTAAGAATATCTCTTATTAGATCAGTTTTATAATTCACTTATGCATGATTAAAAGGCTTCAAATCGAGTCAAGGTGAATAATGTTCAGACTTTATATTTTAATAGAAATAATGTCAAAAAATAAATTACGGACATCCTGTCAATTCAGTAACTGAGAACGCACTCCTTATGATCAGTATTTCATTCAAATGGAGTTTACAGGGTTATATGTTTACGGGGGGAAATGTGAAACTACAATGCATATAGAATGTTTCTATTTCGTTAGGAAAACATAGAGTTTTCTTTGGTAGTTACTAGTGAATGAAATGAAGGAAAGCGGTAGTTGAAATAAGCTACAACAGTAAGCAACTTATAATCTGCTACTTAAAACATCAGTGATTCAGATGTTATGATAGAAAACGGCTTTTACATTAATACGGAGGTACATACCACACTGTTTTTAATCCCTTAAGTTAATGTCTGATTAGAAGTACAAGTAGGGATATGACGCATCATTATAGGACATGAAATAGAGAGATATTATACTATAAGGGCCGAACTTGAATTTAGACACTTGAATTTTGCTGTTTTTGATAACGCCAATTCTCATACATTAAATGAACCATTTAACCCTTGATTTTCCATGTTCACATACTATATGCTTTATATGACTGAAGAACTAGCTAAGTAGTTTTGATTCTCATAATTGTAATGAGACCAGCTCCGTTGTATATAACTTTGGTATTGTGTCAAAACACTATTTTTGAGGAGAAATGTCTATTTACGGAGAATTAGTTGCTAGAATTGTTTCTTACAACGTTGGGAAGTACAATAGTGTGTCTTTATTATGAAACATAAAATTGTGAGGTCTCACTGATGAAAGGATGGCAGAAGAAAGAGTTGTCAGTGCTCTTTATGTCCAAGCCTTGAAGAACATGACAGTCAGACATAGAAAAGACTTATTATTTAAGGAGCAGAAACAGATTCCTGTTAAATTCACTTACATGAGTGTTAACGTTTTTGAATAACATCGTAAGTGGAATGATTAATCAATGAACTAGATTACTGAGGATGAAAATTCTTGTAGCTGTACATATTTTTTTGAAAATACTAGTCGACATGAGATAATTCAAATCAATCCCTTAGAATTTGATCATTGTTCATCATGGTATGCTTGGTGTATGACGCATATACGACTTGCTGCATAGCAAGAAATGATTCTGACAAGCACTTTCATAAGGAAAAAAACCTTTTTATACCAATTATCTAACTTCATCTGTGTCTTCACGGTTCAAATCTATGAAGTAGGAAGAAGTTCTTCAGGATACCAGGCATCAAGCAAGCAGCTGTAGGTAGGGGCAAAGACTAATAGATGACATTCTTAGCAGTGGTTCTTAGGCAACCAACCACTGATCAAGAAATCTGATATAATTAATTAAAGTGAACCCTTCATAACTTAGATACAGCGCTATCTTATTATTACAGCTCTCTGTTTCCTATCGGTTACGCAAGCTACGAAGCAGCCTGCACTGCACACTTGCGTTTATTGTATGGGGCTATAGTGGTTCAAGGGTTAACAGGAAAGTTTATCAATAAAGGTATGATTCTCATTGTACCTAACAGTAACATTTTACTTTTATTAGAGAACGGATTTTCAGAAGTCAGCCACCTGGTACATATTCGTTAGATCTTCGGATACTTGTGTTTGCACTCAAGTTTGTTTGGTAGCAGGGGCTTATAGTAACTTTTTTGTTAAAAGCATCCACTTAATGAAAGTGGTACTACATGTGAGGAGGCGGAGAAAGAAGTCTTGGAGAAATGCATTAAGTAATTTTTTGCACTGTTTTTAAAAGAATATTGAGACTGTAACGTCTTTGAGGTATAAATGAAGTGTCATCTATGATGGAAAATATTTGTCTCTCGGGTGGATGATTTTGATAGTATTGTGTTTTTCTGAGTTGAATGGTTTAATCGCAAAGTTTTCATTGTCATTCTGGACAAGATCATAAGCACAAACTTACTTCTGAAGTCCTCAGTTCTCAGTAAAGGAAGTTTTGCACTACAGGCGCTGTTATTGCGTTTAACCTATAATTCATTTACATACTATACAGTAAAATTGGACTGTATAAACTAGTGTAATATAGTTTGAAGTAGGCATACTCACTTTTATTCCTCTAGATATATGCTTGATGCCAGTTCTAGGCATAGTTATCAGATTGTTTGCGGGTATTATATATATTGTTGTGATGACTACGACACTTTATTATTAATTCCACATATTTCCTAGCTTATTTGAAGCCTTTATTTTAACACGTTTAATGGCATTTGTTTAAACCTTTTCATCATATGCCTGACATGATGAGTTAATTATCGAAACTGACTTGTTATTTTTAACTAAGCTCAAAGTTCGATTATTACGATACGAATTTTGTTGAAGGGGCTGTTACCCAGAAAATGCATAAATTTCAGTTGTCAGTAATTTACTGTTAAACTGAATAAATACTCAGTTATTTGTTCCATACAATAAATATAATTTGTAATTATGTGATTACAGCTATCACGCACATCGGGAAAAACATGTAGATTTTTATCATTCAGAAATGATGTACACTGAACATTTGCACCAACACATTTCAATTTATTAAAGTGTTTTGAAATGATCACCCAATTATTTTAGTTGATGTGAGTTTGGATTGTTAAAACCTCTCTAGTAATGAAGTGCTTAAAAATAAACACATCTTTTGGTTTGTTATTTACACTTTTGAAATAGGTTTACAATAGTATTGGCAAAGATGCTGTAGAATCTGTGAAAGATGGCTACAATTGTAGCCTTTTTGCTTATGGAATGACGGGGACGGGGAAAACACATACAATATTTGGATCTGAAGTATGTTGACGAAACGTTTCTTGTGAAATTTTCATAAAATGATAAGTGGTGACTCATTTAAAGGAAGGTTTCTCCAGCAACTTTATATCTAACTCAAAGCATGTTTGAAGGTTAGGGAGTAAATATAAGCCATTTCTTCTGTTAATAAATCCAGTATAATGATGCTTTTCGATTTGGTACTAGTTGTTAGATATGGATCTTGTCTTGAGACACCTTGTTTATTATTCAGTAGACTAAATCAATGGTAGGGAACGGCATATAAATTTCATTTATTACATAACTCCAAGTAGTTGTTGCAATTTCGATCCAAGCTGATACCAGTTTAATTGAATAGATTAGTTAAATATTTTGTTCATTAGAAATGACTGACGGCACCAAAATTGGTACACAATAATACCACTGCCTGTCATTTCTTTTTAAGTTTTGTTTTATGCTGGAAATTACATCACAACGGTTGAATTCATAAGAACTGAAAGCGTTCGATTTTTTATGAAT
This sequence comes from Heterobilharzia americana, assembly GCA_944470555.2. Taxonomy (NCBI): domain Eukaryota; kingdom Metazoa; phylum Platyhelminthes; class Trematoda; order Strigeidida; family Schistosomatidae; genus Heterobilharzia; species Heterobilharzia americana. The sequence goes on along the minus strand of OX104127.1, from coordinate 125,992,091 downwards.
AGTTCCATATCTTCATTCATGTATGACGACTGGATTTAAGTATGCTAGTAATACTGAATACAAGTGTAGTATCAACTGAGGTTAGTTTATATGTCCAATGCACAAAGGGAAGTAGTTGTATTGCAAATGAATTACTGAAAACCATTTATCAACAATGCAATTGAGAATACCGACAGTTTAAAGGAAAATATTATAAGAGTAAGACGTTAAAGTGGACCAACGCTTAGAAACTCGATGAGATGCCTGTATATGTATGCAAGCATTATAGCACCCAGCAGTCAATGAAGTGCACCTGAATATCGTATCACCTTGACTTGTGGTCAAACTGCTGGCCTGATATATAAATTTTGGTCAGTTTTAGTAATTTCGGACATTATAGTCCTTTCATTTGTAGCTTCATGGATATTTAGCATATGAACTGTTGCAAGATTTATTTTCTTATTAGCTATAAAATAACGAGCAATGAAGCGATAAAATTACAAGCTGAGTATTTAATTTCGCTAAGAAATAACTTCTAACAAATATAAAAACAATAGCGACTAATGCAATAGTTTCGTCTCTCCCTTCTGAGCATATATACATGTCCGGATGCAGTTGTTCAAGGTCTTTAATTACGATATTACCGTAAATGGACTATGAAACGTCATAATATCTCTGTTAATCGGTGCATAATCGGTTTGTGACAAAATATTAAGTTTGAGAGCAAGAAGGTTGATACCTTTATTGGAGAAAGTATGAATAAAAACTTTCCACTGATTCTAATTTTTTTCTGCCAGTTAATTTATGTGTTAAACTTCTATGATTAATAAACGGCGAATTGATCACATTTCCAATCACCTTTCATTACTTGCTATAGGGAAAAAAAATAACTTTCTCAAAATTTTTAATAAAATACTATGATGTAAATAATAATTTGGGAATTTGAAACAGTCAGTCCCTCTAATAAATTTCGATAACGCTATTAGAAGATGAAAATTATCTGAGCAATGTGATGTATTTGCGCAATACATTTCTAACAATCTTATCACACATTTACTTGTCAAGTCAATTTATATATGAAAATGAAAGGTCAAATGTAATGAATATGAAAAGGTTGTGACACTAGTCTTGGTAATATAATCAGATAAGGATTACCAAGGTAAATTAAGTGAAACAACAAACTGTTTTCGTATGCACCAATACCAATTTACATGTATGTGTGGACACACATACATAGGGAGGAGTAATCATTCAATGCAGACTAGGGTGGGTGAACACATACTCAAATGGCTTGAAAAGCAATTTAACACACAAACTTTGATAAGTGCAGGTGACAGACATCCATCGTCATCTATAGCGAAACATATCATTGAAATGAATCACAGGGTTAATACGAAAACAACCTTCAAAATACTACACGGAAATAATCAGGGGCGCACACTGAAGTTCTCCGAAGCGTTAGCTATTCGTAAACTTAAGCCCCGCTGTGCGTGCAAAAACAATTTGATGTTTTTTTTGAGGGAGTTGTGGGGATTTGGAAATATTTCAAGTTGTTATTCATCGTAGACTGACATCAGTTGGAAGAAAAAAGATCTCGGAGCACTGGCCAGCCGTTTCGTCCTAGTATGGGATTCCTCAGCAGTGCTCCCAGGTTTCCTTTGTCCCTCCAACTGATGTCAGTTTACGATGAATAACAACTTGAAATTGTTGTTTCACTTAATTTACCTTGGTAATCCTTATCTGATTATATTACCAAGACTAGTGTCACAACCTTTTCATATTCATTACATTTGACCTTTCATTTTCATATATAAATTGACTTGACAAGTAAATGTGTGATAAGATTGTTAGAAATGTATTGCGCAAATACATCACATTGCTCAGATAATTTTCATCTTCTAATAGCGTTATCAAAATAATTTGGGACTTAAAACAGAACTAATCTAATAATACGTGAAATTTTATTCACTCGATTGGTAATTTAACTCCAAAAAGTTTTCATTGCAATATAAATTAGTTCAAAAGTTCGGTACCAAAACTAAGAGAGGTGTTTTTTGTTAAGTCACCAGGTTTTTCTACCTTTTTAATTGGCCACTTTTGTTATTCTATCCACAATAGTATGATGAAATTCTCACTAAATTCACTTACTAGTAATTTATTATCTTTGAAGGTATTATTATGAAGAAATAGTTATATATATATATATTCAACCCTTTTTAGTATGGTAATTGATTGCCTGCATATTTTTAGTTCACTTTAAGCAGATGCCATTGACACAAATTTATCATAAAACAACAATAAATTTTAGGCAATGAAAATCAAAAGATCACTCTCATAGTCCTAATTTTTTGTAGAGTAGAGATGTATATAACGTCTGTTGAAAACTTAATTTTTATCGTAGTTAAAACTATTGATAAAAGACATCTAATTGTAAAATTAGTTTTGATATCCAATGCCGTTTCATAAAGGGATAATAATATACGTTCATGAAACTTTTATTGCCGAAATTAACACAAGAATAATTACTGGCAGAAAATTGACATTAACAACCATGTAATCACAATCTAGTCGCAGTGTATTCTTACATCATACACTTTGGGTACAAAATCACCAGAATAATAGGTGCAGGTATTACTGAAGCATACCTTGTAAAGTGTGGTACTAGCTAGTGCAATACTCACTTGGATTGGTGCAATGTTTTCTTGAGACTTACACTGCAATATTTTCAATGAATGTAATGTAAAAATGAAATGGTCCAGTTTTCTGTATGGCAGATCCCTTCTTAATTAACTTGCATTTATAGGCTTCTTACTTGGCACAGGAAGTATGTCTACATTGTTAGATTAATTGAAAGACACCATTATGAAAGCATATATGATGGCTATTTTATACCGGTTGATAGATTGAACAAGAGACTTATTAGATGGAATCGAGGGATAACTTTTTTTCCACAAAATATTCCAAGTTATTAGGGTATACATATCAAAGTGTTGAAGTATTTCTAAGTTGATTTGAAAAAGGATATAAATTTACTCAAATGTCTTTTATTACGGACCTTATTATTTATTTATGTGATTAAATGTCCTTTAAAAAAACGTCAAGTAGCTGGCCCATTTCCTTAGCATAACTTTTCATATTGTATATGACTTCAATTTCGTACAGTCATTTCAGTTTTTGATGTCATATGACCAGAAAATGTACTCTCTTATCTTACTTCCACAGGATGTCAGTACTGAAACTTTCAAAAGCTGTTTTCAGGATACTGTATAGTCAATGGTGTTGTCATGATTAATTTTTGTCTAGTAACTTATTTTTAGTTGTAGTTTGCTTTTGTTATATTCGTGGTATGTTTTAGAAGGCTAAACTTTTAAAAGTATTCACTCCCAGTAACATCATTATGGACTAACTAAATTTAGTGATTTGACAAACCCTACTGTGATATAGTATAGCTTATTGGGTAGCTTTTCCTGCGTTATATTTTCTCATAATCGTGTTAAGGTGAAATGAAACTGAGAAAATATATTCCAAAGTTGTAAAGAAGTTCTACTGCTTATAAATATATTTTTTACATGTGTTGTTTCTTCTCGGAATAAGCGATAGAAAGCTGAAGTGGTGGTACAAATTTCATCCCTAAAAACTGTGATTATAAACGTATATGTCCAACAAATCTTCGTAACACTTTGAATCAACTGTTTGGATAAAGCGATAAGTATGTGTAGAAACTCACTAATAAGAAGGAAAACAGAAAATGAATGAATGCAAGTAGATTGAAAAAGGCTCAAAAGATTAGCGGATATTATGTGGAATAATGACTAACTAGGAAACCCAGAAAGAATGGCAAAAAAAGGGAAGTTTGATTACATATTAGTCCGTTGATTCCATCTAGAAATGATTTATAACGACTCTATAGATTACTAAAAGATGGTAATTAGAATGACGCGGAAATGCGCTGCGTTTTTATACACAGGTGCACGAATCTGTCCTTAAAGTTCCGACTTTAGTGCCCAATAGGATCTGCTTCAACATCGTTTGGATCGCCAGAGATATAAAACTAGTTTCATTTTATATAAAATATAATCAAGAACGATAACAGTGAACGTTTTCATTATGCATCATGACCAGCAAGGACAACCGGAGCTGTAAGATGAGAAGCAGTCTGTGTAAAACTGACCATAGTAAAATGCAGATGATTTTCGTTTTATTTAAGCTTGTATGAAAACTTGTGGTTCAAAATATTTATCATACATTTAATACTCTTGGCGAATTTGAACAACGCGAGAACAAAGACACTTGTAGAGCACGGGATTAATAATTACAAATCTGAGTCAAAATCAATGACAATTTTTATCTGTTGAGATAGAAAATTCTGGAGGTATGGAGTATCAGCTATAAGCGTGGATGCTATTCATGCGGACAAAAACGCTGTGCTCAAAAGACAAACAAGAAGAAGAATTCGGTATGATTAAGAAGGCTGTTATAGATAATGGATATCTGAAGAAATTCATCATGAAGCATAGAAAAGAATTTACTGAGGGACCAAATCATCCAAATGTTGGAAATTAGCCTGTTTTTTTTCTTATAGCATTCAAAGGTGACATCTAAAAGAATAGATAGAAGAATAAAAGCTACACTGAGAAGGAGCTTCCCTGCTACCAGACTGATCTGGGTTTACGATGCAGTAGGCTCAATAACACAGTCGAAAATAGACAAATACACAGCTCACATCACCTCCATCTGTGTATATCAGTTCACATGTGCTTGTGGAAGCAGTTATATAGGGGGCATTGAAAGAGGGATATCTCCTCTATTTCATTAGCATATTCCGGAAAGTCTCTGTCCGAAAGGTAGCAAGGTCTTAACCAGTGCAGTCGCCAGGTACCTGATGGAAACAGGATATCAAATAGATGTTTCTTAATCCTTCAGGATAATTAACAAATGAAGAACCCCATATTTATTACTGTTTACGGAAGGTCTCGCTATCAAAGATTTTTAACCTAACTTATGTACTCAGAAAGAGACTGTAATTAACCTTTCTTCATCTTGGTATGTAATTTCTTGTGTGTGTACGTATATAATTTTCCTTTTTTTGATTGCATCATCTCTTCATCAGTTACTTACTGATTGTTAATCACTTAACAATTTCCCAGTTTTTGATGTAATTGCATAACCTACCAGCTCTTAAACAGTCCCTTCTTTTACATTGATTATCATTTGTTGTCCTTCCCCTTCCACTTCACAGCTCCAGAATTTTCTATCTCACCAGATAAAAATTGCCATTGATTTCGACTAAGATTAGTAATAATTAGTACAGTGTTTCCATGAATCACTACCCTATTGTTAATCCTGGATTTCAAACCTCCATCTATTTGTACATATTTGAAGTATGTTACGCCATTATTACTACTCATACTTCATTTCCATTGTAAGCTGTTTACAGCTGACGAAGGGCAGTGAAATAAAATGAGTTAATTTTATTCTGAAAATGTCTTTATTCTTGTGTTGTTCAAAATATTTAACAAACAAATGTTTTTTCCCATTCGTACGAACCATTATATGAATTATATGAGCTATGTATATCGCTATCATTTCTCAAAAACATAAACGGAGCATAAAATAATCATGTTGAGTGCTGTAGATTCTCGATTGAGGTTTCGAAAAGAAAAATCTTCAATTCTAATGCGTGATTCCCAGAATTATAATCCTCTTCTAAGCTCCGTAATTTTAGTTTTTACCATATGTAAAATTAAGGTGACTGTTTTTCCTAACCAAAATATATAGCTTTGTAGTTCACCTAATTATTTTAAATGATATTTCCTTATGCAGTAGAAAAGTCTTATTTTAACTGACAGATAATCACGTCAAACAGTCTCACCTTGTAGATAAACAAGCCTTACATTATGTAAGGAACCTTATAAGGTAATGGTAAAGTACATAATATTGTAGGTGTTCATTTGTAATCAATATTTTATTAAACTGTGATAGTTTTATGTAAGATGAGATATATTTAGCATACTGGTTTTTAATGGTCGCTTTTTTTTCCCAAAGAACTGATATTGAACTAAACACTAGTGAAAATCAAGAAACACTGAACAATAATTTATCTGATATCGGAATTCCTCACAAGTGTAAACCTAGGAGATCACGAGAGAACTAACAAAAATGTTAGAGCTGAGAGTGACCATGTTACTATCCAGGCACGGTACAGAATCCAATAATTTTTATTCCATAAATTCAGTCAGTTTACATTACTCTGAGACCATCAATGGACATCCATCTTCAATCGAATCTAGTCATACTCGATAGGTCATGATATCTTATTAGAATATTACAAAATTGTGAGGACATCTGAAATAAACTACCTTTCGGCAATACAGTAATCTGCATATCATTTAACTAAAAGTTAATGAAATACTTATTTATGGCTGGATTGGATATGAATTTCTTGTAGAACTAATAAGAATTTCGACCTATGTTTATTGACAAGGAACTAAAGTTTGAAAACCTGACTCATTCTAGTCACTTGACTTTGATGTGGCTGACTTGTGAACTGAAGGTTCTAGGTTTATTTTTGTTTTATCTTAAAACTACAAGCTGTTGAAAGGGAAATGGTAGGAGTTAAAACCATGAGATAAAATCTATACCGTGAAAAAAATCACTAAGAATTCAAAAAACTCCCATCGTGTAGATTAGAAAAAGGAATAAGAATACAGTATTGTTTTCAGTAAGATCCTCTTCATACTTTCATCTTATATAAGTGGCTAAATATACATAAAAACTAAACCAATCATGTAGATTTGTCCTTACGTGAAGTGTGTTAAAATGTACAGATGTTAATAGCAGTTGAATAGTGATTAGAATAATAACGTTAACAGTCGTGTTATCATGGCTGACAAAAGCGCTTGTAATACAAAGGGTAATGATGATAAAAATCAAGGAAATAGTATGATAATTCAGAAACTCCGATAATTAAAGTGGGTCAAGTGCTTGAAAAAATGAAGTTGTTGCTTGACGATTAGGGGTAAAATGAAAATCCTGGGTGGGATTCGAAACGACGACTCCAGGTTGCTGACCGGGTGCTCTATCAACTTATCTACGAGACTTAGCTGCTGAGGATATCTTAATTTTATTTCAATCACCAAGGTTTCGGTCAACTGTCATATGAATTCGTGATGTACTTCTGTGTGTTCATCGTATTCACCTTAGCTGCCCGATCAGGTTTGTCTCATTCCAATCCAAATTGGACTCAGTCGCAGAAGGGGAGCATGATATTGATTATCAGTGTGACTATATGAGATAGCCGTGGTTTTACAGACGCGTATTATTGATACTGGGTGATGATTGACGGTAAAATAAATTTTACGTAATGCTAAGGGATGAAATAAGTGGACAAAGTTTAAGGAAATACAATAAGTATGTGAAAGGAAGGCAGGATAAGAAAGGAGTAGAAACATTTTCATCATGGAACTGTTTACCAAGTTTCCCTTGACGAAGGGAGAGATAAAAGATGTACAAACTTCTCCAGAAAACAAAGGGCGCAGATAGCTGGAATTCCCTTAGCTTCCGATAAGTTCGAAAAACGAGTTCTAATACCATTTGAAAGGCTTAGTAGTATGTGATAGATAATCTTGAATCAATTACTCTTTTACACTGAGTGAACACTGTTAAACAAATGCGATATGACAGAACTTCTTGTGGGTTTATCTGTTCCTTTCCCTGCCGTAAAGTTGAATGTTCAGCAACACGTTTATCTGTTTCCTTTTCACTTTTAGGAGGATCCAGGCCTAATACCACGAGTATGCGAGGTGAGTCGTTAGCACATGTATAAATATGTCCCATGACTTTTCCTTCCATAGTTATTATCATAGATAACTTACTGTATAATAGTTAATCACTTTATTATATTAAATATGTATACTTTTATTCACAAATTTTCAAGCGATAACTTCCGAATATGTTAATTTTACATGGCATCGAATGATGAGCTGAGGCAACCGCTGTAATTCAAATATGTATAGATATTCCTGTTTCTAGCTTTTCAGATTGGCAGAAATATGTGTTGAGCAGCTGGCATTTAGAAGTTGCTCATTCGCTTACGTGTGGTCAGTGATGCCGACTGAGAATTCTGAAAGAACTGTTAGCTTTTAAATTGGTGAAAAGTTATAGGTCTTCGCATACAATTATGGAATCGATAGCAAGGATAGCTAGAATGTACAGCGCATTCTTATAATACCTTTGCTTGTTTTTATTCCCTTAACTTCAAAGGCGTTGTTGAACCATGTGAAAACCAATCAAAGTGTACATATGAAATATGAATTAAAAATAAGGTAAGATAAACTAATTTCCATATTAGCGATTTAATTATCTGATGAACAGTTCATTGTATCGTATTTTCCCGAAGTATAATTATCGAAATTTCTAGTGTCCTATGAATGCATATATCTGCTTTTTGGGTAAGCTGTAAACAGTGTTAAATGTCTAATTTGTGCCTCATTTATACAGAGTGCTGTACGAAGAAACGTGTTTTACAGTCTGTACTAAGACCTAGGTAACAATGATGAGATCTTTGTTCATTTTATAAAGATGAGACGGTGATAGCAACTTAGAACGAAGCACAATATAATGGCATTCGTTTCTGGAACTGACTGTAACTTTTACGTATTACTTTCATTTAAAATCTCGCCTGACTAACTAGTTCACTAGTTAATAGCCCGTCTTAAGCCTGGGTAAAGAGGGAACATTGGGCATAGGGCTAGCAACCCTACCCCAAAAACCCAATCCAAACGCTAAAGAAACTTCGAAGCACAGAGAAAATATAATAAACAAAATAATTATTCCTCGCTGGAATTGGAGAGACGAAATGACGCCGGTTGATGAAAGACATCGGGAAGCCAATTAGCCGATGTGTCTTCTCTTCTCTCGATGAAAGCAAAAGTAAGCATCGAGACACGGAATGTCCGCACTATGTTTGAAGCTGGATGGCAAGGCTGCTCAGATTGCAAAGGAGATGAGAAGGTATCACATTGAAGTTTTAGGAATGAGCAATAGCAGATGGAATGGAAGTGGACTCTCCAAACTGTCAACTGGAAATCAATAATCTACTCCACCATTGTCACCCAGACGACAACCACAAGCACACTGATGGAGTGGCTATCATGATGTACCCAAGAACAACGAAGGCTCTCATGCAGTGGGAACCAATCTCCTCCTGCAGGATCAAGATCATGACAGTAAGGTTCAGCTCAAAAGGAAGGAAAGTCACAATCATTCAATGCTACGCTAAGCACCTACAAATAATGCAGAGCAAGAGAAGAAGGAGGAGTTCTACAGACAACTGCAATCAACACTAGACAAGACCTCACTCCAGTTGGCGACATCATAGCTCATTCTGATGGGCAACATGAATGCCAAACTGCGTGGAGTGGGCAACACACGAAGAGAACTAACCATGGGTCAAGAAGCGCTAGGTGAAAGGATGAAAGACAGTGGAGAATTGTTTGCAGATTTCTGTGCATTCAACGATCTGGTGATTGAAGGTACTGTATTCAAAGACAAGGATATCCACAAAGCGACATGGATTTCACCAGACACCAGGACACATTAAAACTCATATCGACTTCATCTCAATGTGAAGAAAGTGGGGGCGCAACCCACTTGACACAAGATCAGATGAAGGATGGGGGAAGATGTAAGTTTAGACCACTATCTAGTGTAAGGAACCTACCTTCAAAATCAAGTTGAAAGCCTTCAATTCAAGGAAGTTGATGATGATAGATCACAGTTGAAGTTCAACACCCAGAACAGAAACTGCACTGAAGGACGGAACTACAAAGGATATCTTCACGTCGGTCAGCCATCAAGACAAAATGGGAGATATCGAGGAACATGCCTGAAGAGACCTGTGTGGATTAACACTGGGACTCTTTGTGGGTTATGTAGACGGTGACCTGCATAACTGTATTGGGAAGGAAGAAGAAAGATTATAAGGAATGGATCTTGATGGACACATGGAAGCTGATAGAGGACGGAGAGGGGAATGGTGAAGCAGAAGATAAAGCAGTGCAAGGATGAACAATGAGAAGAGGAACTGAGTACAACGTATAAAATACTGGATGCCCTGGATTCAAAACTACTACCGGAACAGGCTAGATTCAGGAAGTGCAAATCATGTGTGGACCAAATTGCAATGCTACGCATCATCATAGAACAGAGTATAAAATGGCAGTCAGCTCTCTACCTCAACTTCATCGACTTTGAGAAGGCCTTCGACAGCGTCGACCGACAAGCAATTTGGCAGGCAGCTGCTTCAACACTACGGAATACCACAAACCTTTATCAACTTCATTCAACAACTATATGAAGACGCCACATGCCAAGTAATTCACAATGGGAAGCTGAGTAATGCCTTTGAAGTGAAGACAGGAGTAAGACAAGGCTGTTTACTATCACCCACGATCTTCCTGATTGTGGTTGACTTAACTGGACTGGATCATGGAACAAACAGTGAGGAGCGAGAAGAAGAGGATACGCTGGCTGGACCGCGGAAAAGAACCTATGAGAGTTGGATTTCACCGATGACTTATGTCTAATGTCACAAAAACTTGAAGATCTATAGGCAAAATTCAACAAGTTGACAGCAGAGTTAGGGCAGTGAAGACGGGACTTCAAGTGGACGTAGAGAAGACAGAGGTGATGAAGATACCCAACCAACAACAAACTCCAATCACCATCAACGGGAGAAACTTAAAGGTAGTAGCCTCTTTCACCTATCTAAGCAGGCAGCACTGTCTCAACTACAGGCGGCACAGATGAGGACGTCGAAGCCAGGATCGGAAAAGCAAACAGGCCTTCATCAACCTGAAACCAATGTGGAGATCTGCTGTGCTCAGAAAAAGTGTGATCAACATCCGGATTTTCAACGCCAATTTCAAGTCAGTGCTTCTATGTTATGGTTGAAAAACTTGGCGCGTTACGAAAGGGATTTTCAATAAACTACAGACATTCATCAACAACTGCCTACACTGGCTCGTTACTGAGGCTCAGATGGCCAGAATAGTAAGAATAAACAACAAGGAACTCTGGCCTGGCAACGAACCAACCAAGAACCTATCGCCCAACATATACGCAGAAGGAAGTGGAGATGGATTGGGCATACACTGAGAAGGCCGACTGTGGACATCATGCGCCAGGTCGTCGGGTGGAACCCAGATGGGAAACGACGAGGAGGAGATCGTATGAGGAAGAAATGAGAGCTTGTGGGCTGTTGTGGAGGCAGGTTAAAAAGATTTCAGAGAACAGAATGTAATGGAGACGTGCTACTGAAGCCGTGTTTTCCACTAGGAACCCAAGAGACAAATAATAATATAATAATATTTTCAGTCAAGCAAGCACAATGTGTAAAACTGTTCATGAATTTTGAACTTTTTTCTAACAAGGATATCCTTACATAATATAATATATATATATATATATATATATATATATATATATATATATATATATATATATAAACTACTTAGCTCCTATCTTCCTCTCTCCAATTCATTTTACCGTATGAATTCACCCTCACTTTAGCTTTTTTTGTGTGAGAAGTCTTCAACTCCTTGTTTGCTGCGGTTTCTTCAATATCACTTCTTTCCATCCTAGACTGAATCACTGTTTTAATGACAAGATCCACTTTTTGATAGCTCACCATCCTAAGTAGGTCCTGTTACATGGTGTTCACCCTACATACAATCTCTGACATTTCAGCTGTCCTTTACGGTCTAGACAGATAATTTGTGAATATCGTCTTCCGCCCTGGAATATAATCGATCATAACATCATACTCCTGTATGCATAAGAGCCATTGCGATAGTTTTTCATGGGATCTCGTGTTGTCTGCAACTACTGTGAGAGATTATGTTCCCTTTCAGTTTGAAACCTTTGTCCAAGGAGATGATGTGATGTCCATTTTTCTAATGCCTAGACGATAATAAGATATTCTTTCTCGACTGTCAAGTACCTCTGCTCTGTGGGGGTCAGTAAATGGCTAATATATTCAACAACTTTGACCCGTCATAGAGTGATAACTATTCTGTAATCACTAGTATCTATGAGACGGCAAATGATGTCTTGAGAACTACCAGTCTTAGGGCCATCCTTTGTTCATCAAAAAGCTCCTTAACTCTGTCAAATGTCTTTTGTGACTCCTGCGTCCACATAAATCTCGTATTTCCCAACAGTTTGACCAGTGAAGCCACTAGGTTGACCTAATTGCAGGAGAATTTTTGTTTGACCTGGAATATCCAGATGACATAGTCCTGCTAGGTGAAGATAGTGACAAAATGCAGAGTCTTCTGAACACTTTGAGTGGGAATTTGAGAATGTTTGGGATGCGTTTCTCACCACTCAAGTGCAAATTGTTGCTCCAGGATTGGTCTTCAACGGTGCCCCCACCTCGGCTAACAATAGAGAGTGAAGTGGTTGAGAATGTCGACCACTTCACTCACCTGGAAAGTAGGATCAGTCGTGGTACGTTGGCCAGTAGCCGATGAAATCTGTTCACGGATACAAAAGGCTCGACTGGCTTTCACCAATTTACGCCACCTGTGGCGCCGCCATGATATCCGATTGTCCATTAAAGGTCGCGTGTACTTCATAGCAGTCCGTTCTGTTCCACTGCATTGCTGTTAAACATGGCCATTGAAGGTGGAAGACATGAGAAGGTTTCAGGTGTTTGACCACCGTTGCCTTCGTAGTTTAGTTTACCGTATTCCGTGGTGTCACCATGTGAGTAACACAGACGTCAGGTGTAGAGCTTTAGGGAGTTGAGATAAATCAGTTGACGAGGTTATGAACCTTCATCGGCTGAAATGGTTGGCTCCGACACGTGTTACGTATGGCTAGTCGCCGATTGCCTCGTCACACAATGTTGGCCGAAGTAGGTTCAGGCTGGAGAAAGGCCTGAGGTGGCCAGACTAAAACATGGCATCAATATATGAAGTCTGTGACTGTTGGTTCGAGCCATGTGGGGCGATACAGACTAGGTGGTTGGGGTCCGCGGGGCAAGAGGAACCAGTGGTTGGAGATTCTAGGTGATATGTCTCAGAACCGATGTCAGTGGCGCAGATGTATACACACATTATCCTCATCTTAACGACGCTATACGGAATCTCACCATTTTCTCATTCTTCTCTTCCCTCTTTTCGTACTTAATATTTCTTTTGACTGAACTTTCTTATCTTCATCTTGCACCTCACTGCCTTTTTACTTGATGTACTGATATGAGGTGTGGTAACTTGGACTGTTACGCAGTAATGCCTGGTCCTATCCTGATATTGATGATGATGATGATGAGTGGAGCCACTATTTCAGTAGAGTTTTCAATGAACTATTTTTTGCCCTACCTGGGAACTGTCCTGTTTTTCCTTTTGAAATTCTGAACTGAAATGTTTTTGGTTATCAGAATTTTCTCACGAAATAAATTTGTTTCACCATTTGGTATCTTATGGCCCAATAACGACTGCACCCGGTTGATGCGTAGTTCGTACTTCCTAATGCCTTTTAGAACGATATCTAAATGCTTCGGAAGGTCTTTCTCGGATAGACTATACGCCACAATATCATAACCGTACACCACTAGATTTTCTGTATGTTCAAGGAATAACGCCTGCAACCTACCAAAAGGTAACAGCACTCCTAGAAGGTCAAATGACATTCCTCTAAACTGTTGTTTCTGTATTTTCTCAATCATCTTTTGTCTGTAATTGCCAGTAGCCCAATCGTAAGTCCAGTTCTTTGAACAGTGTAGCTTTCTGCAAGCACTTTAGTGTCTTGACCACTGTTGGTACTGAACTTAGTTTCAAATGAGTAATTCTGTTTAGTTCTGTGAAATTTACACGATACCTGGATTTCTTGCTCGACGTCTTCATGAACTGTTGGCTTCTTCAATTATGTCATCCATGAACATCTCCTGAACCGGTCTTTCTACTTCATTTTGAAAGTGAATAGGAACACAAGTTGATAATGTCATCTATTTGTGATATTGTAACGGTATTCCATGCACCACCCCGTCACATTTTTCACATAGTTCCCCATTTTTGGTGAATAAACTGTCGTACTTCGTAGTCAACTTGGGGATGGCACTTACTTCTATATGCGATGCTTTCGTTACCTCTACTTTTGCAACTTCGGTACTTTCTTTTATAGAGAATGACTCATTCCTCGAAATCACCTTTCCATTTCTCTTATCAGTGGCTGCGCCAACATTTGTGATCCTTCCTCCTTATAGATGTCGGGTAGTTCATAGTGGACAAGATTGGTAGGTTTCATAACCAGCACAAGCTAGTCCTTGTCTGCGTCCAAACTCGAAATTCTGAATTCTTGCTTGGTCTGGAAGCTATCCAATGGGCCACCAGCCGACCACGCAAAGTCTAACACATTTTTGGATATTTCCCCCCTCGAATGCTAAAGGCCAAGATGCTTTCATCCGGAGGGTAGGGATCGATTGTTGCTGACTGTTTATGAGCTTACCTAACTCATTACGTTTTAGGACGTTCCATTCCCTTACATCAGTACTCGCTTAAATTTCTCTCTTTGTAAACCTGAAGTAATCTTTCTGACCAGATAGAAATTATATTGCTTACGACTTGAATTTTTACCTCCTGTTTCTGAATTCACCTCCTATATAATGATTAAATTACCTTTTGATTGAAATGTATACACATTACTATGTCGATCCTATGCATTTTATCACTTTAAGAGAACCACCAGTCTTTCTGACTCACAATGGTTGTTAACTAAGTTGTTCACGCACCCAAAATTTAGTCTGAATAATTAATTACCGTGAATGAAGCAGTCAACATGTTTCCCGATTTTAGATTAACAGTCAAAAGTTAAGACTCAGAGATTCTGTTTGTTTACCCTCATCATCAATACCTGTATGTACTAATAAAATTTATTTTAACCAGTTGGCTGCTTAGCATGTTTGTAGAATTGTTCAAACCTTTTGGAGTTAATGGATATTAATGTCTTATATCAGGTAAAGTATTTTGGGTGATCCACTTCAGTCCCATCACTTAACCAGAGGGAATTGTACATAGTTAATTGTGCATTATGTTATACTATAGAGAGTCTTTAACTATTGTATTACTTTGATTTGGTCACTCAGGTATATATCCTATTAAATATGCATGATTAAATAAACACCACATTATATGTTACTATAGCAGAAACTATACTTAGGTCAATGAACGTACCTATCAAATGTTTCACTGATACAACTGATAGACATAAAAGAAAATTCTCTAATGTTCTTTATGTATCATATAATTTACAAGCAGTAGTTCTAGAAAGGACAATTTGATTTCTCTTACTAGAATGAAAAAGACCCCATCTGTAGCGGCATGGTTCAAAATAATGTTTAGTCTGACACTGAAAAACTGAGTTTTGTAGATACATAATATAATGCATTTACGTGTCTAGTTTATTAATATTTTCGCTTGGGTGAATTTTACACTCGATAAACAACTGTATATTATGTTCAATTCTTCAACATCCGTTAAAAAGGCAATCAATGAATAAGGGATTACTATTTGTTAATATGCTTCTAATTCTCCGTTGTTTTATTTGATCGGATTGTCCTGGATTCTTCTGCTAGCCACAACCAAATTAATTATCAGAGTAAAGGATCATTGAGATCTAAATAAATCTAAAATAAATTTCCTTCAACTAAAATGATGTACTCATATTTATCTTTGAATTATGGTGACACAAGTTATTTTTTTAACGAACTGATTGCCGAAGTAATAAGCAGTTTTCTTAATGGATAAGAATTATTCAGATTTCCCTTTATGCTGTAGTCAAGATGTAGGGATGTTTATGGGGAAACGAAAGTGCAGATAAAAAATTAATTGAAACATTCATCTCAGCCCTGGACAGACTCTTTTGTACTACGCTATAGGTGACAGTTACTGTGTGAGGGTATATCATATTACGTGAATGTCCAGACCGAAGCAGTTGTAGCAAGTTTTGAACCCAGGTCATGAAGCGTTATATCTGAATGCCTAAGTAAACGAACCGCATCTAATATAGTATCGTTAGTGGTTATAAAGGCGAATTAAGATTTAAGTACTCCACTTGGTAACCAGTGGGTACATACTGTAGTTGTCTATATTTTGTCGCTCAGCACTGGCTGAAGTCTAGAGATCAAGTTTACGATGTGTTAACACAGAAAAGTGACGCAGTACAGTGGTATACTGTTTTTTAGTGTTAGATATTAAATGAATTTTCAGCATCGGATTCAAGGCAGGATTTTGGGATCTTAGTTTCGATCTACGAATCACAGTATGTAAACATATTAAGCTCGATAAGACTATGTCAGAGACTATTAAGAGATACAAAGGTAACTTGTATCAACCTAATCATAACCTTGCTATTAGTACACCCAAAAGGAACGGTTGACTAAAAACTACAGGATGTAGAGGTTGAAAGATTGGTTTCGATAGGCACAGAAATGAACATCAGGAATAGGTCATGACAACTAACTTCTTTATGCTGCCATTTTCGTCCCGCCGGACTAAATGAAACCTTGTTTTCTGTTTATGATTCCTGACTGAATCCTCTTAACCACATAAAGAGTTATGGAAGTTTTAAGTTAATAATTTAGAATAATGCTTAGTGAAGCGACACAGTTTTAAGTATGAAAATGCAAGGTGAACATTGCAGGAAGATATGTTCAATCAAGGACTCCTCATACGTGGGATGTTGTTGACAGTTGATGTTGGCTCAAATATCTGGCAGCTATTTTAAGTCGAAATATAACACTGGTTAGTGAATAAATTGAATCTGGTACTAAATTGTGAAGAAAGTACAGACGTTTTGGCCAGTTCTGAAAAATTGTTACAAATCAGTACTTGAGGAAAGCAACTGAAGTGATTCACTGACAATAATACCTGCACATATACATTTAGTAGTTACCTCCTCTCTTATTTCTAAACCTCTTACTACCTGAAATTACTTTCACTCCTACTACCTAGTTTATTTCTCCTTGTTTTCCCGGTACATTCATCCTTTTTGTTTTTCTTACTTGCAATTAGAAAGTGTACGAAACTAAACCTATCAACTATTATTTTAAGCATTATATTGTCTTAAATGGCTAAATCAGTCGATAACGAATAAACCTAAATTTTGAGGGAGTTGTGGAGATTTGGAATTATTTCAGGTTTCCTTTGTTCCTCCAACTGATGTCAGTCTACGATGAATAACAATTTGGAATAAACCTAAATCTTGAGTTATCTATGTCACGGAAAGCAAACATCTGGAAACTTTCTTATTTTACTTGCTCGATCTCTGTGATAAGTAATTTGAACATATTCAAGTCTGTAATTCGAGTAATCACACATGAACAGCATATGCATTTCACTGTCACTTGTGCACATGACTGGTTTGATTTATTTGTTGGTTCCTACATAAGTAGGAGAAGGCTTATCACTAGAAAGTGTTGGTTGCTTAGATACAACTGGGCTTGTTTTTGTTGTCTTTATGTGAAAACCTTGTTTATAGTTTGTATCATCGAGTATGCAGAAAAATCATGAGTGTTAGATAATGCAAATTTGTTTGATAATAGAAAGTATTATTCTTTTTGGTAATGGAAAGTTAGACCTTTATAATTCATAAAGGAAATTGAGTTTCACAAACAAAATCTCACTCCTAGTTATATTTCATCATTGACTTCATTGATCATATAGAGTCTTCCAGTTTGAAAGCGAATATCAAAGATAATCTTTCCGATGAAATGATTTACTGTAATTTATGTAGTGATGTCTACAGGCTAAGCTTAAGAACTGATTAGCTTTAATAAGTAGGTCTATTTAATTAATAGCCAGTCAGGTAAATAAGAATGTTTAAATGTTGATAAAGATATACTTAACTTAACCTCGACTAACCACAACTATATGCTTTGTGAGAGATTAACACAACTTATATCCTAATATGTGGCGAACTAACGAATCAGTATATTTCACCACTTTCATGTCTGCTTTAATCTTCATAAATAAGTTTTTTCCTATGGTGATTTACCTGGCTGTGGTTGGCACAGAAGTCCAGTATGCGCATTTCGTCCCATTTCGGACTTGCTAGCTGGATGCACCTGCAAATCAGTGAGCTATGGTGTTCCTACTGCTACTCAAACCACTTACTCATCGCTTCAAACGCCAAAGGGTTACACACTAGGTCCCTGAAGTACGATAGCCACCTCTTGTACAACGGGTATTAGTTATAAGTCCTTAGTGAAATACCTGTAACTCTCCATTTTTATACTGGACAAAACTCGCGTTCTGAATTCCTGTGCTAGCCATAACTAAGTAAATTACCCCAGTAAGTATTCAGGCAATATTGAGGGATCCGGATACGAGCCCATATGCCAAAAGAGGTAAGACAGTTCAATCCAACATAACAATGGAGAAATACAAGTATATCAACAGATAGTTATGAGTTTTTTCTTCCTATCAAACATGCGATGACCATTTAAATGGAAAAAAAAACTATAGCACAATAGTCTAAGGTAAATGCAGTTACTTTCTGGTCTCGTTTACCGTATGGTAAATGTATTCATTTCGCATTCCTAGTGTAAAAAAAACCTATTTACTGATAAATGGGTTATTCGAGTCAAATTCTGACTTCAGTCCAAAATATAACGGTAATCATATGGGTGAAGGCACTTTCATAGGAAAATAAATTATTAGTACTGTAGCTTAGTATATTTGGAAGTAGTTTTCATCATCGATTAACACCAGTTACAGAAGCATTGAGAGCAATCGACAAGTGTTTCGTCCCAATTTCGGACCCCTCATTTTTATCATTCAAACCACGTTTGAGAAACCAGCGAGTTGAGTATGAACATTAGCCGATGCAAGTACAATAGAGAAATAGTTCTTTGAGTAACTTGAATCCCAAATTATTACTGATACGTCATGTAACGTTTTTTTACTGATTTGATTTTCGTGACGCTTAAGTTCCTCAAAGTTGTGATCTGCTACCTGTTGACAAGTTACTTGAGAATGAATGATGATTCTACACATAACTGCTTTATGATGAAACTGGTTTCCAGTTATCTGACAATATAAAAGCCAGAATCATTGAATTGAGACGAACTGTTTACTTAAATTTAGTTCAGTTAAATATACTTCTCTCCCAGTCGCCTTTAATACTCTACGTCGTAGTTTTATTCATAAGTGAACATATGTGTGACCTTATCCTCTAGTCGGTTAGCTAATTAACTTGGTTTCTTCTTTGTCGAAATGCTTAGTTTCGACCCATTTTGCATCGAAAAGTAAAAAAAGCTTAACAGACGAATACTGTTCGAAAAGTTGAATAGCAACAACATACATATGAGGTTATATATATCTCATTGAGACATGGTGAAAGCTCGAATGTAATATTTCAAAGGCCACTTATTTTCTATTATTTGGTCTGATAATTTCTAGTACTCATTTATGAAATGTATAATGTGCAATTAGTTTCTAGTAATATACTTAGCAGGGATGAGCTATTGATAAATTCATCTCCAAGTCTCTACTAACTTGCTGAATGAACATTAAAGACTTAATTCTATGACCAACTGTTACCTCTGAATTATAAATGAAGTAGACAGAGAAGGATTTGACTTTGCTAAGTAACATCAAAATATGTGTAAAACTTCATTACTAGTTCCACTATGTTTATCCTAATATGTTAGAATAAATGTGTTGCCTCAGGTAGTTATTCAAAAGGGACTGACATCAGTTTGAAAAACACCGGAAACTTGAGAGCACTGGACAGCACTACTGAGGGAGTTCTATACCAGGGTGAGACAGCTTTTCAAAACTCTCAGGTTTTCAGTGTTTCACCAACTTTAAATCAATAAGTCTCCACAAACCCTGAAATAAAAATGCTTTGATTCCTCTTTTCTTTCAGTGTATCCCTTAACTAACATAAAACCTAAACGATAACTTAATTCTCCCTCTTTGCATATCAAAATCATGTTTTTAAAGTCTACATCTTTAGTGGACTTGCCACGTAGGACCAGATTCTAGGAAAGTGAATATTTATTGCTGTTAAAGGAATGTAACAATGTGAGCAAAAAATGTTTCTTCCCAGATGAGTTATACAGGTGGCCAAGGTAGAGAAAGAGTCTGTGCGAATTTCTTCATCACTCTTCCATTCGTCCATCATATAGACATCTATATTTATTATTGTCATTAATTACAGTTTGAGCCATCCTGTTCTTTCCCCTCTAGTCTCTATTTACTGTCAAAATTTGATTTGACATAATAATTCATATTCTCTTCTCTCTGAGTGAGTTATTGTTATAAAAACTATCACTTATACTGCAACCTATTTAAAATTTTAAAAATTATATTGCGGTAGGTCTATACTTTAGTTAATGTTTTAGTTACGTAGACTCATTATCAACCCCTTGATACTTTGAGACTGACAACCTGTTATAAAACATTTATCACCACTAGACTTGTATTTAGTTTTATATTTTTAAAGTGCTATATATTAGTGTAGAGCCAATGATGAGGAACTAATTGAAAAGAATTATTTATTTGCTCTCAATCTGTTTATTTCCTAAATGTTCAAATAGAAATTTTCGAATTACAGAAATATAATGAATTATAGTAACCACCGTAAATCTGAAAATTTATATGATAGCATTTTCAATTTATCTAATCTCTCACTCATCTTTTGATCAACATTTTTCATCTGTCAAAGTCCTCAAATTTGATTGATTATTATTTTATATTTTAATCATCATTTAGTGAAGTGCATTAAAAGTGCTTCAGTGTATTGCAGTTCTTTTGAACAATTCATTCACTATGATAAATAGATTAAAATAGTCAAGGTGAAATATTGAAACAGTTGTACAGTTGAACAGAATTCAATATCCTATATAAACAATCATTAGATTAGCATAACTACAAATAAATACATCTTCAGCTGAAAATTAAGCACAAAAGTATTAAAATTTATTTTATTTTTTTGAAATTATTCTAGTAAAAGAATATAATACTTATACTTCTGTATTAAAACTGTTCTATATTATGAATTGTAAATGTTTAATGACGAATACTATCATAGTATTATCTGGTTTATTTTTTTAACTTGCAGAAATCGACTAGTTTCAGTATAAATTCTCATGAAGTGAAATCAGATATGATAACTATTAGAAACTATAAAGTCTTGTATTATGGTTTTTAAGTATATAGTTTTAAATAACAATTAAGACTATTAGCAGATAAACCACTATTGAGTCAGTTCTTCTATCTTACAGTGGTACATTACTGATCATACAATTTTATGTAAATGTAAAAAGTTACTAGAAAATTTTGAATATTTTGGTTATGCAGAGTAAGTTTAATCAAAACTCTTCTAACACATGAAAATTGGAGTACAATTAATTTATCAAGATTATTTGAGTACCGCTTCCGTTAACAAAACATTTCTATGTAAGACAACACCATTATGTATTTTCAGACAATTTTAACTCTACACTATTTTCATTAATCAGTGAATACAAAATCGTAAATATTGTATATTGCTGAAACTATCATTTTTGTATATCTTGGAATAAGTGTTTGCTTCAACTGACTCATATAGCGTTTTATTTCTAACTCACAGGATTTAGTTCTATAGTGTTTGGAGTAAGTACTTGCTAAGTACTTCCTGCTTTCCTTCTAGAATAACCAAGGTATTGACCAAATGTTGTTTATAAAGAGTCGATGGAAAATTTAAATAAAATAACTTTTAAAAAATACATGTAAAAATAGAAAAGCCGAGTTCGAACAAGTTCTTACCTTGAAAGCTAATTTTTTCACTACACAAAATATTTATGTATTTAAGTAAATGCGTATTGTTCTCTGAAGAGTAAACGATATAGCTGTCAAGTCTTTAGTTTTTCGGACTTACCAAGGTCCATTAATCAAACATATTAATCAGACACTCTCTGACGATCAATCTGAGTACACAGTTTAGGGTAAAATAGGATGGGTATTTAGCTGAAAAACATTAAGATAAAGTCTTCGTCTGTGACGGTGAGTGATGAAGGCTTGGGTTATCGAGGGGACGCAACCTTCCACATGCTTGTGAGACGTCTCTTTGATGCATATCAAGAAACAGGAAACCTAGATAGAGCAGGTCTTCTAACTGACTGAATAATAACACCATTGAAGTATGTTCATTTATGTTTGGTCCTGCTTCGTAGTTATCCCTATACAAGTTGTCTTTTGAAAAATAATTTGATGTGATAGGTTAATGTAATGAAGGGAAAACAACCTCGTTCAACTGTTTCATAGTTCAACTCATAGTTCACTGTAAAAAGCAACTAAGTTTTTATTTTCTTTGCCGTCAATATTTAATCAGTCATCTATTAAGTTAAGAAATGTTACAACTCAACTTTAGTCAGTGAATAAATAAGGGGCCTAAAATTTCGTATGCATCATAAATATTTTGAAAAGCCTGTGAGCTGTGCGGAATTAACTGGAAAGTAATGGCTTAATATTTTATATTTCATTTTTATTTTGCATAAGTAACGGGCTTTTGTGCATTGTTAGGTTCTAGAAATGTGAAGGAAGTTTTCTTGAGTTACTACATATTGAAGTTTATGGAGATTTAAAGAACTGGTTTTCATTGTCATTGATTTCTGTAAATTTTTGAACTAGTAATTTAACCATTTTATCATAAATCTTTTTGTGATATATCAAATGTGAAACTTTATTACACAAGCTACATAAAGATATTTTTCTGAATACCTCATAGCCCTTCTGCTGTTGGCGCATAGTTTGGTTTTCGAAGTTTTGAAATTATTTATCGTGGATGTAAGTCAGCTAGAGAGTCGTTGAAGGCTAATATGCAGTAAAAATATTTTTTGTCCTAGTATAATACGTATTAGTAGTGTATATGCATGGTATAGCCTGATCACTATTAGGCATTATCGGTGGACAACTGTCTTCACACTCGACACGGATCAAATATTGTATATTTATAGTTGAAATTCTAATGAAATGATAACGTAGAACAAGTGTGCGATGCCAGAATCGATACCCTGTAGTGAATGCATTTTTAGCAGAGGGTAGCGATTGGTTTGTTTGACAGTGATAAAACAAGTGCGTATATTATTCACTGTGCAAATCAAGGCAAATCATACCATATACACTGCTCAGTGTTAGTAAAACCTTAGTGAGAAAGAATCTATTTCAGCTCTATTACCACATATAAAGAAGTTGGTGTTATATTCATGTTAATCTTAGATAGAATGTGTTTTCTCTATTTCATTTGAGTAATTCTAAGTTTAAGCTTGTTGCATATTGTAGAAAGTAAAACTACCATTCAGTAACTGATACACGTTACTAATACACTGATTGGTCAGTGGGGTGTAACTGACCCTCATGTTATATCATCCTACGGCCTAGCCAAATTTTGTCTGCCATTTTTAAATGAAGTCACCAAGCCATGACTTATCATTGCGTTACGTTTTGACTTCTGTCAGGCATTTAAACTGCCTCCTTTTGATAGACTTATTCCCATGAAAGCAATGCCTAACAGACATTGGCTGAAGTGAAACCGGGATTTATCTGAGTACTGATGGTGATTTATTTTATTTACATAGTTGATACGGTTAGTAAGAATATGTTTGAGACTGTTTCACATTTGGCATCATAATACCCTTTATATGCAAGTTGTACAGAGAAAAATATTTTATATATGCTTACCTAAACAAGCTTATGAAATCTGATTAAGGCCACTCTATGATTGCATTGCATAAATCTCATTCTAATTGAAATAATAGTCAACTTAAACCGGAGACAGTGAATTCATTTGTGGAAACGTTAATAATTCTAACACATTTTCTGTCAAAAAACTACTTTATGGATGAATAGATTTTAAAAAGTACCTGGAAAACATTGACTGAATTTAGTAGTTATTTCATTTTATCTTTGTTAGTATTTCAGTAAATGAGAGTAAGATTACACTAGGAAATATCTCAATCTTAATGCGAAGTATTGGTGGTAGTTATTAATCCCAAGTTTTTATTCGTCATGAACCAATATCGGTTTGTGGAACTTTGGAAACCTGAGAACACCGGACAGCTGTTTTGTTCCAGTACAGCTCTCTTAAACAGTGCGCACCCATGACCCCACCAGAGATCGAATCGAAGGCCTTCAGATTCCGTGACCAGCTCGTTATCATCGAGCAACTGGGTTGGAATCCAGTGGTTCATATTATCTACTTCTATCAGTTTACGATATAGCGTGACCTCCATCTAATGTCATCGTTGAGTAACTGTCTTCGTGTTTGACTTGGTTGACTCCATTGGTCACGAATTCTCATTGAAACTTCAGGAACCACTCAAATGTAATTAATCTTTTAGGGATGTTTCTTAGAGAATATGGATGGAGTTTTTCAGCACAACGTTTATTCTGTCAAATCGCACTTTCGGACTTATTAGTAAAACCTTCAGTTAACGCACACTGAAAAAAATATAGACAATGAGGAAATTAAAATAACCTTTTGTTTTAATAATCTGAATTCATCATTATGGATTTTCAAGGTAAATCAGTCCATTATGCAGTTGGAATTTATATGTAGTAAGGAACCTACCATTATTAGCTTCATAAAACAATTTTAACTGTTTTTTGTAGCTGGTTGAACGATCTGACATGTGGTCACAAACCTATTTTGAAAAGATATGAACTCAGTTGTGAAATCTACTGATTTCATCTCCTTATTTAAAGCGACGCAGATGAAGTAGTGCGGTTGTCGTCAGTATATTTCGTAGTCAGGTATGGGAGCTGGGTGGACCCTAAATCTATTTTGCCATATTGAACCACAACGTTTCTTTGCTAATTTCATAATGCACAGGGATGCGAATCTAAAGATCATTAGTGTAAATTTGTTTACATCTTTCAAAGCTATAATTGAGAATACTGTATATCTTGTTATAGTGAATGCGGCACTATAATTTCCGAGCCTCTTTGGGATTTTGATAGTTATGAGTTAAGATAAAATTCGGATACAGAGCTTGCAAATGTCAAACTATGCCCGAAATCCTGCTCAATGTGAATGCTAGTTTCATGCTGTTCCCTGGAGTTGTTCCATCTCTCTATCTGTGTCACTCAACTAATGCTCATATGTTAAAATAAAACTGAACCATCCCCTATTATCCATAAGGGATAAGTGAGCTCACTAAAACAAATTTGTTTCCTACGAAATCAGCACAATTACATCTAAGCATAACTATATAGGCAGCACTGTTTCAACTACAGGAGGCACACACAAACATGTCAAAGCCAGCCAGAATCAGAAAAGCAAGACAGGCGTTCATTAGCCTGAAACCAGTGTGGAGATCTTCTGCACTCAGCATGTGGAACAAGATGCGAATTTTCAACACCAACGTCAAGTCAGTGCTCCTTTATGGTTCAAAAACTCGGCTCGTTATGAAAGGGATTTCCAATAAAATACACACATTCATCAACAACTGCCTACACTGGCTCGTTACTGAAGCTCAGATGGCCAGAATAGTAGGAGTAAACAACAAGGAACTCTGGCCTTGCAACGAACCAACCAGGAACCTATCGCTGAACAAATATGCACTGGAAGGAATTGGAGATGGATTGGGCATACACTGAGAGGGCCGACTGTGGACATCATGCGCCAGGCACTCAAGTGGAAGCCAGATGGTAAGAGACGAGTTGGGCGTCCGAGGGTGACATAGAGGAGATCGTGCGAGGAGGAAATGAGAGCTTCTGGGCAGTCGTGGAGCCAGGTTGAAAAGATTGCAGAGAAGAGAATGGAATGGAGACGTGCTACTGAAGCCCTATTTTCCACTAGGAACCCAAAGGACAAATAAAAAAAATAATAACTGCCGATTGATTTGGATTACCCAATAAAACATTTGTAGGATCAAATGAAGTCATTTTATTTTTAAGGTTATTTACCAGCTGCATGCAAAGGGAATAAAAAGATTAATATTCACTGTTGTTGGTTACTGTACTGGAAATCAACAAGAATACTACAAACTTTAGTTCAAAATAGGTTAACAACATACATAGGGTATATGTTAATTTTTGTTACCGTGATTATTTACTTGTTTTTTCAAGCTGTATGCAGCTGGTGGAAATTATGTGAAGCAAAATGATTTCATTTTATTCTACACATGGTGTTCTGATTGCATTATTCGAGTTTATTAAGGGAAGATAGTGTAAGAAATGACAAGTAATTGCAATACGTTTATACAAACTTTATCAACAGTACTAATTTCCTTTAGTTTGAGTCTAAAATTGTTGCAAACTGAAGAATACTCATGAAGCAAAGCAAAAATGTCCCACTGGTGTGATAACCATGTGTAAAAATCATGCAATCACGAATGTGCAAAAAAGTCTAGGGTTTCTAAGTAAAAGAGGATATTGACAGAAGTATTGGGAGCGTTAGTTGTTTTCAAATGTTCGTGGTGATATGACATAAAAAGTATTTGTTTCTAAAAGATGCATGGCTTTTTCCTATCGTTAGTGAGTCAGAGGCAAAAATATCCCGTTTCTTTACACTTTCCAAAATATTGTTTTTTATTCTGCAGAGTATATAGAACAAATCTGATGAAAATAAGAACTAAATGTTGTGTCATAAAAGGATTTGTCTATCTCCCTTGGACTTGAATGGAAAATGGTGGAGTTTTTGTTAGGAATGTAACACAATTTATCTAGTAGACCTTTCCCGACTTTTATATATACAATATTATTTAAACAATACACATACAATATCATATTAAACTGGTATGTGTACACCTTAGTAGTAAACAGAGGCACAGTTTTTTCACATTTGGTTACTACTGAACCGTTCATGTAAGTGCTCAGGACAGACAAACGTCCAACAGGCTTCGTTTGTTAGGCATTTAATGACTTTATCTTGTGCTTCCAGCAAAATGTTAAGTTTCAACTTGCCTAAATAATCTCTACGAAGTTTAATGCTTAGTGGTTTGCATTCCGGTTCAGATTTCAATCCACGAATGTCTCTGACTATTAATTTTATTCAAATATTAAATGGACGGGTTTCCCTTTTTTTTGGTTTACCAGTCGTAAAATGTTTCTTTGCTTTTGGAAATCAGTTTGGGCAAAGATGGGTTTTCTACTTCTTGATGTCATTAGTGGTGGTTGTTAGTGTTGACAGAAAATAGCAAACGGAGTTTTTCAAAAAACCCTCGACCCAATGAAAGATTTGTAGGTTTTGGATTCATAAAACAGATCAAAACAGTCTATAAACACTCTCCAATAATTCCAGCTTCAAATAATGTAGGTTAACAATGGAAAACAACTTAAGATTTGGTTTGTTTTATCCTGTTCCTTCGCTACTCATTCTGATGACTTTACTTGTCAATATTCTACTTTTTCTTCCAAACGCAGTTTTGTGGAAATATACAATGAAAAAATTCATGATCTGTTAACCAACTCAAATCATCATTCATCTCTACGTATACGTGAACATCCTGACGACGGACCGTATGTTGAAGGTAATATTTTTTCTGTGCATGCACTTTGTTTGGTGGATTCTAATCTATTTTAATGCCATCCTTTTCATAGTGATCACTTTATTTTACTGACTTCTTCATTTCAAAATTGTTCAATGCAGGCATTTGAAGTGCAGTTAACTTCTTGCATTAAAATGATCAGTTCTATTCCTCCATAGAAAGAGACAGGAGAAATTAATGATACTCATTATTCAGTATATGTGTATTTACTGTGGTAAACAATATGGGTAATGGGTTTACAAAGAAATCAATTAGATCAAATTTGAAATGCTTGGGTCTGTGTAATATTTCTTCAGTGACTTCAGATTTTTATTTCCAACTCCGGGGCAGATTGCATTAACTGTACTTTCCTTAAATATGCGGTTAGATTGGTGTAATTAACCTCTGGTTTCCTCGGTTTTTCGGAACAAATTAATCTTCTGTCAATAGCTAAAGTACTTATCCACAGCGATCATTTTCTTTAAAAAGAGAGTAGTTGTTTTTCTGTGGCCTGAGAATGTCTAAGTCTTTCTTTCGGAAAAGAAGTATTTTCTATATCATGCAAGAAATTAGATCGTGATAATACTAGTGCACTTCCTTGGTATATGGTATTTCTGTCACCTTATCACATCTTTCGGGTACATGTAGATATAAATGACGTCGTACTATGGTTGTTAGACCTTGGTTAAAAGTTACTGATGCTGTTAAAAAAAATGTATTGGTATTACTTGTCCCTTGGGTTCCTAGTGGAACATAGGACTTCAGTACCACGTCACCACTTCACTCTCTTCTCCGCATTCTCTTGAACCTGACTCCACGACTGCCCAAAAGCCTTCATTTCTCTCTCATACGACCTCCATATCACCCTCGGATGCCCAAACTGTCGTTTCCCCTTTGGGTTCCACTGAACGGTCTGGCCTGGTGCATGGTGTCCCCAATCCATCTCTACTTCCTTCTGAGTATTTTTTAGACGACAGGTTCTTAGTTGGTTCGTCACCAGAGTGAGTTTCTTGTTGCTTATTCCTCCTGGCCATCTGATTTTCAATATCGAGCGAGCGTAGGCGGCAGCTATTGATGAATGTCTTTAGTTTGTTGGAAATTCTCTTCGTAACGCGCCAAGTCTCTGAACCACCAGATATTAGCACTGAATTGACTGACTTAGTGTTGAAAATCCGGATCTTGTTCTTTATGGTGAGTGCAGTGCAGTGCAATAGGTCTCCAGACTGATTTCAGATTAATGAAGGCCTGTCTTGCTGTCTTTCCAATCCTGGCTTTTATTCAAGAGTTATTTGAAGTGATCAACCCATCGTCTCCTTTGTTTCTGCTCTTCGGTAACTAAGTTTCCTTCACTATCTCTCGTTAGTTTCATCTGCGTTGATCTCTTCCCTCCCAGATAGTAATCTGGTTATTTGATATAGTGTTGTCTGGTCTCTATCTCTCCTACCTGCGGCCTTTTTTGCCTCACTTGCAAGTGTGTAGTAAGAGTGTCTTTTGTCTTTCCATGCACTCTTCTTCACTTCTTTGTTTAGTGTATTATAGGTTGTACTCAGTTTCTCACTTCGTAGTTCATCACTGCACTGGTTCATCTCCTGCTTCCCCAACTTCCTCCTCTCTATCAGTTTCCATGTTTCCATCTAGATCCATTCCTCGGCTTGGAGTTTCTTCTTCCTTCCTAATACGGTTATGCAGGTTTTCTTTCACGTCTCTTTCACAGAGTTCCAGTGTTGTTCTATCCAGGTTTCTTCAGGGATGCTGTCTAATGTCTCCTACGTTTCTCCTATTGTTGACGTGATGTCCTTTGTAGTTTCGTCCTTCAGTTTCTGTTCCAGGTGTCGAACTTCAACTGTGGTCAATCACCAACTTATTTGAAGGCTTTCCATTTGATTTTGAAGGTAGGTTTCTTACACTAGATAGTGATCCCAACTTACATCTGCTCCCCTTCTTCATCTGATCTTGTGTCAAGTAGGCTGCGTCTCCACTTTCTTGAGATTGAAATGAAGTCAATCTGATTTTTAGTGTGTCCTGGTGTCTGGTGAAATCCATGTCGCTGACTTGTGAATATCCTTGTGCTTGTAACGTTGATAACGTTCAAATTTCTGTCGAATTCACGAAATCTAATATCGTGAATTTTTTTCGTGTATTGATTAGTTGGGAAATAAGATCCCCTCTTCACCTTGCCATATTCACCTGTGTGACATACAGCGGAATCCAGGACTCGCATTCCGTCCTACTTGGGACTCACAAACTGGATGTACCTGCACCTCAGTTTATGATGTTGTTCTCACTGAAACTGAAGCCCAGTAAACATCGCTTCAAATGCCAAAGGGTTGTAAACTAGACGACTGAGGCTAGAGAACCACCTCTTGTGCAATGGATAACACTTATTGTTTGATACTTGTAATTCCCTCTTTCCTACACAAAGTCAAATTGATCAATCTCTGTTTCCGAACGGGCTTCTATGTGGATACCTCGATATTGCCAAGTATTCATGATGTTATATTCATCTCAGCGATCAGCAGTGAAGTCCAGCAAATTAGCATAGAAGCCTATTTGAAAAACAGAGATCGAACGACTTGACCTTGTGTAGGGAAACGGAAATAACAATAATCACACAGCTCCCTTCATCTCTTCATGATAAACATAGGAGTTTTTACACTAGCTAGTGCATTTGTATGATAAAAATCCATTGTAGGTTAGTCGACTAGGAACATTAAATGTTTCTTTAGGGAGAATGTTTCAAAAAGGATAGGAGTGACGTATTTGCAGAATTTTAAGAAGCTTATCAGTTCTAATAGAAGCAATTGCTTGTATTCGACTAGTGATTCATGTTGACTATTTTTTTATTTTACTTTAGTCATATATACAAACAGACAAATAGTCTATATATATCCTTATTCACATATTTACATTTCATCTTCTGTGAGCCATATATACTTCAATTTTATTGCATAGTTAACAAAAGGCATTCTTTTTCAATCTCCGACACATTTGAAGTGTGATTTGCACAAATCTACTCTATTTTTTCCCAGCTTCTTTTCAGGACCGCAAACTATCTAGTTTTTTTTTTCATTATTGTCTTTTTTCAATGCCTAAGAGAAAGCTGCGTTTCTTAGTTTCCAGCATGAAAAAGTACTTGTTTATAAACCGGAAGACTTTCAGACAACAGACTATTGAAATGATGATACTCTGTAGTGCATCCAAACAACTGATCAAGTGATTTTATTTGGCAGTCGGCAGTTTAAAGTTGAACAATCATTTTTGCACCCAAGAGATAGATTTTTGAATTATATGTAGGATATGAGTGTTTTGTTTTAGCTGTTTGACTGTATAATCTCTGAGCTATTTTTGTCATATTCAGCAGATTATACAATGTTGAAGATTTCTATTTTACAAGGCGATTTATCTAACAAAAAATGGTGTTTGAATGAACAGTCTGATTAGTTGTTGGTTAGCTTTACACTCGTTATTTGTTGCATGTAACTGTGGACAGGAAGAGATAGTGTATCGAAACAGATAATTCACTCCTAAAACTCAAGATAATTCGTGCTTAACAGTTCAGAAACCCTAACTTTGTTCCCTTCTGAAGTCTTAAGTAAGGCTATTTTAGAAGTTACATTTGATCCTCTTTTATGAGTTTATATGAATACTAAACTGTCTAAGTAGTTACCGGTTATTTTATTATTCACCGAATTGTCATTTTGTAATGGATGATAAACATATTTCTTTTAAATCAAGTGTAACTATATAAGGACTATAAGAATGCTAATTTTTGTCAACTTTGCAAAAAACAGCCTTGCAGAACATTATTTTTTAATTAAATGACTTTACTGTTTATACTTTATTATGATGGACAGAAATCATGAACGGAAACTGAGATTTTCACCTCATTAATTGCAAATTGATTTAGTTATTTTATCCAACAATCAATATTGGAGTCAATCGATTTATACCCTATCCATTTATCGTTATGAGGAAAACTACTGTGTTTTTATCGCAATCAGCTCGAAAAGATGGGGAAATATAAGGTGAAAACATCATCATCTTCAGTTCATAAGACTTTTAGTTTCGGATTAAAGCACTAGGATTCGAAAGTTGATAGTAACTCACCTCCCAGTGTCACTAAAATTCTATAAAACACTTATGATTGCCATGAGAATTACACTTCAATGATGTGTTTCAAGTGAAAAACTTCAGGACACTTTTCATCATTATGATGGGAAAATACCTGATATTAGTTTGAATAAAGTGGTCAGAATACTGAAACTACTGATGCATGACAGATAAGTCAGTAGTGTGCAACTAAACATGTAACAAAATTTGTTACTAAATTACACACAGGTCATTATTGGGATCTGAGTCTCGTCCATTACTTGTAGTCATTAGTAGCATATTTCTTTACTTTATGACACTTATATATTAGAAATTGACTTTTATTTTTCTCACTGATTGCTTTCTGATTGAAACCTTTCCCATACAATAGCTGGTTATGTGAAAAAAATACTGAGTTGTCAGAAATTTTTAACGTGAAATATGCAGTCTTTAAATAATTTCCAAACTGAAATTCGGGTTGCTTAGTGGTTAGTTTCACACTAAATATGTCCTCTAAAAATGGATAGATCTTAGAATCATAGACGAGTGGACTAGAATGTAGATATGGATCAAAAACTGGAGCATAATGTAGATGCATATATGAAGTTAACCATTTTCGTGCAGAATAAGTTATAGTCAAAACTGACAGAAGTAAAATACTGTACATTAATTAAAAGTTATCTTTGATCTCAATAACATTTGTGTCTTATCTTCACTCAGTTAATAATCTTCATACTAAACAGCAGGATGCAAACCTGCATTCTTATTCCCTATTGTTCGAGTTCACACAGTACAAACTTATACTTTTGATGACGAATAAATTTTTGAAACAAAAACTTAAAAACGATCAAGCTATTAAGCGGTTATTATTTAACCTGATCATGTGGGAAAAGGCTTCTTTAAACCAGGTCGATAAGCATGAAATACCCCTGTATTCATGTTTCATGAAGTCAAAATTGTAAGTCCCAGGCTGACTATTCGGACAGTTTTTGTAAACTTTGAATGTATTGTTTTATCCTTACTACCTCAGGATTATGGATCAGTGAATTTCTGTTAGTAGGCATCAGGAAATAAAATGCCATCATATGAATTGACTATTTGTTTTTAGTCATATTAAATTTATTTCAAAATAGGCTTTTGTGAAGTCATATAGAAAATGAAGCACCATCTTTTTACAACCTACAACATTTTAAAAACTGTGACAAATACGGAAATAGCTAACAAATTTTTGATGATGAGTTCGAGCTGGATTCTGTTGATGAGATTTTATGCGTGAAATCATAGGGTGAAACCACTGATGTAGATATTTGTGTCGTCATTGGTCAGTGATTTGCAAATTTCTTTCGATTTTATCTTACAGGTTTAACAAAATTACCTCTGAATGATTCAAAAATTCTACATACTGCTATCAATCAAAGTATTAAAAATAGGTAAGTGTTCTCCAGTGTTGATATGCATTTACTCAGCATAAAACAATAAGGGTCTAAACAGAAACTTGAGCTTTATATATGTATATGTATATATTGATTTATTAGCCTCAAACATCATCTCTGGTCTGTGCATGAATTCACATTACTTTCTTTACGATAAGTAGAATTTTTCTAGTTCACTACCTCAGAATGTGAATGATAAGGTTTCTGCAGAATTCTAGTAGTCATCATGAACGCAAGGCTACTAGTTATTCCCTACAGACCGGGCAACTTAATTCCTGCAAAAATTTTTTGATGTGGTCACAAAATTAGAAGATCAGCCATCATTACACATTTTGATGGGAGGTAAACAATTTTTAGCAATGAAAAGAAAATGTTTGATCCTAGATTCCATGGAATTACATGTTTAAAGGCTTAAACACAATATATTCGACAACAAAACTAATTAATGCGAATTTTGATCACTGAAACATAAGTTTTCTCAAAAATGCGAGTGCATCTTGCTGACGAGACCCGACAAACATAATACACAGGTTTCTCATTTCGTACAAAATGCTATCAACAACCTTAAGACATATAAGTAGAGAAAATTAATGGAAGATAGCTCATATTGAGATTTAATTTTTCAGGGATAAACATAATTCAAACCACATACCTAAAGTGAATGAGAAGTGGCAGTAGCCATTCACGTTGCAATGAGAGCTGCTGACGTCTTTCAGCTTAGGATTTAAATGTAAACATTAAGTTTAGTGATAAAAAACATAAAAGTATTGCTCCATTAAGGACAGTTGGTCGACAAGAAACTTTCTTTTATCCTTACTGAATGTTTAATAAAGTGTGTTTGTTAAAAGAAGGATGATTTTTCCTAACCTGGAACTAAAGCCACTCAGTGTTGTTTAATGATAACTTCATAAGCTGCAATGACGGTATCATGGGCTTTATTGTAGACTAAAAGAAGTTTCCTTGAAAGTCATTTTTGAGGATTTTGAATGAGTTTCATTTACGCCAGCGCACTTATCCGACATCAAATATATTATTGCTTATTGAATAGCATAGATAATAATTAGATGAACTTAGCCAGAACTTTTGATGATTGAGGTGAAGTTAAGACCTAACTACCGGCTGGGCTCTGCAGCCCAGTTGTTAGAGATCCAGACAGGTAACCTGGAGGCCATTAGTTTGAATCATTTCGCAACCCAGGCTTCACTTTCTCTTTCAATCATCAAACCAAATTTAAGACTTTAATGCAACCGATGTATTGTATTTGTTTTCAAATTCCAGAAACTCTTACAACAAAATATAGGTGTAAAACATGGGCACTGTGGTAGAATTTAATTCCATATTAGATTTGTCTATTTGATTTATAACACATAGTGATATAGTATTATTTACTTTATGCTTGAAACGTCATCAGGTAAATAATACTATATCACTGTGTGTTATCAATCAAATAGACGAATTTAATACGGAACATACAGCAAAATGTTATTCAATACGGTAAAAACAGATTTTTAAGTTTACTGTGAAGCACTTTTTGCCTTTTCTTCAAATCCCAAAAACTTTATGCACCCAGTTAGCTAGTCAATCTAAAAAGGTGCAGCATTGCACATTGGGATTCCAATAATACAATTCAATTGACAACTTCAGGCACAAACTTTGGGATATGATTGAGGCTGAGCAAATTAAGGTACTGTACTGCTCATTAAAAGTGCAATTTGAGTCTGATTCTGAAGTTTTGCAATTTTTTGAACAAGTAAAGAATTATTTCATTAGTTCGTAGTAAGCATGCATTCAGTTTCCATATATCTGAAACTGAATGTTTTAATTCATTCCTTAGTTAATAGACAAGGGTTTGCGTTGTTCTGTTTCATCGATATCTGCTACTTAACTTTCACTTCA
Organism: Heterobilharzia americana; assembly: GCA_944470555.2. Taxonomy (NCBI): domain Eukaryota; kingdom Metazoa; phylum Platyhelminthes; class Trematoda; order Strigeidida; family Schistosomatidae; genus Heterobilharzia; species Heterobilharzia americana. The sequence continues at coordinate 125,957,177 of OX104127.1, read as the reverse complement.
GTTGACAGGACTTTATTGTTCTTGGTAAAATAAGTACTTCCGTTATCCTAGAGCTATTTGTGACTGCTTAGCCTACTGTGTATGTGACTAATTTTGAATAAAAACAAGTTTAATATTTCACATTGCTGTTTCATTCCAGTACCAGTGGTATATAATTGTCAAACACGGACTATGTTATAGATTGCAGTAATATCTAACGTGGCTTATTAGATTTGTTACACAATGAAATATTATTTTTACTGTATAACGATTCAAATACGATTTATTCTATATAAGCATATTAAAACAATTTCCCAGCTTTGAGACATGGTATATATACTCGTCGAAAAATTCGGATTTAGTTGTAGATAGACAATGGATTATATAGACATTTTAATTTCGGTGGTTACAAAATGGTGAGTTGTGTTTCAGAGATAGAACTTGTATCTTTAGCTATGAAAATTGATTTTTAATTCACACAACCCATATCGCTTATCATATGCAAGAACTCATTATTGTACAAATGTGCAACTATATATGCTCACAAAAAACATTTCTTGGTATATTGTGCCTTGAAATGATGAGTACAGAGCTTAGGAGCTGTTTTATTCGAAAACTTAATTTTAGACACAATATTGTTCATGGCAGTATGGTGTAGCTTTGGGGTCACATCGCAAACACCGGCGACTATATTTGTATAAAAACTAGTGATTGAGAAATATTTTCTGAATATGATGCAAACATAATTTTCTCAATAGTTCCCACAGATTTTGCTTGTGAAAACACCGAGACAAAAAGGTTTCAAATTCTTTGAAAGGATAATTTCGGGGAAATAGCTATTCCTACAATTATGCTACGATGAACTAAACTTTTGCTTACTTCCTTCATTAGTCAAGAAATTTGTATGAAAATTCTATACTACTTAAAGTAGACTGTTAGTTAATGTTTAACTTTTAAGTATTGGTGTGGTTGTAAATACCATTTAACGAGCGTAGGATTGATTTCGGTATAAAGGAAATCATCTGATTGCTCTTAAATAAACTAGGTTTTAAATGACACGTAGCTCTTCTGTTAAATGGCTATTAATTTTATAGAAATATTTGCTTTTTTCTGCGTTCTGTCCTACTTACTGTTGCTAAATACCTAACTTTGAGACAATTTCACAAGTCACTCCACCTACCACACATAGTGTCAATTTGAAAACGACAGAAGCAACAAAATACACAGTTGACTGAAACTGTCATACTGAATTGGGCATTTCGAAACTTACTGCTTAGTATGTGACCGACAAGAACCAACAACCTGAATGGCTTATCACAGCTGCATACTTGTGAAATGTGGTGAAACTAATTTGGATGGACAATAAGAAGTCCAATGTCCAAGTCCAATGTTTTCTCAAAGAAATTCTTATGGGACTCAACTAATTTGCTTTCGTTTTTTCATTGATTATTCTCTTAGAACTATAGCTGCCAATCGTATTCATGAAAAGAGCAGTCGAAGTCACGTGATTTGTACCGTATACTATCAAGAGGTAAGTCGTTCTCTCAATGTTGATACATACACAGATAAATGTACAGTTTTCATTTCGGCATACTTCAGCTTGAATGTTACTACTGAATGCTAGGCCAGTATACACACATTTGTAAGTCTGTAAAATGTAGTGTTTACATAATCCAACCTAAAATCAATCTACGCACTGATTTGAAATTCTACGGGGTCCTAATGAGAATCAACCATTTGAAAATGGGATTCTGCTGTCTTAACTTACACCCATTACTAATACGTTTTTACGTAATATATTTAATTGAAATTGTCTCAGTTTACTGGGAATATTTGTACTGATATAAACCATATCGGTTCTGTGACTGTTCACATGATGCCTTACATCACTATTTGGTGGAAATGACGGAACTTACTGTAGTGACTGTTGATTTCGTGTGTTGTTCTAAGAATTTCCGTTTGGTGAAAGAAATACATGACAACTTAGTCGTATTATTCAATGACAGACGAAGAGGCAACTTAGGAATAACTATCAAATTACTGATTTAAATAAGAAAGAAACGACGTCAAAAAAAACTATATATGAAAATAACTGACGGAATAATTTGACGTTTCAGTTTGTAATGATCAAAATATTGTTTTGCATGGACAAGTAAAGTTTTCACAGAAACGTAGTAATCGAACTAGCCTGTAAATTGAAGTCAATAATTTTCATGATGCTTAATTCCACACCATAAAAATAATAGTCTAGAGCAACCCAGACTTTTTGCAAGTCATCTCTTACTGCAGATTAATAATTTGTGCCCATTAGCTGGAATGAGACATCCCCATAGATTTTAGACGGGTAATAATTTAACAAAATTTTAGTATTCAGAGCTTTATCATTGTTGGGTAAAATTTTCCTCATAAATGTAATGAACAAATTCTCGCTGCATATATTCAACTTCATAAAAATGGAACATGCTGTTTTTCTAATTATAATGCTGTACAAGAAGTGTGCAAATATGTGAAAGTAGTAAGTGTTTTTCAATAGAATAGGATTCTTCATCTGATCATTTGAAGTCATGTAGATGTGGCTAATTCAAACGAAGTTCAGCCACTTCTTCATTATGTTTATTATTTGTCCTTTGGGTTCCTAGTGGAAAATACGGCTTCAGTAGCACGTCTCCATTCCATTGTCGTCTCTGCAATCTTTTGAACCTGCCTCCACAACAGCCCAGAAGCTCTCATTTCCTTCTCGCACGATCTCCTCTATGTCACCCTCGGACACCCAACCCGTCGTTCCCCCTTTGGGTTCCACTAGACGACCTGGCGCATGATGTCCTCAGTCGGCTGTCTCAGTGTATGCCCAATCCATCTCCACTTCCTTCCAGTGCATATTTGTTCAGCGATAGATTCTTGGTTGGTTCGTTACCCAGCCAGAGTTCTTTGTTGTTTATTCTCAGTATTCTGGCCATTTGAGCTTCAGTAACGAGCCAACGTAGGGAGTTGTTGATGAATGTGTGTAGTTTGTTTGAAATCCCTTTCATAACGCGCCAAGTCTCTGAGCCATACAGAAGCATTCACTTGACGTTGGTGTTGAAAATCCGTATCATGTTCCACATGCTGAGTGCAGAAGATCTCCACACTGGTTTCAGGCTAATGAATGCCTGTCTTGCTTTTCTGATTCTGACTGGCTTTGACGTGTTCGTGTGTGCCGCCAGTAGTTGAAACAGTGCTGCCTAGATAGGTGAAAGAGGCTACTTCCTTTAAGTTTCTCCCGTTCATGGTGATTGGAGCTTGTTGTTGGTTGTGTAACATCATCACCTCTGTCTTCTCTATATTCACTTGAAGTCCTGTCTTTGCTGCCTTGCCTCGCCTCTTCTGTCAACTTGTTAGTTTTCGCCTGTAGGTCTTCAAGTTTGTGTGACATCAGACACAAGTCATCGGCGAAATCTAAATCTACTAGGCTCTTGTCATCAGTCCTCCGTATCCCCCTCTTCTCACAGCTCCTCACTGTTTGTTGCATGATCCAGTCCAGTTGAGTCAACCACAATCAGGAATATCATGGGTGATAGTAGATGGCAACCTTGTCTTACTCCTGTCTTCACTTCAAAACCATCACTGAGCTTCCCATTGTGAATTACTTGGCTGGCATGTGGCATCTTCATATAAGTGTTGTTGAATGAGGTTGACAAAGGTTTAGGGTATTCCGTAGTGTTGAAGCAGCTGCCTGCCGAATTACTTGTCAGTCGACGCTGTCGAAGGCCTTCTCAAAGTCGATGAATTTGAGGTAGAGTGTTGGCAGGCATTCTATACTCTGTTGTATGATGATGCGAAGCGTTGCAGTTTGGTCCACACATGATTTGTACTTCGTGAAGCCTGCCTGTTTCGGTCGTAGTTTTGAATCCAGTGCATCCTTTAGTCTCTCCAGCATGATGTGGCTTAATATCTTGTTTGCTCTGGGTGGACAGGAGCGTGATTCCGCACCAGTTCATGCAAAGACATGGGTCTCTCTTGTTTTGGAGTTTGACAAGGTAGACCTTCTTCCAACCAACTGGCAGGTACATTTCCTTCCTTGACTCCTTCAAAACCTTCTGCAATAGTGGTGTGAGCATGTCCGCTGTTGCCTCTGTGTCCACTGTCAGTGCTTCTGGCAGAATTCCATCTGGTCCTTCTGCTTTCCCGCATTTCAGTAGTTTTATGTCACTCAGAACTTCGACTTTTGTTGGAGGGTTTGTGTTCACTTGTAGTTCTGTGGCTGCCCTGCTCGTGCTATTTCTGGACGAAGTGCAGGTGGTGGTCCATTCAAGAGCTTCCTTAAGTGGTCAGTCCATCATTTCCATTGATTCTCTTTCGTAATTAAACTTCCTTCATCATCTTTTATTGGTTTCATCTGTGTTGATCTCTCCCCTTCCAGATAGTAGTAACCTGGTTATTTGATACAATGTTGTCAAGTCTCTCTTACCTGCAGCCTGTTCCGCTTCACTTGCCAGTGTTTCGTAGAAGTGTCTTTTGTCTTTCCGTGCACTCTTCTTTACTTCTTTGTTCAGTGTTTTATACATTGTGCTCAGTTCCTCTTGTCGTTGAGCGTCCTTGCACTGGTTTATCTTCTGCTTCACCATCCTCCTCTCCTCTATCAGCTTCCAGGTATCCGTCAAGATCCATTCCTTGTCTTCTTTCTTCTTCCTTCCTAATACTGTTTTGCATGTTTCTTTCCACACAGCTTTCAAAGGGTTCCAGTGTTCTTCCACATAGGTTTCTTCAGGCATGTTCCTCGATATCTCCCATTTTGTCTTGATGGCTGACCGACGTGAAGATATCCTCTGTATTTCCGTCCTTCAGTGCAGTTTCTGTTCTGAGTGTTGAACTTCAACTGTGGTCTATCATCATCAACTTCCTTGAATTGAAGGCTTTCAACTTGATTTTGTAGGTAGGTTCCTTACACTAGATAGTGGTCTAAACTTACATCTGCTCCCCTTCCTCATCTGATCTTGTGTCAAGTAGACTGCATCTCCAACTCCATTTTCTTCACATTGAGATGAAGTCGATCTGAGTTTTAATGTGTCCTGGTGTTTGGTGAAATCCATGTCGCTTTGTGGATATCCTTGTGTTTGAATACAGTACCTTCAATCACCAGATCGTTGAATGCACAGAAATCTGCAAACAATTCTCCATTCTTATTCATCATTTCACCTATCGCTTCTCGACCCATGGTTAGTTCTCTTCGTGTGTTGTCCACTCCACGCAGTTTGGCATTCATGTTGCCCATCAGAATGAGCTTTGATGTCGCCAACTGGAGTGAGGTCTTGTCTAGTGTTGATTGCAGTTGTCTGTAGAATTCCTCCCTCTCCTGTTGCTCTGCATTATTTGTAGGTGCGTAGCGTAGCATTGAATGATTGTGACTTTCCTTCCTTTTGAGCTGAACCTTACTGTCATGATCTTGATCCTGCAGGAGGAGATTGGTTCCCACTGCATGAGAGCCTTCGTTGTTCTTGGGTAAATCATGATAGCCACTCCATCAGTGTGCTTGTGGTTGTCGTCTGGGTGACAATGGTGGAGTAGATTATTGATTCTCCAGTTGACAGTTTGGAGAGTCCACTTCCATTCCATCTGCTATTGCTCATTCCTAAAACTTCAATGTGATACCTTGTCATTCTCCTTTGCAATCTGAGCAGCGTTGCCATCCAGCTTCAAACATAGTGCGGACATTCCATGTCTCCATGCTTACTTTTGCTTTCATCGAGAGAAGAGAAGACACATCAGCTAATTGGCTTCCCGATGTCTTACACCAACCGGCGTCATTTCGTCTCTCCAATTCCAGCGAGGAACAAGTTTGTTTTTTTTTATTTATTTTGTTCTGTGCTTTGAAGTTTGTTTAGCGTTGGGACTGGGTTTTTGGGGTAGGGTTGCTAGCCCTATGCCCAACATTCCCCCTTTACCCGGGCTTAGGATGGGCTAGTAACTAGTGAACTAGTTAACCAGGCGAGGTTCTTCATTATGTTGACGCACATTAGTTTTTAGTAACCCAGATATGTTCCATGTATTGGAATGTGATGATGATATTTACCTTCAGAACCCATTTTTTCAGAAGTAACCTATACACCTAAGTATTTTCTTTTTAGATAAGATCTGGCATTGATTTCCCACGAACTGTAAACAGCAAACTTTGCTTAATTGATCTGGCTGGAAGGTAGGTTGGAAACTTTTAAAATGTAATTAGTGAAAATGTAATGATCCATCAAATTGATTTTTGTTTGGTTGGTTAGTGCTCTTCAGAGTGATAAAAAAGCCAATAAATCTATCCACCCTGTATACTATCATGTAATTTTGAGTGCTGTTGTTGTTGGTGAAATTTCCATGCAACAATTACAGCGTTGTAAAACCACTTATGCATGGTATGTTATCTGTCAAGAACTAATTATTTTTTTGGTTGTGTTTATCAGTCCGTTGAACAGCTGCACATCTAGCAAATGCGGAGTGTTTGGATATTTTATCACTCATTGGTATTGCATGAATGCATATCTTTTTTCACATCAAGTACCCTTTTTGATTATACTTTGATTGTCACCTTTTGACATTTCTGTTCCTAAGTGAACTACAGAATGCTGAAGTTGTCTGATATAACTCATAACTACTTTGAAGAATACTCTCATATACACTGCATTCTGTTTATGCATATGTTCAGGTGGTGAATTAATATTTTTAGTTATTTACTTACATCTCTATACATTTATCAAATCAAGAGTTGGGCAGATTGCACTGGAAACTAATAGCTTTTACTTGTTTTCACCTTATAAGGATGTCTGGTTTTTACAAAAACAATTTTAAATCGTGTGAAACGGACAACGAAATATAAACTTTATGAAACGTAATGTCACATTGTACCAAGGCATTCCACAGCCTATTTTTTATTATTATCTATTTTCCTGACGTTTTAGTCTTGCATTTATGTTACCTTTTCAGAACATTAAAATGGAGACCTGATTAACACTTGCTAACAATGCTAAGTCAACAAAGCCTTAAGATAACAACTAGGAAATTTAGGATTCGAACCCTTCGACGACTTAGTAGTCATTAATTATCCCTGTTTATAACAACCAACTTAACCGAACCCATGTCATAGTCCTCCTATGACCATTTTCAAACTGAAGAAATTCTATAATAAGTTTTATCATTTCACTGAGGAATCTATGAAACGCCATTCTGAGTTGTTTTTAATAAAAGTTTCTATTCTTGTGAGTTTTGCAAAGAAAATGTACACTAGTGATTGTCAGTGTATAATGTGTATTCCTACTGGTTAGGGTGTTTTATCACTTTGAAGTTATCATTCTTATCCCCCTTTCTAAACATGAAGCAGTTTTAAATCAGACTTTTTTAAATAGAATTTTCCCGAGCAAATAATCAGTTAGCACGGATCTGTATGTTTTTAAGTACATAATGATGCTTTATATATGCCCTTCAAGAAGCTAAATATGAATATTTACATTATGTTCTACCCAAATACCTTAGTAACATGTCGTTTGGGTAAAACAATAACGTTCTACTTACTTTTGATGATATACATCTATTCATTTGTCTAGATACCATGGTAACTACTAGTTAGTGAATTACTGCTGTACATTATGATGCAAAAAAGTAGCTAAATACAATAATGTTAATTTTTCATCTTTGTTCATTGTCTTACTCATATTGCCAACACGAGTAGAGTGAAATTTCGTACATCAAAATGTACAATAAAACAGGCACCTATTAGACATTTGATCAAACTATATTTACTCAGGCTAACTAAGTATGTTGAAGTTGCATTGTTCAGATTACTTTAGCAGCATATTTTGAAGTATACTGAAAGCTTGGTTGCACTTTGTTTTGCTTTAAATCTCATTCCCTGTTTCTTTCAGTTAAATATTATTAGTTTTATTAAGGATGAATATTGAGCGCACTCATTCACATATTCCTACATACCAGCCAACTTAATGTTGGATAACACCAAAAGGTGATGGTTTTGAATCTTTCATCACTAGAATGACTGAAATTATATATAACACTTGTTGAACAGCGATTACTAGTGCATCTAACAATTAATAATTTCCAAAGCCTAATGGTATCTGTTAATTAAATCAAAGTGAATAAATATTAAAATACAAAGATGTTGGCAGACTGACTGAGTTTTATATGTATCGTTGTGATTAGAAATCAACACTTCCTCATTTTTATATATTAATGATAGAGAATGGCAATTTACTACTGTTTACTTCGTGATTAAATGTTAGTTGAACAAATACAGTAAAAATGGTTTCTGAACTTCATCTCACCTCAATTATAACTTGAATGGTCAGTGTACAAACTGCATGGTTCACATTGACATTTCTGTCAGCTAGCTTGTTTTTCAACTACTCATCTCTGATGTCAGTAGTGTTTCCATTTTAACGTCATAGTTTGAAAGTTGAGAAACTACGCAATTGTGAGAAATGTTCACGTAGACAGTGCAGTTTGTGAATCATTTGAAGGCATAATGGTCCATCCAATTCAGCTAGGTATATTCTGTTGCTTTGAGCAACCAAGCTGTGCGAAGTAAATTCGTCCGAGTACATGACTAACTAGCCCGTCTTCAAGCAAGCGAAACGGTCTTTCGGTGTGTTGGTCGCTTTTATCTGGTTATCAAAATCTAAACATCATGAGTAGTTTCTAACTACTCATTTTGTTCAGTAGTATATCTCGACATTACTGTTAATTTCTGGAAATAAATAGGATCAAATCACTGAGATGTAAATTTAGATAAAAAGATGACGAGACTGTTTTTAATAATTTTAAAATTGTCTAAACACTTGTCAATATACAAATCTACTTCCCACTAACAAGTCAGTAACATTGTCCATTTTTCTTTATTTACCTATGTCAGTGAACGCGTTCACAATTTAAGTGATAAGAAACGTTTCAATGAAGGCAGAAAAATTAATTTGTCTTTATCATCTTTGAGTACAGTTATCGGGAAGCTGGGTAAGTCAGAAAATATATTTGGGTGTATTCTGTCATCTATGTCATTGTCATGCTTAGTTAGGCACTGATTCATGTCGAACTGTGTTTGAGTTTTGTTTCTGTTTTTAAAATTAGTAATAAACAACAAGCACCCTGGAGATTTGAGACCTGTCTACGCATTTTGTGCTGTAAATGAACTTATTATTTAAATATCTTGATTCATTACGTCATCGAAGCTGGATAACTTTAGGATTGGTGCTTTTTTGGCACTAATATTACTCACTAGGTAATCTACCAACTGATTTCGAAATGTAATCCTGTTGTATAAAATAAGGCTGTTGTGTTTACATAATAAAGACGTTCAGATGTACTCTGATGATAATTAGTCTGATGCACCCTCATAAAGAACTGGCGAATACATGAATAAGGTCAGAGACGGTCTTGGACTGACAGACAAGAAGGTTGGTCTCTACCAACAACTTCCAACTTTTTAGCAGTTATAAATGATACGAAAATATAGTGTACAAAGAATTCCCCGAAAGAAGCACAAAGAAGCAAAAATTCAGAACGCATACCTTTTATTCATAGATTATCTGTAAATGTCATTCTACTAACTAATGAAGTAACTAATAACTTTAGTTGTACTATTTTATCCTAACGGATCTGTGGTTAATTAATTTAGGGAGATAACTTTCTCTGATGGGTCACTGGTTCTAGCCTCACCCACCTATGAAGGTTCAGGAAGCTAGGTAGTATCAGTAGCCCTCATATAATAGGTGTGGCTTATTGGGTGCTGCACGGGTGTGTACAGGGTTGCTGGGGGGGATTCCAGTTCTATAAGAAACTAATTTTTCAGTCAAAATAACGAACCCAAATTAGTTATTTTGCGTCTACTCTAGGCTGGTCTGTAAAACTAGTTGTTTTGAAGCGATCATGCAACTTCATAATCAGTTTCCAACTGTGCAAACCCACTGCAGTTTAAATTGTGAACGGCTGGAATTCTAGCATACAATGTAAACGGCTTTCTTTACTGACTATTTAGTGCATAGTATTTAGTCAGACTGAACCAATCAACAGAGACTAAGATAATATTTTGGAGATGTTAAACTCAATTTCAGAAATGTGCGAGATATTTTTTCACCTAAACAAGAAGTTTTATTACTATTTGTTGATCTACTGATGAGTTCCAACTAAGGCGAAACACACATCCTTAACTTCTCTCCTAGCCACAGCCAAGTGAATTATCATAAAAAGTTTTATGTCGCTGTAACTCATGTAGCATTTGTTTAAAGTTTAGCTTGTTATTCAGTAGTACGAGCAAAGCCTTTACAAACGTTTGCATATTAACAAACCAACAGACAAAATTTTAAAACGTGCAAAAATATTTCTAGAAAGTTGTTTGTGCTGATTTCTATGAAGCTGTCGTGAAGCATTTGGTTGGCAGGAGGTCATAATGAAACTTAAGGGCTTATCTGGGACTATTTACAACGATGGAGATTATCTGATACATGTTATGTTTTGGTGCTATACATTTGGAACAATTTGATCATACATGAACTTGACGAATAGTTTATATGAAACAGAGAAAGGTTAATTAGGCCACTGATCAGAAGATTGGTATGAAGGCAAACTTCATTGTAGTGTATAAAAATAGTCAAGGACGATTACCTAGATTTATTAAAGCGTTTACCATCCATAAATTCGAACCCCCTTTATATATTCAACAACAATTTGTGCTTACACTTAACCTATTCTGGTAGTATTGAGTTCAACTCTTCACACTGTTGGTGGTGGTGATTTGACCTTTTTGGTTTCCCTCTCTTGTTTTCGTTCTGCCCTTATTTTGCTTCTGAATTATGATTCTACTGCCTTACTTAACCTTTCTCATATTAAACAAAATAATTCAACAAGTTCATGTATGATCAGATATTTTGAAATATATAGCGGGCTAATGCATTTCGTGTTTCAGATAATCTCAGTCTTTTCATAACACTGTCCAATGATATTATTGAATTTCCTGCACATTATTATTTTATTAAATTGTAAGAACAGAAAATGTACTAAATAAGTGAACTACTATACAACTCAATATAGACATTGATAGATTACCAATCAAAATACAACACATCAACACTTTAACTTTTAAGCTGGACTTTCTAACCACTGTTGTCAACATTGACAATAAATGTTCGACTTACTTTCTGTAGCTTAGGAAGACTACAATTATCCAACCGGCCGAACTCACGGTCATTGGAATTTATTTAATTTATTGATGATTAAGTAAAACTAGTTATCTTGAATTTTTTAGTATATGGTTTATCTTCATTTAGGCTAACTCATCAACCAGTTTTAAGAAAACTCGGAACTGTGAGGTTTTTAACTCAAACTATTCAGTGTCGAAAAACGGTTATTTAGTATGGTTTGGGGATCTAGAATGACCACTGGCTTCGTGGTGTGTTCATATTTTTAAAAAATCTTTTTAAAGTACGCTTAAAATCACGTCATCAATGTCACGCTGGTAATTTTAGGGCGTCATTATATAAACCTTAAAACTAAATTCAGAATGGAAGATCCTGTTTATAGTGTGGCACTATGATTTCAAAGAAATATGTCTACTATTCGTAGGGGACATACGGAATATCGGTGCTAATTTTAGAATTAACAAAATCCAAATGAAGAACAATTTCCATATATTCTGATACTTCATTCTCCTTATGCATATCGAAACAACATTAGTGGAAACGAATTCGAAGCTTATTATCTTCACTTTTCTGAGTAATGGCAACACTTTTAGAAAGGTACGTCAGTGAGATAAACGAATCAATTTTTTGTTGTCTTCAAGAAATTAGATTAATGACAAGTGTTAAATCTGTTTGATTAAAATGCGATAGTTACGAGCAATTCGTAGACTGTGTTACCTCAAAATTATTTAAAAAGTACTAATTAAAACATGAAATCACTTGAAAAATTGACAGTTCCGGTCGGTTAGTTTGTTTACCTCAATGACATAAGCAGAAATCAGTTTCATCTTTCACTTTTTCATTGGGTGCTCAAATTTTTGTGTCAACTGATTATCTCTTCATCAGATATTCTAAGTATATTTATGAATTTCTTTCCAGCTGAAAAATCTTTAGTCAATAACAATGAAATGGAGTTAACCATACACAGTAGTCAGTCAACATTGAACAGCACAAGGAGTTCTCGATATTCTAGCAGCAATCACAATGGTTCATTTCATATTCCTTATCGAAATTCCAAATTAACATGGCTGTTAAGAGATTCATTAGGTGGAAATGCGCGCACCACAATGATTGCAAGTAACGTTTTCTTCTATTCTTTTCATTGTGTATCATCACCTGTTATCTTTGAACAAGAATAAATCTTAAGATATATGAATAATCTTATTTTGATACGTATATATGTAACAGCTAAAGTGGAAAGGAAACTTAACTATCGTGACTTATGAATACACGTCTTCCAAGTTATGACCTCGTATTTCGCTGCATGATATGCGAGGTTCATTTTTTACCTGGATCTCACGTTCATTTCAGTGATATAATGGCCTTTCTTCATCCTGCAATCCACTTTGTTGAATATTTTTATTCCAATACAAACTGATATCAATCCAAAGGTGACCCGTTTATTATTGTCCTCATTACCTGAGACATCCTAGCTGCTTAGTATGTTTTGCTAATGGCGAATCGTAGCCTTTGTTTTAAAATTACCCTGTTGGATTTCCCTCTGTGTGATAACATGACATGAAAGCATTTCTTCGGAATATAATAGAGACCGGGTTTCAACACTGGCTGATTTTTACGATGGTTTATGAACTCCACTAGATATCCGTTTTCCACTACTGTTTCAGTCAGTATTTTGATGTCATCATCTGTTAGGTATTCCGTACAGATACGCTTGAATCTTTTTGAATAGACCCATTACTGAACCTTTTTTGCATTGAGTTGGACAAAGGCTATGGAAAATTATTTACTGACCTGTCCAAATAGGTTTCCTGTATATTTACCGTTTTTCCTAAGATTCAGGATTATATCCAAGAATGTCAAACAGTTGTCTTCCTCTTCTTTATATACTGGGACCATATTGGTTTGTACAGTGTTGTCTTTCTAACAGATATGTCCCTTGTCACATGTCCCAATTAGATCGTCGACATATCTCTTTTAGAGAGTAACTCTACTGATGAGGTCACCAGTCAAGCCTTCAACATATGATATGTAAATATCAGCTAGCAATGGTCCTAGGGAACTTTCTGTGGTCACACCATCTATTTGTTCATTATCCTTCCTATGATTAAATCCCTTCATGCCCTATTTTCATCTCCCCCCCCCCTCCAATTTTCATGCAAAATGTCTTACCAAGTTTTAGGATGTTAGGGACATAGAACATCTCCTTATGGATTCACTCTGAACTTTCGAAGTTCGTTTATTTCGTAAGAGAAGATATCTTAGGTAGGCATTTTCCTCTATGTTTCAGTTCATGATGAATAAAACATTTTTTTATGCATTAAAGTATCTACTGGATGTGTACAAAATGGAATAAAAGACTTCTGTGTCTTGTTCTAAATATATCTCATGTGGTTAGAAATTTCGTTCTCCATTTCTGACAGCTAACAATCATGATGACGAACCGTGTTATGGCTACGTTTAATAATATACTGTTAACTCTGCGATTCCAATCAGTTCCATATAGTTATAATGGTCTTCCTAAGTTATTCATAAATTTGCTAGATGTAAAGTAAAACATAATATTTCTATAGGGGTGCGTACTTTTAGATTAGATTAGTTAATTTTAGTAATAAAGCTTTTGGACCATGAAAAGAGGTATGAAAGGTAACTGATTTCTGTAGTATGACTATGCGCAGTGAATTGTGCTTGAAATTGCATCTATAAACTAATACCATAGCAATCTGTGTTACTTCATATTGACCATTAAATAAATGTTTAATTATAATCTACCAAACTGAACAAGTTTTACCATTACCTGGATGCATTGTTCTTAATCACTTATTTAACTTTAATTCACATCCTACATTTTTAGCTATATCACCTTCTTACAAACAATACAATGAAACACTGAATACATTACGTTATGCTCAACAAGCGAAAATGATCACGAATACACCCAAAGTGAATGAGGTAAGGTTGTAAAGTGAATGTTTTTCGTTAATCCCTGTTATTATTATCAATAATTTAGGATGCAAGTTCTGCTTACATAAAGCAACTATTGGATGAAATTGCTACATTAAAACAAAGACTGCAAGAAAAAGGATCTTTCTCTACAGTGCACAGGGTAAGACAGTTAATTTAAGTTTCTTAGTTACTTTGTGTTGTCTATGTTCTTTACTTACATTCATACAAGTTTGACTCATTGATGCGTCTGTGACCGTGTTAAATGACGAGACTAAATTTTTGGGCTTGTTTTCATATTAATGCTTTCTTTTCTTTACCAAATTGATTGATGAAGGCAGTGCGAAAAGTGAGCGCGTTAACTTAACGTAAATACCTTTATATAGTCTCTAATTATACCTTTATCCTTTTCGTATTAAATAAATTCAGTCACGTTTTACCAGTGATTTATAAATTTCGTGTAATTTCCACTCAAGCATACGTTAGATTTAAAAATATTACAGTTGTAAATCACGCCCATAGGTTTTTTTGGTTAATTATCAAATGAAAACCACCAAGCGCATTTAGAATTATGATGATCCATACTTTCTTTTGGAAAAATAAGAAAACTTTCGTTGTGTGTGATATTAACATATTCCATTCAGGGAGTAATATTTGATACCTTCATGAAATTACACAAGTAAGTTGATTGAAGTTTGCTAATAACAGTGTGGGAAATCCTTGTTTGTCAAATTATTTTAATGAATAGTGAAACACGTCTTTTAATGCCGATATAGGACAGTCTAGTTAAACCTTCAGCTACCAAAACCTTCCCATAGAACATATTGCATCATTCTACTCGTTTTTAGGTTACTTTAATTGTTTGAATATGTTCCCATTATTGTTAATTACTCTTGGATATTTATAAAGTGTTTTCAACCAATCACTTTATATGTTCACGAGGAAACTAAGAACAATCAACACTTTTTATGCCGATGGGCTCTAGGGTGCACAAAAATCGATCAAAGACTGTTGTCAAAATAGATGGAACTTGAGGTTTTGGTCAGAAAAATGTGTATTGATTTCGGCGACTCTTACCCTCCAATTTTTGTCGTAATTCGAGTGTATCATCACTTCAAGATAACAAGTCCACTTAAATGGTTTTATATGATCAATGTGGTTTCAAGAAGAAGTGTAGTGGAAGTGAACCATTTTTTACCAATATCAAGTGGTTTACTTCCAGTTTTGCATATTTCAGCATCTCCAATGACAGTTTAGGGTTCAGTAGTGTAAAAATCTACGCTAAACACATAGTTGCAGTTTCTGTAATTGATTTACCCTTGTTGATGAATTCAACAAATCCGCTTCTCTCATGCTAGGCAGTTCTTTAATAGTATGCGTGACTAAAACTTTTTATGTCACAATGACAAGGATCTTGTCAACTTTACATTTTATCTGGACATTGCACTAGATCTGGAATGCGGGGATGATTTTATGGTATATGATATAGATGATGTATACCATATTCTGGCCACTGTGTTACGCATGTTTTGCCTAAAGTTTAATGCAGGTTACAAAGGAGGGCTTTAGCACACCTTTCTGGAAAACACATAGATTTTATTTAATGGTCAATATACTGGATCTTCGAGGTGTGTTAGAGGACACAGGCTAAGATATATTTGTTTATGCAGTTTTAGATGACAATATAACCGATGTCAACTACTATATTGAATTCTATCTTGATATTAGATGTTCGAGCGATAAAAGTCTTCATTAGGTCAGGAAAATTTGTTTCTCCACAATCCAAGAAGTTTTGAAGAGTAAAGCAAACGGCTTTGCATCGTGAATAATTACCCTGGTGTTAGAAGACTAAATTGTTTCATGAAGTCAGATATGTAACTGGAAGTTTCTATAGGGTTCGAATACCTCTAAAAAATCGAAGTTAAAATAAATTTCTGATGTAAGAGATATGTGTAGTGGGACTTGTTTTAATATTTGTCCTTTAAAGTAGTCATTCACACACCACCAAGCTGATACCTTCCTACCTACTATCTCCGATAAAATGAGTGGCTTTGTTTGGGTCTTAGTACAAACGACTTGTTCAAATATCTCAAAAACCCTTGATTCCATACCAGAGCATGAATCAGAATGGTATACCGGGTATTATATCGAGAAAATATGCAGATTTTTTCCGTCATCCTCTTAGACACCTCTACTAGATTGTCTTTTAAAAATACAGTACCTGTCGTTTAGAAGGAAATTAAAATCTTATCTGTTACAAAGTCATCATTTTCTGGTTGACTCGTACATTCAAGATCTGTCAACACCTCTCTTTATTGAGAACGATGGAGTGAATACTTTGTTAGTTTGTTTTTTATGAACTGTGACCAAAAATTGAACAAATAGTACCAAAATATTAGGTACTGAGTAAAAAGTTGACAGTGGATGTAGATTATATTTAAATAAGTTCCAGCCCATTTGAAATAAAATGCATCCAACGTCTCACATGGGTGCTCCGTCTGAACTTCTCTACTGGGAGTAATGAAAATCAAATTATCACAAATATGTAAACGGCTTTAAAAATGTGTCCCTAATCTCCTTTTTCAATCCTCTGTGTACTCAGTATTTTTTTAAATGTGATCACTAATCATTCGATGTGAAATTGTACATCTTTGTGTTTCCATTGTCATTCCTACTAATTTTGATCGTAAATATGAGACAGAAAAGGTTACAGATGACATCGTAGTCACTGGGTAATTTTATGGGCAAGTACTGTAGGGCTTGGAAATGAGAGATATGTATCAGAAGTAGTATTCATCATGGACTAACATCAGTTGGGGAACTATTGAAACCTGGGAGCACTGGACAGCTGTTTCATCCTAGTATGGGACTCCTCAGATATGTATCAGTTCTGTAGGTATGTAGAGATGTGTTGTTATTCACGAAATTGTCATTGACTTGTCAGGATAAAGTGGAAACGAGTAGTTGAAATAATGGTGATAATAATAATAATATCAATATAGGTGTAAAACTTGAGCGCTGTGGAGAATTTAATTTAATTTAATATTAGATTTATTTATTTGATTGATATATAGCGCACAGTCATACAGTATTATTTACTTGATGACGTTTCGAGTATAAACTGTTGCTCATAATCATATCAATGTAGTCACACAAATTTCGAAAGTAGTGTTATAAATCAAATAAATAAATCTAATATGGGATAATAACAGTATATTGAATCAATCCAGACTGTGTTGTTTTTGTTGATAAAGCCATAATGATGTGACTGTGGATTAAATTCAATGCAAGAGTCACTTGTTCTATTTGACAAGTGGCATCTAACTATACTCCACCTTACCTGTCCAGACTATTTGGATATGCCCATATATGTAGAGCTCCGACCATTGGTCTTGCTGGTTATCATCTAAAATTATTTTGTAGAACTTTGGTTACATGGAAATCAGTTTTGTGGCTTATTGTTATATAGTCCAGTGCATCATCTGATTCCCCAGTCTCTCTCACCTTCGCTTAAACTTTTCGAATCTACTTTATACGTAGTCTGTGTTACTCATCCCTACACTTATTTACCTGCCTAGCTGTCTTCTATACATACACAGTATTACAGACTATTCATTGGTTGAAAATAAACCCTTATTTCTTAATTGTTAAGAATTCTTTATGTTCCTCCCGAGATCCCCATACCAACTAGAACTGTTGCGATGTTTATACAACTTTGACACTTCAATTTTAATTATTTCCCTGAAATAGCTGGGACTATATTTTCTTGAAAAATGTAGGAACTACTTTATTGTAAACATACTGAGACGTATAAAAGTAAGCTTAATCTTTATCCATGCTTCAACCTTCATAAAATGTTATTGGTGATCCAGAGCAGTTCGGTAATAAACAAAGTATAAATTTGTATGCTAAACAATGTCTCGCATTATAATGATTTTTTAAGTTTCGACAAAAGTGATACATACGTTCTCAACAACTCTGTCTCCTGACTGTAACTGTAAAGTAAACCTGCAGTCTGCCTCTGCAATCAACTATTATTTCATTTATCTGAATGATAGCAATTCATCGATTATCAAGAAAAGCTATGCACTTCATTGCTTTTTGAAGCTGATGTGTTTCGCTGATTTTTATCTGAAATTCACCAGTTGTCTTTTTCATATACGTCTAATCTTAATCATATAGATGGTCAGACTGTCAAATTTAGTCTTATACGTGGACAAGGATTATGTGAAGTCCTTCAGTCTTCAGTCTTTTAACATCTACAATTACAAATAAATAGACTTATTTATCTTGGGATAGAATTTCCTGCTGGTCTTTATTGGTCGTCTCATGTATTTCTGACTTTTTAAAAATCTGTCGTCTGACATATTACCTAAGAAAGCAGAGGCTTTCAGGTATAAACCGGTTTCTACGTTTGTGGCTTTCTAACTCGTATACCTCGGTCACTTTTCTTTCTTTATTCCTCTCGTTCTTAAAAGAGTTGATAACAAAAGGCTGTGCTACATTGCGTAGGACTTGAAAGGCTATCATCTAGATCAGCAGTGTGTCTCTGACCCAACTGATTGACACTATCGTTGACACGCACTCGAATTCATGCAGGCGAATACAGTCGCAGTCATTTTAACGAACACTGAATAACCCCTCTATTCTGGGCCTCATTCTTGTTTTTTCTGATGGAAAACAAGAAGCAGTAGAATTTTACGCCTCTACAACAAAGTGAAAAACCTCAGTGATGCTTCATTAAGCAAAAATCTTTGTTGAGGAAAGAAATGTTAGCTGAAAACTTACTTAATAACTCCGTAAAAATCTATTAACAGTTGTTTCGTTCTTTCTGTCATTTATAGAGTATTCCACTACTATTATAATTCACATTATTTAGTTGTCGTAATTATTCCTGTTGAAGATATTGAACGAGTAAATTTTTTGTGATATTATCCTGCTAAATCTAAACTATCGATTGTCTATCTGTATAGACTTATTGATTCCAAAGTAATTTTCTCCAAAGATTACAGTTAGTTGGAGAATTATTGAACACCTAAGAGCATGGAATAGCTGTCTCATCCTAGATTTAAACTCCTTTCTTATGCACACTCAGAAAAATTAATTCTGACGGCCATTGTAATAACATTCAGCCATTCGGTAGGAACTCAACTGTTCACTCACTACTATTTCGCTCAGTTTCTGGCGCGCGATGCTGAACTAGAACGAAGCAGCTATACAGAACTCACAGGTTTTATGTATTACTCCAATTGATGTCAGACAGTGATGAAAACTACTTTCGAATTCCAAACTTTATGAAAGTTATTATCTCGAACACAGTCATCGTTATTATTTAGTGTTAAACTATTGAGTACGTTTATTATTGTTTCCTCATCTTTTCCAAGTTTTTGAACCACAGCAGGAGACTGAGTAAACGAAGACCACTCCTTCGAAAATCTAGTTCAGAAAGTTCAGTAAGTTTCTGTTTTACTCGTTTAACGTTTACAGCTTTCAGATTATTTAAATTACTTTTTAATTACCTAATATAAGTATCAGAAAGTTCTTACTTATAAGCACATAAGTAGAGAGAGACTGTTTTTGTGTAGTTACCATAACAACAAAAACTAAATCTTATCTTTGTGTAATCAAATAAATCATCTAAGGGTATAACAGAACACTAATTGCGGTTGGACAGTAGAGTTCAGACCAGATGATATCAGTTACTAGCTTGATTTTTAACCTAGTAATCTTTCATAACGAACTATGTCTTCAGTGGGACGATAATCTGACGAGCCTCTCTGATTCCACACGTTGACCATCATAGTTTTTGTTGGAAGTAATTCATCATGCAACTGTACAGGAATATTTACTGATTGTTCAAGATAAAAGTCAATTATTCCTTTTCACCTGCAGGTTCATTACGGAGGATTGGTTGTAGATTTGAACACGTTTCAGGACTCCAAAGAGGAAATATTTGGGTGTCAGTCAGCGAGATATTCGAAACAAACCCCAGGTATGTTAAAGATTCACCGAAATTCTGTTATCATATTTTATTTATAATACTTGAACATATCTGAAGAGTTTAGGCATGATGATTTTAAAGCCATAAGACCATATATTTTTTAAAGATTTTAATCAGTCTATGGTATCGGTGTACTTTCACCATTCATCAACTACATAAAAAGTCTTTTGAAAGAAATTACATTTCATATCATAACATTGTTGAATTAGATTATACACGTGTATATGTAATGTCGTTTGCTTGTTTTCACTTTTTTGAATTTATTAACTATGAGACTGCTTATTCTTGTTTGCAGATATTCTAACTACATCGTTTGATG
Source organism: Heterobilharzia americana (assembly GCA_944470555.2). Lineage (NCBI taxonomy): Eukaryota > Metazoa > Platyhelminthes > Trematoda > Strigeidida > Schistosomatidae > Heterobilharzia > Heterobilharzia americana. The sequence continues at coordinate 125,936,779 of OX104127.1, read as the reverse complement.
AATTTAGACAGTCATTTGAACTTCGAAACTCTGAAAATAAATTACCAGTAAGTCAGTTTGTTTATATCTGCTGACACTTGACTTTAACAGACAAAAATAATATCTTTATGCTAATTAAGTAAGATGACTTGTTCAGAAAGTTATCGACATTGTGTTTCAGTTATTCATTTTAAGATAAAATGATATTCTTTTCCTTTTTATCTGCTTATTTCAGAATAGTGTTTTAAAAATATTTAGTCAGATAAATTGACCTTAATTAACTTCTGTTCGATTCTTCACCATACTGTTAAATTAGTGTCAGACGCATCTCACTTATGCAGCTAGAAATCATTGCCAATATATTTTTATATTTCTTTTTTTTTTTACCTCGGGATATGTCTTTAAAGTAAAACCCTATTTGCGATATATACAGTGTAAAGTTTGTAGGTTAAACAGATATACCCTGATGCAGCATAATTCGTTATATTTTTAAAATGATAATTACAGGTTTCAGATATGGTCTGCCTCTGCTGCTCTGTTTTAATAGTGGAAATTATTTTAGTGATATATTCAGTCAGATAGGCTTATAATTACTCAATTTTAAGCGTTTATTAACATTTAGCTGAAGATATCTCTAAGCAGAAATTCACAACACGCATGTTGACGACGTACGTGAAACAGAGTGCCTTTAATCATTTTAAAACTAGCAAATCTTATAATTTTTCTCCTATACTGTTTGAAATACCTTTATTCGATCGAAACAATTAAACCCTTCCAGTTTGCAATCAACAGTTTTACATGATAACATATTTCATCCATTCACACTGTACTAGATAAGTCAATAATTTACAATGAACTTCTCAGTCATCTGTTTATATTTTCTATCAGTATGATGGTTAATGATTTCTAATGAAATGAAATTTAACCAGGGAAATAGACAATACATGTAGTTTTTATTCCTCTCTTTAAAAGAAAGACGCTCAAAACTTGCAATTTATATATTACACAGTCTCTATTCAAGGTAGAGAAGCAAAAATAAAATCTAATTTTTTTCTTTTATCTGATAACTATTGATGGGTACTTGTGTATCATACATTTGAGAAGAAAGAGGTTCTTCCATAGTGTAAATTGAAGTGGACGCAGACATCTTGTACATATTCGTGCAGTAGGCAATAAGCCAGACCTCTTGTGTGAGAGTTAGTGATACAACATGGCTGCTTAAATCTCCATAAGTAGGGGGGGGGGACCGTAACCCAATGGTTGAAATTTATCTCGCTAAATCATTGAGTCACAGCTCCCTGCATGATATGATATTAGTTTAAATAAAGTATGAAAAATATCAGTCGGAGTAAAGTCAATAGGCTTTCTTAAGTTATTAAGAATGCAGTTTACCTTTGTTAACAAACGGCTTAATTCTAGTAGAGCTTCCATTACAAAAATCAGCATCTACGTATAACTTAACTTACATGTACATTTAGATTGTTAAGCAGAAAAAATGACCCTGTCCAGCCCACGTTTTGTTGCTAAGCTCATGCAGTAGGTGCGAGGGATATCTCTGGACAAAGATTACTTTAAAAGTACCCTGAGCTATTGGTAAGGTTCTTTTTCTAAATAATGGTAATAAGCAATACTAAAAACAATATTAATAAATAAACAAAATAATTTACTTTATTCTCAACGGGATACAAATTTTCACCTGAATCTTTTGCGCACTTCATTTAGTATACTTTGTACAGCAGCTAGTAGCTAACTCCCTTTGGTGTAGAATCGTCATTTTACGTTGTCATTTACAGTCTTTAAAATATTTCCTTTTTTCGCATATAAAGTGAGTGAAGGTTAATTTATCATTTTTAAAACAGTATTTGAGTAGATAATTTACAGTTATGTTCACGTCATAAAAAGAACCATTTGGAAGTACAAATGTTAGAAAATGTGCCGCATTATTTCATTGGAGACAATGCTTACAAGCTGAGTTGAATGATTTAATTTTCGTTTTAGTCGCCTTTGAAATGCTACTAAACTTAAGGATGTGTAAAATTTGTGTGGTAATCTCTCCTTTCCCACAAAAGATCGGTCTAGTTAAGGTAAATAAAAGTTGAGGAAAACTCTGCCCAGTTTGAAATGACTTTCCTAACACTTATTAAAAGATCTGTGACAAACACAAAACTGGGGTTTTCTATAGAGAGTTAAGTGAGTGAAATTGACCTTTGTTTTATTGCATAGCCAGTAAAAATAAGTGATCAACGGGAATTACTTTGGCAGACACTTCCTTTGTAGTTCTGTTTATGGTGATGATAGTAATGTGTTAGTGATGATTATGCTAAGTATTAGGTAATACATAATGAATGTGCTACATAAGGTGCAGTTGTGAAACTGGACCAAATCAGATGGTTTGCTAACATGTTACACAACATGTAACATAAAGTAGTCATCGGCTACCGAGTGATGCTTATATAATAACCTTTATTGTCAGTAAATGAATTATTTCTGTTAATTAACTAACCATAATCGGACAACTTTTATTTTATTTGTTAATCGACCCTAGAGTAATCATTTTAAGTTGACTTGTACTTCATAACCACTGTTTTGCACTGACCTGAACAAACTAATATTAATGAAGCAAATCAACAATTTTAAAATGCTGCTTACCTTAAAAGATCACTCTGATTGGACAATTCGCCTGACCAATCATCTGTAGATGATATTTTTCATGCGTCTTAAAGATACACATTCAAACAGTCTTCTAAAATTCTACGTGCTAATAAATCAGTAAACTTTAATTTTATCCGTATATTTGATTTTTTTTATTTTCTGTGAAAATGTGACATAAGTGATTACCTTTAAGTCAGCATCAGTATATGGTGATTGGTAAATCATGATATCACGTTACAGATTCAAAAGTTTTACAGTACATTCTAATGCTAGTTGCTTATGGACAAAATTGCTTTTATTTAAGAATAATAATTCGCCTTTGAATTTATTACCCTTTTATTCGCATCCTATGGACTGCATACACCGAAAACAGTTACATCATCATGATAATCCTCTTGGGGGTAATTGTAATGACAATCAGCTACCAATCACCTCTGACCAAGCGACACAGACGTTTCCCTTCCAAGAATATGCAAAACTTTGTGTAGATTATTTGGAAAAGGCAGAGTTAATTGAATTATCATGTAACAAATTGACAAGGTGAGATTATACTTGTTTTAATACTTATTTATTTGTTACACATTTGTTGCCAAGAAATCTAGTATTGAATAAACATTTCAGTTTTGAAAACTAATTTAAAAAATGAGTATAATACTGTGGTATGAGCATGTATACATCCCAAGTCCGGAAAAGTGTCTCATAAATGAAGCTTTTGATTCAGCTTCTAGCTGATGTACAGATGATCACAGTTCATATTTGAATGACTGATGATAATCTTTTGGTCTCTAAGAATTGTTATATAGCGTGCTTATGGTTGAACTCTTAGTAATTTCGGATCGCTCATTCGGCATCGCTAGTGAATTCACGCTCATTATCTATGTTTAGTAGTTATCCTAAATAAATGGTTAAGTAAATTTCGATTTGTCCAGTTGGTTGAATAAGAATGAAATACCAGAAAATAATTTATTTAGAATTTTCATATAATGTCTTATTATGTTCTGAAAACGTGGCATTATCATTTCTCATCTCAGTCATTTGTCCTGGTGACAGATCTCGCCACTCACAGTAACGGTCCTCATAAAACATTCCAGTTTTTGCAAATCCAGGTGAATAAATGCAGAATTCATGCCAAAATAGTTATACCAGAAAGACAAGAAAACCCTATGCTTATCATTCTGGTATAAAGGTGAAAGCACGTTTATTCTATCGAAAACACTCAATTTTTCCTAATCAACAGATCAGAAAAGTTCAGCTTAAATTTAAAAATTTCTTGATCCACTTACAGCAACATCCTTTAGCACATGTCCATATAAATATGATCTCATTGCTCACTTGTTAATCTATGCTCTTAAGAAGAGTTGATATGTTCTCGGTTGCTGCATATCTTTTTAACTAAATCAGTCCTGCTTTGTTTTGTTTGCCATACCAGCGCATACAAATGTAAACACCACTTGCTCAGACAGCTGAAGGAGTATATTGGAGTATACTGTGTGCCATCATATACGTTTGCATTCTATATTTGAGATGCCAGATTTTAGGTGTAAATATATTTACGCAAAAATGCTTGGTTGGACTAAATTTTTTACCGAAAATTGTAGGAGTTCGGAGGTTGTAAGTTTATCCTAGTCCTTTGAAGTATTGTTAGTACTTCAAAAGCTTTTTAGTTCCATACATGAAAAAAATTGTGTTCATGTTGACGGAATGGTTTCCAGGTTAGAATTTGTTGACACCATAGTTAAGAAATACCAGTGGGAATGCTGCCTTTTTAAACTAACTTACAAGCTGCTCTGTACTCTTCGATTCTTTTTTTCGTCAGTGAGTACAGGTGTATCTTTTTGAAAATGATTTAGAACTTATTTTGTTCCGACTAAACAAAATGTTAGTGCATATACTGGCACAATGAATGAGTAAAATATTCTTTGACATTCAGATACATAGACTGACTTGATCCATACATAATCTTCCAGAGTAAAACACTTTTTGTACCTGGAGTGATATAATTGTTTCTTGGTAACCATGGTTTTGACCTGAAACCTCCTCTGGCTGTTTGAGATGACCAATTTTAAGGTATCAACTAAATATCTTTACTTTTCTTCTTGTGACCCTTTAAGCGTTATGCGAATAAATTGTGACTATATCTATTTGCGTTCTGGGAGAGTGATTAGTCAGGTAACATAACAGTAAAATAATGTTTTCTTTTGAATACATTATTTATATTAGGTGCGTGAATTCTCGAAGTAAAACTAAACTTTGCGTTACCTATATGGTAAATGTATCTCAGTAACCATTAAAATGACAATGGAAACAAATTATTTTGAAGTCCATAAAATTTTTAAAGTTTAGATTTGTTACTAGACTGATGTATTTTTAAGAGAACACATAAAAAATAGTTATTCTTTGCTCCTGAAGTGATATTATGTCATTTAAGAAAATACTATCAAATATTTCGGGTATATATGCATATATATATTCCATCAAATATGTGTAGATCTTGAAATCATCAGTCACTATGAATACTATCATTTTTTTTTCTGCGTGAATTCACAATAGCTCTTTTAATCATGGTGTCTGTGAGATAAAAAAAACAACAAAAGTATCTGGCAACAGTTGTGAAGAATAACACTCCGTAACCTTTGGGTGTGAATTTAAAGAAACAATTCAAAGCTAAGCATCATTTTTGTAACATTCGGTGAATCATAATTATTTAACCTGTTGAAACAAATAGCACTAGGTTTTAAAGCAAACGTTGAGTAATGTGTACCTGTAAAACTTGATAGGAAAACATTGAGTAGTATTACTGACTGCCTGACACAGTGCTATGTATGAGTACAAGGTATTGTTTGATTTCAAGAAGTGAAGTGAAACTTTTTGATGCATTATCTTCCATATGAACCAGCAATTCAATAACTGGACTCAACTATCATATTCATCATTTACCTTTCGTGCTGAAATAATTTTTTTAATCACCGAGGTTTGGGTAGTTTCGTTAATCCTCGCTCAATACGTCTGCCTCTTTGGCTTCGACTGAATTCGGATTTGGAATGCTGTTTGTGATTTGATGTCACTTACTTTATTCATGGTTGCGCAAATATTCATGAGAATTCCCTAGTTCTAGTGGCCGAATGCGAATATCTGCGAGAACATATAAGTGGCTTGGAATAACGCTTGCTCCTAGAATCAATTATGAAGATGCATGGTATGGATGTTCAAAAAAGTATTATTCCTCTTGATTTCCATTGCTTATGAGGCAATCTGAGTTATAGTCCCTTAACAGTGCTGTGGTTGTAGTTAAACAAGTGCATTTTGTTAAAACACGGGTGAATGCATCCATTTACATAACATGGTTTTCACCTCCATTTGAGCATGAAGTTAAGCATAAGAAGTATATGTGACGCATCTGTCTACAAGGATTAAATGTAACTCACTGCTGCTTCTATGAATCGACAGACTATATGCGAAATTCCTGATTTTTTTAAATAACTTAATACATATTTTTCAATAACAAACAGTTCAAAGATCACTAGCGATGACTGTAAGATTGTGATACCATGCTCATACTACTGATGAAACTCGTAAATGATTGGTATGCTGAAGATGCAAATTTTCCTGCTGAGTGGAAGAGGGGAATTAAAAGGAAACTGACTTTTTATGTGAACCATGATTTTAAGTATTTCCCTTCATTCTGTCGACAAGAAGCTATTTTAACAGTGAGAAAGATGATTTTGAGTTGAAAATCATATAAATACGTCCGTAAGATCGCACTGAAATAGAAAATAAATTCCTCATGTTTCGCGATCTCGTGGAATTCACTTCTTCAGAGAATCCATTTACCCCATTCTCAGCTTATTTAACTATATCAAGTCAAATTTTGATTCTAGAACTTCATAAAATCATTACTAACAGTACCAACTCATCAGTTAGCCTAGTATGTATAAGTTTGTGAAAAAAAAACTAGTTTCTTGTTAATTCTAACCAGTCATTCATCAAAATTAGGTGTGCGAATAATTAGTGAATTCCTAACCATTTTCTTATCAAAAGGATAGATAATTTTAAATTCACCCTTTGATAAATTATACGGCAATTATATGGAATTTGAAATATTCCATATCCATGATTGAACATAATTACTGTTTTATTAGTCTCTCTTTCAGAAGAATTTAATTTTCATTAAAAATACCACTTGATATAATTTACTAAGAGACTTTCTTTGGACAGATCAAAGGTTCATGTCATTGTTCTCCATGCCCTGATTTCATTTTATCAGTTAGTCATTTAAGTAGTTCAGTGAATTACTTCAATATATATATATATATATATATATATATATATATATATAATGTATATATACTTGTACAACGATTATTTGTTCAGGAAACATTTGACAGTTCACTTTGTATTTTAACCGTAACTTAACGCTAAACGCAAGTGACTCAAGCTTAGCGCAACAAACTTTGTATATAATGCCAGCGGTCAACTGAAACATTTATAAATTGAGCACACATGAGCTAAAAATTCACTAGAATGTAACTGTTTCGCATAAAATGTTTCCCAGATGATACTTTTTTAAAACTTTCGCGTATCATATTAATGCTGTTCGTTTTTCAGAATCTGATCTGATAATTCATCTATATGCATAAAATTTACATTAGGAGGTAGACAGTGTTCAGTCAAGTAATATTTAGCAAGGCTTACCGAAATATTACGTTGCTAAATTTACCTTAAGCAGTTCAATAAAAGGTTTATCTAATGATTGAGGTAGCTTACGTGTCAATTGTTTTGCTTTCGACTGCTTACAGTTGAAATGAAGATTGTCTAGTGAAAACGGTAACTTTTAAAATTCAAATGAGTAGATACTCTCTTACAATCTGGAAGTTGTATGTCGATTTCTAATCACAGAATTACAACAAAGGGCTGATGAAACAATTTTCAGCTGCTTAAGATATCTTTGTTTGAAAGAGATATCAGAGAAGGAAATAAGTAATGTTGGAAAACGCCTCCGTCGTAAGAAATATATGCAAAAATTCACTGATTAATATAAGAAAATACCAACCTAAAATGCTGATTGTGATAATCAAGAGAGAATGTATCATTCTGGATCTTGGATTCAAAAATGATGATGCGTCTATGATAATTGGTTAAAAAATAGATGTTGCCTTAAAGCTAACCAACCCAGCTGTCAGATTAATTTCACTGCACTAAACAAATCGCCTACAAAAATAGTCAAAAATGGTCCATTCCCCCTTTTATGTTACCTCCAACTGCATACACCATTTCACATGTACGTACCAAGGGACACACGTTGGGAGAACAGAAAGAAATGTATGTGACCGCATTTATGAGCACATTCCAAGGATTTCGCCACTAAGAGGTGGTAACGTCTTTAATAGAGCTATTGTACTTTACCTTATTGATAGTGGGCACGAATTTGATGCTTAGAAGTCGCTTAAAACAATTAATAAATAGGTGGATTCGAACTCGTCGTGTTTTATTAAAGCGGTTAGCATTAAACGATTAAACGCTGAACTTACGTATTCCGGAAGAAACATGTCAGTCTGTACTTATTATGGTAAAATTTTGTGTTGCTCAAAATCATGGTGTCTTTACGTTTCATTATCGATTTATACGCATTAACTGTCACTCCATTTCACTCATTTTACCTAACTGTCTGAATATTACTCATCTCATTTTCATAGCAACGTAAATCTTTTGATCTTTATACACATTTTATGAAAACTTTCTCATACTAGGACGAAACGGCTGTCCAGTGCTCCCAGGTTTCCTTTGTTCCTCCAACTGATGTCAGTCTTCGATGAATAACAACTTGAAAACTTTCTCACTATGTGGAAATAAATCTGTCTCCCCCTTTATTTTCAAATTCCACCTCAGAATATTACTTGAATCTTTTGATATATATTCAAACTTACAATTAGTTCTTTTATACTGTTTGTCAGCTCGCATGTTTCCCACGGAGTAATATCAATTTTATTTTGTCTTTAAGCCGATGGTTTTCTATCGGAGTGATTCATGTACCCAAGGATTTTGTATAAATTGATATCAAACTTGTTTTCGGTGGAAAGCAGCTGAAGAAAAACCTCGAAGTAAAATGGATTCATGCTATTCTCCTTAGACTGTTCATTTCGCTCAATTTAAATTTATTGGAGGAAAGAATTGTTTGAAACTACATATGGTATCTATCTAGTGCTAAGAAACATAGATCTATTTCATTTTCTGATTGCATAGTTATTTTACAATCACTAAAATCCGTATAAATGAAATACCTTTCTAAAACTCTAATGACGTTTCGCGACTTCGTGGAAACCGCTTCCTTCTAGAATGAAACCTGTACAGTTTATCGACTGATTAAATAATAAGTGGTGAAAAATCAAACCACGTCGTTCATACACGATAATAATGTGGGCATAAATGTCGCTGTCATCCGTTATTGGTATGCAGGTCGAATTAAAGAAGTAAATGTGTGTGCACATGCGACTTGGTGTGGATGTGTGGGGAAAATACTACGGATGACAAATTTGTTTTGTTCAAGTTGGTATTTATCATGGAATGACATCAGTTGGAAGAACATTGGAAACCTGGCAGAACTGGACAGCCGTTTCGTCCTAGCATGGCTCAACGGCAACGTGCTGGCCATAGAATCTGAAGGTCTCGGGTTCGATCCGTGGCAGGGTCGTGGGTGCGCACTGCTGAGGAGTCTCTTACTAGGACGAAACAGCTGTTCGGTGCTCCCAGGTTTCCAATGTTCCTTCAACTGATACCAGTCCATGATGAATAGCAACCTGAAAAATCTCTAAATCCCCAAAATTCAATTAAATTTGGTTTGGTTGCGTGTATGTTTATACGTACCGGCCTAATAGGGAGTCGATAACTTGAACAGGTTGTATCATCTAAATAGGCGATTTCCAAGAAGTCATGAAACGTCAGAAAAGTATTCTTATACCTCATTAAGATATTATATATATATATATATATATATATATATATATATATATATAATTTATATTCAATTCGCCCAATACCTAACCTACTAAACTTTATCAGGTCAAATTTTGATCTCATGAAAGCCGTGTGTTGATGAAGGTCTCTTTCGTAAGTTCAGTTATCACCTCTTACATTGCTAACTTAGTGTTTGGATACCATAATGTTCAAACATTTTCTCGAAATGCAATGATATGGAACCATTTTACGAAATCTTACTAATCGTACTGTCCAAAATAATGAACATCCCTTATACAAAATAACCTTAAGTGTTTGACATGATAACAATTTTGTATTGGTTTACTCAGAAGTGTTTTCTATGTTAACTTTAATTTAAGTACAGAATACATTCCTCTCCAGAGATAGTATTTTCAAGTCAGACAACTGTAGAAAAACTATCACGTAAACAACTCCCGTTAATATTAAAGGCTCTGTTAAGTAGTATTGTTGACATCCTTGACAACTGAAGAAAATGTTGAAATTTTTGTCTTTCTCAAAGTAGACTTAGCTATCAAGTAAACTTAGAATTTTGTTATATAAAATCAGGAATAAAAAACTTTACATTCTACAAAAGGAGTATACATATAAGTAAAAATTTATGTTTTTTTTAAAATCATAACTGTCTCCTGTCTTGACAGTATTTTATTTCACTGCTTCATTTTTCTTGATAGATATCCATTCAATGATACAATATGTCAAAATAGAAAGTGTACAGCAAAAAATCCAAATTTCAGTATAATACAGACAAGTGCTTTATCAAATAATCTCTGTTATACTGATCTAAGCACATCTGATCATCCATCAGCACTGTATGGAAAGTCAAACGTTAAAGAATATGAAACTAATAATCAAGATTATGAACAGAATTCTACTGAGGAGAATGAAATAAATGAAATGCTTATTCTCGGCAGACCATTAACCTCTGTTAATACCATTAATGCTTCTGCTACTGATGATGACGACAATGATGCGACAAAGAATAATACCAAAATCATTTTACATATTAATGTTCATGAGATGTCGAACAAAAATAATGATAATCCAACTTTAAATAAATTTCAATCTATAAGTGTTTTAACATCAACGCCTAGAGATCATAGCCAATCAAATAAATTGCATACAAGAAAGAAGTCATTTCAAAGCAAGTTTCGTTTGCTTACCAAATGCAAACGGAATAATTGTAGGAAGTCGAAACTTAGAAATAAATATAATTCAGCTAAGAAGTTGAAAACTGAACCTAGATCACATAGTAAAAGTGTGTTATCAAAGACTTTCAGTGATCTAAGTCTGACGGAAAGCCACTCAATGAATAATTGTCAACTCAAGAAAAGAATGTTAGGACATTGTAATGCACAAACAGAACTCAATTCAGTTACTGAAAGTGATGACCTGACTGATTCATTAGAGTTGTCTTCAAATTTTCCAGTTTCTTATGATAACATTCAAGAAATCCCCATAAGTGTTACTGAAAATGATGGTCTCAGCAAAGAACGTAGCTTGAACGAAATAACTCAGGATTTGCAAGTGGGCCTTGGTTTAACAACAATTCCTGTAGCGGCAGTCATGAAAGACTTATCTTCACCTTCTTCATATAGAACGACAGTATCTGATTTAGATGACGTAAGTGAAAGGTCTGATCTAGCAGTTGTTACCAATGCAAATCGTTTGACAGTGCTACCAAGTCAACAAGAACTAGGACAATTGTCTGACGATTCTACGGATATTTCATTAAATTTGAATGATAGTTTAGAAGACTTTGAAAGTAGTGATGCTAATTTCAGTTCACTCACCAGTATGGAGACTATTAGAAAAGTTGGATTCGGTTCTATCCCACCTGAAGAAGTTTCACAATTCCTACAACAACTAGAATCTCCGTCATCACCTTCATCAATATGGTAAGATAATACAGTAGATAATAAAATATCTCTTTGAATTGAGTGGTAAACTGTGTACTTTCTTATAACACTTTTCATGTGGAAGAATCTTTATTTTCTTTCTGTGTGTAAAGTCATTAGCATCTACATGCAAGACAAGTTGTTGAAGCGAAATTATACAAGTGTTAGATCTTGCATATCGTAAAGATTTTATTAGAATAACTCGAAAATACTTCTGTAGCAAGAGAGAAGTAGAAAGAGAGTGCGCAGACGGATTTCTTGTGATTACAACAGACTTGCGATGTAATATTATATCCCTATTTTAAATCCACTAATTGGTTTTTGCTGTTGAACAAGAATTGAAGATTCATTGTGCACGTGACCAACAGCTCCCTTTAATTCTCAATAGGGATGCCTGTATTTATCTCCCTTTCTACCAGCTTTTCGCAGATACAGTTTACAGTTTCAAATAGATGTTAGCACAGCTTTCACTGTGATGCACCGCATTCCGAAAACTCTGCCATTCGTTTACGCATTCTCCGTATAGAGGAAGCTGTAGCTATAAAATCAACGAAGCCTGAACTTTGTATTCAGAAAGAACACGTTTCGGCCCTACTCCTCTCTTGGTCTTCCATTGACTAAACGGCATTCCATTAACCCTTTTGTTTTTTTCTTGATCTTTTTCTTCCTCCCCGCCTTCTTCTTTTCTTTCTTTTTCAAATAAAAAAAGCAATTAATATTACTAATTCTATTTTCTAACCAGACTTTCCTTCTGTCTTATTATTAAAAACCTTTAAAATTGCAGTTAAAATTTTTTCACATTATTACTACTCTCACTATCTCATTTGTTTCACACATTAACTATATCCACTACATTTCTGCCCTTACGTAAATTCATGTCATTCTTTGCACTAATCACTCACTCGACACAATGTAACCTTGAACTTTATTAATAATTTTCCTTCCCCATACGTCTGAACACCAATCCATTGACAAGGTTTATACTCAACTTTATCACCACAATTGACATACATATTCAAATTACGCTACCATCCGCAATCTTAAAGAGGTAGATTTTAATTATAATTCCATACCCAGTCCTAAATGCATTTGCCGTAAATTCTGGCTATTGATATGTTAACGAAATTTATTTTATAAACGTAGGGCCTGATGAGAAGTTATTCAAAAGAATATTCTTCGTTAATATTTGACAAAACTAATCTGCTGAAAAATATTATCTAAAATGCTATATTTATAGTAACCGTACTTTGAAGTTAGGGTTCAGCTATCTTGAATAATACGCAGTAAACATTTTTCGAGTCAACTGACCGCATGTATGCATGTCAAATATAGAATCTGCCACTTTTTTCGTGAGACTAAATCGTCGCTGTTTTTGCTATTCTGAAGGTCAGTAACAATAAATCATTGCCACAATTCTATCTGAGTCTCACAAAGAGGGAGATAGCAAAGATAAAAGATAACCTAAAAGAATAAACTTCATTTGCTTTGATGCTTTATTTTGTTGAAGAGGATATTAGCATTCAATAACTGACATTTTGTCTATCACGGTTCTAAGTCTGTGAAACAGATTTATGTGTACATAAGCCAATGATATCAGATGGTGAAGATATACTCACTTCACAATGAAATAACAGTGTGATAATAAAAACGAACAGAAACAAATTAACAAGCTTGTGTTAGTGCGGAACATGTTTACGAGATCATATAGACTGGCAACAAGATACTTATGATGGAACACTAAAAATCATAGGACGTTCAGTAGTTTTCACTTAGCTAGTTCTGGCCAAAATTAAATTCTAGTCAAGAATATCTTCTAGTCCATCTGCTTATCAGAAACTGGTACTTTATGGGATTGCGAAATTGTAGGTTCAGTCATCATTGTAATTGATCGTATATTTTGTTATTTATTTTTATTTATTTGTCCCTTGGGTTCCTATTAGAACATAGGGTTTCAGTAACACGTCTCTAATGCACTCTGTTCTCTGCACACTTTCGAACCTGGCTCCACGACTGTCACAAACTCTCATTTCCTTCTCGCACGATCTCTTCCATATCACCCTCGGACGCCCAACTCGTCGCTTACCATCTGGCTTCCACTCGAGTGCCTGGCGCATGATGTTCCCAGTCGGCCTTCTCAGTGAGTGCCCAATCCATCTCCACTTCCTTCCAGTGCATATTTGTTCAGCGATAGATTCTTGGTTGGTTCGTTACCCAACCAGAGTTCCTTTTTGTTTATTCTTACTATTCTGGCCATCAGAGCTCCAGTAACGAGCCAGTGTAGGCAGTTGTTGATGAATGTGTGTAGTTTATTGGAAATCACTTTCGTAAGGCGCCAAGTCTCAGAACATACAAAAGCATTCACTTGACGTTGGTGTTGAAAATCCGTATCATGTTCCACATGCTGAGTGCAGAAGATCTCCACACTGGTTTCAGGCTAATGAATGCCTGTCTTGCTTTTCCGATTCTGACTGGCTTTGACGTGTTCGTGTGTGCCGCCAGTAGTTGAAACAGTGCTGCCTAGATAGGTGAAAGAGGCTACCTCCTTTAAGTTTCTCCCGTTCATGGTGATTGGAGCTTGTTGTTGGTTGTGTAACATCATCACCTCTGTCCTGTCTATATTCACTTGAAGTCCTGTCTTTGCTGCCTTGCCTCGCCTCTTCTGTCAACTTGTTAGTTTTCGCCTGTAGGTCTTCAAGTTTGTGTGACATCAGACACAAGTCATCGGCGAAATCTAAATCTACTAGGCTCTTGTCATCAGTCCTCCGTATCCCCCTCTTCTCACAGCTCCTCACTGTTTGTTGCATGATCCAGTCCAGTTGAGTCAACCACAATCAGGAATATCATGGGTGATAGTAGATGGCAACCTTGTCTTACTCCTGTCTTCACTTCAAAACCATCACTGAGCTTTTCATTGTAAATCACTCGGCATGTAGCACCATATAGCATATAGCTGTAGAACAAGGATGATAGAAATTTGTGGCACTAAACCCGTAGTGTCGGAGCAGCTGCCTGCCAAATTACTTGTCGGTCGATGCTGTCGAAAGCCTTTTCAAAAAAGATGAAGTTCAGGTTGAGTTGAATTGACCGATATTTTACGATCTGTTCTATGATGATGCATAGCGTTTCGATTTGATCCGCACATGATTTGTACTTCATGAAGCCAACCACCCTGGTCCGGTAGTACTTTTGAATCCAACGCATCCTTTAGTCTCTCCAGGATGATGTGGCTCAATATTTTGTTTGCTCTGGGTGGACAGGAGCGTGATTCCGCACCAGTTCATGCAGAGACATAGGTCTCCCTTGTTTTGGAGTTTGACAAGGTAGACCTTCTTCCAATCAATTGGCAGGTACATTTCCTTCCTTGACTCCTTCAAAACCTTCTGCAATAGTGGTGTGGTGTGAGCATGTCCGCTGTTGTCTCTCTGTCCACTGTCAGTGCTTTCGGTGGAATTCCATCTAGTCGTTCTGCTTTCTCGCATTTCAGTAGTTTTATGACAATCAGAACTTCGACTTTTGTTGGAGGGTTTGTGTTCACTTGTAGTTCTGTGGCTGTCCTGCTCGTGGTATTCGTAGACGAAGTGCAGGTGGTGGTGGTGGTCGATTCGAGAGCTTTCTCAAGTGGTCAGTCCATCGTTTCCGTTGATTCTCTTCTTTCGTAATTATATTCCCTTCTTCATCTTTTGTTGGTTTCATGTGTGTTGATCTCTCCCCTTCCAGATAGTAGTAACCTGGTTGTTTGATACAATGTTGTCAAGTCCCTCTTACCTGCAGCCTGTTCTGCTTCACTTCTCAGTGTGTTGTGGAAGTGTCTTTTGTCTTTCCGTGCACTCCTCTTCCCTTCTTTGTCCAGCATTTTATACGTTGCACTCAGTTGCTCTTTTCGTTGTTCATCGCTGCACTGCACTGGTTCATCTCCTGCTTCACCATCACTATCCTCCTCTCCCTCCATTAATAGCCCCCATTTGACCGTCGACATCCATTCCGTGTCCTGTTTCTCCTTTCCTCCTATTAAGGTTGTGAAGGTTTCTTTCCACACAGCTTTCAAAGACTTCCAGTGTTCATCCACACAGGTTTCTTCAGGCATGTTCCTCGATATCTCCCATTTTGTCTTGATGGCTGACCGACGTGAAGATATCCTTTATAGTTTCCTTCATCAGTGCAGTTTCTGTTCTGGGTGTTAAACTTCAAATGTGGTCTGTCATCATCAACTTCCTTGAATTGAAGGCTTTCAACTTGATTTTGAAGGTAGGTTCCTTACACTAGATAATGGTCTAAACTTACACCTGCTCCCATTCTTCATCTGATCTTGTGTCAAGTAGGCTGCGTCTCCACTTTCTTCACATTGAGATGAAGTCGATCTTATTCTTAGTGTGTTTATCTGGTGAAATCCATGTCGCTTTGTGGATATCCTTGTGTTTGAATACAGTGCCTCCAATCACCAGATCGTTGAATGCACAGAAATCTGCAAAGAATTCTACACTCTCTTTCGTTCTATCACCTATCGCTTCTTGACCCATGATTAGTTCTCATCGTGTGTTGTCCGCTCCACGCAGTTTGGCATTCATGTTGCCCATCAGAATGAGCTATGATGTCGCCAACTGGAGTGAGGTCTTGTCTAGTGTTGATTGCAGTTGTCTGTAGAATTCCTCCTTCTTCTCTTGATCTGCATTATTTGTAGGTGCGTAGCGTAGCATTGAATGATTGTGACTTTCCTTTCTTTTGATTTGAACTTTGCTGTTATCATCCTGGAAGAAGAAATAGCTTGTATAGTTTTCGGTATGATTCCTATCAGTTCAGTGGGTGATATTATCGAGTGAATAATGCAGCTTTTTTAGTTTTAACGTATCTAGACCAGTATCAGACATTGATTTTAAAAGATCGGGATGCTCACTCATATGATTCATTGGATTAAATGGTTACTGCTCATATACTAGCATAATATATCAGATTCAACAAAACTATTAATGACTGAATGCTTTTTAGTCCTTGACTGTCCTGATTCGATTTGCACTACATCATTGCTGTACAAGGAAAAAATAGACCACCTTTAATTTATTGTTGGCAAGTGGAGATCAAACTTTAAGTTATTTTACATAAATTATGATCTGATAGTTCAATGCAACAGGACAGAGAAATGTATACGAAGTTACCTTTGTTTGAGGTTACTTAAAAGGTGACTAACATTAGAAGCAAATCCACTAAGAAAGTTTTTATTGATGATCTCTAGTTGTAGAATAATTCAATCTTCTACCTGATTGCTAAAACAAGCACTTCAAACCCTACTGAATTCATCTTTTTTCTTTTGGAACTTTTGATAGTTTAATTTTGATCATTTCCTCGAAGAAGCTCAAACCAGAATTCCGTGAGAAACTTTGAAATTATCCGGTTTCAAATTCGCTGTGACTTACACAATTACAATCAATATCTAATGTCATCCTTTTACTCATCAACCAATATTTGCCATACTATAGGATCACATTTTGATCATAGTTTATATAAATTTTGTTTATAACTTTTCCTACTTATGAGTAGGCAATGAACTGATTGATATTAATCATTCCCTTTTTCAGCTCAGAAGACCTAGTCGTCGATGATCAGTCAAATTACGTCGTCAATGGAAACGGTAACACTATCTCACTTTCATGTGCATTTGATTATTTCACCATCTAGTGATTTAATTTCATTCCTTTATCCTTAGAGTATCGACAAAGTGGTGGTTCAGATATAACCTTGTTCAGTCATTCCATTTATTTCTATAAATAAGGATTATCACTCATTGTATCAACTTTCGTGTTAAGTAATTCTTGAACAAAACCAGGTTCCTTAAAATTATGCAAGGCATTTTCAACAAATGGCCTGCACAAGAGACGTAAATACTACTTCATTGTGGTAGTAGGAAAATAAACATTTTCCCTAATTTTGACGTCAATAATGGATTGTGGCGCGTGTTTCGTCCTATTTGTGACTCGTTATCTAGAGGTACCTGAACCCCAGTAAATGATGTTAGCCGCATTATGGTCTAACCCAAGACCAATCGCTTCAAACGTCAGAGCGTTACCCCCTAGACCAATGAGTCACGATAGTTACTTCTTATACAATGGGTATAGTATAGTTCTGATGCTATAGCTTGTGCATTTTCGTCGTTTACTAGACTATTGCTAAATTGCTTCAGTTGCGTTATTTAAAAAGTGGGCAAGACCACTGTTCAGTTGAACTGAAGCTTTCATTGTTTTTGAGACTAGAAGTTACTAAATTTCAGAGATTTAACTAGGTTATACAGTATCTAGTGATAATGGTTAACCTGATCATAGCAGTAAGAACAAATTATGATCAGCGAACGCCTTGAATGAAGATAATGATGAAAGATAGATATATAATTAGAAGATAATTTACGATGCTATATCAGTCAAGAAGTTTGTTTATTCAGCATTTTTCCTTTGCAGTACATTTTTCTTTATATTACGCTTGTCTTCAATTAACATAACAAACTTTATTAATAAATTTGGAATCCAAGCAATGTAACTAGAAAAAGTCCATTACGTTAATAATAATATTATAATTAAAATAAATTGACCCGTCGAAACTGGAACTTTAAGCAGCAACCATGTAAATATCAATTTTGAGCATTAGTTGCCTTTACTAAAGGTCAGAAGCAGTTACAAGACATTGATAATAGTGTTAATGATGGATCGTGCGCATTTCGTCCTATTTGGGACTCGTCAGCTGGATGTACCTGCTTCCTAGTGAGTGTTGTTCTCCCCGGCAATCGAATTCCGGAGCGATCGCTTCAAACGCTACGGCGTTATCCACTACACCACCGAGCAACGGTAGCCATCATTAATATAATTTGAACACAGGCGATATTGAGGCATCTGTACAGGAGCCCATATGCCAATAGAGACCGATCAATTTGGTCCAGTGGACGACGGTATGATATAAAAACAATTATACTATTGATAATAGTGCTTTTGTCTGCTGATTTTATTATACATTTGTGACCTAAAGATAATAAACCAATGAAATATGTTAGTGTTCTGATGAATTTGAAAATCTTAGTAAAAATTAATTTCACTTTTCTTTTCCATTAGTCACTGATAATAAACAAAAGGATATAGGATGAATTTTATGTGAAATGTACTTACACGATATTAGAAACAGATTTCAATAGATATGAATTTCATGATTCGACAAAATACTGTTACTACAAAGCTTTTAAACATTCGTATATATATATATATATATATATATATATATATATATCAGTCGACACCAATCAAGTCATAATATATAGGGATAAATAAGTACACATTAAATTTCTATAGGAACTGTTAAAGTGGAATATTTTAAAGCACTGGTATTTTCAAATAGATATTTTCTATTTAAATGATTACTAGACTTACGATATTACGTAACCCATATTTTTTCAAGAATACAAAGGAACTTAAAATTAAGTTGGTTCATTTTCGCAGTGATCATATTCACATTTGTGAGTATAGTAACTTTATACTGGGTGATGATTTTGTTAAAATGCATATCAAAAAGTTTATGTTATGACACATTAAAGAAAGGAAGATAAAAAATTTGATCAAAAAAATTTCAGCTAAACATAGTATTTAAGAAGCAATTAATTCATAAGTTATTTTAAGGTATAACATTGTTGAACTTCTGACAAATCTTCCTGCAACCCGGGAATCGTTGCTTTATGCCTCGTTGTGGGAACCTTATCGTTTATTAACTGAAGACTGTATTTTTCATTATTATAACTTTAGTGGCCGTGTTGCATAACTATTATTTATTATGCATTGTAAACGTGTTATTTAGCTGTATAAGTGCATACTGTAAATTTGAAAGAATATTTTTCAGAAAAGAAGATGGTAAATGCATATAGTTTTTTCATTTTAATGAGAAATCAATGGCAAAAATAGGAGGAAGTACTCATCTACTAAAATCAAACTTTTAAAATTCACTTTGAAAATGAGACTAATTGATGTTTCAAGTTGTTATTCATCGTAGACTGACATCAGTTCTATGCTATAACTTCTCATCTGTCGGGCAATCTGGGTTGCCTTTATACGATATCTGACTGATAATAATTGATTTCTGTTTCACGACAGAGTGTGATTTAAGAAGTAATGTAGAATACGATTTCAGTCATGCTGATCCTCAGTGACTGAGAAGATCTAGTCTGAATATTAATTTAAAACGACAAAACCCTCATCTGTTTGACGGTGATCGATGACTCTACTACTAGCCATGATCGGAAACTACTAAAATGTAATAACTTTATATGAATTAAGGACTTTCATTATAGGTCTTTTATATATACTGACTCCTGGATCAAGTGGTGAACCAACACTACCATGAATGACCATTTATGTATTTATATACAAATGGTATTTACTGAACTGCCTAGTTATTACAGAGTATTTTGATCAACATTAAAGAACAGATATTGCCAACAGTGATTTACATTTTCACACAAAAACTTACTAGAAGGAAAGTAAATTAACTTTTCTTGTGAATGATAGTTAATAGGTGTAAACTCCTCCATCCTAGTCTAAATGATGAGTCGGTATGGAATTAGAAGTGTTATTTAAATCCATGAAGAATCTATGCATTGTAGGATGAATTAACCTATTTTAAATAGATTAAAAACGAGTGTTTACACATAACGATAAAACTTTTGGGCTTTAATAATATCTCCACTCCATGAGAAGTCGTGACTGGTGGGGACAAAGCCTGGTGGTCGTGAGGATAGTTACTCAACGATGACATTAGCTGGCGGTTGCACTATATCGTGAGCAAACAGAAGTTGGAAATATGGACCACTAGATTCTGATCCAGTGACTCAATGGTAACGTTCTGGCTACGGAACCTGAAGGTTGAGCGTTCGATCCTTGGCTGGCGGGGTCGTGGGTGCGCACTGCTGAGGAGCCCCATACTAAAACGAAACAACTGTCCAGTGCTACCAGGTTTCCTTTGTCCCTCCTACTGATGTCAGTCTACGATGAATAACAACTTGAAATATTTCCAAATTCCCACATCTCCCCCAAAATTAATTGGTATGTGTTTTATTTCAAAAATTAAATAATTGTTTTTCATCCACTGATCTCTGTTTTTAGTGCTGGGTATTGATTGTTTGTATTGGATGTAGGAAAAAGATTTATCAAGGTTTCTTTCATAATAAGTGATTCATTTAATTCACGTCTCGTACCATCTCTGGAAGACGCTGTAATGAAGGATCTCCAAGTTTTTTTCACTAATATCTGATAAAGTTTGTGGATTTATAATTATTTCTCCGTTGTTATGTAAACATCTTAGAGTTTTAGCATAACAGTCCAGAATAAATTTCTGACCATTTATATGATCATGGAGTGGAGATATTATTAAAGCCCAAAAGTTTTATCGTTATGTGTAAACACTCGTTTTTAATCTATTTAAAATAGGTTAATTCATCCTACAATGCATAGATTCTTCATGGATTTAAATAACACTTCTAATTCCATACCGACTCATCATTTAGACTAGGATGGAGGAGTTTACACCTATTAACTATCATTCACAAGAAAAGTTAATTTACTTTCCTTCTAGTAAGTTTTTGTGTGAAAATGTAAATCACTGTTGGCAATATCTGTTCTTTAATGTTGATCAAAATACTCTGTAATAACTAGGCAGTTCAGTAAATACCATTTGTATATAAATACATAAATGGTCATTCATGGTAGTGTTGGTTCACCACTTGATCCAGGAGTCAGTATATATAAAAGACCTATAATGAAAGTCCTTAATTCATATAAAGTTATTACATTTTAGTAGTTTCCGATCATGGCTAGTAGTAGAGTCATCGATCACCGTCAAACAGATGAGGGTTTTGTCGTTTTAAATTAATATTCAGACTAGATCTTCTCAGTCACTGAGGATCAGCATGACTGAAATCGTATTCTACATTACTTCTTAAATCACACTCTGTCGTGAAACAGAAATCAATTATTATCAGTCAGATATCGTATAAAGGCAACCCAGATTGCCCGACAGATGAGAAGTTATAGCATAGAAGTGCTAGGGATTTGCGAAAGCAGATGGAATGGAAGTGGACTCTCCCAACTGTCAACTGAATAGGTAATAGTCTACTCCGACACTGTCACCCAGACGACAACTACGAACGAGCAAACTGAGTTTTCGAGTGGCCATCATGATATCCTCAAGAACATCAAAGGCTGTCATGCAGTGGGAACCAATCTCCTCCTGCAGGATCATGACAAGGTTCAACTGAAAAGGAAAGAGTGTCACAATCATACAATGCTACACTACGAACCTGAAAGTTATGCAGATGAAGAGAAGAAGGAGGAATTCTACAGATAGCTGCAATCAGTACTGGACAAGACCCCACTCCAGATGGTAACATATCAAACTCTAATGTGTGGGGTGACATGAATGCCAAACTGCGTGGAGCGGACAACACAGCTATAGAACCAATCATGGGTCAAGAAGCACTCAGTGAAATGAACGAGAATGGAGATCTGTTTGCAGACTTCTGAGCATAAACTGTTTGGTGACTGGACGCGAGGCAGTGTGTACAAACACAAGAATATTCGCAAAACGACATGAATTTGATTTCACCAGATGAACGCGCTACATTAAAACTCAGGTCGACTTCATCTCAATGTGAAGAAAGTGGAGACGCAGCCTACTTGACACAAGATCACATGTAAGTTTAAACCACTATCTAGTGTAAGGAACCTACCTTCAAAATCAAGTTGAAAGCCTTCAATTCAAGGAAGTTGATGATGATAGACCACATTTGAAGTTCAACACCCAGAACAGAAACTGCACTGAAGGAGGAAACTATAAAGGATATCTTCACGTCGGTCAGCCATCAAGACAAAATGGGAGATATCGAGGAACATGCCTGAAGAAACCTGTGTGGATGAACACTGGAAGTCTTTGAAAGCTGTGTGGAAAGAAACCTTCACAACCTTAATAGGAGGAAAGGAGAAACAGGACACGGAATGGATGTCGACGGTCAAATGGGGGCTATTAATGGAGGGAGAGGAGGATAGTGATGGTGAAGCAGGAGATGAACCAGTGCAGTGCAGCGATGAACAACGAAAAGAGCAACTGAGTGCAACGTATAAAATGCTGGACAAAGAAGGGAAGAGGAGTGCACGGAAAGACAAAAGACACTTCCACAACACACTGAGAAGTGAAGCAGAACAGGCTGCAGGTAAGAGGGACTTGACAACATTGTATCAAACAACCAGGTTACTACTATCTGGAAGGGGAGAGATCAACACACATGAAACCAACAAAAGATGAAGAAGGGAATATAATTACGAAAGAAGAGAATCAACGGAAACGATGGACTGACCACTTGAGAAAGCTCTCGAATCGACCACCACCACCACCTGCACTTCGTCTACGAATACCACGAGCAGGACAGCCACAGAACTACAAGTGAACACAAACCCTCCAACAAAAGTCGAAGTTCTGATTGTCATAAAACTACTGAAATGCGAGAAAGCAGAACGACTAGATGGAATTCCACCGAAAGCACTGACAGTGGACAGAGAGACAACAGCGGACATGCTCACACCACACCACTATTGCAGAAGGTTTTGAAGGAGTCAAGGAAGGAAATGTACCTGCCAATTGATTGGAAGAAGGTCTACCTTGTCAAACTCCAAAACAAGGGAGACCTATGTCTCTGCATGAACTGGTGCGGAATCACGCTCCTGTCCACCCAGAGCAAACAAAATATTGAGCCACATCATCCTGGAGAGACTAAAGGATGCGTTGGATTCAAAAGTACTACCGGACCAGGGTGGTTGGCTTCATGAAGTACAAATCATGTGCGGATCAAATCGAAACGCTATGCATCATCATAGAACAGATCGTAAAATATCGGTCAATTCAACTCAACCTGAACTTCATCTTTTTTGAAAAGGCTTTCGACAGCATCGACCGACAAGTAATTTGGCAGGCAGCTGCTCCGACACTACGGGTTTAGTGCCACAAATTTCTATCATCCTTGTTCTACAGCTATATGCTATGTGGTGCTACATGCCGAGTGATTCACAATGTAAAGCTCAGTGATGGTTTTGAAGTGAAGACAGGAGTAAGACAAGGTTGCCATCTACTATCACCCATGATCTTCCTGATTGTGGTTGACTCAACTGGACTGGATCATGCAACAAACTGTGAGGAGTGAGTGGCATACGTTGGCTGGATCGATGAAAAGGCCGTAGAAGATTTGGATTTTGCCGCCGGTGATGATTTATGTGTAATGTGGCACAAGCTTTTAGATGTACAGGCAAAAGCCAACAAGTTGACAGAAGAGGCGAGGCAAGGCAGCAAAGACAGGACTTCAAGTGAATATAGACAGGACAGAGGTGATGAAGGTACCCAGCCAATAACAGCAACAAGCACCAATCACTATGAACGGCGGAAACCTAAAGGAAGTAGTCTCTTTCACCTACATTTACCTAGGAAGCGTAGTTTCAACTACAGGTGGAGTCACAGATGAGAACATCAAAGCCAGAATTGTAAAAGCAAGACAGGCTTTCATTAATCTGAAATCAGTCTGGAGATCTTCTTCACTCAGCACAAGGAACAAGATCCAGATTTTCATCACTAATATCAAGTCAGTGCTTCTATGTGGTTCAGAGACTTGGTGGCGCGTTACGAAAAGCATTTGCAACAAACTACGGACATTCATCAATAGTTGTTTACGCTGGCTTGATCCTGAAGATCAGATGGTGAGAAAGAATAAGCAACAAGGAACTCACTCTGGCCTAGCAACAAACCAACCAGGAACCTATCGACCAACAAATATGCAGAAGAAAGTGGAGATGGATTAGGCACTCACTGAGAAAACAGATTGGGGACATCACGCGCCAGGCTCTCAAGTGAAACCCTCATGGGAAGCAACAAGTTGGGCGTCCGAGGGTGATATGGAGGAGATGGTGTGAGGAGGAAATGAAAGCTTGTGGGCAGTCGTGGAGGCAGGTTGAAGACTGCAGAGAACAGAGTGCACCGGACACGTTCTACAAAGACCCTGTATTCCACTAGGAACCCAAGGGACTTATGATACAAAATGTATATAATATTGTGTAAAACTGCTTCGCTTTTCTTCTGATCGCACAAAACTACACACAGAAATTCATAAAAGAATGCAGTTAAGAATATTTTTGAATCGTAGGCTTACACGTATTTCTTGTCATAAATTAAATGCTAGAAAAGATTTCATACCTTTACTGATAACATATTTATTAGATATTTCTGTAACGGATGACATTTATTTTGTCAGTTTAAAGGAACAGGGTGTTTCAAGTGATTGTTTCGGTTTTAGGATGGAAAGGCAAAACGAACTATACATTTGTTTCCCTAACTTATCTTTCTGATTGCTCTGTATTACCTTTGAATCAATTTAATCTAATCTAATTATTATTATTATTTCGTCCTCGGAAGAAATGTGTGAAGAACTTTGAGGTGCTTTTCAAATTAGTTATATTGGTATTCTTGATTCATTATGAGGTCATTGACATTGCGGATTGATACCAGTTGGAAAATCAATGAAAATGTGGGAGCTTTGGACAGCAGTTTAATCCTGTTTTTGAGTCAGGTAATCGACAGGAACCATAAACTGGATTGCTGTTGTGCTCATTAATGGTTTCTTTTGAGAAAGACTTCCTGAAGTTGTAATGAGCAGTTATGACCTTTGGGGTCAACCGAGTTGAAAGTGACGATGAATAAGCACCAGTGACACTCAATCATTGTGCTGCATGATGAATGAACAAAATTAGGAAACAGTGAGCCAGTTCAGTAGCTGAGTGGTAATTTGCTCACTGTGATGCCTACCTAGGTATAGTGTTGATCCTATTTGGAGTCAAACGTGAGTATGGTTTTGGAGTGTTAAGACTAAACATTTGTCATATGTTCTGCGAATTCAATCAGCTCAAGTCAGTCATCAATGGCGTATTTTATACTGCTACTTCCAGGACTTTCAGTCTTCAATAATTAGGACTTTCCACCAATCTATCCTGTGATTATCCTTGTAGTAGATTTCTTAGTTAATATATCGTCTCTCCTTGAATGTGTTTACTGAGTGAAGTCATACCTTTTGCTCAGGTAGGCAGTTCCAGCGGTTGACCATTCTTAGTGAGAACCGTAGACTCACTCTGAGTTGATTCGATCATTCCTTTTGAATTTCCTTGTGGTAACGTTGAACGCTTGAACCACTTGACTGGTTCATTTAGATACTCTTGTAATGGGCATCTGACGGCTTCGTTATCAAAGTAGTCGCTTGCATTTAGAGAGTTGAGCTCCGTCTAGTTAATGTGTATTTGATTTAGGTCATTTATTATCAGTTATCTGTTACCATTACTACATTTACATACTCAGCTCAGTAAGAAGACACTTGCTATACAACCTGGACTCTACTGGACTACCCCATTTTCCACTACATCGTCAACTGGCTTAGTGTCCCATTGCATTCCTTTATCAGGAAGGTATCGCCATTCTGGTTGGTCGCAGGCATTTTTATGGATGAACACTTTCACTAAGTCAAACAAGGATGGTCCGTAGGAATCGCAACTCAAAAAAACGTTAAAAACACAAAACCTTGAGTGAGAATGCAGGAAAGGAAACTCAAATCAACGAAAACGTTTCAACGCAATTCTAAAAAAAAACGTTAAACGCTGAAAAATGAAATCGAAAAAGGACAAAACTGAACTATGGCTAAACTACCTAAAGTTGAAGTTTACCGTAAAACGTTTGATACTATTTATATACCAAAAGCCGATGTTTCTTCAGCTGATGTCAGTCCGTGATGAATACCAACTTGAAGCCAAAGAATCCCCACAAACCCTAAAGTGAAAAGTCAAGTCTTTCAAGAACGTGGAAAAGTTCACCGTGCACTTGCTCAATATTTAATTATGAAGCTTAGCATTACCATTCTTTGTGTGTTGCTTAAATACTATGTCAAGATAAAGGGGAAGTACCATAGTCCTCTAGTTACACTAGTCAAAGATTTGAGGAGCCTCCCGCAAAGACAACTATTTATTTTGCTACCAGCACTAAACGGTACCTCGTATATTGAATAAACAATGCAATAAGAGTGCTACAGTTCATTTCAAACCCTCTGACCACCACTCAGACCTAAAAGAACGTAAATACCGTGCCAAGTAGTTCTTTGTGTTGGTGTTATATCCGAATGGGAATATCATTCTTGTATGAATCCATTTACAGTCCTTTTTGGCTCTTTACTATTATATGAACTTGTTTTTGTCTGTCACGAATAGCAAAACAAATGCCTTCATAAATTTGTTGCTAACCTAGCTGTTTCACAACTGTTTAGGCTCATAACTTTAAATGCTTGTGCCTTAATAAAGACAGCAAGAGAAATGATTAACCCAGCCCCCAGAAATCATCTCTACTTTCTTATGATTTATCTTCTATACTGTCGTATAAGGTCCCCATTAAGCACTTCAAATTAATTCTTTTTTTGAAGCAGCTCGAAGAACTTTTTATGTGCATTTATTTGAATACTAATTATCATTTACAGCCCTTTTAGGTTTCTGTATTGTCTGTCTGTACCTCTACAATGAGGTTTTCCATGTAGTTGGTTTCTGTAACAAACAAGTGTCCGCAATATTTAGATGTCTCTGAAGAGTAGACCTTGGTGGTACACTGGAACTTCTTGACACTTCGGTCTGCTGTGATAGCGGATAATACAATGAATTGCTCAAGTTTCCACGGCAAAACGTTATACACTGAACGCACTAATGCTGTGAGGTGTAAATAGCAGCTGTATCCACTAGTAGCCGATAACTGCTAAAAACATCTTGGATACGATAAGCAGGAATGCTGACACGGTGAGATAATCACTGAAGTATATCATAAGCCAGTCAACGATTTTCGCAGATGTCTCTAGTGCTGAATAGAACCTTCAAAATTCTGGCTTACTTTTTTAAATCGTTTCAGAAATATTGATCTGAGTGCTTCGTCCCTCAGAGTCTCTTATTACCAATTCATCCAACAATGCTGACGTTAAGAAGTAAATCTGAATACAAAAACACTACTCCCAAATCCCTCTTAGAATGGTAGAGAAGTTGTGCTTAGTTAACTAAATAGATTTTTAAGGAAGTTATGACACCCTGTGATGGTTTCATTACTCTAAAGGACGGCAATCCTTTTTATAACCCTTTCGAAAAGAACAAATTCAAGATATGTTACATATATTGAGATATCAGTTTCTTATCAGCTGCATCCAGAAACTTGACATTTATCACACTTTAAACAACAGGCGATGCACGTAGGAAACTAACTAGAGATGGATGAACCAATCACATTTACAGAATCTATTAGATGCCTGGACACCATCAGATATATTACTCACCAGCAATCTCTGCATTTACCAGGATTGCAGCTGTATTTGGTAGTTGGATAAGCATATACTATGGAACTGTCATTTAGAGTAGTGTCCACAAACATTGATCACCATCTTGAAAGCCCTACATCAAAGCACCTCTGTATGATTGAGTAACTACAACTACCGAGTTTAACTGCTCTAAACCAGGGGCTACGTCAGACAGGCCTGCTGTATTCTTCCATTCCTCTTCAATTTTTCAGCTAACAACATTCCTTAGACGTCTCCAAAAGTGCGCATTGGTAGTCCAGATCTGCTATGTGAAGGAGGATTTTTAAACTAAGGCATTGCAGTGACGACCCTTTACCATGTGACGACATATATCCTGTCTAGTTCTCACCTAGTCAGTTAATGATTTACGTTTGTTAGTAAACTCCCTGATTTAAACCACTTCTGCATAGTTGATGAGAGGTTGTGCCTGCAATTATCCCTATAGGTCAACCACTAGGGCTAGTTTAAAACTTAGTGCATCTGCCCACTTTTTGAGTGATCGTGAAGGTCACAAGGCTTTTTATGAAATATCACAGACCAGGCACAAACTAGTCTCAGCTACTGTTAGCATGATTATGATATTAGTCTAACCGTTAAGGATTACGTGCACAGGGAACCGGTCTAATTAACTGCGCTCTATGCATGTGAAATCCATCACCTTCCCCCTCCCCGCAAAAAAAATTATCCCATAACTTTGTTTTCCGTCATTTCTTTTGATGTGAAACTGCCAACGTCAAAACCGCATAGATAATTCTGGGATCCATAACGACATATTTAGATATGTAATAAGTGTTATCCATCAACAAATTAGTCCCAAAACACCACTTTTTTGAGGTCTTAGCGTGCCTTCTACATGTTGTTCTGGTATCTTTCATAAATTAGCCGTAATGGTAAGTGTAATTAATTTGAATGGATTTCATTTTGCTTATTTTTAGGTTGACTGAACACTAAATGAGCGGTCAAATTTACTACTTTAGATCAAGATATGACACGGTTGACAAACTCGTAATTATTCACGACCCAAACTAAATGGGAGTAAAAGACTTAGCTGCCACCTCATTTAATGTGTATATCTCTAAAAATATGCATATCAAAGACACCAATAATAGGCAGGATGAAAAAACAGCAAAGAATGGAGACGTATACGAATATGCAACTAATATAGGAAGTTATTATTTAACCACTAAATAGCTAATAGTCAGCTTCGGGTAACAGGTATCAGCCAAACAATAAGTTCCTACTAATAATTGTAAGGTTACAGTTTCATCAGCTCAAACAACTGTGTACTTTTTGTTAACTCTGGTTATCTGAATGAAGATCGTGAAATTAAAAAAAACCTTTGTCAATGCATTACAACGGTCTTGGAGAAACCCAGTGTATCTTGTGGCTCACTGACTTCCGATGCTATCAAAAATACTTTGGAATCGAGACTAGTGTTGTCTACCCTGTGATTTTATAGGGTCTTTTACTTTTGAGAAGTGGTGTCAAAGTCATGGAAGCTTTCTTAATATGCCTTAAAGGACCATTTCCTTATTTAGATTCACCTTACTTTTTTTATGTCCTCCTTATGCTGTTATGTGTATTTAAGCGTTGCATTTTTCAAAACCCACGTTTTAATAAGTTTGCAATAAAAAGAAGGTATAGCGGTATTCATTATCTTCACAACAAGCTTGCCACCATCAAGTTATTCTATGAATACATCTTTCTAGTCCCCATACCAACTATGGCGTCTCTTTTCATCACTACTTTTCATCATGAATCATTTCGGCGTTCGGTATTTTCTGAGATTTATTAACAGATTACGTCGTTAGAGCATGTGAAGTTCGTTGATTTATCATTGTTGACCGCTTTCACGCACAATCAAATGTGTATAACTTAAACCCTTGCAAGTAGCCTACTTCCTTTCTGCCATAAAAAAATTATAAGATATTGACTATGTACAGTGTAAACTATCAAACAGTCTCTAGATATCCTATGAGAATACTAAATGTTCAGTATTGCCTATTGCACTAATGTAATATTAGGAGAAAAAAAGGATTAAGAAAATGCTTAACTTTCTCGAGAACACCCATCATGAAAATCCATTAGCACTCTGTTTAATGGCTGACTGTAATGATTGTAAGTTAATTATTTGTTCATTTACGAACCTTCATTCTTTAACAGACAGACAATAAAAGTGCATCATATAAGTGTATTTACCTATAGGATTCCGCCTATTATTTGAACATGTGAACAGTGCTTACTTATATCTTGCTTCATTCCTTGTATGTTGATGTTGCATGTCTCTCAGAATCAGCTGGAAAAAAGAGTATTGGATTCACTAACCGGAAGATGACTAGAACATCTAGTGGGATATTTCAGCTGACCTTCAGCAAATCTCCAGTTGCTGACTATTCAGTTGCATTATGAGTGGAAGAATTAGGTAGGACCTCCAGCTCTTATAAAAGTTGTGAAGGCTGTAAATAACCTGAAATAAGAAAAGACATAAGGTGTCAGTGGATATGCACCAGAGGTATTTAAGCATGACGGGTGGAGATAAGTGGAGAGATTGATTAACGCGTTAGCTGGCTTAGAGGGATTAGACGTCATCCTCCTTGGCTTGTCTTATACACTGATTGTTCTAGTCTTCAGAAAGAGAAAAATTTTCTTTGCATAACCACAAAGGAATCGGACTTACAAATATAGTGTTCAAGATTTCTATTTTGCAGTAATTTGACCTATAAACGAAGCTGAGAAGCACAATTTCCTTATCCTCTGTCAGGTCTTGGAATACAGGCACAATAACTGGTAACCAACACCAGCCAGATTTCTCGACGTAAAGTTAGCATTCGGTTACATCGCAAGGAAGTTTACATTGCTGTCTACGACCAAAACATAGTAGTGAGTAGAATAACTGAGCGAGTTGACTACCGTATACACTCGAGAATCCTGAATGGCCCTAGTGAGTTAGTGGTGGATAAAAACGGTTAGGACGATTTTAATATCTTACTAGTTACAAAGAGTCAAGTATACTGCATAGCTGCTCTTTATGTCCTGCCTTCGAAAAATCAACCATTATACAAAGTGAACTTCAGGCGTACATTATTGTGTAAAGTAAAACTGAAAGTACTGGGAATATCGAAGCGTCCATACACGAGTCCATATGTCAGTAGTGGTCGACCGATTCGACCCAATAAACTAGACAGACTTACGAGTTATAACCTCAAAACCACCCTATTCCTGTTGCACGAGAAGTGGCTATCTTGTCTCAGTAGCCTAGTGGATAACGCTCTGATGTTTGAAGTGATTGGTCCCGGGTTCGGACCTTGGTGGGGGGAAATCAATCACTGCGAGGCAGGCACATCCAGCTCACGAGTAACAAATAGAGCGAAACGTACGTCCTGGATTCCGCTGCCAGTCAATACCCATCATTATTATGTAGGTGAGTTAGCTGTTACGGTTGTGAACTTTCGACTTATGTATTTGAGTCATGTATAGGCCATGGCGATTCAGTATTTCTTCTGGTGTTTTTCAGTAGCCAAAGTTTAATAACACTAGGACACAGGTGGTGGTAGCCCAATAGAAATTTGCTTTCCTCCTGAGAAGTCTCCGACTACTGATTTGAATTGTGCAAGAATGTGTAAGCTCTTGGACTGCAGTGCACATAACAGCAAAGGCAATACTTGGATACTCCGGTTGATATGGCTTAAAATTGATTGCAGTCGTGTGAGTGAATCAGCAACTTGTCTTTGTCTTCCGAGTTGTGTCATGATTCATGATTTTCGCTCACCCGTATTCTTTTCATATTATGCCCTTAGTTGACTGTAATGATGTCATCCCCACTGTGTTCTTCACCTTGAAGGCTCTGTTTGTGTGATGTGCAGTGACTTTGACCGTTGGACAGTAATGTCGGGTGTCATGCTTACATTGAGATATTAGTCTTGGTAATTCTGTAGGACGCTTTTGAAATTTAATATTTGGATTAACCTTAGTAACACTCATACCTAATCAGAATATATCAGTTTGCTCATGCAGAGTAGTACAAAAGAGTCTCGCCAATATGTAATTTTCAGTGAAGCATTTATGTGTACAGTGAATGACCAACTGATGGTTACCAGTTCGTGGTGTCTAGTCCTAGGTTCTGACTAATTTCGCCGATCATTTTTCAAATCGGGGGACTCACTGTTGCGGTGTTATTTGGTTGATGTTAAATGTTTGGAAGCCCTTAACCTATGTTTTGTGCTTGCTGGCGCTTGTCATCAAGATATACCGACAGCCTCAAGAGAATTGATGTCCCTTGTGGGATTTGGATCCAAGTCACTCTTTGTTAAAGTCAGAGACGACTCGACTAAGCTGTTCAGGCCGAAATTGATCTCTTGTAGGACTGGATTGGATACATCAATTCGTTACACCAATCGAGTACATTGCAGTGAAGTCTCCCAGCTTAGTGACCAAGTCCTAAAATGATAGACAGAATTCGATCAGTATTTAGGACTGGATAACATGAAATTGGTTACTTTCCAGTGACCAGTTAAAATGTCTAATCCAATCATTCAAGAAAACCCCTTCAAAACCGCAGTGGTAACTCCTGTGACTACAACACTGAGTAGCATGGGTTCGAGTCCCTGAGGCGGCATCAGTTCATTCACTGGTGTGAATGAACCTTGTTGATGAGTTCTAGCACGCACAAAACTTACGTAAACGCCTTGCTGCATATTGGTGCCAGCCATCTATCAAGCATTTATTCCGATTATAATGAACTTTATTTGTAAATTGTTTTGAAATGTACTCACAAAATGTAATTTCATGTTAGTTTATCTTCTGTACATGAATATCTGTATAATATTTCGATAGAAAAAAGGTTTCCATTTCAAATTATGTTTAAGAACTCCAATGAAATTTTCTCACTTGTTTCAAGAATAGAATTCATTAGACATATAGAAATATCTTTGCTCATTGCATATTTCATATTTCTACGATGTCCTACTGTTGTTTTCCTGACACCGGCCCGTCATGAAAATGAAAACAAGCGTAAAAAACGCCTCGTTTAATCGTGAATATATTTTGAGGTTAATGTCCAGCATTATTCAAAACAAAGGAAGCCATTACAAGGTATATTGGATTTGACTAAGTTGCATGTAACGTTTGATGAAATATGGCAAAATCTCACAGAGAACTATGGTGCGGCAAGAGATCGCTACGTTAGAAAAACAGGCGTTATCAATCATTTAAGCATGGAATAACAATAAAAACTATACAACACTATAGAAAATAAAAGAAGTAAACTTGGATTTCACGAATACGTTGTCACTTGTTTTAATTATATAGGTTTTACCATTACTATTGTCCTTCCTCATTTCATGTTAAGCTGACTAAAATGCGAAGGTAGTAGGACTGCAGATTTTGGTGCTAAAATTGTTGCAAATTCAAAGCAAGTTACAGAAATCATTAAAATAAAATGCTGTATAATTATCACTGTGCCTCATCGGCTGCACAAACCTGTGAAAATAACCGTTTAAAACAAGGTAAAATGTACTTTGTAAGTACGAGCGTGAAACAAGTGGGAATAAATGGTGCACAAATGGCTTATGAACTCATCTCTTCCCCTTCATATACTCTTGATTCGTTGTGATATATAATAGTAAGGAAGAGAGATATTACATATCATATATATTTTGGTTCACAATGACATGGTTTTTATCATCTTCCATACGCTTCCAGATACCAAACTGAAGCAATGGGACACGCCCACAGTTTACATATTGTTCCTTCAGTTACACTGCTTCCGTTGTATAGTGTTTCACTATTCTCTGTCTTCAAGTTTTATGCTATATTTCTTTGTCACATGCTTTGAATTCAACCTGCGCGCTCACCAACATTTGTTTTAACAGTGTGACCTACTAATAAGTAGTTCAGAAAGAAAAGCAAAAATATTTTCCTCTGCTGTCTGTTAATCCACATGGGTTAATTAACTCACTAGTTTCTTGAACGAACAGGTAATGCGACATACTGAAACAGCATTATCATGAGTAATTGTCTAGTTATACGTACGTATATATAAGTGACTGACTATTAGTCATCTTCATAAAATGTTAATAAAAGTACATTTTTTCGTGACTTAGTCAACTGCTACTTCTGTTTCAGCTACTGTTACCACCTATGTTGCTCTTTCTACATTAGTTAGACTTTCAGTCATTTTATGTTCTGAATTATTAATAAAGACGTTGATTAATAAAGGGGGGCAAATTTTCCCCTCCTAACTCACTAGTTCTCACTCATCCCCTAATTTTAATCACTTATAAAAGGATCTAACAGAGATTTTGCAAATATTTTGAAGTCAAATTCCTTTTTTAATGAGTAGTGTACAACGTAGTCAGATATTTTTCAGGCCAACTGCTTTGTGTTTTTAGTCAATAAAGTACTGAACGACTTTACTATCCAATCACTGAAATAAATTAAACACATTACTTTATGTAGCTTCAATAATCAGAAAAATTTAATTCATATCACAGTTACCTTCAAGGTAACTAAAATCAGTTTAACTAACTATCATTATGTGCGTGGATTTGAGCAGAAAAT
Source organism: Heterobilharzia americana (assembly GCA_944470555.2). Classification (NCBI taxonomy): domain Eukaryota; kingdom Metazoa; phylum Platyhelminthes; class Trematoda; order Strigeidida; family Schistosomatidae; genus Heterobilharzia; species Heterobilharzia americana. The sequence continues at coordinate 125,902,285 of OX104127.1, read as the reverse complement.
TGTATTTATTAATTTGCTCTACCTGACAATGGCAGTTCTTGCATCGTACAAAAAGTAATGGGATTTTAATCACTGATCTATCCGTGTTGAACTTGTCTGCAAGAGTTATGCTGGTACAGTAATTTTTCAGACTTCCACACATAACTCATTAATTCATATTGAATGCTGGCAGAAAAATTCATCGAAATAAGCTGATGATATCATATAAGATTTGATATTCAAAATATCAAAAACAAAACAGAAGTCAAATGAAAATATTTACTCAGGATGAATGGTCAGCGTCAGGAGCGCTAATATTTAGTATTTAATGACGTTGCAAGCTATTTCTCCAAACGTATAAAGCAACTGAGGCATACATTTTATGACACTGTGTGCAACTTAAAAAACTGAGGTTCAGAATTTCACACCTCAATGAGGCTGAGCTAGTTTTATCATCCATACAGACGGTCACTATTATTATGAAACTCAACAAGTCAAGTCAATACACCTCACAACAAAACAAAGTTTTCAGGATGAACGACATAGTTTGGATGATACCATCAAAGTCAGTTAAGGGCTTCTGACAAGAAAATGGGCTAATGAAAATCATTAAAGGCGATGCAACATTTGCGACAAAGATAAGGCGCTGATGCATTCACACGACTACAATCGGTCTTGAGCCATATTATACAAAGTGTCCGAGTATCGCACCAAAGCCAGCACCTATATTTCCTTCCGTACAGAGCTCACACCAAGAGTCATAGACTTCTTATGCTGATAACACATTTTGGTGGGGTCACCATTACATCGTTACATTTAAGATTTAAATGTCATAAAAGACCTCACAGGAGTACAACTTGAGGTGGTTAGGGAGCAGCATATTTTTGCATCCTTATCTGAAAGTGATATTCCTACGTTATTTGAAAATATCTAACTAACCAGAAGATGAAGGGAATCAGGTTGAATTACACTAGTTGGTATTTTTTTGATCCAGCGAACAATCTAATCTCTTATATCATAGGCGATATTAGACTGTATAACGTATTTAATAATAGCTTCCTTAACATGCTGGTTTGTGTTGTGTCTATTTACCACAAGTGTTTATGAAAAGTGTGTCTAAACCCTGATGTATCGACACATGTCGAATACTTGCATACTGAGTTATGCATGGAAACCTATAGTAAAGTTGAATGAACGCAGAATATTGTTTTCTCTACTTTAAATTTAACTTCCCTCCAGCCTAATAAACCCTAAACGTGTATCATAATGGTAAAATGTACTAAGTGATTTATGGGGTAAATCTGATGAACATTGTTCGCTAACTTATATGCATAGTATCCTTTGCAGTCAGTCTTCTCTTTTTTACTTGTGCACAACAAATTGTTCATCGTGCCGAAAGAGAGGTTAAATATGCGTATCATATTCAATAACTGATTAAATGTGGCATACATGGCGTAAAACAAATGCAAATGGTAAAAGGTAGTTAAAAAACAACAGATTTTTGCTTTTTTGTGTTCTCTGAGCTAGATGATTTAGTTGTGAAGTTTTCATTGTCTTTCTGTACAACATCATGAGCACTAACTTTATTATGAAGTAAACTGTAAATATCTCTGCATGAGTGTTTCAGTAGCAAAGAATGCATTCACTTTGCCTGATGTAGTGTTGATTATAGTTATTACAGCCGATCTTGTAAATGATATGTAGTTTGTCTTCGTTGGCTGTTTGCATCTTTCAGTCCACATAATACGGATTTAAAGGAAGTGGTTGGTTTATGAGTCACATCAATTCCAAGTGGTCTTAGTAATCTTTTCGCGATCTCTGGTATATTCTTATCGTGGGGCAGGACGTTCCGTTTGTCGATTTTTGTGGATGATTTTGTAGTTGACGATGAACGGGATAGGCTTCTTCTGAAAAAGTTTCATGGGTAGACTTTCTTCTTTGGGATAGATATCGAGTAATTTTTTTTCTTTTATCCGCGAAGCTTTTATAATGCGGTGGGTTCTCGCTCTTTTGAATAGAATCTTTACGTAACTAATTTCGTGTGTTTTTGAGTTGTTACTACTGTAGTTGAGGATTTCACTACTATGCATTGACTTTCTGCACACTTGAGTTTCCAATTTTTCGAGAAAGGTTCTATTGACAAAAACCTTTAGGAATGTTAGTCGGTTGTTTGACTCGTTCTTCATTGTGAATTCGCTGAAAATTACTTGATATCTATCATAAAGAAGAAAGTCTACCCATGAAACTTTATCAGAAGAAGCCTGTTCCGTTCATCACTAACCACAAAATCTCCCACAGAAATCAACAAACGAATCGCCCTACCCCACCGATAAGAATATATCAAGGATCATGACAGGATTACTAAGACCACTTGGAATTGATGTGACTCGTAAACCAACCATTTACATTCAGAGAATGTAAGAGAAATTCTAGAAGCTTGGCATTCAGGTCAGTCAGTAGTCAATGAATGCATAGACATACACTCAGTCTACCAACCAATAAGAGAAAAGTGATGAACACCAGAAAGGTTTGAGGTCAGGGAGAGAAACAGCCAACAAGAAAATCTATGCAGTCAATGACAAAAGAATCAAATGAAATAGCCAATCACAAACCAGTTTGTCAAGATAAGCTACTGAATCGCTCAAGGAGAAACATCAACAGCTTACTTCATACTGAAGTTAATGCTGAAGGATATTGAAAGCTTCACGATTAAACTACCCACGTCAGAGAGCATAACACAACTAAGACCATCAACCTGAACTACAAACAGTCTCCACTGTTACGGAAGTAAACAATCACTACATACGTACAACAGGTAGTCAACTAAGTTCAGAAAATGATTAGAATAAGGTAAAACATGATAAAAACATGGTGCATTGTTTGTCAGGAAGAATGGTCAATGTGTCAGAGGATTTGAATGGCATCATATTAAAAACAGTACAGATGACAAATCAGTGTAATGGTTCAGAGATAATCAGTGACACTAGTATAAGCATTAATTTAACGACGGCAACAGTGATAAGATGTATAACGTTTAAAGGAATGTTGCAATACAAAATAGACTGAGGGAATATCAAAGCTAAACTTATGTCAAGAAAATAATGTGGTGGAAAACTCAAAGATGTGAATTCACTAGGTAAAAGACAGAGTGTAACCTCAATTAAGTTCTTTTCTCCTGAGTATGAATTTATGGCCTGACCAATCTTATCGCTACAGCTTTAGATGTGTGAAAAGTCGAAGCTAAATTTTGCACGGTAATTTTTTAGAAACAGTAAAAGCAGTATTGGAATCTATATGGTTCTATGTGTCTATCAGTTCTGCTGAGATAGAGCCTTTTGTCATTTTGACTACACCTTTTCTAAACCGAGCCAACACATATCCTCCTACTTTAAACCAAACTTATTTCGCTTAACCTTTATTACTAAGAAATTTAATTCGATATATATGCAGGTTAGTGTGCTGAGGTTTTACATTTCTGTAAGACATTAATTAAAGACACTACCAAAGCAGTGTTTCTATGGAAGCTAATTTATCATATACACTTCTTTTATCGAGTGCTCTACGGGTAGAACAAAACTGGGAAGCACATAATGTGCACCAATGAACCAGTACATATCCAAAATATACTGCCCCACCAAGCCTATCAGTAGTCGGTGACCACGTAAAATATTATGTCAATATTTTAAGGTGATTTATCCATTTAATTGTATAGATAAGCGTAACCAATTGCTGAATTCATTATTGATAATTCTCGGTTGAATTACATTTTGACACAACGGGAAGGAAATAATGAATGGTGTGCGAAATTTTGAAATCATAGTTTAACTTTGTAGTTGAGTGACAATTCATTCGCTAATCCAGTGAATACTTCACCAAATCTAGCAACCAAAAAAACATTTAGTTTTACGATAATTCTTTGATACTACTTCAATTGTCATATTTTAGCTGCTACCACCTTTTTATAGTTATTAACAGTGAGCTGACTAACGCATGTTTTATTACAGCTGCACATAGTGTGTCACCGTAAATATGCTCTTAGAATCAAGTGTTTAGCGTTCATGACAGGACTCATTTGCATTTTTTGCAGATTGTACGAATTCAGTCTAACACTGTGCTGAATGCATTATTGTTCTGCCAGATCACATTTTAGTCAGAAAAAGGAAACAAAGTACCTGGATCATCTGAATGCTAATTTCAATAAATGGAAATAGAATATTTCTTCAAATGCTTTCAATAAAATAGAGAAAATAATCTCCAGAATCCCCTATATGTTAGTTGACTGTGGGTAATTAAGGACTACGCCGATTGGTAATTTGTGATATCGTCAGCACAATTGCAGTGGTTTTATACTCTGTAACATCTTAAAGCAGTCATATTCAGATACAAACGTTAATAAGCTAATTATATTTAATATGCTGTGTATAATGAGATTTTTCAATATATATTTCTAAATAGTCAGAGTTACAGAAACCACTATCAAACTAAAACGGAATGGCATACACCAGCTCAATGTTTAAGCTGTGTATTCACTTTGGGTGGAAGATGATGAAGTGTTTCTTGATCAATCACGAATGTGTTTAACCTCGGAATTACCATAGCTCCAATTCAATTAATTTTTTTCAGCTAACTATCGCTGACCCTTTACAAAATCAGTCAGTTGTTTAGTTGCTACCATAAGCAAAGGAATAGGCTAAACTAATTCATAGCCTTGATATCTCATTGGCTGACTGACTTGGAAATGTGATTGGTTCTTTTTATTTTGATATGCTTTCTCAACTGAGTGATATGCTTTTTAAATGTACAAACAATGCAAGTAAAAGTTTTTTACTTTAGATTCAACTGAAAAGCATGCATTTGAGGCGAAGAACACGCAAGTAGATTGAAAATCTTGATAAGAATAAAGAAAAAAATTAGAAATATGATACATAGGATTATCTAATTTATTCTGTCCTTATATGTGTGAATATATACGTGCAGGGTTGCATCTAGTCATCAGGATATAATATTACAATAAATGCTAAGAATTAGAGTGAATGAATTTCACTCGCTTGTCAAGTTACTCATGTGAATGAATTCTAATCTTTGGAAATTGTAAATAACCATTGAGAATGGGTACCTGTTCATCATGTTGCCGCGGAAGTAAGTAGTAAACAGTTGTATAAACTAGTGTTAATATTTAAAGTCAATCATCTATGCTGAAAAATCTTTAAGTGTTAAGATAACATCCTCGTAAATCATGTTAACCTTAATCGAAACAGTAAAACGTGTTCAACACAAGTGCAAAGTGATTTAAAATGTCATGGAAAACACAAATCATCATACACTGGTGAGATAGTACACTTTAGTTAGCTACCAGTGTAACAATTAAATCTATGACGCTGCTATCTAGAAAATGTTTCTAGAACTTATATCTTAATACTGTTGTCACATGACAAACTGATGCTTCCGGGTTTGTCGAAATTTCATACTTTTGTATCAGAACGTCCCTTTAGTGAGTTTCAGTTAAGTGAAACATACGTTTTCTTAATTTTAAACATTTGGTTATGTCAAATAACGCAATGAACTTCTTCCCTGTTAAAATCCTAAACACTGTTGTCCAAATGTCAGTATGAATATAACCAGAATTAATTTTGTTTGCTTTTCTTCATGGGGCAGACTTGAAGAAAACGTAATAATAGTAGTATGACACAGGCAGCGCATTATGAAGCTTCGTTTTGTTATAATCATAAGCATTATAGTATTAATTCAAAATAAGCACTTTTGAAATTTTTTGTCGAGGCTCTGAATCTGTTAAAATATGAAATAAAAGTTGATTTTTTTATGCGGAAAGTAATGTAGGCTGTCTGAGTTTATTGTTGACATATTCGTTCTCATCTTTTCAATGTCCAAATATTTCCGAACAACACTATCAAATTCTGTGCATGGAATATTTTCATAGAACTTTTTATGCAAGCAAATGATACAGTAAATGACTTTCGTATACTTTTCAACCTATACTTCTATGATCTTCCCCTTCTGATTAGAATTGATTAGGATCACATAATGAAACTGGTTCAATGCAAGAAAATAACTAAGCTTGACTACTCAAGTTTTCTACAAAAGTTTATCGCATTAAGTCACAATCAGAAACTCATTTTTTCGTAACCGGACTCAACAGAGTTTCGTTTTATTATTATATCATACGATGTTCAAGGTGGGGGTTTCTGGAACTAGTTATTGATAGCCCTAGAGTTAAATCACATCAATTTTAAGTGTGCTGATTATTATGAATTTCTTCGTTTTATATGTACCAAAAGAATAAACAATTATTTCCATTCCTTAACTTAACCCGCCGTAGATTCTTCAATATTAGTGGTTAGTAGGAGGAAACTGGACCAAGAACTAAACTTATCATGATTGAAACTAAAGCAGAGATTCAATCAGATCAAGCTGTGTACTACTTTGGCCAACTGTTAACCAGTGGTTTTGTGGACTATTCCTAATCAAAATTGTGAACCCCTTTTATGATCATCTACTCCATACTGTTCTTTGATAGAAGGTACCTTCTAGGATACGACTTTCTTTCAACAAATTATGATAAACTTGTTGATTAGATCCTACATCCAATGAAGAGTTCTATGGAAGATCTCCAAGTCCTTAAAAGCTTAATTTGGCATTCATCTATTGCTTTGCAAATAATTGGCTTATCATTTGAAATCCGTTCACACTGGTAATGTGCCTAGTCACACCTTTCAGAGATCTATAAGAATGTCAGAAATAAATTACAAGCATATTGCACAGATTTCAATTTAAGAAGTTCAGCTGAATTATCAGGATCCTCCAGTCATACAAAGATTTTTATGCGATAAGAAGTGTTTTCAACTCCAGACAATAAGTCAAGAGCTTCATAATTAGAATAGATATAACCAGAGTGACTTCCAGCAATACACGTCAATGAAAACGCATACTAGTCGACTGATTCAAATATTCACCAGCCAAGCTACTTTGTAGCCATCCTATGTCAGTCAGAAGCTTTTTAGGAAGGAGGATATAGACGTTAGCACAATAAAACACTGAGTTGATATACTTAAGCTTGCTAAACATAGTCATTTAACGACTTATAGAGACAAATCATGTCTTTGAGAAAGGAATTCATGAAGACAGTAGATGCTAGAGTGGTTTAATATTCTACAAGCATATCATTTATTAGAAACCTGTATCTGAACACTTCAGAATAGTACTCAGTAGGATCAAAAAATAAGGTGAATTCAAGAGATGGGGGTATTCCTAAAATGTTGTCCTTCAAACGATATTTTTTTGCAAAACTGTTGGTTTGAACTCATTGTGAAAGAATTTTACGATATATTAATATTGAAAGAGCTCTCAGGAGACACATTGCTGAAAAAAAGTATCGAAACCACTAATCTAGAGATTCATTTGTTGGTTACATAGATATGTTTTGAAACAAGTAAATCAGTCAGTTACAAAATCTTTGTTGTGCAGATAGTGGTTTATTCACTATAAAGCCATTTCGGAACAAAGGTAAAACAATCCCTTACTTTTATTTAGAACACTTATATCGAGGGAACATTTTATGACTGGACCAATTGCTTTATCATAAAGGTTTATCAATTCAAGTCTCAACATTTTTTTTGACGCGATTATAGAGAAAATTTTAAGTTACCGCACAGGGTGGTCGAATATATTTTAAAAACGCCTTATATAGAATTAAATACCACACTTTACTGCTCAAAATAATTTTTAGAAACTCATACACCTGAGCAACTAGTTTTTTGAAACAATACAAATCTTAACTGTTACAAATTATCTGCATGTTTTAAATTTTCTGTTTCCGGAGTAATATATAATATTTGTTGCCCAATGGTCAATAATACTAAAAACTATTTGGTGAGTTTAACGGAATATCAATGAGATTCTGCTTCATGTGAGCAGTAATATAAAAATGCATACGGTTTAATACATCCAAGTCTATGTCTACTTCCTTTTATGACTGTAGTACAACTGTGGAAGAGGAAATATGGGACTTTTGAGAAGCAAACTTGCCACTTGATACACAGATTGTACAAGTAAATGAATGCTGCTTTTTCTTCGCTAGCCAGTCCACTGGGATTGATGTTAGTTCACAGATAAGTGAAACAGTAGACGATTCATGTCCTGTCTTGAAGCTAAGAGTTACTGCAGATAAGTTGCGCTACACGTTATGTTTGAAAAATGTTATATGCATCCCAAAAGTATTCATTCAGAAGACTTTCCATTTTTATCCATGCCTCCACTTAGCACAGCACAATTAAAAGCTTGTGTAACAGGAGATGCATCTATTAAATGTTGTGATCCTAGAAGCAGTTATTTATGCTAAACTGGTCATAAAGTCAAAGTTCGCAGATTACACTTGGTCACCTAGAAATATCAGAAAGCCAAATACAAGTCAGTATAACATTTGGCAAAAATAAATTTACTAAGAAGTAGATATCAGTCATCATTCAGTGGCAGAATTCCACATATACACATAACTTCAATCAATTTATATGATTTACCCAATAATAAAGATAGAACTCATTCCCCAAAATGGGCAGTAAAAATAATAACCAGTTCTGCACTTATCTTTTATAGTTAAACTCAGTAAATAATGTGGACATCACATGCTGTTTAAAATCTTGATGTACATGCAAATATACTAATTGGCATGAAATACATATGTTTCATATACTACATTACTCCTTACAATTTATTCATAAGACTTTTGATATAAAAACAGATTTACGCCTATTTTCATGCTTTCAACTTTTATCCGCAAAACATATGTGGCTTTAGAGCATCGAAACTCAAATAAAATCTTATTTCATGCCGTTGTCTTAGCTACGACTTTTGTAAAATACTTTTATGCAGATAGCGTACTCTAAATCAGATGTTGATCACATTAATACTGTCAATATGTTTAAAATTGTCTTCATAAAGAATATCAAGTAGATTTTTGGTGTGAAATATCATTCATTCGAGTTGGCTTGTATACCTTTTGTATCAGTGATATTCATCAAAAAGTCTTATGTAACAGATGAGTACTGAGGTGTAAATCTAGGACACATCGTCTCACTTTCACAAGTTAATTAAGCATATTGAATGATATTATTTCATTCTCACTTTTGGTGGAATGCCCCTACAATTTTTGAAGTCGAATTCATATATACAATTTTCTACATGTATTGCTATTAATGGTGAAATGTTATGGCGTTTAATTTCCAACCGATGTTAGCGTGGACGGAGAGAGAAAGGCTTATTATCTTGTCAAATGTATTGCTTGTCTCAATTTATCTTGTCAGTAACATCTGGTTTGTCTTTAATGGCTACTGCATCATTAGGTCTGGCTATAATTTGGTATTTCGTGAGCTACACCAATCCTAAATAACATCAGTTGTTACGTTGTGATCTCTGATATTTTCTAAGTGTGTGTTAGAATTATCTGTTTGCTGGTTTTCTTGGACGGCTTTGTAGTTGATGATAAGCTGAACATACATCCTCTTTGTTGTATGGGTAACTGTTCTTTAAGTCGGTTAGCATCCAGTTTTCTCTATTTCTCTGTGAGGTTTCCGCTCTTTTGAATGAATTTCTCATACAAATAGTTTTGCTTGTTGATGGATTGTAGCTTGCATATTTAAGGATTTATCGCATTTGTGAAAGCTTCCTACTTATCTGGTTCTCCAACTTTCCTGTATTTATTTTATTGACTAAGACATCAAGCAATTAAAGTCTTTTGTTCGATCCCTCCACTTGCTTTCATTCGCTGTCATGTGAAACGTTTTCGATAAAGTTGAACGCTTTTTAGAATATTACTTCCTTCGATAGCGACGTTTTCATCAGCCTGGTGGATTCCAAATTTTGGTTTGATCACTGGCTAAACGATGGCTTCAAGTTTCTGATATCAATCTAGATATAGATCATCTAATCCAATTTACTTTCAACTATTTGTGTATTTTGCACTGAACTGAAGGTACTTCGTTAGAAGAAAGTCAGGGGGTTCAGTAAAACTTGCAGACTGACTTTTTGTATGTTTCAAAAGATTCTTGTCATCAGAAAGTAGGAAAGATGAAGTATACTTCCCCCATCTTGTTTCTATTCATGTGTGATGCTATGTATAAAAAAACAATTAATTAGTTATTTTCTCGGTGAACGTAATTGATCGTTTATGAAACACATGTAGGTGATTTGACGGTTTGTTGGTATGTTACCTAAGATATTTTAGTTTCCTAGAAAGCTCTTTAAATAGATTCCAGATCACTGTCTCCTAAAGTACTACTATTAGTTGTAGAGACATGTTTAGTTTTCGTAGTTTTGGTATACCGGAAAACTGAAGAAGAACGGGTTCATTGAAAAGCATTTCTCACTGGTCTTGCTTTGTTATCCATACTACTTTGACAGTTCTGTTCAGAGCCATGGTGATCTGGGTGTCGAATTTTGGACAGTGTTAAACCCTAGTAGTTGGTATGAATTTTCACCTCTGAGTAAATCCTCAACATTCTTAGTGTATTTATCTTCCTTGGCTACTGTTTTGTCTGCCAGAAGCATAACTCTCTTTTACTAATTTTTGTATCTTTAGGGCAATTTTTGTTACTAATTGGTCAGCTAAGTGCAGTCTTTCTTACTTCTGGTCGACACAATAACTATCCGCCATTCTTTTAGTTAGCTTTCTCAATTTTTAACTGTTATTTTGAGTGATGATTCTGATGCAGCGAAGGATTCTGGTATCAAGGTATTCCTTGTACTACCATTCCTTCCTTTTTGAAGAAGTTATCCCACATTGATAAATGATTTATATGAGAAGTTGACTAAGCAGTTATTTTTTTCTTCATTCGGTTGGACGCAATTGGCAGGACGCCCCCTAGCTTAGTGGCCGCACTGCAAAATGATCGATAGAGTTCGGTCAGGACTCAGAAATGGGCAACATGAAATCGATTGCTATCCCACGACCAATCAATGTATTTCTTTCGTTGTAGGTGCCTGCGAGATTTCGGTTAGTTTTCGTCTGAGGTCATTTCCTCTTTGTTCGTTGTGCCACCTTACTAGGTTTTTGATTTTCTTGGTCAACTTTTTAAAGTGCTTTGTCACCACCTAAGACAGTGCATGTGGAAAACATGAGTTTTGTTTGAAAATTGTACACAATTCAGCCAAGGGAAACACAAAGAATTTCTGGAATCTTGATACATAGTCCAATTAATAATACATGTGTGTAGACGTAGAATGATTCTATCGAACAGTAAGAAAAATTAAAAGTAGCTACAGAGTCAAAGGTCAAAAACAAAACAGTCAAGGGAAATTACCAGTCATCTACCAGATCGTCGAAACAGGCTACTGAGTCACTCATGAAGGAATCTTAGTAGTTTACTTCATATTAGTGCTGAATATTTTATCTAGAAAAGCAATGAAAGCTTGAAGATTCAAAAACTTGTCTTAGGCAGCCCAACAATTTCAAAAAGTAATTAATTTCCACAAATGAGAGAATTGTTCCAATGTTTAAATATCTACGTGCAGACTTTCAGACTAGCGAATTCGGGGACACAATCATTACGTCATAATAGCCAGTATACGTGGAGCTACGTCTATGCTAAGGCTGATACATAACAGGTGTTAGATGGCAAACAAAAAGGTTTCAACATGAAAATATTTATAGGAAGTATAATGAAATGTAGACATTTTGTAGATGCAGTATCTACAGCGTATATATATTGCGATATGTACGTCATGAGTAAAGAAAGGTGAATAACGAAGTTGAACTCCTTGAGATGCACTTTCCATAATAATACCTTATGCATTAAAAGTATGTTGACATATTTATCACGTAGCAAGTGTGTCGTCTCTCAGTTATACAGTATTCCCGCTTCAAATATACCTTAATATAAATGTATTCACTAAATTTCTCGTTGCGATGACAATTATTACATAGATGCTAGTTTGAAATTTCGGACACATTACCTAATAATAAAGTACTCATAAAATACTTCTATGAAGAAATATCTGTATATTTTTATGAGACACAAAAATTTGAAGTTAATTCTACTTATTCCTTTATAACTCCGCAGTCATTAGGATGGTTATCTGTGCGACTTAGGATGTGGTAAAATTCGTAGCTAAGGGTGTTCACTACAAGAATATTTGTTATAATTACCTGTCTATAGTTTGCATGCATGATCTTTTTGTTTAAAGAAAGATTTCGCAACTAGAAAAAGTCTCATTTAAGCTTTTATTCCTTTGAAAAGTATTATTTAAAAACCCTCATTAAATATTCAAAACAAGATTTGTTGTAGCGAATGCGTTTCTCTCAGCTTTGTTTTCACGGTCTACAGACATAATTTCGTGGTTTAACAATGATGTACAGCAGAAATAAAATTATCTTTCAAAAGTCAGTAATACGTGAAAAGTGATAAATGATAAGTATTTCCTAGCCCAACATTAAGCTGTGTCCATTTCATTCTTATATTCTGTTGATTTTCCATTTAATCTGCGGTTATAAATCATTACGTGATACCTTTTCTTGCTCTGACTATTAAATTCACAAACATACTATCAGTAACACAATATCGTATTCTCATCAAATGTCAAATGTATCCATGATAAAATTGCTGTCACCATCAACCCATTAATATTACATCAATTAAATCTGACCCCATCGAATTCCATCTATGAATAATACATATCGATAAAAGTGTGGTTTTATAAGTATCTTCGAGGTTAGCTCAACGCTAAATTACATTGGCGATTTCCCTGTCAGGCCTGAATCTGTTTTGTTATTGATGTTATAAAATATAGCTCAACAATTTGCTGATTTTGTTTGGAGGTTCATGGGGATTTCTTGTTCTCAAGATAGTATTCATAGCTGGCTAACATCATTTGGATAACTGATGAATACCTGGGAGTACTGAACAGCTGTTTCGTCCCAAAACGGGACTCCTCAACTGTGTGTATCCATGATCCCGTTTGGGATCAAATTCATGACCTTCGGGTTTCGCGGTGAACACATAGCCATCAAGCCACTGGATCAGAATCTGATGGATTGCATTTAACAGCTCTAATGCCATGGTTGAATGTTTTTCCCTATGTCCAACTTCATTTGCCCCACTGTTCACGTCTTCTCATCGGGACTGCGGGAAATCTCATCTCGAAGAGAAACACTAATGATCACTTGGCAATAATTAGATTTAGGCATCATATATAGGAAAATAGCTATGAAAACACATTATATACAGTTGTTAATTTTAATGGACTTAAGAGTACTTGTATTGTTTATATTCGTAAATACGAATATGTCATCTTATTAATTAAAAATTACTTAGTAATCTCATTAATTTAGAACTGCTGATCGATATCACATACGTATTAGGTCCGTGTAACATTTAGGCTGAGTTATTTTCATTTTTCCACAGAGTAAAAGTTGTATTCAAAGTATACTTCTGAATAAGCATTATGAGAGGATTACTGCAATGTACATTTGCTTATATTTTAACTACTATTTTTAATCTATCGAGAAAAACAATAAAAGCAATTACACAGGATAATTAGAAGATAAATATAATTGTAGAATAGTTTCGCTCCACTTCTAAACACCTCAAACCACCTGATCACAGACTAAAAGGTCAGATTATCTATTTGAAAGCCGAAAATGTCGAAATGTCGGTAAGAACTGTAACAGTAAGAAGGGTAATTAGGACAGAAAGGGAAATCAAAACTACCAGGTTAGACTTGGTGTAAATACAACTTGTTTAAATTTACGGATGGCATAAACCTCAGTAAATTTAAGTATTCGTCACTGAATCCGTCTGTATTACATAGTAATCATTATCTCGACTTGTAGTCTTGTAGACTTGCATTTCATATGCATCCTCAAAGATATACCGTTGGAACCAAACATTTCGAAGAAAAGAATCCCACAAAATTGCTAAATCTTGCCAACAAATGAAATAGTTCACATTCCAGATCAGGAAGAATGAAACAAGGACAAGCGTAGTCATCAAGTTCTAAGTAGTAAAAGAAGTCTATTTATCATGAAATCAAGGTCTAGCGACTGATACAGTGTACTCTGAAGTCTTGTCACCTAAACTAGTGGTCAAACAGCAAACATAGTCGTAAGATTTCAGCCTGCATTTCACGTTTTACAGTCTCATTGGTTACCATTCAATGATCACTGCATACATAGAGCTTTGTTAGATATGACGACTCCGAATAACTGTTAGTGAATACTATCTGAAGTCGAAAACCATTATCTGTCAATGGTGACCACTAAGGGAATTCTCGAAACCACTGATTTCTGAATGATATACTTTTCATCATTCTGTCTGTAATGTATTTTATGGTGATAAAATTACAGTGTTTGTGCAGTATGTGAGTCTGAGTTAGCTCTTATTAGTATTCCATCCCAGTATTTTATTCTTTGTTCTTCGGAGTTAATACTTACCAGATTTCATGGTCACTTTAAACAGTCTGTTTCCTTCCGATATTCAAATAAATACAAATCGACCGTTTTACTTCGGTCAATCAACTTCTGCTATGCTTGAAACTACGAATAAACATGGAAAGAAAACATGCTAATTGAGAGTAGTAGTTGAAGTAGTATATATAAAAGTAGCATAAGTAACAATGACATCGCTATCGTTTTTGTCATTCCGATAAACGGTTATTGATCGAAGAAACTTGTAAATTAAATAGAATTATCCACATTTAGCCTTCAAACCTTTTAGAAACTTTTAGTGGATACTTGTACGCATCAAACTCAATGTAGCATCCTTATAATACTTAATCTAATTTTTAAACTAAAATCTTAAGGAATACTCACGTAAATACACCTGTAATCGTCTTAAAATATTTAACTCATTTGACAAGCTGACTAGGTAATAGACAGTTAATAGCCAAAAACAACTGAAATGTAGGAAAATTATTATTTTGTCTAGCATCTTACTTTGTCTGTTGCGTTGCGTTTTAAAATATCACACAAATAGTTTTGTTCTACTCTAGCATTAAAATTTTGTGTATAGAAACTGTAAGTTATATGAAAGCAGTCAGTCAATAACTATTTCTTTTTCAGAATATTTGGTAAATTTCCTCGTTTTTCTGCCCAACTATAATGACTTTTTAAGTTTAAAGAAAACGTGGATGAAAGTCGTGTAGTGAGCGACACAAATTTTTTTATCACTTGATACACTTGACAAATCATTCCATTATACTGATTATACTAGTTGAGGAGGAGAAAAAGAGGTAGATTTCTGTTTTATCGCAACATAGCCATTAGGTGTATTGCGTTTGTACACAAAAATTCCAGCATATACATAAATGGGGTACACGTGTGTGCGTAGTGAACAAAGAAAAAATGTAGTTACTAAAAGAACTCCATACTATTAAGAACATTTTTATAGTAGCTGCTGTACTTTTGAGATAAAAAAAATATAAAGTATAATTATATCAGTTTTAAAATGTGATTCAGTGAAATCATATCAGTCTGGTTCATAGGTAAGTTTTCTTACCTCAAGACTTTGGAGTTAATGAAGTTCATTTAAATAGACGTTTTAACTTCAGTGAATGTATCGATTTTTCCACTATGTCCCTGATTCGAATACAGTTGACTTCTCGAAGAAACTTGTAAACTCATCGAATGATATTCAAACTTTGAGTCAAATCATAAAACTAATGAGGACACTAGTATAAGTATTAGAATTTGTGGAAGCGAAATTCAATTTTTCTTACAGATGAAGCACTGTGATGGTTATTTGAACCAAGTTTAACTTCATGCTTTAAATCTACACTGCACAGAGCTGAGTTACATTAGTTTCACTAAGCATTTTCGTTGTATGAACAATTTTTATGTCACATTGTTCAAGATTGTATTCACACAATACCCAATGAACAAACCTAACTGCGTGTTTCATAATCATATACCATCTGAAATTGGACTTTGAAGAATAGTTTTGTTGCATTGTTAAATGAATCAAAAAGGAATGCTTTCTTGATAAAAAGGCAAATGAAAAATAAACCCATACACTTCAGTGGAACTCTTGTTGCTAATATTAGTCATGTACTGCTAGTTTGAAAAAGTCCTCAGTTCTTCTTCTTATTTAAGATGAAACCATTTCATTATACTTCACTATAAAAGCTCACAGCTTTCTTGTTAGATCCCATCATTTTATTTGCACAAATGCTCTGAATTGCAGATAATGGCGATTGGGGTTTTATAAACAATTACGGAATGCTTTTAAATCAAAGGCGAAGTAAAATCAAATTATCCATTATGCCACAATCATACTACTAGTAAATGAGCGGGAAGGTTTTCTGTAAGTTTCATTACTAATGAATCTCGGGACATTAATTAGTGTTTTATTACTGATTTTAAACAGCACAACGTTTGACTTCGTAGGGATGTTTGAAAACGCAAATAAATGTCAGGGAAATTTAAGTATAACAAGTATACAAAGCTTTTCATTCAGTGGATAAAGGATGTATAGATTATTAAGAATTTGTATCCGCCTTATTTACATTTTTGATCATAATGACCACTCTTTACAGAATGTCAGGTATTATCATATCTCATATGAAGTGATATTTATTCGCGAAATTAGCTGTGATACATGATTTTCACCTCAATTGCTTTCCAACAATAGCAGAATGCTAAAAACCACCGAAGACTAATCAGCCTTATGAGTTTCGAATACTTCACTCTGCTGATAAATATAGTGGTGCTTTGCATAAAATTATCTAATTTTAAGGATGACAGCGATAAAAGAGATAAACAAAACTTGCTGAACCATTATTTGAGAGTAAATCTCTGCTACGACTAGTAGTTGTATTAGGAGCCATGGAAGTAGTACTGCTTCTTTGGCATTATCTTTACCTTCGCTTATAAAAAAGTGATAAAGAATTGTTTATGGATTACATGTATTTCAGAAGGGTGATTTTGTTTCGAATCATTCTACTTCTCAATATAACAAAAATTCTAACCAACTTCAGGTGGATATTCATCATGGACTGACATCAGTTGGAGAAACATCGGAAACCTGGGAGCACTGGACAGCTGATTCGTCCTAGTATGGAACTCCTCGGCAGTGCGCACCTACTACCCTGCCAGAGATTGAAGTAAGGACTTTCAGGTCCCGTGACTAGAACGTTAACACTGAATGTCTTCGTTTGTTTTTCCATACTTTGAGAATGTGAAGGCCTTGAGGTTTACCGCTTATTGTAATAGTAGTCAGCGTATGATCTAAATATATTTCACATTTTATTGCATCTTGTCCATAAAATAAAAGTAATCCATTTGATCATACTTCAATATTTCTGTAATATGTTTCTCACTCACCAACAGTCGTTGGTTATATTGAAATAGTTGTAAATCATTCACACTGTCTTACTGTCACTTAAAGCATCTTTGTGTCTAATAAGAACTATTTATTACTGAGTTTATTGTATAAGTACTTCCCTCTATTTGGCTGAATCTTTCTCTGTTCACTGTGATGAAATGGGTTTGATAATAACGAATTTTTCCATTTGTTCATTTTTCTAAAACAATGATGACAACAATTCTTAACTTCTATAAATGTAGGCTAAACTTCACTTAGAAATGAATCCATCTAAATGGGCGTAGTGAAGTAGTAGTTCAACTACACATGACTGTCTATATTAACATGCTTTATTATATATATATATATATATATATATATATATATATATATATATATATATATATATATATATATATATATATATATATATATATAGTAGTTTATCACTGTGTTAATAGGAACTATCTTAAGTAGATGTTTTGTGCTAGCTCATTTATGACCCCTTTCCTTCTATTATTCTCCACTGAATAGATAGCAGCCAATGCTAATGGCTCATTGGTTTAGGAAGTTGACTTCCAACCAGTAGTCTGCGGGTTCGAACACCGCTCAACCTACCGAGGTTTAGACAGCCTGGTGGTAGTATCAATAGCCATCATACAATAAGTATGGCTCACTGCTGGTTGCACAGATGTGCATAGAGTTGACGAATAGAATGCAAATGTGAGTAAATACCGCAAAACTTTTCATTCATAAAACAGTTGAGTGATACAATAGGCGACTGAAGTGAAACTGCCGTCTATTAAGCAAATGAGTTCTACAACTTTACCGATCGAACAGATATTTATAATATGAAGGTTAATACATCTACTATGACTCTGATCATTAATCCCACTCAACTAAAATTCTCATGTTTACTAACGTGCATCAAAAAATATGCATAACAAAATTCATGGAAGATATTTGCTGGAACAAATAAATGGGTGTAACAGTCAATAAAAGCTGGGAATTACTTTCATATTTTTGAAATTATTTTGCTTAACTATCTATATTCCCAATGAAATAAGTATTTTCGTAAAACATTGAATCACCTTGGCGTCATGGCATTGTAAATGATCTATTCTGCATTCATCAAGTATTGAAAATGAGCTTGTGAATAATAATTCAAACGTTTTGTCAATCTTTATTTAGTTTACTCAAAGCTTATTTAATTCTGAGTTATGCATGAAAAGTTTCATTTCTGGGCGTTGGTTTCAATTTCATTTCAGTCATATTTAGATTTATATAGTTTCCTTCGTTTAGTAGGCGGGGAAAAGGTAAACAGATGTATTTGTTTCAGAATATGTGAAAATTCGTTTAATTATGAAGTTTACTGACCTCGTTCATGAAAAGATATTATCCACTCTTTATTTTTTATTTGCATTCGACTGATTCGAATTAATTGTTCAAAACGTATTCATAGAAACAGCATGAGTATCTGCAAATCCTAACCGATTTAATGTGCCATGTTGCTGTTTCTAATTTAAATAAGTAAATAAGGGAATATATAGGAATAATTTTCTTATTGGTCTTTTTGAGTCAGGTTCACAACTACTGAGTAATAAATACACTGACAAAATTTTAGTAAATAGCTGCATTACTTAACATCAGTTTATACTCAGTGATTCAATCAACTGGAAACTGTTACTGATCCACTCTTCAAGCTTCTTCGTAAACTGTCTGTCACCATGAAAAACTTTTCAACCAGTTCTGGAGTCAGAAACCGTTTTGCTGAATCATTTAAACCATAACTGACATCTATTTGAGAATAAACGTTTTACATGAATTGAACGACAGATGCATAGTGAACAAATATTTCAAACCCTTGGGGTTGATCATAATCATGTAATCATGATGCTGAGTCCCACAGTTTCCCGTTAATTAACCCGTAGTTTTTTACATCGGAATTCTATGCAACTTAGCGTAATTTTACCTGACTTAGCTGTTAAACTGCAAAATGTTGGCATTTGCATTTTAGTCGGCGCTTCTCACATGTAACTAGAGACCAGGCCGTGCAAAGTGTGTTTTGTTTACAGTGTCATCAGTATGAATATAGAAAAATGAAAGTCTAACATCACAAGTTTACAGATTTCGAGTGAATTTTTACCATGTTATATCATTAGGTTTTTCTGAACTGATTTCCAGTAGTTTTAAAACTGGCAACAATAGTTTTCTTATAATCTCATGAATTTCTTTGCCTACATCAACTGAATACTCATACAGAAATTCTGTGACGATGCACTAGGATTTTTTCAAATCGATTAACTTATTATTTTGATCTGACAAACAGTTTTGCTTATTTAACACCCAAAGATTAGGTAAAAAAAAAGTAATTTCAAATTTTACCACCTTTATGTTAAAGGTACTACTTAAACACTGTTAATAAAATGTGACATAAAATAAAAATGTTGAAAAATATAATAGATGAACTGAATTGAGTTAAATAGAAAGAATTTTTTAGGAGCACGAATTCATTGATGTCTAGTTCCTGTAACATGAAGAGGAAACACAGCATTTAAGTGATACTGAGGTTGTTTATCAGATGCTTCATGAATATTTATTTGTCAACGTGTATTTGGAAGATGCGATAATATTCCGTTACATTTTGATAATCCATGTCCTCCTTCAGAAATCATGTTTTCAAAGTAGGTTCAAGTGAATTAACTTATCAATCGATATTTTTTTTTTGAAAATATTTAAATATTCCTTGCAAAACATGGGTACAAAATTTAATTTTAGTGAAGTAAGCATCAGAAACTGAAATCACTTCCCTTTATATAACAATTTTAAATGTTTCCCTTGTAGCTTAAATATCCAGCTGAATACTTTAAAATACCAGATTTTCTTGTGAAGAATGACAGCAACCCAAGTGAAAGTTTTTTGCTCGACCCCATGAACAGAATCCCTAGAAACTTAATGTTGCATTATCCAGCACCCATATACAACCAACCTGATAAGTAATCAGGTACTGTTTTTCGACAAAGTGAACTTTTACTTTCTATAACTAAATTTTTATTCGTATTTAAAACAAACCTGCTACTCTGGATGACGATTGAAGGTGAAATGAAAACCTTGGTTGGAGTAGGATTCTAACCTGCTGTCTCCGAGTTACACACCAGATACTCTACCAGCTGAGCTAAAAACACTCAGCTCCTGGTCAGGTTTTTACTGTATGCATAGAAGGTTTTACCAGGCTGTCTTATGAGCCCGTGATACGTAGCTGTTGGATCCCCGAATTCATACTGACTTCTCATCCAGGTCCTCTCGTCTTAACACACGACTGTCCCACTTAGTCTCGTTGATACACCTACACTTATTGAGCATGGATAGCAACTAAGTAATTAGCAAAAGCTGACAGTATTTAAAAAATTCTTGTTAGATGAAATCTGATACACCTTGTTTAGAAAAGGTGCAATAAAGCTCAAACTATCACAACTCTATAATTAACTATGTAATTTAGCATTCACCTTCACAATTCGAGCTTTTCTCGTGTTGTTTTTTCATGAAACATTTCATGGCAATTCTGTAATTCGACATACCAGATGCCATTATTGGTAGAGGTTTGCATGACCAACTTGAGGATACCGAAATAAAAATACGTGCGCAATCACTACATACTATATATATATATATATATATATATATATATATATATATATATATATATATGATCATCAGGAGCCTGGCAAAAACATGAATTACCCTTTAACAGTCAATCCTTGCATAGCTTCACTGCTTGTATACTTGACTTGTCATTCTGTTATTTTGTTATGAATACATTTGCACGCAGTACTCAAGACGATAACCCAATTCAGGCCCATCTATCTAAAATACACTACTGTAATTTCCGCCTACCGAATCACAGTGATCGATCTACACACAAGACAACCATCTCTATTGTTTGGGACGGGGCTCATCAGCTGTATATCCACACAACTTCAGCTCAGAGGCCAGAATTGTTCAGACTACCTGAGTTTGGCTGGCTGACTTACAGTATACCTTAAACGGAATGCTCAGTTTGTAAGCGATTTACACATTGCGTGGTTCACCCACTCTGATTTGATTGGTGAGATCTACGAGGGAGTATGAGCGCTTTCTAACTCCTTAACTTTTTCAGTAGTGCATTTCGTTAGTTCATAATGTTTTTTGTCAGAGGTCACACACTAGGATTTCGGCTACATGATTTCCAACAGAAATCCTGTTCACACCACAGATGAGTAGCTGAAAAACTACTCATTTGAGAGAATTGTTAATGTGGATCGTAATGTTTTCAAATAATTTGTTAATTAAAAATTCTTCTCATCTGTCCGCCTGCATAACTGGACGTTCAATACATGAAATTTGCACTAGTTTTACAACCTGGAAAACTCGTGACTATTAATATTTATATGGGTATATAATTTTGATATTAGTCTATTTTGTACACCTTAGAGCAACCAGTGGGAAAACTTCACTAGTATTGTCTTCACACCTTTTCCTCCATCAACCCTAGAGTTCTAAATAAGCACCTTACTACGGTCTGCTACAGAGAATCTAACACCTTTAGAATTGGTACCAATGATGTATTGTCTTTGTAAATCTTTTGAAGACCAAAGATTCAGGATAATTAAGTCCATGTCGGCCTAAGCTGCTCACATCGAATTGTATATATTAGACTTTTTTCTGTGAATGATTTTGATATGATGTTTATGTCATCCTGAAATCACCAGTTATATCCTTTGCTTTCATTAATCTGATAGTTTTACGATGATCCTATCTCAGTCAAGGCATTGTTAGTTTCTGCATTTCTTTTTCGATAACAACTATTTACAAGGGATAACTTCAACTCTTCAGTTTCCGATCCTCACTTACAGTCTATTAGTCGACGCATGCCTAAACAATACCACTTAATATATGGATCTCTAATAAGAAATGTAAAAATTATTCCTGAAGGCTCATTTCACTTAAGTATATTCGTTAAACGTTTTACAGTTTATAACCTTATATGCATTTTAATCTTAAATTTTGATTTTAAATAGTAAAATTGATTTCCTATGGCCTAACATTTAAGTGAAAGTTCAGATACTTAGATCGATTATCCTCTAACTAACGAGGTAAAATGTTTAAGCATGAAAATACTCTAGTATCTACGAGCATAACATCTTAATTTCTCTATATAATTTAGTAGTAGGTTGTACTGAGCAATCTTGATCAATTTCATATTCGATAAAATGTTAATCAATGCATTTCCTCAGTCACTTCGGTTTAAAATGGCTTAATGTACCATGAAATAAAGTAGTTATTTGATTCCAACTAACTGGCAAATTAAAAATCCTTTGGATGATACTGAAGTGAATTTTAGTTCTGGTTAACATGTGAATCTTGCAATTAAGTCCATTTGTCAACCAATAGACTATTTGTTCAAAGACATTGTGATTCAGATTTTATTCTTACTTTATTTGTCATCATTTTACTAACGAATAGTGTGAAAATTAATCTAACAAGGAATATTGTTTCGACATTATGCTAAACAGATAATCAATGAAACCCATTAACTTTTTATGAATCAAGCATTTCATGAGTGAACGGTAATTCGTACTTTGGGCAAATCACCTGCACTGAAGACTAATATTTTGTAGTAGGAAAGAAACTCTTTCAAATTGATGGCTGTTTGTCTCTTACTGCACAGGTGAATGAGTGCGAAGCACTTGAAAAGATAACCCGGTAAAAATGTATTGCCTAAATCCCATTATGGTGGAATGATAAGTTTAAGGTAATTGAATGTATAAGGTAGGGGAGGAAAAATATCTAAGTGTCTCCTTCTCCCTTTAATTCGATTTATTGATTTGCAGTCTTTATTCAGATGGTAGTCTTAGTATTTCCGGGTTGAAATTAGATAGACATTACCTATTTCCAAGAGAATGGTTCTACGCAGTGCTTTTTCCCACCTACTGATTGTAAAAGTGAAAGGGATAATAAATAATACGTGACTTTTCATGCGTCAATAAACAACCTTTTTACTATGTCTTTTCAAGAGTTTATCAACGTAATTCGTGCGTTCACAACATAATCAAACATATATGCATATATCTGGTATCACTATGTCTGACAGATTGTTCGTGTGTTACCTTTATTTTAATGGAGAGAACTTCCTGTTTCAAAAATGTCCTATTAGTTGTATACACTTCTTGATGGTGTAATTACACGCAAAATCAAATTTTAAACGAACAATTCAGATTGCCTAAATGCCTAACACATTAATAATTCTCTGCTTTTTGAAGGACCAAACGATTTTAAGTACATCTGGTATGAAAAGTACCTGATGAAAACCAAAACCTTTTCCTTTCTCCATTTATCAAGTCTAAATTTTGTGAGAAAGAAAACTAATATCGTGCAAAGAAAACAGATGAGACAGATAGTTTTGAAGAGTGCATACAATGTAAAGTGTACATAAATGGGAATGAGAGTGGGTACCAGTTAGTAAAAAGGGAACTTTACTAATATCCGTATCCCATCACACTAAATAAAACCACAGACATTTTGGCCTGAGGAGTAAGCCTATGCTTAACAGGAAAATCTTCGCCCAAAACATATATTCAACACAGTCAGTGGACAAAAGTATAAGACTCAAGCCACAAAGAGTGGAACTCAAAACTGTATGGAATAAAGTAGTCTTTACAAGTTCAAACGTCAACATTGATTCTGTCTGTGATATCATAAAAAGGGGACTTCAAACACTGTAAGAAGAATGTTTCCGCGTCAATCTTCAAGATGTATTCTGTACCCACTCAGTTTTTTGAGTAACCTGAAAGACAAATTTCAACATCTAACGTGCAAATGTTTGTTCAGCCATCCTTGAAGATCTTGATACATTGACCTTTGAGTTTATATTGTTCTTAAACTGGTTTCCATATACCGACTTATAGGTGTGCAAAGAGGTGTCACTGCATCTGTCTAGAGTGAGATTTTGTAGTACCTCATTAACACCAAGTTTATTCGCAAAGTGAAATCTTATGAAGTTGATATGTTTCTGTCTCCTTTGCACTGCAGTAAACCTTTTCAGTAGCAATGTGGATGGCGCACTTTTATTTCAACGGAAAGTTTCAAAACCATTTTCCTAAGATGACCATAAGATTCGAAAGTTACTTTGTTTTAGGTGTGGTTTCTAGTTTTCATTCTTATTTCATTTACCTTCAGTAACCCAATATTATCGCAATGTTGCTGTCATGCTTCTCTTGATTACTTTTCATCTTGTGTATTGTCTCAGCACATTGCCGGACTTAAGACTGAAATTATTTATCCTCTTAGTTTCCGTACACTCCGATACTCCGTCTTCATGACTTGACTTTCTTCATATTCGGTTAAAAATTGTTTAGACTTTCACTTTGCAGTGTTAAGAACAAGAAATAAATCTGTAACTAGAGATATCATATTTTTCGACTTCCAGAAAGTCCTACAGCTTTTTAATGAGTGTCATCCATTGATTCCTTGATCAACTTTACAAGTGAGATAGAATCACACTGAAAATTATTATCTACTGACACATAACTAAAAACAAGAAATGACGGAACACCTAGAAGATTTATTTAGCGAAAGCCTGCGTAAAGTAGACTAGCTTTCTTAGCTGAATTATCATCAGCTATAGTTTCTACTAAAGCCTATGTTGACAACTCCCAATGAGCTAACTTTTTCTCCGTCTCGTTGCGTTCCTCTGTTTTTCTGTCTACACGGAGCCTACCTGCATCTGTGGCACCCAGTGAAATACAGTTAGAAGGTTCTTCAAAGAAATCTGACTGAAAACACTTTGAAGCTAAAACCTTGGTACCATTCCCACTACTCAAGTCAGATCTGTCTTTGAAGCAATTCTTCATCAGTCACACAGAAGAAGTGGTTAAGCACCGTTTTATTACTCTACATTAGAATGGTCTCCAATCACTCCCATCTTTTCCGACTTCTATCATTTCTTCGATGTCCAGTCCACACTCGGCACTAAGCGATGCCGCTATGGTCTCACATCCTTCGTAAGGTTTTTTTCGATCCTAATATACATCAGGACAGTTACCTAAATATATGGAAGGAATCACTTTATCATATTGCAAAGATGTCTAAGGAACCTTCAACTGACTACTTCATTCTCTCCGTATCAGCTTCGATCGCAAGCTAACCAAATTCCTCATGAATATATTGTGGAAACTAAAGCATCCATCATCCAAAAAACTAGGGTGAATACAATCTACAAAACTAGTTGCAAGGACTGTTAACATCACAATGTTGACCAATCCAGTCGTCGAATAGCCCAAATATTTTATGCACACATATCAGGGGCTATTAAGAGAATGCATCATTACTGATTTTGATCTATTTTGATTTTTGTGAAAACATGAAAATACTACAAAATGCAAGCTTAAAAACCGTAATAAAACTCCAGGAAGCATGGTACTCTGACCATATGGTAAGCAGTAGATGGGTGGACATTTACCGATTATGGGAACTACTAAGGAGGGGCCAGCCAAGTGGAAGTCACTCAAGCAAATCAATAATTTGGCGGTAAGTTAACAGCAATGGTCAGATAATAACAACAGTTTACAAGGTCAGTGCGTGAAAAAAAGGACGAAAGATCACACCAAACCGCAACTCAATAACACCCAAGGTCGGCAAATATCCTTCACATGCATTCGCTTAACTCAAAAATCCTTCACTTTGTTATGAAATAAATGCTGATTAGGTCTCCTCGCATGACGACCAAACTTCCAAGAACGAACATGACAGCTTGTAAAATAAAGTAAATTTATCATGATCCATTCCCACCAAAATCCGTTAGACTTCTCCTCCCAATACACAGAAAGAATAATTCAGCTTCCAAAATCGATGTTCTTCAGAAATGGATACCCGGAGAGACTCATCTATAAAAATGTGGATCGGACTGCTGCACACCAGTGTCCTATCATTACGGAGAAAAAGAAGCTACTTTTGATTTCGGAATGAAATAGAGATGCAGTAGATGAGTTAATCGAATACTGACTAACTAAGACTTTTCAAAGAATATTTGATGCAGCCACTTTGCAAATCGCTTTCACTAGTCCCTGAATTCTGAATATGTGTGTGAGATGAAAACTGCCACTAATACCCACTTCCATGTGCATATTTCAACTCACATACTCCTGTGGAGCTAAGTTCGTTGGCTGTATGCTGATACAGGTTGTCTATTGTCAACATCAACACTTTTCAGTATGGATTGGTAAAGGTCAATATGAAGCAAAGAGTACCTCTATAGTATAACACTTAGTCAGTAGTGGACACAGTTCTAAAAGATTTATTTTCAGTCGTCTACAAAGTGCAGAGTAATCTTTCAAACGGTGTTAGAACTCCTTTACTTTACATTACTGGGGCTCTGGAACTACAATAACCAAATTTGTGCATCGAGAAGTAAATTTGCCATTCACTATCCCTATTCATTTCTTACTTCTTGAACTTTTCAATTCTTAGACCTAAATGAGATTTTGATTTTCGTGTTGTTATAATGTATACATTCATAGTCCAGTTACTAATTTCTCATTGACATTCGTTTGACCATTTTGTTATGAACTCTTTAACTCTTGATACCTAGTCACGTAGTTTTATTCACTTTGTCAAATATCTTCACTTTTCATACGAAACCTCCATTCCTATATTATTTCCTGACTACTAACTACTAAAAATTACTGTTAAACAAGTAATGATTTGTTTACCAATAAATATACCCATTAATTATATTTAAATGTGGTTATTCATCTGCTGAGGAAGATATTCAGTTGAATGAATTGTAATCAAACTGTTAACATATATTTATCCCGCTAAGTTAGAATACTAATTTATGCATACAGTGTTATTCTATAAGAAGTTAGTTCGTCATGACTTGTTGATAGTATCTTAACCTTAAGCGATATTCGATACCAGTTGATACAAAGTTCAAATAGCGAAATATGCGGTACAAAATGAATTCATTTCGTTTCAATTCCTCTTCTTTTCTATACGGAAACTAAAGCAAAGATAGAATGGATATTGAGTATGGTAATCTGCAGAATGCTTTGTTTGAATAAAATAAGCAAGTACGGTGAAAAGGTTGCATGAAATGAGTAAAGCAAACGTGCAGTACGTTATCATTACTTGCTAGCTGTTAAGAAGGTAATTTAAGGATTACAGCGGAAAAAGTCGAATTATTGTCATTATTATTATGATTTTTGTAATTGTAAATTTGTTGCACATAGAAATATTGTTATTCAAGTTGGAAGAAAAATAGAAGATAGGGACTAGAATAAGATGACCGGAAAATGATGGGTGATTTAATTTACTTTGAAGCATATTTATTAACATCTTTTACTGATCATTATATTTTCCTCAGATTAGAATGTTACACACGCTTCTCAGTGATGTATATTTGCAAGAAAACACAAGAAATTTGTCTTTATTTATTGTTATTGACTATTTAATTAGAGTGGACCTTTTTTAAATTTTGAGTCAAATTTCAATTTATACTAACCTTTATTTACTTCTGCTCATATTAAATGGGAGTGAACAGTAGCCTCGATGTTTACACAAATCTCATATTACACCGTATTTAATTTCCAGACGCTTGCTCAAATAGCCTAGTATTCCATGTTGTTTAACAAATTAAGGATTTGAAAAAAATTCATAATAATTGCATATAAGCATATGACTTTTCCAATAGTGGATTATAGTGAGTAGATTAGAGCTAACGAAGTCTTTCGACGTTTATTAAATTTAAGTTATCCTGCATCTTGCCTCTATCTGCACTTACAAAGTGCTATGACAATAAACATTTTGAGCTACAATTTCCACCCTTTTCTGAATTCCCTATTTTATTTTTATCAAATTGCATATTGACTATATTTTGTATTGAATTTACAGTAGAAACTGCAGAATATTAATAGTCACTCTCGGGTATTACAATGCGTTAGCATTTTATACTAGCTTGTGTATTTATTTGTACGGTTGACATTAATACAGAGAATAAGATCAATGCAATTTACTATCCATCATTATTTTAAGGCAGTGCACTTCTTTCAAGCTTCATCTTTAATTTTCAGCACTCTTATTCTTTTGTTTCCACTATAAATAATCTACATAGTCTCTGTAAGAGGGGATTAATAATTTCGGTTGCATTGGACTCGCTGAAGTAGAAGGTCTAATCTTGGAGCTTTCACTGTTTTTATACACAACATCATCAGCACTAAATTCAATATTGAGTAAGCTATCAGTATTTCTCCGTTAGTGATTCAGCAACTTGCTCTAACGAAGTGGTTTGTGATTCTTTTGCCTTGTTTGGTGTGTCATTGGCCGCACAGATTTTCCTGTTTGCCACTCCTGTGCCTGACATCTGACCTTGTGGTTGTTTAGCACCTTTCTTATTGGTTAATAGATTGCGTCTGTGCCTATACGTTTGCTGATTCCTTACTGACTTGAATGTCATGCTTCTGATATTTTTCGTTTCCTATGCTCAATATCTCTACATTTTTCAAAGATAAATAATTCCCATAGTTTTCCACACGGAACGAAATGTCTTGATGTTTATAGCAAACTGGTGTTCATGTAAAGGAAAGCGAAGAGGGTGACCATTTGTTCAATGTAATACTTATTGCAGTCATTCTTAACTTGTAAATCAGATGCTGATTCGAAATACGAAAATGTAGTAATCAACTTCCGTCTTAGCATTTGGTACGTGTCATTCTGTTATGCGTCATAGTATGGCTATGCATCAATGGATGCATAGTATAAGTTGGGTTTTTTTCTAGATTACGCGTTTCGTGTTAAAAATTCTACGTTTAACTGAATATCTGAACTTTATACCACTGCTGACCCCAGTCAGATACTTTGATCTGTGTAATTGATGTGTCAATCGTTTCATAGTATTTAATGGATTCGATTATTGTAAGTTGATAGGACCTTTCACCTTTTCAAGTATCTTCCCGATTTTATGATTTTAAATCCTACCCACAGTTTTTTTCGTAGTACAGTGAAAAAATATTTAACTTTTCTTAATGAAACAACAGGACGGAGGCACTGATTTCGATTTTAGTAGTTATGATTACTGGTAGGACCACTGCCTTTTTACCTTATCTGGTTAGCGCGTAAAATTATTCATAATTTCGGGGCAGTCATTGTTGTTAGACAGTAATTTATCTTTGATAGGTTCAAATTCCTAAATACAGCTTTTCTGACTGGATTTCTTTATTAATATATAGTCCATGACTGTACATACGATTAGAGGCATACTAGATTAGGGCATTATATCGCACAGCTAACATTTGCTCACTGAGAGAAAACTCCAAAGGCTTTATTAAACTTGGCATTCAGGAATTCAACAGGAGTAGTCAGCAATTATTTTTACTCTACGAACTCCCCTTTTCAGTGAAACGATACAGTGAACCAATGTGTTACCAAAACTGACAAACCACTTACGTATGTTCAAGTCAAGCAGAGAACTGATGGTCTCAGAAAGTTTGAACCCTGAGTCACTGATATTCATTACTTCAGTATTTTCATTTCTCAATAGATGAGTAAAAAATAGTTGTTCTTAATAACATTGCACTATTTAATGGTCACAGCTTTGTCAAAGTAGTAATGCTGAACCATTATTTACAGTAAAAAAGGCTTATACATGATAAACGAATAATTCACCTTGACAAAATTTAACCAGTGCAACTTCAGTATTCAATGTTCATTTGATCAATTGACAATGAAATACTTACAAAATATCAAAAAATGTTAGTCTGTGATGAATACTACCTTAGAAATAGAATCCCTACCAACCTCGATTTTGTATGTTAAACAATATTCAAACACTCCTAATTTATTGTACATGGCTTCTTCATAGAAATACACTCTGATAATGATTTTTCCTAGCGAACGATAAATTTAGGCTGCAAGAAGATATGTCTTAGTCTATTAGTTACTGGTTTCCAGGTGAGTGTCCAATGTAGAAATAACACTGTTATCAGTTACCACTAATAATGATCTGTCGAGAAATATCATTCCAATACGATGTATGCTTAAACTAGAAATACTTGTTTATTTGTTTATTTATGGAAGCAAATTCCAATAATGTACAGAAAAAAGTTATCTGATCGTTTAATGAAGTACGGCAGTAAATTTCTTCCTCATTTAACCCATTAGTATCATTGTATAACTGTAAAAGCAGTGGTGTAAACTAGTTGTTTTCATGTAGTCACTTTCACAGCTTCTCTTTTCAGCATAAGACTTGGCTAAATTGCTACGTAGTCTGTGATATTCTACACATGTCCCTGAATGCTCTACGACGTGGTCTGTTTAGGTAACGAATGAATAACGATCACTATCTCAACTCTGTCCAACTAGCACTGTTGAGAAAACTATATCTCGAACTAAAGAGACTTACCTAAACTAGAGAGTACGTATAATTAGCAAAGTATAATCACCTGCATATGGAATACAATGCTCTTACAGGGTGTAAAACCAGTCGAACTCTGAAAAGGCTGGCGAATGTTTTCAGGAAAGTGTCACAAAGAATAAAGAAACACACTGATGAATGATAGATGACAAAAGAATGAAATTTTACGGTACTGGATATGAATTTGACAAAGTTTAAGATAGTGCACTCATTTTGGAGGATAAGACACCTCAAACAAAATAACTAGGCACAAAGCTTTAGGATCTAATACTCAGTGCAATCTCTTGATAGAAGTTAGGATTAGATGTAAGAACGAATCGATATCCTTTCATTTCTGATATTTACACGACTTTTGATCAGTAACTCCCACTTATCTTAACAAAACTGTAAATAACTGTGCATCACATATTATTGCATTTCAAAACCTTCATAGTGTATATACTTCTCCTAAATTATTTTCAGAACACTGCCGTCAAAAAGTTTTCTGTACATGTAGTACCTTGACAAGAAAAAAGAAGTGTAAGAGACTAGTTACGAATACAGAAGGCAAATCACCAATCATTTCAGAAAGATCTCATGTCACAGAAGAAATTGGATCTTTTGACCGGAATCAGTTAGATCATGGAAGAGATTTATCCTTACAAGTACATTTCCAAAGTAATTCACTTATTGAAAACAAAACAAAAGGAAATTATTCTGGTGACAATAAAAACCATAAAGATACCCATCAGAAACGTTCAAATTCGATGCATTATCCCAAGTTAAAAAGATATTCTCCAACTTCCTATAATTCAAATTTGAATTCATCCTCTGTTCTTCAGTTAATGGGTACAAGCTGTCTGAGTGCTGAAGATGTTCAACTGATTATGCCAGCTATGGTTGAACTACTACAATCAAATATTCTACACTCACCTGTTAATCAACACTTATTTGATAGACTGAAAACTATATACACGCGTATGCAGGAAGCAATATCTTCAAACAATACTACACATATGCTACTTCTAAGTATAAATGATCGTCAAGATATTTATGAAGGCTTCATTGCCACTAGTTTGACTGTCAAGAACGAATTTCAAACACCAGCTAAACCTCCGTTACCGAAATCAGATTTATATGAAGCATTGAGCATCCTTCAGCGCACAAAAAATAATTTGTTAATATCAGTCGACATAGATAATAACAAGTTAAGTAATAATGATACTATTGATAAGAGTAATAATAAGTTTACAGAATTCGATCAAATCAAGACAACATTATTAGAGGTGACAAAAATTTTTCAGACTAAGGACAAGTTATCCTTATCCAGCGACACAAAACCCTTATCTCACAGTATTGAACAGGTGATTAATTCTTTGGAAAAACTCAAGACAACAGAGATCTCATGTCAAGAGAGTTTAGAACTAAGTTCAGAGATTATTGAACACTTGGACAGTATGATTAGTTTAAACCATAGATTAATTGTCAATCAAGGTCTTGAAGCTATAAAACAGAATGTGTTAAGAGACAGTCGAAATAATCTCTGTCATTTACAAAGACAAACGGCTGTTGACATAGTAACTGCTTTACAACTTGTTGAAGATGAGTTTGGTGCTATCAATACTAACTCAAACACTATCTATGACAATACTAATCAAGAGGTAAACAGCGTTGATCACTTGAAATACATTCATAAACTTATTGCAAAACAATTGACCTCTAATGAAAAGGACTTCTCAGTAAATGATATAATTTTCTGTCAATCGACTGATATAATTTTACTTGAAGAGGCTTTCGAAAGATACTGTATAAAAATGAATCCTTGCAGTAAACCTGTACTCAAAGATGATTACGTTGAATATATTAGTACAACATCACCTCAAGTAATTCATAATGATGTATTGACTAGATTTCAAGATGTTCTAAGCCCAATAAGTGAACACTGTACACCAGAAACCAGTGCATATGAAACAGACACAGTGTCCAATGAGTCAGTTGTACAGTTGAATAATGTCTCAAAAAGAAAACATTCAATCAAATCTTCTGGTCAGATAAATCCACTAAAAAGTTTTAATACTGATGACGAAATTCAAACGATATCAACTTATTCTAGAAACTATTCCGATAACATGTCACAAACGATATCAATAGCCACTGGAGTTGATTTTCCCGATTTATCTACCTACATTGACGAAACATTAGGGGAACAAAAGGAGATCTGCACAGCTTCTGATAACTTTTCTTATTCATCTTATAACTCGAATTCAGATGAGTACAATACAGAAAATACTATTTTTGTTGACTCATCTGTTATAGCGCCTATTTTGAGTTATTTAAAATCAAAAGTGCTTGAGAACAAAAGCAAAGCTTTTATTGAAAGTGAACAATTCAATTCTGAATTTATAATAAATGATGTTAAACACATAAGTAATTACTTGACTAAATGTATCACTGAAAACTCAGAAGAACCTGTCAAACTTAGTTGTACATATGTCTGTCTGTTGAACAAATTGTTCACTGCAGATCAGTCAGCTTATACTAAAATTTTGAAAAAGCAGTTGAATTCTTGCGTAAATTCAGAAGATGCAAGTAATTTTACAATAGCTACTGATGAACCATTAGTAGTAAACGAAGAACTAAGTTTCTTAATCAATACTTTACAAGTTAGTGAAGATTGTATTGTAAATAAGTCCTTTATTGAAAAGTTGTGTTCAGCTATTTCAAAGTACTCCTTATCTATTCTACCTGATAAATATCCTTGTTTGTTAAATATTATCAACAATTCAAGTGATGCAGATTACATTTTCAGAGAAAATTCTGAACAATTCAAAGAAAATTTAAGCAATGAGTTAAGACAACTTATGGAGTTGCTTCAGATTGAACTACACTCCGAAAGCATTATAAATAATAATTGTTCAGTTGGACAAATGATACCACTCACATTAGTTACAAATTCTCTTCCCAAAATGACTAGTGATGAAACAATTTCAACAAGGCCTATTAATTTCATTCAAACTGTGATTTCACTATACATTTTAGATTTATTTTGTTCATTGCCAAATGAAGTGAACCAGATGGTTTATTTAATGAATATACAGAAAAATTACCAGTCATTGGTTGATTATTCTGAATCACCATCTATCCACTGTTCACCAGTTTGTACAAAATTAAAATCCCTATTTAAATTGTGCAATTCATATTACGAGAATGATCATCATATTTTTGATAGTAATATAGATCAAACACTCCAAAAACTGTTACCATCAATTAGAGTTACTGTGCAAACAACTAAAATAAGTGATAGTTATCAAAATCAGGTTGAAAAACTTTTAAAGCAAACTAATAATAAACTGATGAGTAAAACATATTATTTTGTAAATGGTGAAACTGATGATTTGATATGTGGAATTCTTATGGCCCTGAGTCAAATACTTACTAAAAGCTTAAACATTCCTAATCCATATGAAATTACAATGATATTGGGTGAATTCGCTGAATTTTATCACCACTTAGTGAATACCAAGTGTGCTAAATTGCCAGAAAATGTTTCACAGTCAATATCATCTTTTATTTCAACTGTATTACATGCTGAAACAGTTTTAAGATATGAAAATGAACATTTTCAGCTTAATTTGATAGAGATTAACTGTTTAATCTATCAAACTGTCTGTCAGTGCTATAATGAGTTGTTGGATTATCAAAGTGTCAAGTTTTTAAAATCTTTGGTCTTATTGGGCATTTTATTATCCCACAGACGGATACATTATGGTCTTATGGATTTCATATCAGTAGAAGTAAATATTCTGATTAGTATACTTCTAATTTTTCGATCAAACTTTCGAATTAATCTACAAAATTCATTGATAACCATTGTGAGAAACGTGATGGATTCGCTGATGAATTTAAATGCCTCAGTTTTACTGAATACAAATGAATGCATTTCATTGAACTTGTATTCACCTATCTCACCAGTAAAAGATTTATTAGGAGATAAACAAAATTTAGAGATTACCAGGGAAAAGTCAATTGTACCATACATATCACCTAAAAATTATTTAACTGATAACTTGGAATTGTGCACAACATCCTCTGAAACATTTTGTCTAGAAGAAGATCCAGTGAAAGAAACTTTTATGGACCCTAATTTATATTTACACGCTTTAGCACTGAGAGAAATACTCAGTGAATCAAAGACTGAAGAGTCTGGAAATGCATTGAAAGTAAGACCAGAACATTGTAAGTTACTTATGAGTTGTTTATCAGAAATGCTATGCTCACCTACGTTATTGCCTCCAGATCTTATCAAATTAACTCAAAAGGTTGTACAAGAAATTCATTCAACTAAGGTAAACAATTGTTATCAAATTAATGAGAGAACAGTGAATAAATTAGTTTCCTATTCTAATAACCTGATCACCGAGCTAAAAGAAAAATATATCAATGATAGAAAGTATAAGTATGTGGATTCAATTGATTCACAAACAGAACATTATACTGAGACAATTGATTCGATAAAAGAGTTTATAAATTCTGAAACATTGGTTCGTGTAACAGAAAATGAAATGACACCTATAACTTGGTTCATTATTTCACATATTAGAGAGAAGTTAGAAAAGGAGGCTACAGATCAATTCCAACTATCAAAACAATGCCTACATATGTTACAAAATAACACAAAGATATGCCATAATTCTAATCACACTACTAATTTACATGAGCAAGTGATTTTATTAGCTCATTTAAATAAGCTGAAAAAGAGTCTTACAAATTTCAATCAAAATGATATTTGTATATTGACTACGGAAAATATTGAAAGTTTGTTTTGTATTTTAGAATTTGTTAGAAATCGAACCAAAATCATGAATACTTTAGAAATAGATGATGAATTTTTAAATTTATTTAGATTAAATATTATTCAAAATTGTACACAGTCTAGTCCAATCATCATGAATTCAAATTCCATGAAGAGAATTCACCAAATTTTAGATCAAATATACCATGCTGAATTTAATGAAATACAAACCAGTATTTTATACAATCTCAGGGATTTATCTACATCCAGTGAAGTTCAAAATATCAATGGTCAACTTATAAATGACCTAATTCTTGGTCAAACAGCAATTATGTCATACTCAGAACAATTAAATATATCACTGAGAGATATTGATTCCTTACGTGACTACTGTTTATTCTTTCAACAATGTTCTGATCAAATGTAATTTTTAGACAAACTATACATTTTACCAACTTTTTATCTAGTTTTACTAATAATCATGATAATAACAGTTTAGAATGTCTTGATAAAGACGTACTTCATATTAGATTGAAAAGGTTAAAAGAATTTTATGATCGAACTAAAACAAGTAAGAAAATCAGCAGTCCATTATCAGCATACAGACTTTTATTCAATACAATTGAACTTGAGCATTTGGCACAGTTACATTCATTGGAAATAGACACGATACCAGAGTCTCTAAAATGTTCGATTGTTAGTATGTTAACTATGGCTGAACAGTTGTTTCCATATGGTTTGAAAGAGGAAGAAAGTATGTACATAAACTCAGTTGGCAAACAACTTATCAGTATAACAAGTAAAATGTTAGACGTAAGTAAAGCAATTCATCCTATTGAATTAACAATTTGCGATAATCTATGCTTATCATCAAACAAAGAAGAAAATCATATGAATTCATTACCATTACCTGGGATGAGTAATCATCCTCCACTCTTAAGTACTACTTCTTCAACAATTTTTCACACAACTATTTCAAAAAAATCTATGTTACAGAATACAAATCTCGATATTGGATTACCTAGTCAACAGCAAGAAACTATAAACATTGATCAAGATTATGAAACAAATTCAGTCATCGAAAAGTTTACTAATATATGCGTTGGTTCTAGCCTTTTAAAATCCCTCACTTCGAATAATGATGAAGATTTCATATTGAGACCTGCTAATAGTATACAATTAGCTACTCTTTTCCATCAGGCACGTCTCGATGAAAAGATGATGAAAAATTTAACTTCTGACGAAGTTGAAGAAATGGATCATATATACTTTAAGCTTTTAGAATACAGTGTACAAAGAAAAACATTCAACGTATCTGATGTATTCAATTCAGATAATTTAATCCAACAGAATATAGTGCACAAAGTTCTATCGTACATGTCCGAATTGGAAATTAAAACTCACGAAGCTCTAAATGTTAAAATAAAAAACCTTAAGTATGTGGTTCCCATAATCTCAAATCAACAGAGTGAAGAAAAAAATTCTGATGAATCGGACACCATAGATGAATTTTATGTATCATCTGAAATGACGGGACATGACATCGACGTTGGAACAGCTACTAACTTACTTTCGACAATACGGTTATGCTTAAAGCTTAAACCGTTGACTGCAGAACAAATAATTCCATTATTTTCATTAATGGAAAATATTAATTCACAAATGGAGTTATTCGACAATGTACAAAAACATACATTGGATAAAATGATTAAACTGTCTTCTAATGAAGTGAATCAACTATCTACAATTTTTAAATGCGAAACACTTCCGAAAACTATAATAACATGTACAGAATTATTAAACTATAAAATTCTTTTTGATATTATTTCATATGATACAGAGATATGGAAAACTGAGTCAAGATTTTTCTATTATGCCTTAAGAGGATTATTATCCTCCAAGCGTGTAATATCCTCATGTCATTCTGTTTCCCTTACATGTGTGGATTCAACCGACGAAAACGTTCCTAGGGAAAAACTTCATAGGTTAGAACAAAGATTATGGGACTATTGTTTTTCAACGAGAAAACAACAACTGTTTACTTTAACCAATGATGAAATACATTCTTGTGAAGTTCTTCTTTTGAGCTATGAACCAAAAATAAGGTTAAACATTATACAAAAAATGACTGATGCTTTAAAATTAGTCAATCAATTAAATGAATCATATCGTGAACAAGAAGAAATTATTCCCCTGAAAGACATATACTACTTAATTCTTATGTGTTTACCGAATCTATTTTCAGATCATGCAAAATGCTTACAAATTGTAATTGACTTATTAGTAACACATCGTTTTGTTTACAATTCAAAAAATTTTACACACTGTTTAAAATATCTCTTTGAATTGAATGATATTTTACACTTGTTCAAAAGTGTGAATTGTTTACAAGATTTTCTTGAAATCACCAATGTTCCGTCTTCCAATTCATCATCATCGTCATCACCCTTAAATGCACATTATGCAATTCTTTTCACAAATCTATTAGAATATTTTATTCATGCAGGTAAATTAAATGAGAGTCTTTCACCAATTGATAATCTATTATTGGTATACCTATTACAAATGCTCCAACCATTTGTAACAAATGAAAATGAATTGAAAATTCATATAAAACGTTTAATTACTAGACTATTGTTTAATATTATTACAAATCAAAATATATTCATGGGCGAAGTCAACAAACGCCTGATAAATGATTTATGCACACATATGAAATTGATATCAACAAAGCTGAAGATGAACTTATTTACTGACGGTCTAAAGTTATTGAATACAATTGAAATGGATAATGAATTCACTAGATTAGAACAGTGTCAGAAGATTATAAAGTGCCTTGAGTCAATCTTATTTAATCCCTTAGAAGTATCTTCCGATCCTTTAAGAGCTAAACAAATAGCTTGTATCATGGAAAATTTGAATCAATCCACAGGTAATCCACTTAAATATCCATTCATTGTCAAGTTTGTTGAACAAAATTTAAGTGATCTTTGTTATGAAAACCAATGGATAACTAATCAACCTACAAGGTTTCTACATCTTTTCAACTGTATATTATTAATGGAAAACTACTTTAGTAAAAAATCGAATGAATCACCTCGTTTCCAGACGATAAGCAGAGAGGATGCTGCAGTTTTTTGTTCATCATTTTCGTGCTTAGTACAAGGGAATGTGAATATAATTACTGATGTTATTGATATTGGTCCAGAGGATAGCATCTTCAGTATCTCTTCTAATTCCTGGACTAATTTATTGCTTCTGAGAATGTGGTATACCTCTATAGCTTGCAGTCAATCTAACCATTATACATCACAACAGAATTATTCAACTCTTACCTCAGAAATAATGAAATTAGAACAGGCTGAAATAAAACGCCTACTAGACTACTGGAAACCTCGTCTAGAATTATACTCACAAAAGCAGAGAACAATGAGTATACGAGAACTTTCCATAAGTACAGAATGTGATTTGACTGCTGAAATGACAAATGAAGAGTTAAGTAATGCGATTCAGCTGTCACTGTTAAGTAGGCAATTGAGTGGACCACGAAATGCATGGATATGTATAAACTTTTTAAAAGAACTGCAACATGAATGTGGACAGGAGTTCATCAGTTTTTCGAATTTTGAAAAGGAAGCATTACGTTTAGCTTTATGTTCAACCAAAATGAATTCGTTTGAATCAGTCGCAAGTAGTGATGTTATTGCATCAGTGGTTTGTTTAGATTCACTTTTATCCAGAATGTCTTCCTCCTCGTCATCATCATCTTCGTCATCTTTCGAGCTTCCTTCATTATTTCTTATCCAAACAACTGATGCTGCTCCTTTCGCTTCAAGTATACAAAATATTTTACAGTTTTTACATTCAGAAGTTCATAAACCCTATTCTTTTTACTTACTCAGTGAAACTGAATATCATTTGTGGATATCATCTGCAAATTTAGAGAATTTGTGGATTTCGAAATTTGAATTTCGACTTTTAAGTGAACTAAAACAAAAAGCATCACAAATTCTAACTCACAATATTCGAAGAGAACTAATAAACATACTGAATGAGTTCGATGAAGAGAACTTCATTGGACCAAATCTAACACGATTACCTATTGAACCAATGAAACGGAAGAATCTTGCCCATCTGATAAGAGTTTGTTTATTACTGAATCATTATCCTGCCAAGTATATTATCACTACGCTAAATCATCTTCAACTTCTTCATGATATATCTTGTCCAACTATTCCAGTACAAACAGTTTCCTATCTCCGATATTTTGTCAGCTCCCTTTTACTAGGTGGAAACAGTTGCTTACAATCTAATCACTATGACCCTTCATTAGATATGACATTGATGGTGAATTCAAACTCACCGCATTCATTGGACAGCTGTTTTATTAACTGTCTTTTTGAAAAAGATCAGCTTTACCAAAATTTACCACAAGATACTATGACAATTATACAAACCTCATTAGCTTACAGTAATACTTGTGAAGAAATGATTCAGCTATGGAGTATGCTACCAAAACATAGTTATCAACATCTGAATTCTTGCATCTACCAATTACTTTGCCTAAATTTAAACAAATATGCCAATAACTTGCTGAAAATTATTATGAATGATGAAGAATTTTCAGAATCTACTACAAGTACCAACAAATCGGTTCAATTGATATTGTGCTTTTTAAAACAAATGCTGACTAACGATACCGAAAGACGAAATAAACATGGCGATTCATTAACCATTACAAAAACGTTTACAGATTTAAAGTTCACACCGAGTATTTATGCACTGAACGAAAGATTGCAGCAATTACTTGATATGCAAATAAATGATTTAAATCTATTCGATTTAATGCAAATAATCTCAGATTCAGAACATTTACATCGTAAACTAGTTTACTCAAAAATGTTCCATGATGATTTAGAACTCATACCACATTTGCAGTATCACTTATGCAGAAAATTAATCAATGAACTCTGTAAATACTCACAGTTATCTGATGAAAAGTATATGCCTCAAAAACAATTGAGTATAACTTATGAAGAGACCTCCAAGAAGTTGAAGGAGAATATAAAAAGAATTTACAGTAGTTTATCATTGGATGACAGCAAAACACAAATAAGTCCAATTAAAGTTGACCCTCTACAGTATACTCCTGGAATGGATGAAATCAAATCTGATACATTTTCTGACGTATTGCTGAACTGTGCCAGTTGTGAAAGTGTTTTATGTCCAGTAGAAGATGTAAGACCTGAGATAAACCGACTCAATCACTTACTATCTACGAATACCCTTCAGCCGAATGAAATGTCTGAAATTTTGTCCTCTATAGTTGTTCTTCGAGATGCATCACTATGTTTACCATCATGTCTCATGGATTATACACGATTTTCGACAAAAGAAGAAGATGCTTTAAAAAGATTACAAGTTCTGATTAACAAAAAAATGATTACTAAACTCGATAAACAACTGAAAAACACCCTTCTGTTGTTAAGTCAACGTTTAGGCCTTCTAGCACTACAGGCAAATCGAGATTTATTACGTACAGGTTTGGAAATATGGTTGAATGCCTCATTAGAAAATGAATTTATATTTGATAAGCAGCAAATTCAACAAATCTATTACGCTTTGTGCCTTGCAGAAAGTATAAATAATGAAGATTACGGACTACAAACAGATTTTTCAACCACATTTGATTTAGTAGGAAAAGTAATTTTACAATTGAAGTCAATTGTGAACTCTAAAGTTGGCGCCGAGATTGAAGGTCCACATAGTTTAGGTCCAATAGTGACCCTCTTTTTAGAGCATGCACAGCAACTGATAGAACAAACAACGTATTCTGAATTTTCATCAGATTTCCATAAAGTATCATCTAATGAAATACCAGGCAGTCTTTTTGTTGAACAGCAGAACAAAACTGAGAATTTATGGAGACTGATAAACTGTCAAACACCAGATGTAATA
Source organism: Heterobilharzia americana (assembly GCA_944470555.2). NCBI lineage: Eukaryota > Metazoa > Platyhelminthes > Trematoda > Strigeidida > Schistosomatidae > Heterobilharzia > Heterobilharzia americana. Next base: position 125,860,827 of record OX104127.1, on the reverse strand, counting down.
GAAAATACCCTGAAACATTCTATTCAGTCTCTGCAACCAAACAGTCCTCGAAACGAATCTCATGATCAACAGTCACTCATACACGTAAACAATAAAGGGTGTAAAACATTACAAAAGCATCCTAAAACTGAAGGGTGTAGTTCACTTCAAACGAGACCCTCTTATGCACGAAGTTTAAGCTATAGCAAAAATGATATGAATATTCAAACTTCCTGTGACAATGCGCTGTCACTATTGGCTTTGTATAACGAAGAAAAAAGACGTTTAGTCAGTTGGGAAGAAGAAACTGAAACACGTTTACGGAAAGCTTGTGAGCGAGTGGAGAAACTACTAGAAATACTTCCTGAGCAAACACATTTAAAAAAGGACACCAATCATACAGTCACACAACTTAGGAGAGGGGTAGTACAATTGAAAAGTCAGTTGAACTCAATGATACGTAGGAAAACGGTGGAAGATTTTTCTGGGCTGTGCACAAGCGATAATAGTTCCGTGCATAATTATCGAAAACTGTATAAGCATTTACTAGATAACCCAAAATGTCCTCAAGAAAAACAGTTCGCTTATCCAGATAAGTTTGATTTCGATAACATTACATCTTCAGAATGCCCAATGAATGTATCATTAACTGATCGACTCTCTTCCAGTACATGTTCACTGAAAAATTTACCTTCCCTGAGAAGACCCTTGGTAAATCATAGCTTTTCAGTCTCATGTAAACCACTCACACCAGATCGGGTCTTTACTTCACCATCAAGTAGTGAGAAAAGGATTTTACAAAGTTCATTTGATAGATTACATGAATTGATTGAAATTCGCCGAGCTGTTGTTGCTGGATCTCGAGAAGAATTATGTAAACTGGGGATCTATTCTAGTCTGCCAGTAGCTTTTCCAAAGCCTTTTAAATTAATTCGTTCAACTGAAAAACCTTCTGGTTTGCCTGGTACTCAACTAAGCTTTGTTAGTAATCATGAGAAATGGTTTTCAAATGCTCAGCGAAATATTGACCGACAACGAAATTACACAAACCACATCTACCGATCTGAGGACGAATATAGTAGAGGTAATCAAGCTATAGAGGATTTAGAGGATAAACTAGGACAGTTGGAAGAACAAATTCTACCTCAAAAATTCGTTGATTCACTTGTACAGTAGGTGAGTAATTTTCTTCCCTTTTTCAATGTCTTATGCCAATTGAAACCTCATGTATTTCCCACTTTCTTGTTTCTTTTCAAAATACGTCAGCAGTAGCTATTCAGATATAACATGCAATGGAATTATAATTCTCCATGTTTACTAACAAAGCTGCAAACTAACCAATAAGAATGATAGTACCATCCCTGATAAGGTAAACTTGAAGACGTATTTCACCCTGAAAAAGCTCGAACCCGACTTTTGTAAGAAACGTTGGAATTATTTTATTTACAATACGCTGTGATATATTTTTCTGATGACGATCTTGGTGATAATGAGTAGAGTGCTGTTACAACTTAATATTTACTGATTTCTATTCTTAAAAACTGTCATTGATTTGCATTTAGCATAGCTTAACATGCGATATATGATCTGATTATCCCATGGATTAAACCGATAGGGCTTATGCTAAGAAAAAGTGTGGATTTTGATAACAAGGCAATTTCAAAAAGTCCCTTTCAGGTTTTACACGTGTGGAATAATAAAACCGTTCATCATGTCAAATGCTAAGTTTGTGGTAAATGTATTTTTCAACATAAAATAAGTTTCGAATGGCTTGTATGTGTATATCAAATTTAATGAGGGATTAATTGTGACAGTAAACGGTGCAAAACAAATACAAACAATTTAAAGGGGGGTAGACAAACAATAGCTTATTTCATCGTCATAGCACCCCTTAAACAGGCATCCAACGTAGTGCAGAAAATAATTTGAATGAGGTAAGACATGACAGAAACGAAGTGCATTGATTATCACGAAACGGTCAATGTATGAAATAGTTTTAACCACATCAAATTACAAATAGTATTGATAACCAATCGTAGTAATGGTGAAGAGATAATCCATAATGCTGGTGAATGCTATGATTCCCTGACGGCAACACTGACACAGTGAATGGCGTTTAAAGAACTGTTGCAATAAGAAATAAGCATGGAGAATACCATGGCTAAAACTAACTAAGAAGAGGTAGATGAAGAAGTATACAGGGCAAGAAAAGCAGCATTTAGCTGGGAGATCAGTAGAGAAATATCGATATAATATTCCTTTTCTGAATATGGAGTTCTAGCTTAGCCTAACCTATAATCACAGTTTCTGATGTGCTAGTCTATGTATATTTTTTGTCACAAAAATGACAAATTTTTTAAATAATTAGCTTACAATCCCTAAATCACATCATATGTTGTGGTACATATTTGCCACAAAGTAGGTTATTATGATAATGTTGGGTTTTACTTTATAACTGTAGGGTCCAAAGTGAATTTATTGAAAAGAATATTCTTTATTCATACAAATTTACATGGAGGATGTGTACATATTTGAGAACAACTTCATTTAGACAAAATCCTGAAAAATAAAAGCCATCACATTTTATAGAGCTTCGTTGAAGATATTTATACCTGAAGTGATGCCATTCCAGCCGATATTACTGTTATCAAATCTATAAGAGAAAATCTCGAAGACACTTTTATTTAGAGGAAATCATCATGGTAATAAACTATTTATTGGTATACTTACGATTCCCTGTGGTAAAGTGGATAACGTCTTGGCGTTTGAAGCGATGCGTAAGAGGTTCGAGTCTCAGTGGGAACAACACTGACTGGGGAGCAAGAACATCCGGCTAACGAGTCCCAAATAGGACTAAACGAGCATCCTGGATTCTTCTGCTAGCCACAACCAAATTACTGGGATAAACTAATGCCTATTCTCTAACCAAGAATAAAGTATTTTCAATCATGAAATAAATGCAGAATAAGGTATAAAAGAAGTTATTGAAAACTAACTTTATATGACTCAACCTATAAACTCTTTGTCGGAGTACAAATGAATAGCTTCTAATAATTTGCAGGATGAATCTCATATTTATTGCACGAAAATTTTACATAATAGCATTAGTTAGCCAGAAAAGGTCAATTACTTAAAAAGTTGAAGTAAAATGAAAACCTGGTCAGCAGTCTGGTTTCGTAACTCAATTGATAGGGCAGTGGGCTGAAAACCCGGTAGTCAATGCTTTAAATCTTGTCGGTGCTTAAATTTTCATTCCACCTTCGATCATCACCCAGTATCAATCGAAATTCGCAAAATTCACAGCTTTCTCATTTAGTCAAAATGATACTGAAGATTCATCATTCACAATTTATTTAACAGCATTTCTATATCTTTTTCATTCTCATCTGTTAAACTTTTATTTGTTCATAATGGTAAGTGAAACTGTTCTACTATCATAATGAATTTTATTGTTATTTCATTCTATAGTTAATTCAAATATTTTATTGGTATACAACAATTCAAATGCTCTCCGATTGTTTGATTTTTAATCTTAAACTGTTAATTGACTGCCAGAAATTTATATTCGGGATAGAAATTAAGGAGTATTGCAAAATCATTTCATGTGTACTAGTAAAATCCTCATCAACTGATTTGATCCTGATTATATTTCAACTTATCTATTGTAATCAACATCATAATGATTATGGCGTATTTATCCGGCTATTGTGATTATTCACTGACTAGTAGGACTAAATTGCTGTTTGTTCATATCGATTGTTTCTCTTTTTCTTTTCTCTTCAGTTTGAACATATGATCTATTATTTCTATTTGTTTCTTTTATTTTGTGTAATTTTTTTATGAGGAAAAAATTAACATTGAGCAACATGAAAACTAATCATATTACTTATTAAATTCAATTTGAGTCAGTGCTACCTAGAGTGTACACCATATCAGTATTTTATCAACATGAGACAACTTATTTTTCCAGTAACTTTGTACAGATATAATGATGGTAATTGATAAATGTTTATAAAGCATTATATTTTCTTAAAATGCTTCGTTTACCCTTTTTCTTTACTTCTTTTTTTGCTGAGGAATGAGAGGTCGCTTTATTTTTATAACACAATAAACAACATTAACGGTGTCATGTTAGGTACTAGCAAGTTAAGTTCAAACGTTTGTCTCTATCAAAGCTGTTGACTACATAGATAAATAAGCATTGAATGATAACTGTCCCCTATAGATAACAATCATAGTTATATTCTTCCAAAATATACGTTATCCCATGGAAATTCATGCCAAGTTATCTATCAATCTTATTGTACAGTATGGCTGAATCCTAATAAAAAGTTTAACTTGTCTGGAGGTCAAGGAAACGGCTTGATAGTGAATAAAGAATCTAACTTGAATCAAGTGATTTGGGGCTGTTGACAGACTATAAAAGTACTGTATCAACTACTGAAATAAACAATTAAGTTTTTTACTTCCGCTGGACAGATTGTTCTCCATGAAGTATAGAAGCTGAATCGGTTATTTTAGCAGTGACTAAGATATCCTTTGGAACAACTCCTTTACCCTGATTTCCAGTACCGAGGAGCCACCGAGTAAATTAAACATAAAATGAGATATTGGCAGGCTTTTGAAAAATATACCGTTTCCTTTACATATCAAGGGTTTGTATGCGTTGATAATCTGTTCATAACAACCAATAAGCTTCAAGGAATCAAAACTGTTTTAGTGGTTTCTAGCTTGGACTGTAGAAAAATAGTTAAAAAATGAGACTACTCAACAAGTACCGTATGATTTATCCTTAAATATAATGCTTGAACAAATATACTTGACTGAACTCCATACTTTCCTTCTCTGAAGCGTATGAATTATATTTGCGTGACCTTAATTGTGCAACATGTAATAACAGTGTCAAATCAACTTTCAATTGAGTAATCCTAATTCACTGAGAAATACAGTTACTATTCTGAAAGACTCCGACTAAATGATTGGGAAAAGACACTATTGAAAGTTGATACAGAAGTAAGTAATTTAATTCGAAATTACTCTTTTTGTTTGTCTTATTGTTGTTTATTTTGAGGTTATTGGGGATTTCATTTTTATAGATTGCGTTCACCATGGACTGACGTCAATTGGAGAATCAGTGAAAACCTGGAAGCGCTAGACACATGCTTCGTCCTAATACAGCGACATGCTTTGAGGTGGAAACCCGTAAGTTCTAATGAGAATCTGTGATCTGTGGGTCATCCAGATGAAAATAAAACATATGCCAACTGAAGACCTTACTGAATAGTTGCACTTTATCGCGAATTAACAGAAGTTGGAAGTTGTTGACTATTGAGATCTAACCCATTGGATGAATGGGTATCGCGTTCGCCACGAAACTTGACGGCCTTTGGTTTGACCCCAGGAGGAGTCGTCCTTCTGACGAGCCCCATACTAAGACGAAACAGATGTACGGTGCCCCAATTTTGCATTGGTCCTCCGAATGATATTAGTCTGAGATGAATGTTAACCTATTGTTGTTTGTCAAGCAGAGTTTTAATGTTGAACAGAGATGTATGAAGAGAGCTTGGTTGCTAATATATGATAGATATCTAGCTCCAGCTTAAATCTGCACGCACTGAAGAAATACGTTTTACCTTCAAGATCATATTCTACTCCTCTTGATAAGATACTGTATATCTTATACTGATTAGCAGGTTACTTCGAGTGTTGCCTCTTAATTCCGGCCTCTGAAGACAGCGTACTCTCCTTATTTGTACTTAACTGATCAGAAGTTTTACCTATCACAATTACATTATTGTTTCACTCTACCATTTCTGATGTTGTGTGTATTATCAACAGGCCTCTTTCTAAAATACTTTTAGACGAGCAGTTTTATAGTATTCAGTAACATTTTGAAATAACTTACACTTTCTGAAGACACTTGACCACCGTCTACATCTTTGCTGGCTGTTTCACCTGTGATAATGTGATATAGTATTGAATCACTTCACTCTTCTCTCATTATGATGACAATATGACAATGACATTTGCTATCCAAAGTTTTGGTCTGTCTTTCACCAAAAGTTTACTCCTTGTATGAAGTAAAACCACCATTAATTTAGACCCATTCAAACTAGTCATATTCGGTTTTAAATAATTAAGTTATTAGAATGACTCCTACATATACAATAGCTTATAGACCAGCTGTTAAGCACAAATACTTGAGAAATCAAAACTAGATCTCGACACAAGTGGTGAAATAGTAGTTCATTTGGTGAACGGAAATGAATATTAAGCTCTCTTTCCCGTTTTTATCTCATACCATTGCTACAAAACATGCAACAGATGAAATTGTTTATGATTTCAACTGAAACAATTTCTTAAAACTTGTTATACAGGTACAGCACATCTATTTAAAAAAAAATTTTGTTTACCTTTATTTCATACTAATCAGTACAGTCCATGAAAACTTATCAACTTCGTGTCATCTACCTTCCAATGTTCCAACTGCTTTTTGAGTCAAAGTGCCGCAGATTTCAGTAGAATAGAACACAAACCTCAGTTGTGATGATGTTCAAACAGGTTTCTACTTTTGATAGATGCTAGCTGGCAGAAAACCCTGAACCTAGCTTTCGTGCTTGCTGGTAGTCGTCACCAAGTAGTATCTACAACCTCTGAGGAACTGATATTCTCAATAAGATCCAAGCCCATGTAAGCCAATGACACTAAACCATACCAGCCGCAACTGACCTCATGTAGGACTATATTGTATGCATTGACTGGTCGCTGGAGAGCGACTTACTTCATGCTGTCTAGTCGAGTTCTATGGATCATTTTGCAGTGTGGTCACACTAAGCTAGGAAACCCGCCTTCATGGTGCACTTTGATAGATATTATTTAGTTGGCAATTCGTGTTCGATAAAAATAACTCCCCTTTGAGTCACTGGTTTAGTGACCACGGTTCCACTAGATAAGAAGACTGATATTTTCTGTTTCCATGTCATAGGAAGCTTATTCACCTCAAGTAGACAAACTGAATGAAATGAAGCTGAAAGCAGATATATCACATGAACAACTCTTGACTTTGAATAAGATAGAATTACAGGAAAAATTTGGCAATTTAGATCGCCAAATAGACAACATAGTTAGTTAAGACAATTATATCATTGATGGTACAAATGGAAATTACGGTAACCAAGAGAGTTGTTACTCACAGTTTCAGCCGAAAAGTTGACGGTAACCAGTAAGGTTCTGTCTAGCTTCATTGGTCTCTTAAAAAAACGATGCTAAAACTTTAAATTGTAGACAAAGTAGTACGGATCCACATTCAACAGAAAAAGTGGTTTTCTATTTTGACTGTAATGCATTGCTTGAACGAGTATTCACCACTTTCGATTTTTAGCATCACTGCAGCTTACTGATAAATAATACGTGATGTAAACTGCCATATAGTGAACATGACGTTTGGACAATTGTTATCTTAAGTGGTTCGCTTTCCCTGGACATGATCGTTTCAACTAGTACCAGTTCTGTATATGATAAACCTCTTGCGGAAATTTCAGAGTAAACCCAAATTTTGGATTAGAAATAAAGTATTTTAAGTCATTACGTCGTAGCACAATGTTAAAAGTATGTAGCAATGACCAACCGGCTTCGATTATTCTCCTTTGGTATCCAGAACGTGAAGGAAGCTGATTCTAAATACTCTTTGGATAAACTTAAAAATGTAAACACGTTTTGATAAATGTGACTCGTATTCAACGTTTTCACCCCTCTTTGGACCGAACATTCCTAGTAGATAAATCCACGAATACGACGTTGAGTCACATTTACTCTTATTTCACTGTGGTAACTGGTGTTTCCAGGCTTTCTATCTTGTGAAAAGCCTAATGCATTTTTATGTCAGAGAACCCATTACATCCGTTGCTGGTAGATGATCGTCTGACCAAAAGTACGTTATTTCACTAACTTTGACGGTGGCATTCTACTTTGCCAGCATGATGAACTGTAATGGGTATGAATAGCAGAAAAATGTGAGTGAATGACTCTGTAACTGAAAGCTTCATGAGGTTGGTTTCGCTTAAACTGCTGAAACAATTTTAACTCCTTACTCTTCATTCAACCGTTTGACATCAGTAATCACAGAAATTCCTTCAGCTGTTCTTAGTACTCCTAAAGGCCTTTGTCGCAATGTTAAGATACTCAATGGTGAAATGGTGTGGCTGACATCGCTTTGTCTTTATTTTGCTGCCAAAATTGTAATCCATCTCAACACTTGGTGGTTTTCTAAAGGTAGCGATACATAAATCAGTATGGACATTGGCCTTTGCTCAGGTGAAACAGGAAGCGCAATAGGCTAGAGATTTAGAACGAGAGAGACAACTGCGTCATGTAGTATCCAAAGTGTCTACTCTTGGGTACAGTCAGGATTTCACCAACCCATCCTTCAAACGCGGACAGGGCAGAATAACATCGAGTTGGGAGTTTGATCTTTACCTTTTCAGTGCCATCAAAATGGTACAGCTGTATGATATTGGCAGTGATAGTGGCCGAATACCAAATAGGAAACCATCCTACTGGACCATCTTAATAATGGAGACCATCCCCTAGTATAGAAATTACAGGCGATTACTCAGTAGTAGCTTTTGAACTAGCAGGTAGATAAAAGTTATCATAGAGGAGCTTCTAACCCTGGCTCTGCTGCAGTGAGACAAACTAAGCAGCACTGAACATAAGTTTATCAAGAAAATAGCAACTTAAGGAGTGGAATTTCTTGCCATTCGACAACAACTAGCTACTGTCAAGGGACATCACGAGAGCAATATTTGATACAGTCTCTGTGGTTTCAGTGGTATCTGAACCAAGAGAAAAGCGTTGCACAGTTGGAGGATCTACAGATAACAGTCATACCGCTGCGTATATTCGGTTATAAAGAATCAGTGTGGTGCCAAAGTTCCAGATAACTGCATATCATTTTGTGGTGAAGGGGGGACTTATAAACTTTGAAGTATGAGTTATTAAATGCCTAGAAAGGAAGAAACTGTTCCGGCTATTGATCACTGAAGCCTTCTGAACCACTCTCACAATATAGTTTAGTAACCTATTGGAATGCCACCGGTAGCAAAGGTATGAACGACTTACTCTGTTATTTAGCGTAGATAAGTAAGACAAATTGCATTAGCGCCTATATGGGTTCTGGAAAAGCTTTCAAAGCTTCATTGAGGAAAGTTCCCAGGACACTACGTTATTCTCAAACCCTGCTTGATATAATGCATGAATGTTCCATATGGATGACTAGGCGATCTATTTCAGCACTTTTTAAATTAGTATCAGCTTCCATAGTGGTAAGGATACGCCATCCTGCCTTCGAAAGAAGAAACAAACGGAGTGGCAGGTAGGACCAGTGTGTAGCGCTGTAATCAGTAGTGTCGAAAGAAATAGAAATGCTGGTAGACTAATACGCTGGATGGTAACTGAAAAAAAGTGATACGTTTCAAGGCTTTAGACAGCTTCAGCAGCGAAACACCAGACGCCTGTGACCTGTTGGCAAGGTATGAAAATTGCACACAATCTGGGTCCTCTTGGACGGTGTTCACATCATTTTTTAGACTTTACCATGGCTTTTGAAACCTCGCCTGGTTAACTAGTTTACTAGTTACTAGCCGGTCCTAAGCCCGGGTAAAGAGGGAAGGTTGGGCATAGGGCTAGCAACCCTACCCCGTAAAACAAATCTAACCGCTAAAGAAACTTCAAAGCACAAACAAAATATAAAAAATGAAAACAAACTTATTCCCCGCTGGAATCGGAGAGGCGAAATGACGCCAGTTGGTGAAAGCCTTCGGGAAGCCAATTGGCCGATGTGTCTTCTCTCGATGAAAGCGAAAGTAAACGTGGGGACATGGAATGTCCGCACGATGTTTGAACCCAGTAAGGCAGCCCAGATTGCAAAGGAGATGAGAAGGTATAACATCGAAGTGCTTGGGATTTGCGAAAGCAGATGGAATGGGAGTGGACTCTCCAAACTGTCAACGGGAGAATCAATAATCTACTCCGGTCACCCAGACGCCAACCACGAGCACACTGAGGGAGTGGCTATCATGATGTCCTCAAGAGCATCGAAGGCTCTCATGCAGTGGGAACCAATCTCCTCCAGGATCATGTCAGCAAGATTCAACTCAAAAGGAAGAAAGGTCACAATCATACAATGTTATGCACCTACAAATAATGCAGAGCAAGAGAAAAAGGAGGAATTCTACAGACAACTTCAGTCAACACTGGACAAGACGTCAGTTGGCGATATCAAAATTCTAATGGGCGACATGAATGCCAAACTGGGAGGGGACAACACGGGAAGAGAACTAACCATGGGTCGAGAGGCGCTAGGTGAAATGAATGAGAATGGAGAATTGTTTGCAGAATTCTGTGCATTCAACGATTTGGTGATTGGAGGCAGTGTGTTCAGGCACAAGGATATCCACAAAGCGACATGGATTTCACCAGATGGACACACTAAAAACCAAATCGACTTTATCTCAATCTCAAGAAAATGGAGACGCAGTCTACTTAACACAAGGTCAAGAAGAGGAGCAGATGTAGGTTCAGACCACTATCTAGTGCAAGGAACCTTCCAAATCAAGTTAAAAGCCTTCAAGGAAGCTGGTGATAGACCTCAATTCAAGTACAACACTCGGAAACTGAAGGATGAAACTACAAAGGAGATCTTCAAAGCAGCCATCAAGACAAAATGGGAGACGTCGAGGGACATCCCTGAAGAAACCTGTGTAGAAGAACACTGGAAGTCTTTGAAAGCTATGTGGAAAGAAACCTGCACAACAGTATTAGGAAGGAAGAAGAAAGAAGACAAGGAATGGATCTCGACGGATACCTGGAAGCTGATAGAGGAGAGGAGGATGGTGAAGCAGAAGATAAACCAGTGCAAGGATGCTCAACGACAAGAGGAACTGAGCACAATGTATAAAACACTGGATAAAGAAGTGAAGAAGAGTGCACGCAAAGACAAACGACACTTCTACGACACACTGGCAAGTGAAGCAGAACAGGCTGCAGGTAAGAGAGACCTGACGACATTGTATCAAATAACCAGGTTGCTATCAGGGAAGAGACCAACACAGATGAAACCAATAAAAGATGAAGAAGGAAATTTAATTACAAAAGAAGAGAAACAGAGGAAACGATGGGCCGACCACTTCAAGAAGCTCTTGAATCGACCACCACCTGCACTTCGTCCAGAAATACCACCTGCAGCCGCTGAATTACAAGTGAACATAAATCCCCCAACGAAAATGGAAGTCCTGAACGCCATAAAGCTACTGAAATGCGGGAAAGCAGCAGGACCAGATGGAATACCGCCAGAAGCACTGAGAACAGATGCAGAGACAACAGCGGACATGCTCACACCACTATTGCAGAAGGTGTGGAGGGAAGAGAAGGTACCTGACGATTGGAAGAAGGGTTACCTTGTCAAACTGCCGAAGAAGGGAGACCTCAGTGCTTGCAAGAACTGGCGAGGAATCACTCTCCTATCCACCCCAAGTAAAATATTAAGCCGCATCATCCTGGAGAGGCTTAAAGACGCACTGGATTCAAAACTGCGACCGGAACAGGCAGGCTTCAGGAAGTACAAATCATGTGCTGACCAAATTGCAACGCTTCGTATCATCATAGAACAGAGCGTAGAATGGCAATCAGCTCTATACCTCAACTTCATCGACTTTGAGAAGGCCTTTGACAGCGTCGACCGAGAAGTAATTTGGAAACTGCTTCAATACTACGGAGTACCGCAAACCTTTATCCGCCTCATTCAACAACTATATGAAGATGCCACATGCCAAGTAATCCACAATGGGAAGCTCAGTGATGCCTTTGAAGTGAAGACAGGAGTGAAACAAGGTTGCCTACTATCCCCCATGATATTCCTAATTGTGGTGGACTGGATCATGCAGCAAACAGTAGGCAGCGAGAAGAGGGGGATACACTGGACGACGGAAAAGAACCTAGAAGACTTGGATTTCGCCGATGACTTATGCCTAATGTCACATAAACTTGAAGATCTGCAGGCAAAAACTAACAAGTTGACAGAGGAGGCAGCTAAGACGGGACTTCAGGTGAATATAGAGAAGACAGAAGTGATGAAGATACCGCACCACCACCATCAACAACAACAACAAACTCCAATCACCGTCAACGGTAGAAACTTGAAGGAAGTAACCTCCTTCACTTATCTAGGAAGCACTGTTTCAACTACAGGCGGGACGGACGAGGACGTCAAAGTCAGAATCGGAAAAGCAAGACAGGCATTCATTAGCCTGAAACCAGTGTGGAGATCTTCTGCACTCAGCATGCGGAACAAGATACGGATTTTCAACACCAACGTCAAGTCAGTGCTCTTGTATGGCTCAGAGACTTGGCGCGTCACGAAAGGCATTTCCAATAAACTACAGACATTCATCAACAACTGCTTACGCTCGCTGCTGAAGATCAGATGGCCAGAAAAAATAAGCAACAAGGAACTCTGGGAACGAACCAACCAAGAACCTATCACGCAACAAATATGCAGGAAGAAGTGGAGATGGATTGGGCATACACTGAGAAGGCCGACTGAGGACATCACGCGTCAGGCCCTCGAGTGGAATCCCCATGGGAAGCGACGAGTTGGACGTCCGAGGGTGACATGGAGGAGGTCGTGCGAGGAGGAAATGAGAGCTTCTGGGCTGTCGTGGAACCAGGTTCAAAAGATCTCAGAGAACAGAGGTCACTGGAGGCGTGCTACTGAAGCCCTATGTTCCACTAGGAACCCAAGGGACTAATAATAATAATAAATAAATGGCTTTTGAAGTTGCCTCACGCAATATCCGTATGCTGAAAGTCGCTCTGCTAAGTATAAGCAGCCACCCACTGTCCTTACTCGGGACTAAACAGATGATAGAGAATAGCACCCTAAGGTAAACAGGCTATGGTGCAACCGGACAGCAACATCCTTTGCCATACTGGACAATGTCTAGACTCTTTATTGCTTCCCTACTTGGAGAAAGATCCCTTCGGGAACCTAGATTCTCCTGTTTTTCCTTCCCCAGCTGTGAGCCCTGAAAACTACTCAGAGACTGAAAGATGACCTTGCAGAGTCCGTGGAGTGAGCGAAAAATGACATGTCGTTAGGCGACCTGGAACAATGTCAGACCAATTTCTCCACACCTCTGAGTGGCAGAAAGTACCCTACCACATTTGAGGTAAGCTACTTTTCTTAGGACCACTGCCTAAGATATAAGTGTATTCTTAACTAGAAACATGGATGCCAACTCCCGTTACTTTGAAGGCCAACGTGTAGGCAAGTAGGTACTCTCGTTCCAGTCTGTCTGTCGAAGGTGTTCGAGACATTGGTCCAATGGTACTGCGTGGTGCATAATGTCTATGCATCACCACACCCAAAGAATGGTGTACGATGCTTTGAGGAAGTCCAGAGCCTGTGCCTAAAGAAGCTAAAACTGCAGCAGAAATCACATCAAGAGTAAGTGGAGGCTTCTGCCTTTTTACACTTAGTCAGCACTGGCTGGTGAATGACGATAACGGCTTGCCAGGCTTAGCCTAACCCAGAACACTCTGAACGACAAGTGCTATCGAGAGGCCGCCATGGTGACTCATATTAGCCCAAAAATAATCGTTTCCTAGAGGGCAATAGTTCACTTGCTATCATAATTCTCCTTTCTTAGGGTCTGTGGTCATCGAAATACCTCACAATCAGAGGCAGCCACTGCTTCATCGGTACACAACAATAAAATGACTTTATACAGCTACGTAGTGAAATGGGTTGTGCTCATAGAGTTGGGTTGTGGAGCAGACTGAATGATCTGTGGATCGAACGAACTGGCCTGAAAACCGACCAACCAAATTGCGCGTGTGTGTATTTCATATACAATTAGATCGGCAGATGATCAATGAATGAATATTATTACTGTTAAATGCTGGGCTATGTATAAGTTTAGGTGTACTATCCATTTGCTTATTTCTTTGCATTTTCTGCCTGAATGCATGTTTTTTCATCTTCCGTTTTGTCTTCTCCATTAATTGGTCTGGTCGGAAATCAACAAACAAGTTTTAGAGTGTAGATGGCAGACAGTGAATATCCACCTTACAATGAGTGGCTATAGCACGTTAAAGCCAATAATAGTTGGCGACGAAGATATTCAGAAATAGATTTTTCGAAGCTGAAGAAATGAAGAGTTGCTTACCCACTCCGAAACTTCTGGTGCTTAATCATTACCTACCACACCAGTTTTAATAACCTCTTCAATTTACAGTATTACCGGTAGCATCAGCGAACTTCGCGGTGATCTCGTCGTGAATATGACTTTTGGTTTTAAGGTTGCAAAGGCCATTTCTAGGTGGATTTCGCTGGCCAGGAAGATCCCTGGAACATACTTCTCCTACTTGGACAGCCTGGTTCATCCAAGATCGACCAATAGTACAACAAGATTTTGCCGCGGAATCCACATGACTGCACTTTTGACGCCTCTGTTCGGGCACTGAGATAACATTTTGATGATCATTCGTCTCTCTTCAGTAGTCGACATCTCTGTTCGAAGGTGGCTGTCGACGAGAATGATGATTTCCTCATCTGCGTTGCTGCAGCTAAGCTGGAATCCATTACGGACGACCAGTTTAAATTCTTAACACTCATCTGCGGTTTACGGTCACCCAAGTTAGGAACAAATTAGTATTTCACACTCATTTCATTTTCCATTACCTTCACACCAATCCTCCTTCATTACGAATATTGTTACTGACCTGGTCCAACCTTTCCTTCTTCACGACTTGATAATGCCATTCTATTCGACGTCTCATATCATGGGTTACCACCTTGTGGCGTCACATACTTCCCCAAAATCAATGGCCTAGGGTTTGACGACTTTCGACATTGATGCTGATCTTGATAGTTTAACTGGACTCGCTAAGCTGAAGGCACCCGGTCAAGCATCCTCGCCATTTGGCACGCTGTCGTGTTACGTTGCATTGCTCGTATTCGACTCTCTAGCCAGTTAGTCGGAACGCATCGGTATCTTGTCACAACCACCCAAATATACTATTCCATCCAACTGCGCTATTGTGTTCTTCCTTGGTCTCTTATTAGTGGGTATACAACAAGTTCGAGCGATTAGTGATTGGCCTCTACGTCTGTCAAGTTCGTACCAGGACAATCCCTAAAGCCTTATCATTAGTTCTATTGTTGTTATTGCCACTATTATTTCACTATCTATACCTAGGTCTTCTCCCTTTTTCATGTTCATTTTGTTAATGATTTGAATCATCCCGCCCACCAATTCCCTTTTGCCCGAGTCTGAGTTTTGAACTTCAGCTTCACCTCCCCTATTATTTCCTACAGTTCTCTCACATCCCCTGTTCTTTTTGACCCGAATGAACGACTGTCCGGCAAGACGAGGTTGGGAGATTCCATCAGCGCCACACTGCTAGAACAAGCCCAACATATTTCGACAGGCTTAAACGATATGCGCTTTATATCTTGTTTACGCAAGTCA
Source organism: Heterobilharzia americana (assembly GCA_944470555.2). Taxonomy (NCBI): domain Eukaryota; kingdom Metazoa; phylum Platyhelminthes; class Trematoda; order Strigeidida; family Schistosomatidae; genus Heterobilharzia; species Heterobilharzia americana. Next base: position 125,845,318 of record OX104127.1, on the reverse strand, counting down.
CTGAAGCGTGAATAGCTGCATTGTGTACGTCCGAATCAAAAAAGGACGCGAGACTATTCTGCAAGACCTAGAAAAGGAAATGAAGATGTCGTCGAGATCAAACCAGCTATCATCCTGTCTGCTTCACTTCTAGCTTCGAAGTACTGTGATGGACCCGAAGTGGTAAGTAACTGAATTTGAAAACTTCTTGGGTTCCGAAGACACATTTGGTGGGAACACAAGAGAATTGCTAACGGACTCATGTGCAGACTATTAAAGCAGAAAGCAAATGCTCACGAAGGCGTCAGGAGCTGGTCAGCAGTGGAATCAAGCTAGAATGACGGAAGTGATTCTTTCTGAAATGTTACAGAATATTTCAAAATAAACCCACCTCCGCCAACATTGCACTAAGAAGCAGAGGGTGACTAGGTATGCTTTTACAGGATCTCCACAATGCTCGGACATGCTGTGGCCTATGACAGTATTATATACGCGGCATACCCGCTACACAACAGGTCATACAAGAGGCAGCAGCTCAATGGCCTCGTTTTAGAAAAGGGCGTGGAACAACAGCTGATTTCTGGCACAACTGTCAAACAATTGGGAGACTATTCTACGGTAGAGGCACGATCAACTCTGCTACAAGCTAATATACGATGTTCAAAAATAGAGACAACTGGGAATATAGACTATCGAAATTCACACATTATAAAGTGGGCAGATGGACAGAAAGTTGTCGACCTTCTAGTGGGTACTAAATTCACACGTAGGATAATGCTGGAACTGCACGTTATAATAACGTGATCCGAGGGAAATCACAATGAATTAATACGGCGGTGTCAACTTCGGTCGGTTCAGGTCCTGCTAACTCCGTTGAGTTCCTTGTCAGAAAGCCAAAAACAAGATGAGACCTAGTAATTTTGTGCTACTATCCAGCCTGCTACAACTCGATCAGCATATCGGCATACAGTGAAAAGAAAAGATGAAGGACAGGGATATAGACAAATTGTGGTCGCAAGACGCAGAAATTCATGTGAAATTGGAAGACAATAAGACAAACTATATGTGAAGTGATCAGAGTGGATACTACGCGAACGCAAATGCACTTCTGCAGCCACTTCTGAACCATGTCACCTAAAGCCTTCAGTTGTCGACTAAAGCCACTCAATGGGTGTAAAAGTAAAAGTTGTTTAATCCTAATGGTGCAGACTGAAGATAGTCCGATATATTCTTAGAGCATAGAATGTGCCGAATTTCGCACAAGTATATCGGTTACTAGCAAATCAAATTGTAGAGAAGGAAGGGATCAAAAATGACTTTTGCCTTTAGCGTTAGCATGACAACAACAAATTAGGCGCCGAAAAAACTGTACTTGCTTCATCTGGTGGTGATGATGTCCTCTGGAAGGATAGTCAAGGTTTCACGATCGGGCCACTTCCCTCAGTAAGCAGAACGCTACCAAGATGTTTGTCTTCAGCCTGTAAAGTCCTCTCAGCTCTGTTTCATCTTTCAGGTGCGCCTGGGCAGTAACCTCGAACTATTAATCCCAATAGCTCACTGATAACGCCACTGCACAAGTGGACCTACTAGCTGATCACTATTCGCAAGACTTCTCGTCATCGGCTACTTACCCTGTGGTGTTGGAATACCCTAGTGGCCAACTAAGAATCTTGGTTGTTGACCTAAATGTTCAGCTAGTGCTATACAAGTTGCTGCAGCTTACGAAGGATACGTTTTCAGAATAGAACAGGGCCCATGCATTTGTTATGGGGTGGGAAGCCCCGCCTTTATCTAAAATACCGTTAAGTTTAAAGATTTTCTCCCGTTACCAGCTTGCTCAAAGCAGTAAATAAGTGAACTGGTATTATCACTTGTGGCGGCGGATTCTACGTAATTTGTTCGAACTTTTCGGAACAGTTTGACTATTTTGATAATTCTATATCCAATATAGACCAACCTTTCACTCATTGGCTGGTTAACAGCGTATCCGTGTAACCACGATCAAAGTGGTCCTGGGATGTTTCTTCTAAAGCTGGCAGTGGTCGGCCAAATCCCCTCAACGACTTAGGTCCAATACGAGTGGTAACTAAATGATCACTCGATCCATGTCTCCTGGAATACAAGAGACCAACAAAAAATTAGATAACGGCTTCCACCCCTAAACTGACACTTCATCACCCGCATACCCTGGCTGTAACACCAGTCGTTGAACCTGGGCCAGGAAGGTTGAAGTTTGGAAACTAGGCACAAATTTCGCCCCATAAGGGTTGTAATATCTTGGACCGTTGTCCTCATAGAAGTACTTCAGCCCACATCTGAACCAGCAGAAGGAATTGTATCTGACAAACCTCTTCAGATGGTCTTTTCTGGAGGGTGTGTTACCCTCGGATTGGAAACGGTTGACCGTAGTCCCAAAGCATAGAGGCAGAAGCAAACTAATTGCCTACAACCATAGACCAATCTATCTGGTCTCTCTAGGTGCGAAGGTCATGGAGATGACAATAAATGACTGATTTTGCTATCATATACCTAGAAATTCAACCTTAAACGACTGCCAACATAGCTTTTTACCTGAAAGGTCATGTAACACCAACTCATTGATAGCTTGGAATGGGTGGAATCTCTCTGTTGAGCAGAAAAAGTTTATTCACATTCACTTGACTTTTCTAAGTCCTCTGGCAGGGCAAATAATGATATCCTATGTTAGGAACTTCAGCTTATGGGTGTGCATGGAAAATAACCAATTTGGTTGAGAGGTCATCTTTACACCGGGTTGCTGTCAGTTGGAGTTGGCTCCTCTCTATCTGACTGGTTCCCTGTGATGAGTGGTGTGCCCCAAGGTTCCATTCTGAGCCCAATAATGTTCCTTGTTTTTATCAGTGACGTACTAGGAGCTCTCAGTTCTCATTCACCATTATATGCCGATGGTCCGAAGACTGGGGGGGAAATAAAGTGCTAACGGATGTTACGGTCTTCCAGTTGGACTCCACGAAAATCCATAACTAAATAATGATAGTTAGATAACGACAGTTGACAGATATAAAAGCAGTCCCAGTTCTTACTCTTTGAGTGAAATAAATATCTATCAATAGAGCGGAATAGGATCTGGGAGTCACACTAAGCGACACATTAGGAGCTTCAGTCTACTATCACCGTGTAGCCAACAAGGCCTATGAAGCCTAGGGGTTTGTTTTGCAAACTTCAAGGAAGTCTAACTCCTTCTCTTTACACCACATTCTATATTCTGTACACACGCTCTCATTTACAGAAAAATTTGCTTGTGATGTCTCCATACCTAAAAGGGGAAATAGCCATCCTAGAACGAATGCCGAGGTCTACAAAAGAAGTGGTTGGGTTGCGGTACAAACCTCACCCAGACCACTTAGTTGCTTTTAAGCTGCACCCAATGCAATATCAGAGGATCAGAGGGGATATGATCAGGATATACCCTTGATTCTAACACATTCTTCCTTAGCTTCAATCAAAAACGCCACCTGAGGGGTCACCCGTTAAGAATAGGGCATGAAAGCACGTATAAACATGCGTGCTAACTCGTTTGCAGTTGCAGTTTGCAAAGTATGGAACTTCCTTCACCAGTTGTTTCAACCCCAATCTTGAGTCCTGTGGTACCAACAACATTCAACATCAATAGTGCGAGTGGGGAAACTTGCAGTTTTTGAGCTCTCGCTTCTAGGGCTTGAGGCTTGGTTCTTTTTGTTAGGTTGTACTTCTTGGATGGTCGCAGAGGTCTTTGCGTTTTCCCGCTTATAGCTTTGGAGGTGTTGTTTGTCTACTTGAAAGTGTTTTTTCTGCAAATTGTAGCTTGGTTTGTTTAGGGGGGGCAAAGGAGTTGCTGATAAGATCAATCAACCGTTTGCAATTCCTGCTGTTGTAGGCACCTGAAAGTAAGTGTTAAGCGTTATTTAAATAGTGATAGAAACGGGGTGAGTGGGGAGTAAGAAAAGGAGAAGTGAAAAGTACTTTTGAAAAGATACATGCGACTGGTAATAATATAGAGGATTATGCGTCTCACTGCAGATGCTGGGGTTGGGGAATACATGGATGGAGGGGCGTATCATCGGTTGCTACTAACATATGTTCGCGGCAAGCCATTTGCGCTCACATACTCATCCAGTAGTCGTTTGAGGGAGTTGACTGATGTAGCTGTGGCCTCTTCTTTTGGCAGCGCGTTCCATGAGGCACTTGCTCTATGGGAGAAGAAATCAGATCTCACTCTGGTCTTTGCCCTATCGTGGGGTATGCGAGTGGGGTTCCCACGGGATTGTTGGTTTTGGACCGATAATGTTGTCCTCCTGCTGGTCCACTTGATGAATGATCTTGTAGGCTGTTATCAAATCACCTCGCTTTCTTCAAACGCTTAATATGAACAAGTTAAGTTGTCTGAGGCATTGCGCATTTGTTTTGCATGTTAGTCCGACAACCAATTTTGTTGCTCTTCTTTGTACCTTCCCGAGAGAATTCGCGTCTCTCTTTAGTAGAGGAGGGGCTATCGGGTTGAACACCTCTAGATGTGGTCCAACGTAGGTTTTGAATACCATGAGGAGTAACTCCGTGGTTGATAATCCAAGTTGCCTCCTTAGAAAGTGCATAATAGAGTTCGCCTTTGCTGCCATCCCCTTATAGATACCAGTAGTATCCAGTGTGTCAGAGAAGTTTAGTCCTAGGTCCTTCTCCGTGGATACCTTGGCGGTTGCATGCTTGTTAAGAGTGTAGTTGATTTCATCGCCTCTGGTGTGCGAAGATACATCACCTTGCACTTCTCCAAATCAAAGCTTGCACTGTTTGCATCTGACCAGGACTCCAGCTGCAGCAGGTCAGTTTGGAGCATTCTAGAATCCCAATCATCGCCTATCGTCCTCCACATTTTGATGTCGTCAGTGAATAGGAGGATAGATGAGGAGATTTTGGTGGCGAAGTCCTTTATAAATAGTAGAAATAGGAGTGGTCCAAAGGATCGCTCCTTGAGAAACTTCTGTTCTTGCTTTCCTCCAGGTTGATCGAATTCTGTTTACTTCGGTGCAGAATTCTCTATCCTCTAGATATGCTGTAAGCCATGCTAAGAGTGGTTCAGTGACACCCACTTTTACCAGTTTGGCGAGCATAGTGTGGTATGGGACGCTATCAAAAGCCTTGGCCAAGTCCAAGAAGATAACGTGAACTTGTTGTTTGTTGGCCCATCTGGTAGTCCAGTCATCCTGAGCGGTCGTCAACTTTGTGGCACATGTCCGCCCGGTTCTGAAGCCATGCTGGGTGGGATGGACAATGCTATTTCTGCTAAGGTAAATCCAAACAACATCTGCGACCGGACTTTCCAGTACCTTTGAAAGTATGGGGAGTAATGCTATCGGCCTATAGTTGCATGGGTTCTTTCGGTGAGAGGATTGCGCGTTTCCATTCTTTGGGGGAGTTGACTTACTTCCAGCGAGTGCGTGAACAGGTTGCACATAAGTATGCTTGGCACTTCAACACAGTTGCGTAGAACAACCTGTTTTATGTTGTCACAGCCTGGGGATTTCCTTATTTTTAGTGTTGAACGTTTCGCAACACTTGGTTTGACGAAATCTTCACGTTCATCAGCTTTGTATATCAGTCCTGGGACTTCGTTACATTGCTAGATGTTGATAGTGGATGCATTACTGGTTTGAGTTGTTCCTCAAATCGACTGCTCAACAGTTCCTCCATCTCACTGCTGTTCCAGAGTTCTCCGGTCGGCCCCGTGATCAGGTTCAAGCCCTTATTCGTCGACTTCCGTTGTGACATAAACCGATACGGACTTTTCGGACCGCAACACAACTGTTTAGCCAGGTTGCCTTGGTATGTACACCTGTCATTGCGAATTCTTATATTGCACGAGTTTCGTAAGGTCTTGTACCTTTGAAGGCCTGATTCTTTGCGTGATGTACGCCACCGATACAATGCCTTCTTTTTCCTTTCTGTTTGTCTTGGGGTTGCGCGAGTTACACAAGACCGTTTTAGAGGTGGCCGTCTGGTAAATTTTGGAACACTTCGATAACGCTCAAGATAATATCTTTAATCTGTATCCAGTGTTCGTCTATTGATAATGAGTCCTATTCTTGCGGTCATGCAGCCTCCAGGAATCCGCTATTCGTGAGGTGGTAGTCTGCTTTTCGGTAACAGCGGAACGCTTCTGGCTCAACTATTGGTGGTCTTTTGGTTATCAGAGAGAATCGCACGGATGCGTGATCTCTTTTACCTAAAGGGGGGTTGATACAGATATCGTCCACCAAAAGATCATCGTCTGTCAGAACGTATTCGAGTGGTGGTCCTTTCCCATCTGGTGTTTTCCCCAACCTTCTCTATTAGTCCTGCTGCCATGAACGTGTTTCGGAGTTTGTGTTCGAAAGATTTATGCCCACATCTTACTTCACACTCCAGGCTGTGTCGGTGCGTTGAAGTCTCCAGCGAGGACTACATGGCCATAGGCTGCCGAGGTGGTTGTTGCTATGGCACTGAGCTACTATGCCTTATACTGTGTCGTACAAAGGGGAGGCCGACATACTACCCCTATCAGGTACTTGGTTTGGTTCATGGTGAAATAGCACCATAAGAAGTCTGGCAGTAGGCTGAACACACCGTCAGTCACTTCCTTGACTTTTAGATGAGTGCTAGTATATGTGGCAACTCCTCCGCCTTCTTTGAACTGCCTGTCCTTTCGGAACAGAGTCATGTTAGGCTAACATATTTCCCTATCCACCATGTCTTCTGACAGCCATGTCTCCGTGAGGAGAATTATGTCTGCTTGCAGTTTATGGAACATTGCTTTTAGCTCCAGTGGTTTACTACTAAGACCTCTCACATTGCTGTAGAAGCATGGTAAAGAGCTACGTTCTGGGCTTAGTGCGATATGGGGACTTGTTTAGAGGCTAGTGTGCCGTTGCACTGGAGTCTCCGTTTTTCGGCTTCTCTTGACATCCTGCTGCTGCTCTGGCAGTATTGTTTATTGTGCCTGCAGGTAGCTGACTGGCTGATTTTTTTCTGACTGGTACTGCTTGTAGTGTTCTCTAGGTTGCCTCCTATCTTCTAGTCTGGTAGCTCGTGGTTTACTCTCACAACATCGTATAGCACCTCGTATTTGGTCTTTCACACGGTACCATGCCGTGAGAGCTTCTGCTAGCGGTGCTTCGCAGTCAAAGCGTACAGCTAGCAATCCTGGTGAGGAGATGTTCTGCAAGTTCATAGGTCTTGGTAACCTACTTACGCTGCTAGCAGGTAAATTTCAAAGTCCCATTTTTGCTGCTAACCACCTCCATTGCTCGACATCATGAAGGTAATTATCAAGCATCGTGGAACAACTCGCCAGTTCGTGCATTCCGTGCACCACCATGGTTGTGGCTTTGTGCAGGTCACTAAGCGGGGACTTCCTTTCTGCCTCTCGGGTTACCCAGGGTTTGTCTGGCTTCACCCGTATGAGGCAGGAGCCTGCAATGCCCGGTCGGCGCGACAGCAGCAGTATGTTCTCCGACTGTTTCGCAGTCACTGCTGATACCCTGAGTGGTGGCGGCTTGTCTCGAGGTGCTCTACTTCCTCGGGAGAGTCGGCATAAGTTGGCTGCGATGGTTTCCATTCCCAACTTTCTGCAGTAGTCATCCCACTTCTCCTTGTCAGACTGTTCTCTTTTTTCTAAGACTGAGTCTGTTGGTATAGGGACGTTGAACAGAATAATGGAATCTATTATCTTGTCCTGTAAGTGTACCAAGGGGCTGTACTGGAGAAGCTTTCCGTCATCTGCAGATCTGGTGTAGTAATACTTCTTTGGGACCATATTATTTATTATCGATTATCTCCATCCTTCAAGGTTTTCCGGAACAATGAATTAATAACTGCGACCATTCTAAACCCAGATCGTACCCCAATAAGACATACTTAGAACCCAAAGAACTATCGTTCACTTATTCTACAACTCGCAGTTTAAAGTTTAAGGGCCGCGCTGTTTTCGACATTTGCGTTGCTTCTTGTAATAATGACAAGTGGTTTAATTACGCTTATTGCTGAGGATCAGCATTTCCAAGTTAGATATTTGTTTTCCAGTTTTTTGCTGTTTTAAATGATGCAAGCTTAAAACACCACATTGCTCATCGGTTTCAATCTGAGACAGTGATACATATCACAGTTATTTGGTACCTACTTGAATTATTATCCAATGGGTTTTTCACGAATACTTTCTTGGCTTTACCCTGTCAGACTTTTCAGTTGTCAGTAACTTTGGGCACACTTCGGACTGATTCTATTATAGAAAGCCTAGGCTAGGGCGAGTTCAGTGCTAATGCAATACATTTTCTGCTGTACTCGAAATACTTTCAGAATTCTCTCCTGTAGTCAGAGGTAGCCCCTGGTGTTTGGTGACTTTTGTATTGGTTTGAGCAATAGTTTCTGCATTAACATAAGGTATACTTTACGGTATCGGGCTATTGCCTGAGATTTTTTGCAAAACTTTGTACTTCTCCCTAATTGCTTAAAATTACCTATCCTAGATCTTTGATTCCTTGCGAAATAGAAGGACTGTTATACTGCAGTAGACTTAAGTCGTCAGTGATTTTTTAACACGCAAAATTCTCAATTCAAAATAATCGTGACAACGGTGTTTAAGTTCATGCAGTAGGCAGTTAGCCACACCTATTGTGTTAAGGCTACTAAAGCTACCTATCTACTCAACTACTGGTAGGTGAAACGATTTCAAAGCTGTGACCTATAAGTTTAGCTCGAATACCTTGACCAATGAAGCCCAACTCTCTGCATTCTATAATATTGAGATCAAGTAAATAGGGGCTCACCAACTGTGGCTTTCACCCTTTTCTCTCCAACTGCACTTCAGTAATAATCCTGTCGGTCTTCATAGACTCGCTATTTCTGTTTGCAACAATAGGAGATAGCTGGTAAGTAAGTGAATTACATGATATTCACACTTACGAATAAAAATGATATTAGCGTCTTTAATGGTGTGGACTACCGCGAGTACTTCGTGCTCTATTCTATTAAGGATTGTTCAAAGTCCTTTGTATAGACATATTGGCATCTGAACTGACTATACTTGAAATCTGGTCACGTGCGCACGAAAATTTGGATGTAGTAGCCTCCTCTCAGGGTCCCACATCTTCCGGGCAGTGTTTAAATGCCTGCTTACGGAGACTGTCAGCTTCGTAACCACGTATTCATTAGGCACGTTATTTTTGACCGTACGGAGTGCCATCACTATGTCTTCCGTATTTTTCGAGTGACTGATCTGCTCAGTCGGTTACAATCTTACCTGAAAATTATAGCAATGAAAAGCAAACTAACGTATACGTCTTTGGACATTGCAGTAGCTGTCATCCTGCATTTCATAAATTCAAATGTGTGCTCACTGTGTTGTGGAAGGAGGGGGGATTCTAACAATATCAAATATGATAGCGATTGTATTCAACTAAGTTATAGTTCTTAGTATTTTATGACTTCAAGAATGGAAATATTGCAGCGGAGTTTTGGAAGTTCAGCGGGTTGGTAATGAACTCCGAACTTTCCAGCAATCTTGGTGGCTAGTCCAACGGCGAACCATCTCACAACACCTTCAGTTGAATTATCTGTTTCAAATTATTCATCTCTCACCTAGTAGTCCACAGAGGTATGTATTAACGGTATAACTACGGAATATTGCTGCTCATAAAAGCAAACGTGCTTCGCATTTTTTTCCTTAGTAAGTACAATGACACGAGCCCATTAAACTAGCCACTATATATATATATATATATATATATATATATATATATATATATATATATGCCATGAAGTGACTTGTTTGGGTGCATAGTTTAGTCTTTCTGTAATCCGTTTATAGTTTTCAACTACTAAATTATTAGGCCTTTGCACTGACTTTCACAAGCTGCATATGTAAGACTCGTGAGGGAAACATGAGACTGTGTTGAAAGAAACGTGTGCAACTCCATCGCATGAGGACATCAAATCAAGTATTTCTTTGCTGAACATTATTTTGAAATTGTTGATGAGCTTACGTTGTATACGTCTTATATCAAACGTGTAGGATGACTCAGGATTTATAGGCGTTTGGGAAAATTAAAACTCAGCAACCTTGTGCAGTTTCTTTCAGAAGACATTGAACCGTACCTATTGTGTTAGGGCCAGTGATACTACCTGGCTGCCTAAACCTCGATTGATGGGGTGGTGTTCGAATTCTCGGCCTACTACTTGAAATTCAACTGTCTAAACCAATGGCCGACAGCTCCATGGCGGATAAGAAGAGATCTATGAAATCGTTGCACAGATATGCCTGCAAAAGAACTTTCAAATAGGTAAGACAAAACAATCTACGGTCAATCACTTCTCACTTCTGAATGTAGTGAACACTACACATTACGCAATCTGTAACTAAAAAGGAGTAACACCAGCTATCCGATTTACACTCAAAACCGCTGCTTATCTATTTCTCCTATTACTGATGTCTTTGCAGTGGTTTTGTGTTGAATCAACTTAATTTGCTCTGAGGTAAACAAGGGTAACGACAGTGTTGCAGCTTAGAATGACTGTGAGACTACTTTTCCTCTACTGTCAGGCCAAAACTATTCGACTAGATTAAACTTCCCTTCTGCCTGTGACTTCTTTGGTTTTAGAAGAGAGAATAATCTAGTATTAAAAGCAGACCTAACAAACATGTTTGTGGTTGGTCACTTTTACTACATCTCTGTTATTTGACTCTTTTTTATATATTTTTGTCATCACTCAACTTAGCTTCAAGAATTTGCTAGTTAACGTTCATCGACTGTGTTGTGAGTCTGAACTCCTACAACTAAACGCCCTCAATTTTGTGTAGGTTCCTCGAAAAATGTATATTCTCGTTGGTATTCTAATGGATGAGAAATCAAGATGGGAATATAAGCCTTGATCTGTTACTGTCAAGAATAATATCATGATCTTAAAATGCGTACATTCGGAGTTTGCAGTAGATAAGAGTTGTTATTAAAACCCAGAATATCAAAACCATCCATCCACCCATATCAACATATGACCAGGCATTACTGCATAACAGTCCGAGTTACCACACCTCATATCAGTACATCAAGTAAAAAGGCAGTGAAGTGCAAGATGAAGATAAGAAAGTCCAGTCAAAAGAAATATAAAGTACGGAAAGAGGGAAGAGAAGAATGAGAAAATGGTGAGATTCGCTATAGCGTCGTTAAGATGAGGATAATGTGTGCATACATCTGCGCCACTGACATCGGTTCTGAGACATATCACCTAGAGTCTCCAACCATTGGTTCCTCTTGTCCCATGGACTCCAACCGGCTAGTCTGCATCATCCCACATGGCTGAAACCAACAGTCAAAGACTTGATACATTGGTGCGATGTTTTAGTCTGACCACCTCAGACCTTTTTCCAGCCTGAACCTACTCCGACCAACATTGTGCGACGAGGCAATCGGTGACTAGGCATACGCAACACGTGTCCTAACCATCTAAGTCGATGAAGAATCACAACCTCGTCAACTGACTCGCATTTTCTTCCGAATACTCCACACCTGACTTCTGCGTTACTCACGTGGTGACACCACGGAATATGGTCTATACTACGAAGATAACGGTGGTCAAAAACCTGAAGCCTTCTCATGTCTTCCACCTTCAATGGTCATGTTTCACTGCCATACAGTAGAACAGACCGGACTTCTGTGCAGTACACGCGACCCTTAATAGACAATCGGATATCACGGTGGCGCCACGGGTGGCGTAAGTTGGCAAAAGCCAACGGAGACTTTTGTATCCGTGGAGAGATTTCACCAGCCACTGACCAACGTACCACGACTGATCCAATTTTACAGGTAAGTTAAGTGGCCGACACACTCAACCACTTCACTCTCTATTGTTAGCCGAGGTGGGGGCACCGTTGAAGACCAATCCTGGAGCAACAATTTGCATTTTGGTGGTGAGAAACGCATCCCAAACACTCTCAACTTCCCACTCAAAATGTTCGGATGACTCTGCATTTTGTCACTGTCTTCACCTAACAGGACTATGTCATCTGGACATTCTAGGTCTAACGAAAATTCTCCTGCAATTAGGTCAACCTATGTGTAATCAGGTGACAAGAGGGAGACTGCCACAAGAATATCTATGATGAAATTTAATGAGAATGAGGAGAGTAGGAAGCGTTGACGGACACCACCCGACGAGTACAGCTCTCTGGACATCTCACCATAGGCTCTAACACGCTCACAAGCGTTCAAGTAGAGAGCCTTCAATAAGGTGATGTACTTACTCGACACGCCTTCCAGTGAGAGACACTGCCATAAAACTTCTCGATCAATTAAGCCAAATGTTGCCTTCAGGTAGAGAAATACAGCTCTTGTCGGGCGTCTGTAAGCGTGTCTGTGTGCCAGGACCTGGCGCAGTGTGAATATTTGGTTGATACACCCGCGACCGGGTCTAAATCCTGCCTGGTTTTCTCGGGCTAGTTGTTCCCGGGCTACACTCAGGCGTCGAAGAATTATAGAACCTAGGATCTTAAACACTATGTTCGTCAGGCTAATTCCTCTGTGGTCATCACCACAGGACTTCTTATCTTTCTTAAAGACTGGGATGATAAGTGATTTAGACCAGTCAGAGGGGATCGTATTTGATTCCTATATACTAGCTAACACTTCCGTTAACCTGTCTAAGAGCACTCTACCACCATCCTTGTATACCTCAGCAGGTGGTCTGGTCTTGCTCCCCTTCATTGTTTCAGGTTATCTACCGCTTTCTCGACGTCTGCAGATGTTGTGGGGCCCATCTCAATGTTCCATTCGGGATGCGACTGGATAGCGTGCAACGCAATGGTGGCTGAAGGTCAGTTAAACTGTTCCTTGAAGTGTTCTACCCATCGTTCCAGCCGTCTCCTCTACGAGTGAATCGCACACCCGTCTTTCTCCGCTATAGTCTCACTAACCGCAGTTGACCTTTCCCCCCAGTTTCCTTAATAAGTCGGAATAGCTGTCTACTGTTACCAATCGCCTCTACCTTTTCCATCTCTTTAGCCTTCACTGCCCACCGCTGTTCGCGGTCGTTGCGTAGACTTTTTCTCAATATACTTTTAAGTTGCGCTCGCTCTTCATTGTACTCAGAGCCTGCAGGGATGTTTTCACGTGCATCCATTAGTTCGGAAGAAGCTGATGATATCCACTGGCTCTTTTTAGCCACTCATTCGGAGTTGGCTACAGTCCTCAACGCTGCCTTTACAGCAGACTGGAGATGGCACCAAGCTTCTTCTGGATGAGAGACAGTCTTTTGTTTCGATAACTGCCTAGCCAACCTCTTACTGAACGCAGCTTTGGTGTTTTTGTTGTCCAGCAGCACTCGTAGTGGTTTTGTTGCCAGATTTTTCCTGCGTCCATTGAGACGCAGTCATATACGCGCTCGGACCAACGCGTGGTCGCCATCCAAGCATGTACTCCAGAAGGAGTGACAGTCTTCCACCGATTCTCTCCAGCGATGACTAATAGCAATGTGGTCTATCTGTGTCCATCGCTGAGTTGAACTCGGTGGACGCCACGTCAGACAGTGTCTTTCTTTATGTCTGAAATTGGCGCTGGCTAAAAATATGCGGTTATCTGAGCCTAATTGTAATAGGCGATCACCGTTATCTGTTCGTTCAGCTGGGATTCCGAAAGTACCACCTAAGTGCCTTTCTGCCTCACTCAGTCTACCCATCTGAGCATTGAAGTCACCTGCAACAGCCACCACGTCCGGACGTTTGGCTTTCGAGAGGAGACTAGACAGTTTTCGGTAGAACTCGTCCTTCACTTCATCCGAACTACAGCCAGTTGGTTGCGTAAGCAGAGATTACAAAGGGACAACGGCGAGTTTCCCTATTCCTTTTAGTTCTCACTGTGCCGTTCAGCCGGATAGCGCAGAGGCGACTATCAACCGGGATCCAGTCTAGTAGTGAGTTTTCTGCCCTAGTGCTTAATGCTGTCTACACATGCAAGACCACGAGAGCTGGCTATCGAATCTCCAGAAACTCGAAGCGTGAATTTTGCTGACTCACCAGATTGGCTGAGAGAGGTCAGGTGAATAACCGCACTTGGGTCCTGTATGCGTCTCAAAAACACAGCACATATCCATGCCTCGAGTTGCTAGGTTCTTTGCCGACGAAGCCTGTTGACCAACTTGACGGAGGATGTGGATATTTAAGGCTCCAATGTGTAATTTCGAGCGTGGTTTAAGGAGACCAGGGATGCTGTTCTGTGGACTCAGATCGTTGTCGAAGGCTGCAGAGTTAGGAGAAATTGAAGATGATGTAGTATCGTTAGTTGAGAGATGTGAAGGAAGATTAGAAGGTAATGATGGGGGAGGTGGATAGCAGTCTGAGGAAACTTGAGTGCTGACAGAGTTGTGAGGGCGGTTGAAACTTCCCGGCTGCCCACATCGTGGAAGGCTATTTCTTCTCAAGGTACCTGGAAGAGATTTGTGTGACCACAGAACCCATCGGACATCTGCTTGAAGCCTGTCACACAGCCTTTTGTGTATGGTTGTTTTGGGGCCGGATGGTCGAAAGGAAACGACAAATCAACCAACACTGCTGGCCCGACAGACCGTGGGGTGTGGTGGAGTGTGTTATATTTGGAACCGACCTTCTCTAACCCCCCGTTCCACTGAGAAGGCAGCATCAGCATGGCACTGTTGGTCACCCAAGGGAAACACTCTACTGCTGTCACACCTCATCCAGCCGGCAGCAGTACGACCTCGCCCTCAGACCCCTATCACAGTGTAGTAATTTACACCACAACGGTAACTGCTTTTCGTTTAGTCACTATCCAACAGACCTTTCAGGTGTGGTAGGACCTCGAGGGAACAAGTGTTCCGTCAGCATAGCTCGTTGAGTCATTGTGATGTGGAAGCCCGACCACTACGTCAAGGTAGGTGCTATCAGCCGGCAAAATCAATAATACGAGATCATATTCGATTAGTAAACGCCGATTTAGGAGCCGTGGTTTTTCTTTTCTTTGATTACAGTGAGATTGTGAAGGATCACTATTGGTGACGATGAATTTGTATGTAGGATGCTGTTATAGATAGCTTGAGACGACTTATTATTACGGCTTGGTTGACTGCACAATACACGTGTCAGACTAATAAAGTTCTGTTCTTCTAACAATCTAATTATTGGTTATTTGCTTATTTCAGGTACCTCGTGATGTCCTAACTAAAGCAAGTTTATATTTTCATGCTGCTTTCGAGAGCGGCATGTCTGAAAGTAAAACCAGCCAGTTCAGTTTTCCTAACTTCACTGCTCATCAGTTGGCTATGGTTGTCCAGTTCTCACGTTCTGAAGTTACCATATGGAATGATACCTTAGGCATTCAGACCGGTACTTCGGAAAACTCTTCTCAATGTCCGGAAAAGTTAAAAATTCTAGAAGCTTTAGATTTAGCAGATGCAGCGGATTACTTTCAAATGCCAAAACTTATTCAGACTTGTGTGCAAAGAATATCTTATATCATGGACAGCTTGTTTCAGCCAAGATCTATTCATCATCATGAATCCCACGAATGTGATATATTTTCTACAATCTTAAAAGAATTTGTCAAAGTTTCTCATTGTGAGAATGGTTGTGTTTGTAAGCTTTTTGCTGAATACGCTGTAAAATACCCTCATTTTATTCTCAGGCCTTGTCTTTCAGATCTCAGCTTACAGCAACCACTTATTAATGTAGTTATTAGCTACTTATCAAAAAGCATTATATGCATACCAGATGAAGATATTATTCTAGATATGGTTCTTAGTTGGTTGCAAATGTTGAATTCAACTCAGTTTTACACTGAAAATACCGTCCAATCATTTCTACATTGTGTTCGTCCCGGTCTTTTATCTTTACAAGGTCGAATTAAGTTATTGGATTGTTGGCGCAAAGAACACACTGAATTCAAATGGTATGGAAAATTGACATGCGATGATATGGAAACATTTTTCAAAAGTATACCGCTAGGAGGAGTGTTTTCTAAGCCTCCATCACCTCTTTCTCAGATGCAGCTCTTATTATTAACACCTAGGGCGGAGTCTCTATGTTTACTTGGATTAGCTCCAAATCGTTCCAACAGCTCTGTAGAAATCTGGGTTTTCAATCTGCATAATGGAGCGTATCATAATTACCCAATACCATATAGTTGTTTACGTAAACTCGATTTGGACTCCTCTAATGTTGGTGACATAGATCGTCGCATTTACTTTTGTCCAGTAACATACGGACCTCGTTCTTATCAAAGTAACTTATTTGTCATAAGTTTTGATCCAAACAGTGGGACATTAAATGGGTTTGCATGGTGTCTAGCCACCTGCTGTGCGAAACCCATTCCTCGTCTCTTTCTTTCCCTGCAAACAACCGAAATAATGCAGTTGGTTCCTTTTGTTTCCGATCTAGACGCATTGGCCTTACAACTTTGTCTAGTGGTCTCTACATATATTATGTATCGTCCATACAAGAAGTTGCGTGGTTGTGTGCATTTCGTTTTGACCTCAACACATGGAATTGGTACGGAATGGAACCATATTGTCTATCTAAAAGCCAAAATGGAATAATGCTATTTACTCCGATTGAACAGTTGAATTCTGTCCCTCCTGATGGTTGGCTTTACGCTAACATAGAGACAGTTTCCTCTTCAAATAATTCCAGACAGCCACGTCATGGACTTCATCAAACGTCATCTCTCCGGTCACAGTTCTTTCGCTTTCGTCCGAGACCTGACAAAGATATGTTAGTTGTGGAGAATCTACCGAATCCACCTTTCTTGATCAGGATGTATCGTTTATTGGCTATAAGCTGCTCGTCAAGTAGTAACTCTGATGGTGAGTGTTAGGAGTACTGAATATACCTTTTTATGTCTTAGACCTATAACCGTTTCCTTTTACCTCTTTCTAAACAAAGTGATTGAGATAATAAGTACCTTTTGGTGTATTGGGTCGTTTTTAGCAAATTTATTTTGTTTTCTATCATAAATGTTCTTAGGATGCATTTGTGCGAGTCTTTAGGTGCCTTCTATTGATTACTGTTCGTCGGCACCAATTTTTCTGATGCGCCATTTCATTGTTTCTGTATATCCACCAAGATTAACTGTAGGAAACCTATAATGACGACCGTAACAGTAAGGCAGATGATTATTCTCACCACCTCATCTGATACTTGTTCCAAACCATAATCTAAAAAATATAAGTTGCATCTTCAAGTGTTAAAATATTACATTGTATGTTCGTATAGGCTATCTTTCGTGGTATAATTGTTAGGTACATGTTTCGTCCTCACTATAATTTTCCACAAGGGTTGCAGAATGAATTGAACTGGGATTAATGGTACTGGCTAGGCAGATAGTGTGACGAAGGAGGATTTATAGATCAAGCAATCTTATGACGGCCGGGCAAATCCTTATGTGACGTAAGTTAAGTTAGAACCTGATCAGAAGTTGAATCTCGTAGATCAGGTGGTATGGCGTCAGACCGGCAGTCCAAAGCAGCTGGTTCGAATATTATCGTTGCCCAGGTTTTCATTTCACCTTCAATCATAATCTTGTATCGTTAAAATGAATCCACTTTATTTCAAGATTTCTTATCAGCTTCAAACAGCCTAAGATTGTAACAAGCAGTAGAACTAGTGTTTGTTAGACCTGCTTTAAGCATTGATGATGAAAACGGAATTTATGGGATAAAAATAACGGATAACTTAGGACAGTAAGGGAGAAAATAATTACAGGTAATGTTTTCTTCCTTATCACATGCCGCAAATGCCATAAAACGCCTGTTGTTCAAAATAGTCGTACTATCATATATAGTGTCTCAAGGGCAAAAGATGAGACGATTGGATCTATAAATAAAATAATAAAATCCGACCTGTTTATATTAAGGCTACATTAAGCAGTTGGATGCAGGAGATCGAAAGGAAGCATTAGATCAAGGTTTCGTGCATTCTGACACTCGGCAACAAGGCGTATCTACAACTGTCCCGCTAACGCTGTACCCCCTGGGACTCGAACCGACGTGACACAATCCTGCAGTCAGATACGTTGCCACTCAGCTATTCTGGCCCCAACTAACCTCCTTTAGAACTCGGTTACGACATTGATTCTTCGCTGAAGATTAACCAGCCTCATGTTGTCTAATCCCAAGTGATCGTCTCATTCTCTCCATCTGTTTTCCGGCACGACCGCTACGACGTTAACGTGGTGGTCGGGCTTGCATATCACAATGACTCAACGAGCTATGCTGACGGAACACTTGTTCCCTCGAGGTCCTACCACACCTGAAAGGTCTGTTGGATAGTGACTAAACGAAAAGCAGTTACCGTTGTGGTGTAAATTACTACACTGTGATAGGGGTCTGAGGGCGAGGTCGTACTGCTGCCGGCTGGATGAGGTGTGACAGCAGTAGAGTGTTTCCCTTGGGTGACCAACAGTGCCATGCTGATGCTGCCTTCTCAGTGGAACGGGGGTTAGAGAAGGTCGGTTCCAAATATAACACACTCCACCACACCCCACGGTCTGTCGGGCCAGCAGTGTTGGTTGATTTGTCGTTTCCTTTCGACCATCCGGCCCCAAAACAACCATACACAAAAGGCTGTGTGACAGGCTTCAAGCAGATGTCCGATGGGTTCTGTGGTCACATAAATCTCTTCCAGGTACCTTGAGAAGAAATAGCCTTCCACGATGTGGGCAGCCGGGAAGTTTCAACCGCCCTCACAACTCTGTCAGCACTCAAGTTTCCTCAGACTGCTATCCACCTCCCCCATCATTACCTTCTAATCTTCCTTCACATCTCTCAACTAACGATACTACATCATCTTCAATTTCTCCTAACTCTGCAGCCTTCGACAACGATCTGAGTCCACAGAACAGCATCCCTGGTCTCCTTAAACCACGCTCGAAATTACACATTGGAGCCTTAAATATCCACATCCTCCGTCAAGTTGGTCAACAGGCTTCGTCGGCAAAGAACCTAGCAACTCGAGGCATGGATATGTGCTGTGTTTTTGAGACGCATACAGGACCCAAGTGCGGTTATTCACCTGACCTCTCTCAGCCAATCTGGTGAGTCAGCAAAATTCACGCTTCGAGTTTCTGGAGATTCGATAGCCAGCTCTCGTGGTCTTGCATGTGTAGACAGCATTAAGCACTAGGGCAGAAAACTCACTACTAGACTGGATCCCGGTTGATAGTCGCCTCTGCGCTATCCGGCTGAACGGCACAGTGAGAACTAAAAGGAATAGGGAAACTCGCCGTTGTCCCTTTGTAATCTCTGCTTACGCAACCAACTGGCTGTAGTTCGGATGAAGTGAAGGACGAGTTCTACCGAAAACTGTCTAGTCTCCTCTCGAAAGCCAAACGTCCGGACGTGGTGGCTGTTGCAGGTGACTTCAATGCTCAGATGGGTAGACTGAGTGAGGCAGAAAGGCACTTAGGTGGTACTTTCGGAATCCCAGCTGAACGAACAGATAACGGTGATCGCCTATTACAATTAGGCTCAGATAACCGCATATTTTTAGCCAGCGCCAATTTCAGACATAAAGAAAGACACTGTCTGACGTGGCGTCCACCGAGTTCAACTCAGCGATGGACACAGATAGACCACATTGCTATTAGTCATCGCTGGAGAGAATCGGTGGAAGACTGTCACTCCTTCTGGAGTACATGCTTGGATGGCGACCACGCGTTGGTCCGAGCGCGTATATGACTGCGTCTCAATGGACGCAGGAAAAATCTGGCAACAAAACCACTACGAGTGCTGCTGGACAACAAAAACACCAAAGCTGCGTTCAGTAAGAGGTTGGCTAGGCAGTTATCGAAACAAAAGACTGTCTCTCATCCAGAAGAAGCTTGGTGCCATCTCCAGTCTGCTGTAAAGGCAGCGTTGAGGACTGTAGCCAACTCCGAATGAGTGGCTAAAAAGAGCCAGTGGATATCATCAGCTTCTTCCGAACTAATGGATGCACGTGAAAACATCCCTGCAGGCTCTGAGTACAATGAAGAGCGAGCGCAACTTAAAAGTATATTGAGAAAAAGTCTACGCAACGACCGCGAACAGCGGTGGGCAGTGAAGGCTAAAGAGATGGAAAAGGTAGAGGCGATTGGTAACAGTAGACAGCTATTCCGACTTATTAAGGAAACTGGGGGGAAAGGTCAACTGCGGTTAGTGAGACTATAGCGGAGAAAGACGGGTGTGCGATTCACTCGTAGAGGAGACGGCTGGAACGATGGGTAGAACACTTCAAGGAACAGTTTAACTGACCTTCAGCCACCATTGCGTTGCACGCTATCCAGTCGCATCTCGAATGGAACATTGAGATGGGCCCCACAACATCTGCAGACGTCGAGAAAGCGGTAGATAACCTGAAACAATGAAGGGGAGCAAGACCAGACCACCTGCTGAGGTATACAAGGATGGTGGTAGAGTGCTCTTAGACAGGTTAACGGAAGTGTTAGCTAGTATATAGGAATCAAATACGATCCCCTCTGACTGGTCTAAATCACTTATCATCCCAGTCTTTAAGAAAGATAAGAAGTCCTGTGGTGATGACCACAGAGGAATTAGCCTGACGAACATAGTGTTTAAGATCCTAGGTTCTATAATTCTTCGACGCCTGAGTGTAGCCCGGGAACAACTAGCCCGAGAAAACCAGGCAGGATTTAGACCCGGTCGCGGGTGTATCAACCAAATATTCACACTGCGCCAGGTCCTGGCACACAGACACGCTTACAGACGCCCGACAAGAGCTGTATTTCTCTACCTGAAGGCAACATTTGGCTTAATTGATCGAGAAGTTTTATGGCAGTGTCTCTCACTGGAAGGCGTGTCGAGTAAGTACATCACCTTATTGAAGGCTCTCTACTTGAACGCTTGTGAGCGTGTTAGAGCCTATGGTGAGATGTCCAGAGAGCTGTACTCGTCGGGTGGTGTCCGTCAACGCTTCCTACTCTCCTCATTCTCATTAAATTTCATCATAGATATTCTTGTGGCAGTCTCCCTCTTGTCACCTGATTACACATAGGTTGACCTAATTGCAGGAGAATTTTCGTTAGACCTAGAATGTCCAGATGACATAGTCCTGTTAGGTGAAGACAGTGACAAAATGCAGAGTCATCCGAACATTTTGAGTGGGAAGTTGAGAGTGTTTGGGATGCGTTTCTCACCACCAAAATGCAAATTGTTGCTCCAGGATTGGTCTTCAACGGTGCCCCCACCTCGGCTAACAATAGAGAGTGAAGTGGTTGAGTGTGTCGGCCACTTAACTTACCTGTAAAATTGGATCAGTCGTGGTACGTTGGTCAGTGGCTGGTGAAATCTCTCCACGGATACAAAAGTCTCCGTTGGCTTTTGCCAACTTACGCCACCCGTGGCGCCACCGTGATATCCGATTGTCTATTAAGGGTCGCGTGTACTGCACAGAAGTCCGGTCTGTTCTACTGTATGGCAGTGAAACATGACCATTGAAGGTGGAAGACATGAGAAGGCTTCAGGTTTTTGACCACCGTTATCTTCGTAGTATAGACCATATTCCGTGGTGTCACCACGTGAGTAACGCAGAAGTCAGGTGTGGAGTATTCGGAAGAAAATGCGAGTCAGTTGACGAGGTTGTGATTCTTCATCGACTTAGATGGTTAGGACACGTGTTGCGTATGCCTAGTCACCGATTGCCTCGTCGCACAATGTTGGTCGGAGTAGGTTCAGGCTGGAAAAAGGTCTGAGGTGGTCAGACTAAAACATCGCACCAATGTATCAAGTCTTTGACTGTTGGTTTCAGCCATGTGGGATGATGCAGACTAGCCGGTTGGAGTCCATGGGACAAGAGGAACCAATGGTTGGAGACTCTAGGTGATATGTCTCAGAACCGATGTCAGTGGCGCAGATGTATGCACACATTATCCTCATCTTAACGACGCTATAGCGAATCTCACCATTTTCTCATTCTTCTCTTCCCTCTTTCCGTACTTTATATTTCTTTTGACTGGACTTTCTTATCTTCATCTTGCACTTCACTGCCTTTTTACTTGATGTACTGATATGAGGTGTGGTAACTCGGACTGTTACGCGGTAATTCCTGGGTCTGTTTTGTTCTTGATATGTGTTATAGCGTATGATTTTGGAATGAACCCGTGAGGCTTGTTGAGTCGATGTTTCGATTCAGTGAGACTGGTGTTGGTTAGATGAAGGAAGTCTGCATGATTCCTTGGGTCAACGTTTCGTGCTTTTTGGCACTCATCAGTGTGGCCTGCCCATAGCTTTTGCTGAACTGGTGTCTCGCCTGAAATTCTATGCAACTAGCTTATGTTTAGTTGAATCCTAGTGCTGAGCTGCCCAGTCTGGTGGCCACATTCCTAAAGTGGTTATAGAATTCCAACAGCAATTCTGGCTAGTCAATATGAAGTTGGTTTCCCTGTTGTGACCAATCAATGTGACTTTATTGTTTATATAGTTTGTGTGTTAGTGTAAGAGTCGTATTTCGTTGTCTTTGGAGCAATTGAAACCCGACTAATGAATGTTACTCAGTTTTGTCTATGGCTGCTATTGCTATGTGGCATAAATATGACTGGTATCTGTCTAAGCATGATGATGAAAAGCAAATTATTAAGAGACTTTAGAAAACTATTCTTAAGTTAAAAGATTTCAAAGATCATACTTGTATTATAAATCAATTTACTATAACATTTTGTTCAGTTTAGATCAAGGATAAGAAGAAATCTGGCGTCATGGATTGGTTATTTGGGAGTGAAATTTTCAAGTGATTCGCAGTTATGTTGGGAAGTGTAACTCAACCCTCTACATGGCCTAGGTATTAGGCTATGAACCACACTTGAGTGCCAGTAAGACTACCTAGTTGTCCAGGTTGAAATACAAATTTACATGAGTTCACTGGCTGTTATCGTTTAAAGTGTCAGCTCATTAAATATGCAGTCTTTAATAAAGTATACCTCTCCATACGTTATTTGTGTTGTGTATATCAGTAGAAATTAAAACTGACCTTTTTGATTTGTAATTGAGATAGGAGTATTATGAACATCCTGTTTTAATTTTTGTTGTGTGAATTCTCTTTTGCAGATAAGACATATTTATTTCCTATGGGAACCTGTTCTCGTGATTTAGAGGCTACACATTACTGCTTTGATACATTGTCTTGCCGATGGCTTCGATGGTCACCTGTTCACAGATCAAACAATGATGAGTTAGATCCTGTTAGACAGTACTCCGTGGAAAATAATGAATTGACATTTAATCTGTGTCCAAAAGTCCTCGGTTTTCGAGGTCTTGTTTGTGCTACACACCTTTTGAAGGAATCCGATGCAACCAAATCATTGCCTAAGTCATCATTTTCAGTGAGCTGCTATAAGTCACTTGAATTGCCTAGTCATTCGCATTCTTCATACGTGAATGAAGAAAGCCCATCAAATATTGATGAGAAAAAGTTGACAACAATCCTAGTTCTAGCTGGGAGACCGGATCAAAACAAGCATGTCTCTTGTGGAATATGGTTTCATCATCCTCAGCATTATGATAACATCAATGAAACAGTTAAACTATTTGATTCTGAAAAACCAAATTATTTTCTACCAACTGCCGTCGCTCAAACCTTGGGACAGTATTTTTCTCCAGCCGCTGTGGTTTTAGCCAACTGGACGCATATTATACAATCTGTAAATCCGATGAATTTCTTGAGTAACCCATCTAAGCAACTAGAAAAAACTGAAGTCAGTTGCGAATTTAACAGATTATCATATGATGATGAAATTTTCTATGAAAATTCAAACTGGTCATGTGACAGTGATTGAATACACCGTTTTCAGTTTCTTTTTAGATGGTAAAAGAAACAAAATCAGTGCATAGAAATGGCATTTCCATACTTCACTTTGATCAGTGCAATATATACATGTATGTATAGACTTTACAGAGAATGGTTGTTCATGTAACAGATTTACTTAGTATTTTCTCCCCTTGATGATTTACTGCATTTATTTTATATTACTATTTAGAGTGGATTCCTATTCTTTGTACTACTATATGTTTAATGATCTCGATTACTTTTTGTCCCCATGTGAATGTGTGTTTATGCGTGCCTTCTTCCTTTCAAAGTTGATATCTTCAGTCACTATTCTCCAATGTTATTTTTTTCTAATATTTTATTATTAATTTCAACCATATTCTCTGATTTCGTTCGTTTTGTAGATTGTATTCATCGATTCAAAAAATTTTTTTTCTTCGTTTGTATACTTCACTCAACAAGAGATTGCCATTTTGTGTACAATTTAGTTTTTATACATACTTTGTTTAACACTGTTATGAGTTTTAATTTAATCTGAAGTTGAACTACATTTTAAGAGACAACAACTTCAAATTGAAGAATCCATCTATCATCCAAATCAACATAGGACCAGACATTACTGCGTAACAGTCCGAGTTACCACACCTCATATCAGTACATCAAGTAAAAAGGCAGTGAAGTGCAAGATGAAGATAAGAAAGTCCAGTCAAAAGAAATATAAAGTACGGAAAGAGGGAAGAGAAGAATGAGAAAATGGTGAGATTCGCTATAGCGTCGTTAAGATGAGGATAATGTGTGCATACATCTGCGCCACTGACATCGGTTCTGAGACATATCACCTAGAGTCTCCAACCATTGGTTCCTCTTGTCCCATGGACTCCAACCGGCTAGTCTGCATCATCCCACATGGCTGAAACCAACAGTCAAAGACTTGATACATTGGTGCGATGTTTTAGTCTGACCACCTCAGACCTTTTTCCAGCCTGAACCTACTCCGACCAACATTGTGCGACGAGGCAATCGGTGACTAGGCATACGCAACACGTGTCCTAACCATCTAAGTCGATGAAGAATCACAACCTCGTCAACTGACTCGCATTTTCTTCCGAATACTCCACACCTGACTTCTGCGTTACTCACGTGGTGACACCACGGAATATGGTCTATACTACGAAGATAACGGTGGTCAAAAACCTGAAGCCTTCTCATGTCTTCCACCTTCAATGGTCATGTTTCACTGCCATACAGTAGAACAGACCGGACTTCTGTGCAGTACACGCGACCCTTAATAGACAATCGGATATCACGGTGGCGCCACGGGTGGCGTAAGTTGGCAAAAGCCAACGGAGACTTTTGTATCCGTGGAGAGATTTCACCAGCCACTGACCAACGTACCACGACTGATCCAATTTTACAGGTAAGAAAAGAAAGGACAAATCAACCAATACCGCCGGCCGGACAGACCGTGGGGTGTGGTGGAGTGTGTTATATTTGGAACCGACCTTCTCTAACCCCCCGTTCCACTGAGAAGGCAGCATCAGCATGGCAGTGCTGGTCACCCAAGGGAAACGCTCTACTGCTGTCACACCCCATCCAGCCGGCAGCAGTACGACTTCGCCCTCAGACCCCTATCACAGTGTAGTAATTTACACCACAACGGTAACTGCTTTTCGTCTAAGCACTATCCAACAGACTTTTCAGGTGTGGTAGGACCTCGAGGGAACAAGTGTTCCGTCAGCATAGCTCGTTGAGTCATTGTGATATGCAAGCTCGTGCACTACGTCAAGGTATCAGCTTTCGGTCTAGTAAATAAACGAAAACTTTTTGTCTAGATGTCGTTTCGTGAATGGGATTGGTAGTTATGTTTTTTAACCTAAATATGATATATCGTCATCTACATTGCTATTACTACTGTTTAAGTTAACGTATGTTTCCAGTTATAAACGCATTAAATGATTTGTTATGACAGTCAAAATCACTTGGAATGAAGTTTCTCTGTAGTTGTTTGCTTTAAAATCCACTGATTTTACCAGCGTCAGTGTTAGAGTATAAGTTATATTTCATTACTTGATGAAGGATAATGGTTTCCATTACTTTAAAATGTTGAAGCAAATGTTTTACAACAAAATCTAAATAAATCTACTCGTTTTATCAACAACAGTAGAATGTTTCATTCACTTCATAGGATATGTAAGGAAGAAGGGTTTGTGAGTAGGGAAAAATACACTGTCCAAACCAGCAAGGAAATACATTGCAAATACGCGTAGTATTAATTATGATCTCAAGCTCCTTCCTCTAGAGTCAGTTTACCTATTCTCAGAGATCATCATGACACTAACTGGTAAACATGTAACTTGGTTTTTACCACCGTTCTTTTGGAAATTCACCCTTCGTACAAGATATTATCACTGGCTTCGAGACATTAAATAAAACCATATCCTTGAGTCTGCATTCGTTCTGTGTTATGGACTGCCGCACGTAGTATAGGTTTGTTCCCTTCAGTTGGGCTACAAAATACGCAGTATATTTTGAAGATATAAGTAGTCAGACACTACTAATGTGGGTTTTATTTCTGCAAGTACTACCAGTGTTTCTAAATTATTAAGTGGTATATGTATATAATCAATACATAAAGAGTAAACTCTCTTCTTTACACAATAAAGGAAAGCCGTATAAATAACCACGGTATCAATTCGTTGCTGGTAGTCACTCTACACATCTGGTACCCCAGTGTAATTCAACATTGGTAAGTGAAAAGCATATAGCAAATGTTGGGAGAACCCCTTTCAGTTTTTCAGGCGTAACCATTATTTTGCTCGTTCTAGATAGTCCATAGGACACAACTTCAGTATTTATATTAACGCGTCAACAGATAGCACACAGTTTGTATTTGGTTATTGTTCAGGCTAAAATCATTCATAAGACAGTGGTGCAGTAGCAGAGTTTTTTAACAGAATACTATCTACATTAATGATGAATAGCGGCTGGCAGTGGAATCCGGAATGCGCGTTTCGTCCTATTTGGGGCTGGTCAGCTGTGTGTACCTGCCTCCCAGTGAGCGACGTCGTTACAACTAAGACTCGATCTCTGAACCGATAGCTTCAAACGCTAGAGTGTTACCCGCTAGACCACCGAGCCACGATAACCACTTCTTGTGCAACGGGTGTATATATAATGTTGTTGCTTCTAATATCCCGTCACTGACTGGACCGAAGTAATCGGTCTCTATTATTTTATGAGCTGCTGCGTGGATATGTCGATACTGCCTGTGTTTGACTAGTATACTAATGACACGCACGAAACTATCTTTTTGATAGCAACAAGCAGAATGGACAGGAATTTTTGTTTCAGCTGAAACCCACAATTGCTGTTAGTTTGTATTTAGTCATACTCAATGAACTAGATCACGTTGCAACATACAAAAGACAACAAGATATGATTTTAAATGCTCTTGTCTAAATAACCGTTATTTGCTAATCTGTATTTGTTTATCAAATTAATTTATTTTATGGATGTGGAGTTTGAGTCTCAGTGAGAACGACATCACTCACTGGGGTACATGTACTTCCAACTGATGAGACCTAAGGAGAACAAAAGATGCATCCTGAATTCCACTGATAGCCACCAAGTAGACTGTAACATCAAATTAGTTGAACTTTTGGAGTTGACTAGCTGTTTACTTCATGGCAAAAACTGAGACGTAAGAGAAACTGGATCCCTTCTCATGAGATTTCGTAGCAGTTTGTGAACAGTTAGGAGAAAATACAATTATTTCAACAAGTAATTCTTATTAATTACTCCACTTTCCTAGATTTTTAACCTTTCATAACTGCCTTTTTAACCTATTTCTATTGACTCTTTTGATCACTTCTGTTTTAGTTAAACATCTTGACTAGACAAAATAATTAATTAAATATAATGCATAAGTAATAACAACTCAGGAAATAGGTACTTCGCTAATAATATTTAACTTGTAAGAAGTTTCTACTCAGATTCAACAACCAGTGTGAGAACCGGCATTATTGAGCACTGGTCCATCTTCATACCTGAAATCGACGTATCAGTATACAAAATAATAAGACGAAAGATAAGGAAATGGAAATATAATGGTGAAGTAGTAGAAAGCCACAAAGCAACAAAAAGGAGGACTAAGCCATATGGTGAAACTCGATACAATGGTGGTGTTGAAGATTAGACATAGAGACATCTGCACGATCGCAATCAGTGTTGAAATGAATCTCTTAGGACTCAAAACATCCGTTTCAGTTGTCTACAATACCCAGCACCACTTAGACTAAAATTAGGAGACTTCATAGACCGATGTAACGTTTTAGTCTAGTGACCCTTAGCTTTTCTAACCTAGTTTTACTTCAGTGTTGGGTTAAATGGTCGGCCGTCATGTACAGTACAATTCTTAGTCACCTCAGTTGTTGAAGGTTTATAACGTAATCAACTTTCTTATTTTCTCTCGCATGAACGATGCCAAAAAAACAACAGTGGTCGAATACTTGGAGCCTTCTTCTCTTTTCAGACATTTATCACATTGTTTTGCAGCCATACATAGGAAGCTAGCTAACTACTGAACAGCATACTGAACACACCAATACCACAGATAGCATTACTCGGTGAAAGCCAAGGGAGGCTTGTGTATCCATGCCAAATTAGGCTTTTGTTTGTGCTTGAAACTCGCTAATACATGAATTACGTTAGCACAGTGTCCTACTCATGTAAACGAGTGTAATACTTCGGTGCACTTAAATTCTGTTAATGGCTAATGAAATCATCCACACAGAGGAAAGTAGGCATCTGAAGCAATCCCTGTAATCAGAGTACTTGAACGCAACCGAAAAAGGGATGAGACACTGAAGATAGTTGTTAAGTGTATGATCAGTTTTAACAACTGAAGTTGCATTTAGTTAAACGCAGCCACACAAGAAAAGGGAACTAACCTGTAGTGGTAAAAAATAACTTTGTCTGACATATCGGTTGAGACTGATAATCAGTTTTCATTTCATATACTTATAAAATACTTTCACACTGAAAACGTCGAAAGTATCTTAATTATGAGGATCAGTTGTGGGCAGTGTTGAGATCAGGTGAAGGATATTAGACAAGACAAGCAAGTCGACTGATGAAGTTTTGAACGTTAGTCAATTGAGATGCCTTGGGCACGTACAGTGCATACCTAGCTACCGCACATCTCGATAAGCCATACTAGGAGTTGTTAGATTAGGTTGGAAGTGTTCAGGGTTATCAGACCAAGATATGGCACCAGTCCATGAAGTCCCTGACTGTTGGTCTGAGTCGTGAGTGGAGATGCAGACTGCCTGGTTGGGATCCTCGAGACGGAAGGACTGAGTGGCTGAGGACTCTTTGTAACATGGCTACAAATTGGTTACGATGGCGCGGATGTATTCACTCTTTAACATCTTCTAAAGCTTGAAAATTCACACTAACTGTTATTTTCAGATTTTTTATTCTCTCACACAACTGTGTCTACTTTGAAGTCAATCTTTTTCTATCCATCTGTTCTTTATATGATACTATGAAGTGTGGCAACTTGAACTGCTACACTTGTATGCGAGATTCTACATTGGATTTTTCTGTGTCAAGGCTGGCTTTATATAATCCAAAAGACTTCTGGACTGTTTCTAGAAATGAATCCATGGAAGTTTACTGAAACTGTTGCACACCGCAGCTAATAGAAAAAATGAACTTCTAAAACCATACAGTTTCGAAAACGGCATTCCTTAAACGTAAGTTGCAATGAACACTTACAATATTGAAGTACTCACTGACGTTTGATCAATGGTAACGCATACTTTATTCTTGAAGTAACTTTAATGACTTTGGTTCATCTTATTAGGAAAATGTCACCGTACAAGCAACAGTCGTATCGCTGGGATTCTTACAATCATCTGGTAGGTCACCTCTGAACCGACTGGATCATACCTACACACACCGAAATAACAGGCCTTACCAATGATGAGCATCCAAGAGATAACTAGTGTAATAAGAAACTGTAAAGGCTTTACAGTGATGGGTGCTCACGTCAATTTCTCAGTGCATGGAATACAGTTATATTCTGTTGAGCAGTACTGCAGCGGTAAGTCGATGTGCTGGACACCAAGTAAACAAACCAATTGGTTATGAAGGCAATTTTGAACCCTTGATTAAATAGAATCATTCAAGAAGTTGCCAGGTTTTTATTTGTTAAAATATTACACCTGTATGGTAGCTACATAATAGTACACTTTATTTTAAACCAAATAAAATACTTCATTTTCTGTTTTGTTGTTAAATTTCAAAATGATAAACCACGTGTTTTTGAAAAAGTCTGTTGTTATGACCATGTCAGCTAATTTTCCTTTGAGAAATTCTGCTCTGGAGTTATAGTTGTCAAATGACACTTGTACACATTTAATTTATTTTAGATTTTGAGTTCAATTTTTTTTGTCATGGAATGGACTAAACAGTCAAATCACACTAGTTTGTTCAAAATCACGCTAAACGTTGGTATTTCCATAACTCGAATAGACTTTTTATGAAAAAGTACTTTATACATGAATCCATTTCATTTTACAGTGGCATTATAATTATGACATAACAGAAGGAGAGGTTTTTGATGAGTTTAAAGGTGCTGTCTTTACAAGTTTATGTGATTGATGGACTTCTTCAACTTGGTAGAAAATGATTCAGCAGCAGATAAGTCTTCTTATGGCGAAAAACTGTTAATTTCTAAACTTCACAATAAGTAATTTAACCCCGAGAATGTGAGACTTAAACCTAGCACTTGATACGCAACATATCGGTCAACATATGATATGAAGTCACATGCTTTTTAAAACTGTATGCTTTTCATCACGTACTGACACAGATGTGAGAACCCGCAAAAACTACAAGTTTCTGCATGACAAGAATCCTTGTATTTTACTCTAAGCAATAAATATATGGTTAGACAGAAAAATACTACAATACAACGGGATTTTTTCTGATCTTATTCAGAAATAAGAGTCACTAATATCGCTTCCGTCATACGTCTTTTTAAACTGAACAAATAAGCGATTATTATTTGTTGATATTTATAACTTCCCGCTGTTCTGCTGGGTCAAACTGACCAATTCCCGTTGGCATATGGGTTCCTATGAGGATTGTTTTACTTTGCTAGATGGTGACTAGTAGTGGAATTCAAGACGCGCGTTCCATCCTATTCCGGACTCGTCAGCTGGATGTACCCGCACCTTAGTGACTGCCTCAATGACGTAGTGGATAACCCTTTGGCGTTTGAAGCTATGGGTATAGGGTTCGGTTTTCAGTGGGGAGACCATCACTCACTGGGGTGCAGGCATATGCACCTGACAAGTCCTGAATAGGATGAAACGTGCCTCCTGGATTCCACCGCTAGTCGCCACCAAGTAAGTTTTAAAAATGTTCATATAAGTACTGTATACCTTCAGTGATTGTGCTGGATTAAATAAAATCCAATCATAAAACTCCAAAGGCAAAAAAATCGACAAACATAACTGATTAGATTATATGACAGGAATAAAGGTCTCTTTCGATGTTGCTTAATATGGACAAGGCTTTTCCGGTTAAGAAATAAGAATATGACAGCTATCCTGCATATTCAAAAAATACTACAAACGTCTATCTGGAAACTAGAGAGGATTTATGCTTCATTGAAAAACTCTAAGCGACAATTTTCAGTTATGCAGATATCAATGTAATAGTTGTTTCAAAATGTGTATGCTACAAGTCGAGTCTGGTTGAAAATTTGGTTACGAAAACTCCATTCCAGAAAAGATGTGTGGACTAAATCGTAGTTAGATATGATAGGCCGGAAAATGCTATTTTGATTCTCAATCAAATCAATAAATCTTAAAGTCTTTTGTCCCTAGCATATGAGAAAGTGAAAAGACGATTGCCTACCATTCATAAACATTCCCATGACTCTCCGACAAGAAGTGTCAATAGGATGATCCATCTATAGGAAATCTACATGAAGAGAACAGTACCATAGTTTATGTTCACTTCACTATAAACTGGTACTAGTTAAGTGTCTTTTCAACCGGATTCAAAGGATATGCACAAGTGACAATTAAGAAGAAGAAATCCAAATCTAAATCAAAGTATGATTAAATAACTTTCCCGGATGTTTATTGATCGTAATAAAAATGCCTCACCAAGAAAATCCACTGGTCAGTCACTTTAAAAGATATATATATGCATCACCCTTCTGCATATTGGTGACTCATGCAGTCTGGCCAGTAAATGAAGACTCGAGGTAGCTCTTCAGAGCACCTACTATGTATGTAGCAAAACTGAACATCGTAAAAATAACGAAACTTATGTACTCCTGTACACTTTTGCAGCATTTGAACAATAGGTCGCTTCCAGTTGGATTTATTATCAGGCCATGCATACACAGGGAGTACTTGTCGATCTCTGCAAGTAAGGGGCACAGGTAACATTTCGAAATGTTTGCAACAACAAATGAAATCAAATGATCCCACTAACTGAGGGAATAGACGTCCAACTGGGTCTATATCTAAACATATGTTTGATTTATGTCTTTCAAGCCTACTTACAAAACCAATTCTGGAAGCAGATTTAGGTTTCTTGAAACTATGGCTATTAGGAAGTTTAGACTTCTTTTATGTACTGTAAAACAATTCGTTGTTACACTAAACCTCTATTGACAAACTAGCTTTATATCGAGAGTGTTCAATATGCTACACTTCTCTTCCCATCTAAACTAACAATTTGACCCTGCATTGTATCGATTACTTTTAGGCTCATTAATCCTTTCTCATAGTTCACATAAATATGCATGATAAGTGAGTGTGCGACCAGATTATTTGAAGTCTATTTTTAGGTTAGTGGGGATTTCATTTTTAAGGTAGTATTCATCATGAACTGACATCAGTTGAAGAACCCTTGGAAACTTGGAGGCTCTGGTCAGCTGTTTCATCCTAATTTGGGACTGCTGGGCAGTACCTACTCACAATTTCGCTAGGGATCAAACTAAGGACCTTCAGATTTCGTAAAGAACGTTTTAACCGCTTAGCCACTGGGTCAGATTCCATTGGTTAACAGTTTCCCAATTCTGTCAATTGGCAAAATAGTGTGGCTATCATCCAAGGTCTTCAGTTGACATCCGCTTCTCAGAGTATCTGTGTACTACTGGTTGGAATCCCAGACAAAGTTTCTGCCAATCTTAATCATCTTTGAATCTGACGTCTAGTAAGTCGAACATCATCATCTCGTGTAAGCAAGTGGGTTGCCGAAAAAAACAAATGAATAAGAGTAATACGCATCAACTGAATAGATCTTATTGTTGTTATCAAAATAGTATTGTTACCTGTAATTCTTTTATCACATAGATCGTGCGGTCAAACGTAAATAGGCATCATAAAAGAAATGTTCCAAAACATTGTTTAAATTTTTCTATTTTATCTCCGTCTACTGCTGCCTAGTTCTTCTCATTAGATCAAATAACCAATTTATAAGTATTTTGTTATCTTACAGTAAACTATCCCAGTTATATGTTTACTCAGAGGTATTATAAATTTTGGACTTTTTGGATTTTGTTTATGAAAATATAGCAAATTTAATTACTTACTAATTGTTGACTACCATTAAATCCGGCAAAATGAGTGAATATTATCTTTTTGTAACCACAAGCATTCATAGGTTAAAGTTGCTGTTAATATTCTTAGTATACAGTCTGTTAGGTACTATTATATTTTCTGTAAACTTATTAGACGTAAAAGAATCTTGAGCGGAATCTGGATTCTATGAAACTATATGGCTATAACCAGAAAAAAAAGTAGAAACAAGAAACTGCAATCTTAGAACGGCTCCGAAGTGACCTTGAAACGACCAATCAGAAGCGAGTGCTACTTTTCTAGGGTAGAGAACCTTTACAATTTTTTTTGTAATTTACAAATAAAATCATATAGAGTTTGCTTCATTTTCTGGTAGTTAGCGGTAATAAGTGAGTATCGTTTTGCTAACTGATTAGTTAATGTAAACACATACTGACCTTGGTTTACGAATTAACGTTTAGTAACTAAAAATGGACATCAAGATCAAAGATTTAGGCCTGAAGTTTTATTGCTAGCCCTTTAAGCTTTAAAAGAAATGGAATTAACTCATTCAAAAGAGATTAGTTAGTTGAATAACTTCAGTTTTACCAGTTAATAAAGAATCCTGTCTCCACTTTATTAAAATTTTGGGAGTTAATAGGGAGAATTAGAGTGAGGATGTGACGTCATGGTGCATGCATCGATGCTACGTTGTCGCCTGATGTGAGCTCTTAACTCCTGACAGCCATGATTTTAAGACAGTGAGAACTTTTAAGGAGACGTATGGAATTCACGAATACTCTGAAACCACCACACACAGAGTAATGTTTTGCAATTTAGCCAAATATTTACTTTGATGTTACTGACATGGTCTCTGTCAGTTTGATAATACGATAATTGACTGCAGGATAATCAATAAATCTGTGAGACAGTAGAATTCTTCAGTTCCAACAAAAGATACAGCTTTTATAGTCAACAAAATATGTAACATAAAATAATTTTATTGTAAGCAATCAACCAAAGAGTATGACGTTTCAGAAATGTGTAAATCTAACTGACATTACTCACTTCGATCCAAAAGATTGCTGAAAACTGAGAAGATGCATTTGATTTCTGATCCCCGTCTCTATTATTATCTGTTCATGATAACCAGTTATAAAGTCCTTGCAGCAGAAGAGGAAATCAAGCATATTTTCCAAATGACGCTTTTAGTGCAAGGTGTACCATATTTAACGACTACTGTCCCAATGGTTGACAACAGACATCCCTTCCTGCATCCCTGTAATTTGCTTCTACCAACTGGTGTCTCTGCTTCTGGACATAGCGAAGATTCCATGGCCTGCAGAGTTAGAGGCTGGAGACATCAAGGTCTTTCTCATGGACTTCAAATCGGTCGCGGAACTGGTGGGTGTCCGGGATCCAGGTGTGAAGGTGGTGGTAATTGGCACGTTGCTGAGGCGTAGAGCTAAACCAGCGTAAGACGGCATGTAACGTGGAGAGAGGAGGAAGACTTGGCAGAGAATGGTTGAACGACTGGAAGCGGAGTTCATCAGCCCGGCAGACAAGGAGCTGGAGATGCAGCAGCTCAGGAGCACGAAACTTGGAATAGACGGAGATCCGCTGGTATCGACTGTGAAGTTGACTAAACTACTTCGATGAGCACTTTTCACGTTGGATGATAAGTCACAGGAGCAGTTGCTGGCTGCACAGTTTACCGAGAGTGTGTCGAATGCCATCGCCCAGCAACTACGACTAGTCAATGTGGCCCAACCGATGGATATTAGTGAGATGGCCAAGGTGACTAGACACCTGATGGGTACAGCAGTAGCTGCAGAAGAGTTATCAGAGTTAAATAACTGGAAAAAACGAATCGATAACCTTCAGCAGGAGGTGGTTGCACTTTGAATGAGCATCAACAAATAGTGTAAATGCTTTGCATGTGGAAAACCTGGACACTGGCGAAGAAATTGTCCGGAGAGGCGAAAAAGAAAATGTTTTAAACGATATAATATGAGTTCTGTTTTTCCAACTAGACTAGATATTGTAGGAGCCATAGATTAAGGTAGTCTGTATGCTAGAATGCGGATAAATGATCGGGAGATCATATGTCTAATAGATACAGGAGCGGCAGTCTCGTTAATGGATAAGAGTCAGTCTGAGAACATAGGAACATGTGCTTTAACGGTCCACACGGTTGGGGGACATGTATTAGAAATCGCAGGCTTACCAGATTGTATCGTCGAGATTGGAGGTCGGAAAATCAGATTTCCATTCATTGTGATCACGTGTCTACAAAGGTCAATCCTAGGTGCTGATTTTTCTGAGAAAAGTGGGAGCAGTTATTAACACGAGAACAGAAATAGTGGCGACGAAGTACGGGTCGTTCACCACGCAGAAAAACAGCAAGGTAGCAGAGATTGAGGTTAGGTATCAAGAGCACCACACCCAGAAGCTCCAAACATCATGAAGTTGGTTAAGAAATACGATAGATTGTTCACGGGAGATCGAGACCCCTACGGATACTGTGACAAGGTTCAGCATGAAATCCCAGTGACAAGTCAAGCAATGACAGCATTTATAACACGGCGAATACCATGTCACTTGGAAAAAGAAGTTGGATGCCAGGTTCAGGAAATGCTAAACCAAGGTATTATTGAGGAACCTGATAGCCCATATAGTTCGCCAGTGCTATTGGTAAGAAAGTCAAATGGGAAATATAGATTCTGAGTTGATTTCCGAGAGTTAAATAGCATAACCCAACCGAAGCCGTGTGTTATGCCTACGGTAGCTGAAACACTGGATCGTTCGCAGAATGCAAAATTATTTACAGTTCTAGACCTCCGCTCAGGCTACTGGCAGCTGTTAATAAAAGAAGGCGATAAAGATAAAACAGCATTCATTGTGGGCAAGAAGCAATACCAATTCAAACGAATGCCATTTGGTCTTGCAGGCGCATCATTTACATTTAGACGGTTGATGATGTTGTAGCTGAAGAATTTAGAAAACGTAGAAGTGTACGGCAATGACCTGGTGGTGTACAGTTGCACGGAAGCAGAACATCTAGAACACCTGGAAGTTGTTTGGAGATGGATTGACGAGTTTGCACTTCGCATCAATAAGACAAAATCTCAGGTAGCCAAGAAGAGCGTTACACTGCTAGGACATAGAGTTGGAAATGGTTAAATAAAGCTATTACCTGAGAGAATTCTGATGGTTAAAACCATTCCAGTGCCGAATTCCAAGAGGAAGCTGCGACAATTCTTGGGTACAGCAGCATTCTACAGTCGGTTCCTCAAAACGCTCAATGAGATAGAAGCACCTTTACATAAGCTACTTGTCAGTCCAAAATTTTTGTGGGCAGAGGAGGCGAAGAAAACGTTTGATCACATCAAGGAACTCCTGAATGACCAGGAAATGACTTTAAAACTACCAATAGATGCGAGGCCATTCATTGTGTCCACTGATACAGTGGCTTAAGACAGCGATAGACCCCAGAGGAAAATTATCACGTTGGATGTTACGACTGCAGGAGTACGATTTCACAATCGGCCATTTGGCAGGCAAAGTAAACTGGTTGATAGACTTCCTATCAAGAAGAAGAAAATGAACTACCCTTAATATTATTAGCGCATCGTGCCTCTGTACAAGGAACAACCAAGAAGTCGTTTCAGTTTATGTATGGCAGGAAACTACCGCTCATAGTACATAGTAAGACCTGGCCCCAACAACAGCCATGGAACATGACTAGATTGAGAAATGAGCGGAAACAGGCAATCAGAAATGTGGAACAAAAGCAGAGAGCTAATGCTGAAAAATCTGAGCAGAGAGAAGGAAGTAAATGGAAACCGTTTGAGGTCGGAGGTCAGGTGAAGTGTAAAGAGCGAGAATATACGCCAGGAGGTGATATGGTAGAAGGAAACTACTCCCGAAGCGAGAAGGACCGTACATCATTACCGAGAGACGCGGTTCAGTTCATACCATCAAAAAGGGGACAAAGAGAAAAGAGTAAACGCCAGCCTACTTCAAAAATGGAAGCGGTGGGAAAAAGACGAAACTTTACATGAACACCAAGAGGAAACAGCATCAAGACGATCAACACGGCTGCAAACCCAAAATTTTGACTGGGGGGTGAGTGTAGTGGGGGTTGCTGATAAGAATGGATATAAGTAGTATATGTTGAGAGGGTGGCAGAAATCACAGGAAATTACCAGCAATGGGTAAGGATTCCGCCAGGAAAAAGCAAGATATGAAGAGAAAATCAAGAAAGCAGAAGAAGAGGATATGAAGCATATTTCGCAAATGACTATCTTAGTGGAACTACATCACCCAATAATTTATAAGGATTTTGATGAGTTCAAAACAGCTAACACGTACATCAGTTAATTTATTTATGACTTCTAAATTTTTATATGGCTGTTTGCATCTGTGCGGCTGTTTGTGCTGGATCATGGGTTACCAAATCACCTCATTGTTACTCACTGGTCGAATAAATAGCTTCCCGGCATCTGAAGTAGTGGGTTTCGGATTTCAGTTTCACTGAGAATGAGGAATTACAGACAGACACGGCCAAATAACGAGTCAGAAAGTGGATGTGAAGTTCGTCTTCAGTTTTACCGCTAGCCATCACAAGCCAAATAATACGATAAAGTGAGACTTTGACATTGAAATATACATTTTCAGTAGTTAAGTGACTTGTTCATCGTCCAAATTCTTTCATTTATATTATACGTTTCTTTGAGGAAGAACTATCTGGAATGGTGATTTCGGTCTATCTGAAGATGAATGAAGCTGAGAAGTGGTGGCTACTTAACCGCAATGCATTATATTATTATTTGTCCCTTGGACAACACCGGAAGAGAACCAATCATAGGTAGAGAAGCACTCGGTGAAATGATGAATGAGAATGGAGAATTGTTTGCAGATTTCTGTGCATTCAACGATTTGGTGATTGGAGGCAGTTTGCACAAACACAAGGATATTCACAAAGCGATATGGATTTCACCAGATGGACACACTAAAAATCAGATCGACTTCATCGCAATGTGAAGAAAGTGGAGACCCAGTTTACTGGACACAAGATGAAGGTGAGCAGATGTAGGTTAACACCACTCGCTATCTAGTGCAAGGAACCCACCTTCAAAGTCAGATTAAAAGTCTTCAAAGAAGCTGTTGATAGACCGCAGCTCAAGTTCAACATCCAGAAACTGAAGGACGAAAATACAAGGGACATCTTCACGCCAGCTATCAGGACAAAATGGGAGATATTGAGCAACATCCCTCAAGGAACCTGCATGGAAGAACACTGGAATTCTTTGAAAGCGATGTGGAAAGAAACCTGCACAACCGTATTAGGAAGGACGAAAATCAGGACAAGGAATGGATCTCGATGGACACATGGAAGCTGATAGAGCAGGGAGAGGAAGATGGCGAAGCAGAAGATGAACCAGTGCAGTACAGTGCAATGCAAGGATGAACAATGAAAAGAGGAAGTAGACACAACCTATAAAACACTACACTGGACAAAGAAGTGAAGAAGAGTTCGCGGGAAGACAAAAGACACTTCTACGACACACTTGCGAGTGAAGCAGAACAGTCTGCTGGCTCCTGATAGGAGAGATCTGACAGCACTATATCAAATAACCAGGTTACTATCTGGGAAGAGATCAATACAGATGAAACCAATGAAAGATAGTGAAGGAAACCTAGTTACCGCCAAAGAGTAGAAACAAACGAAACGATGGGCTGAACACTTCAGAAAGTTCTTGAATCGACCACCACCTGCACTTCGTCCAGAAATACCACCAGCGGCCACGGAATTACCAGCGAACCCAAGCCCTCCAACAAAACCCGAAGTCATGAACGCCATAAAGCTGCTGAAATTCGGGAAAGCATCAGGATAAGATGGAATTCCACCAGAAACACTGAAAACAGACGCAGAGACAACAGCGGACATTCTCACACCACCATTGCAGGAGGTTTGGAAGGAAGAAAGGAAAGGTACCTGCCAACTGATTGGGAGGAGGGCTACCTTGTCAAACTCCCAAAGAAGGGGGACCTAGGTCTTCTCATGAACTGGTGTGGAATCATGCTACTGTCCACCTGAAGCAAAATACTATGCCGCATAATTCTGGAGAGACTAAAAATTGTTCTGGATTCGAAAGTAAAAACGGAACAGGCTGGATTCAGGAAGTACAAATCATGTGTGTATCGAATTGCGACGCTTCACATCATCATAGAACAGAGTATAGAATGGAAGTCAATTCAACTCAACCTCAAATTCATCGATTTTGGAAAGGCCTTCGAGAAGTAATTTGACAAGCAGCTGCTTCAACACTACGGTTTTAGTGCCACAAACCTTTATCATCCTCGTTCTACAACTAAATGCTATGTGATGCTACATGCCGAGTGATTCACAATGAAAAGCTCAGTGATGCCTTTGAAGTGAAGACAGGAGCAAGACAAGGTTGCCATCTACTATCACCCATGATC
The DNA here is from genome assembly GCA_944470555.2 of Heterobilharzia americana. Classification (NCBI taxonomy): domain Eukaryota; kingdom Metazoa; phylum Platyhelminthes; class Trematoda; order Strigeidida; family Schistosomatidae; genus Heterobilharzia; species Heterobilharzia americana. The sequence goes on along the minus strand of OX104127.1, from coordinate 125,805,463 downwards.
TTCCTGATTGTGGTTGACTCAACTGGATTGGATCATGCAACAAACTGTGAGGAGTGGGAAGAGGAGCATATGCTGGCTGGACCGATGGAAAGACAAAGACCCTAGAAGATTTGGATTTTGCCGCCGATGGTGATTTATGTCTAATGTCGCACAAGCTTTTAGATCTACAGGCAAACCCAACAAGTTGACAGAAGAGGCAGCGAAGACGGGACTTCAAGTGAACGTGCAAAAGACAGAGGTGATGAAGATAAGCAACCACCACCACCAACAACAAGCACCAATCACCATCAACGGGAGAAACCTAAAGGAAGTTGTCCTGTCCACTTACCTAAGCAGCATCGTTTCAACTAAAGGCGGTGGCACAGATGAGGATGTCAAAGCCAGGATAGGAAAAGCAACACAGGCCTTCAATAACCTGAAATCAGTGTGGAGATCCATTGCACTCAGCACAAAGAACAAGATCCGCATTCTCAACAATAATTCAGTTAAGTTAGTGCTCCTATGTGGTTCGGCAACTTAGCACGGAGGAGTTAGGCGTCCGACGGTGACATGGAAGAGATCGTGTGAGGAAGAAATGTAAGCTTCTGGGCAGCCAGGTTCAAAAGACTGCAATGAACATAAAGAAAAGGAGAAGTGCTACAGTAGCCTTGATTTCCACTAGGAACCCTAAGGACAAATAATAAAATAATGATAAACTTAAATTTGTTTCTTCACGTCACTTGCATTTTCCTTAGTATATGTGAAAACAATTGATTGTTTATCCGTAACACCCAATTTCCTACGGATACGGCCTTCTTATATTGAGTGTCGTTTGCATGGAGATATACCCTGACTAGCTTCGCTTATTTTTTACCTATTTCCTTTTCTCCTGAGACCAATATTAATAGATTGTTTCTGTAGAATTTTTAAAGGAAACTCATCACCTATTTCCAAATACAATGACAGCCGTACCTCTTAAACTTCGTCATCATCAGACTTTTGATCCTTCAAATTGTGTTTACGAAACTAAATTTGTAATGAACTGGACCCAGCAGCACTGTACTCAAGTAACTTCATTTTTGAAAATATTTACAGTAGTTATTGACCCACGGATTAAATTCCTATTTGGTAGACATTTTTGCTGCCTTTTTGATTCATGTCACTGGTTATGGATAACAGAGGCCTAATTTATTAACATTAATTGCTTTCTGGATCTTCTACAAAGTTAGCAATATAGCACTGAAGGAACACCAGCAATATTACATTTTGAGAAGTAAACCACATCGATGGTGGTGCATTATACTTAGGTAGGTAAATATTTGGGTGAAGGAATACGGGTAGTTTCTGAAGCTAACCCCTTGAATTTCACTAGACAGTAGGAAGTTAGGGTAAAAAAGATCAGAAATGACACTTCATATGATAGAAATCAGACACAAAATTGATTGTCATGAAACCAAAGTTCGACTAAATTATTTTCTGTCCCATGAAACACTATTGACTGCCAGAGTCCTTTACATACGGCTAAATCTAAACGGGCGAAATAGATAAGAAGGAATACAACAACTTGCTTCTTGATACCTATTAGCCGGTAGGTCCGAAGAAGAATATTAGTAGTAAGGTTCTTTCAAGCTTTATTTGTATTATCTCTATCAATAACAACAGCAATATCGGCTACACGCATTTTCAGGTAATCTGAATTCACAGACTTTCTTCACTTTTGGTATCTAGCAAACATTGTGAGAACAAAGTTACCGATTTCATACCGCCTTGTCATGAAAGCCTCAGATTTAAATGGTTCGTCAGCCTTCATCTTGGTGACTTAAAGGGGAATCGACGATGCGAGTTTCGTCTTATTTCGGTCTCTTCAGCTAGATGTGCCTGCACCCCAGGAAGTGATTTTGTTCACATTGAAACTCGAATCAAGCACCCGTCACTTCATACCCCTGAGCGTTATCCACTTGTCCACTGGGGTACGGGAGCCACCTATTGCTCAACGGTTATCAGTTGTTTGATATTTGTAATTTCCCTTTGCTATACAGGATAGAATCACTCGCTCACTGTTAGCTTATTCAGTCTATAGAATTTGTTTTACATACACAATTTTTAAAGAAAGTGCAGACTATACACAAAGCTTTTATTCCCATATAATCTTTTCTTATTATCAATCCAAAGCAATTTTCATTATTGGTGGAAATCACTTCGAAAATCAGTGTAAAACGCTCCGGAGCACTAACAGTTTCGTCCCAGTTTTCGAACTCCTCCACAGTGCGACCCCACAACTCTATGATAAACTGAACCCAGGACCATTAGGTTTCGCGTTAAATACGTTAGCATTCAGTCACTGGGTTTAAATCTGATGGTCCACTATTTTCAAATCCTTTTTTTGCGATATAACAGGATCACAACAGATTCTCATCGTAGGCTGATGTGAAAAAAGACAAAACCAAACGTCATATGGCAATTTATATCTATTCTCTCACCGAATAGCCAATTAAAATAGTTAGATAAAAAGTGAAGTTGAATACCAGGGTCGCAGAAGTATTTGACCCAGTAGCATCCTATTGCAAGTCAGATTTCCATTGCAAATTCAGCTGTTACCTCATTACTCAATATCAATTCGCCAGTCTGAGGATATCACGGACAGTATCATCACTAAATAAAATATCGTGTCAGTGATAATCTCATTAGATAGGACAAGAAAGCTGAATTCATGAATAAGATTTCATTTATACCTCTGTTTTCCAGGTGTCAACTACCACTATCAAGAGCTCGAACCAAAATGCAGAGTGAAACGCTAGAAGTAGTTTGTTCTGAAGGCGTTTAAATTTAAACAAATTTGGGGGAAACTTGGATATATTTGCTCTTCTGTGATCATTTCTCACATGTGTACTTTGTCCTATTGATGAAATGTTGACTGGATGTACCTACATCCCAGTCAGTGATAGTGTTTCCAGTGAAACCGAAATTCAGCACACATCGCTTTAAACGCCAGAGTGTTCTCCACTACGCTATTGAAAAACATTACTTATATTCTGTAAAGCCTAGTTTTCAATTTCTTACTAACCCCGGTTAATAAGCTTACATTGTCTAACATGATTCAGTTAGACAGTTGGCCATTTGATGCATGTACATACTTGTTCATAACTTCATCCTTGACCTTTCATAATCACTGAAAGCGTGTGATAGTCCGAAAAGAAATGAAATACTGTCGTAATTGTTAATAATATGAAGAAAATTCTTACAGAGTTACGTTATTTTGAGTACAATTTATACTTTTCACGATTCTTTTTTCAATCATATTATATTAATTCATATTTCAAGTAAACACATTTGCGTAGATCTGCCTTTTTAGCCGAAAATTTAATTGCGACAACACAGCTCAAAGCAGTTGCATTTATTATAGCAAAAAATATCTTTTATACATTTTTATAAAAAACCGCTTGCTCAAAATTCACTCAGCAATCATGTAGGCTGATGAGAAGCTTCTGTTCGGAATATAGTGTCTCGGAAATTTTGAAAAGCTTTCCGTCTGAACACATTCTGGAGAATAATTGTCAACTGATAAACGTTTGCAGAACACCATTTGTATTCTTGTCTTCACATTCTTTTGGTAATCTTGCTGCTCTCCACATTCGGGATCTTCTGGATGCATCCTCTGACATCAGTCTAGGTATCATTTTCATTGTTGCTGTATGAAGAAACTAATTTGGTATATTCCACATGAGTAGGTAGTGCACCTTCCTGGCACCAAAATGCAACTAGGATCAAAATAAATAGATTAATCTGAATTAACTAAATAAACTTTTAGCTTGTTTGCGGATGCTTGAAGTGTTTTAAGTTTTATTTTTACGAGTATGAATCCAAGCAGGCTGTGACGCTAATTTACGCCCCCTTTGTGCTGGCAGGCCTTTACGTCCTCATAGTCCCTAGCGCAGCCATACTAACCAGATAAGTTAGGTAAACTTTTCCCAAGACATCACTTTTATCTTAATTCTATTTTAATACATCGCTCTTTCGAATATATTCCTGAGTATCAGTCCTTTTGAGTTGTGTTTCGTTATCAGTACTTACACGTTAGGTAAGGTACTGATTAAGCAGGTACTAAAGCATATAGAGTTAGGTAGGGCAGGATAAGCGTTAGGTAATAGTAATACATCCGATCCCTTACAACTGGTGAGCCAAATTATCATTCTCTTACTGTGTTTAGCACTTTATATATCCTTCGGTGAATCATTTGTTCTACTTTTGTCGTTGGTACGAAGGTTATGTTTTTGTTTTTGTATTACGTTAACTCCGGGGTTATTTTACATCGTAATTTTCTTGTTATTAATGTCGTGCCTTATTATACCTCTTATCAGTGGCTGCGAACAACTACTCTCCTGCGCAGATGGCCGTAACTTTCCAGCTTCCAACTTCTGGGTAAACAGAACGTCCGCCTGGTTCGCCAACATCGAAGCCCAATTCAACCTTATACGAACTGCATAGCGAGAGACAAAGGCTAACTTCCTTATTTGCAGCCTCCTCGAGAAAATTATGCAGGAGATTTCAGATATGATTGATAACGCTCCTTCAAACCTTTATGACCGTCTCAAGCAGGCCCTCACCAAAACGTGTATCTCTGACTGAACAGTAAAAGGTGTAGGCAAGGTACACGTAATCAAGCAGTTAAACAACTATGAAGATTGCTTTGTGGGACTGTAGTTGTGCACCTAACTGATAATTTAACTGTCACAGACTGCAGTCTGTTCAGAATCAGATGTTTTAATCACACTAAATCACCATTCGTGTTTTGAAACAAAAGTAAGATAATTCCTAGAAATTGTGAATATGTCAGAAAGCTCAGTAACTTTATGGAGATTAATTTATTTCAATTGTCATTCAAGCTTTGTAATCAGCTTGATAATTTTCAAAAATTAATCAAGCTGTACAGGACCTATATTCTGAGCTTCAGATTCATCATACAGCTACTAAATCACTTACTGAATGTCTAATTAATTAATTCGGTAGTCAAAACCGGTTACCATATTAGTACTTAAGAAGATTAGACAAGCTTTAAACCTGTAAGAACTATGAACTGAGCCGAAGACTTCAGAATAGTTTATAATCATGACTAACAACATGATTTAGCATGAAAATCTTTAAAACAGTCTCACTTATATGTTGAATATTTTTCTTTTCTTCGAACTAAAGAGACTAAACCAATATAAGTAGACGTACAGTAGACAAGTTATCAAAACTTGCCATCCTACTCAACAATTGAAAAGAAACATTAAAGTTCTAAAACTTATAGTTCTTAGTGATCAATATCTATTACCCTGAATGTAGATCACTGGGACAATCACACTGCATTTTAAACAGCAATAATACTTAAAATTTATACCACAAGTTGGTAAAGTGACTCACTTGTTGTTTTGACTCAACTGCACTCCAAAGTCATTGAATTGTAATTGTAACGAAGTTGGTAGTATGGATAGTCAATCGCTTTTATTCCTATTGAACAAATGACAAAAGAATATGAGTTTTGTTTTCAAGAATACGAGTCCTTCATGGTACTTCAAGTCAAATTTTGTGTCAGCCAATTCAAAATGCTGAGAATCATGTGGAAAATCAGCTTTTCTATATGTTGCCGTTCTTTGAGAAAAGTATTTATTAAATATTCACCTAATTTAACGGGTTTAAAGTGTCTTATGGACGAGAACCACATCGAATTGAAGGCGATGAGTTTTTGATCAGGTGCTTAGTTTCACTAAAAAGTCTTAAAGTGCGTATTGCATATTTGAAAATGACGTGTTGAATTCAAATATTACTGTAACTAGATGTAAGAGATGTCTAATAAGGACATTACCTTATAAACCAGTGTTCATAATTTCACTGACAGATAGATAGCCAGAAATGTAAGCTTATCTCCCTTGACAACTGAGCATGGGCGGTAACTGTAATGTCGGTCGTTTTAAGCTTCAACTTTAGTTTGTACTTTACTTCGATTCCCAGTTGGCTGTCCACAAGCGAACGGTATGCGAGGACAATTCTAGTGACGACTGAAATTTGCACTTTCAGTTTATCATCACATGCTCAATACATTATTGCCTCTTGACATAGCTAACACTTTGAAAGTTGATGGTGAATGCCTTTTAGATGAACTGATAAAAAGAAGTACTTCTGTTATCAAGGGTAACAATCTCACTTACACTTACTATTGAGTAAAATCATGCATAAGCAAGCTCACAGACCAGACGCATTTAGCTAGGTCTGCTACCACCAACTTAAAAATAACCTACGCTTTTGTCCAGTTAGCTTGCAAACAAGTTCATATTTCTTTACCGAGTAACAATGAGATTCACCAACCACTACAACTGCCTTACGACATATTGCCCAAATTATTCAAGTGAGAAGAATAATTTCACGTATTTAGCGGGGATGTATGTAAAGATCTCGCCAGTATTCACGATTCGAACCCAGCCTGCATAGAAGACGGACCCACTGCTAGTGGTGTATTACCTTTTTTATGCAACTGACCTCAACGAGACGCCCTAGTATATTAATATTTTAGGCACACTTTAGATGAGATATGTGTAGTGCACCTTCCTGGCACCAAAATATAACTAGGGCTAAAATAAATAGTTTAAATTAAATTAACTAAATAAATCTCTAGCTTTCCTCCGGATGCTTAGAGCGTTTTTAGTTTTGTTCTAACGAGCGTGCATCTGAGCAGGCTTGGATGCCATTTTGCGATCCATTGTGCTGGTTACCACGCACGTACTCCGAGTCCCTAGTTCAGCCTTACAAGCCGGATAAGTTGATTAAACCTTTCCCCCATTCATTACTATTACATTTACTTTAATTAAATACATAGCTCCTTCAAATACATTGCGTATCAGTTCCTTTGATTTGTGTTTTGTTATCAGTACTTACACGTTAGGTAAAGTACTGGTTAAGCAGGTACTAGAGCACATCAAGTTAAGTAGGGTTGATCAAACGTTACGGAATTGTAACACGCACCCTTACATATGCATATTATCCTATCCAACACTGAGAAAAAACAGGCAAAGCTACCAGCTCATTTTTGTGCCTGCTAAACTGTTTGGTACTAAGTCGCAAACCATAGTATTTTGCTCTGTCGTTGCACTGTTACCGATATTAAGTGTTGTTTTTCTAAACCATTTTGTACCGCGTTATTTTTAAGTCCCTCTTCAACCTTATGTTTTATTTCAGATTTCCTTCAGCATTCCTTTTTTCCGTGGTGAAATCTGTACCTATTTACATTTTAAGTTTGCTCGTAAAGGTACTGAAAAATTCTGGCATACATTCTAGTTTCAGTTGATACTTCAACTCACTTTCATAAGATTTGTCTTTTCCCTTTTTGAGAGACACTTTGAAAAGAAATAGATGACTAAGAGTTCCTTAAGTGAGCTCACGGTGGAGTAGTTTAGTGGTTGTTTAACGATCTACTTTTTTCTGGCCTGTAGATATAGTAGTGACTTTTCGAACCATTTAGTTTTTCCAAATCTCCTGTGACGCCTACATTTCGTGAGATTATTCTAGCATAAATTTCTGTCTTACATGCACGCACACGACGAGCTACCCTGTTTGACCCTCCTAGCCTCGTGCAACAGAATATAGTGTCATATACTCATTATCCTTGTATTTCAGCCACAGAAAATAGATTTCACGATGACCGGTTTCACTCAACATGCAGTTGCTTCACGACAGAAATGTGTGTGTCGATGAAAAGCTCTTAAGCAGGGTTACATGTTACCGTTGTCAAATGAGTCTTAATAAAAGTACGCTTGAAAATAAATAAATTAATGCAGCCCATAAAGCTTATCTGAGACTAGTGTTTTCCTTTCTTCGGCCGGCGAATAAGTGTATCTCATCCAGACCTGCAAGGCGTGAATCGCAGTTCGAATAAATCAGGAGTAAAGTGGCTGACTGTAACATTGGCTGACGCAAGTTTGAATTCCAGAGGAGAAATCACTTCACTCAGGGTAGTAGACGCAGCTAGCTGACGAGCGTCAAAAGGCACAAAATCTGGGTCCACAACTCCATTACCTCCGGTCAATCAACATCCATCAAAGCGCACGGCGATGGTGAGCCTCTCAGCTTGCGGGACACACTACAAAATAGTCGATAGAATTCGACAATATCTGAGAGCTAAGAAACGTGAAATTGGGAGTTCTCTAGTAGCCAGTCAATGAATAAAAACACACATCTACGATCAACGCAAAATCTTCACCGCATAGGTGACCTTTAGCAGGAGGTAATTCCTAAATCTGTAATCTACAGTTCAATGATATTTTATCTATACACTCTTTTTATGTGAGAAAGTTTATGTGTACAACCAGGCAATGGATCCATATGTGACAGCCTTAGGCACTCAGTCATGCAACGTACCTCATTGTCTGGTGCGCAAACATTAAACCACCTGCTGAGTAACGTGGAACTGGGAGATGAAACTCCTTCACAAGTACTAAGATACATGCAGCCCTTAGTTCCAGGTCAAAAAATGGATAAGAGACCGAAACAGATATGATTACGACGACTGCCAGTAAATATTCAACAGGTGTTCGCATTCGTTGACCTTAATACTGACATCGATAGACTCCCTGCAATCGCAGATCGCATGCATGAAGGAGGCGCTTCGTGCACTACTGCTGTCACCACACAGGAATATGACCCTGAAATCGGAGCACAGACATGGGGGTATAAAGTCAATTTCCTAACTGACTAGATGTCATTGTTAACGACAGGGCTCAGGTGTTACCATAAGCTGAAGTTCGTCGCGTTGACACAGATAACGTACACCTAGCCAACCGAAGCATACCACGAATATCTGTTGGTATCATGAAAAATAAGGTACTCGCACATGCCATCGTCTATTACCATCCAATCCCAAGCATTCAGCCAAACCCTTTTCTGAGAAACGGACAAGCTGGTCATCTATTATGACTTCTGTCGTTGGCACTGACAAATCCAACAATCGTTTGTTTCACGTAACAGATAAAAATACCAGCATTAAGCTTGCTGGAGACACTGGAGACGAAGTGAGCGTCATTCCTCCTAACGACTGTGGACATCAACGTTTTTCCTAATCCGTCTTTATCTCCACAGACAGTAACTGAATCCAACATCGTTACTTGTGGGCAGAAAACCATGACAGTGGATTTCAGCCTTGACAACTGCACTTGGTCTTTCATACTGGTAGACGATGTGCCGCAACCAATAGTTGGAGTCGATTTCCTACGTAACTACGACTTGCTAGTTGACCCGAAGAGACACAGGCTGATTTATTCAAATGGTACAAACTACGTCATTGGCACGGTCACTGGCCCAACATCTGTGAACGTAGGAGGTACTCATCTAGTATTAAGTAATAGTAATATACTTCATACAACATAAGTTACATGAAAACAAACCAGTTTACAAATTCGATCGTTTTGGTAATGTGAACTGACTGTTATGTACAATATCAAGCAATACATTAGATGCCGTTGTTCATGGCACATAAGAGATGCTTTTAGAGAGGGAGCGTCAGTGCTTTGCAGACGACATAGAATAAAGCAGATAAACACCAACATAATTGCTCTTCAGACTAAGCTAAGCTCATTTCGGAATTGGGAGTTATTCAGCCACCGTTTGAACCACCAAATATTCTTGAAGGTGGGGTAGTTGGTACAGCCGTGACCTTAGATTGTGTGAGTTCGTCATGAAGTTTTGATGGTACGGTAAATGCCGACAAATGCGATTACTTGGATTCCATATGGGTGAAGGATAGGTTAGGTAAACCTGAAAAATGAATAACAAAGCCAGCTGCAGGCGAAATTTGAAATAGGATCACAAAAATACTGCTGATCGCTTTATCATATACTAAGCCGGCAAACTGATTTTCTCATCTATTGCAGTATGACTATCATCAAACAGGCGTAAACATGGCGTCGTGCCCCATATCCGTACAAATGAACCACCGGTATTTGCACATCCCAGACGCCTTGATCCCTACAGGCTTGAGATCACTAAAGAAGAACTCGACAAAACACTTGAGCTTAGTGTCACCCGACCTTTCAGCAGTGCAAGGTCTTTGTCGCCGCACATGGTAACGAAGAAGTTCCCTCCTGGCGTCCGCCCAGGTGGCGATCACAGAGGTCTCAACAAACAAACGATCCCTGATCAACATCTTTTACTTCATATCCATAATTTCGCCAGTAACCTGCTAGACATCAATTTCTCCCCAATGATAGATCTCGTTAGAGACGGCTACCCTATTCCGATTGGTTCCGATGACATCCGGGAGGCAGCCACCACTACTTCTTTCGGTTTGTGTGAATTCGTTTGGATGCCTTTTGGACTTATGAGTGTCGCCCAAGCATTTCAATGGCTCATAGGCCAGTCCCTCCGTGAACTCCCTTTCGTATGTGTTCACACCACTGACTTACACATCGCTAGTTCAGACGACTCAGAACGCATGAACCATCTGAAAGCCGTGTTCAAATGACCCAACGGATACAGGATACTAATTACTCTTCCAAAATGCGAATTCGGGAAAAGCTCATTGAAGTTCCTGAGACATTTAATCCACAACCAAGGTCTGAAAAAAGTTCCAGATGAAGTAGAAGTTACAAAAGACTATCCACTACCAGATTCACTGGCTGCCAAACGTTCTAGACATGTGTTGGAGGGAACTGTTTCTTACAGTTTTCACAGACCACAAGGAGTTAATTAGGACCTTATCAGCTAAACAAGACAACTATTCCCCCCCCCCCATAAGTGAAATACTATACCTAGAGCTCATATCGCAGGTTGCTTCCGATATTCTACACATTAAACGTACTAGAAAAGAAGTTCCTGATGCATTGCCAAGTATACTTATCAGTAAGATGCTATGCCCGGATATTGATTACCGACGCCCATCGGAGCCACAAAAGGGTGATTTGGAGTCAGAGAAGTTAATGTCTTCGATAACGACTTCCCTGGTTTTTTTCTGAAGTTCAGTTTGATACCGCCAGAGATACATGTTACACACCCACCGGAAAGTTTCGACTATTCGTTCCTAAAGCAATGGGGCGCACTGCATTTGACGAACTGCGTAACATGTCACCCTGAGATCGTCGCCAAGATGAAGCTAACTGATGACAGATTTGTGTGGCCAGATGTAAATCATGGCATGAAAAAGTGGACACGAACTTGTCAAACATGTCAAACGGTAAAAATGCATCGTCATTTCAACGCTCTGCTTGATCAATTTCCTACTCCAACAGCTAGATTTGAGCGTATCCACACCGGCATAGTTGGACCACTGCCCTCTCCCAATGGTTTCAACTATCTCCTTATGCGTAGAGACTGATTTACTTGCTGGACTGTAGCTGTTCCACCACCGGACATTTCAGCTGATACAACCAAGTCCCATTCGATATGGCTAACTACGTGTGACTACTGAAAAAGCATATAAGCCAGTTTGAAATATCCCTCCGATAAGCACAACAGAGACCGTTTAAAATCCCATCTCGGCTGATCAGCTGTACCCATGTTCTATCAGAAGAGATGGCATCCGGCGGCCACTACAACCAGCTTATGATGGTCAGTACAAGGTCTTAAGTAGAGGTGATAAAGTTGTTACATTCTAAAGGTTCAACAAAGCAGATTCTGTGGGCATCGATTGAGTAAGGCCTGCCTTCATCAATGACCCTACATAAACAGCTAGCAAAGATATCATATACACGCAAACTGCAACAACTGTGACTTCCACGGAGAAACCTCAGCAAGTTACAAAATCAGGCAGAAGAGTTCACTGGCCAGAAAGTCAAGTACAAATGACCATGGTTCGATTATCCTTTCATTCAGACTATACCTTCTACGTCGCAGTGAATACAAGTTTATTTTATACAGACACATGCTTTTCGATTTTGGCAGTCTGACTATGATGTAATTACAATTTTTGCCTGAAAATTGAAGAATCTGCACATGTACGTTATCTGATAACTGTTGGTATCACCTCCGCAACTATTGTGGGTATATCGTAGTGGTTTTCATCGTTGCTTGAATTTTGGAATAATAGGCTGGACTTCAGTGTATTTTGGTATTTGACGGGAAGTTGTAGCATTTCGCTGCTTTCTACACCAGTTTACTGCCAAAACAGAGGTTAAAAGACAACTCATAACTTTATTCTGTTTTGCAACTAAGTTTCTAACCTGGCTATTTTATTTTCAGACAAATTTTTGTTGCTGTCTGGTGTCTGTACCTTGTAATCTTAACATGCGTAAAGTTATCGCTGCCGCAAGTAAGCCAATCCATAAAGCTATGAGATCAAAAGTTTCGAATCCGTCACTAGGGTCTGAAAACAGTTTATTTACTATAGGTCCCCCCATCGATCTGTCAGGTGTCATGACTGACCTATATAATGGTGTCATTGCGAACAAGCCTAATACCTTTAACAACAGTAATGCAATCCTGATTTGCAGCGTAAACCAGATTGTCTTACACCTCTGATTTGCCTACTAAACCCTGCTGACCTATCAGTGGATGACCTTATCAAGTGTGAAACGTTAGTGAACTTCGTAGCTTCTGAAGACAGCAAACAACTGGCTTCATCTCACAACACCATTGTCCTTAGTGTTCCCGATAGTTTTTCCATTGAAACGCGTTAAAAATGATCTCCAAGCCTGTAGTTTGCATGAATCTGTTTGCACAGCCCGGGTTTTAGGAACGGGACTAGTAAATACCCCTGTCCAATATTATTCCAGTTGGCTGGCCCCTTGATGTGAGACACTTCTGGGGTTCACAGTAATCTGTAAGACCTAAAATTCCGTGAGAACGTTACGGTACTTCCAGATCTTATCTCCTGTCAACGACGCACACGTGGTTCGAAACCTTATGAAGCCCTACTGGAAACTCCATCAGAATCAACGGCCTCTCGAGGGGTACTGGAGCCTGGGAGCCAGCTCATCGCACCAGACAACACTGTAGGTAGATCAAAATAGTCTGACCGAGCATATTGCTGCGAGTACATCAGTTGCCAACGTTTCACCTACCAGTATGGTAGTTCCACTGAAACTGAGCTGAAATATCCACCAGTTATGCAGACCTATTTTCAGATAACGCTGATATGGATAGCTCTGGTACTGATGTGTCTGACATGCGCCTGGTCCTGCTAAACTTACCGATGAAACCTGCATTCCCCAGATGCAATTGTGCTGATAAACCTTTACACCTCTTAAGCCTCCCACATACGGTGATGGCCTCCAGGCGTACTGACAATGCGCAGTCTCAAAGTGCCATGTTTTAGAGACCTAGACCTAAAAATCCTGGTTCGGATTTACCGCCAAAGCCAATGGCACAGAAACGACTTAGTCATCCTCAAAATAATTACCTTCAGTTAAACCTGGTGGTTAAAGCACCATCCAAAGGGTTATCCCATCCCCCCACACCCATACATTCACAACATCCATCGGTACTACACCAGGAACTATGGCACCTTCATAAACCAACAGAAAGGTAGGATTCACACACCAAAGTGGTAAAAAAAGGTACATGCCTCAGAATATTCAAAACACAAATGCCTCCCACAGTCAAGGGAACAAGTACTACAGGAGAAACAACAGGCGTTTTTCCTCCCAACTATCCACACAACATTCAGCTCCAGTGTATGCTGAACCCAGTACAACTATATCATCCCCTAGCTCGAAGCCTGCTGCTCAAATGAAGCCAGTGATAATGGCCCCCCAACATAATGCACCCTATCCTTTCTCATGCAGAAGTGAAACCACAGATTTACATGCCTCATTTCTACAGACATCCCTACCTTCGGCTCATAGTGAAGATCTGAATTTTCACGAACTGCAAAAATTGACAGCGCCTTTTGCTGCTCAAATGATGATGCTTTCGAGCCAGCTGCTTTCAGACCCAACACACCACCGCTACGATGGCAGGGAAGATGTTACGCCAACCCGTCACCGCCGGCTTACGTACGGTAAGTCAAAACCTGACACAATAAAGGATGATATTAGCAGTAACATAGGGGTGTCTTATTCCCCCAGTGTGTCCCCGAAATTGAATTCCACCCTATGTTTCCCCCCACCACAGTTTAGCCCAACCTACCAGAACAAGCTTTTCGAAAACAGGTCTAAGCACTTCCGCTTATCCAATTCTTTAACTTTCTATCTGTTTAACGCCCGTTTCACAAGCAGCAAAATGAGTGAGATCACTATGTTGTCGATTATGCCTAACCCCTGCCCAATATTTATTACTGAAACTTGATGCACTTCAGGTACTTCTGGTAGTGATGTCCCTGTCGACAATTAAACTTTGTTCAGGGTGACAGATATGATAGTAGAGGTGGTGGTTGCATCATTTATATCAGGTCGGACGTTGTTGCGACAAATCACAGTACTTCAGAACTTGATTTGCCCAGTGTGTGTTGTCGCGAAGTTTCTAAATGCAGTAACTATCCCCTTAGGGTGTATCTACGTCCCCACTGCTCTAATGTAGATAATCATGGCAGGCTTGCAGAAGTGTTCACCCATGCAAAGACACCACCCTACTCCATGAAACTTATATGCGGAGACTTCAATATGTCTGACGTCAAGTGGCAGTCACTTACTTCCCTAGGAGGTTTGATAATTTTGTTAGTGTTAGATTCTGTGGGATGGCGTCAGCACGTAATGTAACCAACTAGACACCATCGCATACCTGACCCCGTTATTGCCTTTTACTCTTCAAGTCAGCCCAAAATTCCCGGGCAGTAATCACAGAGTAGTGTTTAATGACTTCCTACTATCTCCTAGTACTACATCAGCTTCAGATCAAAAACAACCGTAATTAGACGATAGAAAAATGCTTCCTGAGAAGAGATGCAGTACATGTTGGGATGCTTGGACTGAGGCTCTTGTTTCACCAGTAGCTCAACCCATGAACCAAGTGATACCTCCTGTAGTCCCATGAATGTACTTCACGATCATATTGCCCCGGCGGTGTCAGTAGTAATCAGCAAGCCTGAAAGTGAATTTCATCCCAGGAAATGCACTTGCCAGTATGCGCAGACATGCCGGAAATTTCTATCGATCTAATGACTTTTCGTCCCTCGTCTCATTAAAAACTGCTCATGAGAACTTCAAAGCAAATAATTTACTGAAAGCAACCAAGAAAGAAAATGTCTTCAACGCACAAACAGGCAATGTTCAGTCATTAGCGCAAAGTTATCTAGAGTAATTCCTAGTGGTCTGATCATTGATGAGGATACTCTTTACGACCGCCTAGGTAAGATTTGTGAGCTGTTTAGTAATCAGTGCGTGGGCTGCTTCACACATGAAGATAGTGTACTAGACATACAAATGTCCATTCCATCACACTAGTTGTCAGGTAATGTCTCTTTTATACAGAAAAAGATGGCCGATGCAGTTGCTTCACCAAAGCACTCATATACTGCAGGACACCATGGGATCACATCTGTTCTCATAAAAAAGGACGGTGAAGACATACTATTGATCCATGTGAAGCTAACCTCATTGCCCCTTTCTGAGATATGCTACTCTAACCGTTAGAGGCTGTCATATATATATTCTATGAATAAATCTGGCTCGATGTCGAACGTTCAAAGCTGTAGCGCCACACACTTCCCCAAGATCAATAGCTTAGGGTTCGACGTTATTCAGCATTGATACTGACCTTGATAGTTTAACTGGACTCGCCCAGCTGAAGACACCTGGTCAAGCATCCTCGCCATTTGGCACGCCGTCGTGTTACGTTGCATTGCTCGTATTCGACTCTCTAGCCAGTTAGTTGGAACGCATCGGTATCTTGTCGCAACCACCCAAATATACTATTCCATCCAACTGCGCTACTTTGTTCTTCCTTGGTCTCGTTTTCGTGGGTTTATGACAAGTTTGAATAATTAGTGATTGGTCTTTGCGTCTGTCAAGTTCGCACCAAGACAAATCCTAAAATAGTATTGTCCCGTAAATATTACGTCTGTAGTCTGTCGTGTTATGGAGGTGGTTTTGCGTGAAATTACCGATTATACGGTCGCGAATCAGCCACTTTTTACACTGCAGCATGGTTTCTTAAAAGGTCGTTCATGCAGTGCTTGCCCACTGATTTCTTTTGAGGAAGTCACTTGGGAACGAGGTGGTCTTTTTGTAGCTACTCTATTATTTGACTTCAAAAAAGCACTTGATAAAGTACCTCATAATCGGTTAATTCTGAAGCTTGAATCATTAAGAATTAGTGACCCTTCGTTATTGTGCAGAAGCTCATTTCTTAGACAGCATGCTCAAACAGTAAAGTTCAGTCACACCTACTCCTCCTCAAAGTCTATTTTGAGGGGTGTCATTCAGGGTAGTGTGTTGGGGCCCTTACTCTTCCTCCTTTACACAAATGACGTTTCCAACCCAGTAAAATATGGTAAGCCCTACCTATTTGCTGATGACCCATCACTAAGTGGGGATTTCAATAGATCCAGGAAGACCTGACGTATTTGTTTACTTGGAGTGAAACATGGCAACTTTCACATAACACTAAGAAATGGGGAGTTTTCTGTTTCAATAATTTCTACCGAATGTCAGTTTGCACCTCGACGATTTTTCGGTGCAATCGTATAACTATATTCCCGGAGCTTAACGTTTGCGGAGTATGCTCAGTCTCTTGTATTGAAATGTAGGCGCTCAGTTAGTCTTTTGCTTAAACACGTATATACCGTTGGGGCTAGACTGCTTTTATTCAAAGTAATGGTCCATCCGGCACTTGAATATGACACAATAACCTTCAGCATTGTGTATGTTTCGGATAGGATACTTATTGACAATATTCATGAACGTTTACCCGCTGTGTACTGGACCGTCATGAAAAACTTGATCACGAAGAAAGGTGTAAAAAACTGAAGATTTACCCACTTTAACTAAGACGCCTTAAGCTCAACCTTAATCTGTTTTTCCACCTTTCGCGTGGCATCAATCGTGCCTGTTGCTCTCCTACTTTTAAGCTCATGTCCTCACACGGCCTAAGCAATCATGAGTGCACTGTATCTGTCGAAAAATACCGCCTTAAACTTAGGTCACGATTCTTTATGATACAGCACGCCAAGTTGCAGGATAAGCTCTCACAGTGTATTCGCGTCTCCATGTCTTCATTTTAGTTTCAACGCCTACTCAACGAATTCCTTCAGTTCACGGATACCCGTAAATTTCTTAACATTCGTGTTAAATCCACAAATGTGAAGTATGGTGGAGCAGTCGGTACGTAATCGTGGTCAAGCCATTGCGTCCACTGTGAACGCACATGGACTTCTAATTGTATGAATCAGAGTTATTAAAGTCTTCGAGTTCCTCCTATACTGATGGGTTTACGACTGCATACAACGGTGTGAGTACCGGTTCTTCTTCCCAATGAAATGAACTTGATGTATACCATTTTCTTCTCAAAGCCACTACGATACACCCCAAATATAGACAATTTTAAGAACCTTATGATGGAAAAACTGTGTAGTTGACTGCATACATACGTGAACATGTACACGAAGTTTTAAAATAATTCTAAAAGTGTAGGGACCTCTATCTTCTTCAAACGGATGGCGTAGTAATTCCTTGCCCCATATCTTCTGGTGTTTTTCCCTTCTTTTCCCATCTGTAGCAACAGCTCCGTGACGACATTTGATGCTGAATTCCAATCTGAACATAACTGCCCAGTGGAAATAATGCCTGCTCCGTGACGCCAAGCATTACAGGATTGCTCCCAATCTTTCATGGTTTCTGGACCATCTTCACGATTGGCTCACCTATAGGGTACGATTCTTCAAGCGACGAACCGTCTTAACTTTTATAATCCTCATGATAGCACACATTCTGAACAAATGGTTAAACCAGTGACCAATTTACCTATTGGCCAGGAAAGCGACTTTTCTTCAGTAGCTCTACACTACATGTTACTCTGTACTCCGTATCAAGTGGTCTTTTCACATGAAAGTTACTATCTATCAAATACACTTGTCGAATGATCCTGCCCACCCTAATACAAAAGATACCCTGCGTCCATGTATATATGCTGCCGTTTGACTATCGACCGCTTCAAAATCTATGTCCATCCACTACAACAAGTATTCCTAGTGGAACTAATCTATATTGCCACTAAACGTAACATGGTGAACTGAATATGCATTGATTTAGACTCTTACCTAGGTTATATAACTGTGGATACTTTACCGATACTCCAGATCGCATGCATGGGTCGTCTATGGTCCCGATATCCAATATCTTTTCAAGGAGCGTGTGCAAATTAGCTGATTTCTTCTTACTAGCTTCTTGGTCTTGCGGAACGGTTCCAGGTCTTTGGCGGATCCCAATGCAGCAGATCCAGCCACTCGTCTGCCATAGCTCTGATTTACAGAACAGGTAGTTAAGCGTTGGTCTGTTTGCCTTAAACTGTGGTGCAGTTGGCTTCTTCAGATGTCGAGTTGCCGGACAGTTGTTAGGACTGGTAGCTAGAGAGAGTAAGGGATAGTGCAGAAAAAACCTGGAAAGATGTTTGTGTGAGCAAAGGGGGAAAAGCAAAGTCAACTAATAGAGCAATCTACTTACACCCAAGTAGAGCGGGGAAGGATGCAAAGGTATGAAGAACTCAGGTAAGCGAGGCTAACTTATGGCAAGTGGAAAGGATGAAAGGGGTCTAAATAGTTACAATACAAAGAAAACTGGTTGGAAAGTCAAAATAGTTGGGATGGCTTGACATCAGTTCTTGTTCCAGCCATATGTGGGTAGACCATGGGACTCTACGTGACTGTTTAGCCTCTTCTTTCAAAGGTTGGGGGGGAGACCACCTCTGCTGTTAGTGAGTTCTAGTACCCGCAGACTCAGAGGGAGAACTGTGAACCCACATGGGTTTTTGACCTTTGGTGGGCTATTCCCCTAGGGTTTCTTTGAGGATCTCCATAGTGGCCACCCGGTAGCATTCCTTTGCCCGGGCAACTTGGATTATTCAGTATTTTGTAAGCCATTACCAAGCCACCTCATAACCTTCGGTAGCTAAGAGAGTATAGGCATAGGTCTTTCGGTCTATCCCCATATGGTTTCTATGCATCCCAACAACCCACTTCGTGGCTTGCCTCTGGACTTTCTCCAGTGGGTTAGTGCCGATTTTCAGTTATGATGGAGCAAAGACGTTATGGACTTCTATGCGGGGCCGTATATAAGTCTTACAGAGCTTCAGAAAGAGTTCTGGGGTGAGTGCAACCAGTTGTTCACGCACAAGGTGTAGTACACCGCATGCTGTTGATTCATCACCTGGGTAATTGGAACCGGTGTCTAGTATCTCCGTCACCGTTAGGCCCAGGTCTTTTTCTACCATAGAATGGGATAGACGTGAACCACAGGGAGAGTAGGGCACTTTCTGGGGATCAGGATTGCGGAAAAATATGGACCGGCACCTATCCATTTTGAATGCCATTTCGTGATTAGTTCTCCATTCCTCCAGTGTCTGGAGGTCATTCTGTAACGCTCTCTATTCCGCTTCGCAAGTTACTGCTCTCCGTAGCTTGATGTCACCAGTGTATAGGAGAATCGGAGAGCTGATATGTTGCGGCAGGTCATTCACGAAAAGTGGGAACAACGGTGGACCCAGGATCGCTCCTTGTAAGACATCGGATGAGGATATTCTCCAAGTTGAGCAGGCCCTGTTAACTTTCGTGCAGGATTCCCTATTGCCTAAATAGTTCTGCAGCCACGATAGCACCTGGCTGCGTGCACCTAACCCAGCTATCTTGTGTATTAAGATCGTGTGTGAGACGGTGTCAAAGGTTTTGGCGAAGCCTAGAAAAATTGCGTGGACCGGAACCTTGGGATGCCAGCATGCTGTCCAGCGATCATGGGCCCTCGGGAGGTTAGAGGCACAGGACCCACCCTTCCGGAAGCCATGTTGAGCGTCACTGAGTGCTTGTTTCTTGTCCAGATATTCCCTGATATGGTCGTCAACCACACTTTCCATAACTTTCGACGTTACTGGTAGAAGTGCTATGGGTCTATAACAGTTAGGATTCTGCCTGTCTCCTCTTTTGAAGATGGGAGAAAAGATAGCCAGTTTCCACTCTCATGGGAGCTTTTGTTCATCCAATGGGTGCTGAAAGAGACTGCAGAGTGGGCCACTCGGGGCACTTGCACATTCTTTCGATACAGATGGGTGGATGTTGTCTCACCCTGGGGATTTTCCTGCACTTAGCTTTGATAGCTTGTGGAGAACAACAGCGCGAGTTATCTGTATTTCGTGTAACCCCACAGCATCAGGTAACGTTGAGGGCTGTTTGTGCAGTTGGTATGCATACTTTCCTGATGGAATGTTGAGCTGCGTGTCATGTGTGGTGCTCAACATTTCGGCGATCTCCTATTCAGAGAGGTTTTCTCCATTCAGACCTCCTATGATGCATGCTTCATGGATTGCCGATTTTTCCTTTGCCGTGAATCGGTACAGGTTTTTGGGGTTTACCTCAAGCCTCTTGGCGAGGTTGGACCGGAACAGTCTCCTGTCTCCCTGCACCATAATGTTCCTTCGAGTCCGTAGAGTCACATGTGGGTCATTGTTGTCCTGTCCTCCGGAGAGTCCTCATGTGTGCCACGCCCTTCTCTTGGCTTTTGGAAGGCTCTAAGTGCCCCGTTTTAGCTATGAGGTCCTCTCGGTTTTTGTTATTGCCAACGAGACGTTATGCGAGATGTCCACCTTAGTGATATCTTTTACCAGTTCCCAGTGCTGGTCGACCGATAAGGAACACCAATCCACTGGCCACGGAGCTCTTGATAGGCTTTTGTTCATACCTTCTCAGTTTCCCCTGCTGTAACAGAGGTGAGGGCGAGGTCCTTCCCGAAATTAAGAACTCAACAACTTTCTGATGAATGGACGGTTGTATTGCTTAATAACAAACTACGGAAATGGACTAATAACGTCGGCTGGTTACAGCGTAAACTTCGAACATTGCTGGCTTTTGACTTTAGTGGTGGAACCTGTCTGTATGATGGGGGACGAAAACCCATGCCTGTCTCATGAATTGCAGCAACTTTTAATGAGATCGATGACTTGATATATGAATTACTGAATATAAAACAATTGCTTCCCTTTATAAACTTCGACAAAACAATAAGAAGACGTAAATTGTCTGGACCGTGTAGTGTATTTGCGCAACACATTTCGAGCTATCGGATCATACACGTACTTGTCATAGGTATTTGTGTGAAAACTCATGAAGATAAGGAGTGAGAAAGTAAAAAGAATTCACGTAGGAAGGCAGAATTAAAGGCCGAATGACAACGAAAATCAATAGAGCGAAAAATAATCGTACATTGAACTTGGTCTTCAACAGTTGAATTTACCAAGGAAGATATAATGTGACTATAAACTGTTCGTGAACACACGAAGGTGGTTCCAACTTTCTAATAACTAAGGCTTCAGCAAATTTAAGAGTCCCTCCGTAACATATTTTGTAAACAGATTTAAAGGAGGTAGCCAAATCAATCCTGTGGCCCGTCTCAACGGTATGTTTGGCTATCGAAAAACGCGAACGTCTGCTACTAACATTTATAAGTTCGGGCAATTTAATTTGCTTCTAAAGCCACTTTAGAATATGTTCCAAGGCCCCTACACGCACGGATCTATTAGTCATTCCTATGTGTTTGTCACCACACATGCATTTGAGTTGGTAGATACAATGGGAGGTGATATTATTGTTCACATGCTGTGGAGGTTCGGGGGAGTATATGGGCTTCGTGGTTTCGACCACTCGAACCCTGGCTGCATAGTAAGTCTTTCTAACAGTAGCGTTAAGTCTCTGCTTAAGGATGGCACTATGAGAGTCACCTTTCTGCAGAAGGCTGATGAAGATATCCTTGTTTGGGACAGACTGAAAATCTGGTTTTGTCGTCATGATAATTTTGTTCTGCCTGATAAATGTTGATGGATACTCATTTTTCAACAGAATATCAGTGTTCCTCTTTCATCTTCTAAATTATCCTTTGTGCATGTTTGTTGAATTCTGCTGAATGATCAGCTTACTGACGTTGGTTTGCACTGAACTGGGTAAAAGCTTTGATGATTCAGACATCGCCGTGTCCATGTAGGTCTTCTGCAGATAGATCGTTTTGCGGGTCCATCTTGCCCTCGACAAATAAATATATCCAGGAACGGCAAGCAGTCATCTTCCTCTCTTACGCATGTCAAGGATGTGCTGCTCTGTAATTTGTTTAGTCGGTTTAGAACTGAAGCAGACTGATTTGAGTTTTCACAAATGATCAGGATATCACCAACATATCTTCGATACAAGTGGGCTTGGTCTATTGAGTTCTCGGCTACGTTCTCCACGCGTGATATAGATATGTCGGCTAGAAGGGGACCTTAAGGGTTTCCCATAGCGACACCGTTAACCCAGAGGAAATGTTCCCTCTCAAAGGTGAATTCAATACTGCTTGTACATAAAAGTAACAGCTGTTTTAGATGTTCCAAAGAAATGGGTATCGGAAGCCTTCACACAGAAATATAACCACATAAAATGTCAGTTGTCTTGAGCAAAGGGACATTGGCAAATTATGAGTTAATATCAAATGAACAAATAAACTTACTCTTTATGTTGTGTATTTCTGTGCAAAGACTCCCGATACCCATTTCATTGGATCATCTAAAAGAGCTGTCACTTTTATGTACAGGCAATGTTAAATGCACCTTTGAGGGCGAATATTGCGAGCTTTCGTTATTGATCCACAATTGGAGGATAGGAACTATTATTATCTACACCTCAACACTTCACATAAGCTGAAAAGTGATATTTTCTTGGCCTTTTCATAACTAGCAGGATCTTCTGATGTTTTTAATAGAGTTTATTGACATACCCCCCACACTATTCACAACTTGTAGAATCCGGTAGATTTTTCGACAAATATCAGTTTGATGATGGCTATAAACTGTCTTCTCCCATGTTAACTTACCAATATGAGAATAAGATATTCGTTTATTTGATACTGGGTCACATTCATTCATTTACAACCCCTCACACATTTTTTTCTATCCGGGGCCTACGGATCCCCGGTCAGTTCTCATTTTTGCACATTCTGTCGTTCCTTTTCGTGATAACTAACACTAACAGCTACATGACCCAGCGATCGAACTAACGGTTACTAGCTATCTCATTCTGGTGCATTATTAGTGAACACGCATCTATCGCTATTCCCATCAAGGGTGCTGATTGTTTCATTCTTCTCGAACACACTGATACTTTATCTGATCTCAGTGTTCTGGTGGGGTATGGTGTTGCACACCCCATGTAATTTTATTCAGATTTCTTGACAAATGCTATGCGTAACAACATCACGTCAGTGTTGAAGCTGCTTTCCTTACATACGCTGGACAGCAAACAGCTTAATTAATCACACGTTTTCAAATCCTGTGGTGCTTGTCTTTTGGTTTACCTGTCTTTGACGTGTGTTTGATTGGCGTGTATCGGTTAGTATAAGGCCAGTAACATTCCGGTCAAACGAGGGTGATTTCTATCCGTGTTATCCGATTTACGTTGGAACTGACTTGCTACAAACCATGTCTTGATATTTTGATCCAATTTTTGACTGTGCGTCACTCGTGGAAGTTGGAAAGCTGTACAGTAGGACGCAGGAACTGGTCGAATCCGCGTTATCTGGCACCGCTCAGTTATTTCCCGCGTTCAGGCCAAGATTATTGGGTTTTGGCTGTTACAACGTCTTAGACCCCTCTAAAGCACACAGCAATAGAACGATATCAAATAATGAACGATTCTCTACAGTCAGTTACCAGCGTTCCAGAAACATTCCACATTGGTGCTGTTCTCATAATTTTAGGTGATTTGTTAGCCCAGTGTTCGATCGTGCATTTCGGCGAGTCAACACATATTTAGACGCTTTGCATCTCTTTCATGACTCCGTAACCAATCAAGTGGTGGAACGCGATAAATCGGCTTCATGCGGCGAAAGTAGGATTCCTATCTGATTATCAAGGTTTCTTCTTAAATGGTCCAGCACTTATGAACACTCGAAAAATAAAACGGAATTGTGATTGGCCTCTGCAGTGTACGGCGCACGACAATTTCCAAGGGCCAAAGCAGTGAGGCGGCTTGGGTTACACTGCTGTAAATTAGTCAGCTGGTTGACCGGTGTCGGCACTGGACCTGGTGTTGGCGAGTAGCCATCCGAGTTGATAAGTTTCAGGTCAGCAAAAGAAGATTTCTGGTGATGATATTTGGCTCATGCGTGCTTGATTCAAACGTGAGATCTTCACTGGGTCTCCAAAAACGAGGTACAGTAATCGACAGGAACTTTTTCGTAGAATAATGGTTAGCTGTTCACAGCGGTCGACAGTTGATTCAGAGAGCTGTGATTGATAGATGACCGATTTGAACCTTATCAGTGTGTCTAGAAGCGTAATTATCCATAATTGGTCAGTTATGTAGGCTGCACAAAAGCAATTTTATTACACTTCCGAGGGGTGTGTTTACTGTCTATCCAGGCGGGCATTTAGGCTGAATAACGACTCCCGATTAACTGACTGGTCAACCTTTGTCAGGACCCTCTATAAGTTATCAGTTTGCGCCCCCATATAAATCAAAACCCAATGGCGGGAAAAAGTAAGAACTCTCCGTTGTCTGGCAATGACAGTGAAAAACCTAAATGCTAGGGCCACAACGTAGCTATCCGATGCTTTTCCTATTTTTCTCCGTGTTTAGTTTCTCTCCTTGGCTTTAACTGTTACCCTTGCGACGTTTGTCTGGTCACAACTATTTCTTGAATGGCTCCTCCCTACATGTGCTGATTGTACGTCCCATGTCTTATTAGGCAGCGCAGCAGCAATGCGCTTTCAGATGATTTATCGAAGCCTTCGGTAAATCGTTCTCAGTCTGGTTGCAAGTCGCGTCAAACAACCAAATTATTGCCTTCCGTTTTCAGTCGGATGACTGTTCACTGTGCCTATCAGTTTCGACCCACCACTGCATTTCCGATAGTTACGCGTGTAATGCTGTTTCAGCCAGTTTCTAAAATAACCCCGGCTAAACAGTCGGCTACCTAGTTTGTTCAGAACCCTAAGATTGCCCTTTGTGAAATCGAGAACAAACCCACTGATCCCGACTCTTTTACTGGTCTGAATAACACCGCTTATTTTATTTTCTCATGCACCTGGTGATGTGCAAAACAGTAGCACTTTCTACGTCACCTGACATCTACTAAAGGGAAAGTGTAGCACGTAGAAGATAATTTACTACCCAATCTCAGCTGGAGACATCGCAAGCCTTTGAGTGGCGCATAAAGAGACCCAGCCTACCAACAGGACTGAGAAGAGGTGCAACTTCAGACATTCGGCTCCCTTGGGCGCATCTTGACATGCCTGCTATTTTGCGACCCGCAACCTTCCTATCCAAGTGAATGAAAGGAGTATAATACAGAGTAATAATAATAATGCAGCGTTGATACTAGTACTACGACTGACGGAATAGGAGCACTTTTCAGAAGTTGCAAAGTTGAGATTCCCAAGTAACTTCGGGTGTGGTGCATACTGCGTTTGTGACTCAGGTGCACACCGATTTCTTCACCGCTTACATAGTGTGTACACTTCTAGTAGGTGCAACTTTCTTCTCTTCGATAAGTGCCCCAATAACTCCGCGTATTCATGATACGCAGCTGATGTGTAGTCACCACACGTGTGTTAGTCTTGTTGCGAGAACTTTTTCCTCGCTGAATCACTTCGATTCTCACTAGATGCCTTCTCTTTGTTACCAGTTTTGCGGGAATGGCGGACCCATGAATTCATAATATTCAGATCTTTTCTCATTGGTTCATAGTGCTCCTGGGATACTGGCATTTTGAAAAAGCTTCAGATCCATTGCTTAGCTGCATCTCGAATGCTCTGAAGTTCTGAGTAGGTTCAGCTGTTTTTCTGGATCAGGCTCTGGTGACTTAAGTAATGACGTCGACTGAATCTACAGACTTAGTTTAACTTGAAGACATCATCACAAGCTCTTCCGCTCTCCAGGCATTAAAGAATCTACTGATTAAGGTGGATCCTGTGGAAACTGAAAGATCATCCGGCATATGTAGGGCCACTTAGACACCACTGCCGGACGTGCTTTTCGACCACATCCACATCATCATCGGACCTCTAACACATTCCATTAGATACGGCAGTATTTTTTTGAAGAGATGGCCAGAGGTGGTACGTGTTTGGGATATTGATTCTAAAAGCATAGTTAATATCTTCTGTGTAGGAAACCCACCCTCCTTAACAACCAACCTTAAGCACCTATTCAAATGTTGATTATTTCATACATACATCAAACTCACTTCCGGATTGCACTGTGTTCCGAACGCCAGGACATCTTCCCTGCTGAAACAAAGTGGCAGGACCTCTCCATCGGGATCCGTAGGCTGCAGTTCCGGGGGCAAGCGAACCTCAGCGGCGCAGTGGAAGACGCCTTGGCGTTTGCAGTAATGCGCGCTGGGTTCAAGCCCCGAGGGGGAACAGTGCCACCCACTGGGGCGCAGTTAAATCCAGATGAAGAGTCTCGAATGAGATTAAAGGTGGGTTATGGGTTTCACTGCAGGTCACCAAGGTGATTACAGCCGGCGGATGGACATGTACTTTAAGGATTCTAGTGCCGTCTGTTGAAAAATAGTTAAGCGTTGCAGTTGCAAATAACCGACTTGAGACGCGATTGATGTTAGTTCGATCACCGGGTCAGAATATATCGAAGAAGGGCTGACCTGTATGTCCCTATACTAACACTAATTTATCACCGGAAGCGCTACCAGCATAATCTGAAGAAAGGTTTGCGTAAATTTTGCCTATTTGAACTTTGGGCTGTTTCATTTCACCACGGAATATATCACAACAAGTTTCACCACTCTACATTGCTCTAGTCATTAAATGGTGTCCTTCAGTCGTACCATATACTCTCATTCATCTTTGAAATTAGTACAGCTGATCAATCTACTAGTTGTAGGGTAAATTGAAAGGGATTATCACTGTGGATAGCAACCGGCTTTAAAGCTCATGACCGTAGACTGAATGGCCGTTCTTGAAACACTTGGCAAAATCTGCGGGTCTGTGCCGAAGAACGTTGATTATCTTCATTTACTCTTGTTCACATGTTTTTATCGGAATAAGGGTGCGATATTGTTGCGGGAAACATAAGCTTGTAACCTGTTTGGCAGCGATAAAGTTTGTCTAAGTAATTTAGAATTATTTCGACAACATCGGTGCTCTTCCGAGAAGAAATGTGGTGAGGGGTATGGCGACGCTTAACAAGGAACACTGATCCATCTCCGACTACGAGTGCTTCAGCTTTTCCAACCACAAGACTGATTGCATAACTCAACTGTTGTTCTAAACATTTGGGTAAACACAAACACAAAATCTTTGCCCACCTGACCGCTACTTCTGAGATTTACCAGCATTTGCTGACGAGTGCGTGAAATCTGCCACCAGGACTTTGGTTGACCAGTTGCCTATGGTCTGCAAAGACTTCAATTCACGTGGTTTCGGTCTCTTTTCATCATTGGGTCAAGAAAATAAGGCTTACTTTTATGCTCATCCTGATAACACACTAGATTTGGAGTTTAAAAGTGACCGCAGCATATATGAAGTCCGCTAAGGAGCCCCACCGCAGAATTCTGACTGCTGTGTTGTACGCGTTCTTCCCGAAGTGTGGCGATTCATATCAGAAGGCTTGTGGACATTTCCACGGGATTTTAACACAAATATTTTTCGCAGGAGAATGTACTATGTTTGAGAAGTATGCTGAAAGAAACACCGATATATATTGCTGAATTTAGTTTCAAATGACGCCATCGTCAGTGTCACAAGCTACCTCATATTCTCTTAGTGTATGCTGCACTGCTGAAGCAATCATGAGTTTTGATGGAAATTCATCTTTTCGTCTCTAGATGCTCCGAAGAGGAAGGGAAAAGTCTTATAAAACGAGAGATTACCCTGCTGCTAACAGAATTAACTGTCCAATGAAGTCCGAAATACGTCTAAATACTGTCTACAACCAGAAGTTTACGATGCGAATGAACTCTTTCAATATATGGAAATTATTTAGAACTTAATGGTGGGAATAGGTAGCGAAAAAAGCTCTTTCTGATGTCCGTAAGTTCAAACAGTCTTTAATACGCTGGCAAGTCAGTTTCATCCTTCCTAATGTCAAAGGTCAATTGGATGGCCGATTTCCTGGCTTTAATACAAACCACATATCTGGATGTTCCAAATTCCTGAATTCATCACAAAGCCTAGGTCTTGATGGTGTTTCGAGTATTATATTTTGAAAATGTACAGATGTTTAATCTCATCTCCCCACGGATTTCTTTATTTTATTGTTTTCCAAAAATGCAGCACCCACCAGCTGGAAAGAGATTAAAGTTGTAACTGTCACAAATCATATTCTAGATCGAATGTTAAGTTTCTACCCACTCCTACAGATTCCCATCTTTTGAAGCCAATGGAGAAATTACCCCAGTTTGGCTCGTAGCTTCATTGAAGGCCTACATATATCCGAAGCAGCTTGCCTACAGACACAGAAGCAGTTTATATGCTCCCACTGCCTTGCATCGTAACAGCGATTCCAGTTCAGACAAGGACGCTATGTGTGTTCACTGTGCCTTCTTAGACTAAACATCGGCCTTTGACTTTCCTCCCAGACCGCTTTTGTTACATAAGTTTTCCACTGCCCAAACTGGGGCGTGAGCTTCAAGGTGGCTGGATTCTTATTTTTCTGAAGAGAAACAGTATACAGTTTAAAGAGGGGAGGGCTACATGTAACTGCTTAACAAGGTCCGTATGCCTCAAAATGCAATACTTTCTCCCTTTTTATTTTCTTTCTTTTCGCATGACTAACTAATTTTGCTAAGTATGCTGATGACCTAACGGTTTCTGTTCACGTTAACTCTTACTTGGATTGCTCTCAGTCAGTTGCTTCATCGTCCGAAATGAACCAACTGCATTTCTTTAGTGGTCTCAAACTAAACCTTTCTAAACGTCCGATTGTCAATTTTGGCTTCAGGCGTGTATGGGACTCGTGTGAGCTGTTTAGGTTCACTGACTCCCACCTCATTGATGGTGTCGCTTTAAAAGTACATCGAGTGTTAGCTGTCCTAGATAGAGCTTTATTTTTGATTTTTGCTGGTCGTCTTGTACTTGGCTGACTATCTAAAAAGTCTTTCACCTAACGTGCTACATAAATTCTCTGGTATAGCTCAGCCTCTACTTTTGCATTTTTAATTTCTGCATCTGGCTCATTTTTTGCCAGTGATCCCTGCCGACCTTTACTAGCGCACTAAAAAGTCCAGAGAGTTCCACAGCATGTTTAAAATTGTTTGAAATGAAGTGATTATCATTAGTGTCAAATGAGAAATCAATGTAATCGTTTCTCTGGTTTATTATTTCCTTGTGGAATTCCAATACAAGCCACTGTAATAACGAATGGCAACACAATTCTCTATCGGCTCAAGGTATTTATTGATGGCTCACAACTGTGCAAGAAAGCTCACGGAGTGACTTTCTTAATCGAAGTCTTTACATCTACCTAGCCGATATTTTCTGCTTGTAGTAGAGCAGTGATCAGAAGTAAGCAGAAACAAGCTCTGTGACGAATAATCGCCACAGAAACTGAGACTAGTTACCTATAGAAACTCGAGATTGAAAGTCTTACAATATCGGACTGGAAGATTCAACGTTGATTGAAGTCATCGCATCGTGGGAGGTCCATTTAACTTGTACGCTATTAAGTCACATGAAAATATCTGTAAGTCAAAAGTCTTTGGAAATTGCTTTCCCTAAATATAAATCACATGGGATTCTGTAGTCTAGTAATGATCTGCTTGAATCGTTTGTTTGTGTTACCTGAAATTTTCATATTGCGTCACTACTAGGCACCATGGTGAGCTACTGTTTGTATTACTTATTTTAGCCTACATCATTGAGCATACTGCTCATCGACGCTACTTGTAAATTCAGGCCAGTAATAATTTTGTTGGTTATAACTAAAGAAACATTCTCTACGTTGAGAGAAATGTTGTATATGGTCTTTTTATGGTATCTAAGATGTCAACATGTTTTTTCTGTTTCAAGCTTTTAGGACTCGTATATTCTACTACTAGCTAAGTAGTTAGGTTTGCCAAGACTTATTCCAGTTTACGAATTAAGATTCAGTTTCTGGAACTAAGTATGTATGTCATCTTTATTTGGGAGCTAACAATCTTAAACGTAACTCGCAAAACAGAATATCCGTCAGCAGGTCATCGTTTCTGCGTTGATGCTATTACGAGCTTAACGAACTGCTAAGGAATGCTATCTTCCCGTTGTACTAATGTTGATATTTCATTCTTTAAGGTAGAGTCAGAATGTTATATTATGTTGCGTATAACAATACCGCAGCAAAATGTGAGCTGCTCATTTCTATTTTCTTCGACTTCCATGATATATTCTGATGTATATCGATGTAAGCCCCTGCTAAAAACTTGGAGGTATCCAAATTTGGTATGCATTTCATTGTCTTGGTATACTGAGTCACTATTTAGTAACCTGATCATGAACTTTTTGAAATTAACTTATTCTTATGTCATCAATTTTTATTGGTCACCGGGTGCAAAGTGAGCGTTCTGTTGTCTCTAATTGTCTGTGAATTGACTGATTGTGAGTTGTCAAATTTAGCAGCGTGTATTTTAAAATATGTCGTGAACAGTATTAGTTGGTTATATTCCTTGGTTGTCGTGGATCGTGTACGCACAATAATAGATCCACTATATTACCAACAGGATAAGATCACGTCGTGGGCTCGTAAAGTTACTTCTGTAACATCTTAAATACTTAGTCCAGTTGCACAGATGGCAGTGATAATGTTAACGGAGTTGAGAAGACTGAATAAAGCAATTGGCTATTTTGGCGGAAACTGAAAATTGAATTGTTAGCTACTGTGCAAAATTATGCCTCCAAAGATCTTTAATTTGCCCTTATTTCCTAATTTTTCTATTTTAAAGTATTGATTGTAGAGCATGTGGTAAGTGAATTGAATTTTTGTAACTTATTGTTCGTGAGGTTGCAAACTGCGCTAATAAAGTAACTTATATAATCATAAATTTTCTTGGCTTTTTTATGAGGTTTGTGACAAAGTAAGCATTTTGGCTGTGTTGTGTTCATTTATTAAGACGAGTTTACCATGGTCTGTCCGCACCATTTTACCGTCTGCTGGTTAAGTTAACTTAATAAGTACCTGTTTAAATAGATTGTGGGTGCTTTCCGATCAGTTGGGTAAGATGCACTAGGGCCTTGAGTGGTCCACATAATGCACTATTGTAATTAGAATTGGTAATCTGGAGCCCAAGTTCTTGAAGTCATCTCAAGCCTAATCGAAGCACCAAAACATCAATATGCCTACCGTACATTTAAGCTGGCTGGATATGCCAGTCATACATGAATGTATAAAATCAAGCCACGTCAAATTAGTCATTAGGCATCAACTAATAAAATGGTTAATTAATAATCAGAAGTAACTTCTGATTAAATAGCGGAGGAACTTCGTTTCTTACTTTTAGATGAAAGCTGTTCGATCTGAAAGGTGATTTTCTTCATTTGTTCCTTAACATCTTTCTTATAGGTCTCAAGTTTGTTTGTACTTAACTGAAAGATTACTTTTTATGATATTCCTCCTGCTACTTCAAGTAAAAAATGGTGAAATAATGAGCAACTCTGTTTGCAAGGCGTATCTGAAATCAACAAACACAAAACCTAGTTTCCGGGCTTCCTGTCGATTACTCCTTGTCAACTAACATCAAGGAAAGGGCACGATGATGGTGAGTCTCCTAGCTTGGTGACCACATTGTGAAATAAGTGGTAGAATCCTGTCAACATTTGAGATAAGAAAACATGAAATCGGTTACTCTTCTGTGGCCTATTAATTTATGTAATCCAATTCCACAGGTAACCAGTCGCTGGTCGAATAGCTTAGTGATAAGGTCTCTGAATGTAGCACCAGATAACAGGTATGAACCTCGTAATGGTCCTCTTGAGAATACAGATGCACCTTCCGGGAAGTGTCAACAAGTACAAAACATGGGCGAAGTGCTTCCTGTCTATTGCCTCCAACCAATTAACATAAAACCGGGAATTAACTAAAGGTCATACATCTTACTAGGGTTATCTATATGTCATTTACAACAAATGTAACTTACATTATAAGTGCAATGTACACCGATTGAGGTGATCAGGATATTTTAGACACCTGCTCACCTGTTAGCGTAACGCTATATGTCATCTTTTTTTAACGCACTCTGACCACATGCACGTGTGTTTATACTAATAATTGCGTTGGTTTTGTTTACACCCACTCATGTGAACATCTTAATATGCAATTTCAATTTGCAGTTTTCCAGATCTGGATTTCGTGCTACTTGTCCTATCTGCGTATAACAGTTTTAGCATCGCATAGAACTCTATACTCAGTTTTGTGCCTGCCTTCCAATGTGATATTTTCTTGTAACTGCTGCAATGTTAAAAGTGTATTCGCTCTCACACAGTGATCTCTCTTTACTCTTTTTTCTTTCTAGGCATTTTCACACTTCATGTGAAGTAGCGATGTCCGTAGGAAACTAGATGTCATCTTCTCTATCACACTGAGCAATGCCTGTTTTGTTTTGCCCTTTTTGCCACTCTTTATTGATGATTCAAGAGTCGGCTCACTGTTATTCATTGAACTGTTCTGCTCCTATTTGTTCTTACCGGTGGTTTGTTACACAGCCACTGGTTTTAGAACATAAGCCGAGGCAGGATTTACGCTTACGCTTAGAAGAGGATGCTGTTTTTTCGGTTGAAGATGAATATAGTTCTTCTGCTCAGATAGACGAGAAGTGCCCCAAATGTGATCATACACGAGCGTATTTTGTTCAGATGCAAACCCGTTCAGCTGACGAACCTAGCACAATTAAGTATTCGTGTATGAAGTGTCACCATATTTGGACCGAACAATAAAAATCACCATGTGTGTATATCCTATTGTACCAACACTGACTAATTCGCACATCTTTTGTATAGTCAAACTCATAGTAATCTCTTGATAATCTGTTTATTTTTGTATTTGAAAGTTAAATGTATTATCTCACTCCATACAATAGTTCCTTTTATTTCACATACGACTGACAATAAACGTCTGAATTTTGAAGTAAAATATAACCTGTTAACTTACACCTGTTTTTTTATATCGATGCATAAGCATTCACTAGTTTTCTTATCGGAACATAGGATTTGACGCATTTTATATTCCCTGCCATTGCATATGAAAGTTCCTACCTCTGCTGATTATTTCTATGGAGTGAGTAACTCCATTAAATGTTGGCTATATGTCTCTAGAAGATAACTGGAAGTACGTTAATAGGTAATATAGTGAGCCATAAAGGTATTGCTTTTATTTTTGAAGTTGAATATATGTTAAAAGGTGTATTGATAGAAATGGATGGTATTATAGGTTTATGGTAATCAAGGCTAGCTAAGACTTAAGAAAATTTATGCCCGTCCTGATATCTGAATCCGTCACCCAGCTCTGCAGTAAGACATATTACAGTTGGAACTTATATCTATTTCAGGTTGCAGATGTAACTTCTTACCAACGGCATCCAACCACATAATATGGTGTAATCTAGCAGCTAGTCTTTTGGTGTGGAAGTCACACTGCAAAATGATCGATAGAGCTCGATCAACACGTAGGACTAGATAACATAGAATGAGCCACTTCTCATTGGCTAATCAGTGGAAATGTTGCTTCTTTATGAAGTCACAAAGCTTGATGATTTAGCTACCCCTATCAAATACCAAAACGCATGAATTGCAAAAACGTCACCACATTGCTTTGATTTATCACTGCCTACAGCTTATGCTACGTACCTTCTTATCAACTGACTTTCAGCTGTTCGGTTAACACCGAAATAATGTTATAATAATGCAATTACTATGAATAAATCATACTCTAAGCGTTATTTAGTAAACAAGACTGCTTTATTCTGTTACTTAACAAGTAAACAAATCCATTAAGGAACTTAAGTAATTCCACCTATTTTTTGTGTAGCATTGTCCCTATATATCACAGAACACTGATCTGTCAGAAGAATCAGTTTCAGTGTTTCATTTACGCTACTTACTAAGAAAGAGTAGTATGGGACTCAGCTGCCACATATTGGTTTCATAACTAGGCAATGGGCCACATCTGTTGTGTGAGGGGTAGCAATGAAACCCGGTTTCTAAGACCCTGGTGGTTGAAACCGGCTTTAAGCCCGTGATACAGTATTTGAGTGCCTAAACTATTGAAACGCACAAAGAAAAGCAGTATGCTTATCAACTGTGAAATTTCATGGTAATATGTTCTCTTTTGGTACTCACGCTCCGTATTTCTGGAGTTGATTACCCAAATATCTGCTTGAAATTAACACAGCCATAGTCCATTATTTGCTGTTAAAAATCTTGGGAATTTTATCTTTCCCGTAAAGCTTTTATGTATTGTACGCAAGTTACAGAAGTTTTAGTAACGGAAAATTGTTCTATCTCGATAGTTTTTAGAAGCGAAGTTCGTTTTTACAAATTTAGTGGATTAAACTCAGTTGGATTATTGAGAATACTGGTACATTAGGTGATTTTCTAGGTGCCGGTCCAGTTAATTCCCTCAGCATCTCTGAATTTATTTCAATGTCAAAAGTTGACATACTTTTTATATACTTTTATATACCTCATGTGTTTGGGAATAGACGATTAAAGTAGTTGGAAGATTTCGATTTTGTTCTCGAGTGTTCTTACTGAAATGATGCGAATTATGAGGTGTTTTAGTTTCTTAGTAGACTAGTAATATACCGCAACGTTTACATGTTCATTGTATGCTGACCAGAATGGTTTATTATTACAGTAGTTGGCTAACTCTACTACATATTTATACATTTTTTATGCAACCATTTTGGAAACCTCAAAAAATTTCCTTTCTAGGACAATCATATTACGAAACACGTTATCTGAAGCTAATGAAATGAGTATTTTAATTGCATTTTCAAATAGTACTGCCTAAGTGGTAATATTGCTTTCTTCCTAAGCTTTGTCGAAGTTAGGTAGTTATTCAATTAATATGAATATTGAATCTGGTATTACTGTGTAACGGTTCAACTTGCCATACCTCATATCAGCACATCAAGCTGGAATGCTGCAGCAAGATGAAAGAGGATCAAGGAAGGAAATAGTCAAAAGTGGTAGGTAGTCGTGCAAGGAGAAAAAGAAGGGATGAACCAGCAATGAAATTTGGTACGGCAATTAAGCTGCAGATAATGTGTGGACACATCTGGGGCATTACTATCGGTTCTGGGCCATGTCACATACAGTCTCTAACGGCTGGTTTTTGTTGTCACGCGAATCCGGTCCAGTAAGTTTACATTTCCTTACATGGCCTAGACTAGCAGTCAAAGACTCCATACAATGATGCTGTGTTTTGGTTTATCCGTCCCTAACATTTTTCTAGATTGAATCTACTTCAACTACCATGGCTTGACGATGAAAATTTGCAGTCCCATCACTTGGCTTTCCCCTCCTCCCTCAAGTTCTATGCCCAACTTGTGTATTACTGACGTGTTGATACCATGACACACGGCGTATGTTACGAAGGCGACTGTTGTCGAACGCTTGGCGCCTTATTATATCCTCTACCTTTAGTGGTAGAACGGAACAAACTCCAGTGCAGTACACTCAACCATTAATAGGCAACTGGATATCACAGCAGTGCCATGAATGTAGTGAGATGATAAAGACCAAGCAAGCCTATCGTTTCCGTGCCCAAACTTCACCGGTGACCCACCAGGGCTGATCTGATTTACGAATGAGTCAAGTAAGTGCCTCTGCGTCCAACTACTCTGCTCCCTAATGTTAGGCGAAGTACCAAACTAGTCCTGGAGCAACAGATTGCATTCATGTGACGAGAAACACAGCCCCAACATTTTAAATCTATTAGTCAAGGCGTCCAGAAGACTCTGCGTCTTGCAAGTGTCTTTACTTAACAGGGCTGTTTTGTCTGCATGGTTTAGGTCTACTAAGGCATGTTTTCTGTGACACGGTTAATTTGTGAAAGTCATATCACGAGAGGAATACTTCCATGACGAAATCAAATAAGAACGGATGAACACCACTTAACGTATATAACCCATCTGATACCTCACCACAAGGTCTTACATGATAATGAGTGTTCGACCACGGCCTTCAACAGGGTGATGTACTTGCCTGACAGTCTTTTCACTTGGTGACACTGTCAAAATACCTCACGGTTGTCGGAGTCGAACGCCACTTTCAGGTCAAGAAATGTCGGTATCGATAAGTGAGTCTGTGTTGTGATACCTGGTGGAGGGTATCTGGTGGATACGCCCACCACCAGATCTGAAACCTGTATTGTTTTTTCTAGTTTGCATTTCCCGATCTCCACTTAGACGTCTAGGAATCATAGAACCTATAGTTTTGAACACTATGTTCCTCAGAATGGTTACTTGGTAGTTGGCACAAGAGGGTTTCTCGTTTTTCTTTTGAAGGCTAGGGTACTCATTTATTGAGACTAGTCAGAGAAAACCAGTTAACTTCGTGCTTAATCATCAACCACCCCTTGGTTTAGGTAGCTCCGATTCCACTCCATCTGATCCTTTTGCTTCTCCTAATTTTAGGTCACTTATAGCCTTCCTTACTTTGGCAAGAGTTGAAGGCTATGTCTCAATGTCTCACTCAACATTCAACTAGATAGAGGGCAACGGAATAATTGCTGGAGACCGATTGAATTGTATTTTCCATCTCTCTAGCCTTCGCTACCTGCTACTTCTCGTGGTCATTGCTTAGACCTCGTTTCAGTTTACATTCGAGGTACTTCTCCTTAGTCCAGGCCTCAAAGTCATATGCTGTTTGTTCTCATAAAGGGACAGACAAATAAATCAATGTGGAACCTCTCACAGGATTGCATAAGTCTGGTCTGCCACACTTCAAAGCAGAATGCAAAAAACAGAGGAGTAGAAGATGAATGATAAAATAGTAGACAAAATTGTATGGAAGTAGAAGAGACTTACGAAATCAGAGTTAGTGAGAATGTTCAAGCTTCATATGACATCAAAGAGCAAATACATCCGCGCTATTGTGATCGATTTTCAACCTCGTCACCAAAGGTCTTCAAACATAAATCCCTACTATCTTGAAGACCCTAGTCAAGAAGTATACACCTCCCTATACAGCTATGATCAGCAGTCTGAGATTTCATGAATCGGTGCTACCACCCTGAATCTTTTCCCAACTCAGTTCTACTTCGGATAACACTCCTCGTTGAGATAGGGGATGGCTCAGTATGCGCAACACATCCAAGCCACTCCAGCTGGCGGAGGGTCACAACCTTATTGATCTACCTAGTACTGTTCAAATAACCTCGACGTTGCTAATACAGTGATTCCGCTCCACGCAACCAGTGCTGCAAAAACACCTGTATTCGAGAACCTGTACCTCTTCATATCCTTTACTTTCAAAGGTCATGCCTCACAGTCGCATAATAGGATAGAACGGACTTCAGCTCAGTATACTTGTTTTTTGATGGGTAGTCAGATATCTCACCAGCGCGAGATATGAAATCAGTTGGCAAACGTGCAACGGGCCGTTTTTATTAGCTTTTGCCAAAAACCTACATGTTCACATGATGCAACTCCCCCAAACAAATGAAGTGACCAGTGACTATATTATCCTTCCAGGTCAAGAGGCCGACAAGATCCAGAGTCTTGTGAACGCCCTAAGTAGAAATATGACTATATTTGCCATGCGTTTCACACCTGTCAGATGTTAGATGATGCCTCAGAACTGGTCTTCATCCACTCCCAGTTTAATGACAGGAAGTGAAGTGGTGGGATGTGTCGACCACTTCACTTGAAGAGTTGCATCACCTCGAACGGCCTGGTTATTGACGAAATCTCAGCTCGGATACAGAATACCTGTTTGGCAGTTACCACCTTGCGTAATCTGTGGCGTCAACTGGCGAGATATCCCACTATCTGTCAAAAGACGAGTGTACTGCACAACAGTTCGTTCTATCTTGTTATACGACTGTGAGGCATAGCCGTTGGAAGTATAAGACATGAAGCAAATACTGTGTTTTGACCACAGATTTCTTCGTAGCATTGCTGGCGTTTGTGGAATCAGCATGTGAGTAATACTGAGGTCAGGCTGGGGGTACTACACAAGTTGATGTATGAGGTTGTGAAATTCGGTCAACTGAGATGGCTTGGATATATACTACGCATGTCTAACTATCGTCTACCTCGGTCAGCCATGCTAGGAGAAGTTGGATTAGGTTGGAAGAGGGTTTAGGGTAGCAAAATCAGGATATGGTACCAGTTCATGAAGTCTCTTACTGTTGGGTGGAGCCGTGTTGGGAGATGTAGACTGCCTGACTGGGCTCCTCGAGACGAAAGGAATCAGCGGTTGGGAACGATTTGTGGCATGGCTGAATATGGATCATAGTTCGCAGATGTATTCACCTTTTTACGTCATCTAAAGCTTGAGTGTTCATACTAACCTCTATCTTCGAATTGTTTATTCTGTCACCTGTTTTTCGTGTACTACTATGAAATGTGGTAACTTAGACCGATGCACTTGTGTGCGAGGTTATACATTGGTTTTATTAGTCAGAGGTGACTAATACAATCTACCATTTCACTTCTTTTCTTTGAACGAGGGAGTTGGCTCAGATCAGTCTTTGAGCACTGTTGTACATTTGAAAGGTGCAAAAGCCCAGTCAAACATACTCAGATTTATGCACAATGTGCTCAGGAAACTGGCTTTTGTCAGCATTTTAACCCAACAAGATTATGCTGTTTGGGTACTCAAAGTTAGCCAGGCACCCTTTTGAAATAAGTCTACCCATTTAGAAATAGCTCGTAAAATACTTAACTGACTAAAATTAGATTTACCCTGTAATTTTATTATTCATTTTTATCACTAATTAATCGAGATGGTTGTGATTACTTTCACATTTCATAAATCAGGATGATAAATCAATTCGATTTTATGAAGAAGTATATTTTCTCCTTAAATGCTGCATCTTAACTAGTGATATGTAATTATTTTAGAGTTCATTTGTATTCTGTATTCTGTCGCCAGTATTAGGCTGTCAGCAATACGGAGGTTTCGACGTTTTATGTATATTGAAAAATAACCCTTTTTAACTTTTACTGACCTACTTTGCTTATGCATTTCACACTCCTTTTTTTGTAGCAGAAACATTCATTTCAGATTTTTGACAGTTTGCTAATCATAGTTTACAGCAGGCCATCGTTTTTTTGATAATTTAGTCTTTGATGGAATCCAGGATACACGCTTCGTCTTATCTAGGATTAGTCAGGTGGATGTACCTGTACCCAATGAGTGATGGTGTTCTCACTGAGACTCAAACTCCACACCCATCGCTTCA
This sequence comes from Heterobilharzia americana, assembly GCA_944470555.2. Taxonomy (NCBI): domain Eukaryota; kingdom Metazoa; phylum Platyhelminthes; class Trematoda; order Strigeidida; family Schistosomatidae; genus Heterobilharzia; species Heterobilharzia americana. Next base: position 125,766,021 of record OX104127.1, on the reverse strand, counting down.
AACCCCAAGACGTTATCTACTAGACCACTGGGGCGTGAGGAGCACCTCTTGTGTAACTGGAGTTGATTATTATTATTTGTTAATACTTGTAATTCCCCATTCGTTGTTCAATCCAGTATAACAGCGGGAAATGACAAGTATCAGAGAATAATTGTCATATTTCTTGTTGTATGAATTTCTTATATATTCATGAATTATCGAATCAAGTTTGTGCGATCGCAAATTGGAATTGTTTTGGGAAAAAGATCATTATTCTTCCCAGTTACTCAGCTATAACCAGTTTAGGCTAAAACTCACTACATCAGCTATCCAATAGTTTCTTAAGAAGCGAAGCGGATAATAACTTGTGGTACATAATGGTGTTGATATATTTTCAATTCACGTTTCAGTGTAACATAAGGTTTCATTGTCGCTAAGCTTTAACGATATAAACTGACTTGTACTCACAGCCAACTTAGTTTAGCTTTCGCTTCAACAATATTTTGGTGATAAACAGCCTTGGTAATGCTGTATGTTTATGGTTACACCATAATTCATTTGAATGATTTCTCTCCGAATTATGGTAACACTCTTTCGAAAAACCGCTAACTAATTCATCTTAGCTAAAAAAAATACTTTAACTTGTAAAGTGACTGCATAAAACAATGGTTTTCTCTGAGTCTTGTTCAAGCATTGAAATGCTACTAAACTTTTAAACTAACCTTCTACTAAGTTAAGAGAATTTTCTTTTGGAATTTTTTTAAACTAATTCATAGTCTTAGCATCGCACTCACTATTTTGCATGTTTCACTGGGTTTTGTAATCAGAAGACAAGTCGATGTTCAATACCTATTGACATTAGAATCCATTTTATTTAATATACCTTAAGTGAACGTTATTGTCTTCCAGTATTAGTGTTTCTACTGAAATTGGAAACCGGCAACCACTGTCTCAAGCCCCTAAAGTTTGTTCATCAAACTAATGGGTTAACTATCCTACTATGAAATAATACTATTAGTTAGGGGAGCTGGGTCTGTGTGCTGAAGAATTTGCTGGTTCGAAGTGAGTAGTGAATTGGATTCTGGATACTGGAATTTTTCGTGACAGATGAGAGAAGCTGCTTTTGCACGAATGCGAAATCTTGCAGCTCACAGTAATAAATAAGAGACCACCGGATTTATGTACCCATATATCTGAGATTTATGAAAAGAAACGAAACAGAGGATCGAGTATTTATTCATTAGGAAGAGAAGAGGTATTATGATGAAAATAGCTATCTGTGTGATCACTGTAAATGGCTAGTAGCTATTTGGTCTAGTATGGAAAAATTGTCTTCATCATTGTCCACCAGTGAATTCATCAGTCCATTATCCACCATGATAAGGCATTATCATAAGGAAGATGTGGACAAAAAGGAAGAGTGACATAGTGGATCCTAATCTTATCAGCACAACCCTTTATGTAGTTGTAGGCTGAATACTTAGTCTACGTCTTGTATAGGGAATACAGCTCAATCTCTATGAATCTTAGCATGTAGAATTTGCCAACATGCACTCTTCTTTATTAAATGATTTCATTGTGCTTAGCAGTGAGATTTCTGACGAACCTTTTGTCCCATTTCAAATTCAATATGGCCAACAGTGAATTCCCGGTAGTATTGAAATACCCGTAAAAGCTCTCTGTATGCCGAAACGTTTTGATCAGCCAGTAGTGTTTCAATTAACTGCGATCATCGGTTGTTACCTCTGACAATGGTGTCATCAACTGAAGAAATGTACCTCCGAACAACATGGGTAGCGAGGATCTAATCATTTAGATCAGCTCATAAGACTTGTTCGATTTGAACAAATCAGCTATGAGTTGAACCTCTCCCTGTACACAGATGGTAATTCCTTTGTTGAATATGTTATGCCTGTTTATCTTCTTTGTGGCAACCTTCACGCATCAACAAGTTGTATTCGCAATTCAACTTCATAGCCCATCCACTCACTCCTTTTCGGTTGACAGTTCCTCTGTATTTATTGAGTGACACTAGTTTCTGCTTCTCTTTCCGTTTCCTGCATATGGCCTTTATTCTGACCGGCTGCATTCATTTCTCCGGCTAACTTGTGTATGGCTTCGCATAAGTTGAAGTATTGTTTCTTGATCATTTGGGTGGTTTGCTGATTTGAGTTGTGAACATCCGATACTGACTGTGCACTGTTTATAGGTTGCCTGATTGAATCTTATTGGTCCTCCTATGTAGTCGATTTAGAGCTTTCCCCCAGAGAAGCTCTACAATTTCAGGTTGAAATCATCATTTTTGGCTTAATCATTATCAGTTTGGCAGACTTGTATTGATACTGGATGATGATTGACCGTGAAATAGAAGTTTAGGTCGCAGCCGGATTCGAACCAGTGACTTTTGAGTTGATGGACCGGTGCTCTACCAACTGATCTACGTAGCTCAGATCGTCGAGCACCAGGCAAACTACCCGGGGGTCACTAGTTCGAGTCCTGCGGTGGCCTATGTCCCCAATCCACTCTTAGTCATCACCCAGTATTAATCCTTATTCACAGTATTTCTTAGACAATAAACCTTTTTAATTTTGTTGCCTGCATTTGGGTGTTTCACGTGTCACTCTACCTGTTGTCTAGTAATCGCCGTTTAAGATTTAACATTCTCTCAACCGAGTGTAATGGCTATCTGTGCTTTGGATCACTCTAATCTAGCTAGTGAAGTTTGAATCGTATCTCAAACGGTTTCCTGGTGTTGATCTTTTCTTCAGCATAAGGTTCAAACCATTTTGACAATGAATGTGATAGAAATCTTGTGGTGTAATTCAATTTCCACTTTGCAGAAGGCTGATCACTATTTTCTCAACCAGGTATTACTAGGTGTAAGCACAGGCAGTGATTTTACTCGAAATATTACCAAAATAAAGACTTATCATTGTGTGTAAACTTTTCATCAGGAATTTACTTTTCACAGTATTAACAGTGTTTTGTCTTTCTATTCGAATGATTTCGAGGCGTTCCCAGATGGGAAACCATGCTTAATCAATGTTGTTTTATTCAGACTACTTATTACTAATCAGTAGTAAGAAATTTTTCATATGTTTGATAGTGTAATGTCTCCTAACTGGTTTGTTACGCCTTTCATAATGGGTTCGCATCCAAACAGTTAGTTAGTATTCTTTGTCATTCTTACTGATCACTGAAAGATCCTCATCACTAAGTGACATATCCGTGCTACAAAGACGTTGCTCATTATCAAAAGTTCAGCGTGGATTTTAGTGTTTCCGACGATATTGATAGTAAGGGATGGTAAATGCTTGAATATACATGTTTTTTATGGTCAGTCTTTGAAGGTAATAAAGAGGAATATGTATTTGACGTGTGGTTTATACTTAGTAGCAAACCCAGCAAGATGTATTTAAAATATCTGAAAAATTGGGATCACCAAAAATGTAAAACTTGATTGATGGACCTCAGTCAGCTGTACTCACCAGCCCGTCTTTATTTTGTGTCTGTCGTATTCAGTAACTGTATCTGATTACAGGGAAAACACTCAGATATAAGATCAGTTTGCCAATCATTTACAAACTGCACTGTCCGCGTTGACATTTTCCCGCAGTTGAGTAGTTTATCAGCTACCTACTTGTGGTGTTTACAGTGTTTCCGTTGGAAACCATTCAGCCAAGATCACATTGCGATCCTTGACACAAAAATGTTATAAACTAGCCACGCATACTGTTGTATAGCCTGAGTGGATAGAAACCCCTGACACTGGTCTTTGGATTTTTCTAGTAGGATGGCCATTTCGCTTGTTTAGGACCAAGCTCACCAATAGTGTACCCCATTGTGAGACTTGTGTACAATAGGGTTTACAACACAAAGGCTAGTTCCACCAGCTAAACAGTTCATGTAGTTAAGCACATCCTATTCAGAAATCACACCTCTAGGAAGTTGTAGATGCATGCTTCAAATTCTTACCACAATCAGTGGTATAGAAACCTACATGACCTTAATATCCATCTAAAAAAGCTTTTTATCTGGAGTTTGAATATTAAAAGGTGAGGGTCTTATGGAGAAGTGAAAGTGTATTATTCGAATGAAATTCTGATTTAGTATATGTTTCATATCTTCTTCCAATGGACTTTAAATTATAAAGAAGTTTCCTCCCCTTTATTAGGACTTACAGAAGGGTATTGTATAATCTCTTAGTACTTATAAATACACCTACAGACTGAGCGATTCACCAAGAGAATCCTTCGACAAAATGATCATTGTTTTTAGCTCTTCTTCAGTTGAGGAAATGCTTTTGTGTTTGACGAAGACAAGTACAGCATGGAAACTTGAGCTGTGTCTAGCTGATATGAACTGTTTAATGTTGTTACGTATAAATCCCGAACAATATAACTTGTATTCAGTCAAGAAAAATTTAACACTTAAGCGCTTCCCAACACATTAATTTTCCTAAAATTGTGTAGGTATATTCGAAAGTATTTTGGTTTGTTCACAAGTCAAAATTACAAAAATTGATGTATCCAGTAAACCACTCATGTTATTTAGATATATATAAGCATAAAAAGTAAACATGTAATTCGGGATGTTTTCTTTACAGGTTTTGAAGATCTATCTTTTGAATCTGATTTACCTGGTTTTTTCGAACTTTATTTGACAAGCCTTCAGTTTTTGTCTAGAAGCAACTTGGAGCATTGTTATCAACTGAAGTTACACTAGCATCTTGATTATTATGTAACCCCCTCCATCTTAAGTGCCAAGTAGCTTCATGAAGTTGAAAATTTCCAGTTATTATTTCTTAACAGCTTGAATTGTTCTTCTGTAACGTCTGTAGTTATACAGTTGATCGACACCAGTTTAAGGCTTTGAGTAGCCATCACTTCCTTTGACATTGTAGATCTACCTTGATGGTGTGCATCGACAAACACACAAGAAGCAAAAATTTCTGTCAACTACCTTTCATACATTCTGCACCATGTAACATAATTTGTAAGCAATGTGAAAACTTCAGGGATATATTTGCTTTTTGTTACCGTGTAACTTTCTGCCAAAAACGAGAGGGGGAAACCATTTGTGCTAACTCCTTGGTAGTGTTATAGGTTTTGATTCTTCAGTGGAATACTTGAATGATATGAGTTGTCGGTCGGCAGTGAAAAGTTGCTCCGGTAGAGGCTTTAAGTAGAGCAGAGATTCCAGAAGACTGACTTGCATTTTGTGAAACTTAAAGCAACATGAGAAAACTACTCTGTGAACTTTTTTCCGTATTTTTTTGGATAATGGCTGGCAGTGGAAACTAGGACACACGTTTCCGATCGACCAGTTTGGTCCAATCAACGACGAGATAGTACAAGCAACGTCATATAAACTATAATGATCGCAAAATAAGTGGCTATCGTGACTGTGTGACATAACAGATAACGCTTTGGCGTTTGGTATGGTCGGTTCCAGTTTTAGTGGGAAGAAAATCGCTCACTGGGAAAGAGGTGCATCCGTCTGACAAGTCCCGAGTAGGATGAAACGCGGCTTCTAGATTCCACTGCTAGTCATCATCCATCAGTAATTACAGAAACTGACTAGTTGAAATGAAGCAATACTGCTCTTGAAATTTGTCCTTGTCCTTTAGTACAGCTTATTGATCATTATACAGTGTTTTCAGTTCAGCTGTAATTTTCCTGGTTGACATTGTCCATTTTCAAGGTTATTGGTTAAATGGTATAAACATGAAAATTCCCTTCTAACAATCTAGTAATAAAATAATAATTTCCTTTTCCATTTAACTAGTTTCATACCATACCTATTGATTTCTTCTGTAAAAAGTTTAAAGTTATCTCAGAAGACTTGAATTTCGAAATCTCCGCATTATCGATTATTTTGGTAACTAGAGTCTGATTGGTTTATTTATTTATTTTAAGACTTCGAAGCTTACATTTTTTTTCTATTATTCGTGGCATGATAATACTTATTTTTCGATAACTTAAGGGCTAATACTGTTTTATTTTCTGCCCAAATTGACAAATACTACACAACTTTCAACGTTCCAGCGTAGCATAGACTTTGATGATGAACTGTATTAGTAGCCTACTGTAAATTCTTAGGTTGGTGGTACAATTTCACAGTAAAACTCATTTTCTAGGTGAGCTGTAAGAAGAAGCAAAATTTTTTTACTCTCTATCCACTGGAAAAAATTAAGAATCTAGGGGAATACATACTAAGGTACGGACTGTCTTTCCCGGGTAATTTTCTTCGTAGTCAATACTTACTTGAAAAGTGGATACATTTTAGTTATTTCATTAATGGCTATCCATTTTATTACTTGGACAAAGCATGAAAGACTAAATTTTGCAGAATAAAATGATGTCATTTCATGAATACTCCTCAGCTGCATACAGTTTACAAGTATAATGGTTATTAGGAAATAAGATATTTCAAAATTAGGGAATCAATAATCTCCATCGTACAACGAAGTCATTGATTATTCATATAACATGTAAGAGAATTAACTGTACAAAGGTAGGAAATGTAACAACGGAAAGGTAGTCATCATGTCAATGGCCAATTCGTCGTGTCACAAGCTGGCGAAATGGTTATCGGAATCTTCACAGCCTATTCCGAGTAAGTTGGCAGTCCATAGTCTAAGAGATACATTTAGATTTGCTCACGAAATATATAGCGTCAACGTTTCAGACAAGCTTATGGTGTCATAGGATGTCACTTCCTTATTTACAAATATACCAGTGAGTAAGACGATTAATGCATGTTTTATTATCGTTTGAGAAGTTCGATTAGTCAGTTGTTTTTAGAGCAGAAATCTCCGTCCCTCAGCACCATTTTCAAAAACATCATCTCACAGAGTTGTTCAAGTTACCAATGCGCATGAATTAAGAAAAAGTGGGGTAGCAAAAAATAAAAAAGTAGGTATTTTTAGGCTTAAACGACAAAGGTACAAAAAATGGTGTGTGAAAATACTTAACAACCAGTTAGTGGTAAAATTTGATGTTGTGAGCCCCATAATTGAAAATAAATATTTGTGCCATCAAAAGATGCATCAGCGATAAATATACCCTATTCTTTACTGAATTCTCAAGTTGATGAAGTAATCATTAGATAAAGGAGAAGGTGAGTAGTAGCGAAGCTACATTCGTCATTAATAATCACCATAGCTACGATCGAAGAATGCAACGAAAGATTACAAATATGTCTATAAAGCAGTGGTCTTCTGAGAAAGCTTTCCTGTAAGTGTCATTCTAGCAAGTATCCAGGTGTATGTTTACAGGAATCTATGAAATTAGGTTTCAACTTCTTTGGCACCTAACAACAAGATGTATCTGGATTATGGGGAGGGGGCTTGGACTTGTGTGATTAAATGCTAGAACCAGTAACTTTACCACAAATCTTTTCAACCTACAAGTTCCATACTCATTCCCGTCTCTTTTTAACACTTGATAGCAACCGGGTGCAAACTTAGAAAAGGATGCAACCATTTGGTTTTCAATGGAATGAGTTGGCATTAAGAAATGCTTAATGTATAAAGAGTTTATCAGCTTAGGTTCTTGGTTGTTGATTAGTTATTTGTATTGGAGTATAGCTGTTTAGTTATTATGTAGTGCAGAATTCTTATTTTGTTTTTCTTATAATAAGTAAATGTTTTTATCTAGTTTTATTGGTTGATATTACTCGTTGACTATCATGTTTTCATCTACATTAACTTTATAGTTCGGTGTCGTCAACCAATTCACCAATATTTGTTGCACTGAGAAGCCCCAACCTATGACCAGCTACTCAAGCAGGACAGCTTTTACTCAATGTTGGTTTGACTATCGATCTAAACTCCTGCTGATGATCTATGGAGAAATTCTAAAAATATTGAAGTATTGAGTTATGTTGACATCACCATCTTTTACTAAAATCTGAAGTGTTAATGAATGATCATCTCATGGTGTACGACAGTACGACGAAGAAAATTCAAGAAGTTCTAGTCAAAATTTGAAGAAAATGTTTTCTCATGGGACTGGTACATACCGTTTGTGTGTGTTCTACCACGTTGGTTAAGTTTAAAACTTTTCATTTGAATGCTCATACAACTCAGTACATGTTGGGATGAAATGGAGGGGGCTTACAGTTTTTAAACATTTCCTTATCAGAGATTCTAACCATTTTAAGAATCAAATATTGCACCCAAATCCCATTCAATACTCTCTTTAAAGCGAATCATAGTTTCCATCTTCTGGCTTGATTTTTAACACTTTTTACAAGTAAACTCAACAAAACAGGACTCTATCTGTCGAATACTGGTCATAATCAATCAACTGTTGTCAAAACAATGTAGTAATATCTTTGATTACAAGTTTTGGAAAAAGCACAACAACAACAGAAGTTGAAATATTGACGAAATCGGCAACAGAATATACACGTGTTGAAAATTGAAGCATAGAGCACCGAAAATTCAGGATATTTTTCGTACAGTCAGAGATCGCGATTTCCTTTGCTATTTTTTATCGTGTTATCAGCCGAGAAGGGGAAAATGATATTTTGAAGGTAAAATTTGCTAAACCTTTTGTTAGCTGACTGATTGTCTGCCATAACACTGATCCCGTTTATTTAACTTTCAGGATTTTGCCGAAGATGTAGAGGAAAATGCCACAATACTTGATAAAATGCAAAGTGATACAGATTTCCAACAAATCCAGAGGACTAGTCAACAAAGTTCACATTGATTTTCATTTAACATCAAGAAAACAAATAACTGAGTTTCAGAATTAAATTCTCTTCATAACATGAATAAGTTTGACTGAGAAGGGTAGAACATATCGAAAGAGTATGACAGTCTCAGCTGCACAGGGTATAATTCTAATCACTTCCCTATACACCTATTAATATATATTTAAATAAGTCTTATTTCCAAACCTTCGCAAGTTTGAGTTTGATCAGCCTTGATGATTTAACTTCCCGTAACTCAGTATTAATATAGACTTCCATTTCGATAAATGTATGTTCGAGTAACAAAGATTTCAGGAAAAATGTCTCTTAAGTATTCATAGCCCTCCCTTTCCAGATTTACTAATTCAATATACAATTGATCTACAACTACTCTGTCTTTGTTCTTCTCCTGTGGGAAGTATGAAAATCACGTTAAAGTGACTGACTGAAATCTACAAGTACGGCTAACAGTTTAATTCGCAGTATGTTAGCATTATTCAGAACTGATTTAACAGAATATGAACTCAGGAAAGTTTTGTGTGTAACTAAAACAGCGCATCAACGATCGAATCACATGCCACTGTTTTCATCAATTTACATATATGTGTGAACACACATAGGTAGGAGTAATCGTGATATTCAGTTAAGGATGGTTGGATATGTACCTAAGAGGCTTCAAGAATAAATGACGTCAATAGAGCCGGTAAGTGCAGTTGACAAACGTCCATCTTCATCTATTGCTAAACACATACTAGGAACTAGTCACATGCTAGAAATGAAAACAGCTTTTAAAGTACTACATAAAAAGTGGTCAGCGCCGAGTGGTTAAATTTATTGAGGATCTTGTCATACGTAAATTCAAGCCCCCATTATGTATACAAAAACAATTTGTACTCACTCTGAACTAACCTTGATATTATTGATTTTAATTTTCTTATGAAGAGTGATGTGATTTTTATTTTATTTTTTCTTTGCCCTTACTATGCCTATGTTTCCTGTTGACTGAAATGACCCTTCCCGTAAATTTTCACATAAACAGTTCGACAATTCCATGTGTGATCAGATTATTCGAAATGTATATTGCTACTACTTCCATCACATGTTTCAGTTAATCTTCGTCTTCTCATTACGCTGTGTAAATTTATCAAAGGAACCCGTTACTTCACAGTTTATAATTGTTAGAAGAAAGTAAACAGTGGTTTAAATAATGATAGGTGAAATTCCAAGCTCGCCTTTCAAATAACTCAAACAATTTGTATTTCACACGATTGATTCCTTAATCCGCATCAATTCTTTCGTTGTCATCAATGGACTATCATCTTGATAAATGAATTATGTGGATTTTATTTCTCTCCATATATATCTTATGAATTTATGGCTTGTATGCAGCTGAAGAAAAGGCGACGAAATACAATGAATCCATCGCATTCTGCTAAACTTGTTGTTCTAGTTTTGCTAAAATTTGTATTTCATTGAAGTCAATCATTGGAGCAGTCTGATGGAAATCACCTCTAGTTAGACAGAGAGTTCCACTACATTGGTTATATTTTAGGGTAGCTGACCTTAGACTCGACACAATTGTCCAACTGAATTCATGAAGTTAGTATTCAAGCAAACCAGGGGAATTTATCTACATAAATGTACATATTTCTGTTAAAAGATTTCGTCTTTGCATGACTGGACAGTGTTTATGCTCACAGGAGATTGCTAACTGATTTTAATTCATTTTGAATTGTGTAGTTCGGGCTTCGGTTTAATTGATTGATAGTTCTTATCACTGGGTGAAATTCAGTTGATGTAGATGACCTTCATACAATCTTAGCATGTTTAGAAGATTGAAGCAATATCTTAATCTACGTGTTTCTTACTACGAAACCGAAATATTTAAAAAGTAACTTTTAATGATAAGAAAGCAAAAGGTAGACAGATGATGAAACAACAAAATTTGGTTAAAAATCTTTCATTACGTAAATCCTGATGAATATCTTTCACTTGGGCAGAATAACTCTCGTATCCAGAGGAGAAGGATACTGAAAACAGTAAATACGTTGGTGGTAATACGATTTCAAAGAGTGTACAAAGAATAAAAAGGGGAATTTTAAACAACTCTCAAATTTAATATATATTTACTATTTATTGATACAACTTAGATATGATGATTATCTACAGATGTTCTATCAGTTAAGTAATTCAACTTGGTAACTGTTCAATTTGATGCACTAGGCGACGTAACAAACTTGTTATATGACAGCTGATGGTACTAAATGGATGTCTGAGCCTTCATAAATGGATTAGAAGTTGAATTTGTTACTTGGTAGTTCTGAGTCGGTCGTCCTGACCAGTGATACACAGCTCTGTAGGCAGATAAGTGTATTGTAAACATCAAAGAGCAGTAATTAAATAAACAGAAAATGATAGACTGCAAACTGAGCTATAATCAAAATTTATCATGATAGTTAACGGTGGCTTTTTTCCTTCCCAATAGTCATCAAAGGTGCATTTTCAAGATCTTACCTCAAGGGATATTTAGTGTTCAGTCATATTTGGATGTGTTGAGTATGCGATAAAATGTATCTTATCAAGACTTAGAGTTCAGGTGTTTACTGAGATGTATCAAACGGAAATTTGAAAATTACTATGAATGAGTATTTTATTCAGTTTATTTGTGAACATGCACTTGTATGGTATATGTGCAGAGTTAATAGTTTACCAATCACGTCAGCTATTTAGATATTTTGACTTGGTTTGCCCCAGTGGAGATGACTTCTTATTACGACTTCGGGAAATCTTATCTCGAAGCTTGTCACTAATGAACAGTAAGGACAGCAATTCAATTTGAAATTAGTAATTAAGCTAATTGAGATAGGCTTGGTTAACAGGTTGTATTGATGATACCCGAAACTGAATGAAATCCTACTGCGAAGCCATTATAACGACTAGTCTATCGAATTCAACGAAAATCAACCTGCCTGTAACTTGTGTAAGTAATACGTTACAAGACATGTTGATGAACATGTAATGCATTAAGAAAGCAATTAATTATTGTGACTACTTACTTGGAAAACTTGTTTTTCGTAGAGCTACACTTAGTTCAGGTGACCTTGAAAATCAATCTTCTATTCACCCTAATATTATCGTTAGGCTGTTGATCTCACTTATTAATTGATTAGTGCACTTTTCAGTTTAAAATGAAGAAAAGAAATTGATGAGCACTTTTATTCATGTGTACAAGTTTGCAATGCAGTCTAAAAGAAGAATTACTGTTACTTGCATATTTTGACTATTCCTTGATAAATGCAGGCCTTATTCTCATCACTTAACTATATTTTCTAATTTTTATCTTTCTAAAATTAGAATTTTTGGCCTCCAGTCCTCTCGCACAGTTTCAGGGCATTTCAGTTAACTGGAAATCGGTAGTTAAGTAAACTCTGGTTTTTAACACTTTTGTATTCAATGTTAAGTGACTTTCCGTCTACTCAATATAGTTATTTAATAAGATGACTTGCTTTGATAACTACATTTTGAATGCTTAAGTTTGGAGACTACCATTAGGTAAATTGCATCACGTATGAATGTTCAAAGCTGATTATTTTTGGATATTATTGAAGTATAGTGAGTTATGAAAGTATACCAGAATTAATCAACTTATCATAGATGGTGGAAAAATTCATAAGTTCAGTATTGTTGATTAGTGGTTACCAGTAGAAACCAGAATGCTTCAACACTTATGAGTCAGATGCACCTGAATCCATGCTAGTGTACCCATTCAGACTCCAACTCAGCTAGCATTACTTTGAAAACTGAGTTATCAAAAACGTTTGACACACTGAACATTAAGAAGTAACAAAGTATACATTATTCCTGTTTACTAAATTGGCGTTAAGAATAAAAAGATAAAAACAAAGCCTTTACCCTCCAAAAGTTATTAATATAGGTGTCTAGTGCGATTCAAGTTTTTTTTAACTCTTTTTACTGTGCTCACATTGACTCTAAAGCAAAGTACGCAAAGGAAATCATTCAGTTAAGGTGAGTAAACGTATTCGATACATGTATATTAGGATCCTAGATACCACGTGAACAACCGATTTTGTTTGTATTTCCATAAAAAGGTGTACTCAAATTCATATAAACAAGCCTAAACAATGGAAAGTTTCACAGGCTTTGGATAGGTAAATCCTTGTCCACTATTTTAATAATCAACAAATATTATTGTGATATTATCATCCACAATTTTCTCTGTTTAAAGACTTTAATTAATTTTCATTTTCCTTCTGATTAACAACAGATATTTAATCCAACTTCATTAACTCCAGGTATTTTTGAGCTTTCAGCAGCTAAAAAAAAGCGTCGAAATAAGATAAGCTTATTATTAAAATCTGGCTCTTCTTGCTTTGCTAAAAATACTTTATTGATAATACGATTTATGTGTGGAAGAATAATTGGCACATTCTGCTTATAATGGTTATGAACAAAACAGCATATTATGAAACTTAATGAACACCATTACTTCCAGAATTGTTTTCTTAGTTTATTTGTTAAAACTACCTGAAACTAAGTTATTTATGTAGTGTTCAGTATTCAGTCCTTAAATGTATTGTTTACTTAATTGCAAATTGTACGTTACAGTTGCTGAGTTTCATATTACTTACCACCGTTACTAACGTAGTGTATGTGTTGATAGCATTTTTTCAATTTAGGATGTAAGAACGTGCATATATATATATATATATATATATATATATATATATATATAGAGAGAGAGAGAGAGAGAGAGAGAGAGAATGACTTATATTGAATAACTAGGATCAGCATATTCACTGCCTGAAATTTCAACATCGCAAAATCAATAGTCACTTCTATTTTCCGTGTTTTTAAAACGTCACGTGTGTATATCTTCTCTAATGTATAGTTTTATGACAGTCTTGGTTAGTCTGTATCAAAATATCGGCACTCCAGTGTTCTCCATTAATCGAACTAACGAACTTGTTAGTTTACTACTGGATGATGATTGAAGGTAAGTTGAAAATCTGGGTCGATGCAGGATTTAAATCAGCGACGTTCGGAATACCTACCTAGCGCTCTATCATCTGAACTAGGAAACTCAGCTACTCAGCAGATCTTAATTTCATTTTAACCACCAATATGCTCCTGTCCCCTCTCTAATTCGTCTTGATTTGAATTGGAATGAGAAGTCCTGGCTGAGCAGTTGGTGTGAATATGATGAATAGGGCGTAACACATGACGAGTCCACACGGCAGTCAGTCAAAAGACTTGGTGAATGAAGTGTAATTAAGATCTGCTTAGCGGCTGAGTATCATAGCGCAACTCGTAGAGCACTGAGCCAGCATTCCATAGGTCTCTGATTCGAGTCCTGTAGCTATCCAGATTTTCGTTTCACCTTCATTTGTCATCCAGCATCAAGAATGCAAGTTTGTCAAACCATAGCTATCTCAGATAAAGAAGTCGATTAAACCACATAAAGGATGACGACTTGCTAATTACTTACAAATGTAGGGAATTGGTAACAATATGAGAACAGTTAAAATGTCCTTGATGTAATCATGAATAACTACAGCGGAAACAAAGGATTTCCGGAAATGGCTTCTCATTTTCTCAGGATTCTTTGTTTTAAGTTGTTCGAAACCTCCTTTTCATACTTTGTTAACCCCTCCCTACCAATATTACTTGTCTTCTAATTAATCCATGTTGCTAGTTGTAAGGATTTGGAGAATTATAAGATATCTTAACGACTTAGTAACCAAGTGTTTAAATGAAAATACGCATAGACCAGGGTCAAAGTGGAACCATAAGCCTACCAACTATGCATAATATTTCTAGTTGTTTATCTTCACTCAGCTGCGATGACATTTCTAGTTTTCATTGCTTGTATTTGCCTGCTCTTAAGTATACTTGCAGCTTCAGTCATATTCTTTCATGGTATACGAATCTCTTGCCCAAGATTTCTTGCATACACTTACCACAAATAAGTCACTTTCTTCCTATCTTATTTAAGTCTGTTTTAATTCAAATGACGATAAGTTGTAGAAATGGTGGTGTGATTAGATGCTAATTTTGCACGACACCTTGGCACAATACCGAGTAAGTCTTGTTTTGTCTTAATTATTCTGAGTATATCAAGGTGAATTAAATAACACAAAGTTTCAGTATCCCGAGAGTTTGGCCTACTCATAGTTAAGACAGCATACCATCAAACGAGGTTCAGGCGCTGGATATGAAAAGAAAAATGGCTGTACACTGGAGATTTAGTGAAAGAATTCACAGCATAAGTGTACCGTGTTACCAACATTACAGTGTAGCCTCATGCCGAATCCTGATATTCCTATGAACTAGTAAGTTATGAATATCTGGAACATAGTTGTCACGAATGTCCTGAAACAATTTGAACGCCCATTTCGATTTAGTCTTTATGCGAATGGGTTTTGAAATGACAACATACTGGAAGTACCACAAAATTTTCTTATAATAGTAATCTTAGTTACAACAGTGAAAATGTATGCTCAGAGAAAGTAACCATTTCCGAAAAATTTACGACCTTTTAACGTAAAAATACACAAACTAATAGCAGGACTAGTGAAGCAATCCAAACAGCAGGACATACAAGGTGAAATAATTTGTAGTTATTCTGAAGAATTTATGTAAAGATGTTTTAGGATTTGTCCTAGTGCGAACTTGACAGACGCAAAGAACAATCACTAATTATTCGAACTTGTTATATACCCACGAATACGAGACCAAGGAAGAACACGATAGCGTAGTCGGATGGAATAGTATATTTGGATGGTTATGCCAAAATACCGATGCGTTCCAACTAACTGGCTAGAGAGTCGAATACGAGCAATGCAACGTAACACGACAGCGTGCCAAATGGCGAGGATGCTTGACCGGGTGCCTTCAGCTTAGCGAGTCCAGTTAAACTATCAAGGTCAGCATCAATGTCGAAGTCGTCAAACCCTAGGCTATTGATTTTGGGGAAGTGTGTGACGCTACAATGTCATACTATTTTTGCCTCAGTGTACTACTGAAAATGTGTACAAGAATGCGTTTATCCTGTCCAAAACATTACTCTCTGTCACCGAAATTCTGACTGGTTCTTTCAGGTCGTTCGTATGTACAACAATTTTTCCCTGATTTTCAACTTCACCTTTGTATTTGAAATGTAACTTTAAAGGTTAATCAAGCAACTACTGAAATAATCAGTCATGTTTTAGTAGTTAGTAGTAGTCCAGTTAAACTATCAAGGTCAGCATCAATGTCGAAAGTCGTCAAACCCTAGGCTATTGATTTTGGGGAAGTGTATGACGCTACAGATCACTCCCCCCCTAGTGGGTTCGTGAGGACCCTAAGACGATACCAGCCGGAAGTAAAAACCCAGTGGTTTCTCCACTGGTAAAACTCTTCCGATGGGCTGACTGCGTGAGGTGGCCCCTGGTTGTCTGAACCTTATTCTAGGGTGTCGTGGCGATTAAATAAATAAAATACAATAAATGGAATTGTACGTCGGTCGCGGTCATCTGTTCCTTTCGACGTTCCGTCCAGTGCTCGTTGCACCTGGAATATAAATAAAAGTCTTTAATACCACGAAAACGTTGCGTAAAAATGGGAATTATTTATATATCAACATATCGAAAAATAAAAATTTACGCTTATCTTTACCGTTTTTTTTAAAATTTCATTACATGGTAAATAAAAATTGATATAAAAAGGCAAAGTATACGAGGGTTTGTATTGATGTATCGGGTAGGAGTCCGGAGTTGTTTTGGCGTTGAGCCTTCGGTAATCACCGGTTGGACGCCAGTCACTGCTATCCTTTTGGGAACCATGTGCAATGGCGATGCCCAAGGATTGTTCGACGGTCTGATAATGCCCAGGTCGAGCATGTGGTCGAATTCATTTTTCGCCGTTTGGAGCTTATCGGGGGCTAGACGGCGCGCTTTGGATGCCACAGGTGGACCTGTGGTTGTGACGTGATGCATAACATTGCTGGTTATGCACGGAAGAGTGTGCTTCGGTTGCTGTAACTCTGGATATTTCTCCAGAACTGCCTGGTAGGACGCGTCGTCTGATTGTTTAGTCCTAACGATGGCTAAACTCGGACCTACATAGGTGGTGCCGCCAATGGATAACTTTGTGCTGTTATCTATCAGTCGTCGACGGCGAGCATCTACGAGTAGATCGTAATGGTTTAGCAAATCTATGCCAATGATGGGCATAGAGACGTCTGCCAGGAGGAAAATCCAGTGGATAGGTTTGCGTAAACCTAAGTTGAGGTAGGCATACCGTCTCCCGAATGTCGCGATTGCCTTGCCGTTGGCTGCTTGAAGATTGAAGGATGGGTCAAGATGACGCTCCTTTGTCGTTGCTGGAAGAATGCTAACTTCTGCGCCGGTGTCGACGAGGTAGCGGACTTTCGTTTTAATATCCGTGACGTAGAGCAAACGGCTTTTTCCGCCGGCTACGGTTGCCGTGAGCACGTGCCGGCGTGACCGTTTCCCGAGTTCGGGTCCTTCTTAAAACGGCATGGTTTACGACATTTTCTGGCTTCATCCCCGTAAGTGTTATGAAACCAGCACCATTCAGGGTTTTCCACCCTGTTGGGTTTCGTTTTAGGGCTACCACACGACTTGCTGCGATGCGCCAAGGTGCGTTTCCGTGAAGTGCTACGTGATCTAGGACTTCGAGATCGTAGCAACCGTCTCACAGAGTTGCACAACTTGGTCACCTCTGAATCCTGGCGCTCTGTTTTGTCGCAGATAGAATATACGTTGGAGACTGGTCTGCTGGATATCTCCAGTATTTTATCTGCTGAGGCTGCCAGGTCGTCGAGTGGGACTGACTGGAGTGTCACCAACACGGTTTGCACCGGTTGTGGTAGTTTCGAGAGAAATAGTTCTCGGAAGAAACCATCGTCAAATGTTCGTGCACCGATTACTTCTCGCATGCGTGCGAGGACTTCAGTAGCTGAGTGGCTGCCTAGCTCGATGTTACGAAACAATTCGTCTAGACGTTGGCGATCTGTGAGATCGCTTTTCTTCAAGAGTGCGGCCTTTAGAAGTGCATAAGGGTCACTTACTTCAGGATTAAACATGTTTGCTGTAACATACCTGTTTAATTCTCGCGGTAGTGACCGGATGACAGCAAGAAATCGAGAATGAGGATCTGAGACACCCTGTTCTCGAAAATCTGCCTCGGCATACAGAAACCATGTTTCTGCATTGTCTGGCCAATATGGCACGAGTTGGATCGTGTTCGTAGTCGACTTAATACGAATAAGCTTGGGAGTGTGGTCGGACATGAGAAAGTGTAGTAAATGGATATATAATAAATGTTATCGAAATGAAAACAATAAACAAATATAAAATGGAACAGGCTCACCAATTCAATACTTGTTATTGGTCGGGATATGTGATCACGTCGGGATATTGATCACGTCGGGCTCACCAATTTAGGATTTGTCCTGGTGCGAACTTGACAGACGCAAAGACCAATCACTAATTATTCGAACTTGTTATATACCCACGAATACGAGACCAAGGAAGAACACGATAGCGTAGTCGGATGGAATAGTATATTTGGATGGTTATGCCAAAATACCGATGCGTTCCAACTAACTGGCTAGAGAGTCGAATACGAGCAATGCAACGTAACACGACAGCGTGCCAAATGGCGAGGATGCTTGACCGGGTGCCTTCAGCTTAGCGAGTCCAGTTAAACTATCAAGGTCAGCATCAATGTCGAAGTCGTCAAACCCTAGGCTATTGATTTTGGGGAAGTGTGTGACGCTACAATGTCATACTATTTTTGCCTCAGTGTACTACTGAAAATGTGTACAAGAATGCGTTTATCCTGTCCAAAACATTACTCTCTGTCACCGAAATTCTGACTGGTTCTTTCAGGTCGTTCGTATGTACAACAATTTTTCCCTGATTTTCAACTTCACCTTTGTATTTGAAATGTAACTTTAAAGGTTAATCAAGCAACTACTGAAATAATCAGTCATGTTTTAGTAGTTTGGCTAGGAAGGTAATTTTCCATAAAATACAGAGATGTAGTTGGTTATATCAGCAGTTGTTAAGGTGGCCTTTACAGTCGTTCTTATCTGAGTTAGGTTTTTCCACTGTGATACAAATCACTGAAATGTATAAATATGTATATATACAAAGAGTTACAAGTAGCATATTTTGCGTGCCCTTGTATTTTAGAAATTTAGTACCTAGAACATAACTGAAAGTACAGAACTGATTAAATCTTTCAAGTTGTTATCCATCGAAGACTGACGTCAGTTGGAGGAACGAAGGAAACCTGGGAGCACTGAACAGCTGTTTCGTCCTAGTACGGGACTCCTCAGCGGTTTGCACCCACGACCTCACACTGGCAGGGGTCGAACCCGCGACCTTCAGGTTCCGCGGCCAGCGCGTTACCATTGAGCCACTGGGTAAGAATCCAGTGCTCCATATTTCCAACTTCTGTTAGCTCACGATATAGAGCAACCGCCACCCAATGTCATCGTTGAGTATCTGTCCTCATGGCCATCAGGCTTTGACTCCACCGGTCACGACTTCTCATTGGTGTGGGGTCGTGGGTGCGCACTGCTGAGGAGTCCCATACTAGGACGGAACAGCTGTCCAGTGCTCCCAGGTTTCCTTCGTTCCTCCAACTGATGTCAGTCTTCGTTGAATAACAACTTGAAATATTTCCAAATCTCCACAACTCCCTCAAAATTTGATTAAATCTTTGTTTACTTCTAATCTGGAAATATCGTGTATTAGAATATCGTTAAGAACAGATTGATCTGCTCATGTTCTAGGTAAACGATTCATCAACTAGTTTAAAAGTTCACTTAATACAGATCGTGATTACAATACAAAAATTACAATCATAAAACTAGGAAACCAGTGTGCATAACATAAGTTTAATTTGAACTTGTAGCTTTCTGAAATACTGATTTATTTCAGCCTGTTTGTAAATGAAACCAATGAAAATTTACATAATATAACAAGCAGCTTACCCTGAAGTCGTGATATATGGGAAAAATACATCTTGATGCAAAAGATAGCCTGGTGCATTTTGTCGATTTAAATTCTCCATTCTCAAAACTGTCTTCGCACAAGACCCTTGATACTCGAGACAGTAAAGCAGATTTGTAGCTCGGTATGACGATGAAGTTTGTTTTGTGTTCTTCGAGCCAAAAGGTGTTTACTTAGACGTTTCATTGTCAGGCTAAGACGCTTCGTCAGAACTTACTTCTTGAAGAAGTGAAGCATTTTTAAGTTACAATAATGTTTAAGAGGAATATTCGCCGAAATTGAATGTTATTAGCTTGTTTATAAGGGCGAATTCACCTTTTTTATTAGAGGTTGACCTGTATGACTATTGTTACCGCGTGACCAATGCTGTTGACCTAGTTTCTGGTTATTGGTTTACCTGGTTGATGTTTGTTGAGTAATCCGTACTTTGGCTCAGTGTCCATGTATCTACTTATTGCCCTTTGGCTGGAGTACTGTGCTTCCAGGAATTCTGTTGCCATTTCGCAGCATACTTGTTGTAGCATTTCCACGTTGGCTCAGTCGTAGGTGTGGTGGTGTCCGTCTACATACATGGATATCAGTGATGGCATGTAATATCATTTGACTGCAGTCTGACGCTCATAAATCCTTTGGGCCGACGATTGGATTTTGACTGTCCTTGCAACCAATTTTGTAGACTATATTCGTCTTGTCTTCCTTAGGTAATGAATCCTTCAGCTTGCATAACATGCTCTGTATGGATTCGATTGGTTTGTGCGCCACACTCATACCAAACAGATAAAGCGATCGGGTGGCAGTTCCTGAGGTATTACTGATATACATCAAGGTGATTCCTTTCATATATTGAGGTAAATGTCCTGGTATATACTCTGTTGATAGTCAACATTTCCTGGTGAAGTTGATTGGATAGTCACTCGTTTTGAACACTTTGCAAAGGTAGTTTTCTTCTAACTTCCACAGTTGTTGAGTGCTGTTGAGAGTTTCGGTACGTGCGAACATTTCTTGTACACACCTCGTTTTATAAGAGTTTGAATTTCTACTATTGTAGTTCAAAACTTGGTCTGTATGTGTCACCTTTCTTCACACTTGAGTTTGTAAATTTGCATCATAAGTTCTACTGATATGGACGTTGAGAAACGCGATTTCATTTTCTTCTTCCCCTTTCTCCCTTTTTGAACGGAGTACCTTCAAATATTTGGTTGATGAGATTAAACGTGTCGTTCAATTTACTGATTTTGATAGTTACAAAATTGTATTCGATGTAGCAAATCAAGATTTTCAAATTAATCAGTCATGCTACCATTGATCATAATCTCTGTATTACTGTTTCAGTAGTCAGTCGGGATACTGATGAACCTACGATTTGTTAGTAGATCCTCCCATTGAACTGAAAGTATGACATAAGACATAAGTTGATGAATTTGGCCAAGTCTGTAGAAGTAAGCTTCCTTTACTTCAGAAGATCCTATTCATTTTTGAGAAGGATGCTCATTGTTTCTTTGGCAAGATCTAGATTGGCTGACGTGAAGAAGCTATCACTCCTACATTCTAAATCTATGTCAAGAGATTAGGAAAAACACGTATTACTGTTAGTAGGTAAATGATGCCATGAGTGTACTTAAAATGAATAAGATCAGTTGCTTCAAAAACAGTACTCTCTTCGCCCATAGTAGACTTCCCTGAAGTAAAGTGTCGTTGGTTAGTGATACAAATATTTGCTTAGTACTTTTACGGTCTTCTGTAAGACAAATATTTCACTATTGGTTAGTTCACTAGCATACCTACCATTTTAGCAAGTTTTAGATGGTGTGTTAACCTCATTATTCAGTAATAATGTATGTCACTTGAGGTATAATAATTACGAAATGATACTAAAGCTGTAGCTTCCATGTACTTTTTGCCAGTAAAACCATGGTATGCATAAGGGTAACCAAATGGTTTTAGTTTTCAACATCCTTGTTTATACAGTTGTCAGTATACGTTTCTTGAAATGTACTCATAAATTATAATCAGCAAAATGATGTTTTTCAGTCTATAAAAATCTTCTATTACCTCAGTTTGACCGTTTTATTGAAGAAGCTTATTTAAATTATTCTCGAATCCGTAGTGTACAATAGTTTTTAGTTAAAAATAATATAAAAGTTGAAATGTAGCAAACATGAAAGAGGTGAAGTGTTGAACTTTGCAAGGTTACTATACCTTATAACAGTGGTTAGCATGTATAAAGTTAATGCTTAAATGATTACGCCTAAAGTTATGTAAGGACTAATTTGTGATTATTTGCTTTCTTTTTGACTAAGTATCTTTTTCAGGAACATTTAAGGTAAGAAACCTTGTTTTTGGTTTAGATATTAGGACGACTTATTGTACTTTTTTCAGGTAATATGTGCTGCTCAAGACGATTTTCCTTCTCTTGTCGTCTGCTAGTATCACAATTTCCTTATCACAGATGAATGAATTCAGTGTCTTGTTTCCATCCGGACTGATTCGTTGCTACTTCTCCTTGATTTTCAGCAACGATGTGACCGGCTGTCATCGTTCTTTTTGTTTCTCAGCTGTTATATTTATAGTTTTGAGTAAAGATATAAAAATTACACAGAAGTATAAGATATTCTCCTTCTCTGTATTGTAATGTAATTCTTGTCTTTTAAGGATCGATACGCATTGCAATGATTAAACCCAAAATCGGGATTTTTTACATCAACGACACTTTTGTAATTATTAAAACAATTGAAGACGCCTTTAATCTTATCAATCAAACCTTTGAAGGCATTCCGTTCGCAAAAGAAGAAGAGGAAGAAAATAACGAAATCGTGTTTTTGAACGTTCTAATTAGTAGAACATATAATGTGACCTTCCATCACTAGCCTATACTGAAGCTTATTACAATTTTAGTTGCACAGAAGTCTATGCTTCAACTTACTGTGTTTTAGAACAGCTAATTTTCTAATTCAGACAGTTGTTTTCGGTTGAAAGTGAAGCGAAAACGTATTGTTCATTTTTTATTTCCTCATCTTTACAACTCCCACTGTCGCTTCATTGATTTATTTGACTCAGTTCCATTATCATTATCCTTCTGTAATCGCTCGATCTCATTATTTGAAGTCCAGTAAAATTCCTCATGATTAAAAATTCAAGAATTACATGGAATCAATCATTTCCAAGATTGCTTTTTGACTTTTTTCAACCCCTAACACAATGTTTATGATAAATAAAGAGAGCAGATAAGAAATTTTATCCCACTAATGAAGATGAATGGATATAAATGAAGTATAAGATGAGTATAGGCTAATTGCAATTACTGGAAGTGGTTGAAATTGTTATGACTGGTAAAAGATTGACTATTCTTAGAACGGTCAAATGAATACTACGGGGGAATTTATCAGAATTGAGAAGCTGTGAACAATACTAGCAGATTCAAAAATAGAATTTACGGATTACGTAATTTTGATAACAGAATTCTACCGAATTAGACTGTTACGTTTACAGAACCCATAAAGTAAGATTAGATATAGAAATGGGTAAGAGAAGAAAGTGAAGAAAAAAGAGATACAAGATCCCAAGCCGTATTTGGGACTGTCTTTAGATTGTCTTTAAAATAACAGTTCACTTGTAGGCTAGTGGCGGAGTCCAGGACGCGTGTTTTGGCTTACTTGGGACTCATTGGCTGGATGTGCTTACACTCCAGTGAGTGGTTGTTTTACCACTGGGATTCGAGTCCAGTGCCCGTAGATTCAAATGCTATGGCGTTATCTGCTAGTCCGCTGAAGCAGGACAGCCATAGCTTGTACAACGAGTATCGTCTATCATTTATTGAGACTTGTAACTTTCTGGTGTTTTCCAGCTAACGAATTTCAAACAAGACGAAACACGCGTCCTTTATTCCGACGCCAGCCATCAAGCAAACTGTAAAATAACGAATATTACGACAGTATCAAGGCATCCGCATAGAAGCCCATCTGGCAACAGAGGTTGAGGTGTTTCATCCAGTGTAACAACTTGGAAATTCAAGTATCAATAAACATCCTTTGAAGAAACATAAAGTGATACAACAGAATTACATTTTCTGAATTAACCAAATGGATTATGTACTGTGTTGCATTCAGTTTGATTATAACTATATTGAGCCAGTGATAGTTGGATTAAGGTCAGGTCATTTACAAAGATATGTATCATGACCATTCTTGGGGTGTTTGAAGACTAAATGACTCAACTTATGGTGGATTAATAAAAAATGTAATTGCCATAGGGATAACTAAACATCTGTTAACACTGAATTATATATATTACAGAAGAAAGATGTAAAATGGAAAATAGGTTTCACTTACACGATCTCATTTTCAAAAGCTGTACAATTATACTTATATCCAACGAAATTGACTGAAGGCATTTAAATAATGGTAGGGTATTCGACAAAGTTGTTAGGTAACAGAAAAAAACAATCTGAAAGGTAAGAAATCTGTGCAAGGTAATACCAGAAAGTGATGTTAAGTAATGGGTATGAAACGCAATCGTTCAACTTAAAATCACCAGAAAACATCAAGTGACAACATATCAATGAACATACATTAGGAAAAGTATCAAAAAAAATTCAGAAGATTTTGTTAGAAAAGGAATTACCACTAAGGCTACGATTAGGCTAATTAGTGGACATAAAGCCTTTGGATACAAAGACGAGATTATGAACTGTCAGTGCTATCTTTATGTATCAATGAAATAGTCTAAGCTCTTTGGAAGTGTAGTGAGAGAATTTGTAAGTCACTTTGAAGGAACTATGAGAAGCCAGATATCCGGCTGCCGATATCTTTTCCCTTCCCCTCAGGATAACTTAGCTGGAAAATATTCCAAAGTAGATTTACGTATTTGTTGTGCGTGGCCAATGCGAGTTGTTCCACAGGACTAGGTTGACTGACAGATTCTTACTATGGTAACCAAAAGGGGGCATTCTTTTCTTAAAGAATTCCTTGGATAATTGTCTACTAGAAAATTGCATTATCAGGTTAACTGCGTCAAATATCTCCTTCAAAGATGTTAAGTAGTGATTTCTAAGGATTTCATATGTCATAACACCTTTGAATTCCAGGTTAATATAAGGATTTTCTCTGAGACAGTCAGTGGGTATTGTATTCATGGTTCCACCTGTATGGTGGAGTCGATTAGTCTAGATGAATATCCTTTATCTACTGAGATGTTATTCAGAAAACTTACGTCATTATCTAGTGTATCTTCTGAATCCTCAAAAATAAGGAAAATGCAATCTTCCATTGCTAATTGAAGGGATATGGCTTGCTAAGTAAATAAATTTTCCAGCCCATTTCGGTTTCCTGCATATTGCCCTTCTAATAGAACTATCGGATCTCTTTATTAGTAGCACATTCAAGAATAAGAATGTAGAATATGATTTATATTACAGAGTGAAATTATGATCGAAAGAGTAAGATTAAGAGTGTTGATAAGATTGTTCAAGTCGAATTCTCCATTGTATATGATGCGAATATAACCGATTTACCTTCCATAAAAGTAGACCTGGCTGATTAGTGGATAAATGACACCAGGTTGAAACAGATCTTGAAAAGAACAAATAAGAATGGACTTCATTATCACATCATTGTCTTGCAGAATTTATTGCTAAACCTGAACTTTTAACGGATATTTAAAATGTAATTCTTTCATGTAGGTGACAGAAATAGCAATGTTCAAGTCACTGAACATAATGTAATCGCATATGAAAAAGGTAGTTTCATTTAGACATATGCCTACAAACAGAAAAACAATGTCAACGAAAGTAGTGGCTTTTGAAGAGGCTGACGTTGTTTGCTAATTCGACGCTTGTTTACCGGTTAAATGATGTTTACCATCTATTTATGATCCAGATCATTTAAAAAAATGGTCGCATTTATTATTCATCAAAGAGGAAAACTTACTTTATGTGCTTAAGGTAACCCAGATTGCAGTCTGATAGTGACAATTGATTGTGTTATGTGAAGAAAACTAAGACTTGCGTTTCGTCTTAAATAGGACTCCTCAGCAGGATATACTCCCTTATATAATACATTGGATTAGGAAAAACGTCAAGAAGATATAAAATGCGTGAGGGTAGATACGCACTTTCATATTTGAAGCTGAGTAGTCGTTTTATTTACAAGCCTCTTGTGCATTTATATTGTACTATGTTAGTGCTATGATCTCAAAATGTCTTGCTTGTCATCAAATATTCAAAACTGATACGAATGATGAAGACTAGTTTTTCCAGTGTTCTCAGTAAATAATAAGAGTAACTTAGTACAAACTAGTTTTAAAATTGTTGACTTTTTTCCTTCATGAATCTAAATTTTCAGGTCAAGTATTATTCGTGATGTTAGAAACACCTAAAAACTATATGTGGTATCTTTATCACTATATTGTTTCTGGCTGCTATGTTTTCATCCAGTCTTTACACTATATTTGCAACATCAGCTAATACAATGTCTGCATGTGTTACAGTATTGAATAGATAACGAGTTTGTCAAAAATATATTAAAATGCACAAGGTTCAAAAGTTGAAGCTGGCGTAATCAAGCTGTTCATAACTAAGAATAGCTGATAGATAGGCCAATGTCACACGTTTTTGGTTGGACTTTCATCTTTATTTCCAGAGTTTTGAATTATTATCATCTGGTCACGAACAGCACTGTCAAGACCATTCCGTTTACCTTGATAACATTTATACTTGTAGCGGCAAATAATTCCCCAAAATCAGCGACCTAGTGTTCGGTCAAATTCAACACTGATGTTGACCATAGCTTTAACGGACTCCCTAGGCTTAAGGCACACGTTTAGGCATCCATGCAATTCACCCGTTGTCAAGTTACGTTGCGCTGCTGGTACGCGACCCTCTAACCAGTTGGTTGAAGCGCATCAATATTTTGGCATGGCTATCAAATATACTATTCCACCTGGTTACTCTATTGTGTTCTTCCTTCATCTGGTACTCGTGGGTATATAACAAGTACAAATCATTAGTGATTGACCTTTACGTCTGCCAAGTTCACATAAGTTCAATTTCTAAATGCTTTTATGTTCTTTCCATTACCAAATTTACTGTAAGATAAAAACAACTGGTAGTTTTAGTGTGGTTTCCTGCATTGATCTACCTCAAGGGAAAGTTAGGGACAAATTAAGTTGGTTACTGTTAAATGCAACATTTTTAACCCATGAAAGACCGTTCACAAACAAACTGAAAAAAAAATGATATTTGGTAATATGTGCAACTGTTGTTCTACTGGCTGCTCACATTTCTACCTTAAACTCACATTATTAGTACGTGATTTGATTAACTGACGAAATATCTTAGATTGGCTTTTCCTTTTGGTTACAATCCACTTCTCACAAATTTCAGTTTAAGGAATTCGAAGCTTGTATGAATTAAGTTTTTTCTAGGTTAACTATAGAAAGGGTAAGGCGTACACGCTAGACTTCTCACATGACTGTCATAATATTCTGTATCAATTTTGAGAAGGCAGTAGTAACGAAACACAAGAATTTGCCTTTAGTCATTCATTTTTTGTAACTGCTTGATGAATCCTTTTGTTAGGACTTAGTTTTAACACTCATGAGAAGAGCTATAAATAACCAGACACAATGTACCACTGTTTGTACATTTAAATTTCATAAATTTTGTGACTGGTTCAGAAACACAAAAAGCAACCTCACTGAGTAAAACAATAAGCAGTGCTAAACTTCTGGTATGAGGGATTATACCAATTAGAGTAGAAATTGTAGTTAGTATTAAATGTAGTTTGAAAGTTTGTGATATGATGCAGATTACAGATGAGATTTATATTAACACCATTATATATCTGTAGTTGAAAACACTCAACTTTACGACGTAACATTTCACATTACAATCAGACATTTGTATCTATTTGCTGCACTTCAGCTTTATGCTTTAACTCTTACTGACGTCGTTGAGAATTCCTCGAGAAGAAATAAAGATTGATTACAACACTACGGTAATTGATGCTCTTTTCGAATGAGCTTTTGCTACTTTTTAATGCAGGATATGCAACTGCTAAAATGTTTGTTTTTTCTTTGCACCTAATTCAATCAGCACTTCTTATAATTTGATGCTGTGTGATGTTTTCTCAAAAAATCTTTAAAATACTCCACTTTAGTTTGATCTCATTAGGTAAATAAATACAAGAGGTATGGTTTGTGCTGTTGTGACGATTTCTAAAGCCGTGTTACACGTTTATGGTAATTTAGGATTTGAAATAACACGGGTAAGGACAACATACATACCTCATATATGTCCATTTTAGATAAGCCACTATATTATTCATCCACTGAAATAAGCTTTTTCACATTTTTAGGAGTGAAAATTAGAAAGGAAATTAATTTAACAAGAATTATTACTCCTAGTAATGGTGGACAGTGGCTAGCAGTGGGATCCAGGATGCGCATTTCGTCCTGTTTGGGACTCGTTAGCCTGATGTACCTGCCTCCCAGTGAGCGATGTTATTCCCACCGGGATCCGGATTCGGGAGTGATCGCTTCAAACGCCAGAGCGTTATCCACTATACAGCCGAGCCACGATAGCCACTTCTCACACGACGAGTATATTTTTAGTGTTACTGCTTGTATTATACCGTCGTTGATTGGCTAGTGGATAGCGCTCTGGCGTTTGAAGCCATCGCTCTCGAGTCCGAATCGCGGTGAGAACAACATCACTCACTGGGAGGCAGGTACATCCAGCTGACTAGTCTCAAATAGGACGAAATACGCAATGCTGGCCGCTATCCATCTTTACTATAACTAGAACATAGGTAATATCGAGGCATCCGTAGCGGAGCCCATATGCCAGTAGAGACCGATCAATTGATTCCAATCAACGACGGTATAATACAAGCAATTATACTAAGATTATTACCTTTGTTTACTTTTCATAATTATTAAAGGGCTTGGAACCAAAGAGCTATTCGGCATCTGTTTTATCAGTATTCAGAAACCTCTTGTAAGGAACCACGTTATACTATGCTGCATGTCATGTTTCCAGGTATGTGTACTCATCAATGCATAAATTAGTCTTTGAATCAATTATCTCGAAGGTTATTGGATCAATCGTAACACAAAGCGCATGATGTAAGTCTAAGGAGTTTCAAGATTGGAATGTGCAGTAATCTTAAACCAATAAGGTTATTCCGACTGACTGGAGTTTTTAGTGGAAGCCAGTAAGCTTTTAATAAATAGAACTTAAAAGAAACAAAGGGGGTATCTCAACTTTCGAATGACATCTGTTGTTATGCTTTAGCTGTCTTCGGTAGTTACTTACAACACTCTGTTAAATCCACTGGGTATGGATGACACCAGAACCAGTGTTTTCTAAGTTCCGTAAAGATACACCCACTTTTAAACCGTGGTACTTTCAAGGATACCCAAAATCACTTCAATATTTGTTACTCAGTAAATACTATGATTCAGAACCCCTGGTGTTGTTTGAATAATGTCCAGTTGATATATTCATCTTAAATGACACTAAATATGAGTTGTGTAGACTAATCACTTTTTGAATTTAGCATTTTCATTTAAAATGAAGTTCAGTTGTAGGTGGAATGAATTTCAATTAACAGAAACCGAGTGGTTTGTTCAAGAAATTTGTCATTTTGTAAAGCTACACACATCCTTCTCACTTCAGTCATATTAGAATTTTGCACTTGCTGATAGCAAACAGACTATTGAGAAATCATATTTGTATGAAGTGAACTTCTCAAGGTTAAACATGAAAGGCTTAGCAACCGGTCAACTATCCTTAGCGGGACACATTCATCGCAGTAGCTTAGATAAATTTAATTGACCTTGTTCACTGCAATCTTAATGATAACTAATTAGTACAAAGAGTGAAATCTCATCTAAAGACGACTTTTTTTTCATGATATGAATTATGTTGTGGGTAAAAAGGTTTTCAACAATATTTTCACTGTTTCAGGACTTATTAACCGCAAACTTAAGAAAAATCTTAGTTTTGGAAATGTGATGACCAAGACTCTTCAGAGAAATGCTAGTGTTTTAACATTTATGACTGGCTAAATTAGTTGAAATTCTCATATTTAGCATACAAAACTGACGTTGGGAGAAGGTATTCCTAAGTTTTACAGAGTAGTTCAAAGAAAAGAAAAACTGTGGTATGTGAAATATAATCTGCTCATTGGTAATTTATTTTATGCTTACGTTTTGTTTTACGATAAAAATTTCCACTAAAAGGGTTAAATGATAAAAACAGAAAGTTAGGTTACCAGGGCAACATCGACATATCTACAATTCGATTGAACATTCATCCTGGCTACTAGAACCTTCTATAAATGCTGATAAAAAATATTGAGTTCAGCATGAGACAAGAATATAATGATAGGTTTGGCTCTCTAGACACGCCTTTGCGATATAGGCAAGGTGTTACGCTCAAAAGAATCATTTGTCGGAAGTGGGATGAACAATACCTAGATTTCAACGGCTTTTTCGCTAACTGTCGTACATTAACATTGGCTAAAACACTGTTTTATATAATGACGAGGGTGTGTGGAAGTGGTAATCTATAAGAAGAGTTACTGAGTACTGAAGAATACTACAGGACAAAAACTATGTACAGAAATTAACTTTTATCTATATAAGATATAAAGACAGTAATTTAATGAAAAATCCAGGAAGCAAGAAGCTGGCTTTGAATATTTTCAAATTTAAAGGTGAAAAGATCATCAATACAACTAGCATTCTACTGAACGGTATAATAACCAAAATATATTCTGCTGTAATGCTGATTCCCTTGTACAATGCATGTTCATTAATCCAATCAAAAGTTGGCAGGCACATTTACTAGGTTACTTTTATTGGTGTATACAAATGTACGTGTACTTCCATAAATACTTACATTGAGAGAATAAACAAAAAGAAGTGCCTAAGATTTTTCGACCAAATAGTACAGGACTGGCACGAATGCCATTTTACTGGAAGATGATATTTTTGAATACTTTGAAAACCATCAAGGTTATAAATGACCAAAATAATCCAAATATTTCAAAGTCAGTTGCTGCGAAATCTACCTCTTGTTTGGAATAAAACTTTTGTTTTGAAAAGGAAACGTTATCAGTCTTCAATAATATTGTGTACACTACATTTATATGCTAGGAATGGCAAGGTGTCTAGTTACTAACTGTACGCTGGCGGACTGCTTAAATCTTAGGCTACCAAAACATTTTCCGTGGAAAATAAATCCCATCAGATTCTTCCCTTCCAGTTTGTTTTAACCTTTAGAATGTCGTTTGAACTCATAATGTACTCGCGAAGGTTTTTAAAATGTTTTTGAACTTTCATTTTTCAGGCTAAGAACAAAAGAAAGGAAAAACGTTATATCGGTTGGAAATGAAACTGTAAATGCTCAAAAATACAGTATACAAGTATTCGTAGACGACTTGTACGGGGTTGTGAATATCTGTGCTGGCTAACTGAACTACCGACATCAAAGTAACAGCCGATGTTTTGTTCATTTCCGATTCAAGACCAGACAATCAACAAGATGGTTTAACTATTAACCCTTTGTCAAATATCAGACTGTAGACAAAAGACGATGCAAAGGTTATAGGATATATGAGAGTTTTCCGAGTGACTGTATGGACACATTTTGTCCACCGAAAGAAATAGGCGAACACCACTTTAGTCTGTTTCTAAATACATCGCACAGTGAAGAAATATTATAACATGATAACTTTCAAGACATAATTTATTATCTGCATTCATATCATGTACCTCGCCTAGGTAAGTAGTTCACAAGTTACTAGTCGGTTCTAAGCCCAGATAAAGATGAAAGGTTGGGCATAGGGCTAGCAACCCTACCCCGCAAAACCAATCCAGTCGCTAAAGAAACCTGAGGGCACAAAGTAAATATGAGAAATAAAATTGAGCATATTCCTCACTGGAATTGGAGAGATGAAATGATGCCAATTGGTGAAAGCCTTCGGGAAGCCAACTAACCAATATGTCTTCTCTTCAATCGGTGAAAGCGAAAGTAAACACGGGGACATAGAATGTCCGCACCATGTCTGAACCTAGCTGGCAAGGCTGCCTAGATTGCAAAGAGGTGAGAAGATATAGCATAGAAGTGCTAGGAATCTGCAAATCAGATGGAAGGGAAGTGGACTCTCCAAACTGTCAACTGGAAAAGAGTGAATAATCCACTGCGATATTGGCACACCGAGTTCTGGAGTGGATATCATGATGTCCCAAAGAGCATCGAAGGCTCTCATGCAGTGAGAACTAATCCCCTCCTGCGGGATCATGACAGAAAAATTCAACTCAAAAGAAAGGAAAGCCACAATCATACAGTGCTGTGCTAAGCACCTACAGACAAATGCAATCAGTACTAGACAAGACCCCATTCCAGTTGGCGACATGGAAATTCTAATGGGTGGGGTGATATGAATGCCAAACTCGGAGCGGACAACACAGGAAGAAAACTAACCATGGGTAGAGAAGCACTTGGTGAAATGATGATTGAGAATGGAGAATTGTTTGCAGATTTCTGTGCATTCAACGATTTGGTGATTGGAGGCAGTTTGCACAAACACAAGGATATTCACAAAGTGATGTGGATTTCACCAGACACGAGGACACACTAAAAATCAGATCGACTTCATCGCAATGTGAAGAAAGTGGAGACCCAGTTTACTGGACACAAGATGAAGGTGAGCAGATGTAGGTTAACACCACTCGCTATCTAGTGCAAGGAACCTACCTTCAAAGTCAGATTGAAAGTCTTCAAAGAAGCTGTTGATAGACCGCAGCTCAAGTTCAACATCCAGAAACTGAAGGACGAAAATACAAGGGACATCTTCACGCCAGCTATCAGGACAAAATGGGAGATATTGAGCAACATCCTTCAAGGAACCTGCATGGAAGAACACTGGAATTCTTTGAAAGCGATGTGGAAAGAAACCTGCACAACCGTATTAGGAAGGACGAAAATCAGGACAAGGAATGGATCTCGATGGACACATGGAAGCTGATAGAGCAGGGAGAGGAAGATGGCGAAGCAGAAGATGAACCAGTGCAGTACAGTGCAATGCAAGGATGAACAATGAAAAGAGGAAGTAGACACAACCTATAAAACACTACACTGGACAAAGAAGTGAAGAAGAGTTCGCGGGAAGACAAAAGACACTTCTACGACACACTTGCGAGTGAAGCAGAACAGTCTGCTGGCTCCTGATAGGAGAGATCTGACAGCACTATATCAAATAACCAGGTTACTATCTGGGAAGAGATCAATACAGATGAAACCAATGAAAGATAGTGAAGGAAACCTAGTTACCGCCAAAGAGTAGAAACAAACGAAACGATGGGCTGAACACTTCAGAAAGTTCTTGAATCGACCACCACCTGCACTTCGTCCAGAAATACCACCAGCGGCCACGGAATTACCAGCGAACCCAAGCCCTCCAACAAAACCCGAAGTCATGAACGCCATAAAGCTGCTGAAATTCGGGAAAGCAGCAGGACAAGATAGAATTCCACCAGAAGCACTGAAAACAGACTCAGAGACAACAGCGGACATTCTCACACCACTATTGCAGAAGGTTTGGAAGGAAGAAAGGAAAGATACCTGCCAATTGATTGGGAGGAGGGCTACCTTGTCAAACTCCAAAGAAGGGGGACCTAGGTCTTCTCATGAACTGGTGTGGAATCATGCTACTGTCCACCTGAAGCAAAATACTATGCCGCATAATTCTGGAGAGACTAAAAGTTGCTCTGGATTCGAAAGTAAAAACGGAACAGGCTGGATTCAGGAAGTGCAAATCATGTGCATATCAAATTGCGACGCTTCGCATCATCATAGAACAGAGTATAGAATGGAAGTCAATTCAACTCAACCTCAAATTCATCGAATTTGAAAAGGCTTTCGAGAAGTGATTTGACAAGCAGCTGCTTCAACACTACGGTTTTAGTGCCACAAACCTTTATCATCCTCGTTCTACAACTATATGCTATGTGATGCTACATGCCGAGTGATTCACAATGAAAAGCTCAGTGATGCCTTTGAAGTTTGGACAGGAGTAAGACAAGGTTGCCATCTACTATCACCCATGATCTTCCTGATTGTGGTTGACTCAACTGGATTGGATCATGCAACAAACTGTGAGGAGTGGGAAGAGGAGCATATGCTGGCTGGACCGATGGAAAGACAAAGACCCTAGAAGATTTGGATTTTGCCACCGATGATGATTTGTGTCTGATGTTTTGTCGCAGAAGCACAGGCAGAAACCAACAAGTTGATAGAAGAGGCAGCGAAGACGGGACTTCAAGTGAGCGAGGAGATGACAAAGGCGATGTAGATACGCAAACACCAGCACCACCAACAACAACAAGCGCCAATCACCATCAACGGGAGAAACCTAAAGGAAGTAGTCTCTTTCACCTACATCTACCTAGGTAGCATAGTTTCAACTACAGGTGGTGTCACAGATTAAGACGTCAAAACCAGGATCGAGAAAGGAAGACAGGCTTCCATTAATCTGAAATTGGTGTGGAGATCTACCGCACTCAACATAAATCGTGAACAAGATCCAGATTTTCAACACTAATATCAAGTCAGTGCTTCTCTAAGGTTCAAAAACTTGACGTGTTACGAAAAGCATTTCCAACAAACTACGGACATACATCGTCAATAGCTGCCGCCTACGCTTACTCAATACTCAAGCTCAGATGGATTGCCAGAAAGAACAAGCAACAAAGAACTCACTCTAGCAACGAACAAACCAAGAAACCATCGCCCAACAAATCTGCAGAAGAAAGTGGATATGGATTGGGCATACATTGAGAAGGCCGATTGCGGACATCATTTTGTAGGCCAGGCCGTCGAGTGGAATCTGAAGGGAAAATGGAGAGTTGGGCGTCCAAGAGTGACATGGAGGAGATGGTATGAGGAGGAAATGCAAGCTTGTGGGCAGTCGTGGAGACGGGTTCAAAAGACTGCAGAGAGGATAGGGAAATAGCGACCTGCTTTTGAAGCCTTATGTTCCACTAGAAACCCAAGGGACAAATAATATACTAATAATGATTCATATCGTGTAACTCCAAAACTTTGAAAAATGGCTTATGTAGTTCTGATCCTCTCTCCTACGTCGTGATAAAGATTTCAGAATTTTCCACATATTTAGAACAATTAGTGACTCATTTATATATAATATATTTCGCGTTGATTTGATAAACAAAGATTCACTTACAGACAATGAGTTATGTCCGAAACGTTAATCAACATATCATGCAGTTTTGTTGCCTAAGAAATAAACTAATATGGAATTACAACTGAAAATACTGCCTAAGTTTTACTTCTATTTTAACAATGGAGCAAATACTTTGTTGAAAATATTTGGTGATTACTGAAAACTTAGCCAGGACTCATCCATATGAACAAGAAAGCTTGATAAATCAAGAAGTTTCTTTAAAGTCAAATGAAAACCAATTATTTGTCTCACATTACTGCAAAACACATTTTACGCATAACTAATAATTTTAACATATGATGCGGCAAATCGATAAAATAAAATATTCAGATGCTTTTGCGCACCATTTATCACAACAAATCTGTATCCATTACTCCATACATTTGTTCTAATACTGTAAAGTATTACCGTTAATGAAACGTAACGAGTTCATATGATATTTATTAGTTACTATCATGGTGATTTGTTGGCAAAATAAAGCTAATTTTATTCTTTGATCTGTTGTTTCACATTATGATACACAATGCTACGCTACGTAACATCCTAAAATTTTCTTATCGTCTCATATCCCATTCTGTATAGATGACATAAACACATGTTGAACATCGATATTAGCATCCATTTAGAAAGTTAGGGAAAGACTGGTTACGCATCGTATGTAACTTGACTCACTCTTCACATTTTTCGTTTCAGTATCAAAGAAATAGCAAGATTTGAATGGTACTTATTTGTAAGAATGAAAAAGCGATTACTAAATCTGTCTCTATCATGATATCTTTATCTCCCATCAATTTTTATGGTGTTAAAGAGCAGACAGAGAATTTTCTAGAAATAACTCCTAGTATGCATTCTATTCACTGTTAATTTTAGTAGCTAATTCTGCTGTTGATTCTCCTGTCTTACAGAAAAATCTTAAATTTAAGGTGAACTGTAGGAGAAATCATTCCAGGTTGGAAGTACCTACCTACATACTGACTGAATCGATGAAACATTCCTTCATACAATTAGTCCGCTTTATAAATTTTCGCAAAGCAAGAGTAACAAAAATTGTTAGATGAATTAGACTCATCTCATGTGGCCTAAATCTTTCACATATGTAAAAAAATTAAAACTGTGCACAGTAAGCTATCAATGTCCAGCATTATATCTTATTGTTTTCTTTATGTTGGTCGATTTCATAATCGTATTTGTTGTTGCTTGCCGAATGTATTGGTTGATTAGGTAGTGAACTTTGTCATTTATAACTGTTCCCATATATATGTATTGATGTCTAAATGTTAAAGACGTATTTTATGTTTATTTTACAGACGAAATTTTATCAAATGATAGCCTACTGTATACATTTTTAAATTTAGTGAAATATTTGGAGTACACAGGAAGAATTGGACTCATTCCACGGTATTTGTTGTTCCTGCCTTAAAAGAATCTCTAAAATGCTGTCAAGATAAACTGTTACTTGGTGAAAGAGACAGAAAAAAAAGAGCATCTTGAGTGTCTTTTAAAAATGTATGTCCAATAAACATCAAATATCTGTGATACTCCCCAAACCTACTCTTTTGTTTAGCTAATAAAGATATCCATACTTTTAGTAGTTCACTCAATGATAATTGACCATTCATAGTTCGTACAAATATCACTGAAATATTACTGGCAAATAATTAGCCCCGTATTACCGAAGAGATGAAATGGAAAACATATTGAAACTCAACACGGAACTCGTTAAACACTGAATAGTGCATAAGGTTGAATTCTGTGCAGATATGACCAAAACATGAATGATGAGCAACTCTCACTCTGAAATCAACCCCCTGAATAAGACAAGCTCTTGAACAGAGAGCTGTCATTTACAGCCGGAGAATATAAAATATTAAGACAGCGTCTATGTAGATTTACGAGTCCTTTGTGGTACATAGTATGAATCATGTATTAAAAATCAGCCGGAAATATGCCGCATTAAGACGTATAAGTTACAAGTTAAGGAAGTTTAAAGAAAGCATGAAAAGATCTAAAAGTGAGTGATGGATATCAGTCTATGAAAAGACTAAAGTTGATGAGTAAAACTTGTGCACTGTGGTAGAGTGTAATTCCATTTTTATTGATTTATTAGATTTATCACACAGTGTAACAGTATTGTTTACTGAAATAATGGAGAATATTTGTAGCTCAGGTGGATGGTCTTGGTTGTATTGTTTACTGGATTACGTTTGGGACATGATTTATTGTCCATTCTCATATCAAGATAATTACACAACTTTGAGATATCTTTCATATAGTCCTAATTTCTTCGTCTCTTTGTGAGATTGGCAGTAAGACTTTCCATATATCCGGAACAGGTGCTGAGTCATTCTTGTTGCATGTGTTAGGTGTTGATCCGATAAACAGAGATCCAGTTATCAATCTCTCCCTCCACCCTGCTATATTAGTTTTAAGACCTATAGTAGACTTTAGAAACACTCCTACATATGACTTATCTAAATATTTGGCGATGGTACTAAACTCAATTAGAAACCGTTCTTAATCAAGACTTACTTGCTAACTCTTATGACTTGAAGCACAAATTAGACGACATACATTTAGATTACGATCAAAAATGGTTAGTTTTGATATAGTCAGTCTGTATACCAATATACCGATTAGTATGGCCCTAGAAGCAGTTAGAAACGAGATCAATAATGACCACGAGCTACACTACAAAATAAGGTACCAATAAGTGATATCATGCTGAGAGTTCAGCTATGCCTAACTTCCGCAATATTTAGGTTTCAGAATAAAATATACAAACAAACAGAAGGAGTTGCTGTGGGATCATCAGTATCCCCTATTGTGGCTGATATTTACGGATAGTTGGGAACGGATGGCTGTAGAAAAATCAAGTCCGGCTCAAAAAATATGGTTTCGCTATGTAGACGACACGTTTAAAGTGTTGAAATCGGAACACATACATAATTTCTTCACACATATAAATTCAATAGTCAACGCAATCCAATTCATCTATGAATAAGAAAATAGCAAAGGAGAATTAGCGATGTTGGATTGCCAAATAAAACGGAAACAAGATGGGAGTCTAGACATTCAAACCGTTACTTTGACTTCAAATCGTTTCACTCGGTGTCAGCTGAAGTTGGCTGAGTAAAGTGTCTAAGTAACAGAGCCAAAGAACTTACTAGTAAAACAGAAGATCTAAGACAAGAAACCGGATATATGGGAAGTCTTACTGCCAATCTCACAAAGAGACGAAGAAATTAGGACTATATGAAAGATATCTCAAAGTTGTGTAATTATCTTGATATGAGAATGGACAATAAATCATGTCCCAAACGTAATCCAGTAAACAATACAACCAAGACCATCCACCTGAGCTACAAATATTCTCCATTATTTCAGTAAACAATACTGTTACACTGTGTGGTAAATCTAATAAATCAATAAAAAAGAACTAAAGTTGATGGTTATCTCTATAGGTTATGTTTCCTAAAATAGAAGCACCGCATAATGGTAAACATTAGTGTAGTACATATAATAAATCATATGAAAGTGATATCCACTGACTAGTCATGAGATGGTAACCAATGCATATGTCAAGTCATAATTGCTCAACGCTGACAGTTACATCAGTTACAATCCGATTGTCAATTGGAGTACACTATTGAATTCTACTGTATGTTTGAGTAACCTAATTTTTTAATCTCTAGCTGTGAAAATGACTAATTTAGGTCAGAATCAATGAGCAGTCATCTATTTCCTCGTAGTTGTAGATACATTTTGTTGATGAGTGCCAATAAGCACAAAACCTTCATCAGTCACTGCTTCCTGCAGGTTAACGCCTTACGTTTAATCGCAATAGTAATATAAAGAATAATTTCGGGTTAATAC
This sequence comes from Heterobilharzia americana, assembly GCA_944470555.2. Classification (NCBI taxonomy): domain Eukaryota; kingdom Metazoa; phylum Platyhelminthes; class Trematoda; order Strigeidida; family Schistosomatidae; genus Heterobilharzia; species Heterobilharzia americana. Next base: position 125,727,173 of record OX104127.1, on the reverse strand, counting down.
GTATCCAGAAATATATTTCGTGCATTTTATCTAGATTGCATGGAACAGCTTACGAACATATCTAGCTGCAAAACTATCATATATTTGTAACGACCAGCTTCTGGTAGCTTTTTGTCTAACTACGTTGTTTCAGGGAGGTGAGTAGAAGAGTGTGAGTTTTGTGTTGATAATGAAATTCTGGATGAGAAAAGATGGAGATAAAAACGTGAGCCAACGGCTCAGTAAGCAAAAATAAATTACTTAGATTTAATAGTAAAAGACTACTGACAAACAAAGGGCAAGCCATGACGAAAAGATAAATCAGTCTGAAAATCGAAACTAGAAAGAGGAGCCCTAATGTTTCGAAAGCATTGCACACTGAGTTTTATAGGTAAAGAACACAATTAACATTAGGGAAACACCAGTAATCTGCATTAATAAGTGGTCAGTTCATTTCAAACAAATATATTTATCGCGACGAAACTAATTTTGAAAATCTAGCGGTCAAGAGTGATATATTCGACTAGTGCACAAAAATCTTATTACACTCAGCGAATAACTTAGTTTTCATTTCCTAAAGTAGGCCACGATGGGTTAGTTTAAACACTGAAGTATCAGTAAAATATGAGTTTCGGCAACAGTTATGCCATCTACTTTGAATGAGTGGTATTTGTTGCATTCTTAAATTGTTTTCATGTTGTTGTGACAAAGAAGTTGACTAAAAGGGTGGTTTGAAGTGGGCTGAAGAATAAAATTTGGTCGACGTAAAATAAATTTGTAAGCAGCTAGATCTTGCATGTGTGCTTGAAATTCACCCATGATATTCGGTCAGAAAATAAACATGGCTAAAATTATAGAGGATTTTTGTTCCATCTAACTAGTTACATGCATTTTAGGCATGTCGTTATAAAATATTGATAATTTTTCTTAAATCAGATAATATGATTATGTTATCTAGGTAATGTGTCAGCTGAAAAGTAATATTATTTTTGTTTGATTAACTTCGTAAACAAGTATTCAAGGTCATGTGGGATGGCTGTAAGTTCCCGATTAATAATAATCGCTTTATTCCAAACAACATATATGTTACATTATGGAATTTTCAGCAAGTAGTATTTCAACAAATACGCTCACCGCACAATATTTTTTAACAGGAAACATTATTGCATCTGAACAGTGTTAATAACAATGGTATTAAGGGAACTAGTATGAAACTGATAAGTGGTGTTACATTAGCGTCTGGTTTGGACTTGGGAATAAAACCAAAATCGAGTGTAATTGTGGTAGTAGTTGCTCAGTCAGCCAGCACAAAAATCTGCAGTTCGATGTAAGTATCCTAGGATTAGTGTTGTACTGTATTTTTGAGCATTTATGTGTCCGTTTCCATCCAACGTAGCGTTTTTTCTTTGTTCCATTCTCATCTTGAGAAAAACCCGGTGTTCGCTGATCTGAATCCGGCCACGGTCCAAATTTTCATTTCACCTTCATTCGTCACCCAGTATAGTTACCAAACACTTTGAAAAGGTACAGGAGTACGTGATATATTTAGAAGACATATTTAAAAGATTAAAGTAAGCAGAAAGGGAAGAATTTTATGAGATATATTCGGTGGGAAAATGTTTTGGTATCCCAAGGCTTAGGCAAGCTGCCAGTAAGTTAGTTTAAAAGGTGTGTTTATCATCGACCCATCAGACTAATTACAATATGCAACACCGTTCAGTGTTGCGTTGGGCTTAAAAACCGAAAATATACCAGTTTTTAGTCCCAAATTAAAGTCACTTGTGTTATCATAGTTTGGGATTCATATCATGATGCAAAAAAAATACGAAGTCAAATGTTGCTTCGCAATATTTATCATTGTTTAGAAAAACGAGACATCAGGAATGTAACCAGTGATGAATTTAAGCGATGTCCTCAACTAAGCAGTATCTGAAGATGTGAGGATTGTTCATTCAGGTACACAAACGACTCGTTTTTGATCCAGTCAGGGTATCACCGTCATGACATGAATGTTCCTAAGCGTGTGATGGACTAAAATTTCACTACCACTCTGTAGCTAAACTTTCAGTTTATTATTTTTCAGAAAGCCTAAGGGAAGCATCTGAAAGTAACCAGAGTATGAAACGATAACAAAAGTACCTGGAAATTTGTCTATTGTGAAGCTGCACGGACCACATATACTGAACTCAGAAGTAACTCCTTAGCATTCGGTTGGCATTAATGTATCATTTACATATTCGCCACCCATCGCATCTCGTAACGTTGCATATAAAAAGCTATTTTCGCTTGTTAAACCAAAGCTACATTGATCTCGTGAAGTAGAATTTTACTGTGAATTGGGAGTACCTCAGAAAAGTCTATTAGTGTATTAAAATCCTTTTGCACTAATATTCCGCGTACAAAGAAGACTTACTCCTATCAGTTTCTTTTTCTGTAAACTAACAGTGTGATCAGACAGGGTTGCACGATCTAGTCTTTTCTACTTGACTTCATATCTATTAAAATACTTAAGATAACTCTGAAAAATGTGTAAGATGGCATGAAACAGATGCCTAGAAAAGAGCTATATGACCTTCACTGTGGACATTATGATGTTTGATTGCATAGTTTTATCCTACTTTCACAAATCTTACAAGACCATCTGTTGACTGGCACACGACATGATGAAAAGAGCTTTATATTTTTTGCTGAGAGGAAAGTCATCTACATAAGATACTCTTTTCAAAGTTGTCCATCCTTTCATTTCTATCTAGATAGGGGTTATAAAAAGATTTCCGCCCCAGTTTATTTGAAAAAATCAGCTACAACACGATGAAGACTGAGAAAGTGACATCACAGTTACACGGCTTCCTACGAAATGGATCTATATTATTACAGCATTCTGTTCACATAGTTAGCATTATGAGTAGAGTAAATCACCGTCCATATGTCTTGTTTTATTCGGGTTTTCATCAAATAGATCTGCTTTCTTTGTTGCCTAATGAGTTACTCTCTGGTGTATCAGGATTAGCCATAATCTCGTAGTACGCGATATCAAGTAATTTCAAACTTAAACTTCCAGCGTTCTACTACCTACAGTGATTAATCTTCGAATACCTGTTACGGCGTATTCACAGAAAGTGAAATAAAAACGTAGGTTGCGATAGAATTCAAATCAGGCTTTCGTTTCCCCCTTAGTTATCACCCACTACAAGTAATACCACTCTGCCATTATTATTTAGGACAATCGCATCAAAGATATTTGAGTTAGTCGAAAGTTTCGAACATCTTTGTATTTTTACGAGTACTGATAGAGGTGGGTGACTGACGGTGCTAGCCGTCATACAGTTGGGTCCGAAATTATATACTCCCATATATACTGTAATCGGTATCATAACAGCTTCTGAAAGTAAAAACTCATGTGCGAAGTACTTTATTGTGAGCAATTGTATTCGCGGCTTTTCAGATCAAATCATCCATATATACTTTCTCATGATGAAACTTTACGCTGTCACTGCTGTTTCGACATTATCGCCCACACTAGGTTAGATTATGATTTAAGTCACAGTGAACTATCGTAATATGCATTATAATTCAGTTTATATTTATATCCTTTTCGGTAGATCATCTTTAAGCATCGGACGAGACAAGTATATCAATCCAACACCTTCCACATTGATAAGTGTTTACTGGTGCTACAACCCACCGTTTAAAGTCTAAAGTTTATGTCCTGTTTAATAAATGCTGATCTTCGGATGATTAATAAGGATTTATCTTGATTTCACATTTATTCCTCAGGAGATGTGGCCTTATTAGACATGGATCACAGTGAAGGATTCTGAAGATTCTTTTGTCGTTTTTGTGCGTTTAGTTTTTCTGCAGTAAGGGATACATATACGAAAGTAACTAATGCCCATAAAAGGTATCGGATGCTAGTGCTTCTTTACTCTTAGCGTACTATTACTATTTCTACTTCTTCAGATCTTTGTAGTGCTTCTGCATTATCTTACATGATAGATATAAGTGATGTTGTTACGTCCAATGTGTAATTAAATAAAACACTAGTGATGGATTATAAAGTGAGAGGGATAAGACTTGAAGACAACCTTTATAAGATAAACATTATCAGAATAGCTTTAGCGTAAAGACAAATTGTTTCTGAACACACAAAAGCGGCTTAAATTTGCGTATAGCTTGAGTTTCAACAAACCGAAGTATACCCCAGACTCTTTCTACTCAAAATTATAAATGCTGTTCTAATATCAATTTTTTCACTTCTATCAACCCTATGTTTCGCATTGGACGATGATCGTTATCTGACACTTACACTTATCGATCCAGAAGCTTTTGTAGTCATTTTTATATATGTTTTCCCACCCTCAAGTGCGTATCTCGATTAGTCTTCCCTACGTACGTGTCCACATACACGCACACATATGTAAATTGATAAACTCAGTGGGATGTAATGCAATTGCTTATTCAATGTAGAGGTATGTGCTGCAACATGTGTTTGGTCTTCTCAACTACGATAAGCCTCGGTGCAGACCTTAGCCTTTATTTTAAAATAACGCTGTTAGATTCCCCTCTGAACGGTAACGCGAAATAAACGCATTTCTCTGGAAGAGAATAGAGACTGGGTTTCAATGCTGGCTGTTTTTTGCGAAGGTTTATGAACTTCTCTGGATATCCGTTTTCCACCGCTGCTTCAGTTAGTACCTTGACGTCATCATCCGTTAAGTCTTTTGTACACATAAGATGGATCCTTTTGAATAGACACACTACCAAACCCCACTTACATTTAATTGCTCAAGAGCTATGGAAACGTAACTACTGACCTATCTAAGTAGGTTTCTGTATATCGACCGTTTACTGAACCGTTTTCCCTAAGACTCAGAGCTATATCCAAGAATGGTAGACGGTTCTCTTTCTCTTCTTCACATGTTGAGCGTATACTGTTTCGCGAATACAGAGAGATTTCTCAGATTTGGCGGATTAAAATTATCATTGTTTCAATAAGTGCATATAAGTATTATGGGTGCTACGGTTTATAGAAAAATTGTAATTATCAGTATATTCCGTGGGACAGGTGTATGAAATTTGTTGACTGCAGTATATGAACTCATTTCATCTCGCATAGTTCACATAGCTTTATAATGTCATTTGCAAGTCGTGAGAAGTTACAATCAATAGAATAAGTAAGTATACGTGATGCTTTGTTCAAAACTTTTAAAATAATCTCTACAAGTATAAAATTTTATAGCTGGTGCTTTTGTTTAGTCTCTTTTTGTATGAATCCTTCATTTAGAGCTTTGGTAAACACTGAGTTATATATGGATATGAAATTCTATGAAAATAGAAAAGAAAATCTTTACTTTCAAGAAATCTAAGAGAATTATTGAGAATCAGTGAATTCCTAATGAACTAAACAACATAATTTTGGTTACCGCCTAGTGGTTAGCTACCTTGTCCATAACCTGATTGTGACTCGTGAGATTCCCACTTTTCAATGCGTGGGTTTGAATCCTTAAGGAGGTAATAGTTTGCTTAAGGCTAAAGATATGCCCCGCTCATGAGTGCCAACAAACACAGAACTTGATTTTGTGGTTACCTAGAAAGGACTTTCGTATACCTAACAAGAAAAATGACTTAGGATCATTTATTTATCACAAAACGGTAGTGTAGTATGAATTTTCGCACATTATTTTTCAGTTACTCCCATAATGTCACCTAATTACATTTAAAAAATCTACCTACTTGTGATTTTACCATATTTCATGAAAGTGATATGTTTTTAGAAGCGTAATATATGTACAGATGATTTATGAACAATATATTATATCATCAGTTATCATTATAGTCAGGCATTCACGAAATAATATGTTATACATGTAAAATGAGATATCATTCAACAGTCCACCTAGTAAAATTTTCCCCATTCAACTAGAAAACATGAACATAGTTTAATAACAGGCTGTAACAGTAACCAATGAGACAGCGAAATAAAGCATCCAGAAAATGTACATTGGTTTCGTTTTGACTGAAGACTTCTCAGCAGTAGGTAAGTTGGCTTAAGAATGAGAATGAATATGCTACATGACAGCTGTGTGATATCAGAGACGAAATGGAGTTGAGTAACACCAAATGCCTATTGCGATGGGGTGCTTAACTAATGATGTGTTTCCAAAGATAGCTGAATGTCTTTGGTTTCACTGTACTTAAATTGAAATGTATTTGTAGGTGTGAAGTCTGTATCCATGTACGATGCTCCCTGATTGCCGGTAGTTCTTCAACAGATATCACTGAGTGAAGGACGCTGAATACGGATTCCTCAATTGTCCACTGACTGACCACCCTGCTGAAATGGAGTACTGTTTTGCAGGAAATAATTTTGTCAAGTATTTATTTTAAGCAAGAAACAAGGTGGATTGTTTTGGGTGCTATGGTTTACTTAGGAGTTTGAAATGAACTTTGTGCTTAGTGTTTCGAAAGACACAAAGGTCATTTAAGCACTCTGGTCTGCTAGTGGACGGTTTTTGATTCCTTCGTGAATTAGCAGAGATGATGCCACTGAAAAAATGAAAAAAGTATATTGGAGAACATTAATCTCTCTTCCAGAATAATAGTGTAGCTGGAAACTCATTTATCTCAAACAGGAAGTACAACAGAAAATCTGCTGTTCTGAAAACAGTATAACAAGCGAAAGTACATATAAGGACTTTATCGCTGGAGACCAAATTAATATAGTTACAAACTTCAAAAAATTAAAGAAGTAGGAAGTTATCAAATTAAAAGGACATTAAACATCCACCCAGATAATTTCAAGTACAAACTGACGAAATTATCCTCAGTATTCAAATAAGACTAATTCAGCTGGACTGATACATTAGAGATAACGACCAAGTCGAGAATAATAAGAAAATTCAGACCTAGATAAATAAGCCAGTCGAAACGAGACCAATAAATCAAACATTTGCATGTATTGAGTTCAGGAAGAATTGCATCAGATAAAGTAATAAAACAATCATAATGTCCACAATCCAAGCTAAAAATGCTTTTTGCTTTATTATACTTTCATTTCCGGTGAACATGCAAAGAATTGTAAATTTCAGAGATGAAAACATGAAAATTAAATCTTTTAAGTTGATTTACTGAAGTGTTAGGAGTATACATTACCAATTTAAAACATAATAATTCAACAGAGTAATCAGTCACTATGATCAAAAGAAACCCGTTTTAGGATGCTTTTCATCACAAATTATAACTGAAAATCATGCATCAGTCAGATAGCATGTTTCCTCGGCTATTTTCGGTAAAGCGGGAAGAATAAAAACAACTCGTTTCTATTTTCCGACTTCACCTAAATTGTTACCGAACTTTATTGAACCTAGAGTTGGTATGGATAAAGATTAGTTGAATAATTTTGTGCTAGAACACTTACATACAACGGTACTAATGACAGTGACATCGTGTGCTTATTTGTCAGTAGCTGAAAAGAAGACTCAACAGTTTTATCAAGCAGTGGAAAAATGATGGTAACGAAACAATTCCTGCACAATGCATTAGAAGTTCTATCCTTGAAACTTTGCTCTATTCTAATCATTCAACCAACTCAAAAACAATGATTTAAGGTGATTTATTGAATTCGCTAAAACATTTCATATTTCCCTCGTCTTTATTTTTTTTAAATAGCATAGGCCTATGTTGACCATGAACTGAAGCCCGACATTTATGTGCAAAAGAAGTATGTACAGTCTTTACCTTGGCCTTAAATTAATCTCGCCTTGATTTATTTCACTTCGTTTTTCTTCGGCTTTCTCCTTTTGTTCGATAAATCTTCGTATACTTTTATCGTCATGATCGGCTTTATTTTTATATTTAATAGTTTCGGTGTTACTTCATCTACTCTTCCTAATAATTGAAACTTTAAACAAAGCATTTTAATTCTATCTCAACTAATTTGTCTCATTCATATTACCTAATCCTCTGTTGCACTACTGTCTCTACCATGTTTTCACCCTTTTGTAATTTATATGTACTCCATGAACTACCTGAATTTCTTACATAACCCTTTCCTACGATCATTCAACATTATTATGGCAAAAACCGTCATTCAGTGTACAAGGCGCATTTCGCTTGTTTAATCCCTGCATAGTATATTAGAAGAAATAGCAATCCTCTACATGGTAAGACATTTGGCCATCATTGAAGCTATCTGAGATAGTCATCATTTGGTAGGGTGCTGTTGTTGATGTTGGGTGATGATTGAAAGTGAAATGAAAACCTGGGTCACGGTGGGATTCGAGGCAGCATTTAGAACAGGTAAGAAAAACAAACAAAAAGTGGCTACGAAACATAGTAGGAAAGGGTGGCATAGTTGTGTCAGTGTTGTAACTTAAGTATGTTAAAAGTTCTCGTGATATAAATTAGGGTAAAACATATAAGAAAACAGTACTGTCCATTGATTGGTTACTATATGGTAACCATTTTCATGCAGTCTAGTTGCTCATCAAATCCTATCGATCATTTTGCAGTGTGACCACCAGGCTAGGGAGTTGACTATTGTGATGCACTGAGATAGATGTCGGTTGGGTGGAAGCAATCAATAGTTAGCCCTGGGCCTAGGTTTTATGATTTTTTGGACTCGCCAATATGGCGTATATGCAACCTCGACGGAACTGATGTCCCGCCTGAGATCCGAACCCACGTCACCAAGCGTTGCAGTCAGAGACGTTATCACCGATAGTGGCTCGAATATCTCAGTGGTAACGTCTCTGACTGCAATGCTTGGTGACGTGGGTTCGAACCTCAGGCGGGACATCAGTTCCGTCGAAGTTCCACATACACCTTGCTGACGAGCCTAAGAAAGCACGAAACCTAGGGTTTAGGGCTTTCTGCTGATTGACTTCATCCAACTAAGAAAAATTTTGTTTTCAGCTAGATCCTCCCCCATATAAATGATCGAATATATATACATTACTCCTTCATGACTGAGAAAGCGAAGGGCGACTTCAAAAGCCATCGTAACAATGAACTAAATAGCCGCTTAAGTTTTTTTTAAATTTCAGCTAGAAAGGCAGATTTTCACAAAACAGGAAGGTTTAATTGGTTATTTCAGTTGTTGTTAGGGTGGCCTTTAAAGTCGCCCAAAGCGATACATGAAATCTATGACAGTAGTCACTCGATGGATAAGACAAAGGTATTCAAGATTATAATCTATCGCATGCAACCTAACCTTTCGAGTTGTTCTTAGACTCATCTTTTCCATATAGTCCAGACTACAGGAATTCGGGCAAGTAACTGAAGTCTTGTTATCTGGAAGAAGTGTGGATACTTGGCCACGGGAAGCCTAATAAACAGCATATACTGTTGAAACTTTTCTGTCCCTGTCTGATTATTCACTCTTTTATAAAATCACTGCATTTGTTTAGGCTTTTTTTATTTACTTACTTCATGCTTTAGTATTACGCAACATTTGTTAATCCGACTTACTGAACCACTTCGATTATCAAAGTACCTATCTTATCGTGCTTTTTTGTTGGTTCTCATCATAGTCATCTGTATTACAACTACTTTGACCAACACTGTCAAAGTTATCTTTATCAATATGATCATTATTATCTGTATATTTTAAAACACATCACTGACCTACAAATCTACATGAACGCTTGATTTTTTATAGATAAGTTTAGTTGTTTTTATTCAAGCTTGAGAGGGACATATCTGAAAATGAGGGTTTTTTTATATTCCTTATACCAGAGTGATGAAGAATTATTAGGTGTCGACATGTTTAATGATTATGAATGCATCAAAGTAAAACCGAATTAAAACTGTCAATTTATTATCTTCAAGGTCATGGATATGTCCACAATGAGTAACAAATCAATCGGGAAGGGTAAAAAACAACTTATGTATGGTCATGACCAGCTCAAATTCAGATTCTCTACAACGTGTTCAAAAATTAAAAGAATATCCATTTTTTTTCATCTTCCAACACACTTGCTTGTTTCAGTGCAGTAGAATTTAGCTGTGGATTTATGTGCAAATCCCGTTGAAGGTGACAGCGAATGAGTTATTATCCATTTTTATCTGGAGTAGGACCAAAATAATGCTTCAGAGTAAAATAAGTTTCGCAACTGGATAAATTCTAGCGGCAGACTGTAGACTTTTCGTTGATCTTTTCATAAACTTCATTTACTTCGTATGCACAAAGCATCTATGCTGACTTTCTTCCAACCATAACCGTATTTTTTGGTAAGCATGTATTTCCTAATGAAATTTTTCAGAGGACTGGTGACCTACAGGCGCTTCTCTAAGACAGCTAATTTGTTTTCCATTTTATCTACTGAGCAAAAATTTCTGATGAAGTTGTATAACTCTCTGATTAAACCCCAGTTACAATTTATTGGACAAAACTGTTCAAGTAACAACGATTCCGCTTATCACCATGATGGAACTCTCAAAAATTGTGCCAAGCTCACATCTTTTGATTGATACCTAGATTACGAAACTTTAACTACTCTTTATCTTTACATTCCACTAAAAAGCTTTCCTTCTCTTACACCTACTGAAAATTTTAAGAAGAACTCGGAGGTGATTCACGCAGTTAAGGTTTACAAGTGTGTTAACAAAATATCTTGTAGAAAATATAATTCATCAATAGCTGATTTCACTGCATTAGCTTCTAAATTCGACGTGATCGTGTCGGTAAATAATGGATTGAGTGGATTCATTTTGGTTAATTAATCAATATATTGATACAATTTATTGGTAAACCAGAATTCGATACCTATCACACAAGGAGTCATAAATTTAAAAAAATAATCTTTGGATAAATGGACCTGTTTACGCTGAGTCTAAATGATTTTGATAGTTTCATCTATTGGAATATCAAGAGATCAGGAAATTTTTAACTTTGAATGAGATGGATTTAGATGTCTGAAGAAAAATTAGTTTCCTCAAGATCACAGGTACGCATACCTAATAAGTACCAACAAGTACGAAACTTGGGTTCAAAAAATTCTGCCATTTATCTCTGAATAACTAAATACCGAAGTCAATAACTAGTCAAAAATCACGTTATTACATTACATATCCCTATACCAAATTTAATGTAAACTGGTTTTCTGTAAATACTGAAATTTTATACACACGTTTATTCCTACACACTGTAACATTCTTAATTACGATTGGTTTTCATTAAAGTGGTGAATTAGTGGAAACAGTCAAGATATCCAGGACCAGTACCTTCAGTCAGCATCATAAACCAGATAACAATGATCAAACGGCAAGTTAATCCTATTGATGGATTGTGGTTAGCACTGAACTCCTAGATGCGCATTTCTTCCTATTTAGTACTCTTCGACTGTGTGTACCTGCCTCCCAGTGACTGATATTCCCACTAGGACTCGAACCGCATCCGCACAGCAGCCTATATCCCGATAGTGGCCGGTCAGATAAGTTCGATCAACGACGGAGACTTAAAAGAAAACCAAAAGTTAGTTTGTCTAGTTTTTACGAATAGCATTTTATTCATCTGAACAACTTGGTACAGTAAACAAAGTAGTCTGTATGTTAGACGTTTCTTCATTTTTGTGTGATACCTAGTATGACGTTTTATTGCTATTTCTTCATTGTGGTCGCAGATTTAAGGTATGTAAAGAAAAATAAGCTTACAAGTATCACTGTAGAATTGTGTAAAAAGCTCGTAAAGCAGTAATCAGACTCAAGGTCATTCAGTCTATCTCAATCATTGGCTATTTATAACAGACGAGGCACGTGAAGAATTGTTATTTTCGATGAATTCTCCAATATTTGTTTATCCGTGAAATAAAGTGTTCCATTTCATATTCAACATTAAATTCAGGACTTATTTTTCGAAATAGTTAACAGACAGGCAGCAAAAAGTGGAAGTGCCTTTTACCACATAACAGACTAAGTGTTCCACCTAAATTAATATAGGAGTAGAACTTAGGCACTTGGTAGATTGTAATTCCATTTTAGTCTGTTTATTAGAACTGTCACGCTGAAACGGTATTATTTACTGATAATATTTCTGACAATTTATTGTATATGTTACCTGATATGAATATAGACAATAAATTATATTCAGAGCATTATCCAGTAAAAAATATTGTTTCAATGTAGTAGTAGTATTTATGTGAGACTGTACCTGTTACGCTTAGTTAGTTGTTTGATGGGACGTCCATTACTGGGTTTAAATATTTTCCAAGTTGGCGTAAAGTAGTTCTATAAACTAACTTTGCGGTTCAGTAACCATCGTCCTACGTGAAACTCGAACCCATACCAAGAAGAACTAGTGATCATTTTTCGCTCCATCTGTCATCACTTTACTGCCATCAATGCACCATTTAGTTGTTGGTGGAACCTTTCGAAAATACCACTAGATGCAGGATGGTACGCAGTAGTTCTAATGCTCTTGAACCCAAAAAGTTCTGTTAATTGCTGAAACAGACAACTCTTGAACTGTGTACTTCTGTCTATAGGAATGATGATTGGAATACCAGAGTTAGAAATCCAGAGTTGGGTGGTTTTTTCGCTACTGTCTTAGTAAATATGTTACGCAGAGGGATTGGTACTGGCCACTGCATAAATTTACCTATACGTGTTAAAATATAGTTGGAGCCGATTGATGGAGGTAGTGGCCCGACGACGTCGACATGTAAATGGTAGAATTTACTATCTGGTGCGATTATTCTACCAGTAGGTGAGAGGATATGCTTCCTCACTTTCGGTCGGCGGCACGCTATACAACCTCTGGAGCATTATCGGAGATCTCGACCCATATCTAGCCGGATATATCAGTCAGTAATTAACTTTACCGTGGATGGAATGCCAGGATGAAAAATGCCACGGATCTTGGGGAAGACTGACTAACCATCTCAAAGATAGAGGCACAAAGCGGCATGGTTTTCCCTTATATGCATTATTAATGATGAATGGAGAGTCGCTAAGCATCTTTTCTTGAAGATGTATTGAAGTATTTAGATTACTACCCAACTGCTTTACGTCTTTATCCATTGCCTACAAGTTTATCTTCTCTACAAGGTCAATATGGACAATTTCCGTAGCGTTCACGCAAGTGCAAGATGAAGATCAACTGCCTCATTCCCCTTGTCTTTAACACACTCTATGTCAGGAGTGAACGATGAAAAAAAATCAAATAACATATCTCCCGTGCCGAATAGTTGTCGTGCTTTTGGTCAGTCGCTTTTGTGGGAGGCTTGTGTTGTTTGAACGCCGTAAAAGCGCATCCTTTGAGGATATATCTACAATGCTTGATACTTAAGTAAATAACCAACAACTCGTCGCCAAATGCACAGTATCACGACTGTGTACCACTAAGTAGTTTCGAAAGAGAGATGATGGTTCCTTTTGACCATGGACACACTGTTGTAAGACTGAGGTATCTGTCATTATTACTAATGGTGCTTCCAGGTCGCGACGAGTGTGGAGTGTTTTTGAAATTAGAGCAAGCCTCAGTTTGTCAAGTGCATGAATGGCCGCTTGGGTCTTAATAACTCTTCTATCTTGTCCTTGAAACAGATCTGTTTGTGGTTGAGATGATTTAGCTCACTTAAAGATAAAACGCGGATAGAAGTTTATTAACCCAACGAATTTGCTTAGCCTTGGAAAGTAGTCTGCAACAGAATATTCTTTAGTTGCATCTACTTTTTGTGGAACTGTTTTGGCGTCGTCAACAGTCACCGTGTTCCAGAAACTGTAGTGATTCTTTTCCGAATCCACATTTCTGCAGAGTGGTTGTTATGCTTTTTTCATTCAACAGTTCAAAAAGTGTCCTTAGGTTTTCGAGGTGTCCTTTTTTAGGTGTCGTGGCTACTGGTTAGTCGTCTGTATAAGCGCCGGTGAAAGGTAAACCTTTGAATCCTTGGAAAGCCAAATAGCACATGAATGGATTCTCGTAGTCTGAAAAGAGTAGTGACCGCAGTTTTAGGAACATAATTGGGTTTCAAGGGAATATGACAATAGGGCCATTCGAGATCAGCCTTGAAGAATATATTTACTTCCTTCATGGAGTTCATAAAATCATTTATATGAGGGAATGGACATTTGTTAGAGACTGTGTACGTATTTAACAATCAATAACCATCACAAGGTCGTATTTCACCTGATGCCCTTTTAGGAAACACCTGAAGTGGTAGTGATCCCGGGCTCTTAGAAGGGTGTATAACTCCGAACATCGAAAGCATGTCATATTCGAATTGCTCTCTGATCTAAACGTCAAGGATTTTGTGAGACTGGAGGACCTTTAGTGAGAGCGTGATATATCACCGTATGTTACAATGAGGACCCCATGTAATCCGTTTGCGTGAGTTTAGGAAACCATGGCAGCAGGGTATCACACACAGAAGCGTTTGTTATTGGAACTACAACCAAATTTATTGATTATATGTCAGTAACAATACCCGGGATAGAAAACTCACAGTTATGGCTAACTAGTGTATGGTGACTAGAGTCGACTAACAGTTCGCCGATAAATGGAGACGAGATATCGGCAGTGATGAATTCCCAACGGAATGGTGTGCAGAAACCGAAGCCTAGAGTCAAAAATCTGATTCCGTACGTGTTAATAGTCAATCTGTTAGCCATTTGGGGCACCTGGGCCTTGTTCGGATGGTATTTTTCGGCTTTAGGTGGGATTATGCTCACTTCTGCTCCAGTGTCAATCAGGAAATATGCCCCTGTCTTCTTACCCCCAACCCAAAAAGTATGATTTTTTGTATACCGTTTATGGCAGTCATCATATGCCACTTGCTTTTTCATTTCCCAGAAACATAATGGTTTTTAAATCACATGGTTACAGACAACGACGTGTTTTGCTGACAGACTTTCAGTGGGACCAGTAAATACTACTTTTCAATATAGTTGTATTGTCGGTTTTATCGTGAATGTTGGACCTACTTCTAGAGAACTGCGGTGACCATCTGTACAACTGAAAAGTTGTCACTATTCCTGTCAGGGTATCAGTCTTCCTCCCCAAAATGGCTACTCTGTCGTTCAGTGTTGACTCAGCAGTACATTCTTCCTCCTCTCTGACATACGACCAGCAGTGCCAGCCAGGATATCATTGTTAATATCTGCTTCTCTAAATGCTACCGCTTGTTGAATACTCAAAGGGAGTTTGCGTATACAAAACTGGTAGGACAGACGGTTGTCTATGTTCCTATGTTTCAACAGACTTCTCATGCACCAATTAATTTGTGAGAATGTCCCATCACCAAGGTACATGATACTTAGAAATTGATCAGATAGAGAAGTGACTTTTGTCACTTCTTTCGTTATAACATAATAGGGTATGTCTTAGTGAGGTTTTAAGAGTATCTCCCTTACTTGTTCTGCAACTTCTTTTGACAGAACAGAGTTTGTGTATACAAACTACGCGTTTTGGGAAGTAATATGATTATCCACGACGAAACGTTCTAACCGAACGAACCACAACAGAGGGTCAGCAAACCTCCAAGAAGGTACAGGAAGACTAATGGCACCCACAGAACTTATAATTAAAAGTTCCAGATTATAATTATATGCAGACATTAAGAATGTAATAGAAAAACACAATAATTTCAAGAAAAATAACATCACCAGGGAAAATACTGAGCAAAAGAATGCAAATGCCTGTTGCTATGATTCTGGGGATCCCTGAAGTACATATCCCAACCGCATACAGTTATCGGGTAGTTGTAGCAGGTTAATGGAAATTAAAACAATAGTGGTGACTGACAAATTACAACTACAAATTTGCTACACTTCAGAATAGTACACAAAAAACAGGTGGATAGAAAAAGACTGACTTCAAAGTAGACACAGTTGTGTGAGAGAATATACAATCTGAGGATAACAGTTAGTGTGAATGTTCATGCTTTAGATGACGTAAGAAAGTGAATACAACAGTGCCATTGTGACCGATTTTCAACCATATCACAAAGAGTCCTTAACCACTCATTTCTTTCGTCTCGAGGATCCCAATCAGGCAGTCTGCATCTCCCCACACGACTCAGACCAGCAGTCAGGGACTTTATGGACTGGTGTCACATCTTGGTCTGGCCTCTGTGAACCCTCTTCCAACTTAATCCAACTTCTCCTAGCGTGGCACGTCGAGGTAGGCAGTGATTCGGCATGTGCCGTACATTTCCAAGCCAACTCAGTCGACTAAGATTTATAACCTCATTAAACGACTTACCCATCTCGTCTAGTGCTCTTCGCCTCACCTCAACATTACTCACACCACCACACGCGAGTAATGCTACGAAGACACTCATGATCGCAAACCGGTAACTGCTTCATTTCTTCTACTTTTTACATCCATGTCTCAAAACCAAACAAAATGGCAAAACGAACTTCAGTGAAGTATACTCGTCCCTTGATAGTTAATCGGATATCTCGCCAGTTGGCGCAACAGGTGACTTAATTTGGCAAATAGGCTTTCTGTATCCGAGCTGAAATTTTGTCAGTAGCCGCCCCATTAGAGATGATGCAACTCCCCAAGTAAGTGAAGCGGTAGACATATTGCATCACTTTATTCCCTATCAATAATCTGAGAGTCGTTGCAGACCGATTCTGGACCATCATCTTACATCCGACAGGCGCGAAAGGCGTGCAAAAATAGTAGTATACACAGGTTATGCACCATGCTATATGTCAGGATAATTAAACAAGCGTTAAGTTATATGGTCAGTATTAAATATGTCAACGAGTGAAATATGAAACACGTGCTACAATCTGACTTTGTTCTTTATCTGCGACTCTACAATGCTATCTATCTAACCAATCTTAGGATTCAAGTTAAATCCTTCGAGTTACTCATTAAATGCATTTTTTTAAGATACTGAGGATTCTCTACATGACACTTTTCCAACTTCGTGCATACCAACATATCTAAAGTATTGCATCGGCTGCTGAAGAAAACCACCTATGTTGTTGCTTAATTTGTTAGATTTATTGGTATGGAGATAGAAGTGCCATGATAAGGCTAGACAGGATTCGAATAAATAATATTTCTGTCTGTTGAAAAAATACGAGGTGAAAATATTGACCAATATTCTTACATAGCTAATTGTCGAAAAATAGTCATATGATAAGATGTTTGTTATTTTGAAAAAAGGGTAGTGACAAACAGTTTAAGTTCATCTGAAATCACTGGGATTAAATATCTGTGGTTACCAAAACGTTTAATGTTAAATTCACCATTAAAAGAGTATACAACTTAGAGAATAAAATTTTCCTTTTGATGGCGTAATTCTGAGCTGCACAGTCGTCTGTATAATTATCGAAATTAATACCAGTCCACTATCAGTCACTAAGGTGAGGTTGCGCCACTCGCATATTACTTAGAAACCTGATGAAAAGGTTGTTCTGAAAGGCAGGGAAAGATTGCGTAATATCACGTAAGTTAATGAAATGTAAGGAATTCGATAATATGAGTATTGATACTGTGTGATGATTGAAGAGAAACCGAAAACCTGGTCACGGCAGCTAGTGTGATCAGACGGTTACATGTCATAGATGCACATGGTAGTCGAGCAAAACCCTCGATGACTGAAGTGAAGGAAAGACTTTATCAGAAGCTAGGTCTTGCAATTAGGTTGGTAGAGCCCCGATCTGGTAACTCGGAAGCTGCTGGTTCCAATGCCACCAAAACCCAGGTTTTCATTTCGCCTTCAATGATACTAGTATTCCAAACCATAGGCATGCCAGATGAAAAATTGTTTCTAGATGTGAAGTAGTATATTAAACTATCTTTTAGAAAGACGAAAAGGGGAGAAGGAAAGAGAAAAGAGTCTGAATGAAATTAATAACTGCTCAATGATTAATAATAATGAGACCAAAAAAGTAGAAAGGAGAATTGAGACCTTAGAAAAACGAGAGGCTGAACATACTTCTTCTTCATGTACAGTTCTGGCTTGAACCAGTTCATCCACCAAGAACAAGTTTTAATATCATAGTACTCTTGAACTATTTGGTCTTTGTGGATAACTTTAAAAAGGATTATCATGAAACTGACTAGATTTAACTAGATGTTCAAGTGTTGAACTGTCGATAGATTTACACTAACCTCTTGATATTCATTCCGATTACTGCTGTGAGATGGGGTTAGAAAGTGTATGCTTATTGAGGCGTATGTGGTTAACTCCACAGAAGCAAGCAGACTTGTAGGTATACAGAGGTGACTCAAAGCAAAACTTTGTCCTCAATACACCAACGAATCAATTGTGGACTTGAAAAGATGGTCCGAAGTTGAGTAGAAAAAAACCTTTCTTTACGACCTAGTCAAACGATTCTTCAGGACTGTCGTCTTAGTATCTCCTCTAAATTCAGTGTTTATAAACACTATTTTTCTCGCAACTACACGGCTTTTTCCATTACACTATATGGCTTCAAAATATTTCCTCTATTTACTTGGGAGAAATTCAATCTTGTAAGAACTTGCAGGTGATATTCATTGGTATCATCTGTACAGAGTCTTCTGGTTTCTGACATCAGTAAATAAATGAAATTTCTTCCTTTGTAGAACTCAGTCAAGCTTTTGAAATGTATGTACTGATCGTTTCATGTCAGATTTCTGTAGATTAATCTCTGAAGAGGATCATATGATCTCCTTTTCAGTATTGAATCTGGAAAAGTGGAATTTTGAGTTTATTTTAGATTCTGATGTAAACTTGATCAACTAGTGACAACCATTAAGCTTCCAGATATGGCTTCAATGTCAGTATATTCTTCACGTATGATAAAAGTTATCCGTATATCTCTTATAGGCCCACTATAATATACGAACTCAACACTAAGGAAACATAGCCTTCTTGAGTAATAATGTAGTTGATTGAATTTGTTACTTCATAAGTGAATTGATAATAGGTTTTTCGATGGTTAGCCGTTTGAAATTATCTACGTTTTGTTCAGGAAAGTACCTGCTTTTTATAAATAAAGTCATGTAGTTCTTTCAGAAAGTTGCCAAAAAAGCAAACATGTAGGCATTTTTAAATCAAAAAACATTTTCAAGGAGGTGTTTATCATGGACCGGTATCAATTGCAGAACCGTTGTGAACCTGGAAGCATTGGACAGTTTTTTCGTCCTAGTATGGGACTCATTGGCAGTATGCACCATAACCTCTCCAGGGATCAAACTAAGGACCTCCAGCCTCGTGGCGAACAGGCATTACTGAGAAGTCCCATACCACGACGAAATATCTGTCCACTTCCTCCAGGTTTTCAATGATTCTCCAACTGATGTCAATCCGTGATGAATACCTTCTTAAAAATGAAGTCCCTATAAAATTCTTAAACTAAAAATACTGACTAGTAACATGTTAGTGTAAACCATGATAGCTGTCATGCGATTGCAGGGAAACTAAAATGTGAAATTTAGTCACTGTAGTATTATTTCTAAATTCCGCTTCATTACGAATGGATGTTCGTGCCCCTAAATATATGAAAACATAACAAACAGCTAATTTGATTCCAGATATTTTCAGCCCGACAAACTAGATGTTCCATTCTGAGGAAGTTCGATCGACTCAGCTTTTATTCCCGAGTCATTCTTCATACACCACTGATAGATTTGATCAAAAATGAGTGGAGCTCACTACGGATAATACTGATCTGTCTGGAAATCATCAATACTGACTAACTTGAGTGGTTCCCAATTACTCATATCAATCAGTAGTAATAGCATTCAGCTTCTTATTTTGCTAATTTGAAAGAAGTACTAACTAGTTTTAAACGAGACTGTATTTCACTTCCTTCTGCATAAAATCTTTAGACGTTTTAACTTGGCCACTTTGTGTGTTAGAAAGCTTGCCTGTAGGAACACGTTACCAAAGTCTCCTTATTTTTATATTTCACTTTGGAACTGAAATGCATTCTACATGACTCGGAATACTACTAGAAACTTTAAGGATTGATTTTTGTATCACCAAACCTTCAGTAAAATGGAACATTTTAATTTGGTATTCGGTTGCACACCACCACTTTTTGAAGGTTCATTCAAAGTCACAAGATGTACAACTATTTCATCTGTGACTTATCTATCTTACATACTTACCTACAAACTATCGCATTTGTCTGTCACACCCTCCTATACAAACTTTAGAATCTACCTGTTTCTCAGTCTTTTTAAGTATATATCTGGTGCTATCTGTAAATATTAAGCTTAAAAGGTGAGAATTGACGAAACCAAACGAAGTTTCTTTATTGACACATGGCTGATGATGAGTAGCAATTTATCAGGACAATAGAAAGGAAATAATTGAGAATACAATGAATCTAATCACTTGTAGATATTCCAGATTAGAAATGAATTGATACCATCTATTTTGTTATAAGAACCGATTGAAATTTAATGACAAATTACAAGTCTGTATTAATCTAGTGTTCATACCAATAACTGAAGAATATTAGAAAACATGTCCAAGTGTTTACTTAGAGAAATAAAGCTATCACTAGATCAAAGGAAAAAATAACGATAAAAGTGAAACTAAGACTGTACTTCTCAAAACAATTCAATACAAGAGTTTTCATAAAAACCCTTTTATTTTGGGTTTATTCATCACACTTCTTGTCGGTTTGCTGTGATTCACTTGAAAATCAATAAATGCAGAAGTTTTATTGATAATAAGTATGATTAAATAAATGTAAGCACCTGATACAATCATAATTCACTGTCCAATATACTGACAGGTTTGAACCACTGTCTACCCTAGTTCAGTTGGTGTCAAGCTACTTCAGACAATAATTCACTTATTAGTGAAGAGTTGAATCGGCCAACTTCAGAACACCCTAAAATTAACTTTTATTTCATCTATACAAAATAAAGAAATTTCTTCTTAGACTATGTGGCGAAAAGTTCTAACATTCTGACAAAGTGAAAGCGATGATTCAGTACATAAAAATACGCAAATATAACGGTATATAGGAATGGTTTTGTCTGTTGCAAAACAGAACTGTATACGAGCCTTCCCTGCTGCATACAGTTCCTGACTGGTAGGTTCTTTATATCGTCGTGGTGCGACGAGAATATAGCAGTTGGTATGGTTTTTCAGATCTGAGTACACAATGCTCATGACCGGTTATAATCTGGATGAAATGATGAGTGTTTTGATCCATAGCAGTTTCCTTAAAATCCCACTGCTTGATTGAACTATACTTTAGGTTAGGAATGGTATAATCATCATATATTCCTCAATACATCTGTAACCCATGGTATTTTATAAATTTTCAGTACATCACAATAAATACTTTAGTAGAAGACTTGAAAGTAAGAGTTTTACTACTAGTTTACAACATTCATTTTCACGTAACAGTATTGTACGGTTGCATATGCGTTTCCCGTGGAATACATCCCATTGAGTTATAAAAACTCCTACAAGAAATCACTTGTCCACCGAACACCTCAGTGGTGTCTCTGACTGTAAAACTGGGTGATATGAGTCCCAACCTCCGAGGGGATATCAGTTCTCTGTGAAACATGGCCATTGAAAGTGGAGGATACAAAAAGGTTTCAGGTGTTTGACCACCGTTGCCTTCGTAATATAGGACGCATTCCGTGGTGTCACCATGTGAGTAATGCAGAAGTTAGGTGTAGAGTTTTGGGGAGAAGAGGTAAGTCAGTTGACGAGGTTGTGAACCTTCATCGACTGAGATGGTTGGGACACGTACTACATATACCTAGTCACCGATTGCCTCGTCACACAATGTTGGCTGAGGTGGGTTCAGGCTGGAAAAAGGCCCGAGGTGGCCAGACTAAAACATGGCACCAATGTATGAAGTTTCAGACTGTTGGTTTAAGCCATGTAGGACGATGCAGACTAGGTGATTGGGGTCCACGGGACAAGAGGAACCAGTGGTTGGAGACCCTAGGTGATATGTCTCAGAACCGAAGTCAGTGGCGCAGATGTATACACACATTATCCTCATCTTAACAACGCTATACCGAATCTCACTGTTTTGTCACTCCTCTTTCCTTTCATCTCGTACTTTATATTTCTTTTGACTGCATTCACTTATCTTCATCCTTCACCTCACTACCTTTTTACTTGACGTGCTGATATGAGGTGGGCAACTCGGAGAGTTATGCAGTAATGCCTGGTCCTATGTTGATAATGATGATGAGTTCTCTTGAGATTCCAGATACTAACATCAGTATAGGTGCATCGTGACAGTGAGTTTACTAGCTTGGTGACCACACTGCAAAATGATCGGTAGAATCCAGTCGGAAATTAAAACTACATGACATGAAATTGTTAACTTTTATTTGTTTACTTATATATATATATATATATTCACTGACCGGTTAATGGGAAGTAAACAATTTCATGTCATGTAGTTTTAATTTCCGACTGGATTCTACCGATCATTTTGCAGTGTGGTCACCAAGCTAGTAAACTCACTGTCACGATGCACCTATACTGATGTTAGTATCTGGAATCTCATAATATTTCAGTACGGCATATCATTGATAAGCAAATAGTGCGTTACACTCGCGACATCAAATATGGTAAGCAGGTCAATACTTGTTTGTGACAGTATTATATTGAACTCTTGACTTCGGTTTACACTTAAACAAACCTAATACTGAGTTAGAACAGTGAACATTTCGAATGAACAGAAACAACATAGTTAATACTCAGGATTACAAAAGTATTATTTAATCACAGCTATCAAAAAGTCTAATTTTACCGGTTGTTGACAGTTTTTGGGTGAATTAGTACATTGTCACACTTACTTTATACAATGTGTAAGGCAGATGACTACAAATATTTAGATTACCAGGCTATACATAAGTACATAAATGAATACACTAACTGATATATTTGTTTTTGAATAATGGTACATATATACCTTATTCATCAAAACATAACAGAAAAACTATAACTGTTTGTTTATTCTAGGTAATTTCATCGACAGTTCAAAACTCACGTTACACTTCCCTCTGTCCAACACAGTCTTTAATTTCACTTCAAAAGTACAAACACTTTTTTGTGCCTCAGAAGCTCTCCAGGCTAGCAAAGTTTTATACCATAAAACTGTATATCAATGTTTTGTCACGAAATAGCACTGATAAGTTAGATTTATTTGGGGCCTAATAAGTGTTTGAATTCTTATTCGAACAAGAAACTAACACTTCACTAACTTCAACTTACTGCAATAACATCGAAATGTTTTAATGAACGAAGACGATTAAATCCCTCTATTCAGATGTACAGGATACATGGTTTCTCTTTTCTGTGGACTATAAGACCAAACATCGTTGCTTTCATGCTTAACAAACCTCATGAAGTAGTTCATAGAACGTTACACACACATACACACAACCTATCATAGTACATAATGTTATCCGCAACCAAAATCTGTTTAGCCTTTAAGGGAATTATGTGTGAATCGTATAACAGACAAGGGGGAAAATCAATAAAACACGCCATTTAATATAGGCAGTTAACACACAAAAGATCTGGAATTTTACTGTCATACAATCAGTTTAGGCATCAGGATTAGGAAGCCAAACGGAAGTATACAGGCATATATTTCTTTACAGATAAAGAATCACTGATTTTGAGGTCTGATTCATTACACAAACCAGAATCTATCTGCCAAGTGGATTATTTTGCTGAAGTAACTCAAAATCCTGTCACGCTAGACTTGTCAGCGGGACGTTTATATAAAGTTTCCTGAAAAACTTGCAGCTAGATTTAGTGCTTTTTAGTGCTCGTTAGTAAAGTGTATTTGCTTTAGTCAGTAAACTTTCGCTTCATCAGAAACTAAAAAGGTCCTATGCCATTTTCTCGACAGAATGCCATTCTTAATCTATTCACGGAACTATCCATCCTAAAATACCTGGCTCAAAGCCAACATAGCACAGCTTGGTAAACACGTTTCAAACAGCAGTGGAAGCTTCAGTATAACAGCTATAATCAGTTTAATTTATTATTTTCTATAGAATTAGTACCGGATGTGGTAACTTGCGAGTGTTTTTTCTCATTGATACGCACGATAAGAATTATCAGAACGTGCATTATACTAGATATTTGCTTGAAGTTCCAGAAGTGTGCCGTCTAATGATTCTCAACTACTACAAAGTCAACGAGTGGCTGCTGAATACGTACAAGCAAACAACACTATATATATATATATATATATATATATATATATATATATATATATATATATATATATATATTGCGTGTTTGGGTTTCGGAAACGTAATCCTGATTCCGAAAAGCAAAATCATACAGAAAATCAAGCAAATATCGAAAGCAATACCTAATTTCCACCAGAAATCAAATTTCCTCCATTTTAGAATCATGAAAGACAACAGCGTAGTAAAAATGTAGGATGTACTTTGACAGCTATGACTGAGTATTTACATTTAAATAGGTAGATACAGTTGGAGGTAACATGTATTTGCTACAACGAACGGTTTGTTTAAAATAAACCGTTTTCAATAGAATACATAAACACACTAGAAGAATAGAAAGAACGGTTATGTGAAATTTGAAGCATACTGCTAAGATCTTGAAACAAGCACTTAACAGGGCGATAGCTTATCACCTTATAGAAATTAGACACGATTACTAGATAAAAAGTTAAAGTTTAATGCAATCCATTGAAAGTATTGTCATTAAAATGCTGAACGCTAATATATGCATCAAAGGAATTTTTTTGTCAATTTTGCTCTCTCCCTAATAAGTACAGTTTACCATTTCAAATCACACTGTTAATATCTTAACATTGATATCTTACTCTTATAGTCACGAGTGATCTTTTATATCAATTTACTTCTTTATCTCTCTCTCTCTCTCAAGAATATTCACTTAATCATCCTATAAACAGCTAACCTTCCCAGAGTCACTAACAATTTTCTTCTTAACCGGTATACACTATTCTGAATCGATGTCACCTCATGCTTCCATCAGTAACTTCGCATTATCTTGATCAAAGCATGTGACGTGTTTTTCAACTGAATGACTAAGAATAATCACCGAAGTGAGAACGAGTTCATATTGATAACTCTGGCTTGATGGAAATTCATAGATGGAAAGGGGTATATAAAAGTTCTGGAACTGAAAATTTGCCTTATTTGCTTAATGTTTCAATGCTTATCTTATTACGAATAAACATCAGTTAGAAATGCACTAGGAAAGCAGGAAATAACGGACGCTTGTTTCATATTTTTGCTTGACTCTTCAGTAGTGCCTACAGATTGACCGACAAACGATTAAAGCAGGGATTATCATATTTTATTATCATCCAGTGGACCAAGTTTTTCAAGGGATGGTACAGAGTTGCAAAAGAAATTCATTCGCACATAATTCTCTATCTGATTTCGATCAGTTATATAAATTACCTAGAATTTAATCCATTCCCCGCAAGGGAACCAGTTCCGACCACTTCCAATGAGTAGTATGAAGAAAAAGTGCAAATTATATGTATATTATTTCTCCAAACAATTTTACAAATTTGCACTTGATAAATTCTATGAAAACGATTCAAAGACATACTCAAAATTTATCCAAAGCCTCTGTTAGATTGTTACAAAATCTTCGTAAATAATTTTGTAGAGACTAGTTTTTATAGTTATGCATTCACAAACATACGACAATGCCCTTGTCATTATTTAGAGCTGGTACGCTAAAAGGAATAAGTTATTAGAGGACGTTATGGGAAACTGAACATACAAAATAGTTACCGAATACAAAGTTTCATTTCAAGGTCACGATGAAATACTGTACACATTTCTTTGAAGTAAATGGTTGAGATTTTGAGCTGTATACCGCTAGTGCTTCAAATGAATATATGAGGCCTATTTTCAGTCATTTTGAAAACTTTGTCGACCCCTTTACAGGCTAAAATAGGCAGTGTTCGCAAGAATCTTTAACGAGGGAACCTTTATTGCGACCACACATAACACTCTGTCAATGAATCTTGAACACGAAAGTAAAACCATCACAGGCAACTCATATGAATGCTTGTTGAAATCCGATCATAAAACATTTTAAACTGGAAGTATGTACATACACTTTTCACAAAGATTGTAACACTTTATAAGTGAGAGCAACAAAGTCAAAATCCTCTTCACTTGTACTATTGTCCGTTAATGTAAAACACTACGTTTCTGCTAATAAATCCTTTAACAATAATTGTCTTAAAGGAGTGAAAATAAGGTCTATGTGCTTCGCTAAGGTACTCGTAATTCAAAACTTTAATTCTGTATGCATAAGACACATATGTAGTCACTTTTTCCGCCATAAAAGGGTAAATTCAGAAATATTTTCTAAATGTCCAATTCATCAGAGAAGTTTTATGCCAGTTAAATTACACAGTGAATTGGGTAGTATTTAGGTCATTCATAAACTGAATATTAGTATAAGGAAACGTGACCAAAAAATGAACAGATTTAGTGTCCTCGATATATGAAATAGTGGGTGAATCTTTGTATCAGCTGGTTTTTGCATCATACGATAAAATAGATAAAATTCAAAAACAAATTTTCTGAATTTCTCAGTATTATTAAAGTAGAAAAGATTTACGCCGAATACTGTCAATTAAATTAAATGTAATATTATAAAATTTGATAATATACAGAGGTAAAAAAGTTCTCAATCACCGTAAACTTGTTTCCTAAAGTCTGAATTCTGATAAACCAAGGGTTTGTATATTAAAAATAAGATCAAATGAATGAATCGCTTTTAAGTACTTACACTGTTTCGTAACTTTTATCAACTGGATCAAAGTCATTTCACTGATTGATGATCGAGTACATTAGCTACGTTGGTACCCTTAATCTATAGGATTCCTCGGACATCGGTTTGGCGGTTTTTAGACCTGTAATTGGGACTTGTCTAACTCTTTAGTGAAACACAAGTTCTCAGAAGTTTGTAGATATATGAGAGCATTCACAATCTTTGAACAGTAAACAGTTGGTAAGTGACAAGTATCTAAAAACCAGTATGAATTACGAAAGAATACTTCGCTTAGGATGTAGTCAGTCGGAAGACTGAATCTACCCACAGTTCAATTCAAAAAAGCGATTAAAACGCTTCAAGAAAACAGGAGGAATATTTTGTACGGTTAAACGATGAAATAAAGTTGTAAGTCTTAGTGGTAGACTGGATGTACGGTTCATACCATTATCATTTTGCAGCCAACCATGTTATCTCGTGAAACATTATGTGCATTTTCTGCTAGTTTTACTTTTTCAGATAACTAGACTTGTTTTTACAGCTCTTGCATAACCAGATGATCAGTATGCGTCAAATATTTCAAATCACTGAAAAGTAATTTGAACTCCTAAAATCTCTTAGGAAGTTTCATTTATGGTAAAAATATCTGTGGTTGGGGCCAGGGTAAAGATAGAGGTTGTGTCAACGTTTTCGGAACACACAGGTTTGGCTTGTTCAGATAAAACTCTAATAGCTTATTATTATTTGTTAATACTTGTAATTACCCGTTGTTATAATGGATCAAACTGATCTACTTCTGTTGGCTCCTATACGATATTGCCTGAATATTTCGTCTAACTTGGACTTGTCAGCCGGATCCACCAACACCTGATCAATCCAATCTAGCATAACAACGGGGAATTACAAGTGTCAACAAACAATAATAATGGCTAATAACTGTGGCACAAAAGGTGGCCTTCGTATCTCAGTGGTCTAGTGGACAACGTTCTGGCGTTTGGAGGAGTGAGTACGGGGTTCGAGCCTTGGTCTAGGTACGTCCGGCTGATAAGTCCTAGATAGGACGAAATGCGTGTCCTAAATACCGCTGCTAGTCACAACCAGACCAATTGTTCCAGAAGATTTGCTGTATGTAATGGATAAACTGTTGCTGTATGGCTAAGATCAGATGCAGTAAGATAGATTACTATAAATGACCCATTTGAATCAATTTGATATTTCGTAATCGCCAAATAAACTGAGTTAGTAACATGGTAAACCTATCAATCTATATATTACATCCATAACAGACCCATGTATCAAAAGAACAAATTAGAAGGTGGATAGGTTTAATATACACATAAAAACAAGTCGTGTACTAAACATATAACACGCTTATTTCGATCAATACAACTGAGTATCCTTGCTTCGACAAAACAGTAAGAGGTAACTTGCCTGAACCGTGTATTGTATCTGCACAACACATTTCTAGCTATCTGATCACACAAGTACTTGTCATTAGCATTTATATGAAAATTCATGAAGATAAGGGTGAGGAAATGAAAAAGGGTCAAATAAGAAGGCTGAATTCAAGGCCGAATAATAGTGAAAATCAACATCGAACTTGGTTTTCTTAGTTGAATTCACAATCCAACGTGGTAATAAATTGTTTTGAACACACAGCGGTGGTTTGGACCTCCTAGTAGCTAAGGCCTCAACCTATGAAATACAGTGTATAACTTATGGTGAAAAGCAAGACGTATAACGAAGCAGACCCACAAGCACCTATTGTGGTCATCACTTTAGAATAGTTTTCATCGTGGAATGACTAAAATCAGTTGGAGAACCACCGGAAAGCTGAAAGCACTGGAAAGTTGTACGGTTCTAGCTTGGGAGTGTTGTGCAGTGCAAACCTATGACCCCATGAAGGATCGAGCCAAAGATTTTCAGTTCTCATGCAGAGCGCTTTAACATTCCTTCATTAGGTTGAATTTCAATGGTCCACTAATTCCTACTTCTCAATTTGGTATTCATCATGCACTGACACCAGTTGGAGAACCATTGGAAACCCAAGCGATGAGCAGCTGTTTCGTCCTTGTGAAAGACTCCTCAGGAGCGCGCACTCATGACAGCGTCAGAGATAGAACCCACGACCTACAGGTTTCGTGGCAACCATATTACGTTGACCCCTGGGTCGGAATTTAATGTTCCATATTTTCCCGCTCTCGTTAATTTATAGTATAGCATGAACTTCATCTAATGACATCGTTCAATATTTATCATCACGCCCAACCTGATTTGCCTCACCGATCACGACTTCTCATTAGGATTTCGGGAAATTTCAACACAAAGCATGTCACCGATAGTAAACTCGGTCTCGGACGAGCGAAACGGCCGTACAGTATTTAGACCAGTCTGATCTGGCTGCAGAAATCTACAGATCAGTCTGAGTGGATCCTAACTACTCAAGTTGTACAGTAGTAGTATCTTTCACCAGTTCATTATACTTTTGTGTCAGAGATCACACCTTTTGATCTCGGCTGAGTGGTTTCCAGTGGAAAATTTGTTGACACTATAGTTGGGCAGTTGAAAACTACTCAGCTGAGAGAAATGTCATTTTTTAATTATTTTCAAATTGATCATCCTATTTTAGTTCAATTCATTTGTAATTTAGAGAGTTATGAAGTGGAAATATTTTGGATTATTAAATAAAACAGAAACAAGGTGGGGGTGCTTAAGTACTGCAGAAGGTCTACACACTGAAAGCGATAAACAGACTTCAGGATTTCTCATCTTATGTCGGTTAAGTTCAGTTTGATGAAAAATCTGTGACAAGAATTAAGGTATACAAAATTAACCTGATGACTAGACAAAAAAAGTTCATTCAGAAACTAGGAGAAACAGATAATTTATGCAGACAGATTTGCATGAAAATAATGGCAACACTAAGAAAAGGGAACTCAAAACTTCCTGTAACCGTACAAGGAAGGAACTTCAGAAATTTGAAGTGGGAATATCAACAGGAGTGAGATTAGGATGATATTTAAACATACAAGCTGAATAGAAAACTAGCTTCGTAAGCTGAAGGTTCGTATAGAGGCTATTCGACAAACTAATTTTTGTTTACCAAACTCTGCGAAGGGGTTGTGAGGTCCAATACGTGGGTCAAGGTCAGTTAAACTAACAGAGCATAAAATCTTGACCACGACAAAAAATCTAGATAATCAGCTACAGTAATGTATAATCGCAAAATAGGATGAGATGAAGTGACAATCCCAAAAAACGACTTAGCAGAGTGAACTGAGAGTTTGATTACCGATAATTGGCTTATCGAATCAGTACTGAGTACATGCAATAGGAATGACTCAACACATGTTCCAGATGTTTAAAAACAAAAATAAGACAGACCTATCGAAATAGAGTGTGAATGTTGTGGAGTCACATTTGATATGAACGGTCATTCAGTACGTAACACACTGTCTCGATGTCTAAAATAGTCAACGAACGAATTAATATAGAATCGCATACAGCCAATGGCTAAGTCCCACTTTTATGTTAAGAATCTGGTGTTTCCAAAGTATTTTATTTAGTAACTGAATGTGATCGATATTGATTTTACACGAAAGATTGGTGGAAAAAAACAGTTGTTCTAAAGGAGGGCTAAATATCAGTCACGAGATCTACTCGCATCTCTGATTCCTGTTCTCAAATGATCTTGGATATACAGCATACTGAAGTGAATGATATAATGGAGGTCCAGTAAAGTTTTTCGATAAATCAAAGTATTTCTTTTCATAAAGTCATTGTTGCATACAACTATTCTGTTTCTTTCCGAATAGTTGAGAAGAGCTCATCGTTCGAGAGGTGTAGGCAGAAATGAATCCTAATCTCTAAAAAAATTCATCTTTTCAACTTAATCCCTTCCAGTTTGTAACATAAAAACTTATTTGGATAATTTTTCTTGTTTCTGATAGCAGTTTTTTCTGGATATAATCACATCTTAATCGCTATGAAGATATTTAAGTTTCCTGTTATGTTCTGCAGTGTTCGATTTTACATTCGGAGAAAGAAGGAAATGTTTCGTAATATGAACAAAGACAATGAACTACACCTATTGTGTTATGCCTAGTGATACTACCTGACTTCCCAAACCTCGGTAGGTGGAGCGAGGTTCGAACCAGTGAACCACTGGTTGATAGTCATCTCCTTGAACCATTCAGCCACGGCTCTACATCTGTGATGCCAATGGTCTTGGGTTCGAACCAATCAGTTTTGTCACTATTAGCTTTCATTAAAATAGTAAAGGGTATGTACTCAAAATGGGTTTATTTATTGACTCGAGTTACTTACTTGTTTGAAATGCAAAACTCAAAGCTGAAGAACAGTGTTTTTGTACGTGGTTGGGCATATGGGATGCAAACGATGTAAAATTGACTACCTCAGGAATCTTCATCCAATCATTCTTGGATACTACACCTCAATACGTCACCAACAGTGGCATTTAAAGATAGAGGTGGAAAATCATCTTTTAGACTGGCTGGAATAAAAGACAAAATGCAAAAATTAGACGTAGTCCCCAACAACTGATCTCGATTTCTCTAGTTTGCAGGAACGAATAAAATTCTTATGATAATCATGCAGGCATATGATTCGAAACTGTCTAACTCGTAGGTCCAACTAAGTAGGTAGACAAACAAGACTTTACGCTACATCGGGTCCTCTTTGTCTTTGACGTACAGAGGATAGTCGGTTTGCTGGTTTACATTTAGGAAACAGTCACAAGTAATGATTAGACAAAAGACGATATGACAAAGAATCGATAGCAGTGGTGGAGATGTATCCACAACCTATCTCCACCCAAATAATCAGTATCTTATCACCGTAGAACTCTATCTAATCTTTTCATCATCTTGTATTTAGCCTTCCAGCTTATCTTTTAAGGCCGCTGGTATATTGTTTTTCGTCTATTCCCTCCTAGTGAAACTCACTTTGATGTGTTGATGAGAGGTACGGCAACTGGGATTAGCAGACAATCATACCAGATTATCTGTTATCTATGTCTCAACTAAATACCTTCCGTTTTTATGGAATTTTAACAATCAATTGTTCGCTATTTGGTTAATTCAAAGAAATTGAATTAGGTGGTTGTCTGTGTACGAAATATGTATTGCAAGGAACGAAGTGGATATCTGATGTTTGCCACAAAAATAAAAAGCAGGTATTTTCCAACTTTCACTCGACTCGTTAACTTCAAGAAGCTTGATCTTAGGACAACAGAATGAAAACTCATTCATCAAAATAAAGGTTAATGGTCGTATAAATATGTGTGCCAAACTTGGGCATTGTGGTAGAATGTAATTTCATATTAGATTTATTTATTTTATTTATAACACGCAGTGATACAGTATTATTTACCGGATGACGTTTCGAGCATAAATTATTGCTCATAATCACATCAAATAAACAAATCTAATGTGGAGCTAGTGGTTGTAATTTATTCTTTTAAAGGAGCGATCTGCACAACGCTAGGCAAAACTCCCACCTTTAACGTTGGTAACCGTTTAATTGAACCCGCGTGACGAGATCTACAGCCAGAAATTAATCAGATCACTAATTAATTTAGCCTTAATCCGGATAGAAAAGTCACCAACAGAATCATTATTGCAATTATTGTGAATATTTCATAGGATGGAATAGATTAAGAAAGGGAAGCTTTAATAAATACACCGTTCGAAGAATGGCATCACTCAGCAAAATAAAAACTAAAATTTAACTGAATAGCTCCTCACAAACTAACACACTACCCGCAAACTACGACTGAAGTGTGATGGCCAGTGATCACCCAAACCTTATTAGTTGATTCAGAGTCTAGAAATTTTAATTCCACCCGACGGGTTAACGATTTAAGCCAGTTTCGCCGATTGAGGTTTGGGTAGTCAAGTAGTATCACTATCCCTCACACAGCAGGTGTGACTCATTGTCTAATGTACAGACGTACACAAGGTCGCTGGGTAGAATTTGATTCTAAACATTTGACGTGACAGTCAAACGTTCTAACTACTGAATCATAGCAACACTTTGTCATTATACAACCAGAAAAAATTATTCTATCCTACCTGAATAAGATGACCACGGATTGTAGAATATTAAAATTATAGAAAAATTCGAAATAAGTGTATATTGCATAGACAGAAAAAAGTTGCTTCATCAAATGAAAGTCATAAACAAAAATGAAACAAGGCAAAAATGATATATAGAAACAAGAAATGCATTTTATGTTAAGGTAAAAGGGAATGAGAAAGAATAGTTTATTCAGTATTACTTCATACTTCTTTTTTCGCCATTCTTTTTAATTCTAAAATTTGGAATTAATTAACTAAACTGTATATAAGGACAGTTTCTCTGGACATAAGCGGTACAGAAACGCAATAGGCAGCAGACATGTCTAAATAGTCTGTGAAAGACATGGTTCAATATTGACTTCTATTTTGATGCATATACACGTATAAAAAGGGCAAAGATTAAGAAAATAAATGTATGCATGTGTACAGAAATAAATAAATCAACAAAACAAGATAAAGAAAAGACTATCCACCATTAAGAAGCTGCCACAGAAGACTCAAGTAAAGTCTTATTAGACTGCATGTATAATCGTGAACCAGAAATCCAGTCACGTCCCGGCGAACCATTTTCATAAACAGATTTAGATGTATGATTGAATATTGGAAGAAGTTCATGAGCATCTTCAGATCTTCTTTTTAGGTAAATCAACGCTGATGTACCAACACGTTCAACAGAATACAGGGTCAAATTACCACCTAAATATTTAGCGTATAGCCTGCTTAACGGTAAACCATGTCCTCTACCAGCAATAGGCGAACAAGTACTACGATCTGACTGTACTTCATAAGTCATTCGATCATTTGATGTAACTTGACGCACAGGTCGAATTTCTGAATATCTATCCTCAAGGTCGAATACAGTAGAATGCAGATTTTTGGCATGAAGAGCTGTTGTAAAATTGTATCGGAACGTTCGTTCAACTATATTTAGCGTCATTCCTCCACCAAAATCTGTAATCTTTAAGGGAAAAAATAAGTAGTAAAATATTAAATTTATTAATCTGTTAAAGAATGACTAAACATCGCTCGGTAAATTTAACTGAGACTGTAACAAACAACCACAAGAAGGTCAAAGTGATCCCTCTAGCTTACAACGTTCTGTCGTTAAAGTTCCCTAGAGAAACTAACATAACTTTCCGTCCTTATCTTTTTACAAGGTTATTCAGTAACGCGATAAGTAAGAACTTTCAATAAACATACTGAATATATTTACCATCATATAAAGAGTCAAACAGCTGTAATAAATCAACATTCAGGCCCATTATTTCAATTCTGGAATTCGCATTTTCTTTGAACACACTTGTGACTTTAGGCAGACTACAAATTAGAAATCGCTAACATTTATTTTCTTCAAAACCTTGACACAATAAAATACCTGGATGATGTGAAAGTATGGAAGAAAGTCAAGTGTAAGTATTACGGTGAATAATTATACTACCAGTATAATAATAGTAATAATAATAATAATAACTAGAAAGAAAAGTTCTAATAAGAACAAAGCCATAATATTCCTTTTGACTTCATGTACACTTTAAAAATTTTCTCAGTTAATACGGAGAAAACTAGTGTAACCACCAGTGAATGATTCTGAAAAGTTGGATAACACCTTAAGAAAATTATTCGTATGATAATGTAAGCAGCAGCCAAGGTAGTTGGGATCCACCACTAAAGTAAGTGTTGAAGGGGCTCGAAAATCCACGACCCAATAGTCAGAGTTACAGCACTAATCATTATAATACGAACCAGAAACAAAATGAATTGTATATCAAAACCTGCTTAATTTCTTTTAAAGCTTGAAAGTCTTGACGAACCTCGATTTCTAATTTTGTTCTCCTCCCACACACCTTTTTCTATCTTGACATCAGTCTTTCCTATCCGCTTATCCTTTGTGTACTACTGTAAAGTATGACAACTTGAACTAATGCAGATGTGTGCGAGGTTCTACGTTGCTTTTGTGTTTGTCTGTCTGTTTGTCATACCTTGACATTTCAATCTGAATTCGCTTCCTTGCTAAGCTGATATATCAAGAACCCATACTGGACGACAGCAAGATTTGATAAGATAATTCCAAACTGCATAAAACCAATCGTATCCTAAAAAAGCAACTGAGTTCCCTTCAACTTATCCCATTGACTAGCCCCCTTTAGCCATTTTGAATTATTAAAAAGTATAATTCTTTGAAATATATAACTTGTGATATTTTCCACCCATCAATAATAATAATCGTGAATTGCCAGAGAAATACATTCATCCATAAGTAAAATAACTGAGAAACAGTTTTTAATCCGTTACTTTCAGTTGGTTACTTCTGTGAATGAAGCATTCTTCAACTACATGTGGTGTTTACACTTTACTTTCAACTCATGAGACAGAAAGTAAATATGTATTAGTTATGATTACTGTATGTCTCAGTGATTGGATAATTGAGAATTTATAAGATCTTAGGTAAAGATGAATAGATTTGAAATAAGAATCTTGATATTCTTTAGCGATTTCTCAGGGATGAGTGTGATCGTTAAGAGATATTATTGGTTCTAGTCTTAAGGTATTTCTAACTAATATTCTCTGCCATCTCGGAGTACATATGCCGATGAGTGGATATACTGTTTTGCTGTCTGTGAACAGCTTAAAAGATGCACTACTTCACATCTGAATAAGTTGTTACAAGAAACACGTCTTAAGACGTTAGTTCCGAAACTTTATTGAGTGAATGACTTTCCTTCAAACAACCACTTAAATCACACTCAGATGTGAACAATATTTTAATCGTGTCCATGATGACACTTTAATGACCTCGTGTCACTTATTTTAGATAGTTACTGGAATTTGACGAGCATGCGGTAAGAAGTGGAAGAATATCAAGCAATAATTAAGAAGTATATTTCTGATTAATCCTTCGAGAGGAAGGCTTTAACAAACACTGTCTAAACATTTTGCATCTATGTTTACATTTTAGCAGCTGGAAAACCACACAAGAATTCGCGTAATGCGTTGTACGCTATATCTGCGTTACACTACTCAAATCTTGCTAATGGTCTGAGGCTCAAAACCTGGGCCTTCTGATCAAAAATTGAAGGCGTAAAAAAATAAGCCGTAGCTCAAAAAAGAGCAAATTAATAATTTAGGCTCTTAAAATGAGTGGATAAGCCAGTGGGTGCAATGGAATGGCTCGAATGCCAACTACAAATCAAATCGAAACTCAGAGTTATTCTACCCTCTCCCCCTACATTCGTTAACACAACCGAAATCACATGCTCCTCTGAGAGATCTGGATGAAGCAAATCAAAATATTAAAGAAAAATTATTAGCTTGTAAGTATCATTTCACAAGCACTCGGAAGAAATGCATCGTATTAAAAGGCACTATGGAGAGAAACAGACAGACAAAATCAGCGTACAACATCACAGACAACTGCATCGGTTCAGATTGTAACACTTTATAGTAGTATACAAAAAACAAGTGGATAGGAAAGGCTGATATCAAAGTAGACAAAGGTGTGTGGGGGAGAACCAATTCAAAAATTAAAGTCAGTCAAGAAATGCAAGATGTCAGGGAGTGAATGAACCTGCGCCACGGTGACTGATTTTTAGCCATGTCATGAACAGTCCTTAACCACTGATTCATAACGTCCCGGCAACACCAGTCAAGTGGTCTACACCTCCCCTTATGGCCCACACCGATAGCTGAGGCCTTCATGTAGTAATGCCACGTCTTAGATTGGATACCGTAAACCCTCTTTTAACTTAATCCAACTTCTCTTAGCATGGTACATCGAGGTAGGCAGTGGCTCAGCGTGCGCAGTACATGTCCAAGCCACCTCAGTTGCTGAAGGTTCACAACCTCAACAATCGACTTGCCCATCTTGCCCTGTACGCTTCGTCTGACCTCAACGCTGCTCATAAAGGCGATTTCATCGAACGCGAGCAATACTAAAAAGAAATCTGTATTCGGAAACCTGTAACCGTTTCATGTCTTCTTTTTATATCCATGTCTTACAGCCGTATAACAAGACTGAACGGACTGCAGCGCGGTATACTCGTTCTTTGAGAGGTAGTTGGATATCTCGCCAGTTGACCCTATAGATGACACAAGCTGGCGACTGCCAAGTGGGTCTTCTATGTCCGAGCTGAGATTTCACCAGTAACCAACTCGTTCGGGTTCATGGAACTCCCCAAGTAAGTGAAGTGGTCGACACATTCCCCCACTTTACTTCCATATGCTTAAACTAGGAGTAGCTGCAAACCAATCCTGTAGCATCATCTTACAGGTGCTGTTCAAACGCATGCCAAACATACTCAGTTTTCTGCTCAATGACCTAACAGGTAGTAGATCAATCCCTGTGAAGTCGGAGTTATCTATGGTTATGCCCGTTAGTAGATCTATAACGAAATTAAATAGGAACGGTGACAATGGGCATTCCTGGCGGATACCACTAGTTATCGTCAATTCTGATGACAGGTCTCAGTATGCCTTTACGCAGCTGTATGAGTTGGAGTAGAGAGCTTTGATGAGCAGTATATACTTGCTTGGCACTCACTTTATAGTCAGACACTGGAGCGACATCTACATCTCATTCAGGTTCCGACTGGATGCTGAACAAGTGAAGCGTCGTTCTAGAACAGTTGATCTGGTTTTTAAAGTGTTATGCCTGTTTTAGCCATCTGTCCTGAAGGACTATCAGCATCCTATCCTATTAGGTAATGGTCTCTCTAACTATCGTATTCTTCTTGCTAGTACCATAATTAAGCCTAAATAATTCCCGGGTGTCAATTAATGCTGATGTCTTCTCTATCTCTCTTACGTTTACCATCTACCACTGCTC
The DNA here is from genome assembly GCA_944470555.2 of Heterobilharzia americana. NCBI lineage: Eukaryota > Metazoa > Platyhelminthes > Trematoda > Strigeidida > Schistosomatidae > Heterobilharzia > Heterobilharzia americana. The sequence continues at coordinate 125,689,584 of OX104127.1, read as the reverse complement.
GCGATCATTGCAAAGATGCATAGCCAATTTACGTTTAGGTTTTTTCACTGTTCACTGTGGTTAGAGCGAGCTGGAATCAGTCTTTTTGTATCAACCATTTCAAATCAGGCTATGGGAATCCAATGACCTTTTCTAACCTTCATGTGTTGGTTACCAAATGTCTTCAATACCGTTTCCACAGCGGACCGGACATCACACCAGGTTTCCTCAGATTGGAGATTGCTGCGAATCTCAGAAAAATACTTACCTATCTCCACTCTAAATACTTACATGGTGTTCTCATCTTCCATTCATGCACTCACAGATGACATCTCGAAAACAATTTACTGACCACGGTTATACCATGGTCATTCAATAATTCTGAAGCTTGGTTTAAATGCTTCTAATTTATCCGACTTCTACGTTGTAGAAAAACAGATTTGCCAGGAATTTAAAACAGCTCACTTTGCACAACAACCAAGCACTGACAAGACTGAACTGACTGTCAATCAGGTAATAACAATATAGGGATCTGGTATTATCGCATAACGGATCAAATTGTTATACCTCACACCAAGATATAAGGCAACAACATCAAATGTGGCTCATTCAATTAGGGACTTGCCTATCGACCAATGAGTCTCGTGTTCAGAACCTATTCCACCCAGTTCAGTATGAGCAACCAGGCAGAATCCTAATCCATCACACAATAAGTGTGACTTTTAGCCTAGTAAACGGAAATTTAATGGTTTGAGTTGCACTAAATACCATTTAACAGTGCGTGAGCCACAGAAACAAACAGAATATGACCGAAAGTAAAAAGGTATAAGATGCAGAACAGTCACATTTAATATTGTTGCCTTATATCTTGGTGTGAGGTATAACAATTTGATCCGTTATGCGATAATACCAGATCCCTATATTGTTACTACCTGATTGACAGTCAGTTCAGTCTTGTCAGTGCTTGGTTGTTGTGCAAAGTGAGCTGTTTTAAATTCCTGGCAAATCTGTTTTTCTACAACGTAGAAGTCGGATAAATTAGAAGCATTTAAACCAAGCTTCAGAATCATTGAATGACCATGGTATAACCGTGGTCAGTAAATTGTTTTCGAGATGTCATCTGTGAGTGCATGAATGGAAGATGAGAACACCATGTAAGTATTTAGAGTGGAGATAGGTAAGTATTTTTCTGAGATTCGCAGCAATCTCCATTCTGATCGATCAATCAGTAATGCCAGATCCCATGTTGACTAACTAACGAATATCTACCTGTTCAAATGTAAGCAGATAATTAGGTTGAATTCCGCAATACCACTTATGAGCATTATGCCACAGCTGTTCATTCAATTACGTTTAATTTCTACAATAAAGTGTTAATCTAGTATGACATTGGATTTAATGGATGACAAATACCAATAAGAAGTTTTAAAGTGGAAAGCATGTACAGGCATTGCTTATCAAAATATGCTACCTGGCATACAGATATTAGACAGAAGTGGTTTACATTTTGAACTTGTTATCAGAATTCATCAGAAAGCCCTATAAAATTAGGATGAACTGCTCACCTTGATAATAATATCTTCAGGTGCATTGCATATAAGGATCTTTAATCTTGGTAAATGAGCGTCAAAAGAATAGTTCTCAACAACAGCTCTCATTGAATTTTTCAACAGTTCATACAAAATGTAAAATAAATGACCTGGTATATAACAAAATGTTACATCTTGGCCCTTGACAGATACATCTGTACAGTTCGGTTGATTCTCCAAAAGATATGATTTGGTCGATGGATGACCAGTTGCATCAACACGAAAATCAATTTCGTTAAAACCACCAATTGTAAAACCTTTATCTACACAATCGTGAATTTCGATATCGCACCCAGGTGCACGACCATACACCTGCATACATAACAATCTGGAGTAACTATATGCATTAATTGCAATCTGAACTGGACTACAGGCTGGATCGATATTCCCCACATGAGATTGTTTATTGCAGAGTGTAGGTCCGTATAGAAGAACTGTAATGGTTAAATTATGTCAGGATTAAGCATATATAGTGTTCATTTGTAAAAAAGGACCAGGGACAAAACTAAAAACCTAGCATAATTCCATCCTTTTTCATCACTTATGCACAGAACATATAAATAGACAGAGTGTATTCTTAAACCACTTTCAGTGAATTTAGCCAAAATTATACACACCAAAACTGGCTAATTAGAGACCACATGATTCAAAAACATCGGTTCAGTGTCGTAATTTATTTCACTTTCTGATAAGTGTTAAGTAAACGAAAAATTGAGAAGGGCACCAAAACTCCGCAGACATATAAGATAACGTACAGCCTTACACAGTTCACCTCTTGATGACAACTGCACGAAACGGAAGTCCGTCTGCAACTTCATAGTAGTTTACCCGTTTCGTAGAAAAAGTTATTCAAAACTGAAATGCAACGCATCATCCACTTGCAAGTGTTTAAGCGTCGAGTTATGAGCTCATGATATACTCTAAATGACTATGAAAACCACGATAGATGATGAAGTATGAACTTGCGTTTTGACAGTTATAAATAGACTGGCTATATCAATCAAATAATATGGCTCTACACAAAAGATGAGGGTTTCTAATCTTAAACTAATTTCAAGTTGGAATGTTAGGCCTGAGTACCAAGATGGAGATAGATAAGGCTAATCCTAATTTTTAACTCATCGGTGTAAAATCTTAAGGCCGATGAATAAAAATGGTTAAAAAAAATTACAGCCATTGTATATCTGAATATCAAGAGTAATTAAGAGAAACCATCTGAAATCTCAACCTACATCTGTTGACAGTTGATAAACAACAGCGTAATCTATTGCTTAGTACTATGTGCATTTGAAACAGAAAGGTACAACTTCCATTCAACAGACATAACTCAAGTAGTAACAGGTACATGAAACATTTGATTATTCCAATTTTCCTATACATTTACAGGTAACTATGAGATAAAAAGTACTGGTGAATATACAGGAAACTTCATCACCGAGCCTTGCCTGAAACTAATTTGCTTTGCTGTGAGATTCACCGAATATATATATATATATATATATATATATATATATATATATATATATATATATTCTGTGAATCTCACAGCAAAGCAAATAATTAGTTCGTCAAAAGAAAACTTCTCTCTTATAAAATGAGATTATCAGTGATTTAGACCAGTTCGGCGGAACTACTTCTAATCCCCATACGCTAGCCAATACCTATGCTAATCTACTTGGTAATTTTCTGCCTGCATTCATGAAAGCTTTTGATGAAAAATTACCAGGCCCCACTGCTTTGGATCATTTCACACTTGAAGCAGCCTTCATGACTTCGAGGAGAGTTGAAGGACCGACATCATTCCCCATTCGGGTTTAAACTGAGTGCTGGACAATTAAAGTGCGGTTGCAGGTTAGTTGGACTGTCTTTCGAAGTGTCTCCACCAACGTGCAAGTAACCTGTCTTCAGGTTATCATGCACCTTCCTTTCGGTGATCTCACTGACCATCATCTTTTTCTTATCAGTAACCTTAATGAACCTAGATAGTTGACGAGTATTACCTCACGTTGCTCCCTCTCCAATCTCGCTCTAACCATACACCACAGCTCATCACTGTGAAGACTCTAAGTCAATTTACGTTTAAGTTGCTTTTGCTTTTAATTTTAGTGATCACCAGTTGCAGTGAGTCTTCTCGCATCAAACAGTTCAGATAACGTTTCAGAAATCCACTGGCTTTTCCTAACCTTTGGGTGCAGGTTACCAACTGTCTTCACCGCTATTTCTACAGCAGACTGAATTTTACGCCAGACTTTACTAGGAAGAGAACTGTTGCTGTGTTCATATAGATGCTTAGCTACCTCATCCCTAAATACACAATGACCTTTTCACCTGATGGGTTGAGCGAACTCTCTGCACTACCAAAGGTTCCATAACCGAACAACAACGAAGTATCAGGTGACTTGTCTACGTCATGACGTCTGCCAAGGATGTTCAAGCTATTTTTGTTCCATCTTACTATAGAAACGCTTATGGAGCTCTTGTTTCCTTTGTTTAACTTTAGAGGGATTACCATACGAGAATCCTAGTAAATCTACGGTACACATTCCTTCTGATAGGATAGTCTAATGAAAACTTCAGAATGTTTGGAACACGTTTCGCATCACCCAATCGAAACTTTTACTTCAGGAATGATTCGCATTTGTACCTCGTTTAATATTAGATAGTGAAGTAGTTGAGTGCGTTAGCCACTTCATCTACCTGGGAATTCGGATCAGCCCCGGTCGGTGAGTGATCGATGAAATATTAGCACGGATGCAAAGGGCTTTCTTAGTCCTCTCCATCTCACACCACATATGGCACCGCCGTGATACCCGACTGCTTAGTAATGGTCGATTGTACCTGGATGATCCTGGCTCTGTTCTACCACGCGATGGTGAAACACGGTCACTAAAGGTAGACATGAGGCTTGAGGTGATCGACGACCGTCGCTTTTGTGGCATAGGCTATGTCGTGACGCCACTACGTACGCGAGTTCAAAGTCAGGTGTGGAGTATGGGAAGGAGAGGAAAGTCAGTTGATGAAACTATGAACCTGCATGAACTAGTGAATTTGAATACACTCTTCCTTAATTCTTTAACTTTCTTATTGTCTTTTACTTTTATGTGCTGGTGCAAAGTATGGCAAGTTGGACCATTGCACAGTAACACCAGGTCCCAAGTTGATACTGATTGATTAGTCGATTCATAAGCTGTGGAAGCAGAACCCCCCCCCAAATTACCTTTATGAACTTTCTACACTCATCACCTATCAAAGACTATATTTATAATTCAAATTTGGAACATCAAAATTGATGTGATGAGCTAACAGGAAAAAAACGGCTTAAATGTCTAGTTTTATTTTTTTTGGTAACTAACATCTTATACCTACTTCAAATGTTTAGATTTCACTGAGTACTAAACAACACCAAAGCTGTGAAACTGTGAAGGATGGCAATTATAGCTATCTGCACAACAAACTTAGTCAGTATTAAATTCACTTTCAATATCAAACAGATGAGTTTAAGTCCGCAAAAATACACATACATACTGCATTTCTCACACATATTTCATCTAATATTGAATATGTCATACTTTCAAATGAAACAAATTAAGTTCATTCTATAATTCATGAAAACAGCAGTTTCGATAAGAATGTAAGTGATTAAATTTCATGTGACATGATCTGGATTAATGAGTGGCTTGAACGGACCTAAATGCACCGATGTCATCATCATTATCAACATAGGACCAGGCATTACTGCGAAACGGTCCGATGTACGGTATTCCGATAATTCAACATTGCTACGACAACAAATATTAAAGAACTATCCACCCAGTTATTTGAAAACCCCCTGAAAAGTACTTTAAGATATGGTGTGATAACAAAATATGAAAAATACCCAATTGTTAGAAAATCGTGTTTTTATAAGACCCTCTGCTTAATCGTAAGCACATGGATCAACAATTAACGTCTAACCGGTCGTTTTGATTGCGATTGATGTAACCAAGATTGAACAGAACAAAAAACACTAAGAGGGCATTTTTGGTATCGAAAACCTTCCGGAAAAACAGATTTTAACTTTATGATGCCAACAGTGAATACTTAGTTACAGCCACGCAGTCAAGTTCCCAGGCATTTAATGATATAACTCCAAAAAAAGACGGCTACTCACATTAGTTACCTCATCGTAATCACCGACTAAGATCGATTATAAATTTCTGCACAAAGGAAATCAGTTTACTAGTGTTGGTCACCGTGTTATGCAACGTAATAAAAGATTAAAACACTAATGTTTGCACCGAAAATCTCCAAAGCCCTTTACTGACCTATGACATTGGGTACTTGGAATGCATTTTCTGCCCAAAATGCCGATATGTGCCAAGGTTGATGTCTGGGATGAAAATCGTTTCTACATCTTTAAATACACCACCATGAAATCTACTCATGACCCCACAATTCGAAACCTAGCTCGATATACTGTAAGAAAGCACCATATTGACCGGACTTCGTCGGTCATACTTTTCTCAGTGTGACGCTGTAGTGCATAAAAATGTAAATAAAATAAAAGCGAAAGACTAAACTTACGGTGCTGGTTCAATAATGTTCGTATACCGATTCTACTCACATAAAAACGATCCAGAAAATATTGCAGTTGTAGTTCTTGATCCTCACACCACGATCTACTATTCTGGATTTCTTTGACGCCCTACACTGTGATATAAAAAGGTATCATCCTACCACTGCCAAAATTTCAACGATTCTTGAATGTTTCTGTAAAATGTTATCAACGTCATCTGTGAATTCAGAAACAACAGATGGTGCCCTTGGTGAACATTCCTCATATTTCATCAGAGTATCAAACGTCTCTTCGTATCTATTAAAATGTTAAACAAAACATACTACTCACAATGAACATATTTGTTGCACAGCTCTTGATTCTCTCAGCACAGAGGGTAGAAGGCGAAACTCCTGCATGATGTTAGCAAAACGCACTGGAAGTTCATATTTTAGGAACTCAAATGACTTTGAAGCTGGAGCAGTTTCACCTACAGAAGAAACTACCATACGACAGGCTCATAGAAACTTACCAAAAACTATAAGGTTCTTCAAGCTTAACGCGACAGGAATGAATTTGCTATAGTGCTCTATTTTTCGACCCGATTTTCCGATGAATTCGCAAAATCTTTCAATCCCCATTGACCGATCAGATTGCGAATAATAGACCTAATGTAACAACTTGTGAAAACTTCGTAACACTTCGAATACTTAGCTTCAAATTGTGGATGTAAAAAACAATGCAGCTTCAATTTTCACTGGTATGAAAGCACATTGAAAATCTGTAAACAGTTTCTGTCGAAAAATTCCACCAGCTGTTTTTTGACGATGGCGTCTGATCAATTTTTCACAGCCTACAGATTATTGTTAAGGCGACTAGGGTATACTTCGAATGCTCTAATCAAAATAAAATTGCCATTCGCTAAAACGGGTTACACAAAAACTAAAAGCTAATTATCAACCGTACACAACTTGCAACATCTTTCAAAGTATATTCTGCAGACCAATGTCCACCCTAAATGCTCATCACCTACAAACTTTGCCTAACACCATCACGTAAACCACACGACATCAAGGCTGCGAGCAACTGAAAGTCACATATTTAGAATCCATGGGGATTTGTAAAAAGAATCAAAGTTCTTCTCTTTGCAGCGTCAACATAGACGCCCATTTTTCACCGAAGTTCATTATACCAGCTTGTGTGAACCGGTTGATCATCTTGTACTCAACTCTAAGTCCTTCGGAACAGTTCCGGTTTTTTGGTGGATTCCGATGCAGCAGTTCTGGTAAACCCAGTAGATGGTTGGGTGTTGGCTAACTTTGTGAGGGTTATATGATTTGTTCAAGGACTGTGGTGCAGATGGTCTTCTCAAATGCAGTGTCGCGAGACAACTGTTCGGACTGGTTGTGGAAGGGATGAAAAGATCACTAGCGACAACAAAGGAGAGGAAGTGGAAAAGGTAATTTGAAAAAAGGCAGAACGCATGGATAGAGGAGACCTGGGTGGACCCGAGGGAGACGGGAAAGAGAACTGTGATAGGGAGAACCTCAATAAATAGAATGGAATCGCAAGGTAAGATGGGGAGGAAGATGCGGATACGATTGTGGGAGGAATAATGGGAATAGGAGTGACAATATTACTAATTGGTATGTGGTAACTGAAGGTAGGATATCTAGCTGGGAAGTATAAGGCTGATTTGATTACTTGATAATAGGAGTAGTACAAAGGAGTCAGTATGGAGGTGACTGAATTCCAGTGGTCGCAAACTCGGAGGAAGAAAAGGTGTGAACGGACACAGGTCTTCGCCCACTGATGGGAAATTCCACTTGAGTTTCCGAGAGGATTGCCACAATGACCGTCCGATAGGATTCCACTGCTCGGGCAGCTCGGATTCAGTATCCTGTAAGCCATTATCAGGTCGCGACGTAACCAGCGGTAACCAAGAGAGTAAAGGTCTAGGTCCTCCAGCCTCCATTCATATGGTTTCTTCGCATTCCCAACACACCCTTCGTCGCCCGCTTGTGAACTCCCTCCACGTGGTCCACATCCCTTTTCAGATGTGGCGGTGCAATAACCTTGCGGACGTATAAGCGAGGTCGTTTGCAGGTCTCGTAGAGCTTCAGAATGAGTTCCGGGTTGGTGACACCTAGTCGTCTGCGCATGTAGTTTGGCACCGAGTTAATCCTGGAAGCATCTCCTGGATAACCAGGACTCCTGTCTAGCCCGTGAGTCAGTATTAGTCCCAGGTCCTTCCGTGTGGTCGTGTGGGAAAGGTACGTAGCACAAAGACAGTAAAATACTTTCTGCAGGTTGAGAGCATAGAGGAACATGATTCGGCATTTATCTAGATTAAATCCTAGTCCGTTAATATTCACCCACAGTCCGAAGTCACCTTTCAGTGCCCTAGATTCTCTTCTGGACGTCACAGTTCTTGACAACTAAACGTTGTCAGAATAAGGTAGGATTGGGGGGCTGAGATACAGTAGGAGGTCGTTCACAGAAAGATAGAAGAGCAGCGGACCCATGACCGCTCTTTGTGATACACCATATTGTGATGTTCTGCAAGCCGGGCAAACCTCGTCGACTTTTGTGCGGAATTCTCTGTCGCCCAAATATTCCTCCAGTCAGGATGGCACCTGATCGCTGACACCCAACGTTGCTATCTTGCGAATGAGGATGGTGCGTGGGACTGAGCCAAATGTCTTGGTAAAGTCCAGGAGAATCACGCGAACAATGACTTGGAGGTCTAAGCATGCTTTACAGTTATCGCCGGCTGCCGGAAGGTCCAAGACGCGGGACCTATCCTTTCGGAAATCGTGTTGAACATCACTCAGTGCTTCCCTTTTGCCTAAGTATTCTTTGGCATGATCGCCCATCAGACTCTCTATAGCTTTCGACGATGCCAGTAGAAGTTTTATAAATCGATGGCACTTTGGGTTCTGACTGTCTCCTCCCTTGGGGATGGGACAGAGAATGTCACGTTTCCACCCTCTTGTGAGCACGTGTTCATCTGGAGAGTATTCCAACAGGTTACGGAGCGGACTATATAGGGCTCTCGCGCACTTTCAACACAGGTGGCCGAATGTCACCGCATCCTGAGGATTTTCCCGTGCTCACCTTGATAGTTTTCCGAGGACCATAGCATGGGCTATCCGTATTCTGTGCGACTCTTCTACATCGGGCAATGTTGCAGGTTGTTCAAGTGGCTGGTAATTTTGGTTGGGTGGCGGGATGTTTATTTGTGTACCGAAGGTGGCACTAAACGTTTTAGCGGCTGCAGTCCACATGTTCTATTCTTTCGCGCTTTTCACAATGAGATAGATTTTCTTGTTTCCATAAATCGATGTAATTTCCCGGGGTTTGCCTCAAGCCTGTAGGTAGGGCTTGCCTAGACGACTGCCCTTCTTCGCGCACTTCTATATTATATCGATTTCTAAGGGCGTGTGTACTTTATTATCTGGCCCCGTCTGGAGATCCACCATGCATGTCATAGTTCCCTCTTGGCTTTAAGGTGCACTTAGTTCCTTGCCTCAGCTATGAGGTCTGGTCTTTCGGTTTTTGCTCCCACCGTTGGCACACTTTTAGACATCACGCTTTGGTGATGTCTCCCACTGGTTTCCAGCGGTGACTGACTGATAAGGCACTCCACTTCTGGAGCCATGGTGCTGTTGATAGACACTGGCTCATCACAAAAACAGGGACTAAATCCCTCACGTGACGGTCGTTCACTGATAAGTGGACTGGGCGCTGACATACAGCGGCCACTGCAGCCAAAAGATATGGCCAGCCTTCATCTTACGGCAAAACAGTGGAAACTATCCAACCGATCTAGTCTTTCTTTATAGCAGAGGGTATAGGGCCTTTGACTATGTATGAAAATATTATCATTATTATGATTACTTTTTTGACAGGGTTCCACATTGCATGTACCATGTGGCAGCAGTTGGACTAAACTCTCTTCTTAAGCTTAGGGTGGGGTTTTAGTGCGATCCCCGTTAGCGTTCGTGTCTATGACCGGTAGTATTGTCCAGTTGGTATGGTTCATTTTATAGATAATCTTGCAGTGTGTTGCAATTTCCACCCTTTTTGTCACCTTTTATGCCGGGTGGTGGTATTCAGTATGTCGAAGAAGTTAGCCTCTGCATTCTTCTCCATGAATAACTTGCTGATTGCGCGGTTGCTGAGGGAACAGCTAGTTTTAATCTTTTCCGATAGTCCAAGAAACACCAAGTTGCGCCTCTTTAGGACGGCTTTCGGGCCATTCTCAGTCGTCCAGGACTATAAGCGCAGTAGGTTGTCTCAAATCATCTTAGAGCTCTCATCCTTGTCTATTTCCCCCTTTTTTTGATGCCATTGGCAGGCTGAAGGGCGGACGAAATATTCAGAGTGAGATAATTTATGGATGAATGAATGCTGGATGATATACTTTTGCCTTTGTGCAGCTCTGAGTCGGCTGAATTCAATTCACTCTGGCGCAGAATTCTCTGTCCGTGCGCGGTGTAAGCCACTCCTACCGTTTTGGTGATGCTCACTTGCTTAAGTTTGGCAGGGATGGTGTTGTATGGGACACTGGAAAACTTTTGTCAGGTCTGGAGAAATAAAAACGCGGGCTGGTTGCTGGCTGGCTCATCTACCGGTACAGTCATTCTAAGTAGCCATCACGTTGAGTGGGACAGACGATGCTTTTTCTGTTTAAGTAGCTCGAACAACACATACAGCTGGCCTCCCCCTCAGAATTTCGGGTGTTACAGGTATTAACGTTACTATTTTGCAGCCACATGGGTTTCTTTGACCTCTTCCACTGAGGGTTGCTTGAAGGGTGGGGCGCCGGCTACGTGTGAAGAACCGACGTTTTTCAAGAGGGCGTGTAGTAATCGCACGCTCTACGGATCTGACGTCCCATGTTTCTTGCCGTCGCGCTGTTAACCGCCAGGCTAACATCCACACCATACACCGATAATAAAAATAAAAGCATCTTGATCCTTGGTTCTAGTGGATATGTGTCTAAAAAAGTGCCACATGACCACGAATTATCTGGGTAACCCAATCTCTCTTTCTCACTCATCTAATCTGCTTAAGGTCGGTGTTGAATCGATCAATATTCCTAACCCTACCTTTTTTATCAGACTGTCCCGTATCAATTCCTTTAAATGTTAGCACAGATCATTTACCCGATGCCTCACAACTTAACCGTAGCCGGCACTCTACGCCTGCTAACGACATTAGTAGGTTGTTCTTTCGAGATATTTGCGGCTGCCTTCAGCTACTGGGTCGTTCATTTCTGCTTGCCTAGTAAGTGCCCTGCCAATCCGCAACAAGATGTCTAGTTTCACATTACCTACGTTGCTATGCTCCCCCTCAATCATTATGACAACTGGGGCATGGAGCGCCTCAGATATTTCTGAATTCAGCTTTCGCCTCGACAACTACATACTTTTTCGTGGTGGCGGGAAAATGGCCGTGGGGGGTGGTTGTCTCGTATGTGTCAGTTCATCCATAGATTCCGTGCAGTGTGACATCCTGTTGCTAAGAATTGCAAAAGATTCTGTCCGGGTCATTCTGAAGCCCGTCAGCTGCCTATACCTGCTTTTCGAGTACGTGTATTGTCCTCCCAATTCCACTTCCGGGTATGACAACAGGTTGCCAGGTGTCTTTAAGTGTATTGCCTCCATACCATTTTCGCGAAAGATTGCATGCAGGGACTTTGGCATGCCAGAAATCTCTTGGCGTCCTACAAAGGCTCCCAAACAATACTAATCTTTCGTCCACCGCCACTGGGTAGGAACGTCAAACTCTAGTTTCTGACAACATGGAGCATCTAACAAAGGTTGTCAAGCCAAGACCGAAATCATCTAAGTCCAAAACGACTAAATGTATTATTAATGGTGGTCACGTACACGGTGGCCCTGAGCGAATTGTGGAGATCTTCAGCAACTGCTTCGTTGCCTCGGTATTAAATTGAAGTAATATGTTCGGGTTACAATGGTTAACAGCACCTTCCTCTAGGATCGAAAACGTGAAGTTTACAGTACAAAATATTTCTGCAGCGATTAACACTAAAGCTTCGTCTTACTGACGGTTCAGATGGGATACGTGCTGTTTTCATTAAGAACGGAAGCGACGACATATCTCTATTGCTTCTGAAGCTATTTTCCATGTCACTCAACAGTTCATGCTACCCCCCGTTTGAAAAAGTACCTTTGCCGCTCCCACTCAAGTCTGGACCAACTGCACATCTGAATAATTGCCATCCGGTTAATCCCACATTGGTGGTTTCCGGAGTGGTGGGAAAACTATAAAGAATAGTGCTGTGAATTACCTATTTGGTAACAACTTATTGTCAACTTCGCGGCATGGGTTTTTAAAAACCAGATCTTGTGACACCTGCATGCCAGATTATCTTGAATACATCGCACAAGGGCGTGATGAAGGCATTTCGGTTGTTGCACTGTTTTTCGACTCCAAGAAAGCATTTGATAAAGTGCCCCACCAGAGACCACTCATGAAGCTCAGGTTGTTTGGTGTGGAAAACCCCTACATAACTGGTTTCAGTTATTGCTTCAGACAGCTAAACTAAACGATTGCTTTTCCGGCCCTTGACCAATCACAGGTGGTGTGGTACAAAAAAGTGTTCTTGGTCCACTTCTCTTTCTCATTTATGCTAATGACATGTGTAAAGTGGTTAGACGTGGAAAACAGTATCTCTATGCTGACGATCTTTAAATTGTTTACAGCTTCCAGTGCGGTGCAATTACTGAAGGTCTGTCAACAGCTAAGGCACGCATAAATAATCTACTTGAGTGGATTCGGAAGTGGCAATTTGGATTCAACTATGAAAAATGTGAAATGCCATACCTCGGAGAGTATCATCCAAGCAGCAGGCCTTCCTTAAGAGATCATGAAATTTAACTATTCGATAAAGTATGCGTACCGGGCGTCCAATATTCTGGTAGCCTTAAATTCAGCAAGCTTGTAGCAGCTATCACCCCTAAAGTTAGTATATTATCAGGTTTCCTTCTGAAGAGCCTGCACACAAAAGGGGCAAAACTTGCTCGTTTTAAAGTTTGTGTAAGACCGGCATTGGAATAAGGTTCATTCTTTATTCTGGTACGAGTAAAACTGACCAATCACGGCTTGAATATGTTTAAAGGAGTATCAGAAGATTATCAAATAAAGCTGGTAATGTAAATTACGCAAGTAGGTGAGTATACTGTATGCTGAACCACTATGGAAACGGCGTCTGAGAAGAAATTCACCTCTTTTGTGCAAGACTTTACCTGGCCTCTCATACTACTCCTCGCGACTCGCTTGGAGACACCCACCGCCATATGACTTTAGAAATCATACATTCATGTTAACAAGAGGGAGACGCAACAAACAGGTCAAATGTATTACGGCTTGATCTGGAATACCCTCCGCGTAACCATAGGCAGCAGCACTTCTGTGTCGTGGTTTGAACTCCTTATCAACTTGCTCTTAGGTTCAGATGATACCTGCGGTCTATTTGTAATTATGTACCTCACAACAGACGTACTCAGAGGTGACTTTGATGGACCCTGGTGTCTCCGAGGTAGTGAAATTGATTGTAACTTAAGAATAAATATCGGTGGGATCTCTTTCTAAGCATTATTTTGTGAATCAAATAGCTCTTAATTTCGACGAGTGGGAACCCTGTGTACCAGGCAGTTTCCCCTCCGTTGTATAACCTGTATCACCGTAGTGGGATAGCCCATAAAGTGAACGGCATACTCGCCTGGCGCCGACGACATCCAAATACACTTAGTTGCACTACTGGAAACGGTAAGGTCTTAGAATTCCTTACAAACCAAATCAAATTGTCTTATTTTCTAGACGCCAAAACTTCCACTAACTTACTTCTTTATGCCAAAACTTACCTTGTGTTTACAGACATCTGCATACGCCTGTATACATGACGATTACTTATCCCATGTCTCTTAAATTCTCGATTAAACATGTCGACTGATGTGTCCCGCCGTTCCGACAAGTAGTTTCAGTGCTATACTTTGTGTTTATCGTGCGGTGACTACTATTTCACCATAGTTTATTATTGAAAGGACACTGCAGCGTCACACACTTCCCCAAAATCCATAGCCTAGGGTTGGATGACATTCCACATTGATGCTGACCTTGACAGTGTAACTGGACTTGCTAAGCTGAAGGCACCCGGCCAAGCATCCTGGCCATTTGGCACGCTGTCGTGTTACGTCGCACTGCTCGTATTCGACTCTCAGCCAGTTACTTGGAAAGCACCAGTATCTTGGTACAACCATCCAAATATACTATTCCATCCAACTACACTATCGTGTTCTTCCTTAGTCACGTATTCGTGGGTATATAACAAGTTCGAATAAATAGTGATTGGCCTTTGTGTCTGCCAAGTTAGCGCTGGGACAACATCCCTAAGCATGATTTTTGTGCAAGAACTCTGAAATCTACATCCGATCTTTTCTTTGATTATTCTGTTTATATATTGCTACTCATCGACTCAACTGCACGATCAATTGTTCTATACCCACATTTCTTTCCCTTTCTCAAAGACAGATTCACAGTCAAACCGCTGCATAATGATTAATTTGACAGTTCACCTCAAATTTATGGCTCCAGTTGGGATTGTATCTAGGAATGTTGGCATTACATGCAGTTTGTATCCAAAAATACGGGTTCTCCGGCTAATAACAGCCACCCACCTCATAATGAAGAGAACAGTGTCACTATAAGCTATCCCAAAATCGAATTTGGCTGGCTTCTGTTTCCTAGCCACCTTGAGCCACATAAGTGAAGTGGGTTTCTCATATTTAATCGTGCTCATGTAGTTGCTGTATGGAATTGGCCGAAGAGTATCTAATGTGCTCCAAATAATGGGATGTTTTGTTGTGAGAGGTTTATATTATCAACAACTACCGTTTACACGCGAGTGGTTAATGTATTTTTTTAGGAAGTGTATATCAAGATACGTAACAATGGCTCTGACCCCATAGGTTTCCAACTTTCATTCAGCACCAGTGGGTTTTGTAACATTATTGTGCCCCGGGAATTGTCAATTCCCCTGTAATTTGCTTGCCACTGGATTTTCCTTTCGTTATCTAATGAGTAATCTGCATTTTTAAGTAGGACATCCCAAGCTTCTGAGAATGCTGCAGTCTCAGTAGACATGACTGGAGCATTCCAGGAATTGGTGTTGTCGAAGTCATTCTTCAGCTGGGAAGCTGTTGAAGAAGCGGTCAACGAATTTCAGAGAGCATGTAGCTGCTGTATTTTACGATGAAAGTAGGTCACTTGCACTCGCTATGTGTATCTAAAGAGCAAGGGATCCGGAGATCCTCATTTGAATTACACTGTTATCGTGTTTAAGTGTACTTTCGGTGTAAAACGTAAACCCCAAGGTCTGGGGTTGATTAAAAAACCGTAATTCCTCCTGCCTATGAGAAAGGTCTTAGGTCCAAATTTCAAAACCACCCATCAGTGTTTCATTTTGCATTGAAGATGGATGAAAATACTGTCAGGTCTTACTATATGGTTCATAACCACCCTTGTACCCAGTCATTTATGGTTTGTGATGCCTGGAGCAGACGTCTACCGAGAGAAGAGAAGGAGAATTTGGGGCTCATTTTGCAACAGTCATCTCTACAGATGGTGTCATTCTGCATGTCACGGATGAACGGAACAAGGTAGTTATGGTGAAGGATATAAGAAACACGAGGTTGAAAGTCATTAAAAGTAGTTTTGCAGTTACGAACATAATTCTGTTTAGATAGTGGGACGCGATCGGAGGTATTCGACTTTTTGAGTAAGAGGGGAAGTTTGAAGAAATTTTATTCGTAGGACGGTAGTTCTCAGGTGTTATCTAGAGTGTGCTTTGCCTCGAATGAGCAAGTACGACTCTATCACCAATATCCGGAAGTAGTCGGCCTTGACTCCACTTATAACACCAACGAAGGAGGGTAAATTCTCTATGTAATGATTATTAGATAGGTACTGATTGTTTCAGTTGGTGATTACTGATAACTGTGGTCGTGGACGTCCTGTGCTGTTTGTATGAACAAAGAAAGAGCTTAAAAGGGGTGTAATATGGATCCTGAATAGTTTTCGGGAAATTATGCGGGAGACAAGGATGACGCATGCGCTTATTATGAATTGCTCATGCGCGGAAATCTCCGCCGTCCAAGGGAAGCACAGGAAAGCTAACATCGTGCTTTGTGCGTTCCATGAATGCCGGGCGTTGAGTAAAACAGCAAGTTTGAAAAAATACTATGGCAGCACAAATTATGGACCAAGAGTTCGGTAGTGAAAGTATACCTGTTTCGTTTGATGTCATGTGAATACACTGGGAGGTAACAAGTGTGTTGCCTTAATTTCTTAGGTTCCATAGGTATTACAGAATCACTGGTGGATTAGATCGCAACTTCTCCGAATACTTCAACAGATACTGGCTGCATAGAAAACTTATGTAGAGTGCGGCGTTTAACAACGATGTCCTTACTCTGAGGAATAACACAAACAACCATGTTGAAAGTTCCCATAGGCAACTAAAGGGGTGCCTCCGGAGATCTGACACCTTGCGTAAAAGCATACTCGAAGTGTACAACTGGAATGCACGCAGTTCGTACAGAAAAGAAAAGGAGGCTGCTATCGCGCAGACAAAATCTTATAAGTATGACCGCCGGGATGCGTTAGTTCCCCTTCTACGTCGCCTAACACCATTTGTAGCCCACAAGGTTCCTCAGGATTTTAGAAGAAGAAGGAACACGTACATCGAACATGAAAGCAGCGACTACGTTTTCATCATGGACAGCGATCACACCGTTGAAGTCGATCTATTGTCACGTGAATGCACATGCAGAACATTCATAACTTGTCGTTATCCATGCAGGCACTTGCTTCTGGTACATTTAAAGGAGCCCAGTTTCACAGGTAAGAGGTATTTACTTATTGCATATTTAGTTCTTATAGCTAATCGTGTGCTTCGGCATTGTCAACGCCAGACTTGGTCACATGTCTCCAACACTTCACATAGCACATCGGCAATCTCCATCGCGGCACCATGTGATAGGTACGTACGTGAAATGCGTAATATGCGGTCAAACATCCGTCGCATACTAGAAAGATTCGGAGATGAACATGCAGCAGACGTAGCAGCGAAGAATAGCAAATTTTGCAGACTAATTCTTGGACGGTGAACCTGGCTTTCCGGTCTATTGGTGTCAATACGTCATGCAGGCAAAAGATTATGCAATGCATTAATTACAGCTTGGTGATGGAAACCTCTCTTCAAGCATGGTTACATACGGAGGCCTATTCATTGAAGATACGGCTAGATACGAACGACTGTGAGCCTTTTATCATGTCTTCTTTACAAATATACATTTACTTACATCTATTTCGTATTTCAATTTCACCGCGCATGCTAAAGGGCTCGTACCTGTAAGTGGGAATCGGTGAATGATACTATGCGTGAGTACCGCCAGCATGAGTATGTATCCGCAGTCGTTGTTAGATAAAGTTGTGTCTAGGTAGAAATCATACTACTGTGGATGTCCACCTTAGTGAATATCACATACTTCATGTAGAAAGGCAGGATTAGTGGTAGTAGACGATTGTTTTAGCGCAGATGAAGAATGGTAAACAGAGAGCCGAGAGATCCCGGTAGATCACTGATTAAGGCAGGAAACAGTATCAGAACAATAATGGAAGCTTTGAGGCAAGTAAACTAATGTAAGTGAGCGTCTTCTGATAAACAGGCAGAGTCCAGCTATTGGAAGTTAGAAGACTTGCTAAGCAGAAAACCATAATGGAGGTACTTTAAGACTGAATCCCTAAATAAGTAGTCGAGGGGTAAATGCTTTACTGCTCTCTCCATGATCTTCACCACTAAAGATACTGGGCAGATTCGTCTGTATTTAGAGGGAAATAGTTTGTTTCAACCTTTATATATCGGAATGACATCCACCCGTTACAATCACAGCTTAACCCACATACCGGAAACGAGCATCTGAAGAGGCTTGCTAGTGGAGCACTCTTGCGTGGGTCCCGTCACTTCCCAAAGACTCATTCTGGCTTAAGTTCCCTAGGATTCCATCGATGATAAAAAATTCGCTATCCATTATAACACAACGGAAGAAAGTAATAAACATGCCAATGTATTTAGCGTCAATTCATTGAAAACTAAATTTTCAGCATAATCTCCTTCTGAACGGAGTTCCCAAAGCAGAAGTTCATTGACCGCATCCACCTGCCTCCATTTAACCAGACATACATTAGCAACGAACCGTCCACTGATAAGTACAACTTCATGTATTAATTTGAAGAATGAAAGGAAGCATACTTCAAGTTCACTTTACAACACCAAACTTCTTTTCAAGCTTGTAAAACCAACTGATTTTCTTGTGCCAGCTTTTACGTCCCGCGGGACACTTCCAGATCTTCGATGCAGTACGTCTCCCTACTCGCCTGGTAAAGCAGTTTTCATCCATCTTGCACGAGCCAACCTGCTTTAAAACAGAAGAATATCCAACAGCATGCAGACCAAAAAGGGGGAAATAAATAGATAACAGGGGAAGTGAGGGGGAAGCTCAGTGGTAAATAAAGCGACATACATGGGGAAAGAAACTGATTTTCCCCTATTGCAATTTTTACCATTTTTCGCCTGCTTTTCCCACCTCAAGTAGCTTTCCTCTTTCAACCCAAACACGTTGAAATGGTGAAAAGCAGAAAAAGAAAACATACATATGTTTACTTTCCGGATTTTACACCTCGTTTCCGCATCAAATTCCCTTTAGTGTCAACTTTAATTTCTCATTGTAGCCTGAAAACATACCTTTACCCTTTACTCCTCTTCTAATGCCCTCCAGAAACAATATCCCCATCGAAGCGAAAGTTTCCCATTCATTTCCCAGTTTTTCTCATTCATTCCATCTATTTAGCCTAAAGAACAGTTGTTCTTTGATTTCCTTCTAGACTACGATTGACGGGTTTACTTCAGGTCGGCATTACAATAAAATTTCTTCGTCATATTAATTTAAAGGTCCATTTACCATCCTTTCATTTGTGACCGTCTTCCTTCACAAATAAACTAACACGTGAGTTGTGATTTCTCAAATGAAGACGTATAGCACAGCAAGCTGCTGCCCGTCAAATAGACCACAAGAAGAAGGACGAAATGATTAACTACGTTTCATAGGGTAGAAACAGGGGAAAATGCCTTTGGAAAGCAGAAAGAACACATTTTTCCAAGTCCGCGCGGTAACCTATAACAAGTCAGGGGATAGCTTTAAGTAACACCCGAAGAGAGCGGAAACTGACCTCACATGAAGCGCCAACGTTGAAGACATATTGAATGGCTTAATTATCAAACCCTACACTTCATGGGAAGCAAAATGAGAACCGTTCCTGGACCGGGTTACAACTTTAGCTTAATTTGTTCCTATTAATTCGCTTTCAGTGGCACAGACCAAAACGATCACTCCATGGCTCTTGACACAGTGACACGTCCCAAGCTCGGTCATCAGCTCGTACCAGGATTTTAATCTAGTTTGAAATACTGTCTGTAGACAGCAAAACTTGTTGATCACTAGCATTTTTCAGCTTTATTTTCGCTCGGTACTCGATATTCTATGTACTTTTACTGTTTATGCTGATCATTAACTGAAGTGTTGAGGTCTAGCCCCAGTTGTCCGTTTAAAGCTCATACTGGGTGATAATGCCTGTGTTTCTATCCGCTATTGTTACGTAACGAAAGGGTTATCATCTAATATCTTTTACCAGAAACATGTGAATAATAGCATCCTGGCGGACTATGTATGGTGTGGTGATGTATTCTTTCTAAATTTTCTCAGCCTCACTGGCAATAATAGCGTCCAGATATTGCCCGTAGAAACGGCATGTGTCCATATAATTTATTGGTCGCAATATGTTATTGTTATTATCGCTATTAAACAAGTTGTATATGGGCATAAACAGCACCGCGGCACAGTCGTGTATCGACACACATCCCGTTTCGTTTCCCCATGCCGAGTATCGGTAATCTCACAAACACTTCACACGGCGAAAGTTTGCGTCTCTTACTCCAGGGTCACAGTCTCGGGACTGTGCTACGCTCCTGAAAGGTGGTGGTGGACGGATCGCCGTGTTGATCTGTTCAACACTCTTACCATAGCTGTGTAAACCAAGGCTTAATTGTCCGGACCTGCTATGGGGTTGATATCTTTATTTGCAGGCTTCATTGACGAAGGAAATTGGCATGGACATTTTCAGGTTGCAACGTGGTTATTTGGATGGGTCGCTCCAAGGTCTGATTTCTTACTGATATGAGGCACTCGTGCCATGCCTTGTGTCTTCTTCATATATATAATTTTCTTCCATGTGAGCCCCACAGGAGTGTTAAATGGGTGGACGCCTCCATACTTTTGATAAACTGTCTCCGACAGCGCACCAGACAGTACCTTTCGTAGGTCTCCGGTGTTCATTTGTCGGAGGGGAGCGAGAATCTCGCGACAATGATACATTTAGAAATCAGTTATTCATGACCCAATCGTCCACTCTCCAGCAAAAACAACAAGACATTTCATTTAAAACCACTGGAAGTTGTGCGCATCCAGAGTTCCAAACCAAAACAAAACCAGCCGAATCCAAAACACTTCGTTGCCAGACAGCGAGCGTATATTCAGTTGTGGGTGAACCCCGCGTGAAAATGCTCTTTACAGCGGAGTATATTTACAAAGTCTAGTTTCAAACCTTCGATGTTTACGGCTTTTGCAGTTTCTGACTGAAAAGAAATACGGTGGTCGGACCAATCGAAACAAAACCTTCTGTGTGGTTGCGCGAAGAAACTGAATGAAGTGAAACAGAATGAGTGGGTAATGTTTTTGAATACGTCACGATGATAAAATCACATACGAGCAAGCGTATCTGGCGTCGTTAGGTATGGCGCTTACTCTTCTCACTATTATTTTCTTGGGTGGTTGTACCAGCCACATTTTCAACATAAATGCTTGAAACGTTTCTTAAATATGTATGTGCGCTTATATTTCAAAATATTTAATGAGTTCGTGGTTGCCCCATTCGAAGCGCGCAAGGTGTTATCTAGAAGCTCACCCATTTCTGGAGGTTGCATATCAAATATCACTTTGTCGGTCGGTTTCATTCTACATGGAAAGCGTCAGTCCAGGCTTTGGGAGCCGGGTGCTATGTGAAACAGTATCTTCATATTGCAAGTTCCTTCTCAAGAGTTTGTTAAAATTTGTTCCTCCTGGGGGTTGCTACTTATCCTTGCCTTCAGGCAGAAAAGAGAAGAAATAGTAAAGCCGATAGTATATGACAGGGTTGTCTGATCAAGATACTCACACCTCATTAGAAAGTCCTGAATACGCATTCTGATAAACTGGTTTACAGAATCTCACTTGTCATTCAGCATTCACTACAGTTATGTTTCCAATAACCAGGCCAACACATGCCTGGTTTCAAAGTATGTAAAAAATAACATCCGAACCGACTGTTATCAGTCTTGCCAGTTTCGTAGGTCGTCAGACGACGCATTCATTCCGTAACCTAGGTCACTGGCCCATGCTAGCGAAAAAATCATAGGAACATTAGGAAAATTTCGGAAAATGCCGTAACACTGACGGCTGTGACCAAAAAATAAAACTGATCAGAAGCGATCAAGCAAATGAAGCCCGACGCCGTTTTGTTTTGAACTGGCTGTCAGCGTCTGAAAAGTGGCTAGTCAATTCAAAAAGGTTTCTTATTCCGCTAAACATTCACATCTACCACCTACTGCATGTTGCAAATACACATATGTAATACGCTGCACGGTTTTCAAGCATCGCTGACACCACTATTGGCCCTGGTATAAATGAAGGCCGTAAAAGTTTGAAACCACTCAGTACACGCTAGTCCCTACTGTCAAGTCACTTTGTCTTCTCACTTTTTCAACTTCTCATCGCATGCCTGAATAGAATCTAGACTCCAGCTCACCATTGTATGCGGATCAACTTCAGCCGTCTCTGGATCTACCGGCCACTGACAGAGGGTGATGTAAGAATAGGTAAGAGACCCGTGGGATGGATTATGTAGCAAAATTGAGAATATATTTCTATTTAGAAGTAGTGTTCATCATGGACTGACATCAGTTGGGGAACCGCTGAAAATGTGGGAGCACTGGACAGCTGTTCCGTCCTAGTATGGGACTCCTCGGCAGTAAGCACCCAACTGATGTCGGTCCATGATGAATACTACTTCTAAATTAAAAATCCCTATCCATCTCAAACATGCATTAATATATTTCCATCTTTCTTGTTGATTGCTCAGGCAAACCTGTTCCACCAACTTTCAAGAAAGATAAGCAGACTATGAGGTGGAGAAACTGCGCCTATACTTGACGGAAGGATGAAACCACACCTTCAGAAGCTGGCTGGAAGTTGGGGTATAAAGAAGTTACTCCATTACTCTCCATAATGCTTGAAAGTGACTGGCGGTTATAAGCAGCAAAAGAAAACACCCAATTACGATGAAATGCGAAAAATATGAACACCTCCACCACACTCCTTTTGGAAATATTGTTTCACTGGTCAGTCGTCACATCCTTGTGGATAAAATCACTAAAGTACATCATTTTTAATGCCAACGTTTCAGGCAAATAATAACTGCGTTAACCGCCAGTTAAGCGTCACAACTGGAGCGAAACGGCAGCTTAGTATTTTAACATTCACCGGTCCTGACAAGAAGGTTAATTAACCACAATTTATTCCCGAATATCTAGCTATAAATAGCCCAGTAAAATGACTGATGTCAACTATTTCCTGTTTTTGGACACGGTTCTTCGCTTGATTCCCGTGTGCTCCTCGCTCTCCTTCGCACACTTGATGAACATATGATAATGGTACCCCGACGCACCCCAATGTGTCAGAGCTTTCGACCTGTCGGGCCGACACTTGTTAATTTTCCTGGCGAAATGCTGTGGTGCCCTCAGAAAAGAGCATAGGCATGTGGATCCGTAGCTTAGTACCTTCTGCTTTGGGTCAACATGAACAGTTCAGCGGGACTGAAATTCGAAGGAGCAAGGTGGCGTGACACGGTACTGTCACAGTTATTATTCAGGGTTACCCAATTAACTTACTTTCTCTTCATTACATTTCTCATTCGTAAGTCTGTTACTTGCATTTCACTGATCGTAGATTGAAGCACTGGAGGTTGGCAGTTAAGCCGGCATACACTAGGCCAGGCCATGTGAACAAAACTCAGGCGGCATAAGACAACCAGCCTTAGGCCAGGTATCGAGGTGTTCTGTCCACAACGCTAAATAACCGGCGAATATGTAAGCAACAGGTAGCATTGGCAACTGGTCTACAAGTATATGACGAGCAAGTCGTTCACCGTGGTCTGTAGAAGCGAATGTGCAAGGTCGCTCCATAAGTACTTCGAGTGAAAAGAAGTTTATATCGTTATTTGCATCCAGTCTCTTTATTTTTTCAACAATGAAGTGGGAAAATGCTTTCTTCAATCAATGAGTAACGTTTATCCGAAAAACAAGACAGCTAGAAGGGATATGGAAGAGTTAGGAAGCCAAGTCAAAATTTAAAGGGACTAATCGTCGAAGTATGTGAAGAACTGGAGAGTATTTACTAATGCTGGAAACCGGACGCTGAGTCGACAAGCACAGAAAATAATTTATTCAAAATGCTCTAATTATATTGAAGCATCTACATTCATAACATGCGTACTCATAAGGACGAATTTATTATACATTTTGATAGATGAATATACATGCTTGATCACATATACAAATGCAGTAACGTAATGTGATAGGTGCAGTGACCAAAATCCAAGCACTTGGGCTTGAAAGCAAGAAACAGTTCAACGGAACCAAGCTAACTCAGTCCAGACAATTTACTGCTTCCCACTGCGTAATTTCCCAAACTTCCTAGAGTAACGCATAGTCAAAGATTATATTTCAACAATATCAGAACAAGACTTGACGTGATAAACTTATGGTAGATTTGTAGTAGATCTATGGTACTATTAAAAAACAAGTTATATCAAAATTGCAAGAGTACCTCAGCAATGCCGCTGGGTAACCACACAGTCCAAAAATTTTTCTGGCGTGAAATACATGCTGTGCGTCAAAAAATTGATCAGCCGAACACAGTTATTCGACACCCGGGAATCAAAGGGAATATTCCCAACAAAATGGGATCAAAACTGCATCTGCAAGAATCAAACCGATCAACAGCTGTCTCCAGTCGACAATCAAAAGACAAGCAGCCACTTCACGGTGTAACCTCTAGGTGAGCCAAGCAAAATGTAGGGAACAATAAAGCAACGCCACGTTGTCAACAGTCCAGCATCACACGATGGCAGAGGGGAGCATTAATGACAAGCCGCAATCAAGACAAAGACTAATGATGGGTGCTAGGTCAGAGAAGACGGGGAGATGACAAAGCAGTGCTACGTTGGCCATCGTTCGAGGATAACATCCACAATGAAGGTGGAGATATTCAAATAAGTTTCACCGATGTCAGACACAGTGTTCAGGAGGGATTTTCAAGTCATCTGTTTTGTTACAACAGGCGTGGCGATTAGAGTACCACTACGGGACCCTTTGGCTAATAGGTGAGCCGCAACTAGTCAGCCTTAACGGAGCACGTTTGATGTGAAAAAATATAATTGAGGTTTACATCATAATTCGGCTCATCCTGGGAGTTGGCTTCCAATCCTGCCCAAGGAGTCACTCTTTAGGGATCTAACATGAAAAGGCTTCCACGAGCATTCGTGATAACATTTTAAAAATGGAATGCATGAAATCTTAGGATTGCTAATTCACGGTTCTTCGCTAGCTTGATAGCTTCTACATTTTTATCCACTAGTAAGGGTCTGGGGATTTGCCCTACGTGTTGAATGGCCGCTTTGGTGTTTGTTTTCTTGCAGCTGATCTTTGTACGAGGGAAACAATTATCGGTCGGCTTCTTTACACGCAGGTGCTGTGCTTATACTAAGCCAAAAAGCTCATAACTCACCGTTTCAACAGGTATCAATAGCTCCACTGCTGGATGCGTCCAGCTACAGGCGATAAACCAACACTAAGATCAGTGGAACTGACCGATAGGTACTTCCTCACACACTGTCTATGATTAGTCCTTATCACGGCCGTAGTAACTGATTCCTCCTTTTGATTTTTTAACCGTACTGAGGTGCAAATGTGAGCCTTGCTGCAAGCCTAAAACTTTCTCCATAGATATGGAGTGGTGGGAACGCGACGGGCCAGTTAAAGAAAAGAAATCACTTATTGATGGAATATTGCCGCCAAGCTAGCAAGATCTCGTGCCAACATTACATTCAGCACGACACCGTGTCAAATGGTCCGAGTTATTGGTCAGTTGGATTGTTTCCGCGACTTCAGCGAAACCGGTCAATGTCTCATTGCTTAAAATTTCCATGCACCCAGTGTCAGTTGGGTTGAAATAGCCTCATCAAGATCGCGCGCTTCATTCTACAGCTTTCTTTTATGGAAAAGCCTTGACACATTCTGCCTGCAGCCCCCAACATATTGGCTCTAGTTAAAGATCATCCACGCTAGATGATGTGTTAGCACGTGAAGTGGATGAATTTTTCTAACTGTTAACTCCTCCGCTATTAGCAAACAATAACGGTGTAGCATCCCACTATAGCTCACAGTTGATAATACTATTCATTGCCAAGTTCATCCCCACCTGAATGTCTGGAGGACAAACTTAACAGCTGAAAGACGACGTGCTTTCCCTGTAGACTGGTCAGTTGATGTGTCATTGCCCGTTGATCATACGTGAAGTAAGCCTTGGACATACACCTCTACAAATTCCGGACCGTGTACATTAAATATCTGAAAATCCTTTAGATCACAGACTTCGCGAGGTAGACCCATAGTTGGACTGTGAAGCTTCCATATTAGAGCCGGTCCAGAGAGTAGTTAACAATACAGTCAAAGGCCCTATACCCTCTGCTATAAAGAAAGACTAGATCGGTTGGATAGTTTCCACTGTTTTGCCGTAAGATGAAGGCTGGCCATATCTTTTGGCTGCAGTGGCCGCTGTATGTCAGCGCCCAGTCCACTTATCAGTGAACGACCGTCACGTGAGGGATTTAGTCCCTGTTTTTGTGATGAGCCAGTGTCTATCAACAGCACCATGGCTCCAGAAGTGGAGTGCCTTATCAGTCAGTCACCGCTGGAAACCAGTGGGAGACATCACCAAAGCGTGATGTCTAAAAGTGTGCCAACGGTGGGAGCAAAAACCGAAAGACCAGACCTCATAGCTGAGGCAAGGAACTAAGTGCACCTTAAAGCCAAGAGGGAACTATGACATGCATGGTGGATCTCCAGACGGGGCCAGATAATAAAGTACACACGCCCTTAGAAATCGATATAATATAGAAGTGCGCGAAGAAGGGCAGTCGTCTAGGCAAGCCCTACCTACAGGCTTGAGGCAAACCCCGGGAAATTACATCGATTTATGGAAACAAGAAAATCTATCTCATTGTGAAAAGCGCGAAAGAATAGAACATGTGGACTGCAGCCGCTAAAACGTTTAGTGCCACCTTCGGTACACAAATAAACATCCCGCCACCCAACCAAAATTACCAGCCACTTGAACAACCTGCAACATTGCCCGATGTAGAAGAGTCGCACAGAATACGGATAGCCCATGCTATGGTCCTCGGAAAACTATCAAGGTGAGCACGGGAAAATCCTCAGGATGCGGTGACATTCGGCCACCTGTGTTGAAAGTGCGCGAGAGCCCTATATAGTCCGCTCCGTAACCTGTTGGAATACTCTCCAGATGAACACGTGCTCACAAGAGGGTGGAAACGTGACATTCTCTGTCCCATCCCCAAGGGAGGAGACAGTCAGAACCCAAAGTGCCATCGATTTATAAAACTTCTACTGGCATCGTCGAAAGCTATAGAGAGTCTGATGGGCGATCATGCCAAAGAATACTTAGGCAAAAGGGAAGCACTGAGTGATGTTCAACACGATTTCCGAAAGGATAGGTCCCGCGTCTTGGACCTTCCGGCAGCCGGCGATAACTGTAAAGCATGCTTAGACCTCCAAGTCATTGTTCGCGTGATTCTCCTGGACTTTACCAAGACATTTGGCTCAGTCCCACGCACCATCCTCATTCGCAAGATAGCAACGTTGGGTGTCAGCGATCAGGTGCCATCCTGACTGGAGGAATATTTGGGCGACAGAGAATTCCGCACAAAAGTCGACGAGGTTTGCCCGGCTTGCAGAACATCACAATATGGTGTATCACAAAGAGCGGTCATGGGTCCGCTGCTCTTCTATCTTTCTGTGAACGACCTCCTACTGTATCTCAGCCCCCAATCCTACCTTATTCTGACAACGTTTAGTTGTCAAGAACTGTGACGTCCAGAAGAGAATCTAGGGCACTGAAAGGTGACTTCGGACTGTGGGTGAATATTAACGGACTAGGATTTAATCTAGATAAATGCCGAATCATGTTCCTCTATGCTCTCAACCTGCAGAAAGTATTTTACTGTCTTTGTGCTACGTACCTTTCCCACACGACCACACGGAAGGACCTGGGACTAATACTGACTCACGGGCTAGACAGGAGTCCTGGTTATCCAGGAGATGCTTCCAGGATTAACTCGGTGCCAAACTACATGCGCAGACGACTAGGTGTCACCAACCCGGAACTCATTCTGAAGCTCTACGAGACCTGCAAACGACCTCGCTTATACGTCCGCAAGGTTATTGCACCGCCACATCTGAAAAGGGATGTGGACCACGTGGAGGGAGTTCACAAGCGGGCGACGAAGGGTGTGTTGGGAATGCGAAGAAACCATATGAATGGAGGCTGGAGGACCTAGACCTTTACTCTCTTGGTTACCGCTGGTTACGTCGCGACCTGATAATGGCTTACAGGATACTGAATCCGAGCTGCCCGAGCAGTGGAATCCTATCGGACGGTCATTGTGGCAATCCTCTCGGAAACTCAAGTGGAATTTCCCATCAGTGGGCGAAGACCTGTGTCCGTTCACACCTTTTCTTCCTCCGAGTTTGCGACCACTGGAATTCAGTCACCTCCATACTGACTCCTTTGTACTACTCCTATTATCAAGTAATCAAATCAGCCTTATACTTCCCAGCTAGATATCCTACCTTCAGTTACCACATACCAATTAGTAATATTGTCACTCCTATTCCCATTATTCCTCCCACAATCGTATCCGCATCTTCCTCCCCATCTTACCTTGCGATTCCATTCTATTTATTGAGGTTCTCCCTATCACAGTTCTCTTTCCCGTCTCCCTCGGGTCCACCCAGGTCTCCTCTATCCATGCGTTCTGCCTTTTTTCAAATTACCTTTTCCACTTCCTCTCCTTTGTTGTCGCTAGTGATCTTTTCATCCCTTCCACAACCAGTCCGAACAGTTGTCTCGCGACACTGCATTTGAGAAGACCATCTGCACCACAGTCCTTGAACAAATCATATAACCCTCACAAAGTTAGCCAACACCCAACCATCTACTGGGTTTACCAGAACTGCTGCATCGGAATCCACCAAAAAACCGGAACTGTTCCGAAGGACTTAGAGTTGAGTACAAGATGATCAACCGGTTCACACAAGCTGGTATAATGAACTTCGGTGAAAAATGGGCGTCTATGTTGACGCTGCAAAGAGAAGAACTTTGATTCTTTTTACAAATCCCCATGGATTCTAAATATGTGACTTTCAGTTGCTCGCAGCCTTGATGTCGTGTGGTTTACGTGATGGTGTTAGGCAAAGTTTGTAGGTGATGAGCATTTAGGGTGGACATTGGTCTGCAGAATATACTTTGAAAGATGTTGCAAGTTGTGTACGGTTGATAATTAGCTTTTAGTTTTTGTGTAACCCGTTTTAGCGAATGGCAATTTTATTTTGATTAGAGCATTCGAAGTATACCCTAGTCGCCTTAACAATAATCTGTAGGCTGTGAAAAATTGATCAGACGCCATCGTCAAAAAACAGCTGGTGGAATTTTTCGACAGAAACTGTTTACAGATTTTCAATGTGCTTTCATACCAGTGAAAATTGAAGCTGCATTGTTTTTTACATCCACAATTTGAAGCTAAGTATTCGAAGTGTTACGAAGTTTTCACAAGTTGTTACATTAGGTCTATTATTCGCAATCTGATCGGTCAATGGGGATTGAAAGATTTTGCGAATTCATCGGAAAATCGGGTCGAAAAATAGAGCACTATAGCAAATTCATTCCTGTCGCGTTAAGCTTGAAGAACCTTATAGTTTTTGGTAAGTTTCTATGAGCCTGTCGTATGGTAGTTTCTTCTGTAGGTGAAACTGCTCCAGCTTCAAAGTCATTTGAGTTCCTAAAATATGAACTTCCAGTGCGTTTTGCTAACATCATGCAGGAGTTTCGCCTTCTACCCTCTGTGCTGAGAGAATCAAGAGCTGTGCAACAAATATGTTCATTGTGAGTAGTATGTTTTGTTTAACATTTTAATAGATACGAAGAGACGTTTGATACTCTGATGAAATATGAGGAATGTTCACCAAGGGCACCATCTGTTGTTTCTGAATTCACAGATGACGTTGATAACATTTTACAGAAACATTCAAGAATCGTTGAAATTTTGGCAGTGGTAGGATGATACCTTTTTATATCACAGTGTAGGGCGTCAAAGAAATCCAGAATAGTAGATCGTGGTGTGAGGATCAAGAACTACAACTGCAATATTTTCTGGATCGTTTTTATGTGAGTAGAATCGGTATACGAACATTATTGAACCAGCACCGTAAGTTTAGTCTTTCGCTTTTATTTTATTTACATTTTTATGCACTACAGCGTCACAATGAGAAGTGTATGGCCGATGATTTAATATCAAGATGATGAGATGAAAGTGAGAGTTTGACTGAATGCAAACCAGCTTGAAATGTTTGTTTATATCTGTTGTTTCTGCAGAGTAGCGCGAAGTTTGGAACCAGCTGTCTTTCGAACGTTTTGGTGTCCACAATGGATGAGTCACAGGTTCCAATGACTGAGTATGAGCAAATCAAGTTCAAGATGAATCAAACGACTGATGAGGTTGGTTTAGGTGTGATGTTCTTGTCATTGGAGCTACTTTTGGGGCTTAACGTTTTGGTGATGTATAATTCCTGGAAAATGTACCCAATCTATAGCAGATTAAAATGACCAAAGTACTATAAGTGTGTCATCATTCTCGTGGGGGATTTGTGCATCCCACTTGGACTTCTACCTGGCTATATTTGGTTTCAGATTAGGTTACTTATCAAGGATGTCGGTTTGTTCAGAAATAAGTGACTGCCAGTAGTATTCTGAGTTTGAAATATAACGTTGACAAACTACTGAATGGTGTACGTACTATAAATGTTCTTTTGCCAACCCTGACGATTAATAATTAGTGCGGTAGAGTCACGAATTCTGGAGACATGAGACTAAAACTAATGACTGTTATTCACATACTGAGGAGAGTTGGCTTTGCGGGAATTGTAAGTTTGAGATGAAACTGTAGTATGGTTAGGGTATTTCTTATCTTAGATCCTGCCGTGATATTTTTGGTATAGGTACTCAACTATCAACTGAATGATTACAGACTCAAGCTTTTGCATCCACCGCAGCTTAGGTATTAGGCTACATCAATTATGTACTGCCGGCTGCCCAAATTTTGGTAGGTGAAACGCTTTTCGAACCTGTAATCCATCGGTTGGAAGTCAATTCCCTATACCAATGAGCCATGGCTCCACCTCGATGTTTCTGGTAGTTGTCATGTTACAAGGCTTAACTTGCTTCTCTATGACTTGGTAATTGTGTTTTAGATGATTCTAACGGGTTTGAACATTGAAACCTGAGATCCTAAGCCGGTGAGCCACCTCAAGAAATAGATTGTAGCAAGCTGAAATGTTCAGTTTTGTGCAGATCTGTTGCCTATTACTCTGAACATTGAGCCTTCAAGCAGAGAGTCATGGGAGCAAACGATGCCCACACTTCTCGTTCTGGACAGTCAGTAGTTTCAGTTGGTCTTACACGATATTTGGGGTTCATTGCTTAGTGTTTGAATCGACCATGTGAAGCTCATCTGAACGCAATTTCTCTTAATCCTCTTTTGATATTAGTGTTCGTGTTCAGTTCACAACTCGTCCACTGGTCTATACTTTCAGTTGCAAATTACCAGATCACGAAACCGAACCTCATGATTAACTTGTATTATATCCGAAGGACTTCGATGTTACTTTGTGATATAGTTCAAAAAACGAGAATCTTTCAGAAGCTCACTAGTACATGTTTGGAGATAACATTCTCCTTAGGACTTGCAGAAGAGCATCAGCACATGGGGAGTGGAGAGGATAGCAAAATGAAGAATATTCATCCGTAAATAACAGCTTTCATCCTTCAAGCTACAAGAAAGGTTTTTCTGAGGACCGTATATCAAAGATAGTGAATTCCGTACCCTCGGAAGAGATTGGAAGCATAACTTGAGTAGATCATTCCAGTGGAATAACTGCAGAAAGTGGGAGCAGTTACGAATTTATTGTTGTCCTGCAGCGTGTGGAAATTATACGAAGACTCATTGAAATCCTTCTACTCTCATGCTGTGCTCATCCTTATCGACTGTCGTCTTTGTATTGCAACTGGTATCATCACGACGATTAATCTAAACCATATAATTTTGTTTAGATGGCAATCCACATGGTTGTGTAACTTCCTCTTGTCATATTTGATCTCGCATTGTCTTACAAAACATGTCAGTAGTTTGACTTAATATTATTGTCCTAACCTACATTGTAGAATTCTAGTATTTTTCCCAGCTTCAGAACGATAAATAGCTTTCAGATCCTTAGTATAAAGTATCAATTTGCTAAAAGCATATACATATTTGTTTAAGCTCTGTGGCTGATAAAACCTAGGAGCTAAGATGATCATGTGTTCTACAAATGTTTTTTTCTGCGTTCATTTAATAAACGAAATATATGACAATCAATTACTCCACCTACGTCTACTTGGGCTGTCGCGCAGCACCATAAGTTCTTAATAGTAGATGTGGCTTCTAGTTTAATTGATTAACGGCGTATTAATAACTGTATGCCAAACAATTTTAATAGGATTTAGAATTCTCATCGTGTGGTGTTAGTTAGCTATTGACCATTTAAAGATCATCTGATCTATATTTTGGTCGGTGTCATTCCGCTCAATGAAGACAAAAAGCTTATTCGTTTGTAATAAGTATGATAACTCATCTGATTATGCGACTTCTGGGTGCAATTGGAACGTGATAGTCAAAGATGTGTGACGTGTGGTTGCGGACTTTTAGATCATCGCGACATTACCTTTCTTCGATGGGACTAGTGGGTAAACCACGCCGACTTAAGACTACCGGATAAAAGTAGGTCAATGGTGAGCTTATAATTGCTATTTTGGATTTAATGTATTGGTGTACTTACCTTTTAATCATCATCTCGCATATTGCTTTATTTGGTTGCATTTTGTCTACTTTCCCGTTAGGTTTTCACTGAAGTTTTATATTAGTTGTCGACACTAAGTATATGTTGATGGCAGCAAAAATGTCATGTATTATTTGTCAGGGATTGTCCTCAATCGCATTCCGCTCTTCAGTGTTTTTCTTGAAAAATTACAATTTACAATTCCGAGGTTTTGTGTTATCTCTGAGATCGATTTTGGAAAGTAACCTTAAACGTTGTGTTCTGAGCAAAAGACAAATAAACGTACTAAAATTGCATTTATCTGCATATATAGTAATTTTTATTCCCCCAGGTAGAGGCGATCAGAAATAATCAGAATCAAAACCTTTTGTTCCTGCTATACCTGAATTCTTGAAGCGGACCAATTGTGTTCGCTTATGTTTTGCTGTTATCATATTTCAAAAGCGTATAAATTTTTAAACAGGTTGTGTGTTAGTCTTTCTTACGTGTCTGTTATACTCGGGTTGTCTGCTTAACCAATCACATTTAAGTTTAATTGTGAGTGACCGGTTTGGAAACTTTTCGTATTTTAGTTTTAATTTGATGGAATCATTAGTTGGCTGAACTAAGGTTGTGCTCTTCAAATGGGTTGTAAAATGCCTTCATACTCAGTTTTTATACTTTCATAGGACGTCCAATGATTCTCTTGATTATCTACCTACATTATGTAACTTCGTATGGAAGCAATGTTAGTAACCATTTAATTGGGATGTATTAACTGAGAAATGCCGCAAAAATCTCTTCAGGTTTGTGGTTATGATGAAGTGCAGCTGGATGATGGGACTACTAGACCGATGACGGAAGTAGAGCTTCTACAGAAAAAGATCGATGAAACAACTTCAGATGTAGGTATTCCTTTTTTTTCTTTAGTGCCCCTGAAAGTTTTGCAGATTAATCACTACTTGTAGCTTCTTAGATACTTATTAACGGAAACTTTGTCGTAATTGAGGTGAATTCTCATATTAGTAGTAGTTTTAGAAACTCATTCCAAGTGCCTTAGTTATTCTATGTGAATTGTGCAGGCGTTTTTTGCAGTTCCTATAAACACTAAGTAACATATGAAGTAGATGGTTAGTTCTTCGGTATTGTGCGCTGGATTTGAGTGATTTAGTAAATAAGGGACAGTAACTCACTCCTACTAACTTATTTCGAGTTTACAAGCTAACATTTTCTTATTTTTTTGCAGTCGTTGGAAGCCTCTCGACGAATGATGGCTTTATGTGAAGAGGTGAGTCTCTATTCAATGATTGATAAATAGCGAATAATAAAAATTTAAACCGCTGATCTGATGAGTGTTTACGTAATATTTAGGCTAAAGAGGCAGGAATTTCGACTTTGGTTATGCTAGATGACCAAGGCGGTAAGCCTATATGTAGTGGTACTATGTATGAATTTATGTTGTCTTAATGTTGTCTAGACTCGGTATTAGCTATTCCCGAAACGTAACTTAACGGAACAGCAAATCTTGTGAGAATGTTGTGTTTTGCTTGAGGAGTAAAAGTGTGCTTTAACAGTTACACCATATGTTTGCATGTAGGCTTAATAACTGCGTTCTTGTTTTGGATTCACACCATTCTCGGTATTTTTAATATGCCGTTTCTTCTAGAGTCCAAGTTTTCTCTATATCTCTGCTTATGTTTGTCCCTAAATGATTTGTTTAATGCATGCGAGTGCTATTAAGAACTCATAAACGGTATCTAAAACAATCTTTCAGAACAACTGGATCGCATTAATGAAGGCATGGACCAGATTAACCAAGATATGAAAGACGCTGAGAAAAATCTGGATGATTTAAATAAATGCTGTGGACTTTGTGTTTTGCCCTGGAACAAGTGAGTTTCTTTTATTCTTCTTAAGAATTCTATCCAATTCTCATTGCAATTCACTTCAAACTCAAGTTTTTTTATTCGTCATCAAAGGTATAGTGCTAATCCACGAGGACTGAATGTTTTGTGTGGTGCAACAAATTACACCCTTCTTGCACGAAGTTTGCGAAGAAACCCAAGTCGATGGTCGTAGGAAACCTTAGACCACAGTTCAGAATTAATTGGGATTATCCAGATGCGTCTTTTCTTTGTCATCATTTAAGTTCAATTTTCGTCCTCTTATTGTTCCCTCCACCTGCCTCAGTCTACGTAGGATTTGATATAATTTTCATCTTACTGCGTTCCCTGTATACCGTACTGAAGCTAAATGTGATATTTTGAACCGATCGCAATTATACTATCCTTTTTTGTTTATGACATGGAGTTTTATTGGTTTTCACGAATAAAGCATCTTACCTTCGATGCAGGTTTCATTGGGATTTTCGACTCAGAAGGTATATGTTTGTAACTGAAGTTAAAGAATATGATCAAGTTTATAACTTTTATACAGATTGGCTATGCTAGTGATTTGTGTTTTTACTTTGATAAAAATTCAGTTAATATCTCTTAAAACTAATTTGTTTTGATGTGGCAGCACGCTTATGTGTTTTGAAATACAGTCTTGTCGTTTATGGAGATTTTCAACTAATTAAAGTATTAATGTTGACATCATTTTATAACAAAACACTCAAAGTTCCAAGAATTTCTCTTACTCGTACTTCTGTCAATGGGTTTACTCTTATGGGTGTTTCGTGTACTATCGTCATTTAGTGATATCAAAACCAGCTGGTATTCAAATTACTTGTTCCATAAGCCATTCGATTAATCTTCATACAGTAATCGAGCTACGTTTTTCCGCTCGTGGGAAGTCGAATCAATTTAGTGATTCCGTAAAATTTCATGGTTTTCGTTAGCATCACACTACAGATGTTAACTGCCCTAGGAATTGTCTATTATGCTTCCTTTTACTGGTAAAACCCATTTTTACTTTCACGATTGCCTCACTAATTTCCGTTCAATCTACTTTTATTACTGTTCCTGAAACTTCTGAACTCTTGGTCAACGGTTACTCCCAATTTTTGAACTGTCACTGAATGACAGCTAACTTGTAAACTGTCACATATGTGTTCCAAGAAGTGTAGCTAGTCAGACAATATTAATGGCGATTTATGGTTCATATTTCCGATTGGCATCTGGCTCTTCAGTACGGTGATAATCGGTGTTTTTACGGTTATAGTACTCTTACCCTTTTGGTGAAAACTTGACAAGAGGAGCAAAGCTTGAAGCAATCTGTTTGTCTTATACGTTATGAAATAACGTTGATCTTATTGCTTGGAAAGCTATCTGGATCATTGATATTGATTACCTGTGACTTACAAGTAAATTCGATTTTAAGAATGGAACACAGCATGGTCATCTGTAACCAAGGGTTAAATACTTGATTGTAAGATAGTAAGGTTCATTTTATTCGAGTTACAAAAAATAAACTGAACAAATGCTTGCTAAATAGTTTAACTGTTGTTCGAAGTACATCAGAAAGCTGAATTACTCATTTTTTCACTTCACGATATATGAAGAGAAAAAAGAAAGTAGAATAAGCTACTTTGTATCTTAACATCTCCAGTGAACTTGAACAGCGCGAAAGCAGGTGTAGCAGGATAATGCGAGCTCATCTTCATTAATTTGAAGATTCTCAACTGGTAGCAATCTTAGCAGTGTCAAAGCGTTGCAAAACAACAAAAAATGGTCATATTTTTATCAGGTTGACTAGTTCTTGACAGAACTGACTGATGAAATAGATAGTAAACAATGAATTTGTGAGCATGTCCCGAGGAATCTAAGATAAGGTCCTCATGCACTGAACAGCATGACTATGCATCACCTGGTTGCTACTAGACTGTGTAGAAAGTCTAAAATCGTTTAAAGTTGTTTAACAGACAAAAAATCCCGAGTTTATTACATGTTTCTGAAGCGACAACCACTAATGACCAAATTTTTGTTTTAAACTTTGCACCGCTGGTAATTATTTTACCATAAAGTGTATGGAAACCTTTGTTGCGTCATTCTAAGGTATTCTTGTTTTGTTTAGAATCTTGGTTTTTCGTCGGAATGCTGTTCATCCTACTCTTCAAGCTTCTGTAAATTCCAAACATATTTGCAGCTACGCAGTCTTTAATAAGTATTTACCATTTGGAGTTAATCATCGCTTCTATCTACCTTAACCTTTCAGGAATAATTACCTCATAATTCAGTAAATAATCAGTCTTTTCACATTCCTAACGATCTCCTCTACTTTAACTATTTACATTATTCATTGTCTATGTTACCGGTTGGTCCTGTCAATAACTTCTCGTTAGCTTGGTAAAGATAAGAATGATTTTCGTAGTGTGTGCGTTTTAATGCTATATAGGTTATAAACAAGTGATTCTTTAAAATAATAAAAACAAGACTTATCCTGCTACAGTTTTCACGTTGCTCAAGTTTATAAATAGAGTTATATAGAAGCTCTAGCAGTGTGCATCAGTCAAATATCTGTTTATCTGGTCTTGGTTGCCTCAATTCGTTTCTGAATAAACTATAGGCTGATTATTCTGAAATTTGTTTAGGGTAAAGAAGAAGGATGATTATACCAAACAGCTGAAGGATGAAGACATGCGTGGGGGAGATGGACCTCGCATCATTGTTGACCAGAACGGAATGGGGCCAACTGGTGGTTACATTACTCGGTAGGTTGTTGAGAATTTTTTCGTACTCTATGTACACAATGATGTTTTCACTTGGAAGTGAAGAGCTGTGGCTCTTCGGTGTAGGTGATCGATTTTGTTGCATCCCACTTACTAGGTAGCAGTAAAGATAGACATAACGGGAAACCAATTGCTAATGGGGCTACTTCCCTGAAGGTGGTCAGACCGAAGATAGCAGAGGACGGTCCACTCAAAATGAACACTTTAACTTGACAAAGTTGTTGGGGATATTAGGTCCTCTAAAATGAACCTTTTACGTCTAAATTCATAAAACTTACCTGATAGGAATTTGAAATTATCGTTTTTTCGCTTTCCGTGTACCGCTTGTTTTAATGTTCTTTACTGATGGTATCTTCTCATTGCTAGTTTTTCCGCTTTCAATGTAATACCCTTTTAGTTTGCTTCAAGGACATTCCTAGTGTATAAAAACCTATGAAACGTTGATATGAGCCAGTTTAACTTTGCTTCAAAGTGTTCTACGCAGTTTTCTAGTTGCCTGTTATGAAGAGTTACCAGCGTCCCGTCTTTTTTGGTGATGGTTTCACTCACCATCACCGGTATCCCTAATAGACTTAGATGGTTGCCGGGTGTACGCTACCTAACGCTAAAGCCTTCTCAAACTCTTGCTTGCACTACTCACTGCTGGTTAGAATCATTGCGAAAACCTGGTTAGTCTTCACTTAAGTTGTTTTCACTCCTCGTTGTGATGGGAGTGTTCTGGAATGAGTCTTCTTGCGTCAATCATTTTAAATGACGTGAAAGCCGAATGACGCTTGCTAAGTTGCAACATACGATCACAGTTGTCGATTCGTTGGCATGTGACTCCGTAAATACCCTTAAGATGCCTTTCCGATTGACTCAGCTTTCCTACTTGACGGCTATAATTATATCTAAATGTTTTGCTTTTGGTAAAATTGACAGCTCGTAGAATTGTTCCTTTGCATCATCCGAACTGCAGTCGATAGGCGCAAAGACAGAGATGAGTTTGTATCGATCAATCTCACGACCCTTCACAGTCTTGCAGAATTTTTCAGCCAAACAATACACAGACAGCTGTTGAATGGTATCTAGTCGAAGAGAGCATTTTCTGCTCTACGACTTATTGTTGTGCATGCACCAGCGATCCCACGAGAGCTGGTCATTATTTCCCAATACTCATAAGGTAAATTTTGAAGATCCACCAGGTAAGGTCAATTTGATAACCACACTCGAGTCCTTTATATGTGTCTCAGAAACAGCATGTATCCCATGACTCGTGATTTCACAGATTTGGCAAACGAGGCCTGTTTTACTATTTGATATTGAGTTCGAATATTGAAAATTTCAATATGTGGTGTTGAGAGTGGTGTCTTAAGAATAGGGCTCCAATGGTTTGGATTGGCAATGGCGCAGAGTGAGAGCTTGGGGAAGTAGAAAGTTAAATATTGGTATCAGGAGTTTGGAGGGAAAGGAGGTGGAGGTAAGGAATATAAGTTG
This sequence comes from Heterobilharzia americana, assembly GCA_944470555.2. Taxonomy (NCBI): domain Eukaryota; kingdom Metazoa; phylum Platyhelminthes; class Trematoda; order Strigeidida; family Schistosomatidae; genus Heterobilharzia; species Heterobilharzia americana. The sequence continues at coordinate 125,650,888 of OX104127.1, read as the reverse complement.
TTTGACTGGGTCTTGCATACTACTGGAAGGTTGCGGGCGATTAACCTTTCCTAGTTGCGCAAAATGTGGAAGGCTGTTTCTTCGTAAAGTGCCTGAAAAAGACTTGTGTAACCACAGGGCCCGTCGAACATCTGCTTGAGGCCTGTCGCACAAAGCCTTTTTAGGGTTGTTGGTGTGAGGTTTGATTGTCCTAACGCCGAATAAAGGAAATCTATGCTGCCGGAACCGGGAGACGGTGGGACAAGGGTGAGTGGTATCTTTAAGTCAACCCTTTTCTATAAATCCCCTTCCCGTAGGGAAGACAGCATGGTACTTCTGGTAACTCGGGGGAAACACTCCTGTCACATCCCATCCAACAAGTTGTGCGGTTTTGTCCTCGAACCCCAGCCACAGTGTAACGGTTCACATCATAGCGGTAACTACTTTTCGTCTTACTACTATTCAACAGACTTTTTTGCCATGGACCTCGATAGAACAAGCGTCCCAACCACCGTAGCTCGTTGAGTCGTTGTGGCATATAAGCTCGCTCACCACGTCAAGATAGCAGCTGTTAGTCTGGTCATGAAATGTTATTCGGCGGTAGAGTGGTAAAAAGGCAAGACGGTTTTATGAATGAGACTCGTGAGTCAGATGTTATGCATGCAAGAGATAGCTGTAGCAAAAGTGATGAACTCTGGATTTAAGGCATAAATTTCTCATATACTTTCTTTGTTTACTAGATGCGGTTATTTTTGTTCTCTGAGAAATTTCACCGTTTGTTATTTTCCCGTCTATCAGAAGTTGATGGATTAAACTGATGCGTGGGTATAAAAGATTCTTGCTGGAATATATTTTTTTGTCTTCGTTTACACAAGGCCTAAGTCAGCTCTAAGCATTCAGAAAGCTCAAAATACATGCTGATTAGTTTCTGGATATTCTCTACATTGTTTTTGTATGACCTAAGTCAACAAGTTATTCGTAGTTTTGCCATATGTTTTATAGTACGTTATTTACTAGTCGGAGAGCGGGATTTACTGAAACAAAGAGGGTATCTTTTAATCTGTGGACTCATATCATATATCTTGATTTGATGAGATACGCTATTTCTTTTTTTGTATGATGGTATAAACTCCGTTTGTTAACAACATCTATTTGGTATGTATGCAGTTCCTGAGACTGTAAAAATGGGATACTTTTTATACGAACGGGTTTTCTGTAGTCAATATTTCTCTTGTTATAGCATCACAAATGACGCTCGTGAAGATGAAATGGATCAAAATCTACAAGAGGTTTCTGGTATGATCGGAAATCTTCGTAATATGGCTATCGATATGGGTAGTGAGATTAACCAGCAAAATGTACAGATTGAGCGAATACAGATAAAAGTAAGTGGTTTTCTGTGAATTTTCTCGCTCCAAGTAAAAAACATAGTAACATTTTAAGAAATGTTAATGATACGGTTTGTAGACAATAATCTTACAGTCGATGTCGAACCTGATAGTGGCGTATTCTTTGTGCGTTAGCATCCAACTTACTGGCTACTCCTATTTGCATACATATGAAGTAATGTGGTGTTGATTTGATGAAAATCCTTTGTAATTTTCTACCTCCATATGCGTATCGAAAACAATTTGCAGTACTCAGTTCATAAATTGATTTCATTTGTGATTTGTTGATGTACGCGACAGGTAGGTTTCACTCCGTCCTACCTACTTCTCTTCGAGTCCTTCACTTACATAATTTAGACAACTCAGAGACAAAATAAATGGGTTTGGTTTAATTTTTCATACTCTTGCTCTGTTCAATAGCTGTTTTTATTTTCTCTTATCTTAGAACTGATATATTCACGCTCGTTATCCTACATTCAACGCGATGAGTAGAATTTCTGAATAAGAATTACGTACCATGTACTCGGCTATGAGCCACGCCTTAATACCTAATAGCTAGTTTTTTATTGGTTTGCATAGCTCTAAATAGACTGAATGGGTTTGAGTTTTAACTTAATCGTTAGTAGTTAAACCTCACTTCCGCTCTCTTTGCATGCCCTGACTTTTAGACCGGGAGATGGTAGATATGCATAGGAAATTTACCATGACGCCTTCAAGTTGAGTATCCTTTACTTTGCACACTATATTACGCGAAACATAAGTAGCGTCAAGGTGGACATAACTTCCGTTATGAACTAAAGGTCCACAAACGAGTGAATAGAGATGTAATTCATTGATCTAAGTACGTTTGCTCCCAATCAATATATTACGGATTCGAACATAGAGGATCTAGCAGGCAGGTATTAACACTAGCCCTCACATGCTAGGTGTGACCGATCGCCTAGTGCATGGGCGGGCATACACTAGAATCTAATTATCTTTTGTACATGAGGGCTTCGAAACGATAGCGGTTGCACTCCAATTTTAACCAGTTAATGTGACCTATGTTCACAATATTTTGTTTTGAGTTGCACTTTAAATTTTTTTATTCCCTATTTTATCTTATTTCATTGCAGGCAAAATCGAATGCTGAACGAATTAAAAAGGCCAATGAGCAAGCTAGTAAACTACTGAAATGAATTTTCATAATTTCCCACATTCCCACTGCTGGAGAGAAACTACATCTACCACTTTGCTCCAAATAAAATCATTTTCATCATTGATTCCCTATTTAAAAGTGAAGTTTGTTGCATGTCATTGCATCATCGCAGCCCCTCACGTTTATTTATACTGTGTAGATGTTTGTTGCAGTCTAACCCGGGTAAAGTCGTTTCATAATTGGGGCCGATGCGTTTGGGCGATGATCTGTCTATCTTATTGACACTTAAATTTTATCACGTTTTTCCTCGTTCGTTTGTTAATATTCTTATTCTTTTTTTTGTAAAACCACTAATTTCCTCTTTTTTGAACAATCTTGATCCGAGTAATTATGACTGTTCATCTGGGTCACGACTTATGATGATCATTACCCTTCTCATCATTATTTTGGTTCCTCTCAAGCTTTTGTTTTTCAAGTTTTGTTGGCTCTAAGTAGTTTTTCAACGAATGCTCTTCGAAAGTAAAGCGGAGATTTGTTATCTATCCATATATTGAGGTTATTTTTTGTAATTCTATTTTTCTCTCAAAATATTTATAAACTGATGATTATAACTACTGCGATAACTATTGTTGATGATTTGTCAAACAAACATAGTAAAAAACTTTGATTTTACTATTATTCTTGCCATTTTAAAAGAGTTCATTCTTCATGCAGATTATACCGCTTTTCCTGATGCAGGATGTTAGTTTTTCAGCCCACTCAGTTGGAAGGTGTCAGATTTGGTATGCACTTAATCTGTAGCTCCATACTATTCACTTTCCGTAACATATTTGTCAGTTATGAGCTCCACTTTTTTCAGGTGGATATATTTTCCTTCAGAAATTTCTCATGTATCGTTTCCTTGAAACTGCTTTCGACTGGGTGCCAGTTTGTTTCTAGATTGTTTCGTTCTTTAACCTTGGACTTAAAAGAATGTCGACCCGGTTGAATACTGTTTATTTTTTCAATTTGTGGGACTTGAAATCAACTTCCTCAAGGTATAGTTGTTTGTAGGTAAGTGATAGGTGGATAAACGTATGTTAATCTAGCTGATCATGTTACTGAGTGATGAACAGCGATTCCGGGAAGCAACTCGGACCATTGTGTTTTGTACGCGATTGAACTTCGTATGTTTTATGTTTGAATTTAGGTGTTTAATAGCACAGGTCTATCCTGTGGTGAAAAACCCGGAATTGGTGTCACCTTACTATTGTACTGTATTGTGTAGTGATACCTGCCAGTTGGTTTTCGGGATTGAACAACATTCTGGTTTCCTTCAATTCAGCTTAGTTGTTTCCAGTAGGATAACCCATAGACTGATGAACATTACGTCTTCTGAATCATTTTATAATAGTACCAAACTGGTGGTAATGCAATATCTTTAAACTAAAAAAGTATATACCATTATGGCTGCCTTTGTGGATAAAACTAGTTTCCTGTATCTGCCGTGTTGCTTTTATAACAGTCCCATAATTCAGTCACCAAACCTTTGCTTGCAAGTAGTTTGTATCTGATTAGTGTAGATATATGTGCAAACATTTAGGATGACCCTGTCTATCATTCGGCGCTGAATAGCAGTGGTTTCTATCTGATCCATAGTGAGTTAGGCCTACAACCAAGAAGATATTTACGCCACTCAATGGTGGTAATTATGCTTAAGGTTAATGAAGAAAGTGTATTAAGGAAAAATTAACCTGAGCTAAACAGCATTTTCAACTCACCATCTTGATAAGTCTGTAAAAGAATAGGTATGAACGTAGTTGGGTTGTTATTGACAATATCTTCACAGGTATCATTCTGTTCGGAGGGATTCATAAAAGTTATTACCAATGAAATATAGAAAATTATAGTTATTTTTTACACGGATTAAGTCCACAAGTTGGCAGCTCGGACATGGGAGAGATCAACGTAAGCTTTGAATAACAAGACCCGAGAAAGCCACCTTATAGTACAGCATTTAAAAGAGATAGGGAAGGGGGTAGAAAAAGCTTTGTAGTAAATGTTGATCAGTTGATTCACGAGGGACTATCAAAAGTGATCTTTATAGATAACCACGTATTTGAACGTGAAGAGAGATTGTCTTGGTAAGGTTTGAATAAAATCCACCAGATAAAGTGTATTAAATGAGGTGGCCGTCAGACCACCCAGTGACAACTTTCTACGAGTATCCGATTATAGTCTAGTGTTATAGTGTGGGGTATTTAGCTTTATTTCACAACTTTTCAGGCTAAGTTTGAGTGTTTAGACTATAAGGTATGCGAATTTCCGCTTAGGAATGACTACGACACTAATGTGATAATAGTTGTCTGTCAACCATGGAAGAAAAATGATGCAGCTGATGTGTCTGTGAGCCTAACCTAGGAGAACAGAGGAAATAGCTGCGAGCCTGGTGAATACACTCTACCTATGATACTGCTTCGAAATCAATATATTCCGATTGGTAAGAAAACCATGGCAATTAACGATGTCAACAGGTTTAGTTATAAGTGGTTGGAAGTGAAACGGAAGACGTAAGTTAATGTAGATAAACATTTCCAGACAGTCATTCGTTGTTAACCAGCTGGAATTAAACGACTTAGAGTTATGTGAGGTAATAGTCATGCTGATGTAACACGGATACCACCAACAATCTAACTTCCGTATGTATACTCGAAAATGTGGGCTGATTGAATTTAGTATTTTTGATAGATGATTAGAAGCAATAAGGATTTAATCAATCATTATTACTCTTCAAAAACAAGATATTCAGCAAAGAGGGCTCTTTTCAACGAATTTATTCTCAAGCTGTACATTCGTGTATATATATGATATTTGAAGACTAATCTGTGAGGAAGATTTAACTGAAATAATGGGGGGTTGAAACAATAATAGTGATAGTGGTGGTAATTACAATGTTGATAGTTGATGATGTAAAGGTCGGATGACAACAAAAAGGTTACGTAAGACTTTTAAATCGTTTATAAAGTGCATATAGATTTACTCTTAGAAATCGTTTGAGTCATGGTTGGATTGTGAATCAATTAGTGTGCATTTCGGTAAATATATAATCTTTTGTAATTTGTCTTATTGTTCATACGTTGCACTTCAGGTTAGTTCACTCTTAAACTAATTTCCACTCTTGGTATTTCTTTTATTGTTCAAATTAGCAATTGGAAAGGTCGTTAAATAATTTTTAAAAAATTCCTTACAGTCCTTTGAATATTCTAAAGACTTGGAGTATTTTGCCTGCCATGAACGTGCAGTCAGTCATCGAATAATATTTTAGTTTTCCCACACAGCTTTTCTTTATCTAGTACTAGTCAGTTTTTGAGAGAAGTTATTCGTGTCTGAACAGTGTAAAATGATGAAAGTAACATATTTAGTAGCTATACCTGGTTATTGACATGAAGTAGGAGTTTCTGTGGAAGTCAGGTTTCATTTGGAAGGTGGTAGCATATCGAATCGGTTGTTGCTTGTTTTTTGGTTTATCAAGCATCCAGGTTATCCCCTTTTCAGTCGCATACATATACAAAGCTTACTAACCAACTTTAATATAGGTAGTGGATTTAACGATGCGTAAATGCGGTAAACTTCAACTTTTTTGTTAATAATTTTATGAGAAAAACCGTGAAATATTTTAGCAAAGATAGAGGGAATAACACCTCTGGTGTTTTGAATAATAATCGTAAAACTTTCTTAAATGGTAATATTTAGCGTACCTGCGGGAAATGCAATATATATATATATATATATATATATATATATATATATATATATATATATATATATAGGAAAAAGAAGTGAACTATTTATGATCATAATTACTTTTCTACGGAAATGTGGCACTCTTGGAAAGTAAACTTTGAACAATCTCGAAATTATTTAATTGCATTCAGACAAGATATTTATATTTCATCTAGAGTGAGTTAGAAATAAGTTATCCAATTGTTTCTTTAAATCTATCAATTTTATATCTCAGTGATTGCTGGTTATCAACTTGAACATCTGAAGTTCAATCTCCAGTGGCATTGTTTACCCTCCCCCCCTGCCAAGCAATATGGATTCCATTCTAGTTCTAGTAACTACTAAGTTGGATTCTATTATTACTGGAAATCCCATCATTTATTCAATGTGGTAGTTTATGATCAGATAATTTGTTAATTTACTGATTATTCAACAATTCCTCAGTCATACCTAGATATGACAGCAACCTACGAATTCGCGTCTTATGAGTTTGAACCATTCAACGGCGTGTAAGCCTTATGGTTAGGATCTGCACACTAATTGAAGTGGATATTTAGAAATTTATTAGGATGTGGCCCAATTTGGTCACTATGGTACAGGCATATTTACATATTATCTGTATCCACATCTTAATACTATAAATCTTTGTTTATTTTATCTTCTTTCCTCCCTGTCTTGTAATTTACTTTTTTCAGCTTTACTGACATTACTGGTAACGTTTGACAGCAAAGTTGAGTAAACTGGGTTCAGTTTACTGGGAGACAGTAAGTATCCCCAGACTTTGATGGTCCACTTAATAAGTATTGAAACCTGTAGAATCTTGATTTATATATATATATATATATATATATATATATATATATATATATATATATATATATATATAAGATGAAATCTTTAATCCTTAGGTTAATCACTTCTTAGCCTCTCTTATTTCTATGTAATCTGTTTCTGTTATCCGTTTTATTGTGAAAATCATATTTTGATCGTTAACTGCAATTCGTCTTATGCCTACTGCTACGTTTCTCTCTCTTTCGAAGTACACTTCTCTTTTCACAAAAATTTTCGCCACATACTTGAATCGGTTATTTTATACCTGTCAGCTTTACAGAATAACAAATGCTCACGGGATTAATGATTTGTTCAATGATTCATTTGATGTTTTGTTTTACGCTGTTGTACTGTTTTGCTATATCAAAATCAAAAATGTAATAATAAAGGTAGCAGTTTTTTAGAAATAGTGGTACACACGTTAATATAAAAGAACATGTCAAATTCATTGAAATGTGTGTGACAGCTTTCCATATGAGAATGAATGTCATGATACACCTTGAAACGTTTGAATGCCGTCCAAGACCTCCACTTAGTAATATAAAAATTATTTTAGATAGGGTTAAAGTGTTTCAGAAATGTCAAAGAATTGATGAGAAACCTGGATTGCAGTGAGATCAACACTATTTCTGATGACTTGGCGGTGCGAATGTTTGTTTCCAGAATCTGACAGTTTGGTGATATATATCCGTTTGTATCATGCTTATGTAAAGCTGTGAGTTCGAATCAAGCTGACAGCGGTTGTTTTACTATTCTGTAAGTAGTGAGTGATACAGAAATAATTGAGTACTTATCCTGAATATTCTTTAAGTGTAATACTAAACAATGAACTAACACTTTAGAACGAAAAACTGGTAAAAGATATAAGATCCAGTTTCTCATTTACTATTTATTGAGGTATGACAAATGTTTAATCATCAAGGAAAAGCAACGCAGCAGGTTTCAGAAAACAAACAGATTGACTGAATAAATATTTCTTTTCAATAAGAAGTTAGTGTTGATGGTTACAAAATCAAGGTTACGCATGAAGTTAATAACTGGATAAATTAATATGCAAAATAGTTAATAGGTTAGTTAGAGTGGGTTAAGATAAGGTGGAAAATTAATCAGAGTCGAACATGATCATTAATAGACTGACTGTGAATTAATTAACACTTAAGGCAAAATATTAACAAATGGAAAGGGCTTTCCGTAAATATCATAAGTTTATGAAACTAAAAGTGAAGTGAGAAGTTGAATAACCAAGGCAATTAGTATGCTTATACAAACTTTTTCAAGTTACACAGATTCCGATGATAAAGAAGCATGACTTCCACAGTGTGTAGCAGGCTAATATATAAGCCATATAGAAGTTAGTTGATATACAATAGATAACCATAAAAGCCTTTATTTTATCTACTCAATAATCATTATCCATTAGATACTTAATAATGGAACCACTTTTTATTCCTATTCATACTGAAATTAATTATGTTAGGTGATGCTGAGAAATTCGGTGACGGGCTTATCTATCATCTGCTGTAACTAGTTCATTCACAAACTGATGTTTAATAACAACATGGTTTCTTTTAGCAGAAAATGGTATGCATTTTGCAATTTTTTTGCTAAGCTTTACAGGACATGAAAGTATGTACTCCTATCCAAAGCGTGATTCTTAATTAAGAAACCTTTGTATCATCTTATCAAGCCTCGATTTATACATAGACAATATAAATTGCAGTCATTTGCTGAAATGAAAACTAACTTTCATGAATTTTTTAAACTGCTTGTAAGTCCGCCTTAAACCATAGCAACCACCACCTCATATAAAGAAGCCAAATGTTGTAGTGTTATAGCTGAAAGTTACTATTATTAGTCCAAATTGGCGTAACTAACAAATGTCTAGCTTCGAAAGACAAATATTTCAACTAGGAAATCAGATAAGAGATTAAACTAACGGTGACCGAAATGTTTTTTATCAGGTCAGGACAATATTATCAGGATGAAAATCAGACCAGGCAGAAATTCTTTCTGCATGTTAAGACCCTGTTGAAATTACATCATTATTTACTAATTACTAGTCATAAAAGCAATTGTTACATCCATACGGTGTTCCATATCTATTCAATGTCAGCAGATCGTGGTCGTTATCGATTAAACGTCTGAGAGCATTAAACTTATCGAAATGCGAATGCAAAAAGAACAAAGATAGGAGCAGAATAACATGGTAACATTTTATTTCACCGGTTTCTCATCAGCTGTTTACAACCTAAAACATATCAAAAAAGAACTTGAGCACATCTTTTTGCGGCTAACTGAAGTTACTTACCAGGGAATACAGCTAACTTAGGAGAGTTAAGAGGATGTGCTAAGAAATTTCAGTCATATATATAATTTAACACAGAGTTTTAGAAAACAAACTGTAACAGCTTCTACAGTCAGTGTTGTCTTTGAGTAACTGTCCTCATGTTCGACTTGGTTGATTCCACTGGTCACGACTTCTTATTGAAACTTTCGGGATCATCTCTCGAAGCTAGTCACCAATAAGTTCCAGGTTAATTCTATCTGGAGGTTTATTAATTGGTTGGTTGAAATTCATCATGACTGACATTTCGAGGAACATTGGAAACCTGGAAGCACTGGAAAGCTGTTTCGTCCTAGTATGGGACTTCTCAACAGTACCCACAAGTAATCCCACCAGGAATTGAACCCAGGACCTTCAAGTTCCGTAGCCAGTACGTCACCATTGAGCCACTGGGTTGAAATCCAATGGTCCACATTCCCTACTTTTGTCATGACTAGTGTAGTCAACCAAGTGTAACAGCTCCTGCCCAATCAATTTTAAACGAGCATTGGTCAAAACGATATTTTATAGAGCCAGAAGGATAGGTTCAGGTGATAAATTGTAGGATTTATTCAGCCTTGAGAAGAGTCTGCGACGAAATTTACCAATGAATGTGGAAGATGTGAAGATAGTAAAGAAATTTATAGTAAGCAAAATATCTGTTTTTACTGGAGTCAGCTTCAAAGGGGAGGATGTCTCTGGCTGAAAGGCTGAAAGCCTCACTGAACAGAAAATATCCTGCAGCCAAGCTGGTCCCTCTTTACAGAAAGAAAGCTCTTTGGTACAAAGGTTGATTAATTCCATTCACATGCTACCTCTAATTCTTTGTACAAGTTTATGTACGTCTTTAGTATCAGTTAAATGGAGAGAACGGAGAGAAGGACATATTGTATAATCTTTGAACGCATACGAAAACGCCTACTTCTCAGGGAGCAAGTGCTTCCAGTAGTGCAGTCACTCATAATCTCATCTATATAGGGTATGAAGTAAGTACCTTAGAATTTTTCTGAGTAATCAACAAACACCGTCAGTCGAACTTTCCCATGTTCTCTGAGGCTGTGAAGATCAAAGGACTAAAACCAGGATTGTGTATTCAAAAAGAAGCAGAGATAATTCTTTTTTCTCGATAACCTAATATTTCATTCTTCCGCTTATTTGATGATATCATCTTCTAACTAAACTTTTTTTGTTTGCACATAATTTCGATTATCTTTTCAGCAAGTGAGTTCATCTCATTATATTACAATGTAGTTCGTGTGTTATTTGTCACAAGCTAGCGGACTTGTTAATCTTATTGCGTAATATTCTATAGCCACTCATATTATTTCCCTGAGGTCTCTGTTGAATCATATATATGAGCGGAACTTCTTAACATGTATTTTTGGGTCTTCCTGGATGTTTGTATTCTCTATTAAACCATGTCATCTCCTGGTAAGTAACTTCGTTTAGCCGCAAAAAGATGTGCTCGAATTCTTCCGTGATGTAATATTTCAGTGTTTTAGTTTCTAAACAGCTGATGAGAAACCGGAGAAATATAATGTTACCATATTATCCTGCTCAAATTTTTGTTCTTTCTCTTTCTACCTCATGAAGGGGAGTAAGTGTATGCTATTTTCAGAATGTGTTGGGAAAACATAATAGAGTTCTTCTAATACCTTCTTTTTTGGCAAGTGTATATGGAGCCGTAGATAAGTCAGTGGGTTTTTATGGTTGGTAGAGGCATAAGACCTGATTCAAAATAAACTGCGCTCATTTTATACAGTAAAAGTGTTGTGATGCAAAGAATTATGTTTTATGCTTTTACCTAATAAATTAAATTGGACACTGAGTAATAGATTTCCTCTTTTTTTATCATCAACAGCTCTCTTTCACAAAGTGACTTTTTGCTTTTAACTATAGAAATTATCAGTTACCCAGTGTGAATTCACTGAATAATCATTTCCTTATTCTGTTGCTAAAAAATAACCATCTTTAATCTTTCGTTTCTTTGTTCTCTATTATGAAATGAAGAATAAAAAAGAATAATTTTATTCTGGCAGAAAGCAAGATATGTAACTCGAGTGAATTCTTTTTTTTTCAAGGTCATCTGTCTAGCAAACAACTTTCACTTTAAAAATCTAATATATATGGATTAAGAGACTTTGAAATCATTTTTTGACCCCGAATGGAGGTAAAGAAAAGTGGCTGGGTGAGAAACTGAAGAAAACTTCATGAATTTTAAGGACATAGTTTTGTTGGTTGCATCAAATAAAACGTGAAAGACGTATAAATGTTTTATGGATCTTTGATATCTTTCATTATACTTTTTTAAACAGCTCATTAAAGAATCAATACCCTTTTCAATCTCTTCTTCTTCTTCTTCTGTAATTATGTTCTCATATGTTATCGCTCTTTTAAAACAGAAAAATTTACTTGAAATGGTGCCAACAAATGCATCTCCTAGATTAGAATGAAAATAGTGTGAGGAAATGGAATGTAAGAAAAAAACTGGATGGAATAACAATGAGAGTAATAGTAGTACTAACGAAAGGCGTTCAGTTTAGAGCAAGATAATGATAATAAATAAATTTCTTCATGTATCTTAGCATTAATTCTACTGTTCATGAAGGAGACAAGAAGATAATGCATTAGAAGTGTCAGTGACTTGAATTCTGAGCTACGTATGATAACGTTTGTCACAAATGAGTCACGTGTTCACAGTTTGACCGTCAGGAAGCTACAATGTATCTAATTGCTTCAGTCACTCTTTTTACTGCACAGTAACATACTCCCGACTTATCACTTTTTCGTTTTTTCTGGTCACTCTAGACTTTAGTCACTAGCAATTAGTGTGGAAAAAAATGTAAAATCCTGAGCAAAATAAGTGATTGCGATCATGGTTGATACATTCATTAATTACATCAGAATTATGCTCTCCACTACTTCTAAGCACGTAGACCAAAATGCTATCCTGTACAGAATACCGATGATACTACGTGTATGACATAAAATAATTAGACTGCACCGAATTTTTACACTTCTTAAAGGATAATACTCACAAATATAAGCCAGAAGTTCTCTAACCATGTTTTTCAAGATCAGATATTCTACATCTCGATAAACCTTGCAAGAAAGAAAAAATACTAAATATCAGAATATCTGATGTCAAATTTTATAACGTCAACGGTTTACGTCATCTACTGCACTCTCATTAGCATCCACCTATCCACTCACATACTCAGACGTTTCGACTATTCTAGGTAGTTCTTCAGTAGGTGTGATTGACGGCGCATACTCCTACCAGTTTCACGGAAGCACACCATGTCTTCATGGTGTGAAATGTGAAAGAAATGCTTGTGAAAGTCTAATGCCAACTAAAACACCAAACGTTTTGCAGCATGAATGAAGTCAGTAGTAGAGTTTTTTATAGGTAATAAATTTACACTATCGTCGTAAACTCTCTTCAAGAAGCTTTCAGAAATTTTATTACTAACGAAGTTTAAAAAGAATAATGAAGTTAGATAAATCTGCAGCACTGATTTTGAAAGTGTGAATAGGTGGTTATTAGCCTTTATTTCATCTCAGTAACTTTTGTAGGACATTCAAGGCGTTGGTTAACCCAACGGTGTTCCTGAGTAGCAGGTAATTTTACAAAACATTCTTGTCAAACTAACGAATTGGAGTTCTAATGTCAGGAAAGATAGTTGTAAGTTCACATTTTCCAAGATAGGCTTGAAATTACTGGTGACATTTAAGACATGGTCACTACGTTCATCGCATACAGGAAACTCGATCTGTATTTCAACCACAATTTTCTGATAATTCGAGGAAGATATTTTGACCCACTTGATAATATTTCACTTTTTATTCGTAACTAGAAGCAAACATCTCAAATAAACTTCAAGATATTGGAAAATGTCATTATAAAATTTTGGTTCGTGATAACTGTTGAGCAAGTTTTATAAGCATTTGAAACCAGTTGGAAGAAACACTATTTTCATCCATTCTGGTTTATTAATGAATCCAACAACTTTATATTGTTAAAAAGCAAATGAAATAGGATTCTTTTTCAGTAAAAGTCACATTGATAATACTTTGAAGATGTCACCTAACGTTTCTGAAGAGATTTTGTTACCTCTTTCTGAAGGGCTTCATCAGAAATCGTCTGCTGCTGTTCATCTGAAACGTTTTTCCTAAACTTCGATATAGCAACTCTGTGTAAAAATACTATTCATAATGTTTAGTTTTCCTAAGCATTCAACTTCCTGATGATTGCTTGTGCTTTCACTTAATTCTGGTTATTCGACCTTTCAATCGGTCGTTTTTAGCTTGCTTTATACACCTGAAATTCATCTAACCAAACACCACTACTTTTACAAGCTAACTTGAATTTTCTTCAAAAGTAATGACTTTAAACTGCTGAGAATTTGTTTCCCAACAATTATTTCATGACTGTTCAATTCAATCTTCAATTTGAGACCTGTTAAAAGTATTTAAATTAGTCCGGATGTCGCAAGAATGGTTAATTACCAGTGATAACTCTTCCATACTGAAAACAATGTAGTGTCACCTAATATTTGTCTGTATGCATATACTTTTCAAGTTGCATCATCAAAACAGGATTTGGCAACAGCGAAATAATATTTCACCCTGCTGCTCCTGAAAAACGTTAACATGATAATAAATGATGTCTGATTTCGGAGTGTGCATGCTTAGCCAAAACTTACAAACTATTTCCAAAACTCTCTTCATATATCTTATCCAACCTCCCAGTATTGAACCAAATCATTTCATCCCACTCCATTACACTTTTTAGGGAGAGTAAACAGATTGTAAAACTCAGGGTACTTTCTTGTTGATTTGTTGCTTAACTGAACTGTCGTTTATTTGATGGATTTTAATAGGAGAAGTCATCAGCTTTCCGCTTTCCCATGGTAGCTTAACCGAATCATATAGCTTTCATGGTCAAATGGATTCTTTAATTTATAAATGATTTTTATCCTGGGTGGAGAAATTGTTTTAATTTACCAGGTAAATACTACTATTGCTGTTCTACTAATACTATATTAGATTAAAATATAATGAGTGGTTGGTTATTAATATTTAGGCTATAGATTTTGACCTTCGTTAACACAGTTATAACTGATTGCAAAATGATCTCATTTTTGCATTAGATACTGTTAATCGATACCTCTTACTCACAGTAATTAATGTAAAGCATAAAGAAAATTATGTACTCATGAAGCGTTTTGCCTATGATTGATATATTCACTGCAACCTATGTTGATTTGAACAGCAAATTTCAGTGATCAGCATATTGAACTGATAGTAGAGTATTTTGTTTGTATAATTTTGAAATAGTAGACAATATTTGTAGCTCAGGTGGATGGCCTTGGTTGCACTGTGTTCTCTGAGCTGGGTTGTTTAATCGTGAAGCTTTCATTGTCTTTCTAGACGACATCATCGGCGCTAACTTCAGTATGAAATTTATCTAACCATTGAACATTGATTGAGTTGCTGTTATAAATAGCTTATTTTTAATTCACAGTGACTAAGTCTTAAACTTTTTAACGCACACCAAACAAGGATTAAATATGGACCCGTACAAAGGTGATGTATCTTCGAAGACCAAATAAAAAGGAAAGATTAATATGTTTGAATGGGAACAGAAAATCTTCGGAACGCTAGTTAATTGCTCTAGTACTTAAGACGTTACACATGAATGCTTACGATATTTCACCTTCATTTCAGTCACCAAATATCTCGCTAAATTGTCTTGTGAGTGAGTAACACATGACTACTCATTTCTGACTACGCCCCACCTCACACCTTTTCATATCAGTCAGAACTGGTGAGAGCTAAATAGAAAGAATAACTTGCTGGTCTTTCAATATATTAGGTGAAATTCTTCGAGGACTGAACCAAAAATCTTTGGTGTCTTTCATAAGATGCCTTGGAAGTGCACTAGTGAATCTCAAAAGGAACGAAACGTGTATGTATTGGTGGGACTTTCACTCTCATTTTATTATAAGACTGGGATCAAAGAAATCACGGTATAAATAAAGATGATCATCTCAAAAACTACCTAGGCGACATTCGAGATCAAGTAGCATTTGTGAACCTGAGAAATGAAAGGTAAAAAGCTATATTTGCTATTATGTTTGTGTTAGGGATGGCTAATCCCTAACAAAACTGGCTTATAATATGTTTTTATTATCACGGAAAAGTTTGAGTCTTATTTTCGCGCCCTTTTTGCACCGTACTATGTTGCTTATTTTTACCACAGTCTGGGATACTAGACACTTATTGGTCCATTTTAAACTTGGAATTTACTATTTTGTTTTCTCTGGCCTAGGCCATCTAAGGATATATAAACGACTGAGTTTTCACTTATTATTATTCGGTTGGAGTAAATAAACTTTCAATTCCAACGTCTTCTTCTTCTAGTGTCAGCTGAATATCGAGTTGAGAAGTCATTGTTCTATCGCTAATCGTATCGTCTCGGAGCGTTGTATCGTTATCTACAGTGTGGATCGTAAAATTTTGATAGGATTTTGAAGGTGAAGAGAAGTATATGTGTTATATAATATGAAGCGATATCTGATGGACATGTGATCTATTTTAGAAGCGTTAATTATTGAATTACAGCTAACATTTGCCAACTCTTTGCGCTTACCAGTTAATTGGGAAAACCATGGTAAGTAAACATGGGCACAAGCGAGCGTATTACTTATGCACCTGTTTGACGCTTTTATCCAGTTTCATGGTAGGTAAGTCACAATCATAGTTATACATATCTTTTCTTAGGGATGCAATTTCAGAGCTTATTAATCATTCTTTTAACTGCGTCCAAATGGTCAGGTTCTTGAAAAGATACTTTCATATTCAGGAGTTTCTCGCGGAAACAATCTTGTATGCTGATATCTTGTCAGTTTTCAAAGGTCCCTCTTATTCTGTAGTCATTTTTTTGACTTCAATATAATAACATTTCGGAAAAGTTTAAGTTAGCCATTAGTCTTATAAAAGCTTTTTTAAATTCTCTCAGTATCAATGGCAAATTTTTTCGAAACAAAATGTCTTAAAAGATCTATAGTTTGTCATGGTAGTCCTCCACAGCTTTTGTTTAGAAGGCGGTTAATAATGATGCGGTCACCAATCATGTTCTCTAATCATTTATAATAAGTAACTAAAAGTCATGAAAATCTTAAGACTCATCAGTCTTGAATGCGAATAAGCTTGAAAAACGATCTAATAAATTGCTGTCTTCAATTAGTCAATACATCAACTAAATGAAATGCATTTACATACTGAGGTCGGTAAGCTTGATATCATTGCTTTTTTAAACCAGTCTCTTATTCCTATTGAAGAAAATAAGACAGGAACTTGGGCAAGCTTAGTTGTTTGTATTTTTCCAGTCATTTTAAACGACATTTTATTTACGACTACCTCAGCTTAAGAGCTCTCTATAATTCTGTCACTCGTTTCTATACGATTTATGATTCAGAAGTAACTATATATTAAATGAAATCGATTGTTGTGTATGATTGCATGTATAAAGTCGATTAGTTCATTTATATGAGTTATGATACATTGCAGAGCATAAAATTCAGTTAGAAATATACATAAGTACAATCATAAATGATAATGAGAATAAGTTTTGTTTTATATTAAAAAAACGTTCAGGAAGATAATCAAGTGACTAGTCCACGCGTAAATTATCTACGCTACAGTTGCATACAAAGTTAATAAAGTGATCACTCCGCGTTATGGGCAAATTAGAAGATCATTTGCTAAGAATATACCACGGACAAGTAAAATAACTGCCTCATTTCTATCCGCAGGAATTTTAAGAAGCAGTATAACATTTTTTTTTACGACAATGGTTTTGAGATAATGACTGAATATTTCTTGGACTTCCATTAACCAAAATGCACTCAGCAACCTTGTGCACATATTTATGATAGGCAATGTGCCACACCTATTGTATGAAAGCTAATGATACTACTTGGCTGCCCAAGCCTCGGTAGCTGAAGCGGCACTTGAATACGTGACCCATTGGTTGGAAGTCATGTCCCTGAACCAATAAACCACAACTCCGTTAACACGAAGTTAGGGTGTGCAAATAAAACCTCACTGGTAGCATGAAATGGTGGTTGGTTTATATTATCAACTGGTAGATGTTCAGATTTCGATCATTAGATTCCGATGCAGTTACTGAACAATAACAGGCTGTTTGCGAGCTTCAAGGTCTGGGATTTGGATCGTAAAATGCTGGTAAGTGCACATTGTCTATAATTTTCAAACTGAGAAGGAACAACTGCCCAGTTTTTCTAGGTTTTTGATAGCTCTACAGCTGGTGTCAGTGTGTGATGAAAACTATTTTGAAATAAATAATTCAATCGTCAAACTACCGATAATGAAGTTCTTATTCCATAAACAAGGTTGTTTTCATTTCCTGATATAAACACTTATGCTGAACGTTAACTTTATAAATGTGTCGACGAGCACTGAAGGGCAGTTTAACTTAATCGTATGACTTAACTGTCTTTCCCACTTGCAGACAATTCTGATCATGGGCTTGACTGTAAAAACGTTTGAGGATTGGAAGAAGCCATTTCATGTTTCGCATGGTGAGTTTCTGTAGATATGGTATCGAGATAAGATGGCATTAACAAACATACTCAGTTCGGTTTCATGAAGAGAACGAGTCAAAAAGAACAGCAGTACAAACAGGGGGCGAAAATCCCAGATTTAAATACAACTCATGTAATCCAAAGGAAGCAAAAAGTGAAATATCTTAGATTTGAAGCTGATAAATATTTTCGAGATATCGTAATTCGGTACCCTCAAAAATACTTTGATAAACCCTTTTGGAGTAACGGATAAGAACAATTCATTCTAATTTGAGGTTTGTGCGGATTTATTCATTTCAAGATAGTATTTACCATGAGATGACGTCAGTTGGAGAGCCACTGTAAGTCTGGAGGCACTGCACAGCTGTTCCATCCTAGTATGAAACTCCTCAACAGTATAGATTCATCGCGCTACCAGGGATCGAACTCAGGACTTTCAGGTTACGTGGCGAGAGCGTTAATTATTCAACCACTTGGTCGGAGGTCGATGGTTCACAGTTTCCTACTTCTGTCAGTTCAGAAGGTAGCGCAAATATCACCCAAGGTCATCAACTGAATTATTCTAATGCTCTTTTCGAGAGCTTAAGAATAGCACCTAGTCACGATAAATTGATACACATAACTGTCACTTCAAAATTACTTAACCTTTTGATTTAAAAAAAAATGTCTTTTCATAATTAAATTATAGTGTACGAAGGTTTAGTTTGATAAAGCTTTACCGAATAATACATATTTACTCAAAATCTAATGTCCTCTTGAGTGAAAGAGTGGGAACATATTGCTTCCAGCATTCACTCTAGAGTTAGCCAACCTTTTAAACGCCTCATGTCATAATTCCTACTTCACAAATTTTGAATGATTCAAGTAGGAGGTTCGTCTTTCTTATTATAACCACCAAGCAGAATATCTTGGATTTCTGTTTGTTTGCCTTTAGATGCTTGTGAAAACAATGCAGCGGCTGAATAACCTATGCGTAATGGCTATATTTCATGAAATACTATTATCAGAAATACTATCAACATTTCAGAAGAAATATATATATATATATATTTCAAAATCAGTTCTACTGTAATAATCAAATTAATGATCATTGAAAGGAACCAATAAATGTGTTTGCATATTTCATTGACACATGTCATATTATACATTTGTCATCCAATTTTTCAAAGCAGCATCACATAAATTGATGCAAAAGTAAGTAAGAGATGCAAACAGAACGAATAGGATTAAGTTATCTGTCATCCGAAATTTCTGAGGGTTAAGAGAGATTGATTAGAATTCGCATGAATTAAAAACAGTGAAACTATTTTCTTTTTTTCCATTGAAATCATTAATCATAGATGACTGAAGCGTATATGTACAATTTGAGAAATATAATGAGTTTGGATTTATTTTTTAGGCATGTAGCGTTCTCTTGAAAAACATCATTAGAATGGAGCTAAGAGTAAAGTATTTGTTTAAGACTCTTCTACGAGTAGATTGGTTACTCAACCTAATAACCTAGTCTGTTAGTGGTTGTTTTAAGTAGTCTCTTCATGTATTAGTATGCGCGTTTCGGTCGGCTGTTTCGTTAGTTTGCCAGCAAGTGTCATATTTTTAAAAATATCTTCTATAAACTTAAAGATAAACTCACTAACTGATAGCTTATTTGAATATCGAAGTGTTACAACGATTCCCGGGTATTTGATAAACTTCTTTTATTTAGGATGATCTAATCTTGACAGAGACACTCATGAAAAAAGCATTTCCTCTGAAATTCGCCAGTTGTCATAAAAATGTCTCAACAGTACTACCTAATCACTATTCTGTTTAGAAGGATTTTTAAACCACGCCACCGTGTAAGGGAGATTCAAACAGCACGATCTTAAGAAGAAGGCTTAATTCCGTTTTTAAAAAGATATACTATGCAGCCAAGCTCAATTTTATTGAGAAAATGGAACCTGTGCTTCAAATAGACCTCATCACCACATAGATGATTACGTCACACCCCGAGGTATATACCAGTTTACATATGTGTAGTGACATACGTTGGGAAGAGTAACTGAACTATGAAGTCAAGGGTGGTGGAACACATGCCTAAATTGCTAGAAAAACAGTTACATTCAAATAATTCAATGAACACAGGAGGTAGACAGATGTCATCCCCGATAGGTAAATACATAAAACCAGGTCACAGAACTGAACTCGAAACAACCTTTAGGCCAATGTATAGGAGCTGTCAAAACCGTATACTTAGGTTCATTGAAGCCTTAGCTATATGAAAGTTCGAACCCCTTTTGTGTATTCGAAAACGATTTGACCTTACCTTCAACCTAACCTGGTAATCTTTCTCCCACTTTAATGCCAAAAGAGATGTGAAAATGCATTATTCTTCTTTATTATCCTAGTTTTGTATTATTTTCATTTATTTGCCTTACCCCACTCTGTTTTCACCCTTCATATAAAATGCCTTAACAAGTAAATGTGTGACCAGATTGTTCGTAGTGTATTGCGAAAATACGTCACATTTCTTAAATGACCTTCGCCTTCTTATTACACTATGCAAATCCGTCAAACGGACCAGATGTTTCAAATTCTTGATCTTGGTGGCCGGCCACACTGCAAAACGTAATCGATAACTAAGATTAGTTCTAAGGACTAGTGAGTAGGCAGATAGTTATATGGATTGTCAACTCGTGTCAGTTTTTCCAACTTTTAAAATCCTGATTTATTTAAAATGGTTTTCATCCGTGACAAAAAAGTTTGACAGAAGTGTAACACATATGATGTTTAGCAGAAAAATGCCCTTAATTTAAGCCCTAAGTTGACTTTAGAAACGCTATCAACTTGATTTGGATCGACTGGTTGAAAATCTCATGCAGCGGATATCATTCTGTATGGTTTTTAATTTGATCAAGAAGCAAGTGATACATATTAGCAAAAACTTATCTAGTATAAGGCATTCAGAAAATATTGACTAGAAGTTGAACTACTCTTGTTTTTGCATCTTAGCAACTGAAGTATTGAAACAAAAGATAATCATTGAATACCGAATAATATCTTTCTTGAACTTAGGTATGCCAATGAAAATTTTACAGTAAATGGGTTTTTATGACATTGTTTTATAACGCAAAACAGTTACGTTTCTGTTTTTTTTAGATATAATGTACTGTAAAAAATGAAGTTTAAAATACGACAGTGAAAAAAAGAAAATTACTGATCACTAAGTAAGTTATTGTAATTCAGCAAAATGTAATCCGGTCGAATATACTTCAAAGATAGTCTAGAATCAAAGATTTAAAGCATGACAGGTATGTAAATGAATTACTGTTTATCTTTTTCTTGAACAGCTTCTGATAATAAGAAATAATGATTTATTTGTAGGGTGATCTTATACAAAAGTACTGTCATCACATCAGTGAGAAACCTCGGTTGCTATGAGCAAAAATGTCAGTTTTTGGAACAAATTGTCATTGATTATTTTAATATCAGTCAAAGTAACATTTATAGTTTTTTATGCAACTTTTTCGTGTAATAAGGTTTGACATATTATTAACAAGGTATTGGAATAAAGTTATGGAGATAAGCTTTTCGCGGTTTCGTAATCCCCGGGATAAAACTTATGGACTATTATAGTACTGAAATCGGATCATTCGGTGTCATAGAAAAATACTCTACACACGTTTGAAGAGATATTACAGTTTACAGAGCACATAATTCAAACACATGGCGTTAGTGACCATTTTATTGCATGATGTTTGTGTAAGTTCCTTAAATAGCACCACTTTATTATCCGTCTTATTTTTCAGTAAGGACGAAACCTGTGTTGAATTTTGTTCTAGTTCTTTTTGATTAGATATCTGTATTTATTGTAGTCTGATGCACCTGTCTCATATGTAGCCTAATTATAATCCTGTTTTATTTTAAAAATTAATTAAAGTGAGCAAGATACATTTCTGTTTACTTACTTATCATTTACACTACCTCTTAATACTCAGTGAAATACTTAATCAAACCTTCTTAGTTATTCGGCTTCTCTTGTAGCGTTTGAAAGTCACTGGAACTAAAAACTGCAAACTTCTTGCATGATACATCGTTTCATAAGGTTCCAACTGCTTGTCAATACTGGGTGGAAGTACTCCAACAAAAAATTTCTATACTATAGTGTCCGCCATTTAACAACTCTAAAATAACTGGGATTATATGTGGTCATCTAATAAAACCTAATGGGAAAAATTATGTAATGTTTTACTTTTAGTAGCACTTGAATTTATGGAACGTCTACTACATCATATCAAAGTATATTACTCTGGTGTGTTCATGAAAAATACTACTTTTAAAGTCTTGAACGTTTGTACAGGTGGTACATGGACATTCTTTATGAAGTAATAGTCTTAGAGAAGAATCTGACGGTTTATAAGAAGTAACCTCATTTTGACATAAACAGAACAATGACTGAAAATAAGGAATGCTAACGTACCATGGACCGATACCGAACAAGTTCAACTTTAATAGCAAAGCTTGTAGCTTTACAAAGAAGAGAAATCTGCTATTAGGATGGCGCTAATCAATAGCACTTTATAACTGTTAAGCTTTAGTATTAGGATTAGTCGTGTGTAGGGTGATTATTTGTTATCATAACCTTCACGAAATGAAAGTTTAATGACCTTCATGTACACAGAATAAAGGCAGTGGGATATTCGAGTATTTGATTAAGAAAGTTAGCAGTTTTAAAGGTGACAAGTTAAAGATAGTTTGTTGAAACGACTGTAAATTGAATATTTGTTGAAATTATTTCGGTAAACTGTTGGAGACATCATTTTGGTTAAACCCAAAACCAATATACTAGGGTAAAAATGTACCACTAAACACACGGAAATCTTCAGTGCCCAAATTGCATCCTTCTCAAATGAAAGAATAGAGGTAAACCAAATTTTATTTTCAAAGATGCTTTGAAGAATCCTATGAATTTCTGCCTGTTAACTAAAATGTTGAGACAACAGCCACATAGTTCACATTATGGTTGCCTATCACCATGAACATGTGGCAGAAATGAAAGCAACCTTAGGCTTATGGTTAAAAAAGACCCATAGATTTTAAAGCAGTCTTAAATGATGGGTTAATTAGTTCGTCATCATTACTTTTGCTGTTGAATAACAGGAATGACTTTTTGATGTTTTAATCCATGATGCAAAATGTGAAAACAAATTCGGAAAGGAATCACATTAAATATCACAACTGAATGTTTTTCTTTGTATAAGGAAGTAAGCATTCTTGTTAACTTTTGCAAGATAAGATTTTCAAGGGGTTTCATTGAATTCTTTAAGGATTGTTCATCCTCGATTTGCAGATGAATATTTGTCAACTTGAAATGAAAGGTGATATTACTGTCTTGCAGCTACTAAATATCTGAGTAATGAAAGGTTTTTAAGCAGGATGACCTAAACACTTACCAACTTGCATGATTATATAAAAATAAAGAAAATAAAAAATTACTCAATTTCCCTGTTATTGGACAAAAAACTACCAACTACTAAATAGTAGACTTAATTTATCAACATTATGTCAACATATTTGGCGAAAACAGTGTGGAAGTATTTCAGTCCGGTTCGACTACAACTGTAGCACCAATTTCCTGAACCATCGAAGCAGTCCCATTAGATAATAAAGAATTAACAGAAGACATCATCGTAGAACAGAGTATAGAATGGCAGTCAACTCTCTACTTCAACTTCATCGATTTTGAAAAGGCCTTCGACAGCGTTGACCGAGAAGTAATTGGCTGGTAGCTGCTTCAACAACACAGTTGTAGTGCCACAAACCTTTATCATCCTCGTTCTACAGCTATTTGCTATATGATGCCACATGCCGAGTGATTCACAACGAAAAGCTCAGTGATGCCTTTGAAGTGAAGACAGGAGTAAGACAAGGCTGCCACCTACTATTACCGATCATCTTCCTGACTGTGGTTGACTCAACTGGACTGGATCATGCAACAAACTGTGAGGAGTGAGAGTGGCATATGCTGGCTGGACCGATGACAAGACAAAGACCCTAGAAGATTTGGATTTTGCCGCCAATGATGATTTATGTTTAATGTCGCACAAGCTTTTAGATCTACAGGCAAAAACCAACAAGTTGACAGAAGAGGCAGGGCAGCGAAGACGGGACTTCAAGTGAGCGAGGAGAAGACAGAGGTGCTGAAGATACGCAAACACCAGCCCCACCAACAACAACAAGCACCAATCACCATCAACGGGAGAAACCTAAAGGAAGTAGTCTCTTTCACCTACTCAGACCAGGCAGCATCGTTTCAACTAAAGGCGGTGGCATATTCGAGGATATCAAAGCCAGGATCGGAAAAGCAAGACAGGCTTTCAATAATCTGAGATCACAGTGGAGATCTACTGCATTCCTCTGAGCACAAAGAACAAAATCCGGATTTTCAGCGCTAAGTCAGTCAAGTCAGTGCTTCTATGTGGTTGTTCAGAAACTTGGTGAGTTACGAAAAGCATTTCTAACAAACTACAGACCTACATCATCAGCAGCTGCCAACGCTCGATACTGAAGATCAGACGGCTAGCAAGAACAAGCAACAAGGAACTCTGGCAACGAACGAACCAAGAACCTATCGCCCATCAAATATGCAGAAGAAAGTGGAGGCGGACTGGATTGGGCACACACTAAGAAAACCATTCGGGCACATCACGCGCCAGGTCAGGCTCTCGAGTGGAACCCAAATGGGAAACGGCCAGTTGGGCGTCCCAGCTGAGGGTGACATGGAGGAGATGATGTGAGGAAGAAATGAGAGCTTCTGGGCAGTCATGGCGCCGGGTCCAAAAGACTGCGGAGAACAGAGTGAAATGGAGACATGCTTTTGAAGCCCTATGTTCTACTAGATACCCAAGGGACAACTAATTAAATAATGATAACAGAAGACAAGTCGGTGAAGAACATTTTCTTTTTCAATGAGTCATTTTCAGAGATGTAAAATCAGAACCATGTTTATGATTCTATTATCTTTTGAAGCCCTATATTCTACTAGGAACCCAAGGGACAAATAATTAAATAATAAAACAGAAGACAAGTCGGTGAAGAATATTTTCTTTCCAAAGAATCATTTTCAAAAGATATAACCATGGTTACAACAAAATACATATCCATCGTTACCTAATGGGTTAATATATGTCATCAAAAACGGTTAGTAAAGTCACGAGATAATAACGGCTAGAAGTTTAGCTCACGGTTGCCAAAAATTGTTTATTGGATTACAACAAACAAACAGTAAACAAAGAAATGAATAAAATGTCATAGAGACATCACAATCAAGGTAAAATTAAAGACTGACTGGATCCTTTTTGAACTCAAAGATAGGAATTATACCGCTGGATCACCAAAACCTTTACTATGTTGAGATGGTGGATGCACACTCCCTTAGAAATATTTGACTTCACTTTATAAATAAGTTTGAAAGAAGACCCTAGTGGAGCAAAGTGACCACAGTTTACCAAATGTTCAAAATTTGAGCTGTCGATGGCTTTGGACACTCTTTTAGACAGTAATACAGTGTAGTTTTCGGAGATGCGTTTGGATAGAACATGCTTTGCATGACCAGTGTAACCAGCTGCATAAGAGCACGTGAACTGGTAAACACACAAGGAGTTGGTCTAAAGCGGTAGTTTATCCTCTACACACCCTTGAATTAGTTGTTGACTGAGGAAAACAGTTTGGAGGTGGGTGGAAAAGATGGTTTCTATCAGTGCTTCTCAAAATCGATTCTTCAGTATCTCTGCTGATTTGTCTCCCTCGAAATTAATATTTATAAATAGTGTCAGATTTGGAACTATAGGGGTTTCTTCTTTCTTTTTTCATGTTCCTTTCAATAAATCTTGAAGGATAACCATTCTTGATGAATTCTTTTTGAAGTGCTTTTATCTTCTCACTTACTGCATCATCTGTACGAATTCTTCTAATTCTTATGTATAGTGAATGAATTAGATTTCTTCTTTCGAACTTTTCAAAATGATCTTAATTCTTTTTAGTTTCATGTGTTTAGACCAAAAGTAACATGCCTAATATCTTAAAAGTGGTCTAACAGGCTTATTTAAATTCCATAGGTTTAATCATTACTTTTCTTTCTACTATTTTTATCAAGGGAAAATTTAAGAAAATGAGATACGAAGCGTCAGGGAGATTGTAAGAGTATATAGCAGACAAACCAAAGGTCACGTCACATATCTACAAGCCTGTTTATTAAGTTATTGAATGTTCTTTATTATTGTTCATTTTGCTACTATTTGGGATATGGTTCTTGTATCTATTTAGTGGATTTTTATCCAGTAAGTTATGCATTTGAATTCATTATCTGTAACATATATTTGGTAAGGCAGACAGTAACACTCAATTTTACATCATGGATGTCACTGGTTATCAAAGTTCTGTAATCGAGTATTAAATCTTTCTGGGACTTAGTAGAATAAGGTACTAAAACATTAAAAAAGGAAAATTTATGTATATCTTCTCTGTTCTGTTGAGAAGTTGAAATACGGAAGTATTTTATTGCTGAACCTTTTGAGATGTATCATTACAGAAATTGGATGCAGGTCTTCAGGGTCTTGTTAAGTATGTGCTATCACTGAGTTATCGATCTAGAATCCACTATATAGTGTTCTACAATTTCAGTTAGACTGTATGCCGCTCCGAGCAACGCTAGTGGACATCTGTTTTTGTTTCTGAACCTAATGAATTCCTATCAGTCGTTTTCGTATCAGAACAGCATAGCTATTCACTGTTGCCTGTCTTTCGATTATATTTGGAGGTGACATCAATTTTCTGGACAGAAACACCCGGAAGTTAGTCAGTTTTCTCACAGATGCATGAAATTTATAGGCAAATGATCAATGCCATCCACTATTATATGATGAATTCATTTTGTTTGAAAGTACAGTTATTAAATCTATGAAATTCAATATAATTCTGTACATGGACTATACATTAAATGGAAATAGACAAAGCTATTGTTATGGAAAATAGTTAATTTACAGATGAAAAGATTACACTGCAGTAAAGGTGAATTTCAGAGTTATAGAATAAACGAAGAAATACTTATACTGGGTGAGGATTGAAGGTGAAATGAAAATTTGGACCTCAGCCAAATTCAAACCAGCGACCACCGGGTTTCTGACCCGATGCTCTACTAACTGAGCTACGAGGTCTGACTGTTGCCCATATTTTTATTTCACTTCAGTCACCATAGGTTTTTCCCGACTACCATGTGAATTAAAATGAGAAGTCCTGACTAGACAGCCAGTGTGAATACAATAAAGCAGCGGTAACGCGTCACAAATTCACATGGTAGTTAAACAAAACCCATGGCGATTGGTTGAAGCGAAATAGAAATCTGGTCAACAGTTGGACCTCGCAGCTTAGTTAGTAGAGTATCGGGTCAGAAACCCGGTGGTCGCTGGTTTGAATTTGGCTGAGGTCCAAATTTTCATTTCACCTTCAATCCTCACCCAGTATAAATACTAGTCTGCCAAACTATGACTGTCTCAGGTAGTCAAAATGATAATGAATAAATATTTCTTTTTAAATTCTATGCCATCCTTATCTTGTAAAATTAATCATTTTCGTAGTACGTTAACTGCCATCACTATCTCGATTTTATACATTATACTGTTAAGAGAAAAATGGTATATTAACCTAGAGCCATTAACATACAATCGGTTGAAAAGAAATATTCATTGGATCAATCCATTGCTCTTTAAATGTTTTTGTGGGGGTCTTTACTATACAGAAGTAAGCTAAAAGGGGTATATTGGATCCATTAAAAGGATAGATGAACTATAGGTACACAAGTTATGGTATATGAGATGAAAATATGCCGATATATTTTATTTACAACAGCTCATAAAACAAACAATTTAATCTTTCATTGTTAGGCAGGTTGTCTCAGCATAGAAGTTTAAAAGTAATAGTGTAAAGGCAAATAACACTCCTGTAAATTTAAATTCAGAACTCAATCTTCCTAAAGCATCTTAATTTTTTCACATTTTTGCACTGTACAGAATGTTATCGGTCTAGCTTCAAATATCTACAAAATAAACAAAATAGGTGCAACAGATAACAGCTAAGTAAATAGTATCATTTAATTGTTTGAGATGAATAAGGAATTCAAATTGTACACTCCAGCAGGGGATTAAGGAAATATAGGAACGTATAAAAATGGTCTCAAGCTCAAATTCATAAATAATTTCATTGCGTTTCATCCATACACAATCAAGGCGGTTTGTCATAAAATAATCGGAAACGATTTTCATTTATATGGGAAGCAAAGTATACCAAATTTGATTTCTTTCTAAAAATCCGCTTACATAAAGCAGCTCCATCCTGATCTTCGCCCTCAAAGTAAAAGAACATAAACGTGGGAGTAGTTTCTTGAATCTGCTGTTTTTTTACTTCTGCTACGAAATTGGGCTCACTAAGTCGAATTCATGCTTAAGCCTATCGATTCCTGCGTGTCCTCGTAATATCATCATTGTTTTTCATTCTTCTCGATTAAATTGGTTTACCTGACGGTGGAAATTTTCGTGAAATAATGTGCAAATAAGGACTGGTTCTGCTGAAAGTACGTCAATAAGCTTTAGTTATTTCTCTGACTTACTGCTGATCTGCTTATCTGATCTTTATGTCCACTTCAGATCATTAGATTATGTCGCCTGCTTCGTTAGTATCTGTAATAACTGTCGTAATACTCTGCCGTTTGCAGAAAATGATAAATTGTGAATCCATTTTATGATGCGAATATTTTGATGTTAGTCGGTTGAATGTATTCGGCAAGAAGCTGTAGATTTCATGTTTGTTGGCACTTGTCAGTAAGACGTATCTGCAACCTTTACGAAACTCACGTTCTCTCTGAAATTCGAACACGCGTCACTCAGTATTTCAGTCAGACCGTTATCACTGAGCTAATCAGTCCGGGACTGACCTCCTTTAGGACTGGATTATATGCACTGATCGGTTGCTGGAGGGCAACCAAGTTGTCTAGTCCTGAGTGATGAAAAAATTCTATCGATCATTTTGCAATGTGCCCACCATGCACCAACTTAAGAGGCTCAGCATCGCTGTAAGGCGGAGAGATGTCAGCTCTCTGAAGGTAACTGACAGGAAGTCTTAGAACTAGGTTGCCTTCCAGTGACGAATCAGTGCATCTAGTCCAGGTCTACAGGAGGCGGACTGAATAGCTCAGCGGTACTTTTCTGACTGCAGCAGTGGGTGATGCGGGTTAGAATACCAGAGGGGACATTAGTTCTCTTGAAGTTGCAGGTACGCCTTGCTGACAAACATCTGCAAGTATGAAACTTGGGTCCACGGCTTCCTGCCAATTACCTCCAACCAACTAGGTGTACAGCGGTGCTGAACCTCCTAGCTTGGCGGCTACATTGCAAATATTACCCATAGAATTCTTTCAGCACTCAGGACTCGAGAACATGAAATTGATTGCCCTCAAATGACGAATCAGTGAAACATTTTGTTTCTTGCCTCTGTTGAAAGTATTAAGAGCAATCAATATCTGAGCTTAAAAACTGAAGCTACCATTTTTATGTATTATACTGAATAAAGCTGTGGAGTACTAAGTAATGACAGTAAGATCTGACTAATATTTATCGTGATTTTGTACTTATATGAAAAGTACCTTTGTTTACAAAGAAATATTTAGTAAATATAACCCCTACTAAAAAAAATATTTAGCACGGATTTATGAATCGTGCTTCAGTGGATTATAATTTATTGCAGAGAATAGATTAAAACAGTATTAGGGTTAAACCTTTTTAATGACTTTCAGTAGTATCCGTTCTTATTCTGTTGTTAGTTTATTCATCAAATTTCCTTTAACTGTATTATGACAGCTTAAAGATAGCGACAAACGGTTGGAGCTATAATACGTGTTTCATAGCTGAATGCAATGAATCAATATAATATGAATTATGAATTAATGATGACTTGTAAAACTGGGTTAATATACTACCAAGAAACGAATTCCTTTAGTTTCATTTGAAATCCCGCACTTTACAAAGAACAGGAATGCACTCATTGCAATAACAAAGAAAGCTGATATAAACTCATGAGAATGTGTATACAAGTTGTTGTCTTATTCGATTTTAGATAATTAAAATTCCCAATCCATACATTAAAAGTCAAATATAAACAAAGGATATTCTTTTTAAGAACTCATCAGGTTCTACTGTTATGAAATCAATTTCGTTAACAAACTAAATAGCCAGAATTTGAGGCGAATGCATTTAGGAATGGTTATGGAGTTATAATTTAAATTTGATTCCATAATTTTACAGATGGTAGTGTTATTTACATATGTATGTCAATTGTGGTGATAAGTTGGTTGTAAACTTGATTATCTTATTGCTTAAGATTTTATTGTGACAAAGATTCATAAACTTTTATTTCGAGAGAGAAGATACCCAAAGATATCAAGAGGTCAAACTGTTTGCCTGAAGGTGAAATGAGTGTTGTTTTGTTATGTCATTCAAACTTGAAACGATTCTCATTAGGTATAGGTTTTCTTAGAGCTGAAATTAAGTTCAGGATAAATTACTTGGATGTTAATATTTCTTAATATACTCCAGTTTAGTGGTATGAGCAATAAATTATTTGTAGGTCACGGTCATTTTAGTACAAAACATACATAAGCCGTGACCTGCGAGGTCAACCAGTCGGAAGTGAAGTGGATGCTAAATGAAGACCTTGGGTGACAGTCACGCTATGTCGTGAATTGACAGTAGTTGGAAATTTCGAACCACTGGAAACCGACCCAGTGGTTTAATGTTAACGCGTTCACCATGAAACCTGAAGGTCCTGAGTTCGATCCTTAGCCGGGTAGCCAGTGAGTACTGCTGAGGAGTCCCAAACTAGGACGAAACAGCTGTCCAGTGCTCCCAGCTTTTCAGTGGTTCCCCAACTGATGTCAGTCCATGATGAATACTACTTCTAAATTAAAAATCCCCATCCATCTCAAAAATACATATAATGTTTCTATTTGCTTTGGAAACGTCTGAGCTGGTTCCGTTCAACCCATATCTCATTAGTTCAGCAATGACTACCCATAATAGATTTATACAATCGCGGATGCACTATTTTTATTCACGTGTTGACTCAGTAACGGGTGATGATGTAATGGAAGTAGAAATGGTTTAATTTCACGTCTAAGCAGAAATCCAGGAAAAATACACCGTTTCTCTCATGGAGTCCTTTAATTTCCTGGTAGTATATTTCATATAATTTCCTCTTCAATCATTGCCACTAGAACGTTTTATATAGAAGACGAGGTGACAGTAGTACATTTAGGTATGTGAGACTATACTTCATGTGAATCGAAAATCTGCTTACTTTTAAAAAGCAAAACGCCTATTACCAGTTGTTTTTGAATTTAAAAAAATGGGAGGTTTGTGATTTAAACTGATGGTTTTTTGGCTGATACCTTGAAGGTCTATTGTACATAACTGTAGGCGATGTAAGTACTGGTGAATGGAAAGGGAACCGTTAAGTTTTCTAAGCGATCCACATATCTTCCAAAAGTCTGGAGTCTCAGAAAATGAGTATTTGGGCATTTACGTATCCGACTGAATTTGAGAAGGCCATGTGGGGTTGTGGAAACAAGAATAATTAGTCCAAACCTACTATCGTAAGGATTCATGTCCAGTTATATTAGTTACTTAAGAATCCAAGTTGTTGATGTGATCTAAAAATTGTGAGAAAAAGAATAAATTCAAATATCATTATGTGGAATTTCCGTTGGATATGTTTATGCTTCAATAAAATCGGATAGTTTTGATTTCCTCGTTACTATAGGAAATGAGTCGTTAAAAATCTACAAACAGATGTAATTTCACCAGAAGGTGCAACACCGTGCTCATACAATATCCTCGTGACCATTTTCGTTAAAGCGAGAACAGCAAGAACATTGAAGTGGGTTTGGTAAGCTATTCCCACTTGGGATTTCAGTATCAAGTTTCCAGAAACATCTAGATTTGGTCTAGGAAGCTGTGATCATATAGACGTTCAAATAATCGACCTGATGCCCCAACAGAAAGCATCAACAGTCAAATACATTCAACCTTTTGAAGGAGGAGTATGTCATGGTTCTTTGAAGAATAAGTTAGTATAATATACTCTTAGGCTGTCAAAATCATCCAGGATATAATGGTCACTTATATGATTGTAAAGTTATTTGTCTATTTTTCATATTTTCAACATGCGATTCACCTCCCGATAAGCCTTGAAGACTGTTTACTTTGAACAAGTCGACTCAGAAGTATTTATGATGTGATGACTAGTAATTTTCAGTTCATCAATGCTCTTGTTGTGAAGTCTTCAGATGCAGTACCTGAGTTTGTTATATCGCTAATAGCCTCAGCTACATATTCCGATTGTCGAGAAGTTACATATGGGTAGATATATTTGCGTTATATTAATTAAAGAAATAGGAACCCGTACTCACAAACAAATTTTTAAAAGAAATTTGAAAATAAATTATAATTCATCGCCATATTTACATAATCAGGAAGTCGGTCTCATTAGGTTTTCAGTCATGCACCCATGATTATTATCAGAAATGTAAATTGTCGAAAGGGTTTTGTGGCAAATTTTTGTGTAATTGATTTCTGACAATTAAATATTATTATTTTTACATTATTAGTGAGCAGTCTTGTTCCACTAATGCAATACTTGTTTATTTGTCCAAACAATCCCTGACCAAATTCGAGGAAGTTCCCCTTCAAAAAAGACTAACTTACAATACGGGAGATGCTTCAAGACAGGGATTCTTCGCATCCTGAGAGTAATCACTGACAGCTTCAGGAATATACAATGAAACTTGACAGGAATTAGGAAGAATGATCGTACCCCTGACCAGACGGAGATGAAACTAAACTCAACTAACCAGTGGAGAACGGGGAGCTCTGAAGAAACTGAAGCATTAAAAACGTTGTTATAACTTCAGATGACGTAGGGTGCACCACTGTAGTCATAGATAAAGACGATTACATCGGAAAAGCGGAAGACTTACTGGTGGATCGAAATGCATATCAACCAATTGAGACAAACCCCATTCAAAGTTTGACTGTCATATCACCAAGACCTTGAACAAGCTCGTCAAGGCAGGACAAATTACAGAACAATGGGGAAGGAAATTCAATTAACTTTTTCCTCTACATTCCAAAAATACACAAACCAAACATCCTACTACGATCAAGCGTCTCACTTCCAGGAACTCCAGCATGCAATTTCTTAAATAAACTGTTCAGAAAACCAGAACATCTGGAAGAATCATGCGACCACTCTATCAGCTCTTCGACACAACTTTAGAGGAAGATCGAGCATATTCATATTCTCAGCGACGAACTGATGGTATCTTCCAAAGTAACAGCTCTATACACTTCAATTGAACCGACACGATTGAATCGTTCAGCTCACAGAACGCAACATCATCATCAACATTGAAATCATAGTATTAAGAGCAGGAAGTTTAAAGCCTAAGAACTAGATAGTAACGGTGGCTAGTGGCTAGCAGTGGAATCCAGGATGCACATTCCGTCTTATTTAGAACTCGTCAGCTGGGTGTACCTGCCGCTCAGTTAGTGTTGTTCCCATCGGGATTCGAACTCGGGGGCGATTGCTTCTAACTAGAGAGCGTTATCCACTACACCACCGAGCCACGATAGCCATTTCATTTACAGCGGGTACAGTTTTAGTGTTATTGCTTGTACTACACTGTTGCGGATTGGATCGAATCGATCAGTCTCTGTTGACATATGGGCTCCTATGCGTATGCTTCGATATTGTCTGTGTTCTCAACTATATAGTTATGATGGAGAGACTGAGAGACTGATGTCGGAGACCGATCAATTCGGTCTAATCAACGATGGTGTAATACAAGCAATAACACTTAAAAACTAGAGTTTAAAAAACCTCCTTATTCATATCTCGATAAAGACTGTAGGCTGCACTATCTGATGTTTACGAAACTAGGTTTAGTTGAATGCTTAGGTAGCCAGGACACAGCTAACCGGTAAGACTGAAAATTGATAGTACGTAATGAGATATACCTAAGAAATCTTGGTACTGAATATTTATCAACGCAAATTTGTCTAAAATTTCAGGAAGATGGTCAGAAAACTGTTTAAGGTTGTTGTAAAACATTAAAGAAAAAAGGAGCTACACTAGGGTTACCGTAAAAGAAAAGAGGTTTAGAAACATTAAATAGGATTTTAACCATGTTTGGATCAGAGTTACAACTGAACTTGCAGATTCACCTAGAAAGAAGCTTTATCATAATTTTAATATCCCATTAAGCCAACTAGGTAAAATAACTGTCTCTTGAAATTTCTACAACCATTGTGAGGTCAACCACAGAGGCCTTAGTACTCCACTAGAGCCGTTTGAGTTTTATAAGCAAAAAATCCCACGATAATCATGATGAAAATTTAAACACTTTTAGAAAGAATTCTTGCTTGTTGAATCAACACTCATCACTAACAAGAGGAGTCATCATACACCTGTTTTAGATGCATGGAAAGTTTCACTGTCACTGAGTCTAAGAAAAGTAGGGACTAAGATTATGAAAACCAAGGACGTAACGGTGTCTTGAGAGGATTATTAATAATAGTTTACACTCAAAGCATCGCCAGGTGAATAACGTTGTTTCCTAGTTAGATGTGTCTGATGAAAATATTCCTACGAATATGAGAAATATATGGTGAAGGTATCTATTTACTTTATAGTCGTAATATCCTGCAGATTCACTGAGTTTTTAAAATATGGGAGAAGGTATTCTAAGCCAGTGCTTTATTTAGAATATGTTTATCATGGTGCTTGTGTCTATTAAGTAAAAGCTTCAGAATGTACGTAACGAAGGAGTCCAAAACATGAAGAAACTATCTATCTAGTGTTTTTCCGACTTTCAGTGGTTCTTTAACCACTGTGAGGTATTTCATAAGTGACATAGAAATAACAGTGTTGACTATTAGGTGTATTTAAGTGGGATGGTAAGTTTTTTCTCTCTTCCAAGTGCTATCATATTTACTGTTGACATATTTATACATCTAACTACTAGAAATTTCCAAAAGAGTGAACATTTTGTGTATGCAGTGAACGTCGAAATATAAATGATGATATTTTAATTGTGATCTGTTTAAATCTATATCATATGATAGTAGATTAGTGCAATCAAATAACTTTTTAGGATAAGTAATTGATGGTTAGCTATATGAATGATACGTACACGTGTGTTTTGATAATGGAAGAAATGAGATTTGTTAACGTGTAGCTTACAAAAGGATAACATTTAATTAGTACACGTTGAAAATCAATTAAAAAGGAAATACGATTGAAAATTGTTTTAGCCCAGTTTCCATTCACCATGGTTGGCTATTGAATAGTGAATTATTGCAAATAACAGATTGTTCAAAATGATTTATTTGAGATAAGATTAGTATTTAGATTATTACTCCATCCAGTTGAATAAATGTTACGATTGTTTTGGGTACGATGGATACATAATTCTGTATAAGGAAAAAGTAGTTATCACCTACCTACGTTGAATATAAGTATGGTTGAATTGTGTAGTCAAAACAAGTTAAAAATTCAATAAATGCTATTGACTTAAGAAACAATTTATAAGCAAATAAATGAGGTTGAAACCTGTTCAGCCGTTACTCTGTTAGTTCAGACTATGGAGTTAACTTTGCGGCAGATATCTGAAAGCTATTGGGTCAGTATTAGTTCTGATTCCATTTCACTGCCAACTTGATTCAATATAATCAGTGTAGAAGCGTAATCAGTCAAGCAATTTTATCGGTACAAATCGATGGAGTTACAGTAACATTCGACGAAATGTTTACTTATTAGGCAAAATATAAATCCAAGTACGCTCTCTTGGCATTTTTTGATATTCCATATTGACCAGTAAACCTTGTGGATATAAATTTGTATCCTTCGAAAATGTTTTACCATTATCTTTGTTGTTATCACTGAAATATTGATTGTTTTTGTTTACCTATTTTGTCTTCGTGGAATATCGTAACAGATAGGATACTTTTTTTATTAAATAAGTGAAGTAGGATTTATAGTAGAAAAAGAATTTACCCTATTTTGGTGGCTGAAAGAAACAACAAATTTATTACTAGATCAAAACAGTCATTTATTTCAGAGCAAGAGGAAAGTGAAACTGACTGAAGTTTTATTCAGGGCAGAAGAGTTGAATGATATTTTCACTAATACTGTCAATTGTGGTAAAAATCTGTCGGTTTAAAAGTAACAGTTAAAGAATGGGTGTATAATTTTAGCTGGTGTATACTAATATCAGTAATGAACACAACAATGACAGATATATCACTTAGCAGCAAGACAGGATTGTTAAAAAAATTTCTCCTAAGTTGAAATCAGAAGATGAGGACATAGATGATAACATTGTCCGCTGGTGTGGTTAGAATACTGTCATTAGTCACAGTTCGAGTCTCATACGAGAACTGTTTGTCTGCATTAAGTTCAAATACGCAAACGATGATCGCATATTTTTCTGACTAATAATAACATAGTGGTTTTATGCACATAACTAAATGCAATCACAACTGTAGATAAATTAGAAATTCTAAGTTGATCGGTTTAGTAATCGTCATTTTTGACAGGTAGTTGAAAATTTAAAAGTGCGGGCCAACATGATTCTTAACAATTATCTACCCATTTGTAAGCAAGGTAACAAAGGTGATGCTAAATATTGGAAAGTGTTTATCTATTGATCTCACTTCTTCAAAGGTAATCCACGAAATTCAGCCTAATATTTTTTGTGCATCACATTTGCTTTGATTAAAGAAGTTAAAAACCTTTTTTCATTCATGGAAATCTTTCTGTCTGTATGTAGTTCTTCTTAATTCCCGATGAACTTTGGGTATTGATTACTGCATAAGATGAAACGAAGAAATTTTGTACATTCTATTTTGTTGATTTTATTTAATTTACTTTCTTAGAAATGAACAGTGTACAGAGAAAGTAAATGAAGTTACTTGAATCATTTAGTAAAAGTCTTGATCGTTTGTAATAGTTGATAATAAAACTGTCGTTAGTGGATAGTATTAAAATGTTATCAGAGGGTCATAGAGCAAGGTAACTTAGTTATCCTACGCTATCTTGCTATCTAAACTCATACGACTCATATAGATATTTGGTGCGGATTGTTTTCAGAGGGAAGGGATTATCTACGGCTTAGATTCAAATTAGAATAAGGGATAGTTCTAGTGAATAACCGTAAGTTGTGTTTACACGAGTGTTCTGTGGTGTCACTAATATCCATTATATTCAAAAACATAAACTCTTCATTATGATTTATTAAAGACAAATGCAAATATCATTTACTTGAGGAAAATCCAGTAGTTCATAGACTGTCATGCTCTTTCAAAACACTCACAATACATAAATCTTGGTGCAACATCATCGCTATATAATAATGAAGAAGTTCTGAAAAGGATTCATCAAACGCCCAGTATTTTATAAGTATGCGATCGCTTCAGCCCGAATGGTTTGTGGTTTGTGAAAACAAACCCACAGAGTGAAGTAAACAGAATTTCTGTCCAGCATACAGCGATAAAATCGTAAAAATATTGAGAGGCTTTAGGTTACTATTTGAAGATATATTTTATCGCTATGATTTTGACTAACAATTAGTCAAAAAAAACTGTTCGGAATGATTAGATAAGCGCAGAAACTATCTTCTTTTTCAATTACCGTAGTGATAAGTAATCAGTTTGAAGTGTATACCGGTGATTTCATGTTGTTCAATACTACACTCCTTTTAGATAAAGTTGTGTCCGATAAACTTTGGTTAAATCCACTGTGACAGATGAATTATTTAGTATTTGGTACCGAAATTTGAACAGTATCTCTCAGTATGATTGCAATCATGACAATAACTGGAGAATATATGAGTCAGAAGATTTCATTATAATGAGTACACATTTCAATGGTATTAACTGAAAATTTGAAGTTAACTTGAAGGTTCAATTGTGGAAAATACTCAAAAACGTTTTTCTCAGATATTAAGGTTTACTACTGGTCCTGATATTAATACACAGTTTACGCGAAAATCTAAAATTTCTTATGTTTGTACGTACGTATAATTTTTAACTCTAATAACTCTACTTTAATGGCAGATCCTTCACAAAATGATGAATTTAATAGTAGTGATATATTGATATATAGATATTTTCATTGTTCATCACAATGTTGTTCAAACCTAAAGTATTGTAAACAAAAATTAGGCATTCTCGATGAAATCAGCCTGGGTTAACTTCAAATAGTTACATATTAGTCATTAAAGTAACAGCTAGCAATGCAGTTCGAAGATGAAAGCCAAAATTGGATTCACTTAACAGCCGAGTGCCAAAGCTTAGTTGATTCAACTCAAAGACAGAATCCTGTGAGTAGACCAGCATTTATTTTTTGTTATTCAGATTCCTTCCCAAACGTAGTCGTCACCAAGCTCTTTAAACTATCGCAAGCAATCAGTAATGTGCTTATCACTCAGTGAATAAAATAAAGATTCGTTAACATAATGGTGTTTGCAACATAAATGCCTGTATCAAGGAATTTCCAGAAGTATGTTGATGGGTGGCTCCGAGGGCTGTCCTAATATAGCTGAAATAACCAACTAGGGTTCTCTATTTCATGAAAATCTACCCCTTGGGGTGGCTTTTAAAGTCTTTCATATTGGCATTTAGAAGCTAAGCTGATTTCGTGTGTTGGTCAAAGTCATCTGAACCAACATAACACCCACTGTAACCAATAATTTCATTTAAACGTCATTCTGAAACACTTTCTTTTTGACAAAAATTGACTATTTTCGTGATTCAGAGTTCCTTGGCACAAAAGAGAGAGGATTTTTTCATAATATGGCTGCTGAGTATTAAACCTGTGTGTCTAAGCAAAATAGATGCATTACTATGCATAAAGAAATTTATGCTACTGAAGCCCAGTTCAAAGCATACTGAAGATACTATTTGGAGTGTTAAGGCTTTATTTTGATATCACATGACAAGTCCAGCGAATCAACTTACAGTTGTCTTCTTCATTCATCTTCACGCTGAAAACTTAGTTTCACTGTTACTTAATTGAAATGCATTAAAAGAGTAATTGAGTAATGATTCAAAGTAAGCAAAAATAAAAATGAAGAACAGTAACATCCTTGAGATGCTATATCTTTAGGATTTTAAGATGAGTTCCTTCATTTGAAGTCACTAAAACAGCTCTTAAGCTAAATTTGATGACAACCTGCTGAAGTTACCGGTTGAGGTATTTTTTTATTACTTATACCCAGACAGTTTTATTTGTGGATTATATACTAAATTTTATGAATTTTACTTTCGGGTATCTTCTTGTGAGATCCATTTTCCGACATGAATATCAGTCTTTATTCTTCATAGTTTCTTAAATCAGGCGGTGGAAATTCGGTTATCTCTCCTGGCAATAAGTTTCATTATACGCACAGCATTGTATGTTCATCAACTTCACAGCCGTGTTGCATTTAGGACGTATTTTATCTTTACCGGTATATTAGAATATTTCCTTTAAAGGTTTTCCCCCAGAATATATAACTTGCATTAATGAATGTACTTTCAAACTATAGCCTAAAATATCATCCTTATACTTTCAGTAGGAAAAAAAAGAAAACCCTTTCTTTAGAAATCGATCTTATAGTTGAAATAATTTATATGCAAACCACAGAGTATATCACATTTCATTTAACCTCATTCACGAATACTGTAACATGCTATCAATTTGAATTAAAGCATATCAATCACTAATGGAAATTGGTAATTTTATGTGTATCTGAAACACAGTAGTTATTTCATGTAATACTGAATGAAAATATTGAATTCCAGCTGGGCATACTAAAATCTATAAGGAGTATGAAACCGAAATGCAACAGTCAGAAGTTTTGAAATGATTGGTTAAAACCTTCTGTGATCTATCTACTAATGATTAAAATACAATTATTAGGTCCTAAACAATAAGGTTTTTATCAGAAGTGTTTTATTCTGTTCTTTGATGAAGATTTATTTACCTGAGAATAAAGAACAGCCACAGTAATAGGCTCAAATACTTTAAATGCTACATTTGAGGAATTATATCCTGATGTTTCTCTTTGAGAAATCCAACAATGTTAGGACGACGAGAATTCGGAAATGCTCCTCCATGATTGGATTCTGTCACCTTCTCTTCACCTGTACAAAAGGCTTTGAGCATAAAACTACTAGTGGTTGCTTTTGAAAAGATCAAAAAGTTTCTGAAAACACTTGGGAATTCGAAAATGTTCTGTTATAACTAGATCCCCGATCAAAAAGACGTGTATTTTTCTAAATGCTACAGTAGAACAGACTATATGTGATGCATTAGGTTGCTTCAGTTGTAGAATGTTGGCTTCTTTCAAGAATACCTTGTTGTTGCCTTTCCTTATATATTAACTACAGTGGAGCACAAACTTTATTCATAATTTATATCTGTTGAAAAGAGTGTGGGTTATCTTACCTTGGTGCGACTGGGCCACTTAACAAAAGCGAAAATACGCATTTAGATGCACCAGGTCGGTGAGTTCCAGATAAAATGAAGCTTGTTACTCAATTTACGTTGAACACCAGATTTCTAGCACAAATACATGACTCATTTATTCTTTCACAAGTTCAGAATCTCTAGTTATTCATTATTTTTAAATTCTCTAGTTATGAATATCAGTAAATGGTTTGCCGTCTTCATATTATTCACTATTGTTGATCAAATTAAAACCTAATAACTGAAGACATCACTGGAAAAACTAACTGAGAGTATTAAGTCACCACTGTAAGCTTCAGCCAGATACTCCAACCACAATATCTCAACCTAATACAGGAAACTGCATAGGATGTATATAGAGCAGTTGGTACTTGAATGAAGTCAACCTAATTGACTGATAGTTCTGGGGGAAATATTAAATTCTCTTCCATCCCTTGGTATTTAATCTGACAGAGATGAGTTTAAGTTATTTGACAAAGTTATTGCTATTCTTTATTACACAGCTAGATTAGTTTTGGTCTTTAAATGCTAGAGAATCGTCATGAACTTAAGATACACAATTTGACTGAAGACCTGAAATTATTGTCGACCACCTAATATTTAAAAGTGCCCACAATATCATGTATATTTCACATGGATAGTTAACACTACGTTTTGTCTTTAAGCTCTTCCCAGAAAAAGTATCCAGTATTGTGCTATCCACAGAAATAATGAATTATAACGCCCATATACTTAGTGTTTTCAGTATTCATTGCCAAAGTATATCAAACTGAAGGCCAGTGATAATACTTATAGAAACAGTTCCATTAAACAATTGATGTTACTTATATCACCATTTTACACAGTAAAGAATATTAGTCAGTACATGGTAATTCTTCGGATATTTGGAATCGTTCATGTTTTCCGTTAGTGTTATTACTGAATAGGAGGAAAAAAACTTGTCAGTCGTTATGGTTTTTTCAGCTATCTTTCACAAATGAGAAAAAGTTGAATGTCAATCCCCAGAGAACTGAATTTCACTTAATGTGCATATCTGATTGCTTTTCTAGTTTGTTTCGGTTTCGGCTAATTACGCCATATTCTATCCAATAACTGGAACAAACACTAATGAGAACAGTTTGCTTTTTGAGTATTTTGATGGCTTTATACTAAAAGCTGTGTTTAATTAAATTTGACAGTTTTGAAAAAGATAAAAAGTGAAATTTCTATCACAAAGTGTTTTACTGCGATGACCAAGGATATCGTAAGCAATGATTGTATTGGGATATTATCTTTAACTATTGTTCTATCTTCTCTGATGATTGTAGGGGCAAAGATATCTCCACTCTTCACTTTAATATTAGTTCCCTTAACTTTTATGAGGACCCTCAGAACTAACTTGTTAATCCCTCACTTTTATTGTTATCACTGTCATCATCAATTAGGTTTTCCATATAAGCATATTCGTTTGCTATTTGTCCAAAAAATTACTTCAATTTGAGTCGACGGACTACTACATGGGATACCTTTTTGCTCTTGTAAG
Source organism: Heterobilharzia americana (assembly GCA_944470555.2). NCBI lineage: Eukaryota > Metazoa > Platyhelminthes > Trematoda > Strigeidida > Schistosomatidae > Heterobilharzia > Heterobilharzia americana. Next base: position 125,608,740 of record OX104127.1, on the reverse strand, counting down.
CCTAGCTACTTAACTATTTTCAAAGATTTTAACATATACTGATATAAGGGAAAGACCCAAAAGAAAACCTGGAAGTACTCCAAATCTGTTACTTTCTAGTTTGGGACTTCTCATAAGTATGCATACTTGTCCCAATTTGTGACCAAACACAGAAATGCCAAGTCTTGCATTGAAAACGTTACTAATAAGTCACTAAACTCAAATCTCATGACTTATGCTTTTCAAATTTTGCAAGTTTATGGAATAGGACGACCATCATTTCATTCCATCGATAAGTATTTGTACTCATACATGATTTAGTTAACCTCACTTGTCATGACGTCCCTCTATAACTTTGGGAAATCGATCTCATAGCAATTCAGTATCTGTTATAGATAGGCATTGTAGTTGGGGGTTTGTGAAAAGCTTGTTGATTTTAAATGGTTTTTCGTTCAGAACAAACGCCACTCAGAGAAGCTTCAAGCATCCAGGAGTAATCAACAGCTATTTCAATATTTTTCGTTCTCCTAAACGATGCATGCTCATACCACAATGTAATTGAACCGACAGCTGTCAGGTTTTCTGGTGTGCACGTTACTATCCACCACTGGATCTAGCACTATTTGAATGATTTTAATTCTGCACTTTTTAGAGTGTCTAGAACAGTGGTGAAATTATTTTCTCCTTTTGAATGAGGTTGCAGATTATGGTGATATTAGCAGTTCGTTGCAGTTTTTAACAGCTTTACCGTAGATTAGGTTAAGTTTAGTTTCATAAGAAAAAGAATCAAACTGTTGGATTCCGTCTCTGTCCATTAATAATTTTCAGCAAGCTTCAGATAAATCACCACTAGCAACCTAGATTTGGCAGTGTAAATTTAAATTTCGTGCGAATGGCTTTAGCAGATTTCATGAACTAAAGATAACCAGTTAACTTACTCCCTATTAAGAGCTGACCAGCATTCCTTAGAATTATTCTTATGTGTTTTGAGCTCTCTGAGCTGGGTTGTTTAATCGTGGTGCCTTAATCGTCTTTCTAGACGATATCATCAGCACTGACTTTAGTATGAAGCGAGCCACCAGTATCTCTCCATGAATAGGGATTCAGTAGCTTGCCCTGACAAACTAGTTGTAGTTATTTGTTTCCTTCTGTTGTCGTGTCATAGATTTTCCTGTTAGCTATTCCTCTGCTTGACCTCTGACCTTTCTGTTGCTTGTCATTATTTTTACTGGTTGACAGATCAGGTCTGTGTCAATACGTCTCTTGATTGCTGATTGACCTGAATGCCAAGCTTCTAGGAATCCTCTGATATTCTTTATGTTTCGTCTGTCCAAGATTTCTATACTGTCAAAATTGAATTCATGCCCATAGTTATCCACGTGCTTTGAAATGAGTGGTGAAATGTCATGATGTTTCATAGCCAATCGGTGTTCTTTTAAACGAAGGCAAAGAAGGCGACCATTTTGTCCGATGTTGTGTTGACTACAGTCATTGTAGTTGATTTTGTAAATGATATTCGGTTTGTTTTCTTTGATTGTTGCATCCTTTGGTCTGCATAATATGATTTGTAGGGAATTTGTTGGTTTATGAGTGGCCATATCAATTTCAAGTGGTCTCAGTAATCTTGTAGTGATCTCTGATATATTCTTTATGTGCGGTAGGATGGTGCGTTTGTAGATTTCTGCCTACGATTTTGTAGTTGATAATGAACAGGATAGGCATTTTCTGATAAAGTTTCGTTGGTACCTGTTTTTCATTAGAATGGACATCAAGAGATTTTCTTCGCTTCACCGTGAAACTGTTGTACTGTAGTATGTTCTCGCTGTTTTCCATAGAGTCCACACGGAACTAATTTTGTGCTTTTTTGGCTTGTTGATACTGTAGTTTAGGATTTGATCAGTGTATGTTTCTTCCTGTATACCTGGGTTTCCAGTTTTCTGGCATTTGTTCTACTGATTAAAACATCCAGGAATGGCAGTTGGTTGTTCAACTCCTTCTCTATTGTGAATTTGATGTCATTGAGAACGTTAATGATCAAACTGTGAGTGTTTTCTGTATCATCTTTTTTAATGATGACAAAAGTATAGTCCATATAACAAATCCAAATATTTAGTTTGATCAAAGGTAAAATAATGGCTTCTAGTCTCTGTATCACTTACTGCAGAAGCAGTGGTTGAGAGACTAATATGTAACTTTGCGGAAAAGTTAATCAGTTCAAGTTTAGACATTTGGTGAGAAAGCATAGACAGAATGATGTCAAAATAAGCCAAAAGAATATGCGAAAGGTAAAAACACGGCTAATTATAAAATTTTTAAGAACGTCAAAGATGACAATGGAATTTGAGCTATGGGGTTATTTTGTGGGATTTGGATCTTAACATTTTGATGACTGTAGTTACGGAAAATACACTTGACTGCACAGTTCGCATCGCTAGTAAAAGACTGGACTATATGATGACTGTGTTTTTTTTCAAAACTACTGTGATTCAGCTAAGATTACTGGTCAGATAAGACATTGGCTTGGAGCTTGCAGATATGTCAGCTGATGATGGCTTAGAACGTAGTCGATAGCAGTAAATATAATGTTCATTCAAACAAACCATGTAGTTGTTTTTTTCTTCCTACCACTTGAAACTAGTTTCGATTCGTGCGAAACAAGGTTGATTACTAAGTTGGTGAGTGTTTTTAATTCACATAACTTGCAAGGTGTAGGGAACATGTAGTGTTGAGTTGAGTAAAATGTACCTGAAACTTAAAGTTCTTTTTCTTCTAAACAGTTATTAAAAGTGAAGAATAATCCTACAGAAGCTTCATTCTATCCCACTAATCTTCAGCTGTAATCTGGGGCAAAACAAGTGGGACAGATATCTGCTTAAACTATCACGCAAACTAGTAGGACTTTCGATGGGATTTTGACCTTCTGAATGATGCCAGTTTTTGATGAAACTTACTTTCAAATTTATTCCAGAGATTTAAAAATATGTTGCATATGTATACATATGATCTCACAAGGAAAATAGTTTAGGTCACTCGCTTGCAGCCATTTATCAATATTACTATCTACTTTTTAGGATTACAATATGGGTCATTCGATCAATCAGCCTTTGTTTGGAAAGTGGATACTTATCAGTTTTGGTAAATCATTTATCTTCAGTATCATCATCAACGTCAGAAAGTATTTCGTTTCTAATAACTTTGAACATCCTTACCTTATAGTGGTTTCACTCTCCGATTAAAGCAAAATTATTATGTCTGCAGATAAAATGCTAATGTGTTATCCTTTTTGAAATAACTCTGTCTCCTTTACACGTGATAGACTGATAATACCTTTAAATCAATGTTAACAGCCATTCTCAGCACTCTTTATGAAATCGGTTATATGCTTTTACCAAGTATTACCATCTGCGTAACTAGTTATTAGGTAAGTAAAATCCTCTTTCAGGTTATCCTGAAGCTCCTGTGAACAAAATTTATATTCAGGTAAAGAGAAAGTGTCAAACGCTAAACTTCATGTATTGCTACATGTTACTTGGTTTTATTTCATTGATCCGACAGCACTGGTTAGTGCAATCCAGGAAAGGATATTACATCTGAAATATTCACGTTTGGCAAGAACGGTTTTTGGTGTAATTAATACTTTGTAAGTAATAATAACTTGTTTTTACTTGGCTGCAGACAGTCAGCAGGAAGCCATGTACGAAGGTTTCATACTTTTTGGCATTCGCCAGTAAGGCGCATCTGGAATCTCTACAGAAATAATATTCTACTAGAGATCCAAATGTATACGACTTAGTGCAGAAATAAGAAGTGCTACCAGTGAGCTGTTCAGGTCACGACTGATGTCTTCCAGGACTGTGTTAGATAAATTATTCACAAGATAGTAACCGAATTCATGATATCCAAAATGCTGACAAAATTCTGTCTATTGTTCTGTAGTGTTGTTTCCGGGGTAAAAGACTTCCTTTCGTAGTATTTATTTAATTCACTTATTATTTTTATTTGTCCTTTGGGTTCCTAGTACACTCTGTTCCCTGCAATCTTTTGAACCTGGCTCCATGACAGCCCAGAAGCTCTCATTTCTTCATCACACTATCTCCTCCATATCACCCCTGGACGCCAAGGATATTTAATACACTTATACCATTATAATTCTAACACAAACAGTTCTATGGATTTTCAGATCGAGAACATGCAACCCATTTTAGTATTTTATTAACTAGTAAGCACTGTCATAAACAGGTGTCACTTGGAAACCCACTTACTCCAAAATCGATTAGGTCGATAGTGAAACAGGGAACTTTTCGAAAATGACCTGAAGATAGAAAATGTCAGCCACCTGATTCTAATTTAGTGATTTATTGATAAAACGCTATTTAAGAGAATTCAGCCTTTGTTACTAGATTCTATTAGAAGCTGAAGGTATATGATGTTTAAAAGGTATACAGTTTGATATGAAAGTCGACTATGACTCCTTGACTTTCAGAAGTTTTGCATGATGAAATGCTTTTTACAAAAAGTACTTATTTTAGGTTAACTACCAACTACACTTAGATTAGAAATGTATGAGCATTATGAAAAATGAGCATAAATATTATGAATTATGATTTTAGCATGTTATAGGTTTAGGCGCTCTAGTCTGCGCTAGTGTCGACATGTATGTAGATCAGTGATTTTTGAAATTCTTGAAATAAGAAATAAAATACAGCTTTTTTAATTTAAACTATTTTGTATAAGACAATGATAGGAATTTCGGGTATAAGGCAAGATAGCATCAGCCTAACAGAAATTCTTCTCAGAAAAATCAAATGCTTCACTTCATAACTGGACATTTCTTCTACAGTTTTTTCGACAGACATTTTGAAAGTAAAATAGGTTGATTACTGCTCAAATAGTTTGACTGTAACTTTTCTCACCGTCATGCCAAAAAATGTGTTTGTCTTATAAATAACCACAGTTTGTTTGATATTACAGCCCTACTAAACTATCTGGTTGACGTTGGGTACGCAGATGACACTGTCCTGTCAGGCAAAGATACTGACAAAACTCAGGGCCATGCGAATAGGTTGGGAAGAAATCTGAGTATATTTGACATGGCTTTCACGCCTGTCACATGTAAGATGATGCTCAAGGACTGGTCTGCAATGACTCCCGCTTTATTGATCACAAATGTCTTCGTAGCATTGCTTGCGTTTGATGGAATCACCGTGTGAGCGATGTTGGTTCACGCGAAGGGTACTAGGCAAGATAGGCAGGTCAATTGATTGGGTTGTGAACTTTCTTTGACTAAGATGGCTTGGACATGTATTACGCGTGCCGAACCACCGCCTACCTCGAAGAGCAATAAAGTTAGATTAAGTTGGAAAAGGGTTGAAGTTGGCCACACCAAGAGGTGACACCAATCGACGGAATCTCTTGTTGTTATCTCCTATTGTCTGAGCCATATGGGGAGATGTAGACTACTTGGTTGGGGTCCACGAGGTGAAAACAACCAGTGGTTGAGGACTGCCAGTGACATGGCTGAAAATCAGTCATAATGGCACAGATGTATTCAGTCCTTGAGAGCTAATAAAGTTTGAATACTTAAGCTAACCACTATCGTCAGATTGTTTATTCTCTCGTGCAACTTCCCCTACTCTGATATTGCTCTTTTTCTATCCATCTGTTCTTTGCAGACTACTGTTAATTGCGGCAACTTGAGCAGACGAACCTATGTTATCTGTGAGATTCAAACCCATGTCACCCAATGTTTCAGTCAGCAACGCTACTGGTGAGCTGTTCGATCCATGACTAACCTCCAGTAGGACTGATTTGCATGCAGTATTTACCACTGGAGATCAACCAACCTTATGTCTTTTGACTGCAGTACTGGGTGACGCTGGTTCGAATCTCACAGTAGACATCAGTTCCCCCGATATTATAGATACACCTTGCTGACGAGTGCCAAGAAGCACGAAGCCAAGGTTTAGAGCTTCCTGCTGATTGCCTCTACTCAACCGGTATATAACAAAGTGCACAGCAATGCCGTGTCACCTAGTCTGCTAGCGACAATGCAAAATGATCGATACAATTTGATTTGCACTCAAGACTAGACAACATGAAGTTGTTTACCCTCCAGTGACCAATCAATGTTTACTATGATATATTGCAATTTACTGGGAGATTTTATGGCATGCATATCTAAATGGTAACGTTTCTAACTTCCTGACTGACTCGTGGGTTTTCAGATTAATAAGGAAACATTATTTCCCTGATGTTTACCAATACACCATATTAATGATTGCCAAGACTCCTTGCCTACTGATTCCTAACTTAGGTGTGTAAATGATAATTTTAAAAGGTTAGTCCTGAAATATCAGCATAGGAGAAGTAACTGATAACCGTAGTTGTGTCAGGTTCCATCTATCCACATACCTGTGTGGTTGAGTGTTTTCAGACGTGATGAATTATCAATACCCAAACGTCTGCTTGTGGTGTGAAATGTTATATCATGCTTCACGATAATATTTTGATCCAAAGGAAATATATCAGCAACACATCCTTGTGAATATGTGCATTGAAGGAATTTGAGGATGTTTATTTAGTTTGACTGTCTCCTGTTGGACCGTTTTCTCTTTATTTATTTATCTTCCGACATTGTGCAAGTATTTGCTTGTCAGGGTTTCCTTTCAGATGCTGTAATCTACTACATCTCAGGTCGTCCTTCCAGATCTTGTATATGTTTTGAGCAAATCAAAGCAATCGCCAATCATTGCTTCTACGATATTCACTTTGAGTCGTTTTCACCTTTCGTTAATAACGAAAACCTGGGTTATAATGGTGACAGGTATTTGTCTATCATCATTGTACATATTAGTAAAATACCATTGACTTCTGGACATAAGAAATATGTTTGTATATTGTAAATTTCCGTATGCAAATTGATTTGTGAACTATAGTTTCTGAACTGTATTACTGTTTGTGTGGAAATAAATTTCGAACTGTTACCAGTACAGAATCCAAGTGAAACCGGTGATCATCCTTATGAGATAAAACCTGGTCAGTAAACTTGAGAAACTAAGTTTCACAGTCAAGTTCATCACGTTGGTTAAACAGACTTCTGAGGGTATAAGAAAGCCAATCAGAAGCTAGGACATTCTACACAGTAATACTATGATCGGCTGAAACTGTTTCTTTCATCCGTTTGATTTTTCGGAGATATCTTGCGGCTTACGCAAGAGGAAAAACCGTTTTTAGACTCTTTACTCACAGTCACACTTTTATTTGCATTTTTACATTTATTTATTTGCATTTACACAATAATTTCCTAAACTGATATATCCTGAAATATTGCCTAAAGCTGTTTGCAGTATCTTGCAATAACTACACAGAATCCTCTCACGTCTGTCACTTTAGCTTACTCTTGTAAATCAGATTCTTGGTAAGAGCAGGATATTTAAGTGGTTTTTTCAAGTTAACTGCTTCTGTAATGTATGTGTAGTTTATTATTTTCCATTAGGTTTATCTAACTCCTTTCAAGATGACACTCAACAACATTTTTTAACTTAAGGACTTCACCTAATAACTAAATGATTTCCAGTAAATTATGCTTTACGAGTGTTCTGGTGCAGGATTAGAGGTTATGATCAGCAGAGTGCACTTAAAGTAGTCAAACAATGCGGACAGGCTGTTTTTTGGTTACTTAACTACCAGCTTTAATGAAACTGAAAGCTGTTTGAGTTAACTAGATTGCTTATACTATCCACTTTAACTAATGATAAGTTTTGTTTAACTAGCTCTACCAAAATAAGCTGTATCTTGACTTTCTAATTCATATTATTAATGCTAGTACTATGATTATTTGTAGTTTTATTATATTCACAAACCTTGTTTTGTTACATATAGGTCAAACATCCTGTTTATTGTCATTTATGTCGCTTTGGGAACAGTTGACTTCAAACTGTGCTATTGTTTATTTGGCTTTAAGCAAACTACTTTTAGTGGGCTAAATATTTTTAAATGAACTTTCTAGCCTAGTTTCTTGAATTAAATTAAGTTTACATTCATTCAAATGGCGTACTAACTTTCTACGAGGAAAAATACAAGTAACATCATTGAAAGTTGTATAAAAGCTTATATATAGTCACAGAATATATATATATATATATATATATATATATATATATATATATAGGCGGGATTTAAAACAAATGTATTGTAATTAGGCGCCTATTATGACGTAAAGCCTTGTTTTAAACAAGCGATTAAATCTCATTTGTGGTCACTATAGCAAGTATTTCCGTTTATGTATCGCGTGGATGCGCAAAACTGGAGGCAAAAAACCGTCTGCTAGTTGGAGCAGAATTGTTTACCAAATATATTTGTAAGGATTATGAAAATAAACAGCGTGTGTTTATACTAAGTACGCTTTTATCTTAGTGTATCTGATTAGTATGTAAAACATACAATACCGTTGGCAGAAACCAATAATTAATTTGATCTATGCCTTTTGAAAACTAGCTAGTGCTAAACCTATATCCTTAGCATATTTTGGTTATTTTACACGTAAAGCTTATGAAAGTAAAGTGCTTTTATGTATCCTAACAAATAGTTATGAATATTTAAATTTTGTAAATTTATCATTGGAACTTATGATGGATCAATAAGGTGTTTGTACGTATCGAGGATCATGATAAAGAAAATTTCATGCAGAATCGCAGATCAACAACATAGTTGAAGCAGGTTCAGATTTCACTGTCACTGATAAAATCGTTTTGTAATCTAAAGGAGAAGAAATTGAGTGAACTTGTTTATAAAAAGAATGGAAAGTTTTTTGTAAATCCTTGTTGTTAATTAATTCTACAGAAAGTATCATCAATGTTTTTTATAATTCATTGCCCAAATTTTATTTTGACTGATGACAAATAGCAAAGAATCCTAAGATCATAGATTACAATCAGGTTGTTAATAAAAACCATATCCTCGAGGTAGAAATCTAAATTAATGCAATAGTTCACCTTGTTTATTATTACGGAAAGATGAAAATCAAAATATCCTAGGCTTAACTAAATAGACTTCTGGCAGAGCATATAGTATCTGAGCCGTAAACAATGACTTGTAGTTGTTGCTAAAACAATAATAACTATCGTAGAATGGAAGTAATAATTTTAAAGGGGGTTTGAATTTTTTTACTAAGGGAAATGGTAGCTTGATATCTTAATTACTGAAAACAGTTTGCAGAAACCTCAGTCCGGACCACCAGTAGTGGGTATTTCTGAAAACGATGACATAAAATACTGTTAAGTATGTCGTGTAGTTTTTCCTTCGCTGTTTCGAATTTCAGGTTTTTGTGCTAATAGGGGTATAGTATTTCGTAAGCATGCTGAAGAGTCATTTTAATTCCTTTTGTAATGACGTTTATTATTGCGGCTGAAAAGAAAACCTGCACGGAAGATGGTGTCATATCGGTGATCTGTGTGATCCATTTTTTAGTTCAACTTCAGTCATTTCCTTATAACATACCAAGATCAGCCAGTCAAACTATGACAATCTGAGATGTTTTGATCCAAGATATGTAATCTCCTGAAGTTAATCCAGAAAGCATAATGTGACAGCCATCATGATCGTAGTCGTTGGCTGAATCGAAAACAGTATTTTAGCAGAAATCGTCCATTTGGACTTAAAGTTAAGGTTTCGTATGAATACATAAGGCAATAAAGAATTCTATCATTTATCAAAATATATATTGAGGCCTAAATCACATATTTCTTGAGTAAACTCGGGAAGTGATGATCGTTTTCAATGTTCATTATTCAAAGAAGTATCTAGTTTGAGATTACATGTTTCACGGAAAAATATTAGTAAGGCTTCTATTATTTTTTTACTGAGAGGAATTCTGGATAAAGACGTTTGAAATGTGGTACGTGATAGCTTTATCAATTCGCTTACAATTACTGTCTACAAAAGCTATGGAAAAAAACAACTAAATTTTTTATGCTATTAGAGATTGTTTGCAGTCGTCAAGGTAACATAGAAAATCAAATTTAGTGTGAATGTCTATTGGTATGCAATTATTAGCGGAATAGTGTCTAAAGTATTTGGACATTTCCGTCTATAAGGTATGCTAACTTTAATGGGCCAGTCAAACTAACGTAAAGGTCAGATATTTTTCCACCACAAAATCAGAAACTAAACGGAACTTTATTTGATGTGAACATGATTTTATCACCTTTTATTTATCGTAACATGTTGTTTCCTCTTTTTATCTGGCATTTGAAAGGAAATTCACAGACCATTATCATTACTTTAATTTATAATTTCAGCTTTTCCAAATGGAACACAAAGTGATTTCTCCACATATTATTACAAAAAGTCAACTAAAAGGGGATAAAATCTTCGGAAAAGAAACTCACCGTAGATAATCATAATGTAAATCGTGGTTTTCAGTGATATTTCTGAGTTCTAGAATATCAATAATTTGACGTGCAAACATTTCATTGCTTTACTAGAAATATGTAAGTCATGAGGCTAATGCTGTACAACTAATAAATATCCAGATAAACTTCTATAGACGCATTAGTATTTTTATAGTATACTGTGCCTATCAAATTTACAACTAACAGCAAAATTGGATACAAAATCTGTGTAATCTATCGACTATAAAGTGTATTCACCTACTGACGTGTAGGAGTGCATTGTGGTTCCGAAATAGTTGAGACATGTCTTCACAAATATACAGGTTGCATTTCTTCATCAAACTGTAGCGTCGAAATACAGGTTTCAACAGGTATCGCCACATAATAGGCTGTTATTTATCACGAACTGCCGACATGAAGTAATTCGGCTGGGAAAACTTGCCTTTCGACGATTAATTTTTTGTAGTTTTACGAAAGTATCTCAGAATAATAACAAAACAGTAAGTCTGTTATTAGCTAGTATGGAAAAACGGCAAATCATTTTCGGATTAAGAAGGAGATTGCACAACCTTAAGGTGTGTGAAAAAACGTTAACTGCCATTCACAGCGAAGACTATTTCGAGGAATAATATTATTATCTAGATCAGAAAGTTACCAAGTTTTGTTGGAAAATCGAGCCATTTGGTCTGTATACAATTTGGAAAGACTGTAGGGAAGCTAAATGATTAAAACTGACCAAACGGTCTAGTACGGAGCAGTTACTTGAGCTACATTTTTCCCCAGAAAGCCAATCAGGACATTGAGTCTGAAAAAACTGTTCTTTTTGCAGTGTACGTCAGAAACTGCTAAAGAATAGGGAGACTGAGAGACACAAATGGATGTGGCCTAAAATTACAATTTGTATTTCATGTTTGTCTGAACAAACAGATTACTGGTGAAGACACTTTATATTTTTAGGAGGATAACATGTTCTTCTGACTGCTTTGGAAAATTGACGTTTCAGTAGTTCTGCCGCATTGACCCTTCTGAATTTGATATCCATGATATTCTTAGAAATAGTAAGAGCTCCGTCTGGTTAACTTCACGTTCTGTTACAGTGAATTTCTAGGAAGTAGGTAACCTAGAATACTTTTCAGAAACTTTTCATTTCGTCATGCATTATGCCATCTGTGCGAATTCTTCTAGTTTTTGTGCAAAAAGAATCAATCAGATTTCTTTTCCGACCCAGTGATATATAACTATGGAAACAAGTATGCCATCTGTCGCAGGTTGGTTTCCTATAGACTGAGCTTAAATAAGTGTCAACAGGTGTTGTGTTTAGCAAAATATCAAGAAAATGAAATTTTGACTTTCTCTCAACTTCTGTTGTGAACTTGATCGGAGGATGACAATCAGTGAATCGTAGCCATGTGATATCATGCCCAACTGTCTCATCATAAAAGGTGAAACTGTCATGTATGCATCTTTCACATAGCTAAACTGATCGATAAACGGATATGATATGGTGTTTTGTAGGTTAGATTACTGGGAAAAATGATGATAAGTTACTGTATACAGTACCGTTTACTGTTTTAGCGTTAAATCCAAGCACTTAAACGACGAACGCATGTTGGTTGACAGTCATTATTAAGTCCGTCAATTACGTTTGCTTTGCAGTCACTAAAAATTGTGTCGCCAGTGTTCAGAATCACATTAGATAATCTCTATTGGCTAGTTTGTGCACACCATCACGGATTGCATGCTATCAAACAGATTTAGGCGAGTTTTGGTATGGTTTGAAGATAAATCGTTGTCGACTGATTTATTTAGGAGTAAAAAAGCATTCCATAGGAAGGAAAATAAATGAATAAGATATTGAAAACGCAGTGAATCACTTTGTAACATTAGCATAATTGAAATTATTTGTTCTAGTGTGATCACCAAAACTATGTATCCTTTTATTCACTTCATCAATTCAATTAATTTGAAAGAGTGATGGTTCCTTTCACAACTCTTTCACTTGTACTTCTGCTACAGTCTTGTTTTTGTTAGTAACACATTTTTCCTAATTCCTTAATGAAAAGACGGTTCCTCTTACTAGTTCGCTGTCAAAATAAATTTCAATACAATCTTAATGATACAACTATATACTTGATTTTTATAGTACAGTAGAAATGTGAGGTGTAACTACGATCATAACGTTCATTGAAACGAGCGAACATCTGGTTTTTATGCATTACCCAGTAATAGAAATGAATTTAAAAATAAAATGGCCTTTTTTAACCGTTTCTCTATTTGACAATAAAGTCGACCTTAATTGCTGAAGTTTTCTTGACTAGACAAAATTTTCTCTTACGTAATCTTCTTCTGCCCTCTTCACATTCGCTCAGTTTTATCACTTATAACACATGAAGGTTAAATCCCAGACATAAAGCAAAAACAACTGAATAAGGCTTATTAATTTTACGCTGAAGTAAGAAACACGATGGAGAAGTTGACTAGTTAAATGAGTAAAAAACAGTAAGTGCAAACAACTGAAGTTCTGTCTGTCACTGCTATTGTTTTTCCCAAGACTGATATTGCTGTATGAGCTTTCATATTCACATTTGATTCAACCACTTATTTCGTAAACATCTGTTCATATCCAGTTTTCGGCTGCCTAAATAACACATCAGCTTCACTTTGTGGGATAATGAGTGAAGTAAGTAGTTCTTAGTTTTCTGATATGATTTTGGTAAAATAATTGCACACCTACGTGAGTAAACTTTTGAAATTCCAGATGGTATGAAGAATTTTATGTGTCACTCACTATTCAGAAAAACAACTTTTACAGATGGTTGAAACGAATATTTTGATCTATACATTTTCCAAAGTAAGTATGCTTCGGAAATTAAGACAATGTTAAGTCTGTAACATGTAGAAATATTCCAGAAGTCAACTTTATGGTCTATCAAAGATTCATAAATGGATCATAAGTAATTGACCTAACAGTCTTGAGGTTTGAATAACTCAGGCACTTCTTCTCCTGAAGGGGAATTCGCTTAAGCTTTTTCACTTAAACAAAACCCGTTTGCCTGATACTGGGATAAAAATAGGGAAACCATCTCTATCCTCTTTTATTTGACACTCGTGTATCAAACAAAGTATATGAACTTAGTTAAGACAAGAAGTTATTACATCTGCAGGTTTGTGAGCTTTTAAGAAAGCTGTATTGGGAAAATCTGTGAAATATAGGAAAGAAAAAATTGTTTTCGAAGTTGAAAATCCAAATAATAGTCTATGTTTTGAAAAGTAAACTATCTTCAATCAAATTAACTTGACAATGCCTTTCAATAGAAGCGGTAGCATAGCAGCTGTGTAATAGCACATTTTGAACTTTACATTGCTTTTTTTTAACCAACGCAAAATCGTCTTAGCATGAAGACTTTACTCTAGATGATTCTTTTATCTAAAGGCAGTTTAACTACAAAATATCAAATGCTAAGATAAAGCAAAGTGGCTGAACTGTGTATGCAGCAGTTGAATCATCATGTCGTTGACCGTACAGCATTTCACATAAAATATATCATTTGTAAAAATGAAGAATGTGGGTCAACGTATGGCTACATGATGAGCGAAAACCACTACCTTAAATTAATTCTACAAATACCCGTAGAAAAAAAGATACGCTTTACTAGAATAAAGTAGTGAAGCCTCTTGTTTAAATCTACCCGCTCATAATTTTCGTGGTAAATCATTTTTAATTTAACAAGCAGTGCTTCATAAGTTACTATGGTCAGTTAATAGTCGTAAACTTATCGATAATTTTTGGCTTTGACTCTGATTATGAATCGAAAATGTGCATTCAACTGGGAATATAAGTAATAAGTAGATTAGAAGTAATGGAAAAACGTCTGATACACAATGAAAAGCTTTTTAAATAACGCTAATCTTGGTTATAACAATCTAGCCTAATTACGTAAACAGCTATTTCTAGATTAACTGTTATCCAGATTCGTTTTTAGATAAATCAATCTATAAGGAGGTAAAAAGTGATTGGAGGGCTTTCCTCGATCAGGTTTAGGAATAGAGTTAATCGGGAACGTTATAGAAGTCAACAACTTCCTAGAGATTTAAACCCACGTCTCGAAGTGTTGCATTCAGAGCGTTGGCATTGACCTATTTGAGCTGCAGAAGACATAATGTAGGACTGAAAAATATACACCAGTTATTCATTAAAGAGTTACCTAGTTATTGTTGTCTTTTTGTATTTACTGGGCAAAGTCTGTTCATCATTTTGCACTGGGGTTCTTCGATAGGGAAACTCACTATCCAGGTAAACTTTGATTGGTGTTAGATGATACTCTAAAATCAGTAGGAGTTCCTAAATCTAGGTTTTTAACTTGTCAGCATTTGCAATTCAAGTCTATTAGTAATCTCTAGAGGTTTGATATCCCTCTGGGTGCCTTTTTCACTTGAACCAACCATAGATCAACGCAACTGTGTCTCTTAGTTTGATGGTAACATTAGAAAATGGTCAAGAAAATTTGGTAAGCATTTAAGACCAACCAAAATGAAACTTATTACTCTTCGGTAATTATACGCTCAGCATCAGAAAAGTTTAGCACTAAGCCAAATATCGGGATATTACTTTTTCTACCTATAAGTTAGATGTAAACATAATACGACCCTACTTGATGGTTGCTTCATTTTGTTGGAACATTCTCTTTTGGCAGATCTTTGTTGCAGTAACTTTGTCAGCCTTTACAGAGTTGGTTGTGAAAGGAGTTTGTCACCATCCAGTCACTTTAACTAGCTATGTGGTTACCTAATCGCACAGATAATTATGGAAATCTGATTGACTAAGTAATTTGCGATTCAG
The DNA here is from genome assembly GCA_944470555.2 of Heterobilharzia americana. NCBI lineage: Eukaryota > Metazoa > Platyhelminthes > Trematoda > Strigeidida > Schistosomatidae > Heterobilharzia > Heterobilharzia americana. The sequence continues at coordinate 125,593,530 of OX104127.1, read as the reverse complement.
AATCTCAATTTTGACGAGGTATAGTTTTCGGATTTTGATCACATCAAATACTAATCTACCTGACTGACATAAAATCTATAGATCGGTCGGCAAATTAGTTAAACTTTGCACAATCCGTTTTGATGTACCTCTTCGCTTAAAATCTCCGGTCTTATGAATTTCCTTTTGAAATTAAGCGATGAAGCTTAAATAGTGAGAATTCTTCCATGGTTTATCCCACTGTGTATATTATGTTCCAGTGTGAACAGTACGTGAGACTTCATTAGAATACGTTTATAGAATATGTAAGTAACCGGTTAGACGACTGGTTTACAGATAAAATAGTTTCAACAGCTGTTTCAACAGTTGGTAGACGATAGATTAACTAGCCTTTCCTGCCAAGTCTATACACCAGCTTATCATGATGAGACTGTAAATACAGGAAAAATATGAATGAGATTAAGGAAGTCCAACACATGTGTCCCGTTTTCAAAGAATTTGTTCTAATCACACACAGAATAATATTTCGTCGCTTCTTAAATCCGGATATAGTCTTACTTTTGACATCTTACAATACATCACATATAAAGGGAAATTATTTTAAAAGAAGTTTGTATATTATCTTAAGTATGATTGAAATATGTGCCATTCTATCAAAAGACTGATATTAGATGGAGATCCCTTTTTTGTTGTAAGCGTTGACAACTTCATCTTACTAGTTGCCGCCACGAATTCGAACAAATCACAAATAATGAATTCAGCAAAACCCGGACAGTTCACTATGATTTCTTACAGCCTCATTGGATTCATATACACTGTTTCAGTAGAAGATAAACGGATGTTGTGAATGGTATGAATTACAATAGATTATGGTTGCCATAATGTATTGAGATAAGTGACTTCATATCACGACGTTAGCTGCAGGCGTTTTAATAATGGTATACCTGATTGCCTACGTCACGGTACCAATATTTGTTGCAACTGACTTTTTGGATAAAGTCGGTCATTTCTTCTTTACTAATTGGTTCTTTTGGTTTGCGTAGGCTATGTTGTAGCAGTTGTATGTGATAATGCGATTCCAGTGGATGCAGCAATCTAGCAGCAAATTTCCAAAACACTTTTGACAGATGGGAGGATAGTTACTATTTAAATGTTTGTTGTAGATTGTGAGTTCGTTCTCCCGGAAAGATCTGTCGGTGGTAATCTCCGGATAGACGTTGTTTTATTAGATTTTGAAGAGACGTTTTTCCCCTAATCTCTTCCGTTCTGGTATCCTGTAGTGTGTATCTACTGGTCTTAGTAGGGTTACCATACAGCCGTTTTTGCTTGACATTGTATTGTTGCTGTTTTAGGATCTGATTGACATGAGTTGGTTTCCTACCCACTTGAGTTATCACATGTTCATTTTGTCTTCTTGTAAAGAAAATACCTATGAATTCGGATATTAAACCATGGGAAGTTAAGCAGACCAGTATTTAAACACTTGCATAAACACAAACCAGCTGATATGAATTCTCTTGTCCCAATACACCATTAAAACTGCAACCACATGTTAAACTGAGGCAGATTAAAAATACTTGAACATGCTAATTCGGAAATGACCCAAGGCTTTTGAGACAAGTTTCACTCAAACGAATCGCCATGTGGACCCATGTGCCATACACAAGTCCATCCGAAACAAATCGGTGATAGGAGTCAACCAAACCAAGTGGGAGGTCATCAACCTACTAGAAGGAGGTAACTTAGACATAACTAGCCAAATACCTGTGATCGATCAATCAGTGCAAAAAGACCTCTTTTCTAGGTAGAAAATACTTCACCAGCAATGGTAAGTAACATCCTTATCATTTGAAGCGAACCAGTCAAACTGTCATATGAAGACAGGATTCGTGAGTTCCTTCAAACAGAATGACCAACCAGTTACGTCGGATCGACCTCGGGGTACTGTTGGTAAACGGTAAAAGTCACCTAATCACACGGCTGTACAGCATTTTGAGGAAACTAGAGAAAGAAGTCAACCAGCCAAGTTAAATATTACACCCGCGCGATCACTATGCAACCCATAACTTTAGGCTCAGACAAAGTAACAGGTTATAAATATCCATGTCTAACCAATCATTTCATTTTCTTGTGAAGCTCTGATGCACTGATGAAGATATAAAACATGACATCAAAATGTGTGCCAAGTGAAACTGCAGAATAGAGCACTTTGAAACTTTTTGAACTGAGCCATAAATTTCTGAACACAGTTCTCATATGGATTCTATTAAGGTACCTTAGATCTATAAACGTTTTTTAGGAATAAGATTTCATATTTAATGCATTTATGTCATTTAACACGACCATTTCTTCAAAATTTGAGAGTTCATGTCCTAGGTAGATCAAATGATTTTGCTATTTTCCTGGCCCATTTAAAAGTTTTTCGTGAAAAGAATATTTACCCTATTTTATGTTAGAATACTTAATTTTTAGGTTCGTTTCTTCTACCCAATGAAGAAATGTATTTATCGTTTTTAGAAAGTAGTCACTTCATTTTGTAAACCAAAGATTTATCACATTAGTTGTTAGTTTGCTGATGGCTCGAAATGAAATGCAGAACGTAAATTTCTTTCTATGTAGAACTCTTCAAATGGGTGTTAATGAATCCAGTTACCGATGTTATTTACATTGAGTCACGAACTTTAGAATCATTACTTTTGTTGCGGTTACTGATTAGTGGAGGCCTTTTTGTATACAACGACCAGACTGAAAAGTGTAGCATCGTATGAAAATACTCATTACAATTATATTTGTAGTGGAGTGATTCTGTCCACAATGCACAAACATTTCGTGGATATAATCAAGGTTAGTCATTCATGAAATATTTGTTAATTTTTGCTTTCTCGTCACATCTCTTCCCAATTTTTGATAGAATTCGTCGACCTGTTCCACTTACTTGTGAAGTTGAATCGGCTGGAAAAAGCTGGTTGCTGACGAAATCACTGCTCAGATACAGAGAATCCATTTGATGTTTGCTATCTTGCGTCATCTGTGGCGTCGGCTGGCGAAATATCCGACTACCCATCAAAGGAGGAGCATACTGCTCTACAGTCAATCCTTCCCTGCTGTACAGCTGTGAGTTATGGTCGTTAAAAGTAGGAGATATGAAGTGGTTACAGGGTTTTTATCACAAGTGTCTTCATGGTATTGCTGGTGTATGTTGGAATCATCCTGTGAAGAATGTCGAGGTTAGACAAAGAGTAGTAGACAAGGAAGGCAAAGCATCTGGTTATGTGAATCAGTAAGTATAATCAATAATAATAAAGTCTCAGCAAAGTCACCAGTGTCATCTGTGAGGATACAATGTTAGAAACGTGTTTCTGAACAGAATAAAAGAGTCTGCGCTTCTTTTGGAATTAAACTCTGTTTTAAAGGTTCAGATTCATTCAAAAAGGTTTTCGTCAAAGTGAAAGATGCAATTCCAAAGGTGGAACAGAACGACTGGGTTTGAAATGTGAGGTTGATTTTACTGGCGAAAGTTACAGATCCTTATAAATTAGAATGAATGAACACAAGTTGTGCACGAAATGTCTGCCGAAGAATCAGGATGAACTGAAGAATTGACAAAGACGATGAGCAGTAGCTACGCATGCAATCGAACGTAGACATATGATTGACTTGATAAGGTAGATATATTGGGAAAGAGTTTCCATTCACATAAAGTAAGATTAACCTACGCAACCTTAGATATCTGAACAGCATCAAATGCTGTAAAGAGAAGACTCAAAAAACCTGTGGCCTATTTGGCGAACATTAGTCCAAAAAAAATCATTAATGATGACCTTTTCTAATTGAAGCTTTAATAACAATGAAAATTACTACCAGTCAATGACACTTGCAATTTCCCGTTGTTATTCTCTATTGAATTGGTTGACCTCTGTTGGCATATGGACTTCTATGCGGATGGCTTGTTATTGTCTAGTTGTTCATTTCGTTGTAATTTGCTTGTTTGTTGATGACTGTTCATCAGTAATCTAGTATTCTAATATAAGAACAGGAAACAACACATATTCTACAGCATACATACACACAAATGCACTTTGTGTGTCCTAAGTTTTTCACTTACAAATCACAATAAGAAGTATAAAACTGTAGTGACTACTCATAATTTCTTAGTCTGAGCAACAAACCACATCATCAATGACCTACATACAGTAAATACTTAATGTACTATTTAACTTTATATTTTGACGTTAATAAAATATCCAAATATTCCATTGAAGAAATATCCAGAAAAATATTGGTTTGATTTTCTAGATACGCCGGAATTATATTAATATATACTCATAATGATTAAATCAGATTCAGCGATCAACTTCTTCCAAGACATTAGTAAAAGCTATGATCCAAATGTTCATTCAATGAATAACACCTTGATAATATCAGTTCACAATTTTTTAAATAGCTATGGTCCTTAAACCAAGTCCAGTGAGGTTTCATGACCTTATTTCATAGACCATTAAAGTAAAACCAACTTTATTTTCAGTTTTATTTCATTTTTAGTTACCATCTTTGTGTAATCACAAGTCTGTTTATAAAAGTGTCACATACCTTCTTCAAACAGATTATTATGCCCATTTACATGCATGCATATCTTAATTCTGTAGCCAAACAGGTTCACTGCGTGGCCTATTGACATAATGTTAAACTGTCGATGAGTTTTAAATTTAAAAAGTGTCTTCTTCACTTTATTCAAGTGAACATTTACCACAAACAGGCTTAAATAGCAACCGAGAGCTGAATTTAGAACTGAGAAATGTCGTAGCAGGATTCAAACCGACGGCTTCTGAATTACCTTTCTGATGCTCTACTTGGTCAGCTAAGAGAGCTACCTAGTTTGAAATGGGATGAGAACTCCTGGCTGATTATAGTCAACAGGAGGCTACACGCCATGCAACTGCATGACAATCAAGCAGATCCACAAGTGACTGAACCAAAAGAAAGATCACACATTGGCTGATCATATCTGAAACAACTGCGAACTTCTAAAGACGTAAATGGTGACATTCTACTCTACAAGCGTTTTCTTATCAAATTTTAACAGTTGAGAAAACTTCATCTAGAAGCAAGAAATGAAAACTTCACCTTGATTTAAGAAATCTAGTTTTTTAGTAGTGGTAGCTTGTGGAACTCGTCTAACCTAGTGTATTATGTAAGTTCATTATTGTCAGCTAAACGGATATAAGCATATGTTCCTTATTTATTAAACTGTAAAATCTTTTTCTAGGCATGAATTCATGAAAACATGGTTTATTACCTTCAGTGTTCCTCGAAAAGTTGCTACGTTAAAGAGAAAAAATTGCAGCGGAACACATTCAAATCCTTACATAACTTTGCCCTGAATGTATTCATTTAAGTTTTCAGTATTAGCTTTACACATTTTAACCACTGTGATGCAGTATAGTAACCTTGAAGAGTTCAACACTTCCGTAAGGACAAATTTTCAATTTATTTCATGTCTTTTATGTTTGCCAAATTTCAACTTATCTATTTTTTTAAATTAAAAACTACTGTACACTGGGGATTCGAGAATAATTCAATTAAGCTTCTTTAATAAAGCGGTCAAACTGAGGTAATAGGTTTTTACATCGCAAGAAAGCGTGATTCTGCTCACTCTAGCCTACTTATACATTTCAAGAAACGTACACTGACAACTGTATAGACAAGAATGTTGAAAACTAAAGCTTTTTATTACTCTTATGCATACTATGGTTTCATTGACATAAAATATATAGAAGCTACCACTCTGGTGTTATTTCGTAATTATTATACCTCAAGTGATATGCATCATTACTGAATAATAAAATTAACACAATATCCAAAACTTCGTAATATGGTAGGTATGCTAGTGAACGAACCAATAGTGAAATATTTGTCTTACAGTAGACCGTAAAAGTACTGAGTAAGTTTTTCTACTACTAACCAACGACTCTTAACTTGAGGGAAGTCTACCATAGGCCTAGGGAGTACTATATTTTAGACAGAAGTTCTTATTAGTGGTGAAGCATCTTGAGCACACTGATGGCATAATTTACTTAGTATCATTAAGCCACGTTGGTCTTAGTGAGTAGATGTAAGAATAAAATGTAGAATTAATGACTTCACGCCAGTGACTCCAGATCTGGACAAAGAAACAATGACTGTCCTTCTTAGTAGTTATCAGGATCCTCTAAACTAGACAGAAATAGTTCCGTCACAAGATTGGTTGAACTAATGAACCTCTGTCTCACGACAAGCTTTCATTTCAACGGAAGGACATATAAACAAGCCAGAATGCACACCAATATCCTGAATATCTGCTTAAGCAGCAATACAGAAATTAGAATCAATAGGCATTCCAACAATTAAGCTGGAAGTTTAGATTCGTTGCGTCGATGACACTTTTGCAGTTATTCAGACAGGTGAATTGGAATTAAGTCTCATTGACCAAACTTTCTAAGGGAGTCGTTTCCCGAGAGGAGAAGAAGATAGCAAAGTTGGATTCTTGAACTTTCGTATCAGTGGAACACATGCTGGAACCTTACAGACTCAAGTGTACTAGAAAATGATAGACATAAATAAAGATATGAACTACAGCAGTAAGAAACCAACGTCTCATAAGACAAGCAGTGTACAAGTACTGTTCGCATATGCCGAGACTCTATATAGCACTCAATAACTGTGAAAGTGAGAAGGAAACTACCCTTGCAAAGTGTTCAGAGTCGATGGCTATCCAGTCAATTTCATCAAAAAATACCTGTTATCAACAGGATATGCATCAGGACGATATTTTTAGCATACAAAAGGAGTTACTTTGCCTTACATATGCCAGAAACGTTCCATGAACTGTCGAATAGTCACTCCATCCATCTGGCATTGGTATGGCACACAAACCAAATAAATTTCCGCAGAATATATCATGGTGACTGAAGGATCCATTACTCAAAGAAGAAAAGGCTAATATGGTCTACAAAATTGGTCGCAAGGAGTTTAATAATCATCATGTTGGGCAATCCAGTAGTTGAATAGCTAACTGGCATTCAAATGACATGATATATTATTGCTAATAGCTATACAGAGAGATAAAAATAGCCACAACTTCGATTAGAACGACATGGAAATGTAACAACGAAAAGTTCGAATAAGGATAAAAGAATTCCTGGAAGCATGGTTCTCCAGCGAAACCGAAATTAATAGATGCGCTGTCAATGGCCCAATATACGAACTATTGAAAAGATATCAAACAACCAGAAATCAGTCGGCCAAATCAATAGTCATAAATTAGGTCAACAGCATAGATCAAATGACGTTAACAGTTATGAAGGTCAACTCCTAATAAGGATGGAGGTGAATTCGGCCCTTCTCACAAGCCAATAATTCTCAAGTTCGGCAAATATTCTTCGTAAGAATTCATGAGACTTGAAGTCGTTCACTTCCTTATGAAGTAATAGCTGATTAAGTCACTTAGCCTGGAGTTAAAATGTCCGAGAACAAACCTTTAAGCTGAGAAAATACAAAACAGTTACATACCGTCATGATTTCCATACTACTCCTGTTTATTCAATCGCTTCTAATAAAATCGTTGCGCTTAAAGTGTGTTCAAACAATTTGTCGAGATTCGTTTAGTTTCATAATTTCATAATCTCCATGACTGTTAACCAGTAAGTAACAGAGAGACTTTTTCTCTCAATCCTAAACTGATCTCTACCTCAATAATTAGGGATCATCTACTGGTTACAGAAAACGCAAATTTTTGACGCACCCTCACACATACTTTGTGCAGCCTTAAACTGGTAAACAAGTTTTAAAATATGTTTTGGTTTCGACGGGGTCTCAAAATGGTTCAAATTTCATGATGAAAACTGTCACTGGACCAAGTGCAGTTACTTAAATGACTTGCAGTTAAAAGCTCGACCAGCTTTGTTCCAGCAAATTAAAAGGTTTGTTAAGTACAACAATGGTTATCACACCTCACATTTTCCATTGGATAGCATATTGAATAGAATGTCGTGCACAACAGTGATTACATTGAATCATGTTTCTGCATTAGTCACTGAACAGTTACTTCTAATCCAGTAGGCTATTTTATGCCAAACAGAATGAGCCTAAGTAAAACTACTCTGATGATTGAGTATACGAAATTGCTCGAAATCTAAGTGGAGAAGAACAAAAGAATAGTTGTTTTCTAGGAGAACAATACTTCCCTAAAATTATACTCTACTAAGATGTAAAGTTAGTGAAATCCAGTTCCACGTTAATGGTGTAAAAAGATTTCTACTAGAAAAAATTCCCATAACGGGTTATTTATTGTCTCTTGTGACTTACAAGGAATAAAACCCCCAGAAAGCTTTTATTTATCAAACTGTACAACTAAACTGTGAAAATGTTTATCAAGTTAAGTGTTTGACTCAACTGAAGTCCGTAGTTATACAACAGTTTTTATCCTTCTTGTAAAAATACTTTTAACAGCAAAAAATACCTATGTAAAGTAATTACGGTTCCACCTTTTTTGAAAAATGAATTTAATGAATAACTTTAAACTAATATTGACTGCTACAATAGGTCATTTCTTTTTTCAAATCACTACTTAGTATTCGTTTTAAGTAAGGTACTGTATTTTCTTCTGTATATTATCTATACACCATTAGTGGAAGAAATGGAACTCTTAGGGAAATGATGGGGTTAAGAAAATTTACAGGACACATCATCACTTGCCTAAGAGTTGAATGTCTCATAAAAGTTACATCAGCATCTGGTAGTTAGTCGGTGTAAATTGTCACACAGTTTCATTTACGCATTATTGCGACATAAAGATTTTGGAAAAGTAATTGCATATCATCTGTACATGTCTATCAGTTATTATATTATATTATAAATTCATTAAATGAACGAGATCAATAATTTCTTAATTCTATTTTTGATCAAGAAATTGTGTCATAGAGTGCATGAAATGGAGTCAGTAATTTGTCTCATCTATTGTATGAATTAAAAAATCTAGTTTTTTCACGAGAGTGCTTTTCAATATAAATATTTCCACAGATCAACAACGTATAATTGCCTGTCATAATTAAGATTCACTGCCAGTATCATTCCAGATTCGTCTTATATCCTTCACAAACTTTCATAAGTTTCAATTTACTTTTAATTGATCCTTGGAATATCAATACAACACTTTTCACGTTAGCTTTCCAAGTTATCAGAGTATTAATTGTACAGATTTCCAACAAAAATGATTTCCGGTAGGGACTCACGGTACCTTTTATTCCGCTGATACAAATTTACAGCAAGAAACCTTAGTATAGAAAAAGGATTTAGGAGACTCGTGAACTTCCTTAAGACTTGTCAACTGGATACTCTACACACAAGACTATAGATATCATCAAGCGGTATAGAAAAAAAGTGCATGCATACCGCAAACTCAGACATAGATTGAGGTCCTGAGGCTTAGAAATCAATAATTTTTTGCAGGTTAGTTGGTAATAAAGAAGATAAGACTACTCCTAACTTCTATGTTTCAATCAAATGGGTTGAAAATAGACCACGTCACTCTGAATAGGGTAGATAATAATCAAATAATAGTTCGGATACTATAGCAGGATAAAAAGTTATGTAGACGTTGGATGAAAGATGATAATATCAATAATAATATTGACATTAGGATGAAAATCAAGTGGGTTGAAGATAGGTAACTTCGTTCTGAAGTGAACATTTAACAATCAGTTAAGACGCTTGATAATGGAGAATACCTCAACATCTGTACAATACCAGGCAAGTATTGAAGTAATGATAATCACTACAATTGTTACAAGAATAAGCTCAGTGAAATCAAACAAACGAAGAGCGTAAAAAAAGACAGAGAGAGATTTGGGTCAATAACGGAAGACAAAGAGCAGGTAGGGAAGAGTAAATATGATTAGGTGTTATTGCAGTTGCGAATATAATGGCTTCAAGCTAACTAATATTTCCTTTTCATGTGGTTAGATTTGAGAACTTGAAACACATGGGCTTTTACAGTAGCAGGCATTTTTATATTCCAATACCTACTGATGGCCGCATTATATACTGCTCTTTTCACATTTATTGCTTGTTTTAAATACCTGTGAGGCTTAGTTTCCGAAGACAACTGCATGGCTAAGTTAAGTTGGAAATCTTTTTTGTTAGGCTTTTTATAAAACTCCCAAGAGTACGAAAAGATAAACAGTGGTCTTTACCTCAGAGTTCTAGGAAATGATTTTTACTTGGTACAATCGGCAGAAAATAACCGATCTATCAGCCGGTAACATATTGCTCAGCGTTACTTTAAGCGTATAAACCAAACTGGCAAAAATTCAAAACAGACCTCAGAATATGGTTTCACCTGTGCTGCTTATCAACAAAATATAACTGTGTTTCCCAGAGAAAGTTTTGTTTCAGTTCAAAGTCTAATTCAGTACTGGATGCATAAGCATTAATTCTGAGTTGACTGAGTCATGACTCGACTATCAGTAGTAACGTTTTGTTTATAAAGTTTAGAAATTGATTTCTGATATTTTTGACGATGTTGGACTTATTCAGAAAAGTAAAGTATGAAGAATCATCTCAATACTTTCTAATTTTTCACTTATACACTATCTATTGTTTGTAATATTTGAACATTTAACTTATTTGAATGGTATCTAAATACTGAACAAATGGATGCAATGAGTTGTCTATGAAACCATCTAGTTTTATAGCAGTTTCTAAATTAGTAGAAAAGTTAAGTAGAAGGTCAGAATTACTTCGTAGAAAACCTGGAGCTGGATTCAAGAGATCGTTATAAATCAACGAAAGGCCTTGGGAAGTTCACAGAAACATTAGTGTGGACTTCGTTAATCTAGAACACGTACAAAGTTTATCACTGTTTGGTAATATTAAAATTGTTACATAAAACTTTTAATCATCTTGCAAAACAAATGAACAGATAGGAGGATGGAATCATGTGGCTGATCTTATAATTACACTTTGGGCATTTTTGCAGTTCTTCTATACTCCAGTACAGGAGTGGATGGTATACAAAGGGTTGTTTATTTCGTTTTATAAAAGCTTAACTGATTAGGATTTCCATTTCTAGAAAATGGAAATAAAGGGTAATTTAAATCTGCCCAATGAAAGTCTTATAACAGTCCCAATTAAAAAAGTATTCTCAACGTTGCCATATGCTTAAGTAGAATGATAACGAAAGTCTGCCTATCATGTACAATCTTTTACTTGCTTCTCTGACTATGAGCGAAAACTTTGAGAACTTCAGGGTGCCTTTTGAAGTTGTTTCATTAATAAATATGAATTTGTAAAATTTGAAGCAATTTATACAATTTAAATCGACTTTCGACTTGAAAAACTGTTATTCGTAACACAACTGTCAATAATAAATCGTCAAAGAAGTGTGTTCAAGGTTCTTATATTGGACCTAAAGTGAACTATGTTTCCACTTCTCTGATTTTCAGTGGTTATTCTATTATTATTATTATTATTATTACTATTAAAACCTACTTTGGTTTTAAAAACTATTGTCGCTTTTTGAACTCATTGGAACAGTTGCGCCAACTGTTTTACTACTTGGATGGAAAAAACCTCTCCGCCTCAGAAATTACTCAACTTTAAAAACAATTTAAAAGTTTATGATTGCTAGATGACTGAAGACTGTTTTATTCACAATCAGTTGCAAAATTGAAGACTTCCAAGGATATAGGCTAAAAGATTATTCAGGCAAAACCTTAGATATTTAACGTGATGAAATGTACAATAAAAGAAGCTGATAAAGTGTGACAAGTATGACTTGAAATTTATTGCTTGTATATTTTTCGTGTTCATTAACTTTATGTTTCTTGTTATTTTGTTTTTGCAATTAAGATCAAGTGTTCATGTGACAATTGAAAAGCAATGTTTAGAAAAATGACATCGAAAAGAACAACAAATCCAGGTGAGTAAATATTCGCATAAATTTATTTATTTTTTTTGAGTTTAATCAGCAAATGAAAGTGTCTGAGATTTACTTTTCGGTTATTTTCATTACTTTATTCTACTAAGCTAACTTATGCTAATCTCATTCTTGAAGAATTTTCCCGTACTACAAAATGAACACTGTCTCAAGTTGCCGTGAATATGAATTTTTCTGAATAACAGAATTTTACTAAATGATAGAAACAGATCCACTAACTATGATATTTGAGATTTTCTAGTTCACCTGAGATTTAGATCTTACTTTATAAGACTTACAGACATGCTTGTTAAAGTGTGTTTATTCTCCATGGATTGGTACTAAGTATTAGAAATCAGTCTATGAGAAGTCTCAGATTCAGAATTCATTATTGTTTTCACTCAACAGAAAAGTGCATCTTGAACCTTGAGAGTAGTAATATTTTCTCAAACATTTAAACCCAGAGTTGTTCAGCTACTCGAGTCATGGCTAGTATCTTACGGACTGGGTTATACACTTTAGTTTGTCAACAGGCTTTAATAAACTTTCGGAAATTAAGAGTCAATGGCTATATTTATGAGCTGATCATGCACTTGATTTTTCATCTAGCAAGGCTAAATAATAATCAGGTCATTACTAGTAGGTAAATGAGGTGAATAACCTTCTAAGCTGTGGGGCATCCTTTTATCCTGATGTACTTGAGTTTACGTAGATTACCCGGGAAACTCAATGATCAATTCCATCTTGCCTACATATAGAAATCATAGCAATATCTTGAGTGAAATATTCAAGGAGAGACTACTTCGTCTGCTACCAGTGTCGAAAGTATATCTGCAACTTTTGTGAAAAATTCAGGATATCTGCTTCGTCTTTATGGCCTATTAGTTGGATATAACTAACGTTTTATTTTAAATATGAAAATATTATCTTAACAACCACGCATATCTAAGAGCTTAGACAAACTTCTAAGAAAATCAGGCTGACTCAATATTCTTCGGTGAAAATCTTCTATTGTAACAAACTGAGACAAGTATTTTTCACTGGAAATTCTCGTCTTTTCAACCAGTTAACAATATGATGTGATATGGTACAAAAACAAATAGAAATGAACATAAAATATTCATATATCATTTTAGTCTCACTATCTTCCAAAAAGTTGTTAGATCAGTAGTTTTTCCTCCTCTTCTGTCATTCTTGCAACACAATTCTTGTTTCGCTATTATCCTTCAACTCTAAGTAGGAGAATGGAATTCACTAGAAATGCAATGATACTGTCTATGCACTTGTTACTTTGTACCTGAGTCAAGGAATTAGTGCAGTGAAGCAATTAAGATGGAAAATCATACCAAGAATTTACATTAAAAATTAACCTTCTTGATTTTCTCAACCAGCTGCATCTGTAAGCAGGAATGCACCTGCGTATGTGTTAGTCTTAACTGTAGTAAGAAGAGATATTCCAAGAAACTCATTTTCTTTTCTTTTTAACGCTTGTAAATGTATAGGTGTACAGTGAGCTTAAAAACGGAAAACACTGAGTTCTATGAATAAATTTGTGTTCACTTGTGTACTGGCATTACATAACTTGGAAACATTTCAAAGATCAATGATGTCAATATGTGGAATTTTCCCCATTTATTATATTTGGATCTGGGACTTAAAAACAATTGCATATACACGATACCTAACATCGTTTAACACCATGTTTGAATTAAGCAGCAAATACTTGTCATTAAGAATAAATTTCTTATTAGCCCTTCCTAACTTAGAACGAAATAAATCTATCATATACTTGGTATTCGGCTTCAGTAGATGTGTATACTTTGTTTATGTTGCGTTACCTAGCTTCAGCCTCAAGAAGACCGCCTGAGCTACAAATATTCTCCATCGTTTCGGATTTGTGTATAATGAATCTTTAATAAATCTTAACAGTGAACGACAAGTGAAACTTAACTTCTTTTGTTGGATGGATCGGTTGGAGTTGGAGCTAATCTGAATTACTGAATTACTATTTTTGCCCAGTTTCAACAATTTTTAAAATGCCCCTTCTAAGTATTGAGATCTCTTACTGATTTTCAAACTATATATTGAAGAGTGTTTTAAAGTAATTTTAAAGTTGAGGAAGAGGAAAATTTAAACTATACTCATCAAATCAAAAATGCCGCTAGTTTCGTGAATACATTTTAGCGGTGTTGCTAAGTAATGAATACTGCGAAAAATTTACTGAACACTCAGTTTGTATTCTTTTGATGAGTGGTAAATTTTATTGTTATCATTATTCCAAAGGTTATGAAGAAAGTTTGATCACTTCTCAGGAATCCTCAAATGCTTTTTCTAATTACTGCTAAGAAAGTACTTTTTTTCCTATTTTTAATCTAAATTCATTTGTTTCATTCCTTCTAGAAATAAAAATTCAGAACTTTATTCCGGCTTCAGGAAAACTTACTTGTTATTCTTTCCTTTCCCTAATTTTGTTGTGCATAAGGTTGTAGTTCAAAAGAAATCGCAAGCTAAAATGAATTGATTTTATCCATCATGTTATCCTTTCGTTATCAATAAGATGGTTAAAAAAATAAGTTTTTTGATTATTTTACTTTCTGAATGATTCTTATTGTAGAGTTTATAAGACTAGGTTAAGCTGAATAGTATAAAAGTTTTTCAGGCTTACCTAGTCTTCCTTATATTCAAATCTAAGCTCATCAGGTCATCCAGCTAATAATGATACACAATCTTCCTACTTGAAGCATACTTATTTGTCCTAACTCACGAAGATAAATTTCCAAGTATAACAGACAGAAAAATCATGGAAAGATACTTTTATGATAACAGTATTGAAGTGAATAAAACCTTGAGTCACCGAAAGGCTAGCTGTTCCTAGTATGGGATTCTCAATAGAGGTAGTTTCCAAGGTCATCATTTTTTACCATACCCAAGTGACCATTATGAAAGTAAGTAATTCATTTTCTGTGCGCACATTAAACCGACAAAATTACTAGGATATGAAGAGAACATACCAGTCTTGAAAAACATTGAACACCAATGGAAATTTATTGTAAATTTTCATAAACATTAAAGGTAATCCTTTCTTATTTTATTCACTATTTTTCACAGGTAATAGTGGGAATAGAGTTTCATCGATAACAATCCTCCAAACAAAATCACATTTTCACTAAAAACCACATTTAAACTGTTGACAAATAAAAAGTGAATTATGTTCTTTACTCAAAGTCAATCTGTAAATAGTCTGGGTAAGAAATTACATAGACTAATGGGCTTTCATCCATACACCTTGAAGAGTAGTTCAACTAAGTGGATGAAAATGGGAAAGAATTTACCATACATATTTAATTCCAAAAAAATTATCATAGTACTGCATTTTTACAGATTTGGCGCTAAGTTTGTTCAGAACTGTAGTTGATTTGCCTACTTGCATATACAGCGAAAGTCAGTATCACTTACTACTAACTGACTACTGAGTGTAACAGATAATTCGGCATATTAAATAATTCAGTTAAGACAGCATCTTTGAAATAAAGTGAATTTTTCTTTGTTTATCACTCTGTCATCAGCTAAAAACAACCTGAGTGAATAAATATTTCATCAATGCATAGAACAAACTACACACGTTCATATATATTAATTACCTGTCTATCCAAATTATATACAGTTGATGAGGACACACTGAGACGAAATTGACTCATTATTCCTGAAAATACCATGCTCGTACCATTGTTAAGATCTGTTACGGGATGACTATAAGTGACGATCTCAAACCTTAGGATCACTTTGTTGATGAAGCCTACCAAAAAATTAGTTTAGGAGTCAAAGTTTTTCCACGCTAAGGTTGTTGCACAATCATTTGTTGAACGTTACTCAGCGTTCCTCCAAAACGCCTAATAATATGGATATCTAAGATAAATTTATTGTATACGTTGAAGCCTAGACTTGAAAAGATCATGAGGTTATGATTATTCCCTGAGTGTAGTTTGTTCTTCCTTAAGTACCTGATAAGGACTTGAAAAACACCATGTGACGAAATTTTCCTACTGCCAGTGTTTGCACCGTTTAAATGCAAAAACATGCTACTCTTGTGACCTCATTTTAACTCTTCAATAATTCTGAAAAACCCAGGAGAAAAATTCAGCGACGAAAATCTTTTGGATAAATCATTTTCAGTAGCTGTACAGTCATATTTATACTAATAACGAACAGTTAAATAAATCCATTACTGGCTAATAGGTCAACATCAGGTCATCAGAACGGAATGTTTGGGAGTGAAATAGTGAGCTGACAAGAGTTAGAAAGAGGTAACGTAAGCTCAGGGTGTGTGAGAAAAGTAAGCTGTTGATTACGCCGATAACTAATAGGTTAAAAAGTAATCATTATGACCGATAGTTGGGGGTAAAGTATGGAAAGTCTAATAGGAACTAACATGCTAGGAAGCATGGAAGTAAACCAAAAGGTAAACACCATCACAATAATCCGCCCATTACAGTAAGACAAACGTTGAACCAACCCAAGAAACTCAAGGGAGAATTATGAGCACAGCAGAGCTTTGGTTCAAACTGTTTCATTGGCAATGCATCTGCTACATATAAGTGACGGGTCTACGCTCCTCTTGAGCCGTTTAGCTTGACTTTATTAGGGACTTTGAAAGGAGTCCATGAGGAGGCGACGCTATTAAGGTTGACAGAGTGGTCCAAAATGTAACTCCTAGATGACTTACTTTTTCCAATAATTTTAGCTTCTTGTATCTTAATTTACTTTTGACTGAAAATCTTGTTTTTTACTAGTGAAAACGGTTATAAGAGGTCGTAATGGAAGGCTTGTAAGTCACTTTTAAAGTGCTATCAGAAGGGCTTTTGAGTTAATTCTAGCAATAAAACAGTCAAGAGGATTAGTTTCTGAACTCCTCTTACACTATAGCAAGTGTATCCAATTTTTATTGCACTTCTCTTGTCATTCAAACTTTATTATAAAGCTGCATACACTCTCAAGAGACCACTATTCGATGTTAAAATATACTATACATTCACATTTTAAAGTTTTTTATTCGTGTGACATTCAAAGAGGAATTCTCTTCTGTGATTAAGTTTCTGTATCCAATTTTATGAATTCCAGCAGCTGCTATTTATTCACCGGAAGCTATGGTTGTCCAAACCTTCTGCCTTTGTTGGCTGACTGAAGTCAGTATTATAGCAAGCCACAACGTTAAGCTCACTAGTTTTGTAACCATATCGTTATATTTGTACGTAAAGGAAGCTGCAGATCATTAACTTAGGCATTTGACTTTTAATCTGTGGTTTAGGTGGTCAAACTTTACCTCTTTAAGGGGATTTAGGCAAATAGGTGGTATCGTTAGCCTCTACACAACTGGTGTAGCTCATAACCTATCGCACGGAAATGTATACTGTCTTTTATTGCATTCCGATTCTGTTCGTGGGGCTGTCAGCACTAGTGATTCGATAATACTGGACAATTTTATAATACCTAGCCGATGTTATTTCTAGCCTAAGACTGAGCATAGTGTTCTCAAATGAGTCTATGTATTTTGTTTTGCTACTAAATGAATGTTTTAACATGACATTGATCCGCTGGTATCTTACTCAAAAAACCCCATAACTATGTAATTTTGTTTGCATTCCTTCTACATTACATCAGAAAAGGCAAGATGAGGTAGAAGAAATATATGGATAATCTTCTGACTTTGGAAAAAACATACTAAGAAGCAAGAATATTATTTGCCACTCATATTGTTCGTATAACAAAAACATACATGGCGGTGAATACTTTGTTCATACTAAACAAGATGGTTTGTTATTGATGGGTTTTTCCTTTTGTTGTATTTTTTATAAGCTAGATACTTTACACACAAAAAGAAAATAGTTGGGCAAGTTTTTGAAGGCTAACTTTAAAACCCAAGATCATTATGTCCGAGTGAACAGACGTGGGCAAAATTCTCAATTTCTAGATGAACCATAGAGAATCCAAATAAGCAACTAGCGAGAAATCAATATTTCTCATAACTCTTCTATTGGAAATGCTTTTCGTAATTTCTGTACTCAAGACTATAACTGTAAAAGTGTAAGCAAAACATAAGATGGGGTAAAAAATTCTCATTACAATACCACACTGACACAATCTATATGACTATAGTAAATATCCAGTCCATAGTTGTTACGAAAGACCTGGAAGATGCTGAGCGCAGAGTTTGACTGAATCATTATAAGAATATATTGTAATATAATCTCAGCGTAATTAGAAAATCAAAACACACTGGGATTATATCAAAATATACCTTCCTGTATGATTATATTCTCACATGAATAACTATGATTTCCTTTGATAATCTAAGCAGGGAAATACATAAAGGAAGGAATTTCTCAGTCAAGTGGTCATTTATTGTCATTCGGAAAATAATGAGATATCTGTGACAAATTATTTTGAAGAGGAACAAAACTTGATTTGTCAAGGAGATGCAGTATATTTTTAAAAGTAAAATAAACACTATCCAACTGATGTCAGTCTTCGATGAATAACAACTTGAACTATCACTAGGATTTATGAGACAGAATGGTTAGCGTAACACACTAGTCACTAACATATGACACACAATAAATGAAAAGTAGTATTTCGGATATAAAACTACCGCCCCTAGGGTTTGTTGCTGTGAGAATACAGTAAGAGCTTTTATTATTTTTGTACTCGTGAATAAATGATTTCGTTACCTTCAAAGTCATCTACTTCGTAGTCATAAATGCATCATAATATGATTAAATAATGTGACGTTGTAGAGGTAACTGTTAATTTCCTGTCTGCCTATCTTTCTTTATATATCACTGGTTTAAATACCACTAGAGTAAAGATTTTAACCTCCTCCCCCCGCTGATTGATCACCCATTATCAAGTTTGCTAAACCTTGCCTATTTCAGATAGTCAAACTGATGAGTTCCATTCAACAACACATTATAAATTGCAATTACAAATTATCAATTATTTCATATATCTAACGTGATAATTTATGTTGTTAGAGTATTACTTATGGACAGAGAAAAGCGTATGAGAAATCCGCGGTACTCAGGTTATTTGTCGACGTTATTCCAATGAAATAGGTAGTACTCAAGGAAAGTAATCAAGATAAATTGTATGGGTTAGCTGCTTCGATATCATCTCCTTCTTGAAATAACTATTTCCTCTCAGTTATCTGCACTAAGGTGTAGCTACCCAGTTGTTTCTGCATAAGACTGTTTTCTGTGTATCTTTATATCCTTCTGCTTAATTTGTAGTTGAGAATTTGTGCATTTTAAAACTAATCTGCTTTATTTGCAATTAAAATCAGATTTGCTTGTTGTCACTATGCAAAATGTGATTATCACTGTCACATCTCAATCCTTTTTTTAGTTAAACTAAAAGTAATGAAAATCATAAAAATCTCCCTAACCGTTTGCTTGCATTCATCCGTTTCATATTTAACTCACTGAGCCTATCTTAAAATATTTCAAAACTTTTAAATATTAGTTGATTGTTGTGGAACTAAACAACTCATTATTAAACGAAAGAGATCTTTGAGCAGATATTGCAGAACTTTTATAGTATACACTATAGGAATATATGAATTCATTCGATATAAGTAAAAGGTTTTTCTGTAGTTTTAGTTTAGGTTTGCTGGTGAGTAAAAGTAAAATGTATATATTATCTTGGATTATGAAGTAAGGGAAATTTTGGCTGCTTACTTTAAGCTGACTGTTTTGCACTAAAATGGTAGGCATCCCACAACTATATGTGAATACAGGTCAAGTGACAGTGGTATTCATAGAGCAGTTGGTTTCTACTGATCATTTACTTAGGACTCTTAACAGAGTATTTGTTCATACTCTTTAGTATATGAGATGGTATTTTATGTTGTAAACAAGAATAAACCAGTGGAAAATTATGCAGTGGATTTCAATCACAAACATCGTGAAAGTTTTGGCTCGCTGATAGTGCGATCTTTAAAACGCATATGCATTCAATTTTGAGGATAAACATGACAAGAAAGACCACTCAGCCTAATTTGTAGAATGAAACCAGTGAAATTTGACAAATTGTGTCATTCAGTATACTGTTAGCTCAACAGTTTGACGTTTGAAATGCCATTTCAAATAAATAGCGAAGTCTGACCAAATAGTTTAAAAGGAGTGGGAGAATGACATCTTTACATGATGGAATAATAAGCAATCCGCAAATTCTCACGCTGATATCGGGAACAAAGATATGAAAATAATCACTTCGTAAATGCGCTTTTAAGATTGACCTTTATACTGGACCCAGAATAAATTATTATGAAATACTCAGTGTCTTTTATAGGGAGCCATCAGTTTAACAAAGCAAGGTGACCGAAAATTCACAAGAACAGAAGCCTAGTCGCAATGTCAATGGACACAATAGAATATTGAACGAAGCGTTACTTGGAAAAATGTTTTGGTATAGTATAAAACAGCTTAAGTCTCAGCAATGCTATTTGAAAAGGTGGGTGGGACGGTGAAAGCTCTTGAAAGTTCATGCTGTTAAAGAGATTGTTGTCTTAGTTGGAAAGAGAAGATGAGTTTCCTTTAAAGTCTCCAAGAAACAAACTTTTAGTACTGGTTGTAAGCTGACAAAAAAGCAGTGGAATACGCGAGAAGGAGAACATAGTGTCTTTTCACACCATTGAGAGGAAAAATTATATTGTTGTTGAGCTTAAACAGTACGGATCGACGAAACTTGTTTCGATCAATATAAAAGAAAATTTATGACATTGGTGAAGTCATAGGATAAAACGTTGAAGTCAAGGTTGCATACGAAAAATACCTATACAGTCTCCAGAAGTATGTTTTTTGTCGTTTTAGAAAATAATTAGGGAATGCTTCCTTAGAGTTCTAAGATTTTAGATTGTTCCCGTCATATGTAACACCTCATCCATTTCTTATCTTGTTTCAGTTTACGTGTTAACCTTTAAGCCTTATTAGGAATTCATCTTGAGTGTTACAAGTAATGGATTGCATCATTGTAACCATCCTACTGTACTGCTGTATTGGTTTTCAGCGAAAATAGAGTCAGTTAAGTCCTTCACGGCAACTTTCAAACTAGTTTCTTCGTGAAAATGTACATGCATGTTCCCCACAATTAACTTTCTCATTTTAAAAATAGTCATCAAGTGCGTTCATAGATTCGCTCGAAAATTCTCGGACATTACTATTTCTTGAGTATATTACTGATGTATACTTTTGGAATACGTTATATGGTTGTAGGCGATTGACATAATGCCCTGCACCTAGGTTGTGTATCTTTTGGTCCTCGCTATAAAAGCATCGTAGAAACCTTAAGTGAACCAATATCCAGCTAGAGATTCATACTCACTTCACCTGTAGTACTGAATGACAAAGATACGCCTTGTCGACGAGTGCCTACCTATCCTTGCTTTGGTCAAGGGCTCCCTGCAAGTTCCACCCAATCGTAGAATAGAGATTGAAGTTTTTATCTTTGTTTCATGTTCTAGCTTTGTGGTCACACTGAAGAATAGACTGGATTCATTTATCAATTGGTAAAAAACAAAATGAAATCAACTACCCTCAAGTGGTCAACAGATATAGTTTGAGCTTTTAATGCATCGAGGCAAAAGCTGTTCACACTTCAATGCATTATATTCACATAAAGAATATCAAGTTTTGAAAGACTTGTATACAAAAGTAGTAATGTTGTAGAATTGAGTGAAGTTTGTTTATGTATTAATGCGATTAACACAATTCTACTTAACGTCATTTTTGGGAGTTCAGATTTAAAATGAGGAATATCCAAAATTTATAGGATTGTTTTAGTGATTTTGATTTCTCTAGATTAAATGGTTGATTTGTGCAACTATTACTCTCACTTCACAGAGCATCATCTCAAAGCTCAGTTCATTTTAAACTTTCCACTGACAATGTTGTTTAGAATGGTAACGAAAGCTTCAGTATCAAGCACATTAGTTCTGAGAACAAAAACTATCATGACAAGAATACTGCTCCTGTGAATCTTATAATTACTCCATCCAGACTAAAACATTTTAACTTCAGTTTATCACATTACTTTAAATTTCCTGTAGGAGTAAGATTTCAGTTTTCAAACGGTTAATACGTGAATCAAAGAAAGGAAGTGTTGAATTTCAGTTTCGTAGACGCAGTTTTCACAGTTACTACTAAATCTGCAATTTAATCAACTAACATTGGTGTACTGATCCTGATTCTCATGATGTACAGTAGACAGAAAAATCCACCAGCAATAAATTCAGTTGTTATATAGAGATACTCAACTCAGATATTCATTCAAACTTACTAGACTAAAAGCAGCAAGCCAGATTTTAGAAATGTAGACAGCATTTAAAAAATGTGAACCTCTTCAAAATCTTTTGTTAATTACTGTAAAACTACAAAAATGCTACATTTATTTTGAGTGTTGATCGCTTTCATTTTCAGTTTTATTCATATTGCTATTATGTGCGCGATTTTATAGATTTTCAGTCTCACCATGGAGCTTACGCAATAAGCCTAGAGGATAAATATGAAATAAGCAGGAAAAAAATTTCATCGTTTAGACACTAAAATACTAGTGAGTATCCTTATTCTTATGAACTCTAACTTACAAATCGGTTAAGAATGTCAGTCATTTAGGTAAAAATATTGAAAAATCTTGGATCAGAAAACTGTTTACGGAGATGATCTAGTTGTAATAACAAGAACCTACGGGGAAAGATAATTACCATAGAAATGGGTAAGATTGGAATGCGCCCATTTAATCGCAAAAAAAGTAAAAAAACAATTTCAGTGAAGGAACATTTTTCCTTTCGACGAAGGTACTTGCTAATCTGTACATTGGTGAATATATGTATTTATATGTACATATATACATAGGGTAGAATATTCCGGAAATATTTTCGACCGGGGATCAAAATATATTGAATAATGAAAGGGTTCGGAGTAGGAAAATAAGCAGAAAACTGAGAAAATAAATATAATTATTTAATATGGTGTTTATTTAGGACAGTCAAGGCTTTGTGTTGGCTATGGCAAAGGCAGACGTTAAACGCACTTTTTTTGATTACATCGCATATTATGACTCGGATGAGTAGGCAGTTACTGCATAATAACTTCATAAGCTGTTTGCTAAACTGGTAGAAACCAATAACTGTTTGATGTTGAAGACATTATTAATCTTACAGTTATTTACAACTGATGGATCACTGGATTAAAAGTCAGCTTCGAGTGGGCTCCAAATCTTCTTTATTCATGCTATGGTACAACCCTTCTCTCGCTTGTAGTAAATATTTCCCAGCTTCCAATCATAGCTTCATGACAATTACTTCCCGAAAGTGGTTAAGTACCATTAAGCAAGTTTCTCTTCAAGTATGGTTAGCTTGAATAGTAAATATATATGGTTATTAACTTTAGTCACTTAAACAGTTATCAAGTTGAACAGTCTACACTGGAACAATTCATCTCACTCGAGGCAATGGGATTTTTATGTTCGACAAATGTTTATCGTCACACTACTTCTATTACTTGTTTAGTTGTTTAGATAATGACTCCAATCACTTGAATTTCGCCACAAATATGACTGAATAAATGTATTAAATTCTCATCCATGTACATTTCTATTTACTATGTTTGAAATAATTTAAATAAGGGATGTCTGCAATTACAATAATACAATTTGTCACAGCAGTAATCACACTTTATTGATATTAAAAGTAGTGTTGCTGATATATTTTTTACTTTGAAAAATTTGTATCGTTATTCAACCGAATCATCTTGAAGACCTCAATTTTTATTCTGAACTACATTGACTCTATTTGAATCAAATTATCTTCTTGACCATATCTAGTGCTTTGTATGTCCACTAGTTCTATTAACTTTACACCTATTTAAATGGTACACATCCTATAAACAAACGTAAGGTCTCCAGATTCAGTGTTTTAAATAACTGCTGTTATTTTAATGATTAATATTCATACACCTGGTATCTTCTGTAATCTAAGGCATTCAACGGGTTACAGTTTTAGGATATCATACATACATGTACAGCTTAAAAAACAAGATCTTTCAAAAGAGATTTATTCTCTGAATTTCTCCTTTTCCAAAACATAAGCATTCACCATATTTTTGTATCTGGTAAGAATAACTGATGTTGCAATCCGCTGAACATTGTCGGAAAATGAGAAAATAGTATACGCTCCATGTTTATTCTCATAAGATGTGATTTATATAGTTACCATTCAATTTTGTGCATTATTATTATTATTTATTAATAGTCGCTTGGGTTCCTAATGGAACATAGGGCTTCAGTAGCACGTCTCCATTCCACTCTGTTCTCTGAAATATTTTCAACCTCGCTCCACGACAGCCCACAAGCTCTCATTTCCTCCTCGCACCATCTCCTCCATGTCACCCTCACCTCGGACGTCCAACTCGTCGCTTCACACCTGGGTTCCACTCGAGCAACTGGCCTGACGCGTGATGTCCCCAGTCAGCCTTCTCAGTGCATGCCCAATACATCTCCACTTCCTTCCAGTGCATATTTGCTGAGCGAGAGGTTCTTGGTTGGTTCGTTCCAAGAGTTCCTTCTTGCTTATTCTTTCTGGCAATCCATCTGACCTTCAGTAGCGAGCCAGAGTAAGCAGTTGTTGATGAATATCTGTAGTTTATTGGAAATCCCTTAAGTAACGCGCCAAGTCTCTGAACCATACAGAAGCACTGAATTGACTGAATTGGTGTTGAAAATCCGGATCTTGTTCCACATGCTGATTGAGAAGATCTTCACACTGGTTTCAGGCTAATGAACGCTTGTCTTGCTTTTCCGGTCCTTGCTGGCTTTGTAGTCCTCGTCTGTGCCACATGTAGTTGAAACAGTGCTGCCTAGATAGGTGAAGGAGGTTACTTCCTTTTAGTTTCTCCCGTTCATGGTGATTGGAGTTTGTTGTTGTTGGTTGGGTATCTTCATCACCTCTATCTTCTCTATATTCACTTGAAGTCCCGTCTCCCTTCGATGCTACGCCTCTTCTGTCAACTTATTAGTTTTCACCTGTAGATCTTTAAGTTTGTGTGACATCAGACAGAAGTTATCGGCGAAATCCAGATCTTCTAGGCTCTTTTCCGCAGTCCGGCGTATCAACCTCTTCTCACAGCTCCTCACTGTTTCTAGCATGATCCAGTCCACCACAATCAGGAATATCATGGAGGATAGTAGGCAACCATGTTTCACTCCTGTCTTCACTTCACTTCAAAAGCATCACTGAGCTTCCCATTGTGAATTACTTGGCATGTGGCGTATTTATAAAGTTGTTGAATGAGGTTGATAAGGGTTTGTGGTATTCCGTAGTGTTGGAGCAACTGCCAAAATACTTTTCGGTCGACGCTGTCAAAGGCCTTCTCAAAGTCGATGAAGTTGAGGTAGAGAGTTGACTGGCATTCTATACTCTGTTCTATGATGATGATGCGCAGAGTTGCAATTTGGTCCGCACATGATTTGTACTTCCTGAATCCGGCCAACCTGTTCCGATCGTAGTTTTGAATCCAGAGCATCCTGTAGTCTCTCCAGGATGATGCGGCATAATATTTTGCTTGTGGTGACGGGGACAGCAGCGTGATTCCATGTCAGTTCTTGCAAACACTGAGGTCACCCTTCTTCGTGAGTTTGACAAGATAACCCTTCTTCCAATCAATGGGCAGGCATCTTTCCTTCCTTCCAGACCTTCTGCAACAGTGATGTGAGCATGTCCACTGTTGTCTCTACGTCTGCTCTCTGTGCTTCTGGCGGGATCCCATCTAATCCCGCTGCTTTCCCGCATCTCAGTAGCTGTACGTCGCTCAGGACTTTGACTTTTGTTGGAGGATTTATGTTGACTTGTAGTTCTGTGGCTGCCCTGCTGGTGGTATTTCTGGACGAAGTGCAGGTGGTGGTCGATTCAACAGCCTTTTGAAGTGGTCAGCCCATTGTTTCCTTTGTTCCTCTTCTTTGGTAAGTAAGTTTCCGTCATCATCTTTTATTGGTTTCGTCTGCGTTGATCTATTCCCAGATATTTCTGTAGTTATTTGATACAATGTCGTCAGGTCTCTGTCTCTCCTATCTGCAGCCTGTTCTGCTTCACTTGCTAATGTGTCGTAGAGGTGTTGTTTGTCTTTGCGTGCACTCTTCTTCACTTCTTTGTCCAGCGCAGTGTTTTATACATTGTACTCAGTTCCTCATGTTGTCGAGTATCCTTGCACTAGTTTATCTTCTGCTTCACCATCCTCCTCTCCTCTATATGCTTCCACGTGTCCATTAAGATCCATTCCTTATCTTCTTTCTTCTTCCTTCCTAATACGGTTGTGCAGGTTTCTTTCCACATCTCTTTCAAAGACTTCCAGTGTTCTTCTACACAGGTTTCTTCGAGGATGTTCCTCGTTATCTCCCATTTTGTCTTGATGACTGCCGTGAAGATTTCCGTTGTAGTTTCATTCTTCAGTTTCCGAGTGTTGTACTTGAACTGCGGTCTATCTCCTGCTTTCTTGAAGGCTTTCAACTTGATTGTGAAGGTAGGTTCCTTGCACTAGATAGTGGTGTGAACCTACATCTGCTCCTCTTCTTGACCTTGTGAGAAGTAGACTGTGTCTCCACTTTCTTGAGTTTGAGATAAAGTCGATCTGAGTTTTAGTGTGTCCTGGTGTCTGGTGAAATCCATGTCACTTTGTGAATATCCTTGTGCTTGAACACACACTGCCTCCAATCATCAAATCGTTGAGTGCACAGAATTCTGCAAACAATTCTCCATTCTCGTTCATTTCACCAAGTGCTTCTCCACCTGTTCTCTTCCTGTGTTGTCTGCTCCCAGTTTGGCATTCATAACGCCCAACGCATTAGAATTTCAATA
This sequence comes from Heterobilharzia americana, assembly GCA_944470555.2. Classification (NCBI taxonomy): domain Eukaryota; kingdom Metazoa; phylum Platyhelminthes; class Trematoda; order Strigeidida; family Schistosomatidae; genus Heterobilharzia; species Heterobilharzia americana. The sequence goes on along the minus strand of OX104127.1, from coordinate 125,566,699 downwards.
TCGCCAACTGATTGCTGATTGCAGTTGTCTGTGGAATTCTTCCTTCTTCTCTTCGTCCGCATTATTTGTAGGTGCGTAGCCTAGCATTGTATGATTGTGACTTTCCTCCCGCTTGAGTTGAACTTTGCTGTCATGATCCTGCAGGAGATTGGTCCCCACTGCATGATAGCCTTCGATGCTCTTGAGGACATTATGATGGCCAGTTTCTCCGTGTGTTCGTGGTTGTCGTCTGGGTGACGATATCGGAGTAGATTATTGATTCTCCAGTTGAAAGTTTGGAGAGTCCACTTCCATTCTATCTGCTTTCGAAAATTCCAGGCACTTCGATGTGATACCTTCTCATCTGGTTTGCAATTTGGTGCTGACATTCCATGTCCCCACGTTTACTTTTGCTTTCATTGAAGAAGAAGATACATCGGCCAGTTGGCTTCCCGAAGGCTTTCACCAACTGGCGTCATTTCGTCTCTCCGATTCCAGCGAGGAATAATTTCGTTATTATTTTTTATATTTCGTTTGTTCCTTGAAGTTTGTTTAGCGGTTAGATTTGTTTTACGGGGCAGGGGTAGGGTTGCTACCCGTATGCTCAACCTTCCCTCTTTACCCGGGCTTGGGACGGGCTAGTAAGCAGTGAACTAGTTAATCAGACGAGGTTAATTTTGTGCATACTAATACATTATTCTAAATGAAAATGAAAATTCCAGTAGTAAATATCAATTTTATGTTTGTTTAAAAGAGTATCTCTCAAATCAATTTTTTAATACTTCTTTGATTTTCAACAAGCTAATTAAAGATCATCAAAGTTTCTTAATTCATCTCTCCTTTGACAAGGGATATAATGAATTAAAAAATCCGATCTAAATTATTTGTTTAAAAAATTGCGGGCCATCTATATCACGTGAATTCACTTATTCGTGTCGAATGCATCATCATTAATTGTAGAAAATGTACGCTTATATATTAACTAACTAGATGCTTGGACAATCCCAAAACATTTATGACATATTCGGTTATTTTAAACACTAAAAAACACTATCTTACTGTAATCTCTTTCTCTATTTTTTTGGCAAAGGACAAATGAAAGTGAAATATTTCTGAAATCTAAACAACAGCATGTCATGTACTCAAATGCTGAGAGCATGAACGCATGAAAAGTACGTTTTCTACTTTAGGCTCTCTTATCATAGGTGTACAACTTGGGCACTGTGGTAGTATGCAGTTTCACATTAGATTTGTTTATTTGATTTTATAACACACAGTGACACATTATTATTTACTTGAAAATAAATACATCTCATATGGAATTATTCTGTCTTAATTCATACATTATTCAGTAGGATAAAAGAGAAATTTACATTAGTGTATTAGTATGCACAAAATTATTCTAAATTTCTCCTTTGTCCTACTGAATAATGTATGAATTAAGACAGAATAATTCCATATTAGATGCATTTATTTTCAAGTAAATAATAATGTATCACTGTGTGTTATAAAATCAAATAAACAAATCTAATGTGAAACTGCATACTACCACAGTGCTCAAGTTGTACACTTACGATAAGAGAGCCTAAAGTAGAAAACGTACTTTTCATGCGTTCATGCTCTCAGCATTTGAGTACATGACATGCTGTTGTTTAGATTTCAGAAATATTTCACTTTCATTTGTCCTTTGCCAAAAAAATAGAGAAAGAGATTACAGTAAGATAGTGTTTTTTAGTGTTTAAAATAACCGAATATGTCATAAATGTTTTGGGATTGTCCAAGCATCTAGTTAGTTAATATATAAGCGTACATTTTCTACAATTAATGATGATGCATTCGACACGAATAAGTGAATTCACGTGATATAGATGGCCCGCAATTTTTAAACAAATAATTTAGATCGGATTTTTTAATTCATTATATCCCTTGTCAAAGGAGAGATGAATTAAGAAACTTTGATGATCTTTAATTAGCTTGTTGAAAATCAAAGAAGTATTAAAAAATTGATTTGAGAGATACTCTTTTTAAACAAACATAAAATTGATATTTACTACTGGAATTTTCATCGACTTCAGATCAAACGACTGACTTAGGATATTCATACTTAACATCTATCACAAGTGTGATTGATACTACTAATCCCACACAGTATATTGCCTCACTGAACAATATCCTATGTCGCCCTAATTTGCATCAGATAAAGTTGTTGAAATTGATGAGTTTGGTTGCTATTATAGTTCAGCAAAGGGAACAGCATTCCATAAAATAAGAGTTTTATGTCCGATCCAGTTTTCAGTATCGCGACATAAAACCAGTTTGTAGATCTAGAAGTTTTACATTGATTTAGGTGCAAATACCCTATTTGAAATCACTAGTCAAAATCCCAAAAGCAAATATGTTTATCTCTCTGAGCAATGCATCCACTTATTTTGGCCTTTTGTTAGTGACAGTGATAAGAAACAAGAGAAGATAACATATCCATAGGATCCTCAGTTATTCCTTCACAGATTGAGGATGGAAAGGTACAATTTATGTTTTAGTATTTTTCCTTATTTTCTGAATTATCTATGCATCTGATAAGCTCTCTTGTTATTTTGAAATGATTAAAAGAGTGAGTTTAGCTTTTAAATATTATTCCAAAGGATTGATGAATTAGCAGGAAAGGATTAGAAAAGAATTACCGTTAGATTTTTACCTCAGACTGCCCTCATAATTGGGACATCTCAAGTTTCTTTTGCAGAAAATTTTTAGTTGATGAACCTGGAAAGATTTCACATTAAATACTTAATTACAGTGTTTGTTGGTTGGAGCGAAATCGGCATAAAGATCTCGACTTAGGTTTTCTGCTTGTCAGCACCCGTCACCAAAGCGTATCTGATACCTTCTGACGAGTGTCAATATTGACGAAAAATTCTTCCTGGGCTTCTTGTCAACTACCTTTCGGACAACTAACGTCCACCAAAGTGCACAGTGATAGCAGCCTTCTAGCTTAGTGGCTATACTACGAAATGTTTGATAGAATTTAGTCAGCACATCGGACTTGAAACGTGAAATGGGTTGCTCCTCGGTGACCAATATATATATACTGTGGGAGTTGAAGTTGTGTTCTGAGCACTAGGACAGTAAGTTAGGTCAGTCTGCAACACAGAAGCCAGTGGCGCTTTTATGAACAAAGCAATCAGTTTATCGTTCTTTTCAAGTTGGCTGTTCACATTTAGCCTCAAGGAATTGCTAAAAGCAGGTACTTTTTTTCCAGAACAAATTAGTAAAGAGAAATAAGAGAAATGTTGACTCTACAGAAAAATGACTGTATCTTGGAAGATGCAAACCTACATCACTTAGTTAGTAGTACAGCCAAAAACAATGCTTCTTGATAATATTATTATGTTTTTTGCGCAATGATAATTTTTGTCATGGATTTTCCATTACTATGCTTTGTGATAGCATCAACACTAGTTACACAAAAAACCCAGTGCTGATTATGTTACCTAGCTAGACGACAAAACTTTAACAGAAAATATAAATCAATTAAAACAAATAAGAAAGCTAAGAGAACATAAAAACATCGTCATACTCATCCTGTGGTAAAAATATTTTCTAAACTGCTTCTTAAATAATTTGTTATTTTATTCACTATTAACAAGTCCATTTGATAGAAGTTTTGATTTACAATCTCTTCCAACTAATTCTGAACCACATAATTTACATCTCTTTTAAAATAATGGCTAGATACAAGACTATTTCTTGGGAGTTGGGATGACTTCATCTTTGAGTTTTTTCTTCAGAAATGTTTAGGATAACAGTTTTCCTGAGTATCTATTGGAAAAGATGTTCGGATGCATGAGTTTCCTAAGACCACCAAATAAAAATGACTTTGCAATATCTTCAATGGCGTTAATGGTACACCAGTATTATTGAAAACTTAATAAAAGTTATAATCACTCCTACATGTAATAGCGCATACCACAGCTCTCGTGATAAAGTTTATAAAATATGTAACATGATGGGTTGATTTCATCTAAATGCTATAAATACCATTGATCTTAAAAAAAGTGAATGCATATTGCATCAGTGAGATTTATAAAATCTCTTTCCAACCAGAAAAAAATCAATGATAATATTGTTAGATGAATTTACAGCGTATTACAGACAACTAACAACAGAGAATATAGCGTGGTATATTTCTTGTACATCTCTGCTTTCATTTTAGTATACTTTTAACCTTACGCTTTAGAAAAAGAATTAGATTAGTGTAAATGTATGCATTTAGCGAAATCAAGACAAGGTCGAAATTATTTCTTACAAATGACTGTTGTTGCATCTGCTTTCAAAGTGTAAAGTAATCACTGTTAGATAGAAATAAAGAAATAAATATTAGACGCTAAAAATTTGCAAACTAGTACATGAAAAAACAACAAAACTGAATATTCAGCAAACCCAGAGTGATGAATTTATTTAAAAACTGTGTAGAAAAAAATAGCCTTTTGCAGGTAGTGTTCAAATGGAAATAAAATGCAAGTTTTTATTGGTAAAGCCACCTTGAATTCATGCTAAACAATTGAAATTTTCTACAATTTTTACCTATTTTCATCACATGAGGATCAAGTTCTATCATAAAGTAGCCTATATGTATTCGTAACGTGTATGCAAACGGCATGTAACATAAAACTATTGTTGAACACCCAGAACATGAAGTGTAAAGTTTCATTAAATATATCGAGTACAAAAAAGATGACATTTAAGAAAATGCAGAAAAAGAAAGATGATTTATCACTTAAAAAATGTCAAAAAATATCTATATGCAGAAGCATAGTCACATTATTGTAAATGAAGTATCTTATTTGTTGTTAAGATTTTAGTACTCATCAATACAACAGCGAAATTCTACTTTTATCGACACATTTTGAAACATTTATCTGAACTTCGACTGAATTTAAAGTCAGTAGGACCTCTGTTAATGATCCACTTCGTTTTTTGACGAACTAAGGCCAGCCTACCATAAGCTGTAATATATGAATGAGAATCAGAGATAATACAGCAGTACTTACTTTACAATGTTACAATGGGTAACATTTCAGGATGAGATAATCAGTTTTATTGCACAGAACAGGTAAGTAGATAATAAAATAGTAAGTCGTGAATGTGCATTTCCACTGATTTAATCATTTTATCCCCCCACTGTAAGCTTAACAAATATATGAAGGCACTTTTACAGTTAATTATCTGTGGTTGCATAGATAAGAACGTGTTAAAAAAGTGATTGCTTAATATGTCTTACATTGACATTCTTCTTTTTTAAAATGTGTTTTCAATCACATTTATTCCGCGATAAACGTTTTCCAGGGATGTTTTAGAATGGGAATCTAAGTAAAACATTTTGAACAATCGACTTTATTCCTCTGGATCACTTACGGGAAGGAAATACTTCAGAAAGGGAGAAAAACAGTGTGACAAATCCTACCGGTGATTAGTGCTGTCGCAGTTGAGCCAAGGTAGTATTGATGGATACCATTTTGTTCGAAAGAAAATCATGACATTTTTGTATAGCGAAAACCCATTGGTTTCATTTTACAAATCGATACGAGAGAGTTGTGGGACTTTAGTTTTTCTTAGCTCAGAGAATGCGGAATTGTTAGAGAAACATCAAAGTGGTTTCAACTGCTAAAGTAAATTTAGAAGCAAAGAAAATTAAAGAAAATTAATTTGGAGCAAACATGTTAAACGAGTTTTTAGACACAGTGCATATTGTTTTCCTTCATTTATTGAGGTTTGTTTGCTACTCTTCTATTTGTCAGTAGTATAAATGTTGTAATGAAATTTTCGCTTGATGGACCTAAATGTTCATTAGGAATATATGTGATTGGAGAGTATTGAAAATTTCAGGTTTTTCATTTCACTGTGAAACACATTAAAAGTTAAGCAATTTTTGTATGCTAAGTATCATCTTCTCAGGCAACTGGTTTGAAATGATAGATTATGAGCAAATCCAAGAACAACACAACAAAGGAAAACTTGATAAAATCTTTTAATGTTCCAAATATTGGACGTATATACTGCATAGAGTTTCTCCTATGAAGTGTTTTCATGCAACGTTGATGTAAGAAAAAGAATTAGCTTACTCAGTAGCGGTGAAACAGGAAGTGTAGGAGATGAGAAATGACATTTTACTGTTAGGGTATTTATGGTGAAAAGGAGATTAAAAATTTGAAGGAACAATAATTTAAAATTTGATCAAACAACTGACAGGAAGAAGTTCCTTGAACAATTATGAAGAGGTGAAAAGGAAAGGACACTGGGAAGGATATCTTTGATTGCTACATCTTTGTAATCATCAACTTTTCGCGAAAACCACAACCTTAATATAAGATTTATATAGTGGTGATTTTAGCAACATCAACCAAGAACAACAAGTAGTGAGGAACTAAGAATTTATTTTGAAGTTTCTAAGGTGCCAAAAAAGACAAATTAGCTTGTGCATATTACTGAACTCATGTAAATTTGGCGACTAACATGTACGTGTGAAATAGGACCATTACAAGGACCGAAAGGCAGACGTCTATTCGTCTTATTGAAAGTATTGCCAGGAATCTAAATTTGAGAGGACTAAGTAGTATCAGTATTTCAGTTGTATGCTATCAACTAGGCTTGGGACACGTAAAAGACACTACCGAGTATTCAAAGAAGCTAATGAAAGGTACCATCTAGATTGCTTTGGCAATGCGATTGCAATCAGAAATTAAAAACCTCGCCTAAGTATTCATAAAGAATCAGTGGATAACATTCTGCCATCTTGTTAACAGCGTAAGTAACCTAACCACTTCCTATTTCACTTTTGTAATAACTGTGACTACAACTAACTAAGTTGGACATAATTTTCGCCTTACTTTGCTGCTAGCACCCTAACACAATATTGTTCACTTCTCTGTTATAGTACGTTGTTATACCACTCTACGTTATACTAGTGTATCATAAAAATGCGTAAAAGATATGTCTGACAATTACGTTTTTTAACAGCAGTACAACTTTTATTTGGATTATATGAGATAGTTATTGTTTATATGATCACGTTTCTTAATGACTGAAGGTATGATAAGACTTATTTAACAGATGGGTCTCACATCTCAGCTGGCAGAGTGCAGACCAATTACTAAGAGGCCGCTGGTTCAAGTCCTGGCAAGACCCAAGTCCCCATTTTACCTTCTGTCATCACTTAATACCAATTTTACAGCCAATTCAAGACCCCATGGTTACCAAGTTTGCAACTGTGCTGCTAATCATTAGAAACATTTGGTCTTTATTCACAGTGAAAAAGCATGAAGTAAAACAAACTGGAGTATTGTATTCTGCAATTTACTCAAAATAGTTGACAGAATGGTACTTTTCTGGCAAAAGTTATTACGCAGTGAGCTAGTTTTTATTTATGAGCACAAAATACTATCAATTTTGACGAATAGAAGATGGCGTCACTAAAACTCGTGAAACTTTTCTCTCATTACATATAGCGAAAACTATGAAGTCTTATAATCGTCAAGTGAGGCATTCGAACCTTCGAAGGTTAAACAGTGCTTGGACGATTTTCTAATAATGCACTATGTAAAATACCATCAACTCGTTGGGTATAAGGACCCGTTAGTGAAGAAAACATGTGGTTTTGGTATGTACGTCACCATGACATCCCAATCCTGCAGCTACAATTATTACTTAATTTTAGGTTTCGCACATCTTCATGCAATTCTAGTAATTACGTCAAGTTGCTGATGAAGTCAAAACAACCACACTCAACCTTTTTGAAACTATGAGGAGAAAAGTAGAATATGAGAGTAACTAGCAAACTGATCATGACTCGTGGATTAATGTTTATCCTCCGTCCGATAATCAATGCAAATAACTGTCGATAAAATGGTATGGGCAAAAATAGGTCACTAAAGTGTGACCGATATAGATCTGAAGTTTCGAGTGTTAATTTACGCACGTCAAAGAGGTGAGTAAGGTAAATAACTTGATAATGTCAGATGCTCTTTAGTTGTGCTACATTAGTTTTACAGTCTATGATCACAGCATTGTGATATAAGGTTGAGTTCTGAAGGCTTTCAGCCAAAGTGTTCATCGTGATTTCCAAGACCCTTTAAGAGGCCGGAAATCCCTTAATTTTTTCACAAACAACCGACATATTCCGAATTTTAAGGGGAAACACTGGATCATGCGTTAAAATATCAGGTGAGTTTGAGGGAAAGGATCAACAGGAAACATTCTTGTACATAGACGTAGAAAATACCAGCTATTGTAAATAAACGTATACCGATACATTTTGCAAATATTTTAAACCTTGCAACATGCCTTCAGTTATCCTAATCCCTTTTTTATTTACAAGAAGACAAAGTGCCGTCAGTGGTGGAATTCGTAAGCTAGATTTCAGGCATTTACAAACATATATCAATATATTTTATACAAGCTATGATCAGAATTTGACTGTGTAGTATGGCAAATATTGGAGGCTGACTAAAAGGTTGACAATAGATACAGATTGTATTTGTGTAAGTCAGAGTGAGTTTGAAATCAAATTTTATCGACAGTTATTTGCATTGATTATCGGACGGAGGATAAACATTAATCCACGAGTCATGATCAGTTTGCTAGTTACTCTCATATTCTACTTTTCTCCTCATAGTTTCAAAAGGTTGAGTGTGGTTGTTTTGACTTCATCAGCAACTTGACGTAATTACTAGAATTGCATGAAGATGTGCGAAACCTAAAATTAAGTAATAATTGTAGCTGCAGGAGTGAGCTGTCATTACAAATTACATTCGATTGTCTACCTTTTTGTTCAAATCTAAGTGTCTACGAGTAACTTATTAGCAAAATTATGCATTATGGGCATGATCTTTTCAGTAGCAACTCTGATCATTATGTTGGATCAAAAGCTATTCGTAACAGTCAGTAATCTATTTGAACCCTTTTTTATAAATAAATTCGAACTACTGCGCTTTCGCAATCCAACAGAAAATTAGCTAATGGATTTTCCTGTATTTATTTGACTGACTTTATATTTTGTTGATGACTTTCGTTAAATTATTCACTTCAGTGAAAACCGACCTTTTATAGGACAATGTAGTTTTATCATGACTCCCAGCATTCCTATATGTAGTGGATTGCTGAATTCTACCGAATCTTTTTGAAAATTAATACTAATTAAAACAGTTTTCTTAGGAACTAAAGGCGGATTAGCTTCATAAGCGCTTTTCTTCATCTGAGGTTACACAGTTCCACATAGCAACAAACTTTGCTTGAAAGCATTCTAATTGGTAAACGCACATATCTGAATCACTCTGTTAGTGCAGTGCTGACGGGAGATTTTCAAGCCATTTTTTAGTGAGGTTCAAGTGTATAGGGAATAATAAGTCCGCTCAAGGTTTCCCATTGATCTTATGGATGATCATGAAGTAGCATACGACTAAAACTCAGTGGTTTTTCAACTGGTGTCAATCAGTGATGAAAACCAACTTGAAACTCAATTGTTGACATTCAGTTTTTTCCGAGTTTTGAAGAAAATAGATCATTAAGTGTGGAATACTAAATAGTTCTTTCTAGTGATAAGCTCCAAAAATATATGAATGCCAGTAAAATACATATCGTCATACGTTTTGGTATGCTGTAGAATGTTTCTGTTGGTGTATAGTCCACAGAAGTAATTTATATTTCATCGAAACTAAAACATACGCTGTTTTGTTTCTTGACTGATGTGTAATAAACAGCAGTGCCTTTACTGACTAGAGCTTAATCAGATGTTACTTAAATAATAAACATTTAGCTTACGAGAGGAGCATAACTACTCTTAAAGTAAACAGTCAGCATTTAGATGAATTAAGCACCATATTCGGTTCAAATTCTTACGCTTATGCTGTTTCTCATCATTTTTTTCAAATAAAATAGACTAATATTTTTACTTAATTTATAAGTTGGTTGGAACTTGGAATTCCAGCGTTTACTTTCCTTTTTTTACAACAGCCAGTTTAGACACATTTTCTAGCACTAGTCTTGTCAGTTTTATTAACCTTCACCCATGTCATTCCAAATTTTCCATCTTCCACCACTTATCTATCCTTCTTTGTCTTTTCTCTCATAATACTAGTACTAATAACATTACTGTCAATGGAAGTGAATACATTAAAAATGCAGGTAATAAGTATTCTATATTCATTCCTTTCCAAAGTGTAATTTACTGAAGCAGAACACAACCGCTCAATTGTTATTAGGGCAAAAAGAAAACAAGGCTTTTTCAATGTATGAAAGATAGTGCATACTACTTCATACATTTTAACTATCTTGATAGTATATACGCTGAAATCCGGTGAAGATTTCTTTTTAGTATTGTTAAAAAATATATTCATCAAAATGGTGCATCAGTAGATGAATTTCTGAGAAATGTACTCAGTTTGCAAATCTTATAAGATACAACTGTTAGACGGATAAAAAATATAAATGATTGATCAGATGAATGGAAATGGTTCTGTTAGAATAATAAAGAATGTAAAGTTCAAAAAATAAGATCGGAAAATCTCTATCCAGATGATAGTGTTTTGTAATACAGTAAGAAATATTTTAAGAATTCAAAATAATTAAACAAAACTGAGTGAAATGATCTAGCTGAAAACAATAGGAATGGTTTTATTTAAAAATAAATATTGCTATAAATAACAGCGCTTAATACAAAAACAAACGAATTAAGTTTACCAATTTATTAACTGAAAGTACTGGTAAACTATACATTGCATTAAATTAGCAAAGGAATTATAGGTGCTTTCCATTAATTGAAATCCAAAGCATATTTTCGTGTCAAAAAGAGTTTTCATGTATTTAGTTCTGTTCTCATGTATTTCAGACAACAATCATTGGCGCATAAATTACCTGCTTAATGGCCTTACTTTATATATTCCTAAAAAATATTTAAATTGATTGTAGTTCTGCTGATGACTACTTGAAAGGTTTCCATGAAAACATATATGCATATAAATTCCTAATAAGAAATATAAACAGAAACCATGTATAAACGTTTCACTTTTTTTCCTTGCTCAGGTCCTGGCTGATAATTCGATCATCTGAATGGCTTGTTGGTTTTGAGATGGCTTCTACTATAGGTGAACAGCAGTGAAATAGTCAATGGAAATATGAAGCAATACAAAGCTGTTTCATCCTAGATTGATTCTCATTGCTTCCTGTTTTATTAATCAAATACTTAACTCTTATATTTAGCAAATATCACATTATTTAACTATCCAATTGAAAACTGACGATTCATATAACCAAATAAAGTTTGGCCAATATGGGGTTTGGTCATAATCTTGTTTCGTCTCTCAGCACCAACCATCTCTCCAAAAATGGTAATACCAAAAGAGCATGACTTGTTGTCAAGACTCTCAAGTACGCTCCTAGTGATCAATTACAAACAAACAAGCGAACATTTTCTTGAAAGCTCTGTTTGAAGAACTTATCAGCTGAAAGTCGACGAAAATTGAGATATTTTCACTGCTTATTTACATGATATATTTTGTTGTTGTTTATACTCAGTTGAATTTTTAATATATTAGGTGTTCAGAATCATGTTTTTCTCGTTCTCTGGAGCCTGTTTTAACAGTTAGTTGCTAATGTAGTTTATATCTTGAATAATAATAAGACATATGTAGTCAAGGTGTTACTGGCAGATTTCCAACATAACTTTGCAATTAAGTTGCTTTTGTGATACAGAAGATGAGCTGAAGTTTGCTACCACTTTACAAATGCTTCTGACAAATGCAAAGTCCATTTCAAGACTGATTCGGATCTTAAAATTTGATATTTGAATAAGCGAATAGGTAAGTTACTTCAAATAATTTTGTTCAGATTCATTGATGCACCTTTTGTCCTTCATGTTTGCTAAGTTACTAAAACTGTATGTTAAGATAATAAGTACTAAGTGATGAGACTCGGTACACACCAAGCATTGGTATTTTTATTTTCCTACAAAAAAGCAGCTTTTTTTGGAACTTCACAATGACGATGACATTGAATAGATTTCTAAAGTGATTTCTGCAGTGATAGTGGTAGTCAAAATGGAAAGCTCATCATATTTCTCTTGCATTGACTACGTGTGCAGTTGCAAAAGATAAATGCATTTTTGTCCAAAACCGTTACAAATTACACGAACTCGTAAAGAGCATAACAACAGTTTGTTCGTGGCATAACAGATCCATTTTGAGGTGTTTTTCGTCACGAAGCGAAACCAGTACCAGAACATTGGAAACCTGGGAAACTAGACATATGTTTAGTCTTCGTGTGGTATTCTCCAGCAAAGTGCACCCATGATCCCGTTCTGCACCAAGACGAAATAGTTTTCTAGAGCTCTCAGGCATTCAGTGGTTATAAAACTGATCTCAGTTAGTGACGAAAACTACCTTGAAAGCAATCAATCAGCATGAACTCCCAGACTAAGATAGATTTCTTTCGGCGGTATCTCTTATCAGCTACTTGCAAATTCAAACATTACAATATACAGTTTTAATGAAACTTTATCATACCTTTATTCACCGGAAGAAAATGGATAACTCTCTAGTAGTTAGTACAAGTAAAAATGGCCATAGCGTATTGGTAAATCAGGGCGGGAAATCAAAGGATATTTGCTTCCAGTGAATCAAAGTACGCTGACTTTTTAACACAACTATACACTTTAATATTCTAGATTGTGGGTAGCTAACAACATACCATCCAAACAAATACATTCATTTCATCTTGCTTCAGTTGTTCTCCTTGCTTTTTTCAAGTTGATAAATTGGAATTCTTGTATGAAATATGAGAAACCTCATAATTTCTACTTTGTATATTAAGAACAGTGTTAAATCTCTACTGATGCCTGAGGTTCAGTTATTAGGTGTACACTAACTTAGTGATGGAACTATGGCTCTTTATTAAAGAGCAATTTCGTTATAGATGACGCGTCGAAAATGATACTGTATCAAGACTTGCTATACAGAATGAACTAAACTCATACGGAATTATTTTTACGTTTAATTTTGGGTAACATAGAATCTGTTTCCATTATTGAGAATTTAGGCCAATTTCAATACATATTGTGATTCTTTACCACCTGCACGCTCTGTGTTTTAGACAAAACATTGGACTTATTCCACCAAATGAAAAATGGTTTTCACAAAATGCTACTTCAGGCTTTTGAAAGCCTGTTTCTGATAATATAATTACTGTGTTTATCATTATAAAATTCTACAACCTTTCCAAATAAAACTAATCAGATTTCTCTCTGACTGATGTTTCTTTAAGGATATTTATGAAAAATTCATAAAGTATGATTAAATGTTTTAAGAGAAAATCCATTCTTATGCAGTTAACTTTAAAAAAAACCATTGGAATAACCTTAAAAAAGTAAATTCAATTTTAACAACTCACTTCATGCAAGTTTATTAACTTTTCCCACCGAAATAGGTCACAATATTAGAAATAATCATAGATAGTTTGCAGTATGGTTAAATGGGTTTTTGTAACGAAATATTTCCAAGTCATTAGTTAGCCACCCTTGGAAGGCTCTAAATAATTTCTTTTTGAGTGTTGGATATCATGTATTTCAACCCTTAATACAACTTACAAGTATACAAGAAGAACGTTTGTTGCCATGTGATGTCTCAATTAACCAAAAAATGGATTAAGATTATCTTCTAGCCGCGTATATGTACATTAACGAAGCGATGGAGCGTTGATAAAAGTGAAGTTGTGCCTCTGTTTCTTCCTCCATCTTCTGAAAATAACTAATTAGTGACTAAACTATGGACAGTGTTTTGCTTACTGGTTTCCTAACAACTAAAGGTAATCTAGTGAACTGTTGAAGTATTCTTTTCAAATGTCCTTTATCGGTAGGTTTAACCAATAAATGAAAGCTTGATATGTCAATATTTCATTTACATTCTAGATTTATCAGAATGAAGAAAGAGTGATATATTCACGAACATCTCAGTCATACGTTGTTATAAAATATCTCGTAGATGGCTTCAGATAATTTTATTAGTCTAGGTGTTTATATTAGAATCGACGAAAAATAAACTTTACAAGGAATTCTTTATTTCTCGGTCAAGATTATATAAAGGATGACAACAGCGGAAGGTTGCATAAACGACCCTAGAAGAGCCTGTTTTGAGATCATGTGTAGTTTCACACGTTTGGCGATACCTATCTGCTTTTTGATTGAAATAACTAGTTAGAATGAGTCACACTTTCTCGTGAAAACGTTATCCTGTTTAAGACGTCCTTGTTATACAATTTTATACAGTTTTATATTATGGCAACCATCAGTCTTCATTCATCCAAGCGTTATAGTGAAATATCAAAATGTGTCATTAAGGTTAATTAAATAGAAATTTTTACATAATTATTCTCTGTGATGAACTTGAACAAAGCAAAAAGAACATTATTAGCAGAACTGGCATGCGTACACTTCACTGCTCCTCATGAGCTACATTGTAACCTATGGAATATCATATTTATGATGAAAAACAAGATATACAACGTACTTTTACAAAGTAAGGAGAATGTTGTGATTGAAACTGGAGATGAAAAAGATGTAGGCTCACCGAAGTGGATGAAATTCGGTGAAGTTGTCAAGGCTACCCGACGACTAACTATTTATCCAATGATGGAACGAACATTCTGGAAGAGGTTGCGGAAACAGGTAGGGTTGATAAGATTTTATTCCACAATTCGTAAAAAATTACGTCATGATTAAATCAACACGATGAAAGGTTAACAGATTTTTATCATATAAAGTGATAAAACGAATGCAACTCCAAAGGTAAAAGTAGGTTTTGAAATAGATCAAAGGACAACATTAGAAAGCAAAGGACTATGAGGACTGAAATTTTGTAGTTACAAATCTAGGGGATTAAAACTGCCAGTGTAAGGTAAGATTGTCATAGGTCTGAACATATGGGTTCGATTTGAATATTTTAATTGCAACTGATTCATTAAAGAGCAAAATGTTGGATTTCAATTGTTTGTTGATCACTGAATGATTTGATGCGTTGAGTTTGTGTCTACTATATGTGAGAGGATACAGGATATCAGATTGAGGTAGATCACTCCTTTTCTGTGATGTACCATGTTTTGTATTCGTATAAGGCTCTACGTATCAATTTAAGACGTGGTCTGGTCAAAGAAAAGACGATTGTTTTCTGTTTTCAACCAATCTTGCAGTCTAAACTAAATTCCTGCATTGGTTGCAACTCACTTGTACAAGTGGAACTGTCGTTAGTCTGACATTAACCCGCCGAAGTAAAGGGTTTCTGCTCAAAATAGCTGTATTTATTCATACATACTTGGTGGAAATATCAGTACTTTTGGTTTCATCTATCTTAGGAAATGAATGAGGCATTTTTGAGGCAAACATATAGCCTAGTTACAAACATGCAGACCATGGTTGTTACGAATGTCCAATTTGTCTAACCGGTCAGGTTATTTCAATAATCCTGCGTTTTGGAAGTGAACAGTATATTCTTAAGGTAGATGGTAAGTAAGTAAACAGACAAATTTTCTTTTTGATGTCAAAGAAATGCAAAAAGTATAGAAAAGAGGTTTCTAACTCTATTGAAAAAGTCCATGAACGAAGAGATAATTCAGAGATTATTGAAAATGTTCGAGAAAACACCAAAAATTAAATCTGTTGGCAAAGGTCATAAAGGCTAGCAAAGATTCTTGCATGACTAAATAGACGCTGATGTGCTACGTGCTGAAAGACCAAAGTTCGATAGTGCCTAGAAATTGATGGTCTGAATGGATGAGAACAATTATTAAAGAAAGGAGTGTTTATTCGATCATATTTGTGATATGTTAGCTATTGGAAATGGTTTTCTAAAAGGTTTCATTGTGTTTACCTTTCTGGTGATTCATAAACCTATGAAGCGGCCAAACACTTCAGGTCAGATTCAAGGACTGGGTAACATTGTCTCTGTAATATAATTGCGAAATTTCTCATTACTTATTATGATGCTTATTTGCTGAATAGCGGATCCAGTGAAAAAGGCTAGAATACATAAGCATCAATCAACATTATTCGCGATAAGGAAAATATGACCTAGACGTCA
The DNA here is from genome assembly GCA_944470555.2 of Heterobilharzia americana. Classification (NCBI taxonomy): domain Eukaryota; kingdom Metazoa; phylum Platyhelminthes; class Trematoda; order Strigeidida; family Schistosomatidae; genus Heterobilharzia; species Heterobilharzia americana. The sequence goes on along the minus strand of OX104127.1, from coordinate 125,550,605 downwards.
TGATTAGTAATGCAAAGGGTAACACATTGTGATGTTATTGTCATCAAAGCATTCCGGATGCTACAGCCACTTAATAAGGTTATATTTAAAACACAGTATCCTACTTTACAATATGATTAAAAGCAGCAAGCCTCTGCTTCAGGAGAGAAGCAAACACACTGAATAGTGCACGTCTTGTAGACACTTCCATACCAGGAACGTTAAAGTAGAATTTGGTCAAAATAAAATTACTCTCACATTTCTTCTATAAAAGCCACTAGAATCGTTAGGCCCTTTCTCTCTATCCTACCTATGAAAAAGTAGTGATCGTGTGACTTGAATGACGGTCGAAGTGTTAATCTTTACACAATTTTAACGCTTTCTAGAACTCGTTATTCTAAGTTCATTAATGAGGGATTCACTTGTGGCGGCTGAACAAAATAAATGTGGAACTTAGGTTTTCATGAACCAATTAACATAGCAAGTAGTAGCATATATTCAGGCGGCGCTTTCGAGCAGAATCTAATTCGGGTCACCTGGTCAAATATATCCTTGATACTGAAGACTTAGGAGTTGGTGGTTTTTAATGATGCATAATTTAGCCTTCATGTGCTGAACAGTTGCTAAAGTAATTTTATTAGTAGATTATTTAACCGAATATTTTCCTTCTTTGATATTTTTAGCTACTTCTGACTTCTAATAAAATGACTTTAATAAATTTTTTTCGGACACACCCTTCTTTTCAATAAGTAGCCTTTCCACAGAAAACGGAGATAACTTAATTCCTTTGAACTTCTGTGTTCTTCTAGGGATTAATTATTAGCACATGTTTTGAAAAGAATACCTCTACCTTTCATCCATTAAGCATCGCACACCAGATAAGGCAAAATTTATACATTTTTGCTCCATAACGAGTTTTTTTACCATTTCCACTATGTCGTTCAATGCTTCATTAACTTCAGTTTGTTTGGTATTTGTATTTGTGGCTATGTGGATATTATTAAGTCAACAACTACCTTTAAGTTTCATTATAAATAAGGAGGATAATGAATAAACCTCCATTAGATGAACTGCTTTGATTCAGTGAACGGAGGTATTAAGGATTAGGAATAAACATTGGGTTTTTGATATTCAAAGCTTTAACGTGCGTCAATAAAACAACTTTTAGAACTCAGGAAGTATCAGGTAGCCGTTTTATCTTCAGTAAGGTTTTCCACTAACCTCAAGTTGCATGCACATTAATTTGTCACTGAAAAGTGACTATTTTTCTCCAGTCTAGTCCTAAGTGCTGGTTGGGTCCTACCAAGTATTTTGCAACGCAGTCACCAAGACACTCTCTAAGGTTAGTTTGTTGGAAGCATTTGATTGGAAGTTAGAATAACCAATAAGTAACGTGACTGCTCACCGGATTGTGGCGGTTCGGATGTGACGGAAAATCACTGAAGTTTAGCTTAAAGATGAAAGCCAGAAAGCTCAAAAATGAGTCTAATACTTCCTAGTAATTGCCTCCAAACACATAACCGTTCTAAATTTTATCGGTGAGTACAATATCTTCACAAGGTCTTCTTTTCCTCACAGAGATTAATCTGCTCAACTTCATTTGGATTTCAGGTTGGTATTCATTATGGACTGATGTCAGTTAGGGAAACTTGTGAAACCAGAGAGCCTTGGACAGCTGTTTTGTTTCTATACAGAACTTCTCACCAGTGCTCACCCATGACCTTGTCAGGGATCGAACCCAGGACCTGCAGGTTCCTTGGTCAGCACGTTACCATTTAGCCTATCTGTCTTGACATCCGACTTTGTTGGACCCATAAGTCATGACTTCTCATGAGAACCTTTGGAATCGGATGTGTATACATATATATATATATATATATATATATATATATATATATATATATATATATATATATAATTATTATTTGTCCCTTAGGTTCCTAATGGAACATAGGGCTTCAGTAGCACGTCTCCAGTGACCTCTGTTCTCTGCAAACTTTTGAACCTGGTTTCACAACAGCCCAGAAGCCCTCATTTCCTCCTCGCACCATCTCCTCCATGTCACCCTCACCTCGGACGTCCAACTCGTCGCTTCCCATGGGGATTCCACTCGAGTGACTGGCCTGACGCGTGATGTCCCCAGTCGGCCTTCCCAGTGTATGCCCGATCCATCTCCACTTCCTTCCAGTGCATATTTGTTGGGTGATAGGTTCTTGGTTGGTTCGTTCCCAGAGCCCCTTGTTGCTTATTCTTTCTGGCAATCCATCTGATCTTCAGTAGCGAGCCAGAGTAAGCAGTTGTTGATGAATATCTGTAGTTTATTGGGAATCTCTTTCGTAACGCGCCAAGTCTCTGAAACATACAGAAAGAAGCACTGACTTGACTGGCATTGGTGTTGAAATTCCGGATCTTATTCCACATGCTGAGTGCAGAAGATCTCCACACTGGTTTCAGGCTAATGAACGCCTGTCTTGCTGTCTTTCCGATCCTGACTGACTTTGACATCCTCGTCTGTGCCACCTGTAGTTGAAATAGTGCTGCCTAGATAGGTGAAGGAGGCCACTTCCTTTTAGTTTCTCCCGTTGATGGTGATTGGAGTTTGTTGTTGTTGGAGTTGTTGGTTGGGTATGTTCATCACCTCTGTCTTCTCTATATTCACTTGAAGTCCCGTCTTCCTTCGATGCTACGCCTCTTCTGTCAACTTATTAGTTTTCGCCTGCAGATCTTTAAGTTTGTGTGATATCAGACACAAGTCATCGGCGAAATCCACGTCTTCTAGGTTCTTTTCCGCAGTCCAGCCAGCCAGTGTATCCCCCTCTTCTCACAGCTCCCCACTGTTTGCTACATGATCTAGTCCACCACAATCAGGAATATCATGGGGGATAGTAGGCAACCATGTTTCACTCCTGTCTTCACCTTACTTCAAAAGCATCACTGAGCTTCCCACTGTGAATTACTTGGCGGGCATGTGGCATCTTCATATAATTGTTGAATGAGGCTGATAAAGGTTTGTGGTATTCCATAGTGTTGGAGCAACTGCCAAAATACTTTTCGGTCGACGCTGTCAAAGGCCTCCTCAAAGTCGATAAAGTTGAGGTAGAGAGTTGACTGCCATTCTGTACTCTAATCTATGATGATGATGCGAAGCGTTGCAATTTGGTCCACACATGATTTGTACTTCCTGAATCCGGCCAGCCTGTTCCGGTCGTAGTTTTGAATCCAGAGCATCCTGTAGTCTCTCCAGGATGATGCGGCATAATATTTTGCTTGTGGTGACGGGGACAGCAGCGTGATTCTGTATCAGTTCTTGCAAACACTGAGGTCACCCTTCTTCATGAGTTTGACAAGATAAAATTTCTTCCAACCGCCAGGGACCTTCTCTTCCTTCGAGACCTTCTGCAACAGTGGTGTGAGCATGTCCACTGTTGTCTTTACGTCTGCTCTCAGTGCTTTAGGAGGGATTCCAGCTGGTCCTGCTGCCTTACCGCATTTCAGTAGCTGTTCACCGCTCAGGACTTTGACTTTTGTTGGAGGATTTATGTTCACTTGTAGTTCTGTGGCTGCCCTGCAGGTGGTGTTTCTGGACGAAGTGCAGGTGGTGGTCAACTCAACAGCCTTTTGAAGTGGTCAGCCCACTGTTTCCTTTGTTCCCCTTCTTCGGTAAGTAAATTTCCGTCATCATCTTTTATTGTTTTCATATGTGTTGATCTCTTCCCTCCCACATAGTAACCTAGCTATTTCATATAGTGTTGTTCAGTCTCTCCTAATAGGAGCCTGCAGCTTGTTCTGCTTCACTAGACAGTGTGTCGTGGAAGTGTCTTTTGTCTTTCCGTGCACTCTTCTTCACTTCTTTGTCCAGCGCAGTGTTTTATACATTGTACTCAGTTCCTCCTCTCTTTGAGCATCCTTGCACTAGTTTATCTTCTGCTTCACCATCCTCCTCTCCTCTATATGCTTCCACGTGTCCATTAAGATCCATTCCTTATCTTCTTTCTTCTTCCTTCCTATTACGGTTGTGCAGGTTTCTTTCCACATCTCTTTCAAAGACTTCCAGTGTTCTTCTACACAGGTTTCTTCAGGGATGTTCCTCGTTATCTCACATTTTGTCTTGATGGCTGACTTGAAGATTTCCTTTGTAGTTTCGTTCTTCAGTTCCTGTTCTGGGTGTTGAACCTGAACTTTGGTCTATCACCAACTTCCTTGACAGCTTTCAACTTGATTTTGAAGGTTCCTTCATCTTGTGTCAAGTAGGCTGGCTGTGTCTCCACTTTCTTCACACTGAGATGAAGTCGATCTGAGTTTTAGTGTGTCCATCTGGTGAAACTGAATTCATGTCGCTTTGTGGATATCCTTGTGCTTGAACACACTGCCTCCAATCATCAAATCATTGAATTCACAGAATTCTGCAAACAATTCTCCATTCTCGTTCATTTCACCAAGTGCTTCTCGACCCATAGTTAGTTCTTTTCCTGTGTTGTCTGCTCCCAGTTTGGCATTCATGTAACCCATCAGAATTCTGATATCGCCAACTGATTGCTGATTGCAGTTGTCTGTGGAATTCTTCCTTCTTCTCTTCGTCCGCATTATTTGTAGGTGCGTAGCCTAGCATTGTATGATTGTGACTTTCTTTCCGTTTGAGTTGAATCTTGCTGTCATGATCCTGGAGGAGATTGGTTCCCACTGGATGATAGCCACGATGCTCTTGAGGACATTATGATGGCCAGTTTCTCCGTGTGTTCGTGGTTGTCGTCTGTGTGACAATATCGGAGTAGATTATTGATTCTCCAGTTGAAAGTTTGGAGAGTCCACTTCCATTCCACCTGCTTTCGCAAATTCATAAAACTTCAATGCGACACCTCATCTGCTTTGCAATCTGGGTGGCCTTGCTAGGTTCAAACATTGTGCGGACATTCAATGTCCTCACGTTTACTTTCGCTTTCGTCGAGAGAATACACATCGGCCAATTGGCTTCTCGAAAGCTTTCACTGCCTGGTGTCATTTCGCCTCTCCGATTCCAGCGAGGATCATTTTTTTTAATTTTTTATATTTCGTTTGTTCTTTTAAGTTTGTTTAGCGGTTAGATTTGTTTTACGGGGTAGGGTTGCTAGCTGACTAAAAATGATTTGACCTGAAGGATAATGTTTGATGTCTTTTGGTTTCAAAATCCATCTGACTGGTTCATGTTTCATTTAGTAGATGGTCAGTCAAAAACGATTTTGCTCAAAATACTTTATCAAGCTGAATAATTGAGTTGCTCTTGGGAGTTAAATGAAAATAAAAGTGTAGAGAATATCACAAAAGACTGGTCACAGCTAATGATAAGAAAAAGCTTACGAAACCGATTGTCTGATATTCACCGATGAGATTTTGTTCTCTTCATTGTTGACTGAATTATTTTTTAACACGGGCACTGAGTTAGCTCAACTGGTATACAGATTTTTTCTACTAAATGCTTGATGACTGAAGGTAGTTTACAATCGGTTTTTGGCTGAGCTTTCTTTCGTAGCGAAACTGCTTCTCAAGTTATTCCTGATGACTTGCATTGCGCTTATATATAAGTTTTCAGATATTCGATATACTGAGTTACACTGTATAATATATAATGAACGATAGACAGGTATTTCACTGTGTAAAATAATGTCACTCATTTTTCATCAAGCATTACTCATCAGACCTAATTTTAAAATAAGCTGACCATCTAAAGTGGGAACCCAACAGGATGTATAGAAGATACTGTACGAACTAAAGAACTAAAGAAGACCAACTATAAGTATCAGTAAACCAGAAAATGTATTATATATCACTTCTGCATGTATCTAAGTTGTTTTAAACGAATAACATGTGTTCATAAAGGTTTAGTTGTGAAATACTAGTTAAATGTTCATTCTATTTTTTCCAGACCAAGAATTTCCATTAGCTTAAACATTAGATCAGTCATGTGATTTTATAATCAGGTCCCCAGCGTCAAACTGTTAACTAATTTCTGTATCATTTTGTCGCGGTTATGATAACAGAAATTTATGTTCGGAAAATTCACTGGAAATCATAGGCACAGTTTTATTCACTTTTCCATTCTAAACAAAATCATCTACGAGAAAATCATTCACGGTCTAAATAATCCCAATAGGAACTATTTTCTATTTGCGTTAAGACAAAATTGAGGGGTACATTTGTTATAAACAGATATATAAATAAACATATGTAGTCGTATGAATATCAAATGAATGAATGCTTTGTAATGATTATCTTTTACTTTTAAAAGGAACGGAATTGTAACAGAGCTTCACGTTACTTTATTCCTTGTGAAAATCAAGTTTTAAAATACTTGGCAAATTTGAATGACGTATTTACTGCTTAATAGGAGTAGTAGAAGAAAACCCGCTCATTTTCTACATAATTTCGCCAAGATGGAATGAGATTATTATTTAAAACAAAAACAGTGGTAATTTCCTTTTAAGACCTTGGATATCACTAGCAAAGAGTTTATAAGCAACTTGATTTTGATTTTATATATAACCTTAGAATCCAATCGTAACATAGTAATAATCTATGATATTTTTGTTGGCCAAATAACACTAGATATTTTAGGTTGAAAACAAAACTCTTAAGAAATGAATAATAGTGGAGTATGGAACATTTAAAACGTCCTAATAAAACTTTTTTTCTGAAGCATCGAAGAAGCTTATTCTGTAGATTGATATACTTATTTATTCCACGAACTTGACTACATGGTTGTTTACAGTACGGTATTTATTACGGACTGATATCAGTGGGAGGACCATTGAAGCATGTAATAAGAAAGCATTCTGCCAGATATTTCATCAAATGTGTTGTAATAAAGAAGTACGATTAGTATGCAGTACTAAACATAGTATATATCCATATACATAGAAATATGTTTGCAACGATATAATATATGATGTAATACGGTAACTAAACGATTTGAGTTCCATGTGTAGTGCAGACAACTCTTTTTTTCATTTTATTTTATCCATGAATCATTTCAAACGGCATTATTAGATAGATACTGTAGCATGGTGTTCAATTTCTCCTTAGATGATAAATAACTTAAGTTCTTATCAAGTTCACCTGTTAGTTGTGGAAATTTAACAAACCCAAAAGTATACAAAGAGTATGAATACATGTATAAATAACGTTAGCATAACTTATGCTTATAGTTTATGTTGCGTAGCATGGAGGTATAAAAGGGAACAGAAATTGCGAAGCTAAGGGACAGGTAACTGGGGATGAACCAGAAATTGAAATATTACGGATATGTAATCAAAATATAAAGTAAATGCATCAGAATTAGGAAACTACCCAAACGTAACATGGAAACACAAATGATAATCGATAACCATATACGCCATGAAATAGTGAACACTGGAAATAACACAGTAAAGACATTTACAAAATAAAGAAGACTAACTGTTTGGAAGGTTTTTGGAATTCACTCCAAGCTTCATAAACTTCATCTAGTGGTAGTCTTCAATCATCCTTTATAGTTAGGCAAATACAGTCATTAGAATTATTTAATTCAGCTTACTACAAAGCAGTACGTTAAACCATAGACACTTTATATCAAATGAATGTCCATCTCAGACTTTGCCACTTGAAAGTGAAATTCTGTTACTTTAAGTGTATCTGAAAATGATGTCAGAAAAACATTTCCTCCAGCAAATTTTCAAAGTGATTTTGAATGAATAACTAATCAAGACTTCAGTACGACAGGTAATAACAGCTAAGCAGCGTAAGTGACCTCATTTCAAGTCCTATGTTAACCAAATTCTTCTCTGCAAGTTTGTCAGATTGTTCATTCTTTAAAAACAGTTCATTGGCTTGGGATTTTGTTGTTCAGTCTCATCAGCTGGATACCCTGTCAGACTTCTGCTATATCAGATTGTAACAACACTTTATAAAGGTCCTTACTTTTCTTCATAACTGAGATTTCAAGAATCGGCTGGCTTTATTTTCTAAATGACGTAATGTACAATAAAGAAGGTTGACTTGAATTTCTGTCCATATATGTGAACACGCCCAGTGCATGTGTACCACTAAAATCTGATGCACGTATCGTTTTTGAAAAGAATGACCGTATCACCCAATGGGTATTAGTATATAAGTAAATATCGATCGACTCAATATAAAATTTGTTCATTTGATGAAGCACACAGTAATACCTAATAGATGACTGGTTGAGTGAAGCTTATTGCTTATGATCTAGTCACACGTTATTTACACAATTTACAACATTTGATTTTCCTAGTTCTACCACTTTGGATTCTCCGGTTACAGGGGTAGCAAACTTTCCCCATCTTCACTATTGATTATGCACCATTCCAGTTACATTTGTTGTGTAGTGATTCGATGAACAAAGACTCCAGCTTTAGTAAAGTTACTGTTTCCTACTATATTGTATGGTTTTCTACCAGCTCATGGACTGCAATAGCTATTTTTCTAGACCACTGATCTTGGCTGGGCCTATCAGTTTGCATTTGGTCCCGATATGCTTAGTGATCACTATTGATTAGTTTGACTCATGTATTTGATTTGTTACTCACTGAGTGGTGTTGGGTAGATAAAAACGTTTAGATAAATTGGATAAATAGGATCCTTCAGAAGAAAAGAGTATCTCTAACCGAATTTGTAGGTTTGAGTGCCGGACTTAGTGAAAATTTTATATAAAATATATTTGCTTTCTTAATATTGTAACACGGAAGTTTTGAACTCTTTTCTGTTTGTGTTACCTTTACTGCTTGTAATATCATTTCTACACTGTTTGTTATGTATTCTTACGAAATTTCTTAGAAACTCTGGATGAGTTTTGTTGATTATCAGTGCTTCTTTTATGCATCAATTCTTTATTTAGCTCACTTGTGAGTTTTTTTAGCTCTCTTATTTAAACATCTCACGTACCTTACTTTAACTGATACTTGATGAGATGACTTGTGATGAGCATACCTGTTGGAGTGTATCTTTCCTCCAGGTAATATGTAAATCGTTGTCTGTTCTTTGTATTACTTTTTAATGCAACATAGCTAGATCTTTTTATTATTTGACTCACAAGTAAACTAGATTGCACCTACTACTGAATTTGTACCTGTAAAAAAACTCTGATGCTTTGATTTCAACCCAGTAAGTGTTACTTGCACGTCACCAGCATATTCCTAAGTGTGCGACTAAACCTCTCTAAGGCCATATTTTCGTAACTGTTAATTATTATGTCTGCTACGATTGAGATTATTGGTGGCCACATTGGTACTGCTTCTGTTTGTCTTTATATTTTGTTTAAAAGCCTTAAGCTTGGGGGATCAGACACAACTGCATACCTGCCATGATCTCATCAACGTATATCTTAATTCTCTGACCAAGTTCTGAGTTAGTATTTAATTGATTTCTGACCGCCTCTAGTATAAAAGCTGTCTGGATAGAAACTCACCATTTTTTCATCATCTTCATGCAGGTTATTGAGTTTTGGTGTTAATTCATGGGGATCGAATGGTCGGGGACTTAAACAGTTTCCAAAAGGATACCGTGTAAATGCTGGGTACATGAATATTTCATAAGTTGGCGTATTTCTGAGCAATAATGTTTGCACCAGATATAACAAAACAAACAATATTTTATCACTGTATACTATATCAGATAAACAAATTCAAAATAGGATTATATTTCACCGTAGCGCGCAAGCTATGCTCTTAAATATCCACGAACTTAATGTTTAACCGAAGTTTGCTATTTTTCTGTTCATTCTGTATATAAATGAGGGCAACTACTAGATGACGTACATTTCCATCTACCTATTGAAAAAACAGTAGACTCAGTTTAAATAACAACAAGCCAAAAATCATGGTTTTTACAGGAAATCAACACCTAAATTGGGCTCAACGTTACTAAATATGAGGAAACCAAATACTTTCCTGACTTTGAAAAGTGCGTGTTGACTAGATTTTCACTTTTCATGAGGTTCTGAAACGTTCAACATATGTTTTGAACTGAAGGCAAGACTGGATCCTGGTGACCAAGATGTGTTGAAATAATATCCTATGATAACAAGCGAACAGACTAAGTATTTTATGCTGACTTATGGACCCAGTGAGTCACGAGTCTAATTAGGACTTCAGGTATGTATCTCAAAGGGTGTCAACAATTAACACAATACAATAACGTGGTTTGAGATTTGTCGGGATTTTGTTTTTAAGGTTGTCCTATATTAGGATATCGCAGCTGGCTGGTGCTCTCAGGTTTTCAGTTGTTCCTCAAGTGATGTCAATCAGTGATAAATGCAGACTTGGATATTTATATGTTTGATGTTCAGTCTCATGTTATATCAGAGAATGTAACTCACTGATATTGTTTGGCATTTATTCAAAAATAATAGCTTCGGCTCAGAAATTTATCAATAAACTTGCTTTTTAATAAATTTACTGTTATGATTGCACGCTAGGATTTGACATAACTGCATACTTATTCATCTTACATCGGACGGTTGCATTTTTTTAACTTAAACACCATTGTATATAAAGGTGACAATTACACTGACGTGTTATATTTCATCGCTGATATTCAAACTCATTTATCATATCACTACAAGTTTGTGGACTACTTTGCATTTACTCACATGATTAAACTCAATGATAATGATTTGGACTTTTAATGTCACCATATATTGAAAGTGTGACTTATCTGCACTTAATCAGAGGTGAAAAAATGATTTGGATTAATGTAATTATTTAAATTGTAATCTTTAATATTACAATTTTTGATAGACTGATCGGTGATATGCGAAAGACCTCAAGCTGTAATGGACGAACCTCATATATGAAACTGTTTATGATTAACTAAACTTTGACTGTTTTCGAGATACATATGACAGACAGTTTGCATGGCTACTGGACTGATTGCAGAAATGCGTCCTTGAAACCTTCATAAGTTAATTTATGGTCTCTTGTGTCCTACGAGAAGGTCATATGGCAAAAGACGCGGCTTCCATCAGTGATAATCAGCTAATTACATTTCATAACTTATTTTTAAGCCCACAAGTTTACTAAATAGTCTAGGTATTCTAGGTTCATTTTTGAGATGAAACCAAATCGTTTGTGACGAAAAAATACAGGAGCATCACATAAATTAAAGAAATAAATGTTCACTTTCCAATGACTGTTACGTAAGCACTAGTTACAAACTTTGTGCTACTTTTTTTGTTAAAATAGAAAAGATTACACAGATTTTCATCTGAATTCATCGCTGATATTTTATTGTCTTCAAATTGTAATACGTTATCAATGTTTTCAATTTCTATTATCATTATTGTTGCTTTTCAAGGAAATGTAATTAGAAAGAGATGAAGTAATGCAAAAATTAGAACACAATCAGGAGTTTGGTCATAGCCTTGATAAAAAAATAATGTCATTATTATTATATATGCGGAAAAAATGATATCCAGTACAGTGTGAACATTTGGTAGTTTTAAATGTATCCAGGCAACCAAAGCAAAATACCTTGAATTATTGAAATATTGAGGTGTGGTCGATAGAGTATTAGGCAAATCTTAAGGCAGTTCTTATTTCACTGTAAGATATGATTGGTACAACATAAAATACTTCAGAAAATGGTTAATGATACTTCATGACTTAACCATTCTCTGTAGAATTTTATGCATGAAATTAAAGACCACTTGTCATCAAAGCCGGTGTGTTTACGTTGATCTAGGAAATGCTAAAACAGTATCATGAATGTTCTGCTTTCCTTGGTATATAATTGTTTTTTACTTTCTGTGGTGAACCAATATCCTCATGGTCAGCTTTGTCGTTCACATTAGCTTTCTAAGACCTCAGAGGCAAAAATAATCAATAAAGTTGTTGTGTCTGCTGAGAATAATCATTTACATCATCTAAGGTCTTATAACTTTGATGTGTAGAAGGTATTCGAGAAAATTCAAGCATCATATAATACAACCTCAACCTTGCAAGTAGCCTGACTTACCAGTTCGACTATAAGAAGCTTTGGTAGCGTGCTACGAAACTTTTTTAATCTAGGCCTAAGAATCTGCTGGGATTTTATAGGCCATGAATAATTGTCGTAATCATGTTAAGTCCAACTGTACTTTGATCATCTGAGACTCAAGGCTCCATGTATTTGGAAACTGGTAAAACTATTGTGTCGGTTGTTGAGAATCCTTTGTGATGAACTTTGTCACCAGTATATGTATCCAAAAGTATCAAGTTTGAATGTTTATTCAAAAGAGAATGTGAAATGTTCTGAAGTGTACTCTGATGAAAAAGATGGAACCAATGCTGCTTTGAGTAATAAGCATAAACAGCCGACAAAAATATCTATTTCTGACTTGTTAGCTCCCTTAAGACTTGATGAAAATATGGTAGATGAAAGTATAGCCTGAATAGTGACAAAAACTAAGGAATTAACCTAGGGATCTTGATATTTTTAAACATATAGCTGTTTAGAGACAGGCACCTTACACATCTCCATTGGTGAGTTAAATATGCTACCATGATAGCTTAAATATATACCTCAGTAATGCTGGCAGCCGTAGAATTAAGAGGTCAGATCTGAATGTTTAAGACAAATGTTTTAAAAGCATGAAAAGCCATTCCTTATACATTATAGCTCAAAGTAGGAGTAGATTTTGAGTGCAACCTATGTAATGGGAATGACAAACCCCGCTGTTTTGCAGATGTGCAAAATTTAGCACCACTTTAAAGAGAGAACACAAGGTGATAAAATTATGAAAATATAGTGTTGTAAGGTTTATGATTACTTTGATATGGTTATAAGCAATAATTTGTGCTCGAAATATCATGAAGTGAATAATACCGTGTGATGCATAACAAATAAAATATAGAGTTGCATTTTGTCATACTGCTCATGTTTTACACTTATATCCACATGAACTCTCTTAGGATATGTCAGTGTGAGTACTAAAAGATTATAAATAGTGATGGTGGTTTTGTTATGTTCCATGTTCCAAACCACAAAAACACAGGATTAGGAATGACTGGTGGTAATAATTTATGCTCACACGTATTATACAACACAATGACGATTGAACAATAAGGTTTATTTTGTTTGTCAGAAGGTTTCTTGATGAGTGGCATTCAAAACCGTAGTGAAAACAACATTTGATTTCAGACCTGTTGGTGTCCATTTAAATTGAATTGGTCAAGCTTTATACTTAACATTTATCAAAGGTCTGATGTGCCAATGAACAGATGATTCACTACTGCTATTTGGTGATAGATGTATCCATTATCACTGCACGGTAAGTTGATGGAGGTTGTGTAAGTTTTGTGATAACATTTAGTGAAATAATAACTTTAACCATTCAAATGTTATCTCCACAAAAGTCATTCAGTTGTAATTCCTGTTTTTAAAACAAACCTTAAAAGGTGCAGGAATCTCTATCCATAATTACTCTTAGCAACAGAAATGTAGGTAGGTACATAGTTATAAAAACTGCTTCCTATATAACCAGAAATACTAGAGAAAGGTGCTATACAAAATCCAGCAAGACCGGCAGACGTTAACTGGAGTATATATGAGAGCTAGTCAGGAAATTTTGTTTAAGTTCCTTTTGTATATTAGTATGTTAGTATACCATGCTATAGTATAGGAGCAGCTTAGGAGATCAGATCAGTACTCAGCTAATTTGTAACTTCAAGCATCAAGCTGTTTTGTTTTCCTACCTTACAAACATTTTTGTTGGACCATCGATAAAGATATTTAATATGCTCTTGCATCACATACATTTCAAAGGTGAACGAAAAGCCAAGAAAGGTAGTTTTATTTTTGGGCATGTACTCAACTATTTTTGGAAATTTCATTTTAAAAATGTCTTCGTACTGTAGCGCTTTAGACAGTGGTTTTCAACAAACCAAGTGGTCACATTATTGTAGATGGCTTATTATTAACACGACAGCATGGCTAGCATGTTCCCATGCACCTTCTTGTAGATAGAGGGGAGCTGATAGTAGCTGGAGACGCAAGACAACTCGTCGATGCAGTGCGAATTGGTTACTACAGTAATATCTTTGATAAAATGCATCTAAGAGATTTGTGAAGAACGTTTTCATCGATGAAATTATCCAAACTTAGTTCAAGAATATTTTACAACACAGTGGTAGGTAACACGTAGGCTTCATTATAAGAAGTGTCGTCATCAAAGGTATCATCAGCCTACTTTACATCAATGGATTGTGAAAAGTGCTTTGGGAATTAATGCCTTTTTTTGCTGATTACGTAGAAAATTATTGGATTACCGATGAAGGCTGTTAAAGGTTTGAGCTACAAGCTGTCGCAAATCCTTTCATCGGTTGTTTCGATCATTTTGATAAGACTTTTCAAATCAAAACCAAAATAGGCCAAAATGGCCATATTTATCTGTTTGTCATCGTAAAAATACCTCTTAGTTAGCATTATCATTCTGCGAATGACTGACAAATTACATAATCCGCGGTTAAACTTCTCAAAGCTGACTGCTTTTTTAAGTTTCCAAATATGTTTTGACAAGGTTTCCGCTGGAAAACCGTTGCATGCAAGTCAGCTAAGTAGATCCAAGTGGTCTGAACTAATTCGGCTTTATGGGCGAATTTCACCCAGATACACCGTTTAAAAGCCCGGCCTTCAACGGAAGAAAAGACCGTCCGGGTTTAGATCACTCTGACCAGGGTTTCCGACTACTCATACTGTTAAGTGGTAGCATCTTTCATCGCTTAGATGCTTGACAAAGATAACTGGGAGAATAATGTAAGCCACAGCTGTATTGTTATGCTGACTACATAGATTAACGACTAGAAATAATTCGATTGGTTAGTATCAACATATGACCTATCAGTAGTACATCAGAACAAACAACAACCGGAATGAGGACAAAGAAAAAGAAATTGATCTTATATAATGATCAAAGTTGATAAGTAGAAAAGTAAAGGTTACAAAACGAACAATAAAATACTATTACGACCGTTAATGTACGAGCACAGCGTGTGCACATGTGTCACTGCGATTGATTCTGAACCACATCACTTAGAGTCTTCAACCATTAGTTTTGGTTTTTTCACCGACGATATCTTTAAAGTCCGTGCCATTTTACTTAACTCAGACCAGTAGTCAGACAGCAGTTGTGTTGATGCAGTATACTACTTTAGCCAATAATATCGTTCTTCAAACATAAGTCTGTTTCAGCTAGCATATCGTGTCCCCGTAAATGGCATCTAGGTATGCATAACTGTTGTAGTGTACCCACACATCTCAGTCTATGGAAATTTACTACTTAATCATCAGGGATCAAGAAAAAGATAAGGACTGATAGGGTGAACAAAATTACTTGGAGAAATATTCTAAGCATTCATTGACCGAGAATATCACATTCATTACAATGGGTATTTTGTTCCTATTTTGCTTAGCTTAGAATCGTTGAATCACCTTTTTTATAGTGACTAGGCAGCCACAGAACTCACGAAAGTCATATGCTTTCTAATCTGTACAGTCGCATTCAAATCTACATAAGTTGCATTTGTTCGTAATATATTTTATGACCATAAGTGATGAGTCTTACTACTTTATAATCCTTCTACAGACAGTAAATATTTAATTACATGCAAAATAGATCATACTGATGTCTGAAAACTAATCAAAGATGAGCTCACTGTGTAAACAGTTTTGACACCTGTTGTTTACACTAGTCTTTTTAGTCGTAACTGAAATGTTCTATGTGTGCACTAACTAGTGGTTAGAAAAGCAAACATCAAATAATGTACAGGACGTCTTACTTTCGTTCGTCTCAGTGTCTGAGTACACAACAAAAATCAAGTTGAACTAGTGATCTATGTAGTGGGGACTGATTTATGCACATAATTCAGTCCCACAAAAAGGAGGGGTTGTGACCTGAATAATGATCTTGAAGTCTTTAACTTTAGCATTGAATGGAGCGAGTTCGGACAGTTTAGGGAAAGCCAGCTTCTTATGGTTGCGGATACACTTTGCTGATGCGTGCCAACAAGGTGAAGCTTAACTCCGTTGTTTGCTGCCAGCTGACTCCTAACACCGAAAGATAACGATTGATCTACTTTGCCCTATTTAACTTGACTTTCAACAACGTACAGATTTTTATGGTCTTATGGTCAAAATCCCGGTAAGGTGCTTTGTGATTTTCGTCATAGTTGCCCTTCTTATCAATTCATTATTATGGAACTACTGATTTCATCAAGATTAGTCTTTAGCGTACCAACCTGAGTCTTGAATTATGCTTCAATAATCGTTTTAAGTTGGAACAATTTATATTCTATCTTCTGTTTCTCTTGGTTACCCACCTATTTGGCGATGAAAAGATTCAACAAAATACTTTTGTCGTAGCACCCTAAGCCGAACATATTCTGTTACTGTTCATAATCTCTAGTAAGTCAAATTTCGACCTTCTAAGACTTACTAACTTGCTCCAACTATGATGGACCTGGGAAAATTTGCCTGCTTATATAGGCTTAAATTGTGTGGCATCTACAACACCCATGTTAAAATTGTAGACTTCTTAACATTCTTGTAAACTGCAAGCTCAAATTATTACTGGACAGATACTGAATGCAACAGGAATGTCCTTCATCTATTTCATATCGATAAAATTTGATAACCATGCTCATACGACAGGTTTGCATATCGATCTTAGAACGAGCTAAATATTAACAAATTTATCTTCAACCTATTCTAGTTTTCAGAAAATGAACAGAGAGCTGACACGAACCACATTTTCGATAATATATAGATAATTCAAATGTCTTCCACAATCGGTTGTTGCCTGTTCGTCTGATTTGCTGATACACAGAGATATCCTGTAAACAACATGCAGTCTATGCTGATCTTACAAAATCCGACTGTTATTCATTGACAGATTTTTCAATTTGTGGCGAAACAACATATACCTGGATAAATTTTGTACCGTAATTTCTTGCCATCTAGTTATTCCAAAGTTTCTTTTCCAAAGGCTGTGCAAACTCGCTTCCTGAAGCGTGCTCAGATGGCTAAGTATAAATATAAAAAGGCTGGTAACAAATCTCAGTGAGGATATTGATCAAACAATAGTTCTGAAACATCGATGTCACATAAATTTACGGGTTTTCCTTTCGTATTTTTTGACAAAGGCTTGTAATTATGTTCCTAATTCGATGCTCGTTTGTCCCTGTATTTATTGTAATAAATGAATTTGTCACGACATCCTATCAATCCTGAGCTTTGATCATCCGATGTGTAGCCTTGGTTTAAGTACCCCAGTTTCAGCCAGTGGATGATGGATCCACACCCTGGTCGATATACTGAGGTTCAGATGGCCCAGTTTTATCATCAACCCTAAAACAAGAGATGATTTGTTGCCCGTTAGACGAAAGTGCGAGGGGTTGCTGAGTTGCATATCTTCTTTGACATTCAGTAACAATGATCGTTCCAACCTCTCTTTTATTTACTAAATTATTGTCTACCTTAAACAAGGTATAGAAATGCAGGATTCTTTAACTTAGTCTAATTTCCATCCAACAGTAAAACTTTCTTAGTACTAAACTGTACAAAAAAAGACAAGTTAGTTGCCTAAATATCTTACAGATTGGATGGTGCTCAGAGAGTGAAGTAGTTGTCGATGACAAGAACAGATAGATTCTCAGATACCAAGTGAATAAAAGTGTGAAATCGATGGGAAACTACACACAAGTAGAACAAGAAACAAATACTAAACAGAATACGAATAACTTCATGAATATTTAATCATTACATGCGGGTAAATTAAACAACAATTAGCATTAAAACATGGTGAATTAGCGTTTAGTATCTAAATAAATATTTTGTGCCTACATGTTAGAGGTTTCATGAGCTCATTTATAACTGATTCTGTAGTCTTGAGAAGAAATAGACAGTTGCCACGTGGCAATGGATTTGGAAACTCTTAATTGATGTAGTAAGTACATCCACACTGCAGATTTCCCCACTAAAATTATTCTGTGCCAGTATAGTGATGGCTAATATTGATCCTTATGCTCAGTCATAAGCAGAAATCATATTTGCAAATGACAACCTAGAAGCTGTTTAAATCATACGTGTATATTCATTCGGACAGAAGAGAAAGGTTGTTCCTGAAAAAAATAGATTGGATGCTTCTTTATCACTAGAGTTTTAGTGAAAAACATTTCAAGCACACTTCAGACAGTCGATTAGTTCATTCCTTCATGAGCACATACTCTTCATATGGCAAACTCATGCATAACATTTTTATCACAACTACAGATAAAGGCTTTCAGAGAATTCATAAAACTTATCCACTTTTATAGACAATGTTAATCTACTCAGAATGAAGATGCAGTTGACTGGCTGGAAACCAATGTCAATCATCTGAAGCATAGTCACTTTAAATTGATTTTGTAATATGATGGTTCCAAATGGAGACGTAAAAGTTTACTCCATACAAATGAAGTCCATATATATTGAATTAAAAGTATTGTATCAGTAGTAACTGAGAGAATGTTCTACGCAAAAGTATCACATGCTGAATATCATTTGCGTCATGCATTTCAATAAATTATGAATTTAGAAATAACAGTGTTATTGAAGCTAAGATCATTGTATTTTTATTCACAGTGCTAAGCTTCACAACTGTGGAATTCTACGTGTCACTGAATATTTGATCTATGCAATACCATTGGTATGAAGAAATATCACAGAAGCATTCTTACGACTTACGTATGAATCCCACAAATTTTTGTATATCATATGTAATAAGGGAAGTCAGTGTCAACTGAGGTGGCCAAAATGAAATGGAATAGGGATTATTGGAAAATCTCATACTAAGTGGAAACATTGAGAAATAAGTGTGTCAATGTCTGTCAAACTGATCGCAATACCGATGAGCTGCTTTTCGTTACTTCACATATTTCAGCTACTCAGTATCTTTTCACATTATCTATCACGTCATTCTGACTACTCATAACTCCATTTTGTAAGAATTGTACGTTAACTGTTCAACCCGAAATAAGTACACCCAGTTTCCTTGGTGCTAGACGAATAGCAATCTGTTACTTATCCAATGCCTCACACAGACAATCTATTACTTCTGTGAATAGGATTTTGTAGTGAACAGTGAACTCACATCCTAATATAACATCATCTCATAGTGTTCATTTTCGTCTGTAAACAAATTGATGGTCTCAACTGTATGAATAGTACTGTATTTCCTTGCGTTACTTCTTATCAGTTCTAAGATTTTGACTAGCAGTTTTATGAAATCTTGAGAAACACATATCTTGCTACGCTTTTGTGAGGCGGTGATGAGTGCAGCGATAGACTATTGAGGACAATACATGTATGAGTTTGCCATATGAAGAGTATATGCTCACGGAGGAATGAACTAATAGACTATCTGAAGTGTGCTGGAAGCGTTTCTCACTACAACTCCAACTCTACACTTACATGCCTTTGAAGCTGGTTTTCAATTACGAAAACATTCTGTTGCCTCACTGTGCATCTCTTTCGCATACACTAACAAACCTTTCCAATTTTCGGTGATGACAGGAATCTTACTGGTCAAAAATCTAACGAACATCAACTAATTCATAAAGACAAACGGTTGTCAGTATTTCTAAAACAACTTCACTTATAGAAATGAACTATTCATCTGAGTTAATTTTGTGCCAGCTCTTATAATTATCTGTTTTTTTACCCCTTATGATTGAATCAGTCACATACTCCTTCCTACAGTGATGCTGAACAGCAATGTATCAGAAGCTTTGTAAAGAATAATTATTTGTGGATTTCGAACATATTTTCATAGTTAAATTGAAGAAACAAAGATGGATGAATTACAATTATTTGCATAAGATGAACACCTTTTATTAGGAAATCAGTGGAATAAAGATACTTGACCAGTAAACTTCTTTCTTAAATCCACAAACAATGACAACAAAAAATGTTTTAACTCCAAAAGTGTGTTTCAGAATGTCATCTTAATCTGGTATTTTATTTCACACTTTGCTACTATTCTGATTCATCAATACTGTCTATCCTCACTGAAAAAAAGAACGATTAGGTCAGTGATTACCCTCTGAGAATCGGTTCGAATCAACTTACAAAAGGATTTTGAACATTGTATATACAAATAATATTATTTATAATCATTTTTCCATGTTAGATGGACTATAGTTTTGTTATTCCTTTTATTTAATAGTCTGAAATCTTCTCCATGATTTCTACAGATTATTGTTATTTCCCTTTATCAAGCGACCCATTAGAAACAATGGAGATGATTCAAGCTTGATAAACATAAAATATGAACATAACTACTATTCTGACGTTCACTGTTACATCAGGATTTTCAGAATTCAGATTTATTTTCTGCCATTATATTTATACCATTTTTGAAGGTAACAGTTTGCAGGACAGAAAAACATACAGAACAACGCTTTCCATTTCTTTGATCACATCATTATCATGCCAGTAAATTTTTAATCCATTGGAAAACCCAATTTTAACTTACTGAGTTCTGCTAATTACGTTTTATTGAGATTAATTTTATGATTATTACTTACAGATCCATTCATCAATTTAGGCAATTTATTGGTTTATATTCCACATTATTCCTTTTTCTTACATTGTATAATTTAGGTGGTTTGTCGTGATTTATTGATTCCAGTATAGCATTCATCATGGACTGATATCAGTTAAGCAACCATTGTACATCTCAGAGTATTGGACAGCTGATCTGCACTAATACCTGACTCCTTAATATAGCTCACCTATGACCCCTCCCAGGGATCGAGTTCACGACTTTCAGCTTTCGCGGTGACCCCATTAGCATTGAGCCGCTGGACCGGAATCCAACACCACCATGAAATCTTCAAGTCCTCACAAACCTCCAGATTGAAATACTGCTCAATGCTCATTATTGACATGGTATGAGGTAACATTTCCCTAGGTTTTCATTAGAATTTGTGACCAGTAGAGTAAACCGAGCTGGATGTGAGGACCGAGACTCATTCAGTGTTGGCATTGGATGAAGGTCATACATTATCGAAAACTAAGAGAATTAGGAAAATATGGAGCACCGGATTCTGACTCATCTTCAACATGCTCACCGTAGAAACCTAAGGTCCTGGGTTCCCCCACTAGCGTAATCATGAGTATGCCGGGAAGAAACAGATGTCCAGTGCCCTCAGGTTCTCAGTGGTCCTTCAGGTGACATTATTTTGTGACGAGTATTACACTGAAACCACACAGTCCTACCAGAGTTTTTGTTCTAATGAGATAAATATTCATCACATCTCCAAATGACATTTTAACTTTACTTCAATTCACATAGTTTTAATAATTGGCTATATCCTTGACTTTTTCTGACTGCATGCCAATATGTTAGTATTTTTTTGTGGCTTGTTATAGTAAACTTCTGACAGAAGCCACTAAAATCATAAAATAAATCCATAGAATTCTGTTCCAGTGTGTGTTTTTGTTCTTCTAAATTAGGTTGTAATTCAGTAAGTCTCGGCAAGCAGTGTATCTTCGAGAATAGGTGAGAGGACTAGATTATGCAAACTAATACTGGTTATTAAGAACTTTCTTGAAAACTTTCCAGTTTTTAAAGTAATCACCTTAGGCACCACTGACCTATTTTTTCAAACTCACAGTATCTGGTTTGCCCATGAGCAACAGAGAATGCAAACCATGAGGGAAGGTGGACGTCCGTTTTACACCAAACCGTTGTGCTATCTGCGATGATTTTCAGTAATACTTGAGACCAGATTTGTTTTTCCATATGTTGAGTAAGATTTGTTACTTATCTGTGCAACTTAATAATATTATGCCTAACTATATATGTGTACACAAATTCTGAAACATCCTATAGTTGTGATCCCTGTCCTACAATGATGCTGATCAATTCAGGCTGCTAACCTCCTTCAAGTGGTATCACTCATCAGTGTTCAGTACTAATGATTGTTAAGTTCAGGTTCATAGAGTTTTATTGTTTATCAACAAGTATTAACGCGGTTTAGTAACTATCCTCTTATTCCATTAAAATTTGTTTCGTGAGTGTAGATAAGAATTGTTTCATTTTCGGTTACTTTCGTTTGGAAATGAAAACGCTAGTCTCGTTGTTCATTCAGTTGAGTGGCCCAGAAGTTTTGCATATTGACTAAGGCAGCAGAAAGTGATACAAATACCCAGACTGACTAGACATTTAGAAACAAAGGGGACCACTAGCGAAGACTGTTGTTCAGTCCTGTCATGCCAATTGTACAACGTGAATTATCCAACACATCCTTCCTTAAGAAATCAGAACACTCACCAGTTGACTAACTGATGGTAACTCTGAATATTGAATAATTTACGTAACAAATAAGTGAATAATGTACCCAGGCATTCTACTGTATGGTTTATTTTAGTCTGTTCTCAAAGGAAAGCATAACTAAAGTTAATAAAGCTTTCTAAATTCAATTCTTTCCCTATGACTATAACTTCATTTAGCACTTCAGGTTTCCTTGGAAAAATTATAAGTTCGACATTTTGCTAATCACCTCTTAACCTCCTATACATGACTGCCTTAAGCTACTTACTAACAGAACTCTTTTGGTTCAACCTCTGTAGTAATAAATAAAGAGTTATCTCAATACGAAACCATGTGTTAAATCAAATGAGAAATCTCCAAACTGACAAGTCGGCACTGCTCAGAGATGAGTCGTTTTCCAGCTTACTAGAGGTAATATCAACAGAGTATCTGTCGAAAACCATCCTATCAACGTTTTACATGACATAAAAGTGTCATGAACTATTGAAATCTACTGAACAACATGAGTAATTATAAGCCATTCACGTTGATCTTCAAGGTTTGCTAGCTAGATGATAATGATCTGAAGTACTTGACTTTGTGATCTGAATTTTTCCAGGCAGACTATTGATGAGTGACATGGTCATCTAGTGCTTAGATCACTCTAATCTGGTCAGTAAAATCTACTGACCAGCGTGGTTGGTTTCGAACAACTCATGCTTTAAGTAGTATAGTTCATAAAACCACATATTCTCAATAAAATTATATATTTCATCCTTTTTTCTTCTAGTTACAATCAATTTCACTCAAGGCAACGAGAAATAATAACTGGTTGTATTTCTTCACTGCAAAAAACGTCACCGGACGAGGTTCGTGCTTTGTACTTCGTTAGGTTTAACAAGCCTTCAACAATGTCCGGCTCCGGAGCACCTTCTCAGGTATCGTTTACAGTTTGTTTATTCCACTATGCTGAATGATGACTGATGGTATGATGAAAATTTGGGCTACTGCAGGGCTGTAACCAGCGCCCACGGGTTTCCGGTCCCATCCTCCACCAACTGAGTTACGAGATCCGAATCCTAACCAGACTTTCATTTTATTTGAATCTCCAAGGGTTTTTATTGGCTGCAATGTGGATTCATGAAGCGTGACTATCACTTGATCATACTCCTGTAACAACCAGAACAGCAAGTAATAGTTCACTCAGCATGACCCAGGCCTTTCACATTTGTAGCCCAGTAACCTTCACTTATAGTGTTGATCTACATTATAAAAGAGATCACCACTTACTCCCAACACGAAATGATAATTATGGAAGTGGCAAAAAGTCATCTTTATCAGTGGTGTGAATGGACTACTGTCATGCCTGATACCCTATAAAAATTCTTTGAAATCGGTACTTGCGCAAAAAATATTCTGTTACTGTGAGATGTAGGTTCTCAATTAGTAGATATCCATGTACCAAGATTTAGTCACTGGGATTCGGTGACAATCGTAATCTCTTCAAGGCTAAATCAACACAAGCCTAAGTATTTTGCTGATAGTTTCGTAAAAAAGGTATTCGAATTCTTAGATTCAAATATGAAAAACCAACTCACTCTGTGGTAATTATGTGGGATTTTCGTTAAGTGCAAAAGCTATTCATTACTGTAAAGGATCACAGTATTTTAAGGGTGAACGTATTTACTGCTGTCATTAAAAGTTTTAGGCAGTGTATTACGAAATAAATCTCAGACAAAGCATTTAGGTTCTGAATAAACCTTCGTAACGGACTAATTTGATCACAAAGCCTTACTGGAACTGTCAGAACGAAATGAAACTGGATTTTTTGAAATTGGAAACACAGATATCTAGTGATTAAATCCTAAGCACTTCGGTATTCAAAAGTGTAGTATGGCTTAACTCAATGGCTTAAGATTATCACTTCTATCAATTCATTATCAGAGCTCCTATATCTTTTATGTTATGGATAACACACTGTTGTATTACAAAGAGAATGAAACCAGATCAGTTAAAATTTTAACAAATGCCGGCTTTACAGTCGGCCTTGAACACATTTTGGTTGATTACAAGACCCGTCAGCAGCTAAATAACATTCATAACCAATAATTCAGCCTGTTTCATTTTATTGGATATTTATAAACTGTATTCTTCTTCGAGGCCTATTAGACACCTAACCTCATCTTTCAGCTTTCTCTTTACATAGCATATATCGAACTGGTAAATTGCGTGTTTGAATCGTTAACTTAAAGTATCCTCTTCATTTACTTTATTTAGAATCAGCTTGAAAACGATTTTTTATCAATACACCTTTCTTAAGGTTGTATGAAAATATGCAGTCTACGTAAGTGGTCAGAGTGTGGGCTGAAGAACCACTGTCTTACTGTCTTACCTGTAAACTTGCCCATTTAGATAAATGGAATTGTTGGAGTGTGGATGCCTAGAGAAATATGTCTGCTAGCTGGTCGTCAGTTTTGTTTGTTGTGTGTGATCAAGCATATGAAAAGTGTCTTAAGCACCATGACTCGTCTGTATATATATCGTTTTGGATACATTTACTAAACACTTATGGTAAACAAATAAATTTTAAGGAATCGTCAGGGGCTAATGAAGCGTTTACTGTATGGTGAAAAAAGCAGAGTAACATACTGTTGGTTTATTACTTCATTCGTAAAAATGAACCTAATTTTGAGGAGGGAAACATTATTCAGAAGTAAATTTGCTCTAATAGGCTTGTGTTTCACTTTTTATTCAATTAAACAGTAGAGCATGTATAGATGCACTACACACTAAGTGTGTGATACATCTTACAGAAAATTATCCCCATCATTCTGTCC
This sequence comes from Heterobilharzia americana, assembly GCA_944470555.2. Classification (NCBI taxonomy): domain Eukaryota; kingdom Metazoa; phylum Platyhelminthes; class Trematoda; order Strigeidida; family Schistosomatidae; genus Heterobilharzia; species Heterobilharzia americana. The sequence goes on along the minus strand of OX104127.1, from coordinate 125,525,489 downwards.
ATTTTTCATGCAATCATCCACTTTTTGCTTCATGCATGTATTACTATAATGAACACAGTACACGGTAATACAGTATCACAATTTGAAGCGAGTTAAAGGCCTTTTTCTTTGCATTGAAGTGTGTAATACTAACCTCTTTATCCTTCTGGAACTAGTAAAACACTTAATATCAGGGGATACAACGTAATCGCGAATATCAGTCACAAACCTACTCACAAAAGAAAATTTTCCGATAGTGAAAGTCAGTTTGCTTATTTCCTCTTAATGAATCACTTAGCATGTCCATGAAACTGGTATACGTTGCTACTCAAGAATGGCATACAATATACAAAGTAATTCCCAATATATTGAAGTAAATTTACGGTATGCTTCAAAAACCCATGAAGTGATTACCAGCCAGGTGGAAAAAGTTATTCATGGATGGATAAGTATATGCTCAGTTACTGTAATAGATTATAAAACCAATCAACTAATTTACTTCTCGCGAGCGCAACTTAGAAATAGGCATTAACTACTTATAAGTAGTTGCAGTGAGAAATGCAAAATGCATGGATTCCAATTCAGTAAGCGAAGCAACAAACAATAAACAAACTTCATTTGTTAATTCACGAATTCAAGCATGAATTGCTGATATTAAATCCACGCAGATCCAATTTGTATGATTTTTCAGTAGCCTCATTTAAAAGTGGTGCTTAAAGTGACTGGTTGTTTGCAGGCAGTTCACTTTCATCACTACAAAGTTAAAATTACACAGACATCAGGTTACCTCAACTTCTACATAGTATGCTCCATACATCCAGTATACCTCAGAAGTCGCGCCTCAACATTTCAGTTCAGACTGTAGGTTCTGAATATTAATCACAGTTCTTAAACTACATTTTATTAAAAGACGCTAAGCGGAGTAATTTCTCTTCTAGAAGATTTCATTCACGAAAGCTGTACGACTATTATCAAAATCATGAAAACAAATAAGAGTTTGTTGGTGGTTGGTAGGGACACTCAATACTTATGACTTTCAGGAGTAGAATAGAAAATTTCGAAAGACAGAAGAAAACTTCCCATTTTGCAGTGGTAAGCCTAATTGTTGAACGCAGTGTTTCTGGACACAGAGATCAGATTCCAGGTTATGACTTGCTATTGGTTCGGCTGTGCATAGATAGTGCAGTTGAAGGCTTTTGGAATTGTACGGAGTCACTTTATAAACCACTTTGAAGAAACCACTGACAGGGGTCAGATGTCCATAGATGAGTAGAATGAAACAGCAGTCAGAGGAAAATATTTAGATTAACTTGGGATTCAAATGTGACATTATAGCTGAAATCCTCATACATCGCCGCTCAAAATCCTTGAGGAAGACATCTCATGCAGCTAGGACAGTCAATCCATAGATACGTTGATCAGTACAGTATGGTGCTTTTGACTACTTTGATGTACATCTGTCAGCTTACTTGTTCCTGTGGAGAAATGTACATTCACCTAAAACAACATCAGTTTCGTCAACGTATTTGGGAAAGTTGTCTAGCCTGGATATCCAGATCAGAAGTAAAGAATCAAGAACAATTCTATTTTTTGGAAACCCTTGCATCTCTTGACATCTAGCCTCTCCTAGTGATTACTTGAGAGTAATTTGCAGAGCGTCACCTTCTGTCTTGAAGACCTTGAACTGGGTTATCTTTTCATAACCAAATCACAACCTTGAGCTTGATCTCAGTTCTCCGATACATTGCCTGTATTCCTGAGACATTGTGGCCAACGTTGTGATGTTCTCCTGTCTTTACACACTTTCTGGTTGAATATTGAAAATTAAGATGACGACGTGTCCCTACTGATTTCCGAGAGACTGTTATTTGTTTTCCAAGATTTTGGATGCGGTTGTACACCTTTGGCAAAGGAAGTCGAAAATGAAAGTTTCTGAGACGTCTTTCTTTTGTCACTTTATACAACGATTTTCTCTTTGTTGAACTACTTACATTTTGCTATGATGAATACTAATGACTGGAACTATTAGGCTACAGATAGACTTCCCACTATCAACCCTATGAGGACGCTTAACCATTAACAGTCTGTGTTACTCTTCAGATAATGAGGATAAAAACGATTTTTTCCCTGAGAATCTCGAAATAGTGCACATTTATTCAGGTAATCTTTTTAAGCATGGAGATTTTATTCGATTCCGCCTTTACAGTAAGCTTTTCTGTAGAAGACAGCTGTGAGTCTTCCAGTAAAATGACTCATTATTCGAAGAAACCTTGAGATGCACGAAATTTTAGTTTTTCTAATTGTCTTTTCTCATATAGAAAACTTTTCTTTCAGCCTATACTGTAACCCTTCATGTGAAGTTTTGGACGTTTAAACGTATATGTGATGTTAATGCGGTTTAACTATTTTTCTACCTGTGGAATTTTGACACTTGTTTCCTAGTATACACGTGTTATATAGGTTCGTTATTGAAGCACTTCTACTTATTAAATTCACTTTCAAAAAATGCTAGATTTTCTAATATTTTGAGTTTTGGTATATATCTGTTGAATACTTTCGAAGACCTGCCTTCATTTTCCAAACAAAAACAAGAAGATACAGTAAATGTTTCCTTCTATGATCCAGTTTAGTCACCTTTGTGGTTGCAGAATACACTTCGGCTTTCTGGACGTTTAAATTAAAATTTGCATTGCATTGAAAGCGTATTCGCAATTCCTAATTCTTACATTGCATTTGGAGTAATTAGTTTCATTTCTTGAGAATTACAAAAGGAGTTTAATATATGACATAAAAGTGTTAGAACACTATCCGAAACTCTCTTGTACTGTTGCTTATTAACACCTCATTGTGCATCCAGTCAGCTGATTAGCGTTTCAGGGGTTTCATTGAGTGGTTTTCCATTTGGAGATACATTTCTGCGCTGTAATCTAATTCACTTCAATGAAAGTTTTTGCATAGCCTCCATTGCCAATGTAGTCATAGATGTTTTGCATTCAAAGCACATGAGAGCGGTTTTTAGTCACATTTCAGATCAAACAGAAGATCTCATTTGTAAGTATAAAGCCATAACATTCATATTAAATCGGGAAAAATACATTCAAGTGTCATTCACTTAGGCAGTTTGAAATTGCACAACATTGCCTAACATTAGCAGATGTAATGCACAGACATTTAGCGTTTTATGTATGGAATGAATGGCTATTGACCTTAGCAGAAGCAGATGCATGCATACTTATGTGTGATTATCAGGTATATTTAAGTTGTCTTAAATAGTGTGATTACACGAACTGATGATTCATTAATATAGGTGTAAAACTTGGGCACTGTGGCAGAATTTAATTCCATATTACATTGGCTTATTTGATTTATAACACACAGTGATCTAGTATTATTCACCTGATGACGTCTCGAGCATAAATTATTGCTTATAATCATATCAGTGTAATCACACTACTTTCAACATTTGATTTTTATAGTTTTGTTACCTTTTTTGTTGTTAGTAAAATTTTCTATATCTCTGGTATACGTGTTACATCACTTCTGTTACATGTGTTGCTTCTTGATTCGATGATGAAGCCACCAAAAACAAAGTCAGGTTTAAGCTAGAAAGATGTGACTGTTTTTAAAAGAAAACATTATTTACTGATGAAAACCGGACTAAGAAATAACTGTTTACAAAATTGTCATTCCTAATTAAGGTTGGATGATCTACTTGGAGCTGTGTAAGAAAAACATTTAACTTTCAGCCGTCTCAACACAAACAACTCAATTACAATGTATTGGCTTTACTTTCACAACTCCAGCGCTAAAATGTTTCAACTGTCATGCCAACTGGTTCGATGCCACAGATGGAATTCAAGCAACCGCTACGCGTAATGCAAACCAAGTTCAAAAGTGAAAGCAGAATTTGAATTCGCAAATTGTCGTCTTCTTTCCTGATAAAAGTTTGTAAGATCATCACACTGTCATAGTAAGAAACAATATGAATGCACATTTCTTCACGATGTGACACACTTTACCATATGTAATTATTTGCCTGCGCGTTTATCTAATCTCTGGCCAATTCAGTTGTATCTCGCTTCATCAAGATACTTTTCTGAAAATCTATATCAAGTTAAAAGCAAAACTGCAAGTCAAAATTCTCCTTTTTTTCACATAGGTAGAATGTTATTAGAATTACTTTGCCCATCTTTCTTACATGAATGTGGACTTCAACTGTACAGACTCACATATTACATAAAGAACCTATCACTCACTGTCATTACGATGGTTTGTTGTACTGAAAGACAACGGTTACATCACTTACTTTACTCTACACTAAATAAAAGATGGATAATCATATTCTGTTGAACATGAAGTCAGAGGCTTTAACGAATTTTAACCAATAACCTTACACCATTGTAACCTAAATATGATTGACTTCTCTACGTTTACAATATGTTATAAATGCCGTTCTCTATATCAGTTTGCCCTCATTTTGAAGAGTGTCAGACAAATAATGTATGTAAATAGTGGTATATATGCATCTGATATTGTTTTACACTAATCGAATGATATTGCATAACACAACCTAGGTTTTCAGGTCAAACAAATCCGTTAATTTGTGTGTGTGTGTGCGTATGTACATACCCACAATGTACATATTCTAGTGAATTAGTTATGAGACAGGCTTGTACCATTTTACTCAGGTTTCACATTTCGATACATACTACACAGACATGTTTTCATATTTACGTGATAAACAAATCAATAAATACATTATATTTCTCGATGACTTGTAGTATTGAATCACTCCAGATTGTTACTCTATATTGTGTAATTTTAAAGCAATTCACTTCATACGTGTGTTTGAATGAATGATCACACCATATACAAACTATATACAAGGATACTTTCTATGTACACGTAAACAAATAATCTATTCTAGCGATTCAGCCACTATTCAGTTATCTACTCGTTTGACCTGTAACGTATCTGCTTGATGCTCTTAATTTTCACAAATCTATAGACCATTTTGTACGACAACTAATATAAAAGAAATGGCGGAAAATGGTAGTTATTATGGATGAGATATAAGCTTCATATCCTAGATCCTTCACAACCTAACCATTGGCTTTTTAACTTTTAATTGGAATACACGTATATTTAATATAATGTAATTCATTACGGCACACATTCCAATCGTTGTCATAAATTTGAGTTAGCTTAAATAACAAATTGTTTTCAGTGAAAGATTTCCAAATGTTTCAGTGGATTTGAGTAATGCTGGTAGTTAAAAAAACTTATTTGCAGTCGAGTGTTCGCAGTTCAGATTAGAAGTCTTGAAGATGCTAAACTTAATTCTAATGTGAATTTTGACTTATTTCTGACGCCTTAAAGTTTTAGCCATCCTCATGACAGAAACAAACTCGACAGATTTTTTCATACTCAAACTATGGAATGAGGAGAATTGAAACTGAAAGCGGACATTGACGGCATCGTATAAGTTTATACTATCATATAAGTCTGGAGGCATCTTATTCTTGAATGCATATGGTTGTATCGATTGTATAATATTTCATGGGGAGGTTATGATTCTCTGTTGATCATCCTAGCAAACTTACGAGAGAAGTTTCAGAAGAAATTCAAAATTTACAAAAGGCTGCTTTTGAGAGCTTTGAAGTAAATACTGAGTGGGTTCTTTCATCATTGATTCGTCTTTCAGATACATTTAATGGATTTCAATTTTTGCACCACAGAAATCGAGAAATTACAAAACATCCTCCTCCTGCTCATCATCATCACCATCAAGATCAACATACGACAAGGCATTACTGCGTAATGGTTCAAGTTGACACACTTCACATCAAGTAACAAGGCAATGAAATAAAAATGAAGAAGGAAAGAAAATCGGTTAAAGGAAGTAGAAGCAGAAAGTAGTAAAACAGAGGAAGGAAGAATGAGATGATGAGAATAAGTATAGCAGTTAAGATGGGGATAATGTGTCTATGCATCTGCACCACTGACATCGGTTCTCAACCGTACCACCTACAGTCTCCAACCACTGGTTTCAGTTGTCCGGTGGACCCCGACCATCTCGTCTGCATCGCTCTACGTAGCTCATGCCAACAGCTAAAGACTTCATGCACTGACTCCATGTTCTAGTCTGGCTTCTCTGAGCCTTTTTACAGCCTGAACCTACTTCGACCAACATTGTGTGATGAGGCAGACGTTGGCTAGGCATACATAACACATGTCCCAGGCATCTCAGTTGATGAAGGTTCGCAACCGCATCAACTGTCTTACCTCTCCTGCCTAAAACTTTACGTTTAATTTCTGTGTTACTCGTATCGTGACACCACGAAGCATGGCCTATGCTACGAAGGCAGTGGTGATCAAAAACCAGAAGCCTTCTCATATCTCCCACCTTTGATGACCATGTTTCACAGTTATAGAGTAGAATATAGCAGACCGCAGTACAGTACACTTGACCTTTAATAGAAAGTTGGATAGTGCGGCGGCGTCACAAGTGATATAAGTTGAAAAGAGCTAACTGGGCCTTTTTGATCAGTGCAGAGATTTCGCTGGCCACAGAGCTATCAAGGCTGATCCGACTTCCTAGGCAAGGGGAGTGTTAGTCGGGGTATAGTTGAAGGCCAGTCCTGGGACAATATTTTGTACTTAGGTGGTGAGAACCACATACTAAACATTCTTAAGTTGCCACTCAAGGCCTCCGGAAGACTCAGAATCGTGTCGGAGTTATCAACTAACAGGACTATGTCTTCTGCGCGTTTTAGGTCTTCCGAAGATTCTCCTGTGATCAGTTTAATCCGTATGTGGTCAGATGACAATGGGAAGACCTCCATAAGAACATCTCTGATGAAACTGAATGGAATTGGGGGAAATGGACATTCTTGACGGACACTACTTGCTGTACACTACTCACTCGAAATCTCAACATAGTCCCTAACATCCCCACAGGTGATGGAATAAACAGCCTTAAACATCTTTATGATTTCCTTGACTCACAGCAATAGCAAAGTTAAGGACAAACTTACCTCTTTAAATAGATAAGGTGGTCACGCATAGTTTGAAATGACAAGAAATAGAAGATTCTCAAGAAATACCACTTTGGTTCAGTATCGTTGGCAAGACTGGCTGAGGTACCAACTGCAATCACTATGGCTGGTCTATGCAAGTGATCTTCTTATCTGACAAAGGCATCATTACTGCCATGCTGATGGTTGATGGAATCTCGATACAGATTAAAAAAAGCGTATCTGTTTTTTTGCAATCATTACTATCCGTCGTGCACAGACAAATTGCGGTTCCTATTGGGACAAAGCTTACTTCGCGGCAATATGGGTGTAGAAAGTCATCATCTGCAATGGAATTTTAAATTTAATATGAACAGACTGAAAACAGATAGTGAAAACTACAAATTATTAGATAAAGGATAAAAATAAATAAAACGAAAGACTTTCTCCTTGTGGTTATGTGGCAGTGAAGGAAACGACACAAATGAGGAATGATGAAACGATGTTTTGTAAAACTATACTGAACACTTAAAATTTTAAAACCATACTCCTTAACTACTCCATGCACGAAGCTAATGTATTTTACATACGAGATGAATTGATTGTCAGTTTATGTTCTTTATGCTCACAATCCATGTTTTTCACTTCCTCCATCAGAACCTTGACCAACTGGATGATATAACTGCTCTCACCAAGGGCATGATGCTATATGCTACTTAGATGTGTTTGTCTAAGTAGTACATATCATACACACATGCCGCCCCTCATGGTGTAAAAGGTTTTGAACAGTTCGTAATTATGCACAACCTTCAATAGTTAGTTGGTTAGTCAAAAAATGCGATTAGTTTGATAAAGATCATATTGAGTTTCTTCACGAGAATTTTCGATAGATCTTTCTATTCCATGTTAGATCATGTTAAGCAGAAAACGATTTTCAATGTTTTGATTAAGCCAACATAAGTCTGATATTCATTTCATTTCTCCAGTAATAATTATTTTAAGCACTTTTCATGCAGATGTCATGAGGCAATCTGGAGGTGTTAACACATCATAGCATCATGGTTAAAAAGAGTAACAATAGAGTATAATAGCCACTTAATGGTGATATTTTCTAATGAATGCCTAAAGGGACACTTTCATCTACTAGTCATGAACTAAGGAAAATGTCCTCAATAAGCTTTCATTTGTTCACTTGCAACGTGAACGTTCATTAAAATGACTGCTACAAATGCTCCAACTTTCTCTGAATAATTCAGAATTGAGACTTTTCTATTTGCCCGAGAAAATGAGTCGTTGTAGTGTGAATAACCTAACCTCATGTAAAACATTAGTTTTTATCTACTACCTATTGTTTAATTCAGAGTTAATATATGCAACCACAGAATTCTATAATTTACGCATTAAGCCTGTGTCTAGTAGCCCGTGATTTCTACCTCGTATCAGAAAGATTAAAGTAACTTTTAAATTAATCCTGATCAACAGCCGGTTGTATTCTTGCAGATTATACGGCTTCTATCAAAATAAATAAATAAGCTAAAACCATAAAATAATTTATTAATTTATTATAACTGAGACTCATATCCATTTTATACTATCGTTTCTTTAAAACTATCCATCCAGTAGACTTTCTTCATCATTAGTGATGAAATTGTCAGGTTCTTGATCAAAGGCTGCGCTGCTGCAGTGCATACAAGCATACATTTTCATTTTCAGCTCGAGGCGAGTTAGGGAGTATGAGGTGCTCTGCTTAATTTCGGGCTGAGAGATACTAATGAATATGACAGTGAAGCAATTTCATGACCATTCTGTTTCCTTGCTGGTAAGACGACTTCGTTTCTTTGACTGACTGTATCGAACTTAAATTGTTTGGTTAATACTTTTAAAAGTAACTAAGCGGCAAACAAAAAAGCACTATTGTTCTAAGAAATCTAGCTTTGGTTGGATTCGACGCTTGTCTTTAAATGTGGTCGCAAGTTTCGAAATTTATCGCGGCCAGATGTAAGTTGCTAATATATAACCAGTGCACAGCATTCAAAAATTAGGTTATTGCTGTCATACAGTTTTAACATTTCCTGATGGTGTCTACCACAAATCATCCAGATCCTATATAAAAAGTCGCTGCTCCTGAAGTCCGTCACAGACAATCGGCGTACTTGAAACTTTCTAGAAACGATCGATAACCATTTACATAGAAGTCAAATTGGTTAAAAAGACAACTAATAAAACATATCCTTTAAGAAATACGTAACAGATATTTTAATCTTGTAATATATCTTTTATTATCTTACGGCTTTTCTATTCCCACGAAATCAAGCGATCATTAACAATAGAATCTGAATCCTCTTGCTTAAGTATTCACAAATGTAAATCAGTTTATCATGCTACATTGCATTAAACACACACTAGTTAAATTGTGACACATCATTATTGGAATAAGTAAGAAATTATAAGTTTAGAAGTTGAATCCATACTCTTCACAGAAGATAAATTGTAAATGAAAAAAGCAGCCAATGCATGCAGACAACTTTTCTGTAGCGTGCAGTATGACTAACAATTGAGCCGCATTCGGATAGAGAATTCAGTTAATCATAAACAATGAAAGTCAGTCAGCGTCACCCAAATCACAGTCCACTACAAAAGTTTTTGTTTTTTCCTGAAAGGTTTGCAATCCGAATACGATTTACGTTTGAGAGCTGAGCGTCAAAAATTACCTTCCTAGAATACGTTTGCTGAAAAAACGTAAGACTGTATTTGTCTGAAGAAGCTTTCTTTTTTCTGAACAGGGGTAATGCCATGATAACCAGTCTTGTGGGCAAATATTACTTTATATTTGTCTCATATGTGACTTTCGGTGTATGTTAGTTGAGGTAAAAAAACATGAATAAGTTAGTTTCAAGGACCTAGTTTCATGGATATATCTGGGAATGGTAATGTGCCGAACATTTGATCTCCTGCACTAAAAACTTAAGTTAGGTGAATTCAGAACAGTGTTACTTTTGACAAAAGGATCCTGCAAATCGCACATTATATCATCCACAGACGTATCCAGAATGCTTTGGAATAACGATACCACTTGGAATGTGGATTATTTAGTTGTGTGTTGTGATGACGGAAATAACCAGGAATTTCATATGTCTCAATACAAAATGTCACTTACACTTTTTTTAAGTTAGCGAGTAGAGTACATTTATGCGTAACATGAAGTTAACCGTGGGAAGAAAATGCAACCAACTGAACGGACGCAAAGTTCTGTTCTACCATTTTAAACCGAGATATTTTTAGAGGGAATAAAATGTTATAAATGCGTAAGTGCCTTGGTTGCTAGACGTAATTTGTATTTATGCTTATTTCAACTTATACAGGCACAACGATGTCTTACGTAACGAATAAACAACACTCAGCCAAGTGAAAACGTAGATTCGTACTTCAAAGTGTTTAATCCGCTGTTACAAATTTCAAATGAATTTATTCTGGATTAGATTCTATATGTGCCTTTAACCATTTATGAGATAACTGAATGAATGATGTGGAAGTGCTTTTGCACTACTTCGGTAGCTCTCAGACCCTAGCAACCATCAGTAGCTGAAACTTTCGAGAGTGCAGGATTCCATTCACTTTAATAATATTTACACCACTATTTTTTGTGCTAAGTGCGCCTTGTACTTACAGATTTATACATAAAAAGGTTAATCTTATTTGAAGTACTGCATTCGTATGGGATCCAGTCACAGATGACAGAGTGCCATTTAGAGACTTTCACTAAGTACAAAGAACTTCTCTTAACTCATGCTCAAGACATACCGTATAACGCCTTTTATTGATGAATGTTTCAGACGAAAGTTATCACGTTATGGAAGAATAAGAGTTGTTGGCCAGCATTTTACAAATTATTATACCACGGTAAACTTATTTGACTTACTCCAGGAATATATACCACTTTGATGTTCTCCAAGACAGTAATTTTCCTAGAATAAATTACCCTATGTACTTTTGTGTCACCCCAGAATAATATTGCATAAAAATACACGGCTCACTATGTAGACTTCGTCTTACGATAAACGTCTGTAATCATTTTCCTAAAACAATCAGTTTTCTCGCAGAATTTCCAGTAGTTATGTGTTTTAGAATTTCGGTTCTAGTTTGTCTAAAATGAATGAGAAATAAACTAGTGGTATTGACCATCAAGACAATCAATCTTTGAAGGCATGACGGACTCATTTAACTAGTGTGAACAAGGTGTCTGAATATGGATTTATTCACATCAGTGTTTTCTTTGCACAAGTCGTTTGAGGAGATTATATCCAACAAACATTATACATGTATGAATAATAGATAACTATAACTTAGATGGCCTATTTATTCAGATAATGTATACAATATGCATATTTCATGTAAGTTAACGGACGAAAACAAGGCAGACTGAAGATGTCGACTGTCTACTAAGTGGTATTTACTTGATCTCCATGGTAAAACTCCTAGGTATTCGTGTTTAAGGAATGACGGAATGTTTCTTAAACAAATCATATGACAAAAGGATTTAGCTGCAACACAAGTAAACTCAAATCCAGACTCAAAAGCGAAGCACATGTTCAAGTAATACTTGTATAATCAAGTATGAAAGAAATGACGGAAGTATTCAACATGATTTTACTGTGCGTGAATTTTAAACTGGGTTATTTCGCTACAAACCTACTGGCCTAATCCATGTTGACTCAAATGCTGTAACGAAATAATTTACACAAAAAACGAATAAAATAATCAGGTGATCTGAATATGTTAACATAAAACTCGTACTTTCCATGTATAATCGTCGCCTTCATATCCTAATTCATTTATAGTTTACCGAGGAAGAAACAGAAGAAGTACTCAAGGCTTTACTATACGAAACTATGTCAAAATTGTATTTCTCTTAATTAGAGTAGTGATATCTTGATTTATTACCTGCAGTATGAATCGAAAAAATCTAACGAGTAGAAGTTCATAAAAACTTACAGCGTTTGAGAAGAGATTACTCTCAACAACTGGTATTCTAAGTGCACTATTTGGACGTCTATTTGTCAATATTAATGAAAAGGTGTCTGAGTTATGTGGCTTAGAACTAACATATCCATACTGAAAAAGTCATGTTCAGTAATCTTATTCACAATCCTTCTTTCAACTGAACATTTTCCCACTACTGTAGTGTGGTTACACCAACAGAATGGTTGCGTACTACCAAACAAACCTACCACTAATAGTCTACCATCGGAAACTACTATCCAAGAAAGGAATTTTAGAGTTGCTACAAACTTTCCACATTCCCTAACTATGATTAACATGTGTGGAAGAGAAGATAGGAAAAAAGTGCAGTATCGTTCACTTGAATGTCTTAACCTAAGAATCAAACTAGTTTTATACTATAACACATCTATATCTAAATCAACTGCAAATTTTTTGATATGGAAGACACTGAATGTGACTTATTTAACGTGGCAAGTATTTATAGAGATAAACATTGTAATTCATTTGCGAGAGACACGATGAAGTCAGCAGACCTTTAGGTATAATTACTGACGGATCAGAACAATTTCATCATTTGGATACAAATGAGACTAAAATTCTTGGTTTCTACGTTATAAACACCGTTTTATCACCAGAAAAAAGTCTGTGCTGTCTTCTCAAAACATTCAAACATCTATTTAAAACCGGAAATTTTCCTTTATCATAATAAATTTTAATAGTAACTAGGATTTTTGAGTGATTTATCAGGAAAACTGAAGACAAGACTGACTACTCTGTGTTTTTTGGTAGTGGCTACTTAGCATTGCAAACCTACTTATCATAATCATAAGTGAGATCTAGTATGAGTACTCAAGCTTAATTCTTGTTAAACAGTGGAGTTGAACAGCTATGCATTAGGCTCAAGAATGATCAGTGCAGTTGCAAGAAATCTTTTCCCACTGTAAGACTGAACTCAGGAACCTTCGAATACTGACTTGGTACTTCATCAACCAAGCGATATCATCTATCTGATATTCACTTATCAGTGTCATTCGATGTTAAAGTGACTTTAATCAGCATTCAAATGTCAGTGATTTGGTTCCTATTCAACAGACTAACCGATTCTCAATTCAGTTAATTTGTTGAAAATTAATTTATCATCAGCTTATGTGAAGGAAGAACATAACTATTTTATTCATCATCAGGATGTCGTATTACAAAAATTCGTCCTTAAGAATCTTTCATGATTGACATAACAATCAAATCAACACAGTTTTGCACAATTTGGTGTGCATCACCTAGATATCTATTCAGAGGGACTGAATGGATATCTGCAAATGATTGTTTAGGGAAGGAAATATGAAACATCACTAAATTGTTACAAGATAACAACCTTCTACTACCCTTCGTCAATAACTAGTAAAATATCAGGCTAAATATATCTGGCATCCACCACAACCCTAAGAGAGATATGTTATATTTCTGTACAGCAGACAGATCGAACTAAGCAATAAAACTCAAATTACCCATATGTAAAATATGATCAGCAGTTAAGATCACTGCTGTAAAGAAAATCAAGCCTATATTCTCTTCTAAGCTGTCGCAGCATTTAAACTGCTTAGTAGCATTCTCTTGTGTTTGTTCATGCAAATAAAGACTTAGGAGTAAATACCAAAGTGGGTGTAACTGAAAGTTCAATTCTATTACTGCAGTGACCCTGGATATATATACATTAGAGTCCTTCTTCAGAAAAACTTATTCTCGAGGCGAGTCATACTAATGATTTCAGGATAGTCTTCAACGTGTATAAACACTCCAGCCTGCTGAAACTTTTAGTAATAAATGTATATGCCTCTTCTATATGTTTGAAAATGATTAGAGTTACGTAAGTTTCTCAAGGAAATTATATTTTTTGAGTGAGAAGATATGGATGTTAACCAATACTTTTTTTCTGCTATTCATATGCAGAAGTTAATTTAATTTGTGTGCTCCCATAACTAAACCCTTTTACTTCCGTATAGTAAAATGAAGGTTAAGGTGATCGAATTATTGCTGAATACGTTCCACTGTATCAGAAACTTATGGAAGCATTTTACGTGACCTCGTCGTTCTACTTATGTGACGTTTTAGTGCTGAATCAAAAAGATGTGAAATTCACATTTTTCATTCATGTAATAAATCAGTACATATTTACTTACTTTGGACGGGTAATATCAAGACCTGTTCAATTATTAGTAAGCATTCCCACACTATCAAAGCATATGATTTCTTGGTTAAGATAACGTTTAAAAAACCAAAAGATAACATTTAAGGGATCGCACTGCTTTCACCATGATGTTTCTATATGCCTTATCATATTTTTCATACTAACTACTCATATACTGCCCGCTATTATTCACGAAGTTCATGAGGTTATATCAACCAAATGATGTTTCAAAATCAAGAAATCCAAGATTGTGAAACCTCTTCCTGACGTTACAATTATATTTTTATTCATTTCAATAATGAAATCTGACTTTCGCAATAAAAAACCCACTGTCTTCCATTTGTATGTAAGATAGTAACTAGTGTCTTGACACTGAAAACACTATCATTGAAAGAAAATTTTCTTCAGTGAATTCCACTCTTTCTGAGGGTTCAGTCTGACACTTCACAAATTTGCAGAGGAGATTGGAAACTTCGAACTTTCGTTTTGAAAGTTTCTTTCTATAGATACACTGATTTCATTGTACAGTCATTCGTACTAAAATCTTTTGAAACACTACTGGGAAATGACCAAACAGTAAACTAGAGTCGACTAGCCGGTAATCGTTGAATTACCTAACAATCCGATTTTTCATTGGCAAATGTTGTTGGTACAAACCTCTATAGAAGGATCACTTTCTGTCAAACTATATCAGCTCTGCGCATTCATTTTTTCTCACTTAGTTATTCACCAGAGTTGTTTCAAACATCAAACACTGCATTATAACTTAGTAATGAAAGTTTTACAATTGTAATTAACGAAAAATCAATCCACGATAGGTTCAGAAGTGATATTATGAGCATAGAAAATGTTTCTACAAATTTATTGTGGTGATACTATGGATTCAGATATTTTTTCTACTTATTTTCTCTATACCTGAGATTTGATAAATCAGATAAGCTTAGGGTTAAAACAAATACTATCATACCTTTTAAGAGAACAATTCATTTTGAGAAACACATTGATGCGCTGGTTTTAATCTTATTAGGGCTAAACTAAGATATATAAAGCGACTACAGTGTATGGATTAAATTAATTTTTTAACATGATGATGATATGAATAGGAGCAATAGATTATGCTGCAAGTGTCATCAAGTTAAGAATAACGTATCATTGTGTGCTATGTCAGATAAGTAAACCTAATATGGAATTATATCCTATCAAAGTGTCCACATTTTACAGATATATTTGTTGAGCTAATTGTCACACTTGACTGGTCAAATAAACCATTAACTTATCATTTCAGCTGGATCCGATCACAAAGAATATCTCATAGAGTGTTGTTGGTTTTCATGCTTGTCAATAATTTTTTCTCGTCATCTACTCACACAGAAAATAGCACTTCCTATTATTCTACGTTACTCATAACACAATTGTGTTAGTGTATTTTAGAATTTCAGAGGTAGTCTGTGAACAAAATGGATGCTTATGATGGTATATAGATTATGTCAACGAGACTTTCATAGGCTTTTAAAAGAAATGTCTTCAAAATCTCTTCTCGAGAGATCATTGACTTAATAACAATAACCCTGGGAAAAAATTATAACAGCAGCTTTCTTGCTTCGAAAATGCAACTGTACTCGTTAGATGAACAATCAGCCAAGTAAAGTGAAGACAAACATTTTAGTGAGGGTAAACGTATATGAAAAGTATTCTGCTTCATGTTCCGACTAATTATTCATCTATATGTTGTGATAGGTGAATAAAAATAAAAAGTAACAATTACTTCGCCAAATATTTTACAGTTATCGGCAAAACTGTTTGAAAATATAAGTAACTTTTCATTGAAAAAAATAATAACCAATGTAGAAGGAGTAATTAAAGTACTAATTATTGATGCAAGTTGGTACCGTTATACTTAACAGGTGAATGACTTTAATGAACTTTAGCATGTCTCCTCATGGTGTTCTGCCTAAGTACCGGGTGCCTACGAAATACATTCCATCAAATTCTTCCACTTCAATTTATTTTAATTTTTTTAAATATATCTTCTACACGTATCATGTACTCTTGCATATTTTTAAAATGTTTACAAACTATCGTTTTTCAGGCTAAGAACAAAGCAAATAAAAGGCGTTAGCCTGGATGGAAAAGTACTTGTAATTGCACAAAAATACAGAATATTATTATTAGTAAGATAACCATATTGAGTTGCATGTTTTTGTGTGGACTACGACCACCAAAATTACGCTCGAGTTTTCTATTTATTCCCCAGTTCAGACCAGAAGCTAATGTAACATCAGCTTCTTGTTCCACATTGTTACTTCTAACAGTGTTGGGACTATTGACAAAATTCACATGTAATTATTTCGTCTGAAAAATATTGTACTGGGAGTTAATTTGTCGAAATATTGCATGCTTAGGATTCCATACTGTTATGCACATGTTGTCTGGAATAAAAAATTATTATTAAGTACTCACCTAAAAATGATGGTTCGCAACCACAACAATGCAGATATAAATTAATAAAGTGGAAGTGTATTGCTTATACTCAAGTAGTTTTCTCGAATGGGAAATAAGTTGATGAGAAATTCCATTTTAGTTGACTTATTGGATGCATCACGCAATGAAAAAGTATCATATAAAGGATAAAGTTATTATATTATTATTACTATTTGTTCCCTGGGTTCCTAGTGAAACGTAGGGCTTCAGTAGCACATCTCCATTCCACCCTCTTCTCTGCAGTCTTTTGAACCTGGTTACACGATTGCCCACAAGCTTGCATTTCTTCCTCATACCATCTCCTCCATGTCGACTCTGGACGCCCAACTCGTCGTTTCCCCTTTAGATTTCACTTGATGGCCAGGCCTGGCACATTATGTCCCCAAACGGCCTTCTCAGTGTGTGCCCAAACAATCTCCACTTTCTTCTGCATATTTGTTGGGAGATAGGTTCTTAGTTGGTTCGTTCCCAAAGTGAGTTACTTATTCCTTATTCTTATTATTCTGGCCATCTGATCTTCAGTATCGAGTGAGCGTAGGCGGCACCTGTTGGTGTGATTTATGTCTGTAGTTTGTTGGAAATGCTTTTCGTAACGCGCCAAGTTTCTGAACCATATAGAAGGATAGACTTGACTGATCATGTTCTTTGTGCTGTGTGCAGTATATCTTTACACTGGTTTCAGGTTAATGCGGGAAGGCCTGTCTTGCTTTTCCGATCCTGGCTTTGGCATCCTCTTCTGTGCCACCTGTAATCGAAACTATACTCTCTAGGTAGGTGAAAGACAAATTCCTTTAGGTTCCTACCGTTCATGGTGATTGGTACTTGTCGCTGTTGTTAGTTGGGTATCTTCATCACCTCTGTCTTCTGTACGTTCACCTGAAATCCCGTCTTTGCTGCCTCCTCTTTTCTGTCA
Organism: Heterobilharzia americana; assembly: GCA_944470555.2. Taxonomy (NCBI): domain Eukaryota; kingdom Metazoa; phylum Platyhelminthes; class Trematoda; order Strigeidida; family Schistosomatidae; genus Heterobilharzia; species Heterobilharzia americana. Next base: position 125,507,914 of record OX104127.1, on the reverse strand, counting down.
ACTCGTTAGTTTTTGCCTGTAGATCTAGGGTCTTCTAGGGTCTTTTCATCGGTCATACAGCGTATGCCCCTCTTCTTATAGCTCCTCACAGTTTGCTGCATGATCCAGTCCACAACAACCAGGAAGATCAATGGTGATAGCAGGAAACCTTGTCTTACCCCTGGCTTCACTTTGAAGGCATCACTAAGCTTTGCATTGTGAATCACTTGGCATGTAGCATCACATAGGTTGATAAAGTTTTGTGGCACTGAAACCGTACTGTTGAAGCAGTTGTCAAATTACTTCTCGGTTGACGCTGCCAAAGGCCTTTTCAAAGTCGATGAAGTTGAGGTGGAGAGTTGACTGCCGTTCTATGCTCTGTTCTATAATGATAAGTAGCGTAGCGTTGCAATTTGATCCCTACATTATTTTTTCTTTCTGAAGCTAGCCAGCCAGCATGTTCAGGTAGTAATTTTCAATCCAGCACATCCTTCAGTCTCTCCAGGATGATGCGGCATAAGATTTTGCTTGGGGTCGACAGGGACACAAGCATGATTCTGCGTCAGTTCCTGCAAAGACTTAGGTCTTCCTTCCTGGGAAGTTTGACAAGTTAGCCCATCTTCCACTCGCTAGGAATCTTCCCTTCCTTCCTTGCAAACCTTCTGCAATAGTGGTGTGAACGTGTCTGTTGTTGTCTCTGCGTCTGTTTTCAGTGCTTCTGGAAGAATCCTATCTGGTCATGCTGCTTTGCCGGGTTTCAGCAACTTTATGGCGTTCAGGACTTCACTTATGCTTCTGTTGGAGGGCCTGTGCCCACTAATAGTTCCATGGCTGGGCTGCTGGTGATATTTCTGGATGAGTTGCAGGTGGTGGTCGACTGAAGAGTTTTTTGAAGTGGTAAGCCCATTGTTTTATTTGTTTTTCCTCTTTGGTAACTAGCTTTCCTTCACTATCTCTCATTGGTTTCATTTGCGTTGATCTCTTCCCTCCCACATAGTAACCTGGTTGTTTGAAATGTTGTTGTCAGATCTCTGTTACCTACAGCCTGTTCTACTGTTCCACTTGCCAATGTGCCGTAGAAGTGTCTTTTGTCTTTGCACACACTCTTCTTCATTTTTTAGTCCAGTGCAGTGTTTTATACGTTGTACTCACTTCCTATTTTCGTTGTGCATCCTTGCACTGGTTTATCTTCTGCTTCACCATCCTCCTCTCCCTCCTCTATCAGCCCCCATGTGTGCGTCGAGATCCATTCCTTGTCTTGTTTCCTCTTCCTTCCTAATACGGTTGTGCAGGTTTTTTCTACATCTCTTTCGAAGAGTTCCAGTGTTCATCCAAGTACGTTTTTTTAGGGATGCTGCTCAATATCTCCCATTTTCTCTTAATGGCTGACTTGAAGATGTCCTTTTTAGTTTCGTCCTTCGATTTCTGTTCTGGGTGTTCAACTTGAACTGTGGTCTACCGCCAATTTCCTAGAATTGGAGGCTTTCAACTTGATTTGGAAGCTTCCTTGAACTAGATAGTGAGTGGTGTGAACCTACATCTGCTCCTCTCCTTCATCTTGTGTCAAGTAGACTGCGTCTTCACTTTCTTGAGCTTGAAATGAAGCCGATCTCACTTTTAGTGTGCTCATCCGGTGTAATCAAATCCATGTCGCTTTGTGAATATCCTTGTATTTGTACACACTGCCTCCAATCAACAAATTGTTGAATACATAGGAAGTCTGCAAACAGCTCTCCATCCTCCCTCATCATTTCACCAAGTGCTTCGCTACCCGTTTGTTTGTTTCCTGTGTTGTCTGCTCCCAGTTTGGTATTCATGTCGCCCATTAAGATTTTGATGTTGCCAACTGGGGCGGGGTCTTGTCCAGTACTGATTGCAGTTGTCTGGAGAATTCCTCCTTCTTCTCTTGATCTGAATTAATTATAATTGCTTATCGTAGCATTGTATGATTGTGACCTTCCTTCCTTTTGAGTTGAATCTTGCTGTCATGATATTGCACGAGGAGATTGGTTCCCACCGCATGATAGCCACGATGCTCTTGAGGACATCATGATAGCCACTCCAAAACTCAATTTGCTCGTGGTTGTCGTCTGGGTGAGAATATCAGAGTAGGTTATTGACTCCTCTCCATTTGACAGTTTGGACAGTCCACTTCCATTCCATCTGCTTTCGCGAATTCCTAACAATTCAATGCGATACCTTCTCATTTCTCCGGCAATCTGAGCAGCCTTGCTAGGTTCAAACATGGTTCGGACATTCGATGTCCCCATGTTTACTTTTACTTTCATAGAGAGAAGGGAAGATACATCGGCGAATTGGCTTCCCGAAGGCTGTCATCAAGTGGCTTCATTTCTTCCCCCAATTCCAGCGAGGAATTAGTTTATTTTCATTCTTTATATTTTGTCTGTGCTTTGAGGTTTCTTTAGCGGTTAAATTTGTTTTCCGGTGTAGGGTTGCTAGCCCTATGCCCAACCTTCCCTCTTTATCCGTGCTTAGGACCGGCTAGTAACCAGCGAACTAGTTACCTAGGTGAGGTTGGATAACGTTATGGACAGAATTCACTATCCAAAATTTTGATATATGGTCTGTATAGTTCTAATTTTTCACTTTCAGCATTAGGATTCTTCATATTTGCGGAATATGTGCTGAGCCATTCCTGCTGCATGTTTTTTGTGATAGCTCGACAAATAAATATTCAGCTGTTAATCTCTCGCTTCACCCCACTAGGTTAGCTCTAAGGTTGTTCACTCACTCCCATACCATTGTTTGCAATTTCATGCACAACTATTGTCAAACTCCTTTCTAAACTTCTTATCTTACTAGAATCTATCAATTTTGAATCAACTAGGTTTTTGTCCTTGAATAGCCTAGGATGGCAGTTATCGATGAGTAAGCTGTCTTTAATTGATCTTATTTCTAGTCTTACACCTTCTATCCTACTAGAAAGCTTCCTGGCCCTGTTACTTACTGGTAGGTCTGCATCACAGGGAGGTGAGACAATTAGAATTATATAAACTGTGTCTCGAAGTTGTGGAGTTATCCTGATATAAACCATGGGTAATAAATTGTATCCGAAACGTAATCCAACAAATAAAAATGTACTACTATGTGATAGATCTAACAAATTACCTAAAGTGGAATTACATTCTACCACACTGACCAAGTTCTACCATTATATTGAAGTTGATAAGTAGCTTAAAACCTGTTTTATTTGTATAGACTGCCTCTGTGATTGAGCTGTTGTTCCTTCATTCAATTCAGTGTACATGGAATGACATATTGTTTTAACTTACCTGATCTTTATGTGAAAGTAGTGTCATTAAAGTCAAACTCTTAGTTATGTATACAACTATTAACCAAAACAGTATCTTTTCATTTCATACTTACCATAGTTCATTTTCTCTGAATGGTACTGGGATGACCACCGGAACACCTTACTAACCAGCCAGATGACTTCCGGATGTCATTAATCTACCCTACAACCAGCAGTCAAGTTAATGAGATGTTAGTATTATGATCTAAATCTAATGTTGGTAGGAGTAGTGGATCCTACTGTATCTAGTCCAGAAGTTCTAAGTTATGACAATGAGGTCTATCCTTAGTAAGTCTGACTGAAACATTAGTTAACAGTTGAAAGGCAGATAAGATTTGAACTGACAGACCTCAAACATTTGTTGTTACAGTTTATAATATGAAAAGTTTATCCTCCATATTCACCTCATTGATGGGTATATGTGATCAGGTGCTGTTTAAAGTACAAAAAATGATGGTTTACTAACTTAATTAATTGCATGCTATACCATTCATTCTTATTGTTCACTCTATCTGCTTTAACTTATATTTGTAATATATATGAAAGTCACAATATCTTTTTACTTCACTTCATATGATCTGTCACCTAGGAACTTAGTAACGAGTGGGATGTCTTTGAAGATGGACTTATTCATTTGGAAGTGTTAAAAAATGCAGTCTCATCTGTTTTTCAGTCATTTGTGCACCTTAAGACACAAGTACGATAAATATATTCCTGCCGATTCGTGCAAAGCACATTAATCTGTGACAACTGTGAAATATAACCACCTAGGGCGTAAATTGTGCAGGGTTTGCGGATATTTGATAAAAATGAATTTTATCAGTGGCCCAAACACATCGCATCCACTGAGTTTGCCTTTTATGGCATGGAATACGCGCAGAACTGGAGTAGTCTGAAAGAAGGTTGCTCAGCAAACAGCATCGAACCATGAGGACTGAGGTTAACGGATTTATTAGAGTAATGCATTATATTCTTCCCAAACTGAAACTTAATCCATCCAACACTGTCATGAATGGGGCTTGGTTGATCGACATTCAGCTGCAATAGCATGGAAAAACGCCTTACGTCTTGGTGTCATTATTAAATTTTCTCAGGTTTTCCTCTCCCTAAAAAGATGAAGCTCAAAAAAATACTTTTGAACAATCTTTCGTGTTGCCTCTTTTTCTGCCATTTGTACGAAGTGCTTTGTTTGAAAAGTAAGATAACTGAGAGACAGTTTCAGTCCTTCTCAGTAATTAATAATTCCAAAGTGAGAATTATTTTTACCTTTTGCATTTGGAATTAATTTCCAGGGTTTTCAGGATGACGCATCTAATTGAGCAGTTTTTCTTTGTCTATACATGTATATAAAAGCCAAGAATTACATTTATTTAAGTGAATTTACTTAACATATGCAACGAGAAATGTTTAGTTTAAGTTTGGTATGGTGTGATGATAATATATTTAATTTTGGTTCTCAGAGGAATGCAAGACGCGCGTTTCGTCCCATTTGGGGATCGTCATCCGAACGTACCTGTACCTCAGTGACTGATAATGTTCCCGATAAAACTCTAACCGCTTACCCATCGCTTTAAACGTCAAAGGGTAAGCCTACTGAATAACATGATAAATATCCAGGCAATATCGAGGCATCCGCATAGGCGTCTATATGTCAAAAGAGGTCGAATAATTCGAACCAGTTAAACAACGGAGAACCATAGGCATATAAACAATTAGTATAGTATTAGTATGTTTTTGTCTGATATTCATGGTCTATCGGTACGTCAAATATATTTCGGCTTGAAAAATAACTTTGACCATAAAATAACGAATGAATTGTCTTGACTAACAAACTTTGTTGACACTTTTCTCAACTCACAGCATAAATTCGTCATTACACCTCGAGAGACCCCTAGTTATCTATTTTTCATTCTAACATTTGTGGTGATAAATCACAAACTTTGATAAAAGTATGTGTAGTTTTTTATGGGACTGTGAACTACGGTACGGCTCTGGAAAGATATATACCTGAATCAACTGTGGCATTTTTAAGTTTATCAATATTAGTGCTTGCTAGATATACTTAAGTGAAATTATTGTTGTTCTAGAGTTTCATTACGTTTGATGATGCTTACAATTGAGCAAGAATAGAAGAAGAAATACTGAATTCAGAAGCATACTGGGTTGCTTTTTCACTTCCATTCTGAGTTCCGCATTGCATCAAAATTAGAATGATCTACGTAATTGATGCTTGTATACTTTCAGGAGTAATATCTTAGGAAGTAGGTCATAAGCCCTTGAATCTTACCAGCTATGCATTAGGGTTGGCAGTCACTGCATCCACTGATTACCCTTCGGGTACTATAAACAAAGTTAGGTACTTATCTGGAAATTGGAAAAGTATAGATGTTATCATATTCCCGTTTATACGTTCACAGTATGGAATGCAATAAGACAACCTTGTCCACTGTGGAAGGTGGCGGCAGTGTTTTAATGACAACATGAAATCGGAGTTGCTGTAAAGCTATCAAAATCAGATGTCTTTCTGTTTTGACTAACTAATACTTCAGAAATTGTTGCAAAAATATAAATTTACGAAAGCTAGTTTCTATATTTTAGCATCGTGGCGCACCATTTTAACCTTCTTAGCGTTATCAGCTAGATAGCTGGGTAATGCGAGTCATCCTTTATGCAAAAAGTAATATTTGGTATTTATTAATACTTCCATTATACTGGACCAAATTGATCAGTGTACATCTTGCCGAAGAGTCCTAAATATAACGAAATATGCGACCTGGATTCCACTGCGATTCATAGATAAGTCAATTCTATTATAATAAATCTTAAAACCGTGTAAAGCAGTACTGGCGCCAAAAATTATATACCAATATGGTCCAGTACAAAAATCAGCGTGAAATAACCAGTAAGAATAATTTGCAAAAAGAAACATTTGTTTCCTGAATTAACTGTCAGCATTTCAGTTCTTAGATGCCAATGCATTCTGTTTTGATTGAAATTGTTCTATTTCTTTTACACTTGGATGTCTATTGCAACCAACTTGTTGAAATCCTCAGTGGATAAGGAGATAAAACCTATAAGAATCTGACTACCTAGACTTTACAGTTGTCAAGTAGTACACAAAGAAGGTAAATCACTGAAACCAATGCTGGATATGTGCAACTTGCGGTATCGTCAGACTATGAAACTACTGACGAAAGCCCTACAGCTAATGTAAAGAGTGAAAAGCAAACATAACTTAGGAGGTGTTTTTGAGTTCACTGACCTACTTAAAGATCAGAATAAATACGAAAGACATCTTTGGACATAAACTTTTCATTAACTGATATTCCTTCAATAGATTCAACTGAATATTTATTTTCACCAGCAGAAGGGCAAAAGATCATCTTCGGTCTACACTCACCAACTTCAAGGATCTTATGAAAGGACAATCACATCTCTCACTTTGCCCCATCATGGACAAATACCTGGCAAAGCGGGTGGAGAAAATATTTTCTGAGGAAGTGCTGGATGCTGACAGCAGGAAAATTAGAAATGTTTTATGTGATATTATATATAACGGACAGACTAGAAAGCAAGATGAGATATTGTATGTAGTAATGTTATGGTACTTAGAACAATGGGTGCTTTCTTCAGTTGACAGTGAGAACATCACAACTTACTAGTATATATGTAAATTTGGAGACAACTCATCAGTGAATGAAGTGTGTTTTCTACATCCCACTGCTAGGCTATAATGTCTATATATATATATGTATATATATATATATATATATATATATATATATATATATATATTACGTGCATGTGATAAATTATAGTAACTAGGATAAACTTAATTACTATGCAGTGCTCATTAGTGACTTTTTTCGTGATGAGATTTCTTGAAGTTCTAATGAGAAGTCATGACCATTGGGACAAACCAAGTTCGAAGTGAATATAAATACTTAACGATGACATTGGGTGAAGGTTACTCTATATCGTAAGTTAACAGACGCGAGAAAAGTCGGGCTTTGTATTCTGAGCCGATGGCTGAATAAGAAAGTGACTACTGTGAAAACCGAAGGTCCTGAACTCGATCTATGGTGGGGTCATGGGTTCGCTCTGCTTTGGAGTCTCGAACTAAAACGGAACAACACCCAATACTCCCAGGTTTTCATTGGCTCTCCAGATGATGCCAGTTAGTGATGAATACCACCATTAAAGTAATAAATCCGCTTGCAGTTACAAATTAGGAGAAATTTTGAGTTATACATTCGCGTTACGGGTACAATGACAACATTTCGTCAGAAATTTAATTTCAGTTGTCGTAAAATGTGATATACATTTCACTAAATTTTGTACCATTTTAGGTGATGAAAGTTAAATAAATGTCTCATAAGTTTTAAGGAGACAAAAGAATCATTTCAGAAACCGACTGAGAACAAGACGATGTATACAACAGATTCGCTACAATGACGAGAAAATTGGATAATTGCCTACAAAATAATGTCACTTTCTCAATAAATAAAGTTGTACACCTTAGGAATCAGTTGGATCTTCAGAAGAGTTTGATAGACAAATTGTGTTGTTGTCGTACTCTTCTCTTGGAATAGTGCTTGACGTTTATGCCAACTCTTCACGGAATACTACCCTGTGAAAACTAACTAGTCACCTGTGACCGAGAAATTATCCCACTACCCAACTCAAGATTAAGTAAACATGACGTGTTTATTGTTTTCTCTAAAGGAAGAATCTCTGCTATGTCTCTTCCTGTGAGTTATGTGCGTCCAACTGCTCTTGTGGTGTCAAATAACTTGGATGTACAATAAACACTCCTTATTAAAGCGCTGATAAGCAGCTTCCTAAATGAAGCGATTACTGTGTTTTCATCAAAGGTGAGTTTGTACAAATGCTTTTGTTTGGTGGAATCACCGTGTGAGTAATGTTGAGGTCAGGTAAAGTGTACTAGTCAAAACAGGCACGTCGATTGATGAGGTTGTGAACCTCCGCCGATTGAAGTGGCTTGCACAAATACTGCCCATGTCACACCACCGCCTACCTCGATGTGATATGCTGAAGTGAAGCTGTATTAGGTTGAAAGAGGGTTCACCTAGGTCGCATCAAAACCAAGCACCAGTCGATGAAGTCCCTTACTTTCGTTTTGGGTTCTTTAGGGCAATGTAGACTGCCCGGCTGGGGTCCATAAGCCAAAAAAATCAGTAGTTGAGGATTCTCTGTAGTGTCGTGAAAAATCAATCACAATAGCGCGGATGCATTCACTCCTTGACATCTAAAGCTTGAGTGTTCACACTAAGTCTTATCTTCAGACTCTTTATTCGTTAAAACTACTTTTTCTACTTCAATATCAAGCTTCTTCTATCAACCTGTTCTTTGTCTACTACTGTAAAGTGTGGCGACTTGAACCGATGCACCTATGTGCGTGGTTCTACGCTAATACTTTTCCTCCGTTCGAGTTTTTAAACTTCTGAAGCAAGTTTTGTTTTATGTTCATTTTTATTTCAAGTCTCTATTACTTAACTATCTACCTAACTGTTGTCAAATATAAATACTTCCGTTTCTTGTTTAAGACTATTTTATTAAGTAACATTCCATTCTGATATGAGCAACAAAATGTTTATTACTTTCATTCTGAGGTTGCAGTCTACATATGTACATACCATACTGTATAAGGATTTTAGGTTTAAAGTTTCAACTTGATAAGAAACTTACAAAGATACAAAGTTGACCAATTTATTTATTTCCTTATATCATCATGTGAATTTTTCCGAAATACAAAGCGAAGTATTTTGGAAAATTCGCAGTATTAGACAGTACAGGCACCTAGTTCTTAAAGTCTCATTGACGTAGTAGAATTTATAGAGCACGCCATTTACAGAAAATACTTTTTAATGTAATTTCTTGTATAATGATGGTATGAAGAATAAAACATAAAAGCTTGAATTGTGAAATACAGAATCTTTGATCAATATGATGAGACTTTTCCGGCTTGGATTTTCACTTTCAACCAAGTAAGACTTTATAATGATGCACGAATAAGTGCTTTACTAGTTGGCTGACACTAGAGAATGGAAATTATTTCGATATTTCATATATAAGCTGAGACTGATGTTCAGTACGTTTCATGCTTTATGCATGAACTTGCTTTACGTTTTATTTTCTGGAGGATGAATTACAGAATACATTGTGAATGGTCAAAAGTTATGATTTTGGAGATTTGTTTGTTTGAAAGTAACGGTTGATAAGTTAGCCAAACATCCCTACTGCTTTTATATTCTTCTTGAATCTGATTAATAAAACTGTAGTTGAATCTGTGACATACATATTAGTAGGTTTCAGCTCATAGTCAATCTTGATGCCTGATATTATCTCCTGTAAGTTTAGCGACAGCTCACATTAAATATTTTGAAAACCGTCACACGGCGACTTTTTTTAAATTGCAATAAAGTATTACTTCACTTGCTACATGCTCTGTATGTGGTGCATACCAAGAGCAATATCTTCCATAGACAGGAGAGTTTACTAACGATTTCAAAAGGATATTCTCGAAATGATTGCTTCTTTTACTTTGTTCTAGACTATTTACAGCTTACCAGAACTAGTCAAATTCTATTGATGTTGACTGCAAATTGTTGGATGTAAGGTTTGAAGTAACTGAATGAATTTCATGCTTACTATTCTACTCAGAACGTTTTCTATGCGTCAGAATGTATTATATTTAGGAAGATATTTTAGTAAATAAATAATATTGCTTTCGATTACTTCCTCTTCAGGCTCTACAGTTGCATGTACCAAATTATCTCATCAAGATGATCAAATGCTTGTTAACAACTACATGAGAGATTTCCAACAACAGATACGTAGAATCGGTTAATCAAAGAATTTTCTTGACTGAAGAAACATTGAAATGACATTTTTCAATGTCACATGGTTATGGAATTCAGCCCCAAGCAAACGTGAAAGAAGTAATTAATTTCTGAAAAACATAAGATAGTGGAAAATAAATATTGTAGGGGATTTTATTCAGTGAATAAACCAAGTTTATTTCTATATTATTGTTTATGTTGAGATCCGTCATTCTACATTCGGGTAAATTCCTAGGTCCCGACAACCTAAGTGACCCTGATTGGCTATTTCGATCTCTGAACTTGACCTTACAGTCACCTAATGGAATTCGACAAATTAGATTGTTTCACTTAGTTGGATTTATCGGGTCAGATTTCGAAAGCTGTGTAATTACACTGATATCAATATGAGCAATAATTTGTGCTCGAAGCTTCATCAAGTTAATAATACTGTATGACTGTGTGCTATGTCAAATGAACAGATCTAATATGGAATTACATTCTGTCACAATGCTAAAGTTTCAAACTTAGACTGTGAATAAGGTTTAAAATCAATTCTACTCGATCCACTAATGAATTTCATGTGAAAAAATATTAAAATGTCAAATGAGACTGTGTAGAGAAAATAAAGTTCAAGGATGCGTGTACAAAGTTTTGTTTGTAGTAAGTAGAACTGGATAAAAAAAGACCAATAATTTGAAAAGGGACTATACTGATCTCGGTGACTAGCAGAGGAGTCCAGGGCCCGCTTTGCGTCGTACTTGAGACTTGTCAGCTGGATGTACCTGCCTCCACTGAGACTAGAACCCACTACCCCTCACTATGGACGCCAGAGTGTTATCCACTAAGCTATTGTAGTGCGATAGTCATCCCTTACTCAGCACATATCTGTTGTTGTTATAAAATTTGTAATTTCTCGTTGCTATGCGGGGCTGAATCGCTTGACCTCTGTTGAAAATGACTATTTTACGTAAATTGGCCAGTGAATCTGGCCAGACAAGGCAAGTGTGATAATACTGTTTGCGATCATAAAAGTGAAAGGATAAGTATGATGTGGAGGTGCTAAACAAGATTTATTGTAGCGGTTGTACCTTTTTTGAAAACACGCAACTCAGTTTATTACTATTATATATTATTTTTCCCTTGCGTTCCTAGTGGAACATAGGGCTTCAGTAATGCGTCGCCATTTCACTTTGTTCTCTGGAGCCTTCTGAAGCTGGCTCCATGACTGCCCAGAAGTTTCCATTTCTTCTTCATACGATCTCCTGCACGTCACTCTCGGACGCCTAACTCATCGTATCCCCTTTGGATTCCACTCGAGGGCCTGGCAACTTCATTCGAATCACTACCACTTCTACATAATCGAAAATGACATCTATATCTAATACATGGTTTGTCAGAATCAAATGAGGTAATATAGAATTGTTACCAGTCTTTACCACATCTTTGATTGGTCATGCCAAGAGGTGAATTCTTGGACAAGTGATTAAATTTATAGGGGGGCAGTCAACCTAAGCGGCTTTGCAAGAGTAGTCAAGATGATAAATGAAATAAGAAGTGTATCATATTTAATAATAACCATTTGAACTTATATTATTAAGAAAAAAAGTCTCTCAATATTAAAGCGAGAAAATTATAAGTCGCATTAGTAACGACCCACTCTTTGAAGAGTTCTGTTTTTACTAATATTTCGGTTTTTCCTGTTATACTTGGTCTGTTCTCTGAGTACCACGAAATTTTATGTGTGAATACTAACTTGAAAGTTGTTGTTAGTCGTGTTTCATTTCAGTGTGGTTAGAAATTGCACAAACAAGTGATGAAAAGATAGTAGACTCTGTATGAAGCTATTTGCATCACGACCAAACTAGCAGAATACTAAAATTTTACGTCAGTTGAATTGTTACCAGCTTGTCTTATTCTGCAAAACCATTTTCAACCATAATAGATTATAGCTAGCTTCAGATAGCAGGAAAATGTTTGAAAATTATCTAGCTTTAATCAAAGAGCAATCCTCTCCCAGTGAAACTAGTTGCTCCTTGGTTTGGCCAAAAATGACTGAAAGGTGTCAGACTTAAAGTGAGTCTGCTTTTAGTAAGTGTCACAGATCAGAAAGAGTTCTTCAAAGTAGTGATCGTAAGTAGCTTAGTTATTTGTCAGCCACGATTACGCCTGTTGAAGTTGTGATATAATTTAATATTTACTCAGTATTCGCAGGAAACTTTGTGGTTCCGCCCAGTAGAGCATGTTTTTTTAGGATACGTCGACCAAGTTATGAAATATGACCGAAAGTCAAATCATTCACTCTTTTCGCGCAGATATTCGTTTTTTCAACCTAATGTAACTGACAAAACGTCATTCAGAAAGGTGCATGTATTCATGGATTCGAAAATTGATTTGAAATAAGTCGACTAGTATAGAACGGACAATAGTTTTTTATGTGTCACCAAGACAAGGACAATGTTTATTTATACGGTGATGTGAATACCTACAAACCCTGTGGATTGTTGTTCTCACCGTTTTGACGAGGAAGGTAAGTGTGAGTAAATACAAAAAGAACTACACTTCAGAAACACTACAGAATACTAAAATTCCATCTTAATTGGGCCAATATTTTCTTTTTCTGATTGTAATCTAATGACTGAATAATCATCTTTTGAATTAGGAAATGTCTCTAAAATACTTATAAAGTTTTTAAATAGCGGGGAATATTTGTAGCTCAGGTGGATGGTCTTGGTTGTATTGAACACAATATAATCAAGATACTTATAAAATGCCTCGTCTAAAGAGACATTTAGAAAATTTACCTGAAGCATAGGATTATCGAAACCTGTATAAACCTTCTTTTTCTTTAACGCTAGTCTGTAGCCAAAATACTCACCTGTTCTTGGTTCAAATGTGAGAAAATCAAACGTTATAGTAAGTACATTTTCATTAATTGCATAGTAATAGTTCTATGTTTCTGATAGTCTGACTGCTTGAAACTTTATCTGCTACGTAAAAACCAGAAGTTTTAGTGAGTCAGGTTAACTTCAAAATGCCAGTTATCATTCAGTTGGAGAAAAGAACAAATCGAAAGTATTTCTTCCTGTCCTTGAAGCTGTTTGTTTTAAACCTCGAATTACAGGTGGCATTTTTGAACATATCTTGAACCACTTATGGCAACAAGATATTATTTTGCCCATTAATTGAAAGACACTTCAGTTGTATGCTTAAGTCAGTTCCTTAAGTCAAGCTGCATTATTGAAGTGTAGTCTGCATAGTAAAACCTGGGCGCTTTAACTTTTGTAGAGGTGTACTGTGAAGAAAGAGAATAGCCTTCTACCATAAAGATTTCTTTGTAAAATAGATGAAATATGTTCTTCTGGCGTTGAATTTCATTCGAACTTTCGTTTTTTCTTACTACTAGCTTAAAAACAATATTACTTTGCTGTTTGCTGGTCTCCAAAACTAAAATCTTCAAGTCCAGATTTCTAAATCTTGAAAAATGTGCGTCCCTTTGTCATTCGCTGTTAAAATAATATTGCTTAGCTGTTCAAGGAAACAAGTGAAACAGCTTAATTCTGCAACAAATGGTTACTAAAAGACTTGTAAAATTGATGTGGTAGTCAATAATAAACCAATAAAATATAAATTGCTGGTAGATTGATTATTGAACGAGTGGGGGATAAAGTTTACTTATTAGTTTCCAATTTATAACCACTGGTTCTACTTATATTGTTAAATAGTCGTTATTTTAAGACTACTTGCGAATTCTATCGCGTGGAATCTCGTGCCTTTCTAACGACTTTTACTTCTCTCAAGATAATCCCATACTATCTACCTATTTCTTGAGTCATTTTGTACAATACACAACCTGGATTCTTTATTTTATCATAATTATTAAGTTTCTCAATTTGAATTGTTTTCTGACGTCCGAAAAGGCGCAAAATCTCACTAAATTCCGCTGAACATTTTGTCAACAAGCACTTTCGTAATCTGGCAACTCCCTTTCGAGATCTTGTAGAACATATTTCAGAGGGTTTACACAGACGAAATACCATTATTGCTGAGTATTCGTAGCAAGTCTGAACTGTTATTGTAAATCATACTTTCGCGATATCAGTTTTAGTGGTATTTCTTTTAGCTGCCATTATATGGCAGTTCACAAAATAGCTATGTATCTTTCATCATGATTTCAATATCTGATCCGAATTTTTTTCATTACAAAAGTTTCTCTGAAAACGTATTGTCTTCAGCCTAGCCGTCTGAAAGAATTTATCAGATAATCACTAATTAAACTATTGATTTTCTATAAGAAGTACAACTCAGTGACTGGTGAGTCGGATACCAAGTATAGCTCTAACAAGACCAATATATAACTTTCTATCTCTAAGTATGAAACTAACTACAACCTCCACCCGCTAATGCCACTGCTTATCTATTATGTCAGATACTACAAAGTTTAGTGTTTGCGTGAACGTCTTGTAAAACAGTCCCCCTTATCTCTATTTCCTTCTTCCTACTAATCAATTTTAGTTCCATCACCACACTTCTGGTATAACTACTAATCGCTTACAGTGTAGCAGACTTTTTCTTTCTCTTATTGTGGTGCAGATGTCTACATGAACCTGTGGGATGTTAGGTTATTCTGGCTTCAGACAACTGGATTGTTTGTCATCTTTCTTTTCCCTTATCATGAGGAGTTTTTCTTGCATCCATAGACTTAGGGAATGAGAGCCACAACCGATCACTTTTGAATGCCCTTCATGTGTCTTAGTTCGTTCTCATTCTTTCACATTCACATGAGGCCGCCTCAGCTTTAAGGCCTTACACACTTCCCTTATATTTTGCTATGTACAAATAATATTACTTTGTATGGGATAGCTATCTGAATTCTCCTTCTTACTGAGTCAACTGGCGTGACGTAAGTGACTGTGGGATTAACTAGAGCATATTAACTCTGGTATCTCCCACAACCCATCTAGCCAAAAATATAACAGTGGCAACATCGTTAACTCAGAGATATAACAGTTCCCAGCTAAATATGTATTGTGCGGCGGCTCATTTATGAAGTCATTTTCTTGATGAAAATTGACAAGCAAATAACATTTGTTGCCTTGTAAATTAAAGTTCTGGCCAGAAGCCAGTTCGTCCATTCCACGCACCATTTGTAAGGAGTTTGGTTTCAAAAAAAAATATTTTAGAAACAATACCAACTTTCCTTTCTAGCCGCTAAAAGGAACATAATTTTTCGGTCGGAAGTAACTGAATACTTCTACCGTAGCAGCTAGAGAAATGTTTACAACTCCCTCAGTATCCTAACAAAATTCATAAGCAAGGAGAGTTTGGTTGGTTTGAATACCCACTTAGTGAGAGTACGGACGGCACTGGAACTTGTTATCAGCTACGAATATTGATATCCATTGTTATAAATAATATTGAGTTCCATTGTTGGGTAAAAAAAGAAACAAATCATTGTCGTTTTGTCCACAATGGCATCTATTAGGTCATACTGTAACCGACAAACAAAACGCGCGAACAACTGCTTAACAAAAGAGATCAACTCCAATTGCTCCAACCAGTCAAAGTTAAGTTACATAAATTCGTTTTGTGTTGACTTCAGAAAAGCTATTCTCACTCCAGAGAATTTTTCACGTCTAGCGACAGTTGTCGCAAGAGGCGCTATTATGAATTTAGTCTTACATCTAGTCCTTTTTTATCAAGTACTAAAATCTCTCTAATTGAGTAACCTAAAAAGATTGATTGCACCGTTGATCCCAAGCAATCAAGTAAAGAAGATAAATTCGAAGTTTCTGCAAGCGTTGTCTTAAATGAATACGCATGGTAGTCGAACAAAACCCCTGATGATTGAAATGAAATAAAATTCTGGTTAGCAGTTGGACCTCGTAACTCAGTTGGTAGAGCCCCGGCCCGTAGCCCGGTGGTCACTGGTTCGAATCCGGCCGCCGTCTAGATTTTCATATCACCTTCAATCATCACCCAGTATGAATACGGAAAAGCAATTTTATTAGGATTTATATTCACTATCCATCTTCCTTACATTGAGGAAGATAACAAGTTGCTTTAGGATGAAGTATTCAGTGCAGACACAAATGATGAGGTGACTATATTTCCTCATAGTATCTTTTATGCAGTCACACCTCAAATCATTTTTTTCTCATATTTTGGTGATGATGACAAGTTCGAAGCCTAAAATTTTGTAACCGGTCATGTTGATTCATTTTCTGCTATGAGTTTCGGTAAGTGAAACCTCTCTGCCTACACCTGTAATTGCACTGACGGAAGCAACCTTTTGCATGGTTAAGTAAAGTTGATCCCAAGTCAGACAACATGCTGATCTGACAGAATTTGGACAGTCAAGAAAATTCGTCAAATCTTACACCTTAAATTCGTAACGATGTTTATTTTTTCTAAAAAAAATATACTATTACATCGGTTTTTTTGACTTCGGTAATGGGTTATGCAGGTCAAAGTCTTCAAAGGAATATGGGTTTTCATTAGGGGTTTTAGAGATTATTCGCTAAGAATGCAAACATCTAGGCCTAAGAATTCCTGCTGGATAATGTAAAATGTCCGGCATACTGCGTACTGTCTCGTCTAATTTGTCGATATGTTCATATTACACTTTAATCGATCGATTTTCATCAGTGATTGATACTAGACTTCTACGCTGATAACCCTAAGGTAAGTAATATATATATATATATATATATATATACATATACATATATATATATATACATATATATATATATACATATATATATATATACATATATATATATATATACATATATATATATATATATATATATATCACGAGTTGGAGAAATGAGATATGCTTTTAGTAATCGAAGAGCTATATTGTGACCTGTTTTACTGCGAGGAGAAATATTTTTTCAGAAATATGCGAAATATATGACGAAACTACCTTACTCTTAAATAATAAGTCGTGAGAATACATCATAATAACTGGAATTTTATGAGAAACAAGAACTAAAATATAATAAATCTGATCTAATTTGGAGAAATTTGAACAGATAATTAGGTCAATGTTTATCAACTCATCACGCACAGAAGCTGATAAGTTAAGTTTCCAGGTCCATCAGTGAAAGTTAACACTAAAGTCCCTTGCTTTTACTATTTCCTTCTATTCAAGGTTTTTCTGCCTTAACACATTTCATATGTTTGTCCTGAACCAATTTACCCATTTATGCTTTAGTTAGAAGTGAAGTAGTCATATTAACTGACAGTTATATATGTTATTCTAATCGTGAAAATTTTGTTCGAGAGAATGAAATAAAGACTAGGAAGTTCGCATCCTGCTATAAACATGAAAATGTTTACAGAAAGGGTGGCAATTCAATTTTCTTCAGTGTTATTGTTGTAGCACAATGATATCACTATGAGAGAACTTGTCAACCAATAAGCTTTTAGTGCATTTCACAACTATGACCGTAATCTCATAGACTGCTCTTTTAAGTTCGTAGCATAACAAAGCGTTGAGTTTGCTTGAATTTTTCCTTGTTGGAAATTTGATAGCGAAACCTTTGATAAAATGAGATAAAATAGATTTTTAGCAGAACAGCTTGATTTTTATTCATTGTAAGACCTAGCTACAATCACAACTGTCACCGTATTGCAGATCATTTAATCAAGTATATACCTTACAAAATATAGTTACTACCTGGATCTCCTCATGGGGTTTATAGGTCACACATAGCTGGAGATGTTAACTGTATTACTCACTTAGAAAGCCATATCATCTGTATTGAGTTTGTAGACAATGTATTCTGCTTAAGTATATTAAAAGTCGGTTGAATATTTACCTCACATATAGCTTCAGTTAAATATCTGGCTAATTAACTCAGTCTGGTGGTTGCTGATAACAAAAATGTTACACATATTCAATTGTGGATAACTTCAAACAGTTATCGATCTAAAATGAAGCACATATCAAGTTAATTTGACTTTATTATAAGATTTTTGAAGCGGAAACTAAATTATTCAATGAGATTATGGATATACCGAAGTTCATGTGAAAGTATAACACTTGTGGTCAGAAATATACCACAGTGGTGTATACCAATGGTTACATTTTTTTTCAAATATGTAAATGTACAATAATCATAATTTCTCCACTGATAAACTTGTTGCCTATTTCACTGTTATTTTTTTTCCGATGTTCATATGTACACGTTGCTGCATTATCTTATGCACCGATTTTATGAACATTCGCTATCACACTCAAAACAGACTTCATGAACGAGTAAAACTAAGTTCATACCATGCACATTTTTAGTTTTTAGTTTGCTCAAGCACAATGAAAATAGCTTGAGTTTGTGTCGCACACAAAGACTTACCACCTACCTTGACATACAATGTTAGCCTAAGTATCATTGGACTGGAAGATGGGTAATAAATTAAGACGTGTTACCAGTCTATTAAGTCTCCCACTGTTGATTTAAGCCACGTAGGGAAGGCTGTCTGGCTGGGTTCTTCGACATATCGGGGAATAATGGTTTTAGACTGTAGGTCACACGTCTCAAATGTATACACTGACTGTCATCTTCAAACTATACACACATACATTATTATTTATATTATTTATTAGTCCCTTGGGTTCCTAATGCAACATAGGGCTTCACTAGCACGTCTCCACTCCACTCTGTTCTCTGAAATCTTTTCAACCTCGCTCCACGACAGCCCACAAGCTCTCATTTCCTCCTCACACCATCTCCTCCATGTCACCCTCACCTCGGAAGTCCAACTCATCGCTTACCACCTGGGTTCCACTCGAGCAACTGGCCTGACGCGTGATGTCCCCAGTCAGCCTTTTCAGTGTATGCCCAATCCATCTCCACTTCCTTCCAGTGCATATTTGTTGGGTGATATGTTCTTCATTGGTTCGTTCCCAGAGCTCCTTGTTGCTTATTCTTTCTGGCTGATAAAGGTTTGTGGTATTCCGTAGTGTTGGAGCAACTGCCAAATTACTTCTCGGTCGACGCTGTCAAAGGCCTTCTCAAAGTCGATGAACTTGAGGTAGAGAGTTGACTGCCATTCTATGCTCTGTTATATGATGATGATGCGAAGCGTTGAAATTTGGTCCGCACATGATTTGTACTTCCTGAATCCAGCCAGCCAACCTGTTCCGGTCGTAGTTTTGAATCCAGAGCATACTTTAACCTCTCCAGGATGATGTGGCTTAATATTTTGCTTGCATTGGGTGGATAGGAGAGTGATTCCTCGCCGGTTCTTGCAAACACTGAGGTCTCCCTTCTTCGTGAGTTTGACAAGTTAACCCTTCTCCCACTCAATCAGCAGGTACCTTCTCTTCCTTCCACACATTCTGCAATAATGGTGTGGTGTGAGCATGTCCACTGTTGTCTCTGCGTCTGCTCTCAGTGTTTCTGGCGGGATCCCATCTGGTCCTCCTGATTTACCACATTTCAGTAGCTTTATGGCATTCAGGACTTCCATTTTCGTTGGAGGATTTATGTTCACCTGTAGTTCTATGGCTGGGGTGCAGGTGGTGTTTCTGGACGAAATGCCGGTCGTGGTCAATCCAACAGCCTTTTGAAGTGGTCAGCACATTGTTTCCTTTGTTCCTCTTCTTTGGTAAGTAAATTTCCGTCATCATATTTTATTGGTTTCACCTGTTTTGATCTCTTCCCTCCCACATAGTAACCTTGTTATTTGATACAATGTCGTCAGGTCTCTGTCTCTCCCACCTGCAGCCTGTTCTGCTTCACTTGCCAGCGTCTCGTAGAAGTGTCTTTTGTCTTTCCGTGCACTCTTCTTCACTTCTTTCCCCAGTGCAGTGTTTTATACATTGTACTCAGTTCCTCCTCTCTTTGAGCATCCTTGCACTGGTTCATCTTCTCCTTCACCATCCTCCTCTCCCTCCTCTATCACCTTCCATGTATCCGTCGAGACGCATTCCTTATCTTCTTTCTTCCTCCTTCCTATTACAGTTGTGCAGGTTTCTTTCCACATCTCCTCCAAAGAGTTCCAGTATTCATCCACATTGGTTTCTTTAGGAATGTTCCTCGATATCTCCCATTTTCTCTTCATGGCTGACTTGAAGATCTCCTTTGTAGTTTCTTCCTTCAGTTCTTGTTCTTGTTGTTGAACTTGAACTGTGGTCTGTCACCAGCTTCCTTGAAAGCTTTCAAGTTGAATTTGAAGGTAGGTTCCTTGCACTAGACAGGGAGTTGTATGAACCTACATCTGCTCCTCTCCTTCATCTTGTGTCCAGTAGACTGAGTCTCCTCCTTCTTCAGATTGAGATAAAGTTGGTCTGACTTAAAGTGTGTTCATCTGGTGTAATCAAATCCATGTCGCTTTGTGAATATCTTTTTGCATGAACACAGTGCTTGACTCTAATCACCAAATCGTTGAATGTGCAGAATTCTGCAAACAATTCCCCATTCTCGTTCATCACCTCACCGAGCGCTTCTCGACCAATGGTTAGTTCTCTTCTTGTGTTGTCCCCTCCCGGTTTGGCATTCATGTCGCCAATTAGAATTTTGATACCGCCAACTGAGATCTTGTCCAGTATTGATTGAAGTTGTCTGTAGAATTCCTCCTTCTTCTCTTGCTCTGCATTATTTGTAGGTGCATAGTGTAGCATTGTATGATTGTGATCTTCCTTCCTTTTGAGTTGAATCTCACTGTTTTGATCCTGATCCTGCACGAGGAGATTGATTCCCACCACACGAGAGCCTTCGATGCTGTTGGGGACATCATGATAGCCACTCCAAAACTCAGTGTGCTCATGGTTGTCGTCTGGGTGGGAATATCGGAGTAGATTATTGACTCCTCTCCAGTTGACAGTTTGGAGAGTCCACTCCCATTCCATCTGCTTTCGCAAATTCCAAGCACTTCAATGTGATACCTTCTCATCTCCTTTGCAATCTGGGCTGCCTTGATGGGTCCAAACATCGTGCGGATATTCCATATCCTCACGTTTACTTTCGCTTTCATCGAGAGAGAGAAGACACAGCAGCCAATTGGCTTCCCAAAAGCAGGCTTTCACCAACTGGCATCATTTCGCCTCTCCGATTCCAACGAGGAATATTTTTGTTTTTATTTTTTATATTTTGTTTTTGCTTTGAAGTTTGTTTAGCGGTTAGATTTGTTTTTCGGGGTAGGGTTGCTAGCCCTATGCCCGACCTTCCCTGTATACCCGAGCTTAGGACCGGCTGGTAACTAGTGAACTAGTTAACCAGGCGAGGTTTACACACTTACAACAACCATCTTATTTTTGTAACTCACTCCAGATAATTTTGTTTAATGATATTTCCTTCATCTTCTGTTTACCACTTCGAGACATGCTACTATTGATCATATCGGGTTCAGGTAAAGCACCTTTTGTAAAAGTGCCACATTAGCCCTTCTTTATATCTTCTTGGTTTAATTTTTTATGCTAACAACAAAAAAATCCTTATGTTAAAATTTGTTTGGGGATGAGTATGAGTGGAATCCGATATAAGTAAACAGGCCTACACTTAATAACCTTAAGATTTCAATGTAACACACTTTCAAGCACACATTAAGAAAGGAATCGCTTAACAAGCTCAGTTTCTTGAAAACGGATGATAGTAATAATAACACCTGTCTATTTTTTGCGTTTCGTAATTTATACCTGCACGTATAATATAATATGCCAGAGTTTAATTAATTACCAGGTTTTTAAAATTCTACCTAACGTTCAAGTGACTCCGCTTTTACTGGAAACAATTATTTTGATGTTCATGACAATTTTTCTCAACAGCTGAATAGCAGTAATACCAGCTACCACTTTAAATTTATCGTAAGCGGATGGCTTCATAATTTTTTACTGGATTTATTGCATCACAAGTTTCACTTCAATTTTTAGCTCAGCTTTAAGTTCTAAGCCAGTCTTTAAGCCCATGAACGATACAACACAGATGTGGGTGGTAGGTCCCCTTTTGGAACAGGAAACATCCAACCAATTTTTCCTCGTGAAAACCAAAACTCCTGCCAAAGCATTCTGTTTACCTTCCAACCCCTTAAACTGATCCGTGTTATCTCGTAACCCTCCTAACCGTCGTATAATTGGTCCGCTGACGGTGCTCACTTCATCATGAGGTGATGTGCATAGAATGCGTCTCACTGAAGCCTCCACAACCTTACAGATTCAATGCAGCTCACCTTTTGTTAAAGGTCATCCCTCTGACCTGTCAACCCGTAGTACCGACAGGTTCATGGTGGCAACTCTGTCTAGGTTAATGGAATATAACCAAGGCTAGGGTTAACGTTAATGGCATTCTCAATCGAATACCACATGCCTTAAACAACAATGTCTATCTGGACTAAGTAACTGAATTCACCTTACCACTCGCTTGCACTGTTTGGAGTACACTGAATGAAATCCTTAAAGCTAACAAAACAACCCGGGCTTCGGACACCTTGCATAAATGAATCTCCTTGACCGCGGTTTGCTCCATGTCAACCTGACGGTGTATTAGTTGATATCCAGCGAGGTCGCAAGAAGGTTTGCTACCGCATACAACTAGGCTGGGCCAGTAGTCCTCAGTGCACATACCATCTCCGATTATCAAAAATCAGCAACACGAACTCAGGGCTGCTTAACCGTGTCATGTAGGGCTTCTTCAGGTTGACACACTGGTACGTAACTATAGTGAGCATCGATGCTGCCTAGAAAATCATGGTTACTTTCAAATGATTCAGTCATCAGTTTTAAGAACTAACTTTACATTTCTCCTGAATATATTTTCCTGCGCAGGCACTGGGTGATATATCATGTTGAAAAAAACAACACTACTGAAACCTTTCCTGGTTGACTGGATGAATCACATTTTGTCAATAGCAAAATATAAAATTTTTGCATAATATGTGATACTGAACAACTTTATATTACACAGCATGGTTGTTACACAGAGTAAAGCCGAAACCACTGCTAAACTGGATACTTTCAACTTGATTATGTGATCTAGAGCCTTTTATCTTCTCTTGAAACTATTAAAACGTCAGTTAAAACTCTTAATCAATATGATATCAGCTGATTTAGATCGTAGCATAGACGTTTTCCAGGACATCATGAAACGATCCGATCACCTCTTGGCTACTTCAGTAAATAGTTTTCTTTAATTTAGCCTTTGTTAACTATACCTTTAATTTCAGTAATTAATCACTCAAACCTGTTATCAAGTTAATATAAACTAAGACTAACATTAGACATATCTCATCTTTCTGCGACAAGTTATATAAATCATTTATTTGTGTACTTTTATATGACCTTAAATATGATCATAGTGCACTAAAATCTGCATAGATCATAGCTGAAAATAATACAAATATCAACAGTAGGTATCCATTTTCATTGTATTAAACAAGACACATGCATTCACAATACACATTCACAAATTTATGCTTTTGTTTTCCGTATTTTATTCACCTGACAGAACTTATTGACTGGAAACAGCTAATCAGTTAGGTGACTGAATTCTATTGATTTATGAACTGACAAAATCCAATAGAACTTTTAAATACCTCATTGTCTTAGTATTGTAATTTAATTACTATGAAAAATGATAACAATTACAAAGGCTACAATAATTGAAATAATGTGGTTTTGTCCTAAAATATGAATGGTTCGTTATCTTATGACTGGTGTTTGTTTTTGAGAGAGGAATGATTTATTGGATGATTTGTGATCGACACAACAAAAACTCACGTTATTCAATACTCACAGTTAGTACGTTTGTACTCGTACATACCCAAGTATATTTCATATGGCAACAGTAAGAATCCCAGTAGTTAGGACTTTTAATTAGTACGCTGTGAAAGATCAATAGGAAAAATGTGGGTGAAAATAATGTAAAAATAATTTTTCATGAAGTCGAAACTTTTACTAGGATTCTAAACATTCACTAAAATGTCATATATGGACATCTCGGTAGTCTAAGGCACTGTACTCGGACGCTAAGTCTTTTAGCCTAGTGGCCACATTGAAAAATGATCAACAGAAAAAGGTCACCAAAAAGATCAAGACAGCATTAAATTGGTTGTTCTCCAGTTCCCAATCAATATACCCAGGCATGTTCACCAATGATTGATGGACTCCAGAACACTAATATTTCACATGATACTGAGACTAATGAAATAATTCCATATAGTCTGATCAACTTAGTTGACTACTTTGTTGGAAACTGAACTGATAATGGTCACGCATTCAAATACCTTTGTTATCTGCTCGTTAACTTTTAAAGTAGTATTCAGCACGGAGTGATATCAGATGCAGAAGCGTTGAAAACCTGGGAAGACTTCACAGCTGCTTCGTCTTAGCATGTGACTCCTCAGTAGATCACATCCCCCATCACTCTGGTTGGGGGATCCAAGCTACAATCTTCACCTCCACGTTAAGCGGTGAATGCATTAACTATTCAGCGAATGGGTTGGAGTTCAATGGTCCACAGATTCCTACTTCTGTCATTTCAAGATATACAGTGACAATCCATCAAGGTCTTTGGGTGACACCCACTTCACTTCCGACTGGTTGACTGTCTGACTTTCTAGTTTGAAATTCGGAAAATACATCTCAAAGCATGTCACTAATGAACACTATGCAGTTAAAGTTTAGTCTGTGACTTCCTTTGCGCATCACCGGTAATACTAAGTTGTTCTCGGGATATGCACATATGTATACACATACATATGCAAAGTTTGTTTAACATAAACATTAAGAGAAGGACCACGACAACTAACAATGGAACATTAAACAGACAGTTAACGGTAGATAGAATGGAAACAAAAAAGGAAATTGGTGATCAAACTAGTAGTCCCAAGGTTATATGCGTAGTGGTATCCACTACTTTCGTCTTGTTATTCTCTAATACGAGAAACAAGAAAATTTTCTCCGCTAGTTTCGATTTTAAGCCATGTCTATTATCATCTCAAGCTGGTGGGTTGTATAGTCTGTCGGATGCCATTCAGGAATTTATGAGGCACCCATAGATGCTAACCTCATGCAGCTGTCGTTCATCCCATAGTGCCATATTATACATTTTTGATATCATGTTCATTTTGTCTTTGTCAAGATTGGTGACCATTTTGCTATATGATGTTGTCTACAGTTTCTTCGGTTCACTCCTCAGACAACTATGACTTCAGTCCTTATTATGGTATAGAAGCTCTGAAGTTGACCTACATACCTTTAAGTAGTTTCGCATAAATATTTTTTTGCTTGTTTCCAATAACTTTTCGATCCTTATGGAGCTATTGGCGATGCATCTCTCAATAAAATAGAAAAGACACTTACCCTTTGTGAAAATTATGCAAAAAGCAATTTTCTTCAGCTTACCTCATGATACTATTGGTGAACTTACAGATATCTAAAGTAAGTTGAGTTTTCATGGTTAAAATGGATTGTAATATCAGGCTAATGCTGTTAGTTATTGGCAAATTCAGATATCAATGTGCTGAATATTACAAGGAACCGAGTCTTTACTAATTTGCTTGGTGGTTACAAATACATATCTCTTCACGTTGCCACATGGTTTTTGCTGGGATTCCAATTTTCGGCTACTTGTGTCGTCCATAAAATCCCCTGTATTCAAATATCAACACTGGTTCCTTGTGATCTGCTATAATGTGATGTGCTTGATTAACTTCTTATAAATCTGCTCGTTTTGCAAATTAATTGAATTTACAGACGTTCGTTGATCATCAACTCAATCCATCAGTAATTTATAATTAGTGAAGCATACAATAATCATCCTAACTGAAGGTTCTACTTACTTAATCTGCCGACTCTCTGATTATGTAGGAATAAATTTAGGTGAATATCTGAAATGAAAACTGTTTACATCATTTCTTGCTTACGACTGACTTAATGACATTTAGAACAAGGAATTGATTTCTTGCTGTCTGACATGTGCTGGACACAACGTGAGGAAAGGTGAAATCTAGAACAAAACTGATTGGTAGTAAATTCATAAAGCGAAGATTAATTTCCATATAACTGCAAATACACCTTGTTTATGGAAGTCAACAAGCATGAAACTCAGGTTCGAATTCACCTACCGATTGGCTGTTCATACTTAACACTGGGACAGAGTGCACCTAAATTTCGTGTCGTTCAGTTTATTGATCACACTGGATGTTTGACCTTATATCCATACTGATTACCATTGTCAAATTAATTCATATTCGTAATTCAACCTTACATAGGGTCAGCTGAAGCCTAAACAGTTCAGTTGTAAAGCTGATGGCTTCATCACTGCGTTATACAGATTTGAATCTCTTTGGGAATATCAGATGAAGATACACTCTTTTCACCGGTCCCAACAAGTACAAAAATAGGTCAGTCATGATTTCTTGTTAACTGACTACTAGTATCTAACACCAAATTTACCCATGAAGAATGTCTGTTTATTGGACAAGTGTGAAGGAACTCTTGAATAGTTCCATCAAGCTTCTTCAAAGAAGGTATTTTCAGAGAAAGAAAATATGACCTCGAGTGAGAAGATAGTTTCTATGCCATCCTTACAATTACTTTACTTGAAGACACTACACCTAGAAGATGCTGCCGATAAGACAAGAACCTTGTGAGTTCTAGAATTTCAGTACCAGCCTTTCGTATGTATGTAATCTGACTTTCTTAGACCATTTAAACGAATTAAGCGTGGCATTAAAGGTTACATAACTTTCAGTTTACTTGCTAAGCAAAAGTATTGCTGGAAAGATATTACAACGTCACCAGTAACGTTCTCACAGATGTTTTTTAACTAAGCATTATCTTGGGAAGCATAATTATCTGCAGGTGTTTTCAGAAAGTTCCAGACAAATGGGTGAAGTAAATTTGTTAGAGATCAAAACGAAGAAATAAAGAAAGCTCATCTAACTCGTTTTTATAGGAATTCATTTCATCGGTAGGTTCACCCACCAAGTAAATAACAAGTATTCACAATACCACATTCTTTATTGAAAACTGACACCTCTACCCCGCGCACACTGTTGAATAGACACAATAACATCAATATCCATCAATGTCAGCTTAACTTCGATACAGAAGTTATCGTAAACAACTTTCATTTCATTGAGACACACAGTAGCACCAACTATATCACTAGCCGGGTGAGTTTGAAAAGACGAGTTTAGTTCAGTCTAAAGAAGTCACGTCACTTAAAGTAACCTTAGTATTGAGATAACACAATGACTAACATTAGTTCGTTTTGATAAGTAATTGCGAGACTCTCCTCTTTTTCCCACCAGGGAAAACGGTTTTATATTTTCACCTAAATGTGTCCTCTTTGCAAGTTCTTTGGGATCTCATGCAATATATTCCTTTATTCAACTACATAAATTGTGATTAGTTTCAAC
Organism: Heterobilharzia americana; assembly: GCA_944470555.2. Classification (NCBI taxonomy): domain Eukaryota; kingdom Metazoa; phylum Platyhelminthes; class Trematoda; order Strigeidida; family Schistosomatidae; genus Heterobilharzia; species Heterobilharzia americana. The sequence continues at coordinate 125,480,410 of OX104127.1, read as the reverse complement.
CAATAAATTTTCCTACAAAAAATCAAAAAGAGTATGAGTTCCTCAACTGTGAGACATTTCACAAAAATTCTTATACCTTGGATGCTAACAACGGAAACTTTAAAGTTAGTTTTGTATCATTTTTAATAGGTTAGCCGGATAGAATTATATTGCAGTCTGTGGAGATGTTCACAGTGGGAATGAAAACCGATAGATATCATTCCGAATACGACAGAGTTATTCACCTTCTCTTAATTAAGCATCACTTTGTTTACAACAGGCTTTATTTTTTTCCATGTTCCACTTCTAGAACTAAATTGATCATCCTTAGGTTACATATAGGCTTCTAACACAGGTGCTTCACCAATGCTTGAAACTAACTTTTGGTTGAAATTCCAGTGGTATGCAGTGCGTTTAATTGTTGATAGGAATACCAAAGCTTCGTTTTACATTTATGATAATTAGTGGCTAACAATGAAATCCAGAATGCACCTTTCTTTCTTATATGAGACTTGTCAGCTGGATGTACTTGCCTCCCAGCCAGTGATGTTTATCCAATTTGGTCTCGAATCCGAGGCCGATCACCTCCAATGCTACGGCGTTACTTTCTAGGCCGTCGAGTCACGACAGCCGCTTTTTGTGGAACTTTGTATAGTTTTTATGTCGTTGCTTGTATTATCTCGTAGCTTGTTGGACTGTCACACAAGAGGGTGCTATCGTGACCAGGTGATCTGTTGAGTAGCTCTCTGGTGCTTGAACTGATGGGTGCCGGGTTCAAGTCTAAGTCATAACAACATCATCGTCTGGGAGGCAGATAAATCCAGCTGACGAGTCTCAAATAGGACGAAAGGAGAGTCCTGGATTCCACTGCTAGCCTCTAATCACTATTACTATAAAACTGAATCGACAGGCAGTATCAAGGGATCCACACAGGAGCCCATATACCAGTTGCTATCGACCATTTCCGTCCAATAAACGACGACATAATAAAAGCAACAACAGAAGTACCAACGCTCATCAAAATTCATTCTCATCCTTCTAATGAATCTCAAACAGGACGAATTACGATTCGTAGGTTTCAATGTTAGTCACCACCAACTAGTGGTATTATCAAAATATCTAAGAAAGAATCCTGTATCTCAATCGATCCAGTTTGATCCATCCATTTTTGTAAAGCTATATCCAGAAACATTTTTTGAAATTCCAACATTTTATCACTTATACATATGGTAAAACTTAAGTATATCACTTTGTATGCTATTGGAAAAAAGTAAAAAAATAATTGAGCAGGGTTTTTTGTTCTTATTCTGGCAAAGTATTCACTCCTATATTAAAATCTGTCAGTCGCTCTATTTTCACTTGGCTCTACATTTATTTTCAAAAAAGTAATAGCTTTTCATGAATAAATTTTAGATAAAGCTTTATTTATATGCAATGCATGCGAAACAGTTTATCCCAAGAATCTGTTCTTCTAGCTGCCAGTTATATACACACGTAAAAAGTTTGCCGAAAGTAATTTTTACATGATGATAGCAGTTATACAGCTCTAACAGTAAATAAGATAATAGTTTGACGACTGGCTGGCATTTTTTTAGGTGGAGTATTACTCGAAAATATAGAAAGAAACAAAAAAATATCTTATTAAGATTCCATAATCAATAGTTTTGTCTCAGAGTGAGTTGCCTCATCATCTGACTAGAACTTTGAAAAATTAGGGAGGTTATGATTTTAACATTGATTAGAGGCGTTTGCAGCATAATTCAGCAGGTGCGTTTCAACCCACTTTGTACCCGTTAGCTAGATATGCCCACCTCACAGCGGGTGTTGTTCCGATTGGATCTCGAACTGAGGATCAGCTTTTCTGAACGTCAGAGTCTTCACCACTAAACCACTGCATCTCACTAGCCACTCCTTGTGCAAAGAGAATAGTTTTGACGCTAACGGGATGTAGACTGACTAAAAATAAGGTTGTGTTAGGCTTAAATGAAACGCATCAGTTCAAAGAAAGTGATTAAAATGAAACCAATACTATATAATACTTATGGAAGAACTTTCTAACCATCAATTTCCTGTTCCGTTTCATAAACCTCTTTTGAGTTCAAAAGCTTGTAGCACGATACTTCAATCTGAATAAAATGATAACACTCAGTGATAAGTATTTGCACTATGTACTGACAGAACACGGTGATTAACGCAGTTCACTCTGAAGGCCAACAGATGTTCTTTACATGTGATAAAAGATCCCAAGATAGACCACTTACCTTAAGGTGAACTAACTCTGGATTTTTGACCAAAGAATTTACCCAGTCATATGTTCATCTTTCCTAAATAGAGCACTAGACTGGATGGCTGAAGTTATATTTTGGTTACGATGCTGATTCTACTGACTTGTTAACACTGAGTTGTAATTGGCTATGAAGCCCAACTGAATCAATATCAGGAAACTTGACCACTGGTCAACTGACTGCACATATCGATTTTATTATTTTAATAACTTAAATTACGCCAGCTGTACAAAAATGGAATCATTATGAAGTTATTATAGTCTAATCATCAGATAACAGAGACTTAACTGAGGATACTTCAAAGTTCAGTAGGCTGATGACAGATCCTGAGAACTCTTTGCTCAGCTATTTCCTGTCTGCTGAGATAAGAAGTTTGGTTGCATGAATCATTTCAAAAATTCCAACTAATATGTTTGTCGATACCTAGTGTCTGATGCAGATCAGTCGACCAAGTTGATGCGACATTGTAGAACAGTTTGTTTAGTGTTAAATAGAAATAATATCTCAGTAAAAAGGAGGAAATGATATGACAACTGAAAGGATGAGTATACCTGGTTCACTTATTTCACTGGTGGTCTTCGAGCTTAACCGCTATCATCAGATAATAGTGCCGCCTATTCAACCTATCACTTGTAGATGATCATACTTTCTTATAACTGACAATTTTTTTCAGTCCCTGACTGAAATTGCTGGAAGTGACAAAGATGCACCTTACTTCGATAACTAACAACCTGACTTACTTTGTCTTCAAGTTAGTACTGATAGCAGTGACTTACAATACTCTAAATGAATAATAAGATGAATAACAGTTTATATGCCGAAACTTGTATGTAGGAATCCGCCTTTCCTATTAACATATGATAAATATATTTATTCAGTCAGTCAACAACAAGTATTAGATTAAAAAAATATCTGATGTGGCTAAAAGCAAGTATTTCCCTCCAATAATGGATAGATGTTGTCTATGGTGCGAAGTTTGACACATGAATAAAAGTACGGTCCCTGTCTTCTGTTTCAATGAGCTTATCAACATTACATAGACAGAATCTGATGAACAGCAGAACTAACTAAATTATCTCCTTTATGCTTTTTGATTATAAAACATATGATTTTGGAATAATTCATTTGACTTTGTCCACAATGGCACAGAAACAATTACTGGATGGCATTACCAGAATACGTTTTGCCCATAATTAAATCAGCACAAGTACACAATTTTCAGACTAACAGTTTTACAGTCCAACAGCTTCTAGTTATTTTATTTTTTGGTGGTACCAGTAGTGGAATTACCCTGCAGTCTGCAATGGTTGATAAATCATTCTTTTTACGCCAATTATATGTTGATTTGGTGACCTAAGTTTTAGCAGTCAATATTTTTTTCGCCTGGCTTTATCTTATTTCAGAATTTTTACTCAGTTCCATTCTGTAATAAAATCGTGGGTTAGCGCATAGTTAATATCCAGCTTTTTTCCAGATAACTTATCCTAATTAGGTCTATAAATCCATATTTTGCTAAATTTCAAGTCTCGATATCCTGAATGACTCCAGTTACCTAGTTTGAGAAATAAAGGTTATCAGTTTTAACGTGATGAACCTCATAGCTAATAAACAAGTTGGCACGGCACTTGAAACTGTCAGAAATGATCTCATCCTTGGTTACATGCTAGCTGCTAGCCTCAGAGTTTCAGCTGCAGAACTTTCGCTAGTAATATGACAATATTTCACCTTTACTGCCTTCAAATTTCAAAAAAATACTTAGGTGAGAAGATGAAGTAGTTATGGGATATCCATTAACTCCGATCGTTGCAGATATACTTGTGAACAAATGGCATTGAAAACATTTCTACCCATTTCAAGCATTTGGTGAAGATAGATGATAAAATCCGGACATAGCCACAGATTTTTTTAATATACCTTCAGTCGGTAAAGAATAAGATCCAGTTCAGCCATGAATTAGAATGATCACTTAAGCTGGACTGAAAAGTCAAAGAAAAGACGGGGGTTTGGAAACCCAATTCTTAATGAAACCATCACAATGTTATAAGTGCTTGAACTTAGAGTCGCTAGTTTTATTTATTCAAGACACACTAGAATAGACCTGTGGTAACTACTACAATGCACCATGCTGATATGCCTGTTCCCCTAATGTTATTTTCTGCGTTACTTAGTCTCATTAGATTTGTCAACTGATGAGTAAAGTAAGAGCTACAAATGATGTAAATCTCATTTCTTAAACACTGAATAACCTAAAAGGTTCGTTTCGGTGAAAGTATTCTTTTGCTAGTCTTGTGATGTCATTCGTTTACTGAATAAAAAAGATACTTCTAAAACAGCCCGTTCGAGAAAATTTCATTAGATAGATGAAAACCAACCACAAGGATTGTCACTATCTAAAAGAAAAAAACGTTTCTTAATCTCATTTTGGTATGGATATTATTATATCCAGAAAGGCAGTTTGTAAATTTGTGTTTGAGTCATCTAAGTTGGAGTCAATGAACAAGGCCTAGATTAGACATAATGAGATCATGAAATTTCATGAATTAGTCTAAAGAAAATCGGTGTTTGTCTTTCCAACTTAAGGTACAGTGTTAGTAAATTATTACTCTACAAAGTAGAGTCTGTGAGTGCCTTTGGGTTTCGTTATGAAAGCGAGTAAATGGTCCACTGGATCAAATGGAAACAAGCACACGATGAAGTATACAGATAGTTTTATCTAGTCTATTTGTTGGAGTAAATTCAGAAAAAAAGAAAATTTGCATCATTGTACTAAAAAAACTTCAGTTTTTCATGTGCATACTGAAAGTAATACTTCTGTGAATATTTTTCTCATCCTGTCAGAAAATATTGATTCTTCTTATTGCTCGAAATCTGCAAGAAGAAGTTGAATTCCAGCATTCAACAGTAGACAAATATTACATTAATTTTTAAGAATTCGAAAAGTGCATCATAGGAATAACAATTACCCAAAACAGTTCGCAACAAGAAGGGAGAAATATACTTCAATTTAAGAGATTTTAGAGGGGATTTAACATTTCAGTTTTTGTCCGTTCATTAAAAAAAAGAGAAAAACAAGCTATAGTAATGTATCAAACTAAACGAAAATTTATCATAACAAAGTTAATTCATTAATGAATAAGGAAATCCTTATTTACTGAATACCAGATACAAACAAACACCAAAGGCTAAAGGCTATTCACCTTTGAGCTAAATCCTTATTTAGCTTCTTTTTCGGGATGCTAAGCGACCACAGATAATTCACACACTCAAGAAATACAATATAATGATGACAGACCGTCATTTCTCGTAATAAAATAGATATTCCTTGCACAAGTCATTGTGATAAAATTAGAATTTTGAGACCAAAACATATCTTCTCTCCTCCAAGATGATGTTATCAATAAGATTCAGTGAGGATGAACTAGTACATTTACACACAAAAACATCCACATATGAGACAATAAATTTATAAGCTGTTAACAAATTAAAAATATTCTGTATAAGGAATCTTTAATTCAAACAATAATAACTACCCGTAATCTAAAAATTAACTGGATGAGAAGTAATAACTGTAATCAGTATTATTCGAAAACGAGGAAGTCAGAAAAAAAGACTCATTCATGACTGATTGCAAGGATAACAAAGAGAAGAATTTATTTCATTAAAAATATTTTCCATATTTTTATAAAGAATTAAGGGTAGAGTAATATGTGAAGTGAATTTCGACGCTAAATAATATAAGTCATGGGTATAAAGACAAACAAGGGATCATTGAATGGATAGTGTGGAACATATTCGACTGGATCCTTCTTATTAATGATGTGTGTCATTTGATCCATGATAGAGCTGTGCATCTAAGAGCATAAAGTCACCACTGATTCGGATATGTGATAAACGATTAAATAGATTGTGCTGTTCAAAACTGCAACCAACTGATTCATTGGCGTTCAAAAATATCTAGTAAGAGGATGGAGAAACAAAACAGTTTTTGAGAGAGTTAGTCTAATATTTCAAGCATACTCTTAGTTTGTAACTAATGATCTACAATTACACTTGTCTTATCAGAAATTATCCTGCCTACGAGCAGTTTTCTCAAAATCATTTTCAGAAAAAAGTCTTAACGATCAAAACGATCAAGTTGGCTGTCATGTCTTAGGGAATACTTTTACTTTACATACCAACCATACTAAGTCTGCTGTATGCAAAAAGTCTGTCTTCGTTATCTAACTTATCAGCTCATTGATTTTTTCCATCAGTTCAACATTCCTATGAAATATTGCAAGTTTTACTATAAGAGCATAAAAGAATTTGCAGCGAAGTTTGGGGTTGTTCAAAGTTATAAGCTGTCTTAGCCTGTAAGTCAGCCGAAGGACAATGCAGTGTCCTAGATGAATTCGTCAAGTTGAACTTCTCAGATGAAATACAAGCTATTTGCGTTAATCCAAGATAAAGATCATGGAACAGGAAATCCCTATTATGCACGTAGAATACACAGTGCAATGTGGTTTATCCTGTGAAACTTTAGTGTTAAGTTTTTAAATCAAGTCCCTTCATTATCTCAGCCAAGCGTTTGGTAGACCGATATCTACTCCTATGATCCCTCAGGAAGGTAAATATCTCTGCAAACATTCAGAATGGATTACATGGGGTGGAAGTATCCGGAAAAATTAGATAAATATACGTTCAGTTGGCTGGTTGTATAAGTTCACGAAGCTGGGGTAAAAAGCATCTAGAATAAGGAAAAAACTACTATGCCAGTAGTCGGTAAACGAACTGCCTTGAATTTTGGACAAAGTTGACCTGCTGACCAAGTTTATGTTGTCTTATTACCTCTTCCCCCCTTTTAGTGGGTCCAGTGGCGTATGAAGTGGGATTTTCAATGTTGTTGTTTCAGAGTTCAAAAGCATACCCCTTATGTCACTCAGATATTTCCTGTATATGATTGCGAGTTTAAAGTATCGAGAAATCATTTTTACTGGATTGCAAGTTTCAATTAAAATACGAAAGTCTATATGAAATAAGTCGTTTTCTGATATTACTGACGGACAGTGGCTAGCAATGGGATCCAGGACGCACGTTTCGTCCTATTTAAGATCGGTCTGCTGGATGTATCTGCATAATCACTCACTGGGAGATGAATACTTCTAGCTAGTAGCAACAAGAGTGAGTCTGTTTCCTAAATGACTCAAATAAGAGTGTACTTGAATATTTTGAGATTTGGAACTCCCTAAGACGGCTAGTCTACGTGATCATAATGGAGAAATCCCAGTATATATAGCGCAGAAGTCGCTCAATTTTCACGGTACGAAAATGTGATTAAATTCTTAGCAATAATACATATACTATAAAATGAACAGTAGTTGCATAGACAAATTGGGGTGGAATCTTTCAAATGTTTTTTATATGGGAGTGATGATCAGATAAGGACTGTGAAATTGGTCAACTCAGTTTGTTTTACTGGACCTACTGAATCCATGATCTAAATAAAATTTTCAAAATAGAACAAAGGTATCTGAATCATTTTTATTGCACTACTCCGTTTCGGTGAGTTAGAACATATCCAACATTTCTGTATTTCATGTAGCAAGTTATTTCTTACTTACTTTTAAATATCGATGTATAACAATGAAAATAATTGCTGTTAGAGAGTAGACTAACCTTCAGTGAGTTCTTGAACCAGTGAACTTGAGTTTCACGTATCTGTTCAGGAATGAATTCTATCTCACTTTTCGCATGTTCTTTGTACTCCTCGATTTCACAATTATTCTCCTGTATAATTAAACAACTTTTTTCAAAGTTGAGTACAACTTGTAGACAGACTTCCTTAGGGTTTTTGAATGTCTCAAAAATGAGTTCAATCATAACTCTGAAAAAAATAATAATATAAACAAAGAATTTTTCTTCGACTGACCTTCATAGAAAAATTTTGAAAACACCTTGTTATGCGAAACTAAAAACAATGTCGGGTGTTGCTTTGATGATAGATAATATGGTGAGTGTCAACAACAGGCTTGTCTTCAAAAAGAAAACTTTAAGAAATAATCTAATGTGTACATAGTTCTAAGGAAACATAATGCTTGCAAGCCATTACCTCTTGTTAAGGTAAGAAAGGTAACAGTAATGGTCGGGTGAACCATAAGTTTCAAACAAGCCATGATTACAGACTGAAAAAACTGCTGAAAACAATAAAGGAGTGGACAGTAAGTTCATTTATCCTTTCAGCAATAAGTAATACATATCCACAAGCTTCTGAATGATCAAGATCTTTTCTTCATCAGTTTTAAAACTAATATTAGCCTATGAAAACAAGTGATTGATCACAAATTTCCGAAATAAGTAATTATACATCAGTCAACACTCTACGTTATCACGGAATCTGATCAATTTAAAAATACTAAATGTACTTAAATGAATTGCTCCGCAAGTTTATACATGACATAAAATACGTTACTGTATGTAGTCTATGAATATTTTAACGTATCGTCCCCCATTTTTCAGTAAGCAGTCATCTTCGGTTGGGCAAACCATGTCTAACGAATAGACAGATAATCAGCGACGCCATTGGATGAAGGTCGCCCTATATCACAAACTTATAGAATCAGGAAAATGTGAACTGCTGGACTCCAACCTAGTGGCTCAATGGTAGCATGACGAAAATAGAACATGAAGGTCCTTGGTCCGACCACTGTTAGGGTCTTGTGTGAGCACTGCTGAAGGGACCTATGCTGAAGTGAAGCAGCTGTGCATTGCTCCCATGTTTTCAACGGTTCTCCAACTTATACCAGCCTATGATGAATACCAACTTGTTGTAAATAAGATTCGTGCAAACATCCAAGTAGAATTATTTACTTTTTGTCACACTGATCATCTTTTTTTCGGGTTATTTGTACTCAATGAAATATTTTGTTTATATAAACCTAGGGATAACTTGAGTAGTGGATTTTTAATCTGTGTCCTTAATGCAGACAATATTCGGAAAAAACAATTAAGACGGAGCTGTTAGATATTATAATTATAATTATTTCGATTGTCACTTGGAAAATTATGTTATGTATCGGTGAACAATAGTTCCAAAATTAACTTATGAACTGAGACACACTGTAAAACAACCATTTTGCCAATTATTTTTCAACAAATAAGAAGTAGCAAGTCAAGAAATGATTATCTAAAATTTCATTATTGTTTCATTCAACTGTCTAAATATATTGAAGTTAGGTAAACAATTTTGTTATAGGAATGCCTCATCAGTTCATTGGATTAGGCAGCAACATCAGTGCGCTAAAAAGGTATCTCAAAATACAAAAGTTTTCTGTTAATTTAAGAAAAATCTTCAAAACCGACAGTGTTTAAGAACATTTCTTTAAAATCTCTTCTGCGAGGTAATAAATGTAAGCTAATATTCGAATACAACCTCTCCTGGTTAACTAGTTCACTAGTTACTAGCCGGTCCTAAGCCCGGGTATACAGGGAAGGTTGGGCGTAGGGCTAGCAACCCTACCCTGCAAAACAAATCTAACCGCTAAACAAACTTCAAAGCACAAACAAAATATAAAAAATAAAAACAAATTTATTCCTCTCTGGAATCGGAGAGGCGAAATGACGCCATTTGATGAAAGACTTCGAGAAGCCAATTGGCCGATGTGTCTTCTCTCTCTCGATGAAAGCGAAAGTAAACGTGAGGATATGGAATATCCGCACGATGTTTGGACCCATCAAGGCAGCCCAGATTGCAAAGGAGATGAGAAGGTATCACATTGAAGTGCTTGGAATTTGCGAAAGCAGATGGAATGGGAGTGGACTCTCCAAACTGTCAACTGGAGAGGAGTCAATAATCTACTCCGATATTCCCACCCAGACGACAACCATGAGCACACTGAGTTTTGGAGTGGCTATCATGATGTCCCCAACAGCATCGAAGGCTCTCGTGTGGTGGGAACCAATCTCCTCGTGCAGGATCAGGATCAAAACAGTGAGATTCAACTCAAAAGGAAGGAAGATCACAATCATACAATGCTACACTATGCACCTACAAATAATGCAGAGCAAGAGAAGAAGGAGGAATTCTACAGACAACTTCAATCAATACTGGACAAGATCTCAGTTGGCGGTATCAAAATTCTAATTGGCGACATGAATGCCAAACCGGGAGGGGACAACACAAGAAGAGAACTAACCATTGGTCGAGAAGCACTCGGTGAGGTGATGAACGAGAATGGGGAATTGTTTGCAGAATTCTGCACATTCAACGATTTGGTGATTAGAGTCAAGCACTGTGTTCATGCAAAAAGATATTCACAAAGCGACATGGATTTGATTACACCAGATGAACACACTTTAAGTCAGACCAACTTTATCTCAATCTGAAGAAGGAGGAGACTCAGTCTACTGGACACAAGATGAAGGAGAGGAGCAGATGTAGGTTCATACAACTCCCTGTCTAGTGCAAGGAACCTACCTTCAAATTCAACTTGAAAGCTTTCAAGGAAGCTGGTGACAGACCACAGTTCAAGTTCAACAACAAGAACAAGAACTGAAGGACGAAACTACAAATGACATCTTCAAGTCAGCCATGAAGAGAAAATGGGAGATATCGAGGAACATTCCTAAAGAAACCAATGTGGATGAATACTGGAACTCTTTGGAGGAGATGTGGAAAGAAACCTGCACAACCGTAATAGGAAGGAGGAAGAAAGAAGATAAGGAATGCGTCTCGACGGATACATGGAAGGTGATAGAGGAGGGAGAGGAGGATGGTGAATCAGAAGATGAACCAGTGCAATGATGCTCAAAGAGAGGAGGAACTGAGTACAATGTATAAAACACTGCACTGGGGAAAGAAGTGAAGAAGAGTGCACGGAAAGACAGAAGACACTTCTACGAGACGCTGGCAAGTGAAGCAGAACAGGCTGCAGGTGGGAGAGACAGAGACCTGACGACATTGTATCAAATAACAAGGTTACTATGTGGGAGGGAAGAGATCAAAACAGGTGAAACCAATAAAATATGATGACGGAAATTTACTTACCAAAGAAGAGGAACAAAGGAAACAATGTGCTGACCACTTCAAAAGGCTGTTGGATTGACCACGACCGGCATTTCGTCCAGAAATACCACATGCACCCCAGCCACAGAACTACAAGTGAACACAAACCCTTTAGCAAAAGTCGAAGTCCTGAACGCCATAAAGCTACTGAAATGTGGGAAAGCAGCAGGACCAGATGGGATCCCGCCAGAAGCATTGAAACAGACGCAGAGACAACGATGGACATGCTCACAACACTGTTGCAGAAGGTTTGCAGGGAAGGAAGAACTGGTACCTGCCTTTTAGTTGGAAGAAGGGTTACCTTGTCAAACTCACGAAGAAGGGAGACCTCAGTGTTTGCAAGAACTGACGCGGAATCACTCTCCTGTCCACCCAATGCAAGCAAAATATTAAGCCACGTCATCCTGAAGAGGTTAAAGTATGCTCTGGATTCAAAACTACGACCGGAACAGGTTGGCTGGCTGGATTCAGGAAGTACAAATCATGTGCGGACCAAATTTCAACGCTTCGCATCATCATAGAACAGAGAATAGAATGGCAGCCAACTCTCTACCTCAACTTTATCGACTTTGAGAAGGTCTTTGACGGCGTCAACCGAGAAGTAATTTGGCAGTTGCTCCAACACTACGGAATACCACAATCCTTTATCAGCCTCATTCAACAACTATATGAAGATGCCACATGCCAGCCAAGTAATTCACAATGGGAAGCTCAGTGATGCCTTTGAAGTGAAGACAGGAGTGAAAGAAGGTTGCCTACTATCCCCCATGATATTCCTGATTGTGGTGGACTGGATCATGCAGTAAACAGTGGGGAGCTGTGAGAAGAGGGAGATACACCGGCTCTACTGCGGAAAAGAACCTAGAAGACTTGGATTTCGCAGATGACTTGTGCCTGATATCACATAAACTTGAAGATCTGCAGGCGAAAACTAACAAGTTGACAGAAGAGGCGTAGCATCGAAGGGAGACGGGACTTCAAGTGAATATAGAGAAGACAGAGGTGATGAACATACCCAACCAAAAACTCCAACAACAACAAACTCCAATCACCATCAACGGGAGAAACTAAAAGGAAGTGGCCTCCTTCACCTATCTAGGCAGCACTATTTCAACTACAGGTGGCACAGACGAGGATGTCAAAGTCAGTCAGGATCGGAAAGACAGCAAGACAGGCGTTCATTAGCCTGAAACCAGTGTGGAGATCTTCTGCACTCAGCATGTGGAACAAGATACGGATTTTCAACACCAACACCAACGTCAAGTCAGTGCTTCTGTATGGTTCAGAGACTAGGCGCGTCACGAAAGGGATTTCCAACAAACTACAGACATTCATCAACAACTGCTTACTCTGGCTCGCTACTGAAGGTCAGATGGATTGCCAGAAAGAATAAGCAACAAGGAGCTCTAGTAACGAACCAACCAAGAACCTCTCGCTCAACAAATATGCACTGGGAGGAAGTGGAGATGTATTGGTCATGCACTGAGAAGGCTGACTGGGGACATCACGCGTCAGGCCAGTTGCTCGATTGGAATCCCCATGGGAAGCGACGAGTTGGGCGTCCGTAGTGAGGGTGACATGGAGGAGATGGTGTGAGGAGGAAATGAGAGCTTGTGGGCTGTCGTGGAGCGAGGTTGAAAAGATTTCAGAGAACAGAGTGGAATGGAGACGTGCTACTGAAGTCCTATGTTGCATTAGGAACCCAAGGGACTAATAATATAATAATAATATAGTTTCCATCTAAGTTTTACTCGAACGTTAGTCTTAATAAGACAAACTGATAACATCATTATGTGACTTTATTTCGATTGAGGCAGTCACCTTTAAAGTATACTAATATTTTGTTGTAATTTGTTTGTGTAAATATTCTAGATTGCAAGCAGCTGATGAAAACAACCAAAATAATGAAAACGGATTCATATCATTCTTTTCACATGTTTGTTCCGCCTCTTTCAAAGTTGGCAAACGGGGGTGTTTACGAAATTTCATGAATACAGAGTGTGATAAGGCTGAATGGCAAAAACAACTGAGTAACATACTATCTACTAGATGAATACAAAACACGATGTAGACATTGGTAATGCATTCAAAATAATTATTAAATTAGGCAGTTTCATCATAGGTCACTGCAGCCAGAAGTTTAAAACATGAGCTTCGCATGCATTAAAAAATCTTTAGTTAACCCTTGACTGCCTTTTTATTAATGTAAATGACGCCATTTCTTTTCATACTTTTCGTTAACGGTTATTACAAATTATCGAGTTCGACCAGGTTTGACCTCATTTTTTCCTTAAAATCATATTCCCGTTCGATTTTTTTTATTGTGTAACACTACTCCATAAGTATCACTGGAATGAATTTCACCACTGCAAAAAATTCTTCCAAGCATTCCATCTTGTAGCATTCATTTGGAAAAAATTCAAGTTCTCCTTCATTATCATCCGATTGTTCTACTTTCATTTTCCGTGATATTCTTTATAAAAATGATTTTTTTCAGCTTGTTTCATGGATAAAACGAATGCAATGAAATATACTGGGTCTACCATATTTTGAGAGAAATCTTCATTCTTGCTTTATCTAAACTAGTCACTAAACCAAATAAACGGAATCTTTCTAATGTCGACCAGTCTTTGCTGTTCTCGGTCTGTAGTATTGAAAAATACCTTAGCTACTAGTAGATCGGCCATAGGAGTTGATAGGAGTAAATGTGTTCCTCCAAACCTTTGTTTATAAAGAAGCAAAGGATTAAATCTTTCGATAACTGTCATATTTACCATCATGACACCATCAGAGCGTCTAGTAACGACAGCATGCATTAATTACTAGCAGTCTTTGACAAGATGGCTGCTGTTAAAGTTTTTAATCAATGTTTTTGGCACACAAATGCTACCTAGTGGTTCTCACAGAGGATATTATTTTAAACTAAAACATACATTAAAGAAGCTTGTTCACACCGTCAGTGTAAATAACACTTCCTTAACGACATTCCTATCGAACATACCCTAAGCAGGCTTACAAATACCATGAGTTCCCTTCACTACTAGAACCTCGTTAGTTCTAAGTTACACCATGTTTACTGAATTCTGAATTGAAAAAACCTAATTCTTCTCCACATTCACCCTCTCACTGATGAAAGAAACACCTAAGAAAATATAGTTCCAATCTAACCAAACGAAAACCTTTCTTTGGCTTTTGTGTGAGTAATTTATAATCTGTTGTTAACAATATATATCTAGGTAGATGTGCATAAATACTGAGAAATACAAACACAACCACCCACAAACATGCATTATAACATAGGTAACTATGATGTTATTCAGACATCGATGCATGCAAAAGTGTGCTCACAATTTATGATAGAAGTAATCAGTTTTGGCACAATTAATTGAAGGCAAGAAAAACATCACTAATCAATAGACGGAGAGTGGATAGATGCATTGATGAATAGGTTACTGATGGTTGAATTCGGTGATCTTATTGATCAAGAATATTACTTTAAGCCAATTATTTCTTAAATTCACACATTACTAGCGTTAAACAATACGTAAAGAAGTAACTTTCAATGAAAGACTTTGTGAGCATAGTTATGATTGCGTAGTCACATATTTTGTACCATAGTGTGTTCACAAAAGGATGGCATGTGTATGTGTGTGCATGTGCATGCGTGGGTGTTTGGAATACAATTGTGTTTTCATCCCCAGATGATTGCGAAAATAGCTACGGAATTCTATGAAATACAACTGACGCTTAAGTTAAGATTAAGAAGGAGCAAAAAGAATGCCGTTTTGCTCTAAACTATACTCTTTACATTATAAATATTAAGTCAGCATAAACAATTTCGTGTTCTTTGAATTCACAGCGTGACTAGTAAATCATTTGAAAATGTGAATACACTGTGAAGGTGAAAAGTTACAGGGTTGCTGTAACCACAGCATAATATAATACTAACAGTTAATTATGATAATTGTCTCAACGTTTAGTTATAATATGCTAATACTATACTAACAGCAACTCGTCACAAATTCACTTAGCAATCAGGCTAAACTCTTCCTGACTGAATCTAATCAGCAGTCGGGTTTTGCAGCTCAGTTGATATAACACCAAGCAGGAAACTCAACGGTGGCTGCTTCGAACACTCCCACGACTAAAACTTTCATTTCAACCACCACACAATATCAATACAAATCTGCTGAACCATGGCTATCACGTCTTCGTTCTGACTACATTTATAGTTGAATATACGGATGAAGTCTAGGCGTTAGCGATGGGTTGGCAATGGGTGTGACGTCGGAGCCTCAGTGGGAACAACATCACTAACTGGGGTGCAGGCACATCAAGCTGGTGAGCCTCAAATAGGACGAAGCGCACGTCCTGGTTTCTTCTGCCAGCCACAACCAAGTATATTTGCGAAATCAATCCTGAAAAAGTATCTTTAGGCAGTACTTTAAGAGAACTAATCTATTACATTAGTCTGTTTATCCGACATGTCACACAGTGAAACAGTATTATTTACCGTTTCGTACACGATTAAATGTCCATATTCATACCAGGTAACTCCATAGCTTTCAGACATGGTTTATGCAGTTCTTATCTCCTCTCCTTCTTTGTGATTAGGGCAGTAGAGTGTTCCATATATCTGAGACAGGGACCCCAAGGGTTTCGCCTGACTACCACGTGGATTCATCACTCCTTACTACCATTTGATCGTACTCACACTGGCTGCCCAGTCGGTACTTCTGATCCCAATCGAAATCTATCTGAATCAGAGAGTGGTAGCATCATATTTATAACAATTCTGATCATCTGAGATAGCCTTGGTTTTGCAGACTAGTGAGTACGATCAAGACGGTAGTAACGCGTCACGAATTCACATGGTAGTCAAACAAAACCCTCATTGATTGAAGTGAAATAAAAATCTGGTCAGCAGTTGGGCTTCGTAGCTCAGCTGTTAGAGCATCAGGATGGAAACTCAGTGGCCGCTTGTTCGAATGTGGCTATGGTCCAAATTTTTATTTCACTTTCAACCATCACCCAGTATAATTACTAGTCTGCCAAACCACGGGTGTCTCAGATAGTCGAAATGAAAACGTGTAAATAAGCTTTTACGTTTTTGAGCCCACACACAGACAGCGTGGTCAGTACGGCTTTTAACAACAAATCGTGTATTTCCAGAGAATGGGTAGTCAATAGTAGTAAGTATTGACTTTTTGAACACTCACTGGCATTTCTCAAACAGTTAAGAGCCTGTGGTTCGGTAAAGTGGTGTTCCTGATATTGAATGATGATTAAAAGTGCAACGAAACACTGGGTCACTGCATGGCTTATCGGCAAAATTATAACTATTCAGTAAAACTACCTGACTTACTTTCTAGTATCAGCTGTTAGCTTTGTCAAGAGACTGAGTGCAAATGACTGACAAGATCCGTCTGCCGAACGAATAACAAGAGGTAGGATCTGTGTGGAAAATAGAAGCAAAAATACCAATAAAAATCATGTTTTATCTTACAGAAAACTGAGAGAATGAAGTCAAAAATCAACTTTTAGTAAATTCTATTAACGTTTTATGCTATTTTCACAATATTTCTTTATTTAATTTAGCAGATTTACATTGCATACGGTTCAATATGCTAACGAGTAACCTTTATTATAGTTATGTGTGAAGAAGAGGATTGTTTTGAGGAAGAATCTGACTTCAAATAACAGTTTTTATTTCTTTTGTTTTGACATATACCACTGTAACTAAAAAATCATTGCTGACAGCAAACTGTTGCTGACTAAATCAAACCACGCTTTTAGCCTTTCAGGATCATATTCTGAAAGAGCGGAGAAGATTTGTAGCTCAGGGTGCGGATGATTACTGTTCATTGTTCTCTGAGCTTTAAGGTCTCCTTTTGCATGTTTCATCACCAAGTAGGGCGACTTCATCAGCATTTTCCTCTCCTTTGAAATGAAAATTCCACTTGATAATTTGCTTCTTTAAAAAGGTAAATATTGTAAAATATCCACAGCAAAACGCATCAATAAAAACAATTACAATGTATAAAAATTCAGAAAACTTATAAGTCATTATCCCGGGTCCCTACGGTAACCAATCATGCAAACTCATGCTGTCTTTACAACCACTGTGTTACTAATTTTGTCTTACACGCATGCACCCACTGAGGAAATTTCACGAACAGGCCTGTGTATCTTTAACTAGAATGGAACTGATTGTTTCAACCTTTTTCTTCAACCAAGTGTAAAACATTGTGCGAGTGTCTGTGTGTAACCAAAATGCATTTTACTGGAAAACTAAATTTTACTATCATCATCAACATACGACCAGGCATTACAGCGTAACGGTCCGAGTTGCCACACCCCATATCAGTACATCAAACAAAAAAGCAGTGAAGTGCAAGATGAAGATAAGAAAATTCAGTCAAAAGAAATATAAAGTACGAAAAGAGAGAAAGGAAGAATGACAAAATAGTGAGATTCGGTATAGCATCGTTAATATGAGGATAATGTATGTATACATCTGCGCCACTGACATCAGTTCTGAGCCATGTGATCACCTAGAGCCTCCAACCACTGGTTTCTCTTGTCCCGTGGACCCAAACCACCTAATCTACATCGCCGCACATGGCTGAAACCAACAGTCAAAGACTTCATACATTGGTGCCATGTTTTGGTCTGACCGCCTCACGCCTTTTTCCACCCTGGGCCTACTTTAGCCAACATTGTATGCCGAGGCAATCGGCTACTAGGCATGCGTAGTACGTGTCCCAACCATCTCAGTCGATGAAAGTTCATAACCTCGTCAACTGATTTACCTCTACTCCCTAAAACTCTACATCTGACTTCTGCGTTACTCACGTGGTGACACCACGAATACGCCCTATACTATGAAGGCAGTGATGGTCAAACACCTGAAGCCTCCTCATGTCTTTCAACTTCAGTGGCCATGTTTCACAAGCATATAGAAGGATAGACCGGAGTTCTGTGCAGTACATGCGACCCTTAATAGACAATCGGATATCATGGCGGTGCCATAGGTGGAGTAAATTGGCAAAAGCCATTCGAGCCCTTTGTATCCATGAAGAGATTTTATCGGCCACTGAGCCACCAGGGTAGGGCTGATCCTACTTCCCAGGTAAGTGTAGTGGTCGACATACACTGTGTTGTGGATTTGTTCAACCCATGTCCGAAATGATTTTTTCCCGTAGCAAAGATAAAGGAAATGGTAGCTAAGTGAATCAGTATTCTTTTCTCGTAAAACGTGATCTGTACTATGAGTAGCCATGTTAAGAAACAATAGGCTTGGGAGAATAAATAAGCGCTTAATCTGAAAATGACTGATTTGAACAGTGTTAATAGTCTGCTACATTTTGAACTGCTATAGGTACCTGAACGAATATTTATTCTATAGAGACAAAACCAGTTTTGTAAGGATCATGGAAATTGGCTAGTAGTGGAATTGAAGATGTGCATTTTGTCCTGTTCGGTACTCGTCAGCTAGATGTGCCTCCGTCCTAGTGAGTGTTGTTCCCACTAAGACTCGAATCTAGGACCTATAACCTCAAACACCAGAGCGTTACCCACTAGACCAATGAGTCACAACAGCCACACGTTGTGCCACGCGCATAGTTCTGGTGTTATTGCTTGCAGATTTCTGTTGACGAAATCACTTTTGTTTCATAAATACCGCTGGTAGTTAAGAATGATACGTTAGACAACGGTTTCGAAGACTACTATTCTGTTAACTTGAGATAAATGAGTCTCAGCCTGATCTGTTTAAAAGAACAAAAGTATGGTACAACTGAATAGATATCAGTCATATTATGAAAAGCTAGCTACAAGTTCAGTGAAAAATAAAAATGACGCCTTTGGTTTACTTGAGTATTTTTCTCTTGCCTTATAATTATACTTAAAAACGGGGTAAACATTTGTAAATTAGAATAAGAGAGTTTTTTGAGGACATCTAAAAAAGGTTATCTTTGCTTCCCCGATCTTATAAACTATAATACTTTCAAACAATGTTAAGGATTTAACACTTTAGGTGATAAAAATATCTTGTTTAACCGATAACTTCGAGTTAATTTATGCATTTGCATACACGTTCAATAGTGAACACTGAATTACAATGGTTCATTTACTCAATCTACATAAAGTTAAGAGAACCTAATGACTTTTATGTAAATCGGATTGTCATGACCTTGAAAAGGGATTAAATGGCTTCAGAAATAAAGGACATGATAAGCAATCTACTTCCATGATATCGACAAATACAGCTTTATTAGGTACCCTTATTAAGCTTTGTCGAAATATATCTTGAGTTATTTAGGGATACTTGCTTATTAACCATTTCTCTTTCAATCATATAGTGAAAGGGATTTCATCGTAAAAGTACTGTGTAAACGTTTTAGGCTCTTCCAAACAGAAAAATACTGATCAAACGTACTGAATAACATAGAAAAAATCATAAAATCACAAGAAGTTGTTAGTGGAGAATCCTTCCTCTTATAACATGACATATTTCATCCTCTATATATGAATTATCTGCATCATGCTTGAACAAGTTTCCGTATTGCCTGTTTTAGGAAGCCATCACATAAACTTTTAGCGTGATTACGTAAACGGCCCGTAAGCTGCTAACTGCTACGATAAAAGTCTCCGAGTTATAGGATTATAGTGTTTGCGTGTGTTCCACAAGAGGTTTCATACACACAGCTCTGTGATTTATTTAACACTTCATTTCTTCTCATTTCTCCGCTAAGCTGAGTCTTATGCATACGCTGGATAAGTCTTTTCTAGGCGCACCCATACTATCTGTGACGCGGGGTAAGATGACGGCAATAAAACAGTATGCAAGATCAAAAAGATGGTTTTCTACCCGAACTTTTCCTGCTAAAATGGTTTGATCATGTGGCAGCTTTTAATCAGACTGAATTCGTTTCGGATGAGTAACATGCTAGAATACATGATTTTTCTAAAAACTAGTATAATTAATGTTTTTAAAAAAGAATTTGCGGTTGTTTTACAGTCATAAACTTGGAGCTGACCGTTATTAATACTCAAATTATTCTGTGTATTTATTAGAGATGTAATCTATCTGTGACACTGCGTTTAAAATGTCGTCTCGAATCCTCTTGAAGGTTACATGTACCGAAACACAACATGTGGTGTATCTAAACCTCATCTTAACTTAAGTAGTCAATATATCGTAGGATATAAAGTATTCTCGTACCACTTCTATCAAAGGAATGCCTAACTGCAAGTTAGTTTTTTTGTAATTGTTAGCTAAGGTGGATCCAAACTGCTAAGAAAGAAGTTGGGATCTGATGGCATATTTCAGGTCATAAGCAGGGTCTATATATATATATATATATATATATATATATATATAGAGAGAGAGAGAGAGAGAGAGAGAGAGCTGTTTCGTCCTAACATGCGACTCCTCAGCGGTACGCACCCACGACTCTGCCGAGGATCGAATTCAGGACCTTCCGGTTCCCCGCCGAAAGCGTTATCTATTCAGCCACTATGTCAGCTTTCTATGGTCCACTTTTCCCTACTTCTGTCATTTTTCCAGTTCATGTCATTTGTGATTTATAATACCTCAAAAATAAAATCCCCACCAACCTCAAAATACCTTGCTGTTTATTGCTCATTAGTGACGCTTCGAGATACATATCCCAAAGTTCTAATTAAAATCCGTGACCCGTGAGGTTAAGCAGTCAGGAGTGAAGTGGATGCCAACTTAAAGACCTGGGTCGATAGTCTCACTAGGTCGTGAACTGACAGAACTAGGGAAATGTGTAGTGTGGAACTACGACCCTATGACTGAATGGCTAAGGTTTCAGTGGTTCTTCGACTGATGTCAGTTCGTGATGAATACTAGTTTGATTGTTTAAGACAAGTTGGATTGGTGAAATCTGGTATAATGACATAGTAGGTACCAAAATTGGAAGGAAAACTCATCAGCTGTCGCCTTGAAATCCAATCTGGTGTTTTCCATTTTAGTGACTAGTTATCCACAAAATATAATGTCAACTTCTGCCAATGAAGTTTGTTGTTTTATAGTAGCGCAAACGGATATTTATTCAACTTGCAGAAACTATTTTAGCGATAAAATGCTTTATTTTACTATTGAAAATGTAGATTACTTATGGAAATAAAATGGCTTCATGAGTTTTGGGGCAAATTATCTGCTGTGTATGAAATTTATAAGTTCCTATCAGTATCGTTATACTGACGTCTCGTGTTTATTTTTTTAAATCATCTTATCAATTTTTACTGCATTTTCAATGGAAACTATAGAGGTATGATTTTCCATGATAACGGCATTCATACACAATATAACCTGTATTTATTTATACCCAGTAGTGAAATCGAGCGTTTAGTCTGCTGACTGTAAGACTAGTGCTTCTCTTGCACGAAAATACTGAAGTCTCACAAAGTCTGAGTCACGGACTGACTATATTTAAACCTCCAACGCGATAACAGCTTACTGAGGTTTTCAAATATGGCTTGCTGATGGCTAGTAGCTAGAATAATACCTAGACCTCTAGATTCCTTATGACTGGGTTTTAATCTGCAATATCAGAACGGAGGCCACCAGAATGCTGCATCACCTAGTTTAGGAGAACAAATTCATTTCATACTTCATTGATATACTTCAGTCAATGATGAATATACATTGTTTGATACTTACATCAGTTTCCATCTGTTGGCCGATTCTTATACTGTTATATTCTATAATCGCGGTAAGTGTACTGAGGTGATCTTCAGTGGGACTTGGTCTGGCTAAACACTTCCACGCCCTTGATTCTTGGTATGTAGGTTATTCTGTGTAACTTGTAGCATAATTTTCCCAGGTTGAAATGATTTGCAAAATAGCTAACAGTAAGAATGGCTTTGTTTACAACTAATATTTCACCATATCTATATGCTTAAAATTACTTCGCAGCTACTGCGATCAAACCTTTTTGTGTTAGCTGAATGAGTAAATTAGAAATTGTTATGATGTATAACTAACCTAAAGGTGTGATACAGATAAAATAACGTTGGTCGGTTGGAAAAATAGGATTCTCAGTACCTAGAGCCTGATAGACGGACAATAATTTTAAGTCTGTTAAGCAAGTTTATTTTAGCAATAAAACTGTGGTATTGTTGCAGTCATTTGCTGGAATATTGTACACAGGTCAATATCGTATCGTAGGCATGAAGTCAATATATAATCTTTAATGGTTCTCGTAATTACTGATTATCTTATGAACACTTTAAAATATGTTGTTCATAGTCAAAATATCAACCTAGGAAACACTGAAATTGGTACATCCACAGCTGAAGGATTCTTGACTTGTGAAAATTTAGGAATTGAGACACACCATGTACAAATACTCGATATGTAGCTGTTGGTTGTCTTTTACTGCTGACAGGTAAAAACCTTATGAATTTATCAGGACACAACTGTGTTTAGAATTATGACATTATATTTTACCAGGCAGATACTCTAATATAAATAATGGGTAGCGGCTAGCAGTGTAATCCAAGACGTACGTTTCACCCAGTTTGGTACTCGTCAGCTGGATGTACCGGCCTACCAGTGTATGATGTTTTTCCAACTATAACTCGAACCCAAAACCAGTCGCTTAAAACGCCACAGTGTTATTATCTTAAAACTTTATTGTGAGTCAAAACCTTTCAGTTGTATTCCCCACAGGGAACTGAATCAAGCAAGCAATAAACAAATGTTATTCGAAATATATCCAGCATGGATAGTAACAATGCTATCTACACATTCACATACACAGTAAAAATGTACAACAAATTTTCAGAAAGTGTATTTACTCCATTCTGCATAACCGTTTACTAAAAAGTTCGTTGCATTCATCAAGATATTCAGTGGTATTCAAATCAGTAAAGGGTAATAAATGAAATAACATACAAAAACACTCCTTGGCGTGACACAATGAAATATTGTATCAAATGGCCTTATATTACGCTTTGTCACAAATAATTTTTTATATTTGTCTTATAACTTACTAAATTTCTTGGCATGACAAATCTATCCAATTCAGCATTTGTAGAATTCTCAAGAGAAAGTGATTTCAAATGATAATTGGATGACTTTGGCAGAATATTATTCACAAGCAAAGTAAACAGATTGTTCGCAGTAATCTGATGAGTAAAAAATAAAAAGTGGATTATGCATCTACATCACAACAAAAAATATTCAACTTGAAGGACGACTAAGAATGATTTACTACACTTGGTTCAAACTCAAAATTCTAAGAATAGCAGAATACAAACTAGATTCAGCTATATGAAGGGAAAAAACCGCAGTTTTCATAAAACTATCACAATGTTAAGTAACTTATATATGTCATACAATACGTCTATTTTCCTGAAGAAGCCCGCGGTGATCAGATAACAGGATAAATCTCTGATTGCCACGAAAGCAGATGAAAAATGAAGTTTTCAGTATCACAGTTTCTTAAAATAAGCCAATAAAACTATTCTATAGCATTTAGGATAGTGGAAAGTTGACTTTTTCGTCAATAACTTGACTGATAATCATGCTTTACGTTACTTGTTAGGCCGGTAAATCGCTGGACAAGACAATGAGTGGTTGAAAATCAGAGGAGATAAACGAATACAATTGCAAGAATAAAATAACTTCTAAAGATATTATTTCAAATCAGTTTATATTCACAAGTAGTTTTCAAAGTCTCCAAAGTCTTTGAGAGTACTTGATACACCTATGTTAGTATTACCACATGGATGCTGAATAAATAATCTACCTGTTATCTTGTCGAAGCAAAGATTGGCTTACCAACGAAAGTAAGTCCTGATTTCAGCATAAGTAAATCTAAATTTACACTTCAGACAGAAGTGGATTAGTGTATAAAAAGCGATTTATATACTTGATGAGCAGATGGACTTCGGAATCGTCTGCAAAACGGACCCTCTCTAGGCCTCATACCCACTCGCTAATAAATGAGTAGGGAGTATGTGACACACTCAGTTTCACAGGTCACTCGTAGTACTTCAGAGGTTCAAAGGCACTTTATCGGGGTAGTACATTTTGATGTTGACCATGACAGCGTATAGTGTGACGAAACAATTTATATATCAGACCAGCTACTTTTAAGTTTTCATGGCTTAAGTTGGATACAAAATCTCAAGCTAAAATCTTATCTGCCAACACAGCCAGGAGTATGATAGCATCATCTGCTCAAATTAGCCAATATATGTATCAGACGCAACCTAAAGAAGAGCAATCTCCAAAACTTGCAGATGGTTAAGGAGCTTTGGCAGGGGATCCAGGTCCATGGCGAATATTTCACAAATAGAGGGTATATGGTTGTCGGTGATGAACATATCACGTATCCAGGCGGTAACCGAAACCTAACTGGAGGTTGTTGGATATTTTTAGTTGTTTCTAGTTAGCAAAAGCGACAGAAAGAAATAGGTCACGTAACATTCCAGCATTTTTGCTCAACCAAAGTTGTACAACATTGTAGTTCACTGCCCAAAGATAGGATTAGACGTTTTGTAAATATATATTAGCTTCCATATAAAAAGGAAGGTGAAGGTTCATCTCATACCCTTCCTAAAGGTGTCGACAAATCAGTCTCATCACTGTCCACTTCTGTGGAACCAGCTGATTCAAATTACACCAACTCATATTCAGGAGAAAAGCATTCAAAAGTAATTTTTTTCACAATCTGGCCAAATATTAATGGTAAATCGAGGGACACCATCTAGCTGGTTTATAGAGGGTAGATGTTATGGTATGCAGTTAATCTTCGAGATCCGTATAAGAAGGCCTGAAGCCCTAAAACCTTTCAAAACCAAAAGAGTTGCTACTATATTTCGAGAAACGTCGCGTTATCACACGTGTGAATATCAGATAAGTTGAGATAAAACAAATAGATGTCTTTTTTAAAGAACTGTTAGTAGCCAAGGGAATTATATATATATATATATATATATATATATATATATATATATATATATATAAATTTGCATTTTGTACTTATTTTAACGTCTCACCTTCTCTCATTCTACCGCCTTTACCATTTTTCGAGGAGCTGAATGACCATCGGTGGCAGAATCTGAAGGTTATTGTTCAGGTGTGCATATGTAAATATATTACCACATTGCATCAAGTGGCAAAGAGCATAAAACAGGCAACTATTTCAAATAAACAATCAGAAGCTTTCATGCAGCGCTATGAAGACAGAACGGAAGACGGAACTCAAAGATTTCCTAAGAAGTCCAATCACATACTGTTTGCTATTCAGCCAGCATTTACGTCCATAAAGCCTAAGGTTTGCAAAGTAGATTTCCGTAATTACTCAAATCATATGCACGGTGTAGGTGCAGAAGAGCTTCAAAAGCCTAAAGATATGAACCATGTGTTATTAATGGATGTGAACATTGTTAACCTCTTCATTATCTATGAGGTGAAAATAAGTGATAATGGTAATGAATTCTGAGGAGCATATGCCGACAAGTTGCAACATAGTTTCTCACTTTCAGTGAGTTTCAGCCATCCGAAACATCATCTCACTAACTATTCACAAGACCCATGGGGGTTTAGGCGTTATCGTCAACATTCAGACAGATACTTAAAAAAGTCAGGAAACCACAGTGCAGTCCAGAACGTAGAATATAGTGTTTCAAACAAGGAGTGATGTGTAATAAATCCCTATTATTGTTGAATTTACATGTAGGTAGACGTTTATGTGGACTTTATTTACTTCAAAATGGTATTCTTCGGGGACAAGCACCATTTAGAGGACCCTCTGATAATCTGAGACCATCGAGCATCGGATTCGTTCCAGTATGGTCACCCATCGTCGTCGCACTTCGCACAGTTCATAAATGAGAAATATCCATTTCCAAGAGATATTCCACCTAACTCGCAATAAAGTTCAATGATTTTGTAGTCGTTGCATACAAATAATGAGAGATGTTTCAAGTTTCAATTTGTAGGGAAGAAACTTAATGGAAACAACACCTGGTTGAACATATCAAAAGACCCTATAATTCAGCACTTTACAACGTAAATATCTGGAGGTTTGGATTGTTATTTCTTCAAAGTAACAATTTTCTGTAAGGTATATTTCTTGTGAAAATAACTCTGAGAAGCAATTTGATTTTCCAGGAATGCACACTGTTTATTATGGTGTAACCACTTCAACTTTGCCATCCGTATATTGATTTACTGCAGTCAGATAAGAAATACTTCTTAAGAAAATTAGTAATGCATTGAAAAGTTGACAAAAGGATACGAGGGAGAATATACCATAGATAGTTTTTATAAATATTTTTCTTGCCTGTCTGACCTTTTATAATGGCGACTGTTTTCACTCAATACAGTAATTGTTAGTTTTGTTGTTTTATGCTATAATATACTTTTTAACTAATGAGCAAGCATACACATGATGATCTACATAGTTTTACAATAGATAGCAATGTGAGTGATAACTTGGATATCCGCCCATATAAATTTAAACAGTTCAACTTGCCAAAGTATAGATTAGTTCTTCTTTTATGTGCGGAGCAAACGTTACAACAGTAAGCGGAAAGTAAAGACAGAACTTGTGGTTTGTGTGCTGCTTATTTTCTGCTTCCCTCTCTTTCTGTACCATATGTAGAATTGTTATGTCACAGCTGGATATATCTTTCACAAACATGTTCCTACATAAGTGCTTGAGTACTATGCATTGCAAGTGTAAGCTGAAGGCCTCTTACAACTCATTTTCAATGCCATCACTTTTATATATATATATATATATATATATATATATATATATATATATATATATATATATATATATATATACAACACCATCTATTTATGAACCGTTTAAATTCCAAAAACCAGTTTTGTAAAGAATGTTTGGTTCCCCTACAAATTTATAGAGACGTTTTAAATGCAATGTTTGGTGGCAGCAGAACTAAGTCATTTTTGACGATGAGTGATGGTGTATGAGTTCTATATTTTTTTTGGTTTGATTGTTATTCACTTCTAACAGAATTATAAATTCCTAGGTTCAGGCCAAAAATCAGTAAAAAGGAAAAAAGGAAACTCACAGCCAAGTAGAAGCTCTGATATATGAACTTCAAATGGAATCTTGATATCTGTTCCTCACTAGAGGTAGGTGCAGTATTTTCATTTGTTGTATATTGCAAGAAATTAGTTGGACTGACAATTATTTCTGAATTGGAACCCAAACTATTCAATACATCTAAACCGCCATTTGACCATACTCGAATATAAAGTGTTTCAAACTCATCGTGCTCCATACAAGAGGTTGCAAACCCAAGTTTTACTAGGCAGGATTGATGAACAGGTGAATTATATTTGAAGTAGCCATAAACGTCTGCACTGCGACCAAGTGTAAGTGGATATGGTAATTCAATAGTCGAATCACCCCTTATCGACTTTATTAAAAGCAGAGAATAAAAAATATACGAAAATGGAATAAGGGCACATAATTTTAAACTACAGGGTGTTATATCAGCCGTAAAGTGGAAAACGTGAATCTCAGTTAAGTGTCACTAGCTATATTATTTCATTTATTTTAAAAATAGTTTCACTTATGACTTAACTGGTAACATTATTGGTTAGTTGGGTTCAAGAGCACTTCATCTATTTACGTATGACTTATAGTTTGGGAATAATTGCATGCTGATTGGATTATCCCACGTTTTGTGATTGAAATCGGTTGTTTTGTTTTTATAAATTATAGTGCGTTGTGGTCAAGTAATTCAGCTATATACAAAGATGAATCAGATCGCCTGAAATACATACGGATAATAAATGCCAGACTTTGTGATCGAAAGAATCCGATCAACACTTAGGACTAGACAACATGAATTCAGTTGCTCTTCAGTACCCAGTCAATGTACCCAACCCAGTCCTACAGGAGGTCAATTAAAGCGTAAATAGCTCAGTGATAAAGCCTTTACCTGCAGCATTTGGTGATACGGGTTCGAATCTCGAGCGGGACATCAGTCCCCTCAAGGCTGCAGGTCCGCCTTGCTGAAGAGTGAAGAAAGGTTTGAAACCTAGATCCAGAACTTTCTATCGTTTGCCTCCATTCAGCTAATATCTATCAAAAGTGCATCGTGATGCTGAGTCTCCTAGCTTAGTGGCCGTATTGCAAAATGTTCGATGGAATTCGACCAGGATTTAGGACTGGACAACTTGAAGTCGGTTATTCTCTGGTGATTAGTCATTGTATCCATTATCAGTGGTTTGGAGGGCCGAGTTGCCTGACTCATCATTTGGGTGAACTGAATATACGAGACTGAGAAAATACATTCCAGACCAATCACATGCAAGGTCAGTGTTAAGACTGACTTTGCAGAATCATTTGCTGAAGAACTCACGACTAGGTAAAGGTATAACAAAAATAATTTATTAAACTGGTGATACTGTAGACAATATTAGACACTTTTGTACACGAAGGAACAGGAGCACTGGTTTATTTTTGTATGCATCCATTAATTTAGTAATTGAAACGAATTAAAACTTTTCAATTTTAACTATATGAAGCTGTAAAATGTTATAAGAACTTCTCTAAATACTTCTTCTGAATCCACAAACAATGAAAGTAAACCAGCGACCAAATCAGATCAAATTTATTCAAATTTCGATACGTGACAGATAAATAAGCAAATAAATGAATTAGATCGATAGTAAACTACCCTTCTTGTATATAACCAACCAACAAGCCAATCTGCAAAGTAATACTCCAAAGTATAGTGATATCAAATTATCAATCTAGATATATGGATGAATCAAAAAGTAATCTCACAAATGAGTTCTAGCACAAATGTTGTCATAGCAACTCTGAAAATTCGTATTCTATGGTATCTGGCAGATATTATTAATACTAGCAAATGTGTGTTTCAATTGTGAAATTATTGTTCATTCAAAAGTGGAATCGTTTTTTGATATAATTCAAGAGAGACAAAATGGATTAAATTATAAATGCCTCAGTGGCCTAGGAGATAATTCGTTGGCATTTGAAGCGATGGCTGTGAAGTTTGAGTGTCAGTGGGAACAACATCATTCTCTGGGGTGCAAGTACATCCAACTGACGAGTCTCAAATAGGACGAAACGTGCGTCCTGGACTCCTCTGCTAGCCACAACTAAGTGAATTACCAGTATCCAGTATAACAATGGAGAATTACAAGTATATCAACAAATAGAAATTATAAAGCTTAGATTGATGAATACTGTCAAAATTACAGTGAATTAGTGGGAGCCACTTTGCATGCTACCTATACTTGTCACTTTCAAGTTAGCAAATGTGCACAGGAAAAGATAGTTGCTGTGAGAAAGGTGAAAAACGGCCTGCATTACTGAATGCGGTGCATAGATGCTGACATCGCATTATTCACTATAAGGTAGAGAAAGAAAGGTACTATGACATAAAGGAGTAAGGAAATTTCTGTAATCAGCGTCGATCCTTGTAACTGTAGAGTAGTGAATCCTTCAAAAAAAGATGAGAATTAATTGAACATGCACCTATACAGTACAACTATGTAATTATTCTATGGCATACTCGCCTATTAAAGTAGTGACCGCCATCATACTATGATACATCAACCTTCATATAAGTAGGAAATATTCACAAATTGTCATACAACTCTCAAACCGAGTGCTCTTAATTTACACAAATTTTCCTCTAAACTGTCAGACTATTTTTCTAACAGCTGAACCGAACTATCATCATGGCTATGTTTTTGTGAGATAGGTATACAAATTTCAACCTGAAGTCGATGTGTATTCGCTTCGTTTATATGACCAAAAATTATCATCACTTCAGTGTTACCTATAATATTATTCAAATCAGCCTGAAGATTCTTGTCAGGTTCATGTGAGCATCAAATGTATTGCCACCAAGTGCTTGCTTGTGCTGATTAACACCATTTTCAGGTGTATCTAGCCCGAAAAACCACTGTGTCTATGTCATCAACGTCTTCAGAGATGATACAAATGAGTGCCTGATATCATATATTGTTCCTTATGCTTTCAGACTTCTGAAAAGTCATGTAAGCTGTAATAATTTCGGAGGGTGAGTTGTGTCTTATGCTGAAAATTGGTATCAGAAGGTATTTCACAGAGAACTATCCACTCGTGATCAAAATTTGTAATATTTGACCAAAAAGGAATAAGTGTTAACAAAGAGTTGTGCTCAAACTAATTGACATCAGTAACATTCATGTACCAGTAAACCTGTGCTGGATATTTTATAAATTCATGAAATGATTTTATCAAAGATGAAATTTGACGGTCTCTGTGAACAGCTGACCAGAATAAATCATACTTATATTGATACTTAGTCTTTACAAAGTGCAAAAGTCTGTCAAGTTTAATGGTAAAATAAGGGTCAATATAGAGTGCAATTTGATGAACGTCTTCTAATACTACTGTGTTAAAGATCAGTATAACACAAACCATATGGCTTTCTAAGATCAGAGATGGAACGTCTTTGAATTGTAGCACACAGTGTTTACCATGAACTTTGAAAAATACTGAAACGACCAACGGAATCCCCTGACATCTTAATCTGTTCACCAACTCACGTAAAGATAACGCTGATACGATATTATACTTAGACATCACAATCGTATTAACTTTGAATGAACCGAAACTGGCTAGCGCTACATTGTTTGAAACAGAAACCTAATTAATACCAGAGTAGCAAGTACTGTTCTGGAACCCTTTAAAGCAGATTTTCTGTGCTTAAAACTAGACTGCTTATTAGATACGGTACAACCTTTCTTCTAATATAACTTACGAGACTATTCGACGCTGAGTGGAAAAAAAGAACACAACATAGCAGATAAGCGACCGTGAGAGGAAAAAACTATGGTAATAGAGTAAATAGCGGAAATGTTTTTGTAACTTTAAAGTTATTTACAGCTCAGTGACTAGTCCTTCAAAAATATGATGTGAGAACTGGATGGCAATATCCAACTAACTAGTATTCAGAAGAGAAATCTTTGAAATTACTCATGGTGCAACTCATTCACTTCAAAGTAGTACTACGTCCCACTTACTTAGTGCTCAAAGCCAGCACCCAAAATAAGCAGAAACGCTGATCCCAGAACTAAAAACTGAATGATATGTAAACCACTGGATTGATATGCATGAAGTTGGTTCTATTACTATGTAGGTGTTTATTTACACCACTTTCACCTATCGATTAAAAACTAACTTTACTCTTAAAGTCACTCCACTTGGACTCTTAATTACTGAAATAGGAATACCAATAACTGCGATAAAATTAGAATGGCCATGGTGATAAAAAGAAGAGAAAGTAGAACATCTACAGTTCAACAAAAACAGATCTTACTAGTAAGGAGTATAGTTACCTGAATTGATTACTTGTAAACCCATTTGAATTCTACCATTACCCATAGTCCGATGTATGAAGTGATTCTTCCTATGTAATACCGAGATCAGTGGTCAGAAATATAAAAAATACTCAACTACTTTACTTGTTAGTACACAACAGTGAATGCATCATTAGCTCTTTACTGTTCTCGATCACTTATTGTGCACTTCAATGATGCAAAGCATGTATCATAAATGCAAGTGACTTTATCTGATTTAGCAACCAACTATTAACTCGAAGGCATAAAATGACCTCAAATGACTTGTGTTAGTGTGTCTTTTTAAAATTCAATCAGCTGACATTATGAAACATCTGAAACATATGTCAGCGGTACAAGAGTATTCAAGGCAAAGAAGCGATGCATTCATGTCATCATTTTATAAAACTAACCTGATCAATATCTTTTAATATGCATTTATATATCGACACTTGTTGTTCCATAGGGGCCACTGCTTGCACAGACGACTTATACATAGGCTTTATATTACCGTCAACGTATATTGAACCATGAGCTGCAGAAAAGTAGAATTGAAGTATGTAAATGCAATTGTCTTGTTAAGATGAAAATCATGATCATGAAACTAAAAGGAGTGGTTAAGTTCCGCTTCTTAAACAGGACAATAACTAAACCACTTGTATATCGTAAGAAATACTTGCCCTTTTTGTCACGGCGTTTAAGGACACTCATACTAGACGCTTTATGGTAGTTATATATAGTATCTTCAGTCGATGGGCGAAGTAGTAAACGTTTTAGCCCTTATGGTCTTAGTTTAAAGACCATTCCTATTCGAATTCCAGGGTAAATAGCCTCGGGAAGTGATTCTTTTCAGTTTCGGCCTGGAAAACGCAAATATTTTAGACGTTGGGTAAAATAGTCTGGTTGTAAAGTGACGGATGAAGAAAATAAAATAAAATGAAACTCACTAAATTTTCTTTACTTCATATTCGCTGTTTGTATACTAGAATTCTGAATGAACTGTATTGCAGAGCGAAAGAGAGAACAGAACTATCAGTTCAAGTAACATGTAACGCATTTAGACTACGGACATCCATTTTCCCACACGTCATCTGATATTGGTGATGAAGTAACCAAAGACCTAAAGAAAAGACCACTAGTACACCCACTCTGTTTTGTAGATGCCATGACAGTACATGAACTGAAACCAGAACCTTGTATACAAAAATAATCAGTAGGTTTTTTTTAATCTTGAAGTTAGCATATAATACTGATCATGCAGTTTACAAATCTAGCACTTCCTTATTTGATTCGGTTTTACTTTGACACATTTTCATTTTTAAACGATAAGTCAATCCTTCCTGTTTTCAATATTTAATTCCTTTTACAAGTTTTCACTGCGCATTCCTAGTGTCCTATAATCTACATTCAAGTGAAATCTCATCGTGTTCACTCATTTATTTATCTTGTGATTTCATCCCCAGCCTCTTATATGCTCCAATAGATTTGATGACTCTTGAATTATCTTTACTGTTACTAAGGTGAATCACAATTCCTCTCAGTGTAAAACGAAATGTAAGTACAAACAAGTTTGTTATCATTTACGTTAACTTATACATTGATACCATTAGGAGATAATGAAAATGAAATTCAATTCAGGAATGACTGGTTTCAAGATAGTATTCATTACGGACTGCTATCATTTGGAGAACTATTGTAAACCTGAGATCACTCGATGGGTGTCGCATTGTTGTATGGGGATTCACAACAAAGCGTATTCACGATCCAACTAGGGATCGAAACCAGCACTCTCAAGTTTCACGGTTCATTAGACCTTTGGCCTACTGCCTATATGGTAACGTGCTTGAGGAGTTCAATCTCAAGTGGGATCACAGTAACTCATAAGGTCACCCCAACAACTAGCTGAATGGCTAATCACTTTTATTTTATTGAAAACTACCCTTCTAATCGAAATGAAGAAATCTAATCGGTTACTTCAGTGGTTCCCTGGTTGGCCTTTAGAATCATACATAAATTGAAGACATTTGAAAAATCCTAAAGAGCTGTACAACCATAAAATGAAACTTGAAAGCTGTATGATTACTTTGGTGTGATGATGAGTTATGAATTGTACCGGGAAAATTAATTATTAAATAATTCTATATTGCTATTATATCAAGCAAACAATCTAACTTGGATACATTGATGTTTCACTTAAATGCAAAATATGCAACCTGAATAACCTAATAATATCCACTTATACGTGAAGTACAGATTTCAGCAGAAAATTTCTTTATCTCAAATTGAGTTTCAAGGTGTATTCACCTAACCGAAATTATTACAAGCAAACTTCAGCGTTTATTAAAGAAAATGTTTCCTACAGCCACTCTGAGATTGATGCTCAGCAATAGGTATATCTTACCACTAGATTCGAAAGATAGGAATTCTCATGTGTCCAAGTCAATGTATAAGTTTAATTGTTCCTGAGCAGTCAGCTATTGAAGATGAGCTGTGAGAGCCCTAGCACAATGGTTCCCATGTATCTAGTTACTAGTTGATCTAATATCCCATGGTTACGAACTGGCTGTGATGAGTTAATTTTATCATTTTGACTCTCTGAGATAGCCATGGTTTGACAGACTAGTATTTGCGCTGGGTGATGGTTGAATGTGCAATGAAAATTTGAACCGCAGCCGAAAGCCTGGTAGCCGCTGGTTCGAGTCCGGCGCGGTCCAAATTTTCATTTCACATCGAGTCAGTTTAATTTTAATTCAGTTGTAACTGATAATCCTAATACTTCTTAATCCTTTTAAACATTAATTATCCAAAATCTTGTGAAGTAAATCGTTACACAATTTTAATGCTGTAATCAGTTTAATGGGCAGACAAGTGTCAAAGCTCAATGTAATCACTCCACATATGTTTATTTCTGAATGTTAAGTAGTGTATTTGAAGGTAGAACGTGATGGGACTTCAACGGAAATAAATATATCCGCTCAAATTCTTGTCTTTTTAGTGTTACCTTGGGAATATTTCACATGTTGAAGTTTTACGAGTATCTGATAACTGCAGCGCCCTAGTTTTACTTCGGTGTTTCGAATCTATTTTCCACAGAATTCATACTATTTTTAATGATTTAGGACAAATACAGCCCTACTTTCATGCCTTCAATGGCCTGACACTAGGTTTTTGAGGAAAGCACTGAAATGAAGGTAAGTGAAATATAAGAAATAAAATTCCACGTAAAATAAAGTCTCTAACAATTAACCTGCTGATAGTTCATAAAATAGTCAGACTATACTGAAATTTTACATAGAACACATTTATATTCGAAGCAACAACTGAGAAAAGCACTTATAATATCATGCACTATGCTCATTGTTTTTTTTTACTGCTAAGCAGAAACCGATAATAGACTAATTTGTAGTGAAATACAAGTTAGATAAGCAACAATGGCTTTGTTTTACGCCTCTTGAAAGAGTTTTCTAAGCATTGTTAAAGTAAACCAGCTTCGGTAAATACAAGTCGAAATTTTCAATAATGGTGCTTCATAGAATATCCCAGAGGCTGTGAACTATTATGTGATAAGGTCTCGGTTTTCTAAGCGAATATCTGCAAGCTCTCAGTAGGTTAAGGCTACTCAAAGGTTGAGAAAAAAATAATCCTGAAATTAGTATCATCTACTCCTGTTTACGTGCGTTTTGGTTAGCTGGAGTTCTGCTTAAGCAAATCTATTTAAACTACAGTATTTATATAACCTCTGGATAGTCAAATACATAGTAATATAATTGATATGACATCCGGAATGTCTGTTACAATGGTTTCTTTCAAATGACATTAGTTTTAAGATTCAAGTACAGATAAAACTAGAAAAGTCAGACCTTAATGCGATGTCACTGAAAAATGGATTCGTCTGTCCGAACCAGGACTTCATAATTAATTGGTTCACATATAAATATCCTTAAGTGTGTTATGTGATGAGAACCGATCAGTAGGTATTCATAAAACGTGGTTTCCTTCTTTTCGCTACTAATCACTAGGATATACCAGCAGCCGTGAGGAAACGGATATCCCCGTGATTATTTAAATTTTTGTCACACAATGCTGAGGTCAGAGACTTAACCATTAGAGTATTTAGACCATGATGCAGCCCTTAGAAGACTGAGCTATGTACACAGGAATATCACCAGTGAGTAATTCATTAGGCTGCCTAGTGTTTAGCAGTGATCTGAGTCGATTGGTTTTTCAGTGTTGCCATACAAGTTCACATTACCTAAAGGACCGCAGTTTCTCAGTGGTTGTATATACGCCTTGCTTACAAATCCTAGCAAGCACAAAACCAAAGTTAAAGAACTCTCGCCAAATCCGCTTCCATTGTATAATACCAAAATCCAGGGTATGACAGTGTCACATCACTTCACTTAGTTAACATCATGCAAACTTGATCTATAGATTTTAATCCATGCAAAGCACATTAGATTAGACATTCCCATGGACTTCCCACCGGTAAACAACTCGCATATTTAAATGTTGTATCAGATTTTTTATTCCCTCTCTGCTTGACTGTTACTCTATACAAAATTAGTATTCGGTGAAGGAAGTCTATGTAAGTGTGGTGACACTGGGTAAGTCTCCTTAACATTTTGCAATCTGGTTTTTAGCACAACGTAAAAGATGACAGTACCCCACAATAACCGTATCTATTGTGTTGAAGGTAATGCTTTATTCCAGTAACTACTTGACTCTATGGTAGATGCTGACAACGAACGAAATGCCGCATTACTGTCTGCAAAGTAGCAGAATTGTTGTCAAAAACAGACCGAAAGAATTCATCAAGACAAAATGAAGTCCAGTTTGAAAGTCAGTATGATTTAACGCTAGTAAAAACGAAACATAAAATCAATGAAAAAGTGTTCTACTCAGGAAAAAAGCAGATTCAATTAATGTGCTACAGCTGACTGATGGAGTCTGCTGGCAACGTATGTGAGTGTCATATGTTGACCTATGGTGTGAGGTTTCATTGTGGAAGGCCCTTAAACATTGTCAATCCTTTACAGATTCTTATTTCCATTCATTATAATAGGCTAATTTAGCCAGCTTTCTTGTGTTAAGCAAGTTAAATTGGCACATATTACAAGCCTATGTTTACTTTATGATTTAGCTTCCCTTTTTGTATAACTTGATCTAACCAGAATGGGAAAACGTTTACACCAGAGTGTTCAAATACAACAGAAAACTATCATGGACTGAGCATTGGTTTCGCGCTGGTTGAAGCCTTCATTCCCATCTGTTCTTATGTGTATCAATGATTTTGACGCCATCTTATTACTGAGAAATTCATCGATAAATGTGTCTGCTATTTTTTTAATAAGCTGTTGATTTCATTATTAGTCAGTCTCACTAGTAATGTTTCTACATAATGTACTTTTAATGGTTTTTTAATGATGAACAGATAAAGACGTGTAGGTTAAATAGAGGAAACTGAAGGCACGGTTTTTTACTTACGTGAGTTATGACTATTCAACCAAGACGAAACGTCTTCTTTTCTAGCACCAGTACGTTTTCGATATTTGGGTGTCAGTTTTCTATCAGTTGGTTTAAGAGATGAGATGCTGCTACTTGCTGACTCTTGACTATCATTTCTGTTTAGTCCCATTTGACGCCTTGCTTCCCTTTCCAATCTTGTTGATCGTTTTGAACGGTAATTTTTCAACGAACGTTTCCGATCGAAATAATATTGACTTTTACCTACTTCTAGATACCATTCGTTGTCTGTATACACATCACTGCCTCCGCTTTCTGTACCTTCAGCATCTGATAGATACTCACTTAGTGAAATAGCTTTACGAGGAGGCCTGATTTCCTTTTTATAAATCAAATTGTCATTTATCAATTTCGGTTTACCGTTACTGAGTTCACTGTATCTATTGTTTTCACTGGTACCAGATATAGAATAATCAGGATAAGGTAGCTTTTCGGGATATTTGTTTTGTAAATTTGAGCTGCTATCTCAGGAGCACTTCCAGATGGTTTAAATGGCTTGTTACCTGTACCACTGACTGTAGAAACTGGTGTATACGATAAATCTGAGCTCTGAGTAAGTGTGGTTTCCCCCATATTTGGGCTCAGTTTCTTTGAATAGATACTGGACGCTATTTCAGGGGCTGTACCCTTTAGTTTCAAGTTCGCTATGTCGGAGTTGTGTCCACTGACCTGCTGGGGATTTTTTCTTAATCCATCCACTGTTGTAATTGATACAAAGTGAGACTCTGGACCTTCAGTAATTGTTGTATCGCCTAACTTTGGGCTCAGATCTTTCGAATGTATTACAGCTGCTATCTCCGGGGCCGGACCTTTGAGTTTTAGATGAGAATGTATATCACTTCTCGGTGAGTTTTCAAGTAGTTTTCTTTGGCTGCTTAGAGATTTTCTTTGGATTTGATCAGATGTTTCCTTATCACGATGACTGCCAATGTTTTCGTATTCATCACTGTGGTATACTCCTAAGGCTAGAGGTCTGAAATGCACATCTTCTGACCAACTTTTTCTACCTGTTAAGTTAACTGCATCAAACTCAGTTGATGGATTTGATTTATGAAGATAAGCTGCAATTTCAGGTGCCGGCTTTTTAGACAAATCTTTCGACAGTCGATCTTCTGTTGACACATTTATTGAAGGAATTCTAGCATGGCCAGCCAAACTAGGTTCAGATCTATTCAGACTTACTGTTGAAGACGCATTAGGTGTCGACTCTGAAAAAGAAGTAAAGAAATCAAATCGTAAACTAAATCAAAATGTAACTAAGGTAGCGCTCTGCAACATTCAACCTCAGTAACTGACAATTGTTAGCTAATTTTTTACACGTGGTATCTTTAGTTCAAACCAACAAAGCTGAAGCCATTTCGTAGATATTTAGAAGTGTGAGTATTAAATAACCCGTTAAGTAGGTACCAAAACGGTAGTAGTAGTATTACGTTTTTCCAATCATAATTTTCATGAAAAAAGTTACAGTTTAATCGTCAAATCAAGGCATTCATTTCAAAAATCGGTCTTTACTTTTTACGACAACCAAGACTGTACAGCTTGCGTTTACGATAAATCTTAGGACATCCGTCCAATATTTTTGTCCTCACAGTGTTAGGAAAATACTCACTGCTGGCTAAGAAAACAATGAAAATGCTTTGATCACATGCATTCATCGAATTCAAAGGGGATATCTGGTGTTGAAACGGAAGTGTGATTTTGATGGTACGAACTCCTGCAAAAGTACAGTAATCTTCATATGCTGAATCAGTAATATGGATAACTAAATGCATCACTATTATTCGTCATCTCAAATGCCTGGTAACATCTATGAATGAATATTCAAAGTACCAGACACATTACTTATTTGACTCTGCACGTATAATGATTCATTTTTTCTTAGTTTGCCCTTGAAGTTCATTATAATCTCATAGGTCAGCTTTTATGAATTTGTAAAACTATATGTACCAATTTTGCAAAGATTAGAGTTTGTGCCTATTCACTGGATACGATTAAGTTTGAACTACAACGAAAACATAATTATCTGGTATTCATTTCCTGTGAACAAACCCAGAATAATCTTCTCTATTAAAGAATAGATGGATGACACACTTTTAAAAGCTTGCTTTCTAGTTGTGATAACATGTTTGACCCCAAAACTCCTTGTACCAACTATGAAAATAATCCGTCTGTCTGAAAAAATGGCATTTCCTTAACATAAACAAGCCTTATTGGCTATTTCAGCAGTTGTTAGAATGGTCTTTGGGGTCAATATATGTACAACATGTTCAGTATCCTCAATGAGTTCATGAAAACTACACTGGGCCTTAAACGAATTTAGATAACTTTCTACGCTAAACTAAAGTAAGGTAAATTAATGCCTAGATACCTGTAAAGCAACTGAAAGAGTTGTGTATACACATCATTTATGGATTTCTACTAAAAAATATATACGTGACAGTTCAATAACTCTTATAGTTGAGCTTTAGTTTGTCGCACATCTCAGGTAGTGTATAAGCTAGATATGTCAAAATTAATGATAAATATGACAAAATTGAATGATGTCATGTAGCCACGTTATCACATGATTTGTTAAACCGTCACGTAACTTTTCACCACACTCACCCACAAAATTTATACCATTTAGACTGTTTAGTGTTAGCTATCAGTTGGATCCGTGATGCATGCTTCATTTTATATGGAACTCGTTAACTGAATACCTCAGTAACCTAGTATTCAATTCTTTGATGTCTCAGGCATCGAGTCTTGTGTTCTGTTATCAACGAGAAAACCACAGTTACCTAAAATACAGGCATTTCCAGTCGATAAGTCCTAAATACGATACAACACACGTTCTAAATTCCACTACTACCCACCATCAAGGAAATTTTAACTTGATGAATCTTCAGGCATTATCATGGCGTCCTCATAAGGACGCTTCTATTAACAGAGTTCGATTAGCTTGACACTGAACAGTAACGCGAAATTTCAAGTAACTCTAAGTCAAATTTTCACTCTCAGATGTAAGTGCGGTTCAACAAAACTATCTGAACCAATGCAAAGTTAACCAGCAATATTTGTTAAATACAAATCTCTCAGATTCATGTAACAAGCACTGTATGATCAGTTATAACTTTGTATTACTGATCTCTATTTTGTAATGGCTCACAGTGGAGTTTAAAGAGATCCTGATAACTGAATGTATTAATGTTGGCGTTCCATCTGATCAGAGTATACATAGTGTTACTTTACATCACACATACACTTGTTTCAATAAAACGGTACGAGAAGCAAAATTTAAAAACAAACAATAAATATAAAACCACAGAAAAGCCTTAAACTGAACTATATTCATTCTATGGTGATGATCTTGTTTATTCTATAAAGCCTTGCCTTAATAATCCTAACTTAATACGATACTACGAATGTTTGACTAGATATTTCTACGCATTAATTGTTTACGCTTTAAAAGTCATATGCTAAAAAATAATAAAATAACCTTTCGGCTTGGAACGTTTGAAGGGATTTTTTAAATGTAAACCCTTTTTCT
Source organism: Heterobilharzia americana (assembly GCA_944470555.2). Classification (NCBI taxonomy): domain Eukaryota; kingdom Metazoa; phylum Platyhelminthes; class Trematoda; order Strigeidida; family Schistosomatidae; genus Heterobilharzia; species Heterobilharzia americana. The sequence goes on along the minus strand of OX104127.1, from coordinate 125,439,665 downwards.
TTTTCTCGCCTTCACCAGATTTTGAATTAATATCTGGTACAGATCCTTTGCTTTTCTTGGAATCCTTACGAACATCAGACTCAGAACCTGTTGATTTCCTGCTCTTTCCCAATAATGAGAATCGTTTTTTCTTATTCTTTTCTTGTAAATTAGGTGTTGATGTTGTAGCAGTAATCCTGGGAATTACAGGCTCCTCATCATCCAGCACATAATAGCTTCCTCGATGTAAATCACCAGCATCTGTTTGACTTCTCCCTTCACCATTATGAAGTTGGTCAATTTTGCTACTACTTAAAGTAGCAGATTTTCTAGAACCCGGGATAGGGGTTTTAGCTTTTATATGAGGTGTATCATTTGAATTTAGAGTCACTCGACTGCCCATTCCATAATCTGTTATTCTGTCAACAGGTGGTTTGCCTACAGAGGGCAATGTTGCAGATATTCTTGAGTCTGAGTTTTGACTAAATTCGTTACTATTACGATATGAATACATTCCAGAATTTCGATCTAATGTAGATGCTTTGTAATCAACATCTAAATCTGCTCTAGATAAATCGTTTGATGTCTTCCAAGCAGTAACTTCTAGATTACTATCTTTACTTTTTATCGATTGTTTGTCCAGTTTAGAGCCTGTTCTTGTTGGCACCAACAATGGAGGATCATTTCTGCGTATTGAACTTTGTCGTAATTCGTTAACACGTACAAATCCTGATTGCATATCATCAACTCTAAGGCTGCTGTTGTTAGCAACAGTGTTAACAGTATTGTTCATTTCGTCTTCATCAAAATATATATCTTTGAACTCCAGAGACAATATATCCACTTTTCCCTGCATTGATAGTGCGAATGCCTTACTCAAAGGCAAAAGATGTTTTTGTTCACAAACAACCTCTTTATTCAATTTCACCTGAAACAGAAAGAAGAAATGGAGTGGGAATAAAACAAGTCAGAGACAGCACTCACGGCAACGCTTGACGATGTTTATCATGGGAAAATGTTCAAACTTATGTGTTGGGGTATTCAAATAAATGATTGACAAAGGTTATTTGATTATTTTAACGTGCGGATAGGGCACATAAGCTTCAATTTTTTCAAGTTGAATACAGCATTCTACAATTTTGATTTTGTCTTTTCTTTTTAGAGTAGCTACGAGGTTTTAATACCCTAAGAAAAGGTGACTGTGACTAGTTCTTCAGCACATGATCCCAAACCTAGTTGTTTATTAAGTTTTATTTTAATTTCTATAGCCATTTTCACTTCTGTTGTTTATTGTTCAATATTCAGTCTTGAATGAAAATAAATAACTGTTGCTATCTAAATCGTTTCTCTTATAATATGCACCCAATAAGCAAGTGTCATTTTACCATCTCACATGGGTCGGACTGAGGTTACTAGAGTACCATACGAGTGGTAACTATTGTCTGTTTTCAGGTGAAACCCAAGTCTAACAGTTTGTTCGATTTCAGCACAATTATTGTTATGGATGTTGTATATTCCAAGAAATGGGTACCTTTTTTTCGCTGCGTATATCTGTCCTTCTATAATAATTACTTATCTGTCCATTCAGCTTGATTTTTTCTCAAGGTGAATCTTTTGAAAAGTCCGTTACTGCTTTTTGACTCCATGCGGTCATTAGTGCGAACTGTTGAAAAGTTTCACACTAGAAATACAGCTGTGTAGTGATTTCAAATTCCATATCAATCCATGACTAATGTTACCTTCAGATCAGTCAGTCTTTACGAATCTCCAAATCGAATAAATGAAGGTTATTAAATGAATATAAAATGGCATCTAGATTGGTGCCTTTGTTATGGATAGTAGACGTCTTGTCTACGCATTTTCAATGGGAGTCCAAAAAGGTGTATTGTGTTGAGAAGTCTCATAGCTTGTCGAGTACTTTGCTAACGCAGAGGATAGGCTTTCGACAGCTTGCGACAGTGCCAATCTAGCTGCTTGAAAACTCCTTTTAAATAGAGTTTTTTGAATGTAACTGTATGATTCCCCATCCTCAAATATATATTGTCACCAAGAAGGACGGTAGTGTAAATCACAGTAAAAGACATACTTCCTGTAGAATGATTGAAAGCAGCAGGTTGAATTCTTGTTACTGATAAATTTGCTCTCACAGTACTCCATTTGTAACGCTTCTAAACAATGCACCAAGTTTTGAGGTTTGTAGGGATTAATTTACATCAGGTTGGTATTTATCATGTATTGACATCATTTGGAGAAACAATGGAAACCTGGGAGTACTGAGTAGCTGTTTCGTCTTAGTGCTCATTGGTGACTAGATTCGAGAAGTGATTCCTGAAGTTTCAATGAGAAGCCTTGATCGGTGCCGTCAATCAAGTCAAACATGAAGACAGTTACTCAAAGATGGCATTGGACAGAGGTCCCCCTATATCGTGAACTGACAGGAATAGGAAATATAAACCACTGGATTCTGACCCAGTGGCTTAATGGTAACTTTCTGGGCACAGTTCTTGGTTCGGTCCTTGGGTGAGTGGAGTCATGGGTGCACACTGCTGAGGAGTCCCATACTAGGACGACGCAGCTTTTCAGTGCTCCCAGATTTCCAGTATTTCTCCAAATGGCCTCAGTTCATGATGAACACCAACCTGAAATACACCGTTTTAAAATACAGGTGTCAGAAACCATGCATTTTTGAATGACTCACATGTGTCTTGTGAATATAGGCTGACCTAAAAAGAACTCAAATTAGTTACTTCCAGCCAATTTCATACGCCATATCTATTTATTTGGCCTGCACTCACATAGCTTAACTGAGAGAAATACTTTTGGAAGAGAGTACCTAAAGATAGTAGCAACACCAAGAGAAGTTAACTTAAATGGAATGAACTATAGAACTGCTGATATTGGTAGAGGTTAAAACTGTCATGTTGTATTTTCATTAGAAATAATTAAGACTGTGACTTACAGTGTAACTATCTTCAGAAGCATGTACACATAACTCGAAACGCATATTGTCTTGAATCCCATTCTTCACAAATCGTTCTTGTTTTGCCATTTCTTTTTTATTACGACTGATAACAGTTACTGGGCCATTGCTGGTTAAGGTGATTTGTAGTGGTAGTTCATCAGTGAAATTCTGTGTAGAGCCCTCTTTAGTTAGCAGTTCAAAAATTATCCTGTAAGAATTTCAAGAAATAAGTATATTAAGTAAACAGAGGGTTAGGATGTAGCTCTAAGAAATAAATCAGAATCATCATGGGATATTTTGATCAAAATTCTTAAACACTGTATTGAAGCTCTTGCTGAAAGCATGTCAGTTTAAAAGCAGTTCTCATGGATAGTATTTGACTGAAAAAGTCTCTGCAAACAACTCAGCCTAAATCTGTTTACTACTCCTTGGAATTTTGTAAGTTAACAACAAATCTGTTTGAACTGCCCCACAGTGTAACTTAAGACACTGAATTTATGCAGTAAAAACGTATTCACTGGTGTGCTGGGTTGGCATTCATCAATCCTCATCTTTCAAATTCACTAAAGCTAATTGTATCACTGAGACTAGAAAAGTATCAATAAACCACTTAACTTTCTAAAATTATTTATTACCACATGTTTCATTAGTAGTTAATTTAGTGCCAGTGCTTACCTAAGCAGCTTCTTTATTCAACTCTGATCATACATACAGCCAGTCAATACAGAATACCTTATGTATAAATAAGCGATTCAAAGTCATTTTCGAGAGTGATTCCTTCATAATGACTTCTGTATGACAAATGAAAGCTATTCTAAGACATTCTATCAAAAAATAATTTGCAAGATGCTCTGTGTTCTATTTAGACGAATTAATCACAAAACAAAACAAAGCAAACCACTGCTTGATAGTGAACAGTTAAATGACATCATCTGTCGCTAAAACACGCGTTCATTCTAGTTCAACCACCGGAAGAAACTGATTGCCTTAGCTACAGTCCCTGTAACAACTGTAAATAAGTGACTGATACACCAAATCAGGGTGTGAAATGATAAACTTATTTGCTAAATTGTTATTTTTCATTTTGTTTACCTATTCACCTTACCTCATGTTCTCTGCACTGGCCGTAGTGATAATCAGACGTTTGTTTCACTAGATGGATTTAGTATGTGTATCACCCAGATGTATCAGGACTCTTGTTTATGCCTCGTAGTCTTTTCCTACTACTTGTCTGTCATGAATTATCAGTTACATAAACAAAATCTCAACTGCACAACAAGAGATGGAGTCACCATAAGGCATATAAGCCTATTTCAGATCTACTTGTTAGTCTGGATGGAAACTTGGTGAATACATAATGCTTTCACTTTTCATCTTGCTCGACTGGTTAGTTTCCAAAGATGGTTAGGGATTTGGTGTTTGAGACCATAAGCAAGACTAGTCATTAAAGCGAATTAGCTGACTTTAATCCCACAGGTGTCAAACTATACACAAGTAATGTTAGGTAAGTTATGCCAGATTGCTGTGGTATGCTACTGCTTCCCTTAATGGTATACTAGGAATCGATTAGTACAATCAGTTTCGTAAATAACTAAATGATTAGCAAATCCAAAATATGATGTTTGTAAAAGTGCTGTGTAAAACCTTTCATTTCCTCGTACTCAAAAGGAACCTAAACTATACGTAGGTATTCAAACTCAACGTATCTTGACTTTCAATAGTTTCGTCATGCACAGAATCCATCACTTAACTAACGAATCCTGTTCCTCCAAAACTCACTACTAAGATTCACAGTCACGAATAAATAAAACGTCAAAATGAGTCCCTGAAAATACTCTCACTGTTGATGAAAATATACCTCAAACTTTCTGAAAAGCCAATATTCAAAGACAGTTCCAAACGAAAAGAATATATCGAGGGAGAGGAAAGTGAATTCCACTGAATAAGAATAAAGTACAGCTTTTTTTAGTTCGTAGGTAGTTTCAAGTCAGTAAGCAGCTATTGTCACGCTTTTCATAACACTACCCTTTTTCAGTTTGACTAACTGAGATAGTCATGATTTGGTAGACCTATATTGGTAGTAGGTGATGATTGAAAATAGAATGAAAATCTGGAGCGTGTCAGAACTCAAGTCAGTAACCACTGGATTATCGGCCCAGTACCAGCTGAGTTACAAGATCAGACTTCTGACCAGATCCTAATTTCATCTCAGTCATTAAGAATTTTACCTGACCTTCATGTTAACTTGTAATGCATTACTATAGCTTGATCATATTCACATTGTTTGCTCTATCGACTTCTCATCTAAATCCAAATCTACTTGAATTAAGAAGGGAGACCAAAATATTGATTATCAGTTTGAGTATCTGAAACAGCCATGGTCTGGCAGACTTATACTTTCATTTTCGTCAAAATTTAAAGTGCATATCCTACATGATTGTTTTTGTCAGCCCCATACAATAGTAGGTGAGAGTCAAAGTCACCTGGCTATAACATCAACTAATTACTAAAAGAGTTCTTTTGAGCAAATTACTGATGAAATGCAAGATTAATTTTAACTAGTCCCAAGGTCCATACTGAGAAGACAAAGAACGTTTTGTTAAATTCTACTTTGAACAGAGAAAAATTGCAACGTGCAGGACAAAATGAACAGAAATGACAGTTGGAACTACAGCCGAATCGGAAACTGTATGCTGACAACTTTGTCTTGACAATTTAGTGGAATTTACAATGATCGGATATTTTTATCTCTTTAATTGGTATTGTCCACCAACATATTAGACATGTGATCCATGTTTCTACTCAGTACATTTGTAATTAGCCTATTTATCTCTGAACATTTCTTTTTGCATTGAATTCACCGAAGTTACCAATATAACCCTTCATAACCTCTCTATTATGACACGCTTTCTTCCTAACAGCATACATTAGTAACAATTTATAATATAATGCTTCAATCATTTATGCGGGTTAACACTGTTAGACGAAAAAAGATATTTAATGCATGAAATTATAACAACTTCAATATATGAAATGATGTTTTCGCTTCTTGAAATCAAGTTGTCAACGTATAGAGCCCGTATGAGAAAAACTTTACTCCACTAAAATGCAACAATCATGTCGTTAGTTTACCAATGTCAAAGTAGGTAACCCTGTACTTCTCAATGAAGAGATTTTTGATACATGCTCAGAGATTCTTTCAGTAAGGACTACGTTATCTGTATGCCTTCTTTATAAATTTTCGTATAAACGGCTGTCAAAGGTCATGAGATTGAATGGAGGTCAAGATGATGGCATGAAACTGGCAAGAAACTGAGATGATAACCAAACTTGATGTAACGAGAAGTGTGCGTAGACTCCTATAACCTCATTTTTGTAGTGTCTCATGGTCTTTCATAAGCGAAATTATTGTCTACACAACGTAAAATTTAGATAGAAACAAAAATGATCTTTTACATCTATAGGAGAGAAGGATGCGATTCACGATTTAAAGAATTCCCGAATTCTCTCCGACATATCATACTGGTTTATGAACAAAATAGCTTCAGAGTTATTGATTTCTAAAAAAATTACCAGATAAGCTATTCAGCATTCATTTGTTTTCAGCTTTTATCCATGAGGCAAATTGTCAGGCTTGGGATTGTAGGTTGTTTTCAGACAGACATTTGTGTTCATGCTGCTTGCTAGCAGAACTTTACATTGTTTGTTATTTCATAAGTCCTTCGATGATAATGATAGTTGATAATAGTTATTTCTGCCTCAAAATCATTTCATACAGCTATGTTTCATAAAAATGTTTTTAATATACTTAAGAAAGGAAAAACTCAACAAATGAAAATGACCGCATGCATGAACTTACCGTTCTCCATGACAGATTCCCTGAAGCTCTATATAGTCTCCTTCCATTAAACAATCGGGTATTTCATACGTGAATTCAGTGTCCTGAAAGGAATTTAGAACATTCTATTAAGTATCATTTGAAATGATGTTTTGTTTTGTAAAAAACTACAGTAACGAACTGTATCTTTTTCTGATAATTTATTGATATAATTTATTCAAGTGAATATGTTGGTCACAAAAGTTCACATTGTCATCAAGACAGAATTCTTTCCTATCAATTTAACCCTTTAGACTAGTGTATTATGTATTTTTATTAACGTCTGGTATGTGCACAATGACGTCAAACAGTACGAAATGACGTATTGGAATTATTTTCACAAGCAATATTCACTTTTTCACTCTAAAACTCACTCGTACCACGAACAATAATACATTTGAGTAGGTAAACACACCTACGTAGGATGTGGATTGACGACTGATGGAAAGACTGGAACCTAAGTCATAGGAAGGACTTGAAAAAGCAGTCTCTGAAGTACCTACACGGTGCTGTACTGACTGAATCCCAAGACCTGGTCACCAAAAATCAAACATATACGTCTAAGTAAGTTAATTGTTGGTAAAATCTCTACAGAAATAAAATGAGTGGCGAAAACGAAATGACCACATTCTTGGAAAAGGTCTTAATTGCAAGTAATCATTAGTCTCATCATATTAAACTATAAGATTCCAAAGCAGGGCCAGTTGAAATGGATAACGTGAAATTATGGTTGGTTGGTAGGTGTTGACTTTGTAGAAAATTTCTTCTTCGCAAGAATACACTACATTAGCAATTTCAAAGTTGAAATTACAGATTAAAATTAGGGAGATATATCGTTTAAAGATTCTGTGGACCCTCTTTAGACGGGATAGTCACTGATGTTGTCAACTATGGTGTAGTATATTATGGCAAAGGAGATGACTGAATTTTCAGTTTGATATAAGGAATCGTTGCACAAAGAAGCCTACTGTTTCCCTTTGTCAGTTGGAGAATTGTTGGCTTCTAGATTTAAGGATTTCATGAACCGACACTAAAACTTTCGAACAATGATTTCAATGTACTCATAATCACTCATGAACAACCATCAATCTAGATTAGTAAGCAGGTAGGTATTAAACATTATTGGTTGTAGTGTTTCTTCAGCAATGAATATTAACTCAAGCCAACAATTTATTTTCTCTGAATCTTATTGATATATCATTCGAGAACTGCATCAGTAGATGCATATTTGTTTATAAAATGTCAAAATTTTAATTGCTAAATTCATTTCAATAAACGACAATGCACTGACCATGGTAGCCCGTTTGGATTATCACCATGAGAAAAGTTTCAAAGAACCAGCCTTTGCTTATTATGTCTAACTATTTTCCTCAACTTACCATATTAATTAGACAAAATAATCATGCTTGTCTGTTTCATCAACACTTCTTTCCCAAACATCTTTATCTCTTTTTATTGCTTTTCTGAAGTTAGCCACCCTTCAGCTTTACAGTTTTTTTAGTTTTTACCTGAATGTTCTATGATTCTATGCAACAGATAGAAAGCTTCATCTGACCTGAGTATTCAGATTTGTTGAAAATCACCACCGAGATTTATCTGCGACCTTATGAGTACTGACGTCGTTCTTCTTTTGTGATCTGAACCACAGGTACAGTAAAAAATATCAACACTGAGCTACTAATAACTGGTGATAATTACCATTGATAAGGTTTTCTTCATATTTCATACTATTACATTTTTCTTCATTGGTCACCTATAATGTTTCTCTAGGTCTATTTCTCATGAAATCTAATAAATAAATATATATTTGCTAACCATTCTGACGGTTAATTATGGTTAATACTTTGAATCACATTAAACTCCTTCTTCTTACTGATGAAGTGCTAAAGCTGTAACGAGAAACTTATTTCCTACTTATAAATTTCTTAAGCCGTGAAAAAAATCAAGGACTTTCAAGGTTGGTTAAGAATATCCCACAGGAATGTGTTGAATAATGTTTTGTCTACTCACATTTAAGCACAAACTCAGGCAGTCATTAAATTCAGATAGAATGAATGAACAATCCTCTCCTGTACAGTTGTCAGTTTTAGTTATTTCTGCATGATTATTAAATGATGTTTCTGTTTCATACAAAGAAACTAATTCTTGTATCTCAGGCTGAAGAATATCCATATGTATGAAGTATTTGGTTTTTGTTTAGTGGAACAGTCCTGAATTTATTGTATATATTATCGATAACTAAACTGTACAGGACAACCGCAAAATTGATAATATTTGTGTAAATCGAATTCATGCATAGAACAGTATATATTTAACTGATCTTTGTTTTGCTTATAAAAGCGTCCACCAATCATCACAAAATACATTGATGAGTGCATGCAACAGTCAAATGATTTATATGAACTCTCATAGATACTTGATAGAATTGTTTCAAATACACTTCTTGATATATAAATAAAAGTGTCATAAATTTCAGTCCTTATTTATCACTCAACATATGAAGAGTTATATACCATTAAAGCCGAAAACTAATTTGATTACTTCAGCAAATGATATTTCTTTTTTGATAGTCTATTTCTATTTCATTCACCCTTTTACAGAAAATGATTAAAATAGCATTCGATACTTGGGGGTTACTAGAATATCGTAAATCTCTATATTCCTTGTAACATTTACTTATTGATTACACGAAGCTTATTTATTACGAAACAGCTTTCTGCGAAGTAATAAGCTTTACATAGTACAACATTCCAGTGTACAATTATATGAGATGCTATTTCAGGCGACTTAAGTATACTTCTCAAACTATGTGGGGAGCCTCTTTGTTCACCTTAGTTGTTGTCAATGAAGGATGTGTCGATGATTTTCAGTCTTTTATGATATTACACACCCAGTAACCTGTTAGAATATTCCTCTTCAGGCAACCGCTAAATCATCACCGGTACACAAAACAAACTCGCACAGTTAGACAGTCGAGAACAGTTGACTTAGGTTTCATGAACTTATCGTGAACATAGGTTTCCTACTGGTTTGCACTCTCATAGTTGTATACCTAACATAAACCGAAGGTGGGGATGAATACATACATCAAAATGAAAGGAAAATATTCAGCTCTAGCCTGAGCAAATTAAATTTTCAAAAATATTTTTCAGACTTTTTTCATTTAATCTAAATATCCTTCACTAATAAGTTAACGTGATCTAACTTCAATATCCTAAGGTCAGTAAGTTGTAACACATGTTATGAGCAACAACCTAAATAACTCGAAATGAACGAAAATTTTGAAATCAGTCGCATAAATCATGAGAAATTTCTATCACACATACTTAACTCATATATTGCCATAAATATAACTTGAAACGTTTGAGGTTAGTAGGAATGTCAGATAAGCAAGAGAGAAAAAAATAACCCAGGTTTCGTCTTATTATTATTATTTTTTATTATTAATCCCTTGGGTTCCTAACGGAACATAGGGCTTCACTAGCACGTCTCCATTCCACTCTGTTCTCTGAAATCTTTTCAACCTCGCTCCACGACAGCCCACAAGCTCTCATTTCCTCCTCGCACCGTCTCCTCCATGTCACCCTCACTACGGACGCCCAACTCGTCGCCTCCCATGGGGATTCCACTCGAGCAACTGGCCTGACGCGTGATGTCCCCAGTCAGCCTTCTCAGTGCATGCCCAATCCATCTCCACTTCCCTCCAGTGCATATTTGTTGAGCAAGAGGTTCTTGGTTGGTTCGTTCCCAAAGTTCCTTGTTGCTTATTCTTTCTGGCAATCCATCTGATCTTCAGTAGCGAGCCAGAGTAAGCAGTTGTTGATGAATGTCTGTAGTTTATTGGAAATCCCTTTCGTGACGCGCCAAGTCTCTGAACCATACAGAAGCACTGACTTGACGTTGGTGTTGGTGTTGAAAATCCGTATCTTGTTCCACATGCTGAGTGCAGAAGATCTCCACACTGGTTTCAGGCTAATGAACGCCTGTCTTGCTGTCTTTCCGATCCTGACTTCGACATCCTCGTCTGCGCCTGTGCCGCCTGTAGTTGAAACAGTGCTGCCCAGATAAGTGAAGGAGGCCACTTCCTTTAAGTTTCTCCCGTTCATGGTGACTGGAGTTTGTTGTTGTTGTTGGAGCTGTTGGTTGGGTATCTTCATCACCTCTGTCTTCTCTATATTCACTTGAAGTCCCGTCTCCCTTCGATGCTACACCTCTTCTGTCAACTTGTTAGTTTTCACCTGCAGATCTTCGAGTTTATGTGACATCAGGCACAAGTCATCGGCGAAATCCAAGTCTTCTAGGTTCCTTTCTCCTGTCCAGCCAGCGTATCCCCCTCTTCTCACAGCTCCCCACTGTTTGCTACATGATCCAGTCCACCACAATCAGGAATATCATGGGGGATAGTAGGCAACCATGTTTCACTCCTGTCTTCACTTCACTTCAAAAGCATCACTGAGCTTCCCATTGTGAATTACTTGGCTGGCATGTGGCATCTTCATATAGTTGTTGAATGAGGCTGATAAAGGTTTGTGGTATTCCGTAGTGTTGGAGCAACTGCCAAATTACTTCTCTGTCGACGCTGTCAAAGGCCTTCTCAAAGTCGATGAAGTTGAGGTAAGGTAGGGAGTTGACTGCCATTCTATACTCTGTTCTATGATGATGCGAAGCGTTGAAATTTGGTCCGCACATGATTTGTACTTCCTGAATCCAGCCAGCCAACCTGTTCCGGTCGTAGTTTCGAATCCAGAGCATACTTTAACCTCTCCAGGATGATGTGGCTTAATATTTTGCTTGCATTGGGTGGACAGGAGAGTGATTCCTCGCCAGTTCTTGCAAACACTGAGGTCTCCCTTCTTCGTGAGTTTGACAAGGTAACCCTTCTGCCACTCAATCAGCAGGTACCTTCTCTTCCTTCCACACCTCCTGCAATAGTGGTGTGAGCATTTCCGCTATTGTCTCGTCTTATTTATGTGTAAATGACGTGGACAGTTATTCTGGACTCATTTTGTTGATGTCATGCCCGTTTTATTATACTTTTAGCATGAGTTTTCAGTGACGCTGCATTCAACACTAGTTTCATCACCGCTTTCTGTACAACTTCACAAGAAAGTTAAGGTGACATTTTCAAGAAGCATTCACTGGAATTATCCTGACTGTGGTCATTATTATCCCGATTACAGTTATTACAAATGCTATGGAAGAACTTGAGAGCTATATTTGACTAAATTATAACAAAAATGTTTGTGAACATGTTCCGATCATATCAGTATATATTTTATGATGCTCTTGACCATGGTGTACAGTAAAAGCATCACTAACTGACTAACCTATTCGTGGTAAGTAAACCCATAGTAGGTCGACTTATTTGACTTTTGGCTGCTGCATTTATTCTTGCTTGCCTTTTCATACATGAGAAACTGAGACATAGTGTAGTTTGGTAGACCATGGTAGTTCATTTTGAGGTGAGATTTAGTTCTCCTGTTAACGGATGCTGGCACTGGTTTCATCACGTTGATTGTCATTCACGGATGTTAGTTTGGATCAATCATTATTACATCATTTGAATATAATATTCTTATATTTTCGACTTTCAGACTTCCTTTTTGCTGGCCTTAATGAAGAGATGCTTATTGGATTCGCCTGGATCTTCTGTTTACATAAAGGTATTTTTTCCCTTTGTTTTTTAGTTTATGCAAGATTGAGCATTGCTGCTTATGTTGATCATCTTCAGATGCTGATTGGTTCGTTTTGTGAGGTTAATAAATTTGAAAGCATGTTCCTTAAGTTTATACATAAAAGTATTATTAAATCCTGTACAAGACAGTTAAATCATTGTTTGCTAAAGCTCTGAGTTTCCAAGAATTCTCTTACGTACTTTTAACCAGGGTTTTTCAAATGCCGAATTTAATTCAGTCGTTTACATGATCATGTTTATTAGCGTTTAATGGTATCATAAAGTTTCTCGGTACACCTCATTACCATTCTGTACATATATATATATATATATATATATATATATATGCTAATAAATTAGACGATCAGATTTCTCAACATTTTAGAGATTGTAAAACTGTAGAAATTATCTCGCATTTTTTCCGAAGTATTAGTTCCGAAAATTACATGAATTCATTATTTGTTCTAAGGCTTGTTCGCATCGATAAATTTATGGATGATGAAAATCTTGACACTTTATTGATTTCATTGTTTTTCTGACCAGGTGACGAGAAGTAGGAATTAGTACATAAATATATAAATCAACAAACACTTGCTTAATGATGACATAAACTATTTGCTCACTGAAAATAATATCTCATTGATGAATACTTAATTTTTCAGCCATTTAACTTATTGTGCATTAGCCGATGAGCACCAAGAGAAAAGTCAATGACAGCTTTAGCAATACTAGTGCTGTAGACCAAAATCAACTCAAACGATATGAAAAACACAACACTAATCTCATTGCAAACCAGTGTTGTAAATCCTGATTCATGGTACAAATCAAAATAAACAGCAATATCCAAAGTAACAAAACTCATCAGAATACCTGGAGATATCAATAAAATATGACTTCAAACACCACTGATTCATATTTTAATAGACATACTTAACTTTACACTAAAGCAAATAAGCAAAAAGTGCCTTAACGTACTAGTCTATTCGATCATATGAAACTTAGTACTTCCCGCTTAAGTTTGTTTGTGTTCTTAAATCACTTCTTTTCTACCATAACATTTACAGTCTCTCTACTTTGTCTCTGTGTGTGTGAAGGATGAGCTGGGGATTTTCAACAATATGATCATTTCACACAGAAATCTAACTACTCAATTAGTAAAACAAAAGAAGCTTAGGTGAACTACATTAAATGCATTATTGAGAAGAGTGCTTGAGTAACGTGTTCTCAACTGAAATCAAATAGACACTAAAACACCAGCTTTTAATTCTGAAGAACCGTTTACAGGATTTTTTCGTGAACATGTTTACCCCATTTGAAAAGTCTCATCTCAAAATCAAACAGTTCATGAACTTTTGATGAATTTAATTGCCTTATTTTATGTGAAGCATCAATGAACTGATTATGATGTATGGTATGACACTGACACTAATTGGTTATTTCTTTTTGATGTTTGCCAGCAATATTTGGCAATTCAACCACTCAAGTATATTGTCACTAAGCTTTCTGCTGGAAACTAATTGTCTAAGAAGACGGTCATCCGTTTCACTATCGAAATATTTTGAATTTATAAAGCATTCAGATAACTAGGCGAAAACACTAGTAGTGCTGATTGTTGATTACTTGTACTTCTGTATCAAAGTTCATCATCCGCAGTTTTACCACAAAATTTTGTAACCGAAAGTCTCATTGGCACCATAATGTAGTACCTAGAGAAAATATCCACTCTGGTAAAGTTTGAAAGCAAACCGCAAGCTGTACAAGTAAGTAGGAAGTTTGTTAGTTGATACATGTAACATCAGTTAGGATACATCATCTAACAGAATGAAAGCAGTTTTAGCAACTCAACTATCTCAGCCGAACCCATTAGTTTACACTGCCAGTGGCCTCAGTGCCAACAATCAGAAAGCCACATTCTGTTAAGAACTCTGAGATCACCTAATGCCTTGAAGGCGAATTCTCAGAACAAATAGTTACAGGTCGATTGGTTCTTTACACTCCTTCTATCTAAAAAGCAGTCAGTTAGCGATTCATGTAGAAAAAACTGCAGTTGGATTCCCGTTTCCTAACTTGGATAGGAGTGTTCCAGTGCACACCACCTGACCTTTAGATTGGTGTACATAATGTCGAGTAGTGAAAATCTCAAATAAAAATTACACAGAGTGCGTCAACGATGGGAATAAAAGCTTATTACGTGAGCTGTGGTCAAAATCCAACATGTTCTAAACTAGTCTGCCGAGAGCTTCCAAGATGATAACTCAAATTCCAAAGTCTGAAAAGTTGTCTCACACTCCAAGTTTATCAAACAAACAAATATAATTCAGCCTAAACTAAATTCAGCCACAGCAATGATCAGTTTAATGTAGGTTTTTTTATCAAACAGACAATCACTGTTGAGTTTTTGGAAATTGTAAGAATCGTCTCATTTACACCTATCCGATAATTCTGCTAAGTGAATAGCTAAGACTGATTCAAGTTAACTATGTACCTCTGAGTTACTGATTTGGATACTTCTCTTACAATAAGTAGGTTGTAAGTACGGACATTACTCTGTGAACCAGTTTTGTGACTACTGATAACAGTATTATCCCACACAGCCTCCTACATAAATTGAAATACACATCATTTCCTCAGATTTGCAAAACTCCAGTTGGTTTAGAAATAAGTAACTACGACAAGAAGAGTACGGAACGATAAAGATGACTTTGCCATAAAAATCTGAAAGAATAAAAAGGTTCCTAACACTCATAGAATACATAAGTATCATGCAAAAAGGAATAAGTGTCCTTTGGTCTCTAGTTTTCAAGCCGTTTTGACTTATGACAAAAACAATTTTTATGCTAATCAATTATTGCAATCCTCAAAATGAAAAAAAACATGTTGAGCATTTGTGCAACACAGTATAAAGTTCATAGATTATAACCTACTTGATCATCGAACGATTCATCCATTTTTTTGTTGATACGTTTCAGTTCTCAGTGTTTACTTCTTTGTTATTGAATAAACTTGTTGTGTATTGAATAAAATGAAATTGTCAGTATGAAAAACGAATACTCCACTTTATTTGAAGACGTTATATTGTAGGTAAATAAGGTATAAACAAACGAAAAAATGGTGATATAATACACAAAGTCCTTTTGTGTATTCAAGAAATGACTATGAAGTCAGTTATGTGTTCAGAAACAAATATTCGTTTCTGCCAAGAAATTCACCACTATACTTAAAAATTCTGAAGCTTTCGTAATATGAGTCCTCTTAAAAATTCTTAAGGTAATCCTTGTGCACAAATGAGCACTCATATGAGATATACACACTTACAAATACACAGACATGCACACAAATATAGTTAGAGACTAATATGCACACTAGCATATGATTCTTACACGTAGTACACAGAAGGACAGACAGACAC
The DNA here is from genome assembly GCA_944470555.2 of Heterobilharzia americana. Classification (NCBI taxonomy): domain Eukaryota; kingdom Metazoa; phylum Platyhelminthes; class Trematoda; order Strigeidida; family Schistosomatidae; genus Heterobilharzia; species Heterobilharzia americana. Next base: position 125,423,764 of record OX104127.1, on the reverse strand, counting down.
AAACACACAACCTTTTCAAGGTTGGTGGCACCTAACTTAATCGACTCACAAACACTTTTGTGCGTGTTATAACCATTGTGAGGAATGCCTACAACCTATAAGCTGTTTAGACAAACAAAGCCGCAAGTGAATATGTCTGTATCGTTAAGATGTACTTATGTATGTATGCGTCATTTCAGTGCAATTGTAAGCTCATACACACACACAATGCTAAGATCATTATCATTAAAATTTCAGATCACAAAGCTATCCACCTAAAAAAATATCATTCCATCAATGTTTTGTACCTTAATATGTGTGCAGACATAATCAAAAGAATGTGCTTTCGTCCATAGTACATCATACCTACCGTTATGTGCATAATCAACATTTCACGATAACCTTGTCTACAAAGTATCAGGTCTGAGTTCCTCCTACTCTTTGGTTCATATTTTTGGCTACCTGATGACAATAATAAGAATGACTGATTGCAACTTATCAGGTGATCATTATATTGGCATTTCCATCTGTTTTCTGAAGTTCTCACTTTGAGCAAATTCGTCTTATATGAAACAAAGAATCTTTGAAGAAAAGCAAATTTTTCAAACCTTTTAGACTGAGTTACTGCCTTAAACAAGAGAGATTAAAGTATGTCTGTCTAAACAGTCTGCACTCGCATGCAGTACTCAAATGCTACTATTCAAAAATTTCATTTATAAGCAGCGTTACACGACTCATTCCGAGCAAATTATTTTAATAAAAAATCGCCTTAAAGGCGACTTCTCACTTAACCAAATGTTTACTGTGATGGTAACTTTGTCGTTGTCTAACATTTTGCTTCATCAAAACTACCTGTTTACCTAAGATGTAAAATATGATTGGGAAAGTCAAGCAACGCCTAAATGAATAATCTAAACATCATGGATCGATACTAGCTGCAGAACTACTGAAACTCCTAGGAGAATTCAACAGCTGTTTCTTCTCAGCATGAAACCCTTCAGGGGTATGCATCCAAAACTATATGACAGACTGAACTCAGGACACTAAGACCTCATAATAAGCACACTTGGCTAGAAACAGATGGCCCACTTTTTCCCACTCTTGTTAACTCAGGAAATAGCGCCGCCATCAATCAATATCGGTTGGCATCCGCTCCACTCCCAACTTGAGCGACTCAACAAATCATGGTTTCTCTTTCGGACTTCGAAAAATCCACTTTCCAAGTTTATGAGACTGTACTACTGAAAAGTTCCCAACTATTGTGAAACAGTTGTTCTATGGTTTCGAGTCCTCAGTAGTTTTCTAAATGATGTTATTCCGTGATGGAAACTACTTTCAAATCAATAAATCTCTACAAACTACTAAGTGAATCAAGGGGTCGTCAAATCATTAATACTTCCTGAAAGACTCACATCAAACTCAGCTACCAATTCCTGATCATTGTCAATAAGATTAAAAATCGCTGACATGAAAGAGTGATTGTATGGATTACATAACGACAGTATGTTCTCTAATAATGGTCTGGAAAATATTCTATCAGAATCGTTTAGCTTTACAGGGAAGCATGACAGGCGCTTAGCAGTTTTCATTCATGCTCACTGTTTTGTCTCAAACGACGTTTCTTTACAGCTTTAAATAAAAATATTGCCAATATTACAGCAAAACTCTACCTAAATAAACATAGATCGATAAGTGGTGTATGAGTTTTACATATTTCCAAGCATTCATATTGTAAACGGAGTTTGCTGGCAGCCTGTATAGTTGCACTTACACTAAAGATATTTATGTCCCCCCTGGTTACGATCACTATGAATCATCCATGTTTTAATGATGGCATTAAAGAATCCACTGTTCATGTACCTAACAGTACCATATCAGTAGTTAATATAGATTTCAACTCTTGTAATAGCAACTTTAGTAGATCTCTTACTAACAAGAATGAATTTGGATCCTTCCAAGAAAATTTTATTTGAGAATAACGTTAAATTATCAGAAACTGGTAAAGGAATTCTTATTGCTAAGTTTATACCAGTAGATTGCAAATGCTTTGCTTAAAATATGTAATAATTTATGCTTGAAATGTCATCAAGTAAATAATACTAGGTCATTGTGTGTTACCAATCAAATAAACAAATCTAATATGGACTTAAATTCTACCACAGTGTCCAAGTTGTACACCTGTATTAATAAAATATGCAACAACTTATACAGAAGCATTTATTGGGCATCAGCCAATGATCATGAATTAAGGCTTCTCATAAGATAGTTTAATGTAACCTAAATACAATTCCATTTCAGTCTGTTTATTAGAAATATCACACAGTGAAACAGTAGTATTTACCGGATACCGTTTCGGACACAATTTACTGTCCATATTCATGTCAGGTAACTCCATAACTTCAAGACAGTCTTTACATATTCCTAATTTTCCCTCCTTCTCTGTGATGACAAAGGTAGTAGGATTTTCCATATATCTGTTTCACTGTGTGATATTTCTAATAAACAGACTCAAATGGAATTACAATCAACCACAGTGCCCAAGTTTTACTCTCATATTAACCTAAACACAAATTGTGAAATTGTTACTTACACTAGTTTGTCAAAAAATGTTCGGATGAAACTATCGATAATAACAAATGCTACCTGGAATTCTGTTCACACTAAAAATGTATTTCGAAGATCTTATTGATTATCTACTGCTCTTCTCAACCGACGAACAACAAAGATAGGCATGTTAGATAAGATAAGTATTAAACCAAGCATCTGAAGACTCAAAAATTTGATAAGGTCTTATTTCAATAAATTTTCGTAAACTCCAATCACTTAACAACTCTCCTAAGACAATGAAAATGTCTAAAGCAGCTTAACAATGCAAAACAACTAAGTAATACAGACTGTTGTTATATCTGTTCCCTAGTCCATTACTTTGTTTACGCTTCAGGGGAAACAAGAACGACGGATTTCTTCATGCCTCATGTCTTTTCATGAAGTATAAGCAGGTTGAAGAATTTTTGTTTCTAGTGGCGAACCACTTTAACTAGTAAAGTTAAAAAGAAAAGATACTAGTAACTTAAATGACAGGTTGGCCAATAAAATAGAATAGGCAAAAATCCAATATGTTGCTGAAATTTAAAGCTTGCTCAAATATAATGGAATTCAAAGTTATGAAAAGTCTGTGATATGAGATTAGGAATGGTAAAAAATTAAAAATTAAAACTAGAAGTGAAGCTATGATTGAACTTTTATTAAATAAACTGCATAAAAATTGTTACTTCATGTAGAAAATACTGTGGATTTTAAGTCCTTGAAAGTTCCAGCATCTTCAGATTATATATTTATTGAATAATTTTAGCCATATATGGAAGAACTATATTTAATACCGGTGATATCGTTAATACCAGGAAAGTATATCCATAGTCTTCAACATACCTTCACCAAACTTAAGATTTCATGGAACCGGTTATATTAATATTACAGCAATCCACGATGAAGTGTTTCGTTAATATCTCAATTACCCGCTATATGGATTCATTTGGATCTCATTTTATCATGTATTATTTGACTCACAATACAACACTTTCTACCATTCTCTATTTTAAACATTTCCTCAACTAAAAGAGTGATGAGGTGTATTTAGCTTCTATCTGTTTTTACGCACTTGTATGCTTCATTTCTTTTTTTAAAATAAAAGATTTTGATCACCTTTACCTTCAGCAGTACTGTAAATAAAAACTAACAAGAAGAAGAAATAATTAACAGATATACAACAGCATTATATCTTATTGTGCAAAATGTTATGAAGGTTAAGTACAGAAGATGTGTTCCATTAATGTTAATTTCCTCACCGAAGTTAAAGCAGTTCTATAGAACAATTGTTCAAGGTTCAATTGGTAAGTGAGTGAAACTAGAGAAACAGATTTATTTGAAGTCATCTTCTAAATGCATCATCTAACATTATAATCCAGAGCGTGAACTTTTTTCTGAAAGCAATAGTTTCAGCTTACTAAATACTACATATATGAAGGAAGTGAGTAGATTTGATTTTTAGTATTTAGACAAAACATAGTGTTTAACAACTTAAAAGTACACCAAAGAGGATGAAAATAATGATATTCACAAATAAAATGAAAGAAGTCATAAGATTATCAGCAACGTAAAATAAGCGTTTAGCCGGACTACGCATAAACACAGAGATCAATCTTGAATTGATGTATTGCCGTAACCTCTGTAATCATACGGCGAGTTCGTACTCCTAATTTAGTGCAAAAAAGTTGAATAAATTCGTTTACAACCATACATATTCATTTTTTTCGCCAATTAGAACTGAAATTTTTATTTCATATAGAACGTAGTGATAAGGTTTTATAAAATGAATGACTTTTCGAGTACATTTAATCGCCTATAACTCCGTCAAAACAGTCAAATAATTTTCAACATTTTGTTTCAATAATTCTATGTCTTTTATTGCTTATTTTAAATAATAGCATAATTTTCAATGCTTCCAATGAACTGTGACCCAACTACATTTAACCACAGTGGTTAATATCTACTTTAAACAGAATTCCATCTAGAGAAATTCACTAGTAGTACTCAGGCGTTCTACGGAAAATTTACGTTCGTCTGTTACCTGTCAAGTGTTTCAGTATACAATTTAACAATGCTATGCAACAAGTGAGTCATTCTAACAACTTTTTAAACCGTTACCGACTTCATATGAACACACTTTAACAAAAGAGAGAATCAGTACCAGCGGTTGTCGGTAGTAAAACAATCCCGCCGTTGGTGGTACAAATGTAGGAAAGCACAAGACGGAGGCGAAGGTAAGAAAGTTTATTATTGACATCCTGTGCAGTCGTCATCAAATATTGTACACCTTCCATTAAGACAGTCACTTGCATAATGTGCTTCATTTCCTCTTCTGCTTCTATCTCGATTTGCTCTTAATGCGCCCATACTGTCTCTTGCGTTTCTCTGGGCAGAATCTTTACCCATTGCTGGTAATTCCCTATGATTTCTGCTGCCTTCTCAATATATACTACTTATATCCATTCCTATCAGCAACGCCCACTACATAACTAGGAGGAAGTATTTTGACTACATGAGTTACTGCTAATGATAAAATGATTTCTAGTCAAGCATTGGTGCTATTTCCCACTGTTCAAAAAATTTTATATTCAGGAAAGAAAGGAAAGCATTTTAAAATTTCAAACTGTGAATTTCTTGATAATATGCAAGTTCTTTGTGGTATTAATCAAAAGTATTCTGTGAAACAAGTCCTAATTTATTTTCATTTTGAGTTTTTAGCAAACATAAAAGCTGAACTAATTTTTTGGACGCAGGCGTCAATAAGATAAAAACAATAAAGAAAAACACATAGATAGCGAACAGTGAATGAGATCTAATTTAATCACGGAATATTTCACGTATACTCATGATAATTACGGGCAGTCAATTAAAAGCTATTGAAAACTTTATCCATGTGATCTAGATGAATCATCAAATTCTTTTAAAAACATGTAGAAATTGAGTTACACTAAGCAAAAAGTTGTGACTAGTGAATTTGTGCTTTCAGTAGATATTCACGTACTTATGACCACATAATTCAGCGTCAATCAGTCGACCAATGAAGTTGTGATATGACAAATGACAGTTTATGGTGAGAACTTTCAGTGATCACTATCACTAATGAGTCTTTTTTTAACTGAAGTATTGAAACTCCATCATCATTTCCATGGAGGTTGCAAATACACCTTGCTGACGAGTGCCAACATAAAACATAGGTCCAGAGCTTCCTGCTAGTCGCCTCCATCCAACTAAAATCTTTCAACTTCCTTATTCAGTTCCATCTGAAACAGAAACCATGTTTTCCACAGCTACTTGCTCTCAGTTCTTTTAACTTGAATTGTTACTTCTCAGCTTTAACTGATAATTGAATCCCCGGGCTGTGTAAGAAGGTGGTAGGAGTAGTTATTGATTCATACGACAAACCCTAATCCCTATAGTGACACATTACACTTAAGGCTGAATTAACAGATTGCACTGTATACTATAGTTCAAGTAAAACAGGCTCTGAAGGCACTAACTACTTGCAGACTCATACAATGGATCATATTTTAACTCGTTTTCTAGTTGGTATTCATCATAGACTGACATCAGTTGCAGAACTATTTGAAACTTGGGAACAGTGAGCATTTGCTTCATCTTAGCATGGTACTCTTTAGCAGTACACACCCATGAATACCCCAGGGATCGGACTATTCGCCTTTGGGTCTCGCTATGAGCATGCTACCATTGAACCACTGGATCAGAGTCCAATGGTCCACATTTTCCTAATTCTTTTGGTTAGTGAGATAATGTAACCCTTATCTTAGAATATTTGTCCTAAAATCGGAGTTAATAGAAGTAGAAAAATATGGATTCTGATCCAGTGGTCCAGTGGTAACGTGTTCACAGCGAGAACTTAAGATCCTAAGTTCCATCTCTGCTGGTGTTATAGGTGAG